>CM056573.1:111121446-113521446 GCA_029721435.1 Gymnothorax reevesii
TGGTAGGCCTGACTACTGTACTGTCAATTTACAACACTTCACTCTGCACAAATTCACCCAATTTTTTTCCCAAAATGAAAACTTGGATCACTCTTTGATTTTGTTGGAAAATCTCCATTTTCATAAAATGACCCAAGCGACCCCTTTTCCTAGTCCTGCACAGATATATCCACAGAAGCGCTAAGACATACAGAGAATGAAACTGAGAACACAATCAGAACCAAGATTAGCCTGTCAAAAGGGAAATAGTTACAGCTGTTCAGAAAATCTACTGTGGCTATAGCTAAAGTCGAACGGTTCAGTATACCAGAAGTCACTGAAGATGACAATCCCTTTAGGGGGAAAAAAGCAGTCAAAAGTGAACAAGCCGACTTGCCCCTTCTTTTGCTACCGAAACAAATGTGTTTTTGGACGATAGTTCATGAGAGTATTTAAAAGTTAAAGATCTAGACAACTGTAGGCAGTTTTTGCGCTTTCTGACAGATGCAGGTATACACAAAGCATTTAACCCTAATTCTAACTTCTCACTTAAGCTTTCCCATCAGTATACTTCTGTCAGGAAAACTCACGTTTCAATAAAATAGTACAATTTATTCATGGGTATAAGCATTACATTGTATTTTGGCGGCGGTTCTGCTCTGTAGGAATGTCCTACCTAGGCACAGCAAACATGCAAACATAGATATGAACAGAAATCAAAATCCCCCCGATGTGAGCAGAACCAAACAGGTGGAGGCTGGGGTGGAGGTGGCAAGCAAAAAACCAAACAGCATGTTGCATAGCATGAAAAGTCATTGCAAACAGCAGCGGAAGCAAGTGAGCTTGACGTCTTTCAAATAGACCGCTGTATGACCTCATGATGTGTATCCTCCAATTGTGTGCCTGCTGCTGCTGACATGCTGGTAGCTTACCAGGCTGCTGTCAGCTGATATAGCTCTTCTCGAGTTTCCTGCCTGAACTAGTTACACTCATTTAGCAAAAAAAGAAACTTCACTCTAATAAATTTGTAAATATTCTCTTGAAACTTTTAATAAAAGAGTTTTTATTATCACTAGGGGTAAATGCATCATAACACACATCAACTCCGACGTGCACAGGTACGTAGCACGTACGAGCGGACTTTAAGCTAAAACCATGTTTTCTCGTGTTCCTAGTCACATGATCATATGAGAGATGTGTAACTGAGCTCAAGTTAGCACGTTAGAGTGACATCTCGGAAAAACAAGTTTTTACAGTAATTATTCATTGATTTTCAATGCCATGGCTGTCAAACATTCAGCGTGAGCGAGCCATTGGCATGCTGAATACAGAAACGTCCGTCACTGACGTTGCAAGGATTATGAGATGCAGTCGACGGACTATCCATGATCTTTAAACACGTCTCCAGCAAACTGGCGCCACAGCTGACCGACCTCGTTCTGGTAGCCCGCGTGTGACAAAAACAGAGGACCGCAAAATTGTCTTACGTCATTTGCATATTCAATTTGTCACTGCAACGTCCATTAGGAATGATATGTTTAGAGGTTGTGTGACTGCCCAAACCATACGTAATTGCCTGCGCACTGCTCTTAGTCAAGTTGTAGCTTACCATTTTTACTCTTGGACATTTCCGTAGCATTTCCGGGGAACTGGTTACATTATGGACTTCTTTAATGAGTACAGAATTAAATAAAATCATTATTTAAAACCTCATTTCTTGTATATTCAACTTATCGACCTCCAAACGAGTGTGAAGTTTTTATTTTGGCTGAGTATAGGTTCAAATTCAGAAAAAGAATTATTTTCATATTGTAGGAAAACGTCACAAACGTATTCTATATCTGCTGATAGCAGCGATTCAGTGAGGCCACATCACACTTGGATTGAGAGAAATATTCATACCCAGGACCAAAGGCGACCTTACCTATGTTTCAACCTTTTCATTTGAAATGGGCCCCGCCCTCCAGGGGGCCCCCAGCTGCCAGGAAAGAGTTAACATCCTATACGCTGACTGTATGAAAACATGCAGAGGCGCACAGTCAGGAAAGGCAAACCGGGAAAATATTTGAGTTCCCCAAAAAAGGCAAATGTTTGGGATCCCCAACGGCCACACAGATTGGAACATTTTGCAATGACTTATAAAAACCCCATTAAGCCTTCTATCAAGGCATTGTAGCGCACCCCCGGCCGGAGCCTCGAAATCCCCCTCGACAGGGCCCCTTCTTTGAGTTGCGGCAAATGCGCAGAATATACCATCGCCGTGGTCATAGTTACGGATCTTCTCAATCAAATTATGATAGTTGCGTGGACACTGAGCTGGAAAAGAGGTGTAGTAATTATTCATCATCTACAAATGATGGCAGCAAAACCGCAATGGTAGCTGATGCTCCGGGAATTTTGGAAATACAGTCGTTACTTTAGCTAATGTTGCTAGCTCCTTGGACTTATCAGTTGGCATGTGAACAAATGCAACATAAAAAAGTTATTTGCTTGCTGCATTCCGGGGGTATTCAATGTTGTATAACAGTGAGCTTTGATATGTACATTTTATAGCATTATTTATCATTTTTTTGCATTTTATACACATTAAATTATCCAGTAATATATTTATTAACTATGACCCTTATGATGTTTATGGTTAAAATTATTGACTATTCTTAGACCTTGAAAACAAAAAATGATAAATATCTGCACACTGGGTTGTAGCTCCCAATACTTTATTGACTGGAAAAGCAGGTAACGTATCGACCCTGCATGGTCTTCATCAGGCAAAAGACTTACATGACCACAAAACAGGTATAAAGGCAATAGGCCAATGACATCATTTTGACATCACTGTCAACCAATTAAGGCTAAGACACAAATACACTCAATAATACATGGTCAAGATTAATCATAGAAAAAAATTACTCAACGTAAATAGACATAACATAGCATACAACAAGAGATGTAATGACTTTTTTTGTTTTAAAAATGAATGACATATGCATGCAGAAGTACCTGGCAGGAAGGCAGAGGACAGTCACAGAAAGTGTTTTTCATCAAAATCCTCATTCAAACCTTTAGGAGACATGGTATTAAAAAAATTAATCCAATAAGTTTCTCGTTGGAGGAGTATTCTTTCGAGATCACCCCCGGGATGTTTTTCAACTTTTTCAATCCCAACAAAACTCTGTGCACTGACACTATGACCCACTTGTTTAAAATGAGCAGCCAATCATTTTGCTTATTCACAACGAAACACATATTTAAATTAAAAAATGAAGAGAGGGAGAAAATACCCACTGATGAGGCCAATGTCACCTAGCCCACAGCCACTCCAAAAGACAGATAGACAGCCATCATTAAGTGATCCACAGTTTTTATTGTGCTCTGTGGAAACCAACAGTTAACAAGGGTTTTAAAAAGACCTAGCTCTCAATTACTGCACTCACTCTACTGGGCTTTAACATACAATCACTCTACGACTGCCGGTCAAGGTTAGAGCTAACTTTACAAATATGTTGTTGGCCCAAAACATAAAATAAACAAAATACAAATGAAAAATCATTGCTTTTTTAGGTTTGAGAGAATTGTCCCATTGAAACTTTCGGTTGAAGTATAATGACACTTTTGTGAGATACATTTCTTTAGTCATTGTCTTTCTCAGTTTTGTGCTTTTCTTCATTGTATATAATCAGAGAGGTAAAAAATATGAAGGTTAGATTGTGGCAATAAATAACAACATTGTATTAAAATATTGTTTGGTTGCATTGTTCACAGATAAATGTGATGTATGTCCCCACCAGACTTGCATGGATTTTCAAAATATAAATCAGATACAAAGCAAAGTAGAAGAAATGAAATGTGCATTGTTAAATGTCATTCTTTTTACCTGTCTTCAGCTTAGTGCTGGGCAACTGCCTGTCCTTATTGTTTGTTTTCTCCTCTGTCACCATTTCCATGGGAATTTAAATGTCACAACTCTGCTTATACTTGCAGCTGCCGTCTTGCCCGCTAGCTCTGGCTGTAAATTGGAGAAGCCGAGTGTAGACGTTAGCTACAGCCTTATAGCTAACTGGCTCATCACAGGCATAACGTTGATTCATAATGGTTCGCCTAGCGCTGTCAACTCGGTTTCTGGAGATTGCTATCGATGTTTGATGAGCATGTATGAGCTATTTCACGTTAAAACATGGGTAATCTGACATGATAATCTGACATGAATGTATAATTTGAAGCACTGTTTATGCTTTTTTATGATAAATTAGTGCTAAAAATTTTTTGCTCGCGCACTTCCTGCGCTCATGTTGTTTGTGCCCCAGCTGTGCCCCAGTATAGTGCTAGGTCTACTGACGCCCCTGGCATAAACCATAAGTAGATTGACCCAAAAAACCTGTCCATTTGCTTATTTTGTTTACTAGCAGAATGAGATTACACTGACTCAAACTGTACACCGCGGATAATTCACGAGGCATGTTTGGCATTTTAGCACAATTTAATTGATAAAGTGGCCAAATTAGGTAAGTTCCCTGAACGCCGTTTACGTTCACTCAGCATAGCAATTCGCAAGTTGCGATTTAAGACATTATAGGTGAATTTGCCTTCTATTTATTTCCTTAGTAATTTCTTAGATTTGTCATATAGTGAAGTTATAAATAATATATACTTAATATTGCTTGACTCAAAGAGAACCTCCACTGGTTTATTTATCAGGCCTATTGCGGTTTCAAAAAATGAGGAAAAGCTAAGTATCTGTTGTTGTGGTCTGTCGAAATGGTCGTCCGTAAGCACAAATAAAAAACCCAACAAATAAATTGTTATGAATAAATAGCAGAAATGAACAAAAAAATAACTGATTTAACTCAATTCTTTAATTAATGTTATTTCCAGTTGGTGTCTATTTGATAGTCAATATCAGCGTTGAAGAGAATTTTCAACTGCATAATTGCTACAGCTAACCATGAAACAATATTGGGACTAGATGAACCAGGTCTATGAAATAACATAACTTACAAAGTGGAATGTTTTTTGATGAAGTCAAATACGAGCAACAGTCCATTGAGTAGTCAAACTTCGACCTCTCACATGCAATTGTAAAGGTTGCTAGAGTGGAGTTCAGATGCGGCAGCCAGCAGAGGTGAACCAAGCCCGGAGCCTGTACATCAGAAAGAGATAGAGGAAATGGAAGGAGCAAGGCTCGCGTTTCTCAAAACACGAGACGACTAAGTGCCAGAAACAAAGCGAGCCTAAAAAAGAGAAAAATAAATCTCAACAAACGAGAAAAGAAGGCACCACACAATAGTGCGTGAAAATACCTTAAGAAGCAGAGGTTTCCAGAAATAATAGAGAATATAAGAGTCAAACTAACCCCGACTCCAAATATCTTCAGCTGAGGCGAATAACTAAAAAGCAGACACTCCAGCATAGGAGGCGTGGCGGACCTCCGGCTTATATAGACTCCGGGGAAACACCGCCCAGGAATAATCAGCCAGCTGGGTGAAAAATCCGATGTGGAAAAAATACAATGTTGTCAGGGACGAGAGGAACAAAGAAAGCCAAATGCACATTCACAAACCATGACAGCAATAGCATAGCAGAATCTACATCGGTTCTGAATGGAGTTCAGAAATTTTGAACAAATGAAAAAATGACCGACTGTTAGTCGACTGAGATTTGTTTTAGTCGGGGACAGCCATAATAATATTTTAGTCAAATCACCGCGAAAACTGAGTTCGAGATGAGAATAAAGCCGATATGGTGACATAATTAGCAAAAATGTTCGCGCCAACTTTCACCATCCAAAAAAAAAAAAAAACTGCAATGAAAACCTTCTTACTTTGTATACCAAGATACATACTTCCATAACCCACACCTTACCATCCTTTTTGACTATTTTTACGGGTTTTATGCCCTAACTTTACGCATCAATGTTTTAATGGTGGGCGATATGCGCAGCCTGTTTCGCCACCTTTACTGGTTGAGGCAATGCCCCAATTTCCATTAGGTGAAGAAGTCTCGCATGGCTGAGAATCCACCAATGATAAACACATACTGTATTTCCACGCTGTTAGTCATGTGCCGTTGCGCGCTATGCAAAGAATTTTGGAAATGTTTAGATGGCGTGGCAGTTTGGATGGCTGGGCGCGCAAAAATGGAGCGTTTTTAATGGATACATGCACATTTATTAGCGCAGCTAAAATCAATTTTAGGCATTTTTTGCGCGTACGCACAATTGCGCACCTTTCATAAAAAGGCCTGTCTTCCCCCTGTCTGACTTCTTATGCCCCCCTTTTCCCCTGATGCGTGCAGTGATAAAGTGAGCAGCAGAAGTGAAATGGGTCAATGGAGTCAGATTCAGAGGCACCAGGAAGAAAACTAACCGACAATAATTACATAATATTTAGTTAATATAGCCTTTCAATAATATAGCATTTCAGCACTCGTTTGTGTGCAGTCAAATGCGTCATTTTTCAGCAGAATTCATACATTTTTTCTTGCGAAACTGCTGTCATAACGTCTCTCTGCCAGAGAAGCGCGTGACTTGCAAGCTGTGACTGCGGTAGGCAACTGGAAGGGATGCGGCGACGAATGACAGCCAGGAAGCTTGGCAAATAATTTTATACAGAATAAAATTATTGGACAGATTTTTTTGAGAAATATATGAGAATTAAATATTGATGAGTTTCAACACCTTGTGGATTTCTTTTACATTTTAGTTTGCCATACGCTTATTAGGAGTATTTTAAGATTATGAAAGAATAAAAATACCAGAAAGGTAAGAATTGTGATAAGTACTCTTAGCATTGGATCTTCAATTGTGACACACATCCCTATATTGCTTTAGTGTTTTCCATTGAAAGCAATTAGATGTTGTGGAGAATTAATGCCTGTGTCACTTTTAAGATACAATGAATGTGGAATGCTACAGGTGTTATGAGATAATCATAAGGAAATTCTTGGAATTGAAATGCATTGGAATGTCATTGAGTGAAGTACTTGCGCAATGGAAACAATAATTGTACAATCATACAAAATGTGAAAAATGGGTATTGATACGGATATTATGAGATACGTTATTGGCATGGCTTGGAATGTTAGTCCTGTCCATCACGAAGGAACCAACTGTTGTTCAGTTATAAATAATGTTGTCACTAATAATTACTGAAGTAGCATTGCTATTTTGAAGGCTGAGATAGTCGTATTGTTTCAGACGCTTGATTAATTGGTTTTAAAAACTTTGTATTAGATTTTGGTGAAGGCATATATCTCAGTTGCCTTAAAGACACTCTTTCCATTTTTGAGCTCTTCATGGCTTCACCTGTTTCATACTGAGCATGGATTATTTTTTTCTGTTACAGCGATAATATTATCGCAAAAAAAGTATTATCATTATTTTCTTTTCTTGTAAAACCAGGGGAGAGTTGGAGTACTGGTGATGAATACATTGCTACCAAGGTTAGCCTGCAATAACTGTTAATGAATAGAGCTCTCATGATGGAAGAGGGGAAATTCGGGTTGTAAATAAATGTGCAGGCCTGTTCAGTTTTCCAGTGGCCTGCTTACAAAATATTTACGCCAAATGCCACTGGTATTTACATCCATATTGAGAAAGCAAATACAAACAACAGCCCATTAATACCATGTTCCTGTCAAAATGATAATGAACCTTGCTGTATTCAAGGAAAGAAATGAATATGATGTTACAGGCATGCAATAATGTTACATCATTGCGTGCAGAGCAGTAGTAAGACTCTTTAACACCTCAAAGCCACTCTGGTCCCCTATCCCAAAAAACTGATCATCCCACCCCCAACCAGCCCCCGCCCTCTCCCTACCAAATATTTCCCCCCATGCATAGATCACTAGACCGAGTTGAAAAGGTTTATACATTAATCAACCAAAACACTGAGGCAATATTTGATGTGAAGCGGATCTTCGTCTAAAATTAATAAATGAACTACATTCAAGCATATCAAAAGCACTGTCTTGGCCCTTGAGCAGTAAAATCTGGATAATCAACCATAAAAAGCTACTTACGACCATAATCAAACATTCCTGCTGATTTCAACAAAAAATACAAAAGGACAGGTAAGACTATGGTGGATAAATCATATTATTTAATACTATATAATTACCTGTAGCCTACCACAGAAGAAAATTCACTTGGCCATAATCTCCCAAGAATCAAAATAGTGACGTCTCCAAATTTTATTGTATACCAGCTGTCACAGCAGGTTTTACATTGTATTAGATGACCAATCAGATTCTATGACCTGCATTGTTGGAAGTTGTTCTCAAATTGGGTACACTTAGTGGGCTATGATTGATGAAATAAACAATAAAATACTGCTTATGCATTGACTCATCAGTATGAATAATGTACTTAGTTAATTTAATTACTTGCCGAAATCGTACGATTTTGTTACTGGCCGAAATTGTACTCGCTTTTAATTCTGAATCCTGTTCACTGCCCTCCTACACCCCAATTATCTGTCTCCTACCCCCTCATTACCCATTCGATCTCTTTTGTAGTAGTACATTATACAAAAGTGGAAACATCATGGTGCATGTACGTATTATTGTAAATATTACACTTTCCAAGTACTTACCTGTGACCCCTTTCTTGCCTTTACTCCAGACTTGAGTTTGGACAAATGTATTGCTTCTATTTATATGCATTATAAGAATAGAGTAAATGTTTGCTCATTTTTACATGCTATTATAGACCCCTAAATCACACGAGTTAATGGTTCAAAGATAACAAAAGGCACTCAGATATAGGAAAAGCATACTTTTAGGTTTTATGTGCAAGCAACACATAGGGTGGGTTTAGGTCATGCTTCGACATCTAATGATTGAGCCAAGTGCATTCACGAAGACCACAACCAAACAAATTCACCAGCCACCTAGAACAAAAATGAAATACAGAGTAATAAATATTGTGTATTATGAATCAAAAGATATTCAGGAATTCACATACAGTGTAAAAACTTATCATCATGGCAATAGTAAATAGAACTCATTCAATGACTCATATCATAAAGGACTCAGTGATTTACACCGCAATGCATCCCTGGGACCCTATTTTTTTGTATCGTCATTGGAAACCCAAATGAGCAAACTATATTAATCCCCGAAACTCTGTCTTTTCACTTAAGTTTTCCCCTAAGTACATACCCCAATTCAAAGTTGGGATGTTGTGTAAAACAGAATTCAATGATTTGCAAATCCTTTTCGACCTATATTCAATTGAGCACACTACAAAGTAAAGATATTTAATGTTCAAGCTGATAAACTAGTTTTTTTTTTGGGAATATTCACTCATTTTGAATTTGATCCCTGCAACCAAACGAAGCCAAGGCCAAATAAGTAGACAATTGGACTTCTGCAATAGAGCAGCTTGTGTACTTATAATTTTGCATATCGTGGAGCACTTACATCGTTATTGTCAGACGAGTATCTACATTTTGCTGCCAGTTCAAATCGGCTGACAGAAGGTTGAATGCATTCCCATTCTCATTGATGCATGAGTACAGCCGATCTGTCATTGGCTGATGTACGTAATCGTACCAACCAACCTGCAGAAAAATTTTTTGCACGCAGCCAGCTCAGGCATAGTGTAATTTCTTTCGTACAAAATGATGAATAGTGGGGGGTGGGGGCATGTGGTGAGATTATTCATTAAAAGTAGAAAATTGAGAAAAAAACAAATTCATTTTAAATTGATCAAGTTATCACAAAAATTAAAATACAAAATTAAAGTGTCCATATGTTATTTGCAAATGTTTAGAATAACAACAGTATCCTCTGTGGGGCCCCTGTGAATGCTCCGCCCCTAGAATCATCCATGTTTACACCCCTTTACGGCGCCACTGCGTTTTACAAAGTGTCCCAACTTCATTGGAGTTGCGGTTTTTATGTTCAAGATCAGAAGCATTTTTCTCATATAGAAGGAAAATGTCACATACATATTCTATATCTGCTGGTTGCAGTGCTCCACTGAAGCCAGTGCATCACAATCACATTAGGGGAAATATTTCAATCCAGGATGCTATGTTTTTTATCGCCCCAGCATCACATCAAATGAAAAAATCTAGATCTTGCTCATAACTTTATACACATTCCCCTGCAATTCAGCAGGACATATTGGGATAGTTGGAAATCTTGGCGCCTCCACCAGAATTTAAAATAGGCCAGAAATTCCACAGGTTTGAATACTGCAGCTACATTTTACGGACCCATGTATGGGTTTGCAGGTTTTATGAGATTAAACAAATGCAAAGAATTTGAAAATACAAACCAAAATAAAAGCAAAGCAGTTGCTATTGCCAAAGATAGGAAGGAAAGATGACAAAAATTGGTATCTGTGTGAATGCTTAAGTAATAGGCTTATCAATGCGGGTGGAAGGTCGAGACAATGAACATTGTGAGAGAGACGACCATCAGTAACTGAAATGAATAATGTACTTGTTGTATGTCTGACTCCTCACAATGTTCACTCATTGCCAAAACTAAAATAAAGCTACAATACAAGAACATCTAAGCTCATGAACTGACATTAGTCTATGTTTGACTATCTATTAATATTTATTGAGTGCAAAGTATCGTGATTAGCTATGCTCAGCTTGTTTGCCTTCTTAATCTACCGGGTTAAAGTGACTGTCAAATTTAATGACTGGTTCAGTTGCCATAAAAAAACATAAACCTGGACTGAAGTAACTAACTTAGTTTGCTACATTAACCCCTAATTTTTCACTAATTATTCCCTTAAGTTGGTTCTTAGTCATGAAAAGCGTTTTCTTCATATTGTAGGACCATGTTACATTAATATTCTTTATCCGCTGATTTTAACACTTTGCAGAAGTTTGCATTCAAAGAATATTCAAACCCAGAATGCCATAATTTCATGGCCACAATTTTACATGAAATGGAAAATATCCATTTTTAATCATTTTACGCACATTTCCCTGTCTATCAGCATGTCACTTTTGGGGTCATTGGAAACCTTCTAGTAGAATTTAAAATAGGCCTGAAGTTACACAGGTTTGAATATAGTTCCTCCATTTGACAGGACTGAATATGGGTTTGTAGACTTTATGGGGAAAAGGGATTTTTTTCATTGGCTCTTTCTTGACTTTAAGTGCTAGAGTAAAAAAGCATGATACCATGTCACCTGCAAACGTCATTCATATGTTAAAATGTCCTGTTTAAATTCAGCCGTGGTTGAGCATAGCTCCCTTTCTGCATGGGCCTGGCACAACGCTGTGATTGACTTTTATCATTTACAGATGAAAAAAAAACAAACAGTTGACACATTTACTGTGAAAGTCCCAAAATGTAAAAACTGTAGGCAACCAGCAAATGTTTACCTCATATTAGCAATGTGACTTGGATTCACCCTAAAATCTAAATATATTAATACAAAAACATTCCATAACTAAACAATGCAGTAGACTTCAGGCATTGAATTCTTGGAAGAAAATTTGTGAGCTTAATTAAATATGTCAGACAGGGGATAGATTGCTTTACTTTCAATGAACAATAATCACAAAATGATAATCACCAGTGAGAATGTGCAACAGGGCTTGCATGCAAGTGAGCAAGTAGAAAAAGCATCCACCATATGCAAAATTTATTTCAAATCTGCTCATTGTTACTATTATGTAACATTATGTTGATAATGCTGCTTTATTTTTAATGAGTCATTTATTTATTTCAATGAGTCATTGAAATATTGGTGCCATTTTTGTAAAAACCATGATAAAAAGGCAAAAAAAAATGTGACCATGGCCTAAAACTTGCAGATCATATCTCCTTGTCACCTTATCTCTGTGACACTACATGCCTGATTTACTACCGCGAGGACAAACAAAGCCTTCAAGCACATACAAAACCAATACCCTTGCCAATCACTGTCCATGATCTTGGCTTTTTTTCATGTGGAAAAGGTCTTTTTGAGTAAGGCCCTAAGTTTGAGCAAAAGCTCAGAAAAATTAAATGATTGTACAGTTCCTGATATTTAATTTTAAAAATTATTATTCTGTATGAAACTGTTTAGGAAGACAACATGGGTATGGAAGACAACATGCAAGTGTCATAACTAGAAAACATTTTTTTCTTTGATGTTCTGCTAATTTTAAATATGAACATTCAACTTTTCAAAGCTAGTTGTGCTGGTGTCACTGACTCTGGCAGACAAAGTGTGATAAATGCATGTAAACAAAAAAGATACTTTAATTTTGAAGTGTTTTACATCTCGTGGGCTGAGGATTAACTGGGCCTATCTCCACTTTTCATCAAAAATTATGTTCTACCATAGAAATAATCTCAGTATTAACAGGTACTATATCCTGATGTAATTTTTTCAATGAAAGATGCCAGCTGGGAGAAATATCCGGAAAGTGCATTGTACTTTGTATGAATTTTCAGTCCACTTCAGTTTAAAAAGTTCAGTGTCCACATTGTCCAATCAGGGAGCTGGATATTTATTTATTTATTTAAAACCTCCAAAAAGGAGAATACAATTAATAAACACAGTAAAACAATACTTTAAAACATATCAATAAAATTACATGCAGGATATGAATAAAACAGTTCATAATAAAATTGAAAAAGCTGCCTGCATTAGCCAATTTAAAATTGTCAGCAATAGTCAAAATGGCTTTGTTAACAGGCGGACCATCAAATATGAGTCACTGTCTCTCGTTATAATATTTGCTCAACAGAAGGGCTTTTAGACTGTCCAAAATTCCATCTGAGACACCATAAAATGAAACCCACGGCTGTAAAAATAGGGATAGAGGGTTACCTGATCAGGATGACAAGATCGCAGAGCAAAGGTTCTATCCACTGTAACATACCAAATAGAGGATCATAAGATGCTGAAATCTGGGATATTTTAGATAGATAATAGATATTTTTGGTAAGTAATACAGCACTTGAATGAAGTGTCTATGTCTTCAAATCCTTCATATCCCTTATAAAAATTTACTATAGTTAACTATAGTTTACTACAGTAAACTGATGTAAACTATTAGTAAACTACACTTTACTGTAGTGAACTATAGTTTGTTGCAAATATACTACAGTAATTTAATATCATTGCTATAGTTTACTATAGTAGAGTTTGACTTTTGTGGTTTACTTTAGCATCACTACACTGCCCTCCATAATTATAGGCACCTCTGGTTAAGATGTGTTCTTTAGCTTCTAATAATTTCACTTTTTTTGTAAATAATATTGGACCACAATGAAAAAAAGAAGAAAATCCAACCTTTAATTCAAGTGCATTTATTCAGTGGGAAAAAAAATCCCACATTAAGAAATTATTCTTAATCAAATCATGTGTGCCACAATTATTAGTACCACTGATGTTAATACTTTGTACAACCCCCTTTTGCCAACAAAACAGCACCTAATCTTCTCCTATAATGTTTCACAAGATGGGAGAATAAAAAAAAGAGGGATCTTTGACCATTCCTCTTTGCACAATCTCTCTAAATCATCCAGTGACCTGGGTCCTCTCCTCTGCACTCTCCTCTTCAGCTCACTCCACAGGTTTTCAATGGGGTTGAGGTCTGGGGACTGAGATGGCCATGGGAGGAGCTTAATTCTGTGTCTGGTGAACCATTTCTGTGTAGATTTGGCCACATGTTTAGAGTCATTATCTTGCTGAATGTGACCCAGTGATGACCCATCTTCAGCTTTTGGGCAGAGGCCACCAGATTTTGATTTAAAATGTCCTGGCATTTCAAAGTGTTCATGAGGCCATGCACCCTAACAAGGTTTGTTGGGCCTCTGGAAGAGAAACAGGCCCACAGCATCACCGATCCTCCCCTATACTTCACAGTGGGCATGAGGTGGCTTTCTGCATACTCATCTTTTGTGTTCCGCCAGACCCACTAAGTGTTTGTTGCCAAAAAGCTCTATCTTGGTCTCATCTGACCAGAGCACATGGTCCCAGTTGAAGTCCCAGTACCACTCAGCGAACTCCAGATGTTTGCGTTTATGATTGTGTGTGAGAAAAGGTTTTTTCCGTGCATGCCTCCCAAACAGCTTGTTGGCATGTAGATAGCGCCTGATGGTTGTTTTGGAGACTTTGTGACCCCAAAATGCGACCATTTATTGCAATTCTTTAACAGTGAGCTTTAGAGAACTTTATATTTCTCTGACCATCCCCCTCACTGTGCGTGGTGGCAAAATAACCTTGCATCCTCGTCCAGGCTTGTTTACCACTGTTCCAGTTGTTTTAAACTTCTTAATGATTCCTCTGACAGTAGATATGGGCAGGTGCAGGCGAGTGGCTATTTTCTTGTAGCCATTACCTGACTTGTGAAGGTCGACACACATCTGCCTTACTTGAATGGTGTGTTCCTTTATCTTTCCCATGTTGAAGAGTGGAAAAGAGAAATGGCCTCTGTGTCACATCATATTTATACCCCAGGGAATAGGAAGTGATGAATTACTTATTAAATGTTCCTAGATACTCTGATCAATTTTGTAAACAACTGTAAAAATGACAGAAATACTTCAATTACATTTATTTCCCAGGAATCGTTAGGGGTGCCAACAATTGCGGAACAGGTGATTTTATGAAAAATAATTATTTTTAAGTCAGGAATTTTTTTCCCTTAAAATTCACTTGAGTTGAAGGTTACATTTATCTACAATTTTCAGTGTGAGTGTATGCTTCTGCAATAAAAATTTAATTTATTTTAAGGCTTTTAACACATCTTAACACATAAAGCCAACAATTATGGAGGGCACTGTATCCTATAATATACTATATATAGAATAATACCACAGTTACGATAGAAAATTATAGTATTTTTACTGTAGTATTTTGTGGTAATTTTTCATAAGGGTTGTCTTATTCCAGGGGGCCATTTAAGATAGTAACACTTGATTTTCAATCTTACACAAAACGCAAAACCAGTGAAGTTGGTAGCCTCCGTTGCACACGTCTTATGGTGTTCGGTTATTTTCCCTCAACCTACAACGTCTGCGCACTCGAGCGAGATTTTGTGTTCCGCGACGTAATGCGATTGTGCTTGATGAGCCAATCAGAATGCTTATTATATGTTATGATCTCTGTCATTACTATGGCTTTTCCCTGCGGCTTGTCAAAAATAGTGAAATGGCGGAAAAGAAACTCCTAAAAAAACTTGTAGAAAACGACATTTGTTTTGTGTGTAAAACAAAAATCCTCTCAAATAAAGACAAGATACGAGTGCATGGAAAAAGCAAGCTTGATGTCGCTGCAGTAATAAGTTCTGTCATCTCTGTTAACACAGCGGTATACACGAACAAGTTATTCGTCTGCCGAACGGGCTGCTATCGCTTACTTGAAAAAATTTGAAAATAGAGAAAGAACTTGATGATTTATTATGTGAGCTTCATCGACAGCAGCAGCATAAATATTGTTTGAATATGCGGCATTCAGCACCATCTTCCTCCACCGTTCACTGAGCCAAAGCTCTGGAGAACCATATACTATTGAAAACAATCCTCTTTCCACACTTTTCTTCTCCATTTCGGTATCGACCAGACTTAAACTCGTTGCTTTCACTCCTATGTTATTCAAATAATTCACTTGATCCTTCATAAGGTTAACAAGAGGAGAAACAACAATAACAATAGGCGATTCTTTATTAGAAAACGCTTCCCCGAGGATTGGAAGAGCTTGGTATATGAGCGATTTGCCAAATCCTGTAGGCAAATTTACGAAGACATCTTACCTCTGGATAACTAAGTTGTTCATTGCTTGTTCTTGTAAGCTATTCATACTTTCAAGATAGGAGGCTTTGCAGATTTTCTCCAAAGCTCGAGAGAAAACATGTTCGCCACCATCCGGCAATTTGGCTTTATCTGTTTCTGCATATATAATTAGCTCCTAGATTTCTGGAACTAGTTTCTGATTGGTGGAACACAAAACCTCGCTCGAGTGCGCAGACGTTGTAGGTTGAGGGAAATTAACCGAACACCAGACGTTTGCAACGGAGGCTATGAAGTTGGCACGTTATGTAAATCGTAGATAAAAACAGAATACAATGATTTGCAAATCCTTTTCAACTTATATTCAATTGAATACACTGCAAAGACAAGATGTTTAATGATCAAACTGAGAAACTTTATTTCTTTTTGCAAATAATCATTAACTTAGAATTTAAAGGCAGCAACACATTGCAAAAAAGTTGGCACAGGGGCCTTTTTACCACTGTGTTTCATCGCCTTTCCTTTTAACGACACTCAGTAAACGTTTGGGAACTGAGGAGACCAATTTTTGAAGCTTTTCAGGTGGAACTCTTTCCCATTCTTGCTTGATGTACAGTGTTATGGCCCCAATTTGTTATTACATTTACAACATAACAGCAACAGCAACAGCAAGGGATGAAAGACACAGTTTTTAAAACTCAAACACATTTAATTAACAAAGACAAAACTACTATTTACAACTTAGACCAAGATTGAATAGGAAAAAAAAAAAGAAATATTTACAGTCCCTTTTTGTGGGGTGGCTTGGTGATGTCCTGGATAATGAAAATGCTCAAACACAGGCAAAGAAATCCACAAAAGAAACGTCACAGGTCTTGAACAGAATGGCAGGTCTGGTCATCTTTTTGCAATTTCTCCTACTACTTTACTGTCTCAATTCTTTTCCTTGTATACTCTTTTGCAGACCACACCCACATTTAGACCTCTTTTTTTTTAATTTTCTGAGACTTGCCCCAGACATGTCCAGGACATGTCTAAACATGACTCCAGTCTGAGCTTAACAAAAAAAAGGTAAATACTGCCATCTAGTGGTCTATATTCACATTACACCTCCATTCCAAAAGGGAAAAATTTTGACTCATAAAGGCAAAATTTTTCTTATCAATACAAAATGGTTAAGTGAACACTTGTCTATATATACATATCATACAATAGTCAAACACATGATATATATATACACATTTAAACACGGGATAAGCAATCAGCAATTACATTGTCTGTACCCTTCACATGCTTAATTTCCAAGTCAAACTCCTGAAAAATCAAACTCCAATTCAACAATCTCCGATTCTTGTTTTTCATCTTACTCAAAAACATTAACGGATTGTGGTCAGTGTACACATTCATTGGCTTTTGTCCTGTACAAACATAAACCTCAAAGTGTTGTAAAGAAAGGACCAGAGCCAACAGTTCCTTCTCTATTGTGGAATAGTTCCTTTGGTGGGGATTGAACTTCCTGGAGAAGTATGCCACGGGATGCTCAATGTCATCAGAGTCACTTCTCTGTAGGAGCACAGATCCACAAGCTTGGTCGCTAGCATCGACCGTGATGGAGAACGGTTTGTTGAAGTCAGGAGATTTGAGCACGGGGAAGTGACACAGCAGAGACTTCAGGTGATCGAAGGCTCTCTGGCATGCATCATCCCAGGTGAACTTTACGCCTTTCTTCAGTTGGTTAGTTAGACTGAGAGCAATCTCAGCAAAGTTCTTGCAGAACTTGCGGTAGTACCCGATCATTCCAAGGAAGCGGCGCAAAGCTTTTTTGTTGTCAGGAACT
Source organism: Gymnothorax reevesii (assembly GCA_029721435.1). Taxonomy (NCBI): domain Eukaryota; kingdom Metazoa; phylum Chordata; class Actinopteri; order Anguilliformes; family Muraenidae; genus Gymnothorax; species Gymnothorax reevesii. The sequence goes on from CM056573.1 coordinate 111,138,959, forward strand.
GGAAAGTCCATGATTGCTTGGACTTTAGCATTTATGGGCGCCACCTTACCCTGGCCTATGACGTAGCCAAGATAGGTGACAGTAGCACAAGCAAAGTCACTCTTGCTCAGGTTAACAGTCAGGTTAGCCTGGGTCAGGCGCTGGAACAACGTCTCTACATCTTTTAGATGTTCTTCCCAGGAGTCACTCCATGTGATCAGGTCATCGATGTACGCACCCGTGTGTGGCAATCCGGCGATTGTAGACTGTATCATCCTTTGGAACGTGGCTGGGGCATTTTTCATGCCAAAGGGTAGGACTTCATACTGGTACAATCCAGATGGTGTGGCAAAAGCAGAGATGCTCTTGGCCCTCTCAGTTAAAGGCACACACCAATAACCCTTCAATAAATCAATCTTAGTCAGAAACTTTGCTTGCCCTACACTATCAATACAATCATCAATCATAGGTATTGGAAACACATCAGTTCTAGTTACAGCATTGACTTTGCGATAATCTGTACAGAATCTAGTACTTCCATCAGGTTTTGGAACTAGCACACAGGGTGAACTCCAATCGGAGTTGGAGGGTCTGATAATATCATGTTCCAACATGTACTCAACCTCTTTCTAAGCAATCTTTCTCTTTTCAGGATTCATCCGGTATGGATGCTGTTTTATTGGTTTGGCATCACCAACATCTACATCATGAGAGGCTATAGTAACTCTCTTTGGAACATCAGGAAACAAATCCTCATATTTCTTGATCAACCTTTCAAACTGATCTCTCTGTGAGGGTTCTAAGTGCTGGAGTTTTACATCAAGATTTTGCAACACTTCAGTGTTTGACAATTTACATGAAAAAACTTCAGCTTTAATTCTTGGTTCATCATCTTGAAACTCCCCCTCATCTCCACACGTTTCGACCATTGGAGAATCTGAAGTGACAGCTGCAACCCTAGCATTTCTGTCATGATAAGGCTTTAGCATGTTAATATGACACAGTTCTTTTGGTTTTCTCCTATCTGGAGTCTTCACAATGTAATTGAGATCATTGAGTTTTGTCAGAATTTCATAAGGACCATGAAATCTAGCCTGCAATGGATTGGACTGCAAGGGAAACAACACAAGGACCTTGTCTCCTGGTTTAAACTCACGGCTTCTAGCCTTATGATCATACCAAGTTTTCATTTTTCCCTGACTTGATTTCAAGTTCTCTTTGGCTAGGTCACAAGCTGCATGCAGTCTGTCCTTGAACTTGCTAACATAGTCTAACAGACTAATGTACGGCTCTTCCTCTTGCCATTGTTCACTCAATAATAGCAAAGGTCCTCTCACTTCATGACCAAACACTAGCTCAAATGGACTGAATCCAGTAGACTCTTGCACTGCTTCTCGAGCTGCAAACAACAGCAAATGAACACCTTCATCCCAGTCTTTCTCATGGTCATAACAATAAGTCCTCATCATTGTCTTGAGAGTGGAATGAAACAGCTCTAAGGCACCCTGACTTTCTGGATGATAGGCACTAGAAAGAATCTGCTTTGCACCTAGTTCATACACAACCTGCTGAAACAATCCTGAAGTGAAATTGCTACCCTGGTCTGACTGAATTTCCCTGGGAAGGCCAAACAACGTGAAGAACTTTATCAAAGCCTTCGAGATTGCAGTTGCCTTGATGTTACGTAGAGGTATGGCTTCGGGGAATCTGGTAGATGCACACATGATTGTCAACAAGTACTGATTTCCAGATCTAGTCTTGGGTAATGGACCAACGCAATCAACAATGACCCTAGAGAATGGCTCCCCAAATGCTGGGATAGGCTGCAATGGAGCGACAGGTGGGTCTAACTGGTGTTTTCCAACTACCTGACAAGTGTGACAGGTTTTGCAAAAGTTGGAAACGTCTTTCCGAAGCCCAGGCCAAAAGAAGTGTTTCATGATCTTATCAACAGTCTTGTTAACATCAAGATGACCTCCTAAAGGTAAACTATGAGCCATTGTTAAGATCTCATTCCTATAGACCTTCGGAACAACAATTTGCTTGACCACTGCCCAATCTGCATTGGCAGGGATATCAGGAGGGCGCCACTTCCGCATCAACACACCATCCTTGAGATAATACCCAACTGGAACTGCGTCTATTTCTTTATCAGGAAGGGCTCTCCTCTTTAGTACACAAATTTCAGGATCATTAGTTTGCTCCTCAATCAACCGCTTTCTGGACAGAGACAAGTCTCCAGACACATCAGAATCACCAGACCCATCCGGCTGGCTGAATAGAGAACTGATAAAAGTATCTGATAAGTCCTCAAACGGAGAAACCATAGTAGGCCAATCAGAGTCATGAGGCGAACCACCTGAGTCCTGACTATTCAATGTACTGGACGGCACCACATCATCTTCTTCTTTAGCCTTCTTGGCCATAGCACGAGTCACTGCGCAAGAAGGATACAGAGATGGGTCCTCATCCCCATCTTCAGTGCTCGGCTGTGAAGTAAGATGTACAGGGGGAACTACTTTGCCCCCAGCCAGGTCATTGCCTAGCAACAGAGAAACACCCTTTATAGGTAGACTTGACATAAGTCCCACCTTTACCTGTCCTGTAACTAAATCTGACTTCAAGAATATAGAGCGCAGGGGTACAGATACTGTCCTCCCTTCAATACCTTGTACAAGTATGAAATCCCCTGAAGCGGTCTCATCACGTAACTCCAAGGAGTCCATCAACAAAAGTGACTGAGAAGCTCCGGTATCCCTTAGGATATATATGGGGACAGGAGTAGTATGCTCATTCAGAGCCACAAATCCCTCTGACACAAATGGAAGAAATTCCTCCCTCACAAAGTCAGCTGTATTAGGCTTTTTAGCCCCACAAGAAGCAGGCAATTTAGCAGATTGGTTATCTACTACAGGGGTTTCTAACCTTGTTTTCACAAAGGCATTTGGTTTGGTATCCATTTCTTTTTCTTCCTTAGCTTTAAGGAACTAACAGTTAGTTGTAACATGACCAGATTTCTTGCAATAACTGCAAACTAGACCACTTTTGTCACTGTCAGCTTTCACACTTTGATCAGACCTGTTACTGGATTTCTGAGCACCATCACCAGATTTGTCTTTGGGTGAGGAATCTTGGGTATCACCATAACCCTTTTTCTGAAATTGGGACCATCTATTATTACTGCTAGACTGAAATTTGGACTTATGTGTGAGAACATATTCATCTGCAAATTTGGCAGCTGATTGCAAATTCAGTGCTTGCTTCTCATTAAGGTAGGTCTTAACATCATCTTTAACACAGTTCTTGAATTCTTCAACTAACACCATCTCTTTTAGTGAGTTGAAATCATCCTTGACCTCCATAGAAGTACACCAGCGCTCAAAGCAAACCTGCTTTTCATTAGCAAATTCAACATAAGTCTGATTTTCAGATTTCTTCAGACCTCTGAATTTCTGTCGGTAAGCCTCTGGAACCAACTCATAAGCTCTCAAAATAACCTTTTTGACAACCTCATAATCAGAGGAATCATCTGCAGACAAAGCCGAATAGGCTTGTTGAGCTTTACCCTTGAGGACAGTTTGCAACATCAGAGGCCAGTGTTCCTTTGGCCACTGGCAACTCTTTGCTACCTTTTCAAAACACTGGAAATAGTTGTCAACATCCTTTTCCGAAAATGGAGGCACCAGTTTTACCTCCTGGCTAGCCCGAAATTTATTTTCAGTTTGAATTTTTATTTTTAGTTGCTCCATTTGGAGTCTTTCTTCTCTATCGAATTTCTCTAATTCAAAATCTCTCTGTCTTGCAAATTTTTCTAACTCAAATTCTCTTTGTTTTTCTTTTTCTTCCCTCTCAAATTCTCTTTGTTTCTCTTTTTCTTCCCTTTCAATCTCTAGCATTTTTAATTTAAGTTCCATTTCTATATTTGGATTTTCCACTGGAAACTGTTCCAGATCTCCTGGTGCAAACACATTTTCATCAATGTAATATTCAACTATCTCTCTAGCTAGTCTTGCTTTTCGCATGGCTGGTTTCACCTCCGTCAGCTCTAAATGTCTGCAAATTTCTAGCAGTTCTGTCTTTTTAAAAGACTTCAAAACCCCTACGGTTGGTGATGCCAAGAAATCATCCATTGCTGTTGTCAATATATATGTATTCAATTAAAAAAAAATCAATTTTACAATTTGAAATGTTAGATTTTCAATAAATTACTCACAAAACGGTCTATGCCGGACTTGAGCCCCCAATTTGTTATGGCCCCAATTTGTTATTACATTTACAACATAACAGCAACAGCAACAGCAAGGGATGAAAGACACAGTTTTTAAAACTCAAACACATTTAATTAACAAAGACTAAACTACTATTTACAACTTAGACCAAGATTGAATAGGAAAAAAAAAAGAAATATTTACAGTCCCTTTTTGTTGGGTGGCTTGGTGATGTCCTGGATAATGAAAATGCTCAAACACAGGCAAAGAAATCCACAAAAGAAACGTCACAGGTCTTGAACAGAATGGCAGGTCTGGTCATCTTCTTGCAATTTCTCCTACTACTTTACTGTCTAAATTCTTTTCCTTGTATACTCTTTTGCAGACCACACCCACATTTAGACCTCTTTTTTTTTAATTTTCTGAGACTTGCCCCAGACATGTCCAGGACATGTCTAAACATGACTCCAGTCTGAGCTTCACAAAAAAAGTAAATACTGCCATCTAGTGGCCTATATTCACATTACAACAGCTTAAGTTGTTCAACAGTCCGGGGTCTCCATTGTCGTATTTTACGCTTCATAATGCGCCACACATTTTCAATGGGAGACAGGTCTGGACTACAAGCAGGCCAGTCTAGTACCCGCACTCTTTTACTACGGAGCCATGCTGTTGAAACACGTGCAGAATGTGGTTTGGCATTGTCTTGCTGAAATAAGCAGGGGCGTCCATGAAAAAGATGTTGCTTGGATGGCAACATATGTTGCTCCAAAACCTGTATGTACCTTTCAGCATTAATGGTGCCTTCACATATGTGTAAGTTGCCCATGCCTTGGGCGCTAATACACCCCCATACCATCACAGATGCTGGCTTTTGAACTTTGCGCCAATAACAGTCCGGATGGTTCTTTTCCTCTTTGGTCCGGAGGACACGACGTCCACAGTTTCCAAAAACAATTTGAAATGTGGACTCGTCAGACTACAGAACACTTTTCCACTTTGCATCAGTCCATCTTAGATGAGCTTGGGCCCAGCGAAGCCGGCGGTGGTTCTGGGTGCTGTTGATAAATGGCTTTCGCTTTGCATTGTAGAGTTTTAACTTCCACTTGCAGATGTCGCGACAAACTGTAGTTACCGACAGTGGTTTTCTGAAGTGTTCCTGAGCCCATGTGGTGATGTCCTTTACACACTGATGTCGGTTTTTGATGCAGTACCACCTGAGGGATCGAAGGTCACGGGCATTCAATGTTGGTTTTCGGCCTTGTCACTTACATGCAGTGATTTCTCCAGATTCTCTGACCCTCTTGACGATATTACAGACCGTAGATGATGAAATCCCTAAATTTCTTGCAATAGCTTGTTGAAGAATGTTGTTTTTAAACTGTTCGAGAATCAGCTCACGCATTTGTTCACTAAGAGGTGACCCTCGCCCCATCCTTGTTTGTGAATGACTGAGCGTTTCAGGGAAGCTGCTTTTATACCCAATCATGGCACCCACCTGTTCCCAATTAGCCCGTTCAACTGTGGGATGTTCCAAATAAGTGTTTGATGAGCATTCCTCAACTCTCTCAGTCTTTTTTGCCACTTGTGCCAGCTTTTTTGATACATGTTGCAGGCATCAAGTTCCAAATAAGCTAATATTTGCAAAAAATTACAAAGTTTACCTGTTCGAACATTAAGTAACTTGTCTTTGCAGTGTATTCAATTGAATATAGGTTGAAAAGGATTTGCAAATCATTGTATTCTGTTTTTATTTACGATTTACACAACGTGCCAACTTCATGGGTTTTGGGTTTTGTATATTATGCATTGCAAGATGCATGTGTATGCACACGAACAAGTACAATATGGACATAGTACTTGTGAAACCAACCCCAGAGTTTGTTTACTATGTAGTGTGCATCGTGTCTGAATTAAATGTACTCAGATGAACTTGTACTGGCTATAGAGATAGCAGCAATTGACAGTGGACACCCTCGAGACTCCATAGCTCATTTCAGTGTTACAAGCTTTGTTTCCTATTTACTTTCAGACAGGACGCGACTGCCCAATTTCTGTGGTTATTATTGTCAGATACTTTGTTTTTCTTTCAAATTCTGTATTACCTTTTACCATGAACAAGTAATTTGCAGATTTGGGTGGAGTCACACTGTTGTGTTCTTTTTTTCACAAAACACAAGGCAAGACAGAACTTTGAGGCTAAACATTTCTGGAAATACAAGGAGCCATCTATGAGACAGAACCATATACCAACAAAATTTATGACATTTTGAAAATTACAAAGGTCTATTTCCATTTAAATTTTCCTAGATCCTCATCTAAGATCTTTCTCCTAAAGGTAAAATGGCATGATATTATACCTTTCAGTCCAAATAACTCCCCTGAATATAAATATCTGAAAAGTATACTTGGAGTGAGAAATTATGATGCAGCAAAAATTTCATATCCCATGTTCTTCATTTAATAAAAAGTGGAGATAGGTTCAGTTAAATCTCAGCCCATGATCTGTTAGTCACTACATACTGTAATTAGTAGTACTAGCAACAATAAATTCAATTCATTTTATATTTTCTTGATCATTTTGTACAACACTTGCAATGTAATTACTGTTGTTCCTCTACAGGCAATTGCACTTAATTAAAATCTATAAAAAGAGAGTATTTGTATGTGTTCAGCCTCTCGCCTAATTTCTGAAATGCATATGGTAAAATTAGAATTTTTTATGTTCCAAATTGCACTAATTACAGAAGTTTACTTGAAAAATGCAAGAAGTGCATTTACCTCTATTCTCATTTATTGTTTAATGATGTTCGTTTGCATCACAGCATCATTATATTTGTTTCTATTATCTTGTGAGACAGGAGAAAGTAAATTATTCAGAATGCTCTGTCAGAACATGCTTTACACATTTCATGCTGAATATGGTTCTATTTGCACACAACGTAAAATGCTCCAGAATTCCCACACTATCACAATTTTCCCATTTGAAAATTTGTTTTCTGTACGTGTGTATTAGGCTATTGCGAAAAAAAAAAAACATCACCAAAAATTCATTCCAACTGTAGCATTACCAGCTTGCTTTCTTTCATTTTAAGTTTAAAGCACTATTAAAATCTTGGTTTTAATTCCAAACTGTAATATACAGTGCCATTTCACCACCTTTATCGTTGCTGGAAAATGTGATTTCAGTGCAACATCCAGGATTAATACAGCATGTCAGCATCTTTCAATATTTGCATTGCTGAATGAATGCAATATAAATCACTTTATTGGTTATTCCAGCCTCAGGCTTTATGCCATTATGCAAGTTCTAGATCTCATGTAAATGAGATGCATTAATAAAAAATAAAAAAAAAATCCTTGAATTCCCAGGTTTTACCTGGCAGCGGTGGTGATTATGCTGTGTGATTGCTGTGTGGGAGTTTCTGGCTTTTTTGTCTGCTTATGCAGTGTTCTCAGCCACTGGCTCCTGCAGTGATTGGAACTGTAGCGCTGAAGTGCAGGACCCCCACTGTGACCACTGCGCTCCTCTTGACAATACTGGGATAGTGTCACTTTATTCTACCAAAGACTGGATATCACACATATCACACAAGTACTGTAGCCCTCAAAAATACCACTTTTATGATATGTTTAGTCATAATTTGTGGAATACAAGCAGTTTTACTTTGGGCAAACACCCTCATAGGGTTTTTAAAAATTAAAAAAATTTTTTTTTTTGTGGAAAATATAAATAGTATTTTCTTTCAGAAACATGCTGGGCTGGGCAGTAACAAAGACAATGGGTGACATTCCCTATCCACGATGAATCAAGACCACAAGGGGTGCCGATGTGATAAGTATACAGATCTCTCAGTATTGAGTTCAAGTACCTCTCCAAAAAAAAAAATTCATAGAGCCCGAGATGAATATGTGGGCTAATAGTTGTCTACACAAATTTTTCCTAATGGCTGAAAAGTTGACATCAACTGAAGTGGCTTATGCAATCAGGCACTGCCTTCCATTACAGTTCCATTACAGAAAATGACACAACTAGTGCACTTGGGTTTCTATAACGTCTGCCTTATTTTAGTGGAAGGGATACTTCTGTGATTATTTTCATTTCTCTTACGTTGTATGTAATGTTTCTGTCAATGTAATATTCAGCACAGCTCCTCCATAGTAAGGTATAGGAGCATTTTGGGTGGGCCCTTAAAAATATATATAATAAAGCAACATTCAACAAATTTGAAGCACCACTTTTTGTCTGATTTTTGTTCTCTCAATGTGGGAGACTTCGGAACATGCTGGAAAAACACAGATGCATGCTATTTGGGGTTGCCTTCATTGCCACATTATTTCTCACAAACCCAGATAGCATAGTAGCCAATCCATACACATCTTCTTCTGTGTGCCTAATTTGATACACCACAAGCTTTTGAGAGAGTGAGAGTGCACAAGTCTATAAAAGCCACACCCAGAAACATACAAAATGATATATTTTTTTGGATTAACAAACACAGGTAAACAAGCAAGGTATTGGAGAGAAAGAAGAGGCATCCGTTGTCAGTGAATCACAGAATGACTCAGCATGGTTGTTTGGCGATATACAGCTAAGATATGCAAAAATAAATTGTATGCTTGTCTTTGGGAAATGCAATCCTACATCCAACGTGTATCTCTGATACTGGTGCCTTAGCACTGAAATCAACATTATGCATTTAAGTGCATCTCCTCTCAAAAGTGCTAAAGTCAAGGAAATGTGTATACAACCACAGTCAGAATATTGCCCAAAGGGAATAGTGGGTAGATAAAAACAGATACTGTGCTCCCCATGATGTAATCATAGGAAATGGTTTCCTCTTCTTTCAGTTGTGATGATAAAAATGCATCCAAAAATCAAATGGGGTATATGTCAGGTTTGTGTATTTATACTAAAAAGGAGAATGTTGTCTGAATGAATGAATAAATAAATAAACCGAAATTAATACTCAGCATATGCTCATGAAAAGCATCCAGGGTCCAACTAGCTTATCGCCTGTTGGGGGCTGGGGCAATTAAAGGGGGCTGTCAGTGGTGCTGGAACTTATCCCAGAATTTGATGAGCAAGAGCCAGTGATGCACTCTTGACAGTTAACCAATCCATCAATCATCACAGAGACCATAAACCATTCAGTCACGGATTTGTATTTTAGAGTCTGAAATTAGCCTTGCGCGAATGTCTTCAGATTACTGGAGCAACTGGAATACCTGGAGAAAATACACACCAGCAGAGGACAGCATCCTTTGGGAACTCCTCAGTGAAAAGCCCTGGCCTGACTCAAATCCACCACTTCCTTTCTATTAGGTGACAGTAAGAATGTTACCCACTGCATTATTGTGGCACCTCATAATAAATTCAGTGAGAGTAAATGGTTGGTCTTCAGAATTGATTCATTTTTTTGATACACACTAATACTGAAAATTTTTGACATTTGTAAAGATATAATTGGGGAAAGTTGTTATTTAGAAAATTAACTACCATACTACCATTGGTAGAGGCGAGGGAAATGACTGCAATACTAAAGATTTGACTGGTCACACTTTGCAGAGTAATAATTCTGCTGCATTTGGTTTTGGTATTGGAAAATCTGAAGCTGCTGCTGTAACCAGACAGCACTAACTCAGAGATGCACCCCCAAATGCACTCTAAATAGTGTTCCATCCATTAGCTCTTACTGCTCATCACATTTACTGCATTTGCTTCGGCATCATCTTTGAAAGATATTATTTCAGGCGGAAAAAAAAATTTTATACGCTAGCGTATTTCATTATTGGCATGAAATTCACAATGACCAGAAGATTTTTAAATTAATGCAAGAACTGTTTATGAAATGTTAAACATTAAATTTCACCTTAAAAATCAGACTTTTAATCAGATAAGTGCTATGATTCTTCTCTTCAGCTCGATTTAGCCTGATCATATATTGTGCCTATCAACAGCATCATTTATTCAATGTACTCAGTTTAATCCATTTCAAGCAAAAAGCATACAAGAGCCCCCTAATGTGGGGACGCTGGCAGATGAAGCAATATGATGATAATATGGGACAGTCTTGGGACAGGGCCAAAGTCTCCGTCGAATGCTGTTTTCATTGTCCCAAGGAAATGAATAGACAGACATGCTACTGCACAAGATCCTTTTATCCCCTCTGAATACTGGTCAAATTAAATCCATGGCAGCCCGTATGTATGCAAAATACAAATTGAACTGGTAACGGTTTCCACTTTGTGCATAGTTGGTCACTTTTATAAAAAATAATACAATTTCAGGCTAAAAGAATGTCATTTGGCATGTTTTCACTGCACTGAAACATTAAAACAACTCAAACTTTACTGTATGTAAGGGTAAAACATGTATGCGCACACACACACACACACGCACACACACAGATACATAAACGTTCTGAATACCACAGTGCAGTGAATGTATTAACAAGATGAATAAAGCATAGGGACCTACCTGTAAACGAGAGAGTCATCATAAGTGCCATTGTACTGGATCTGGAACATGCGAATACCGGGAATATTCCTTTGGAAATTGAACTTGATAAGGGCAGTGGAGGACGTTGCCTCTGCTATAACCACTCGCTTGTCCAAACTGGTCTTGGCATCTCCAGTGTTGTTGCTGCCATTAGCACCAGACTTAGTGGAGGTTGAAATGTCAGAGGAGCCCGGGTCAGGCTCCTGGATGTTATTTGTGCTGTTGGTAATATGCGGCAGCTTGATAATAACAAGATCTACCGTCTGGTGTGCCTCGCCAGCCGGATTTGATGAGATGCAGGTGAAGGAGCCTGTGTCTTTCACCGTGCTGATTAGAATATCCAATGTACCATTGTTGTAGACCACAGTTCGGGATGAGTTTGACACCAGCTTGCCTTCCGGGGAGATCCAGTGGATTGCTGGGTCTGGGTCCCCCCTGGCCTTACATCTCAAGGTTACTCGCTGCCCTTCGAGCACCCGCATCTCATTAGAGTGGCGAGTGATGAGCGGTGGCTCGCAGAGGAACTCTTCCTCTGGGATAGACCAGAAGTAGCGGCCAGAAAGGTGAGCAGGTGTAGCGCAGGTCTCCAGATCGTCCTCGCGGCTTAGTCGCCTCAGCCACAGCAACTCACAGTTACAGTGGAGTGGGTTTCCACCAAAACTCAATGCAAAGAAAGATGGGTGGATAATGCCCGAGGTGGCCAAGACTTGGGCCCGCTGGAAAAGAGGGTCCGGCGGGAGCTTTTGAAGTTTATTTGAGGTTACATCCAGACGGTTCAGCTTCTGTAAGAGCGAGAATGTGCCTTCAGGTATGTAGTCAATCATGTTGTGATCCAGACTTAGTGTATGTAAGCTGACCATTTTCTGAATGGCCTCCCATGGGATGGTTTCCAGGTTGTTGTAAGATAAATCCAACTCCTCCAAAGCCAGAAGGTCATTAAAAGCTCCTTGGTGGATTAATGTGAGCTGGTTATTGTTCAGAATCAGATGATGTAGTTTGGACATTCCGCTGAACGTGTCATTGTTTATCCGAGTCAGTCGGTTGCTGTTCAAATGCAAGGCACGCAAGTTCTCCAGGTCCGCAAAAGCATGCGGTGTTATATAGCTTATTGTATTCCTGGACAGAGTAAGGTCCACCAGTCTGGTCATGTTGGCAAAGTCTTTACGTTTTACGCTTGTAACAAAGTTATCGGCCAGGCGCAGCTCGACTGTATGCCGGTCAATATTGGAGGGGACAAACAACAGCCCTTTTTTGGCACAAAGTGTTGCAAGATTGGGAGACAATATTTGACACACACAGCGTTTTGGACAGATCTGGGCTTTAACTGCCATGCCAATAACCAACAAACAGACAAGCAGTTTTTCCATTGTAAGTCAGGTTCAATCACCTGCAAGAGAGAAATAAAAGACATAGTAAATGTATTGCATTTAAAGATCTTATTTTTTGAGAAATGGCACATTTTAATAGTGTGTGAGTTATCATGGTATTGCAATTACAATTACATGACATCTGACATGTTTGCATATTTCAGTTGCACTTCTTTGATAGAGTTCTGTGATAATCACATATTATGCCATGTTTTTGTCATTATGTTATGGACAAGCTGACCACAATACATTAATGCAGATAGATTTTGAATAAATATATGCAAATTTTCTAATGAAGAAAATGTCTATGTCCTGTACATCCAAGTGCGCAGCTTTCGACATACAGAGAGTTTATCAGGTGTCCCTTCTCAACATCAATGCACTCTATAATAGGGTATGATTATTATTGAGGAGTAGACATATAAAAGGAAGAAAATAACTTCTACGCATAAAACAGGTGCCCTTGCACTGAAGTCACAGGAATTGCCGGGTAAACAGAATTCTTCAGGACTTTTGACTTCTTTTAATGCATAAGAGAGCACAGATTTAAGTAACAGAAAGTAAGTGTAGCCACATGACTAACTGGAATAATACGTGACTGACACTAATCCTAATCCTTGCTGATGCTAGAAAAGATTGTTTTGACAGACTTCACCTCCTTATGGAGTTTCTCAAATCTACATGGAAACCAAGTGCTTTTTTTTTGCAAACAAACAGATTAAACAGATTGTAATCATGCTCCATAGAGGAGCTCACTTTCCATACCCCGAGTCCTGCTAGCTACCTGCAGTTCAACATATTGCATCCACTTTGGATTAGCAAAACTCAGTTGTGGAGGTCGGAAAATGGAAAGGAAAAAACAGCTGTTAATTTTCCTTTTGACATAAAAAGGGGATGCATTTAAAATTAGACATAATGAGGAGGTAACTTACATTTGATAATGCATTGCTCAAACGAGAATGTTCTCATTTGGTAAATAACCCTACTTTAAGAGAAAGTCGTGCCATTAACTGAATATTTAGCTTGCAATTTTCATTCTGTTGAAGCACATGCTGACATGGAGTTTAGTACATCAGATCATTTACAGTGTGTTGGACAGGTCAATTTACATTAGGATTACGGTAATTTCCAGAAGAATTAGTCGGGCCTTTTTTCTTCAGGGATTTTGCTGGATTTTCATTTTTGGAATGAAATGCAATGGCTTTTGGCACACTAGGGAATCTGAGGCCTACATGACAGGGAATCCAATTACCAATCAAAGTGAGTCTGTATCACCTCCTGAGAGCTTATGAAGGTCAGAGAAAGAGCTAATGAAACTAATACCTCATGCAGGTAAAAAAAATATCATGTTCAGCATCAGACAGCAATTCATTCACATTGATTTTTTTCCCTTCCTGACTCCACTGTTCTTGATAGCAGTGGTATTATAGTATAAAATATCTGGTTTCATTTGTAAATTATGTACGTAACATGTAAACAATCTAAATTTGAAAAATGGTTTCGATTATATGATTTACTGATTTATGTACTAAGTTATGTGCCTTTGGAGCTTACCGCCACTGATGTCCCAGGGAGAAGAGTTTTATGTACAGTCATATTAATCACTGAAAATATGGTTTGCCATTATTCATAGGTACAATGTCCCAGCTTTCCTGGAAGCTGCATGAATATCAATTTATTTATTAATCTACATTCGGACTCCTTTGGACACAAGAGAAAAAAGTTCTGTCATGAAAACTCCTGCAATAACAATAAACTACAGCAGCAATAAAACACTGTTTTTAGACATTCTTAGATTTTCTTTGATAAGATGTGGAATATTAATTGAAATACATGCAAAGCCTAGCCTGCAAAAGATCAAGTTGGAAGCAAAATGGCTTGGCTTCGAAAGTTATAACTGATTCAATTCAGTAATCTATGCTATAACAACTTCAATCCCATGGTGATTTGTAAAACAGCTTATTTGTAGTCCTTTTTGACTATATCCTCTTTAAGAAGAGCAGCTTTTACATCAAAGATGACCTCTTCAGCTTGTGGTATGCCAGGCTAAAATTGAAGGTCAGATGCTTCTTGAAATGCTTAAATACCAATATTTTACTGGTCATGGAAGCATTTTTGATGGCTGGTATTCATGGCAATAATCATTAAAAATGGGAAATCATTTAGTCATTTTTTTTTTATTGAGTTGATTGCAGCTATTGTTTTTGGACATAATATGATTACCATAATTGTACACTTTCATTTACTGACTACATGAATGCTTATTTCCTTCAAGTGGGAAAATCTGTGAAGTAGGATATTCGCAAAGAAACCCATGCTTTTAGATGACAGAAACTTCATTGGCAAATTGGATAACTCATTCCGCTGGTCTGGTGGCTTTATGATCATGTTTTGAGGTCCCCATACATCAAGTTATGATTACTGTACTGATTACTGTGTAGTTTGGTCTGATTGTGGAAGGATTTCTCCCATTTGGCACCCTTGGCCTCAGTGACACCCTTTTTTCAGGTCAATCTGGCCTGATTGGTATGCGTGCATCCTCTTGAGACTCATCGTTTGCGCCACAATATATCTCTATGACCAGCACAAATGCAAAATATAATGGCATTATACATAGCCTACAGCATCTTTTCAAGTGACAGAACCAGCAGCTGCGGACAATCATTTTGGCCAGAAAACGGATGAGTGTTACATCCCTTGTATGTCTTCAATTGGTTTCTCCCCTTTTCTAGCAGTCTGCACAGGTTTATGTGGTAGGTCTCGTTTAATTGATTTATTGTCTCATCTCTTTGCTCCCAGATATTATTCTTTGTATGCCTCTCCCTTTTTTTGAATGTCCTCCCAGCAAACACTATGCATTTCTTCCACATATAAATCATGTGATAAATTGGTGGTTTTTACATGTGTCATTGGGAGCATGTAACTAACCTGTAAAAAAAAAGGGAAAAAAACCAAATTTGTCCATGCTGATTACATGTAGCAGTTCAACCCAGCAAAGGCAACACGTTTCTTCCACGTGTAAGTCACGTGAGAGACTGGTAGTTTTTATACGTGTCAAATGCTATGAGCAACTAAAATGATAAAAAAGGTAAAATTAAGTACATTGCAAACCATGATTGCATGCAGCAGTTCTACTTTAATGTACACCATACTGCGGGGAACAGTCCTTTTCCCAGGCTTTGATATTGCATGATTTGCTCATTAAGGATTTGCCTAGATGTTGTCCTCACATGTACTGGGGTATGGAAGCATATAGTTAATAAAATGAAAATGAAAATGCAATGTCAGAAATACATTTTCATTTTCAAGATACAAGCAATATTTGTATCATAATGAAAATGCAAATTTAATTCTCCACTTTG
Source organism: Gymnothorax reevesii (assembly GCA_029721435.1). Classification (NCBI taxonomy): domain Eukaryota; kingdom Metazoa; phylum Chordata; class Actinopteri; order Anguilliformes; family Muraenidae; genus Gymnothorax; species Gymnothorax reevesii. The sequence continues at coordinate 111,154,377 of CM056573.1, forward strand.
AATTTTCATTTTCAAGTCAAGTCAAGTCAAGTTATGCAATTTTCAAAACAAATAGAAAATTAAAATACATTCCTCATTTGCATTTTCGAGAAGTGCCCTGCAATATCACTAACAAAACGAAAACGCTAATCGTATAAAACAAATACATTCTCGGAAATGATTTTTCGTTTTCGAGAAGCACACGCGTTATTTGTATCAACACGAAAATGCTAAAGTAATCCTTCACTTTGCGTTTGCATTTTCAAGTCCATGTAGGCACTGTTTTCATTTGCAATAAGTCCCCCGCAATATCACTAACAAAAAAAAATCGAAAACGCTGATCTCATAAAGCAAATACATTCTCGGAAATGCTTTTTCTTTTTCCAGAAGCAGACGCGATATCTGTCTCATAATTAAATCGCAAACGCAGTACACCACTTTTCTTTTTAATTTTCATGACAGACTGCCCTGCCTGACTTTGCATTTTCGATGTCGAGGTCCCACGCGCTTTTCAAAACAAAATTAAAAAGAAAATACCCTCCCTAGTTGAGTGTGGCCTGTCGGTGAGAAGGCGGGACTTCCCCCACAATTTGGTATGGATTGTAAACAAGCAAATACAAGCAATCCGATTGGTTATCAATCAGAAGGAAACTCCTGCTGCACGAACATTTATGTCAAAGCACAAATGCTAACTTACATAATGGGAGCGACTGACTGTGCATGGACGCCCACCTGGACATTGTGGAGTTTGATTGAGGGAATAGCAAAAGTTTTCCCCCGAAAGACACTGCTCTCGCACTCAAATACCTGTGCGCTTGGATTAGTGCTGCTTCAACTGAAACTGTGTGCATAAACTCAAATCTGTTGATCTGAGCTGTTCTTCCATGTGTTTTGGTAATTGAATGATAAAGAAAGATTTCATTTTTCTTTTGAGTCTTATTAATGGCAACAGGCTCCCATTTAGACCCCGGGGATTGGGACTATGTTCTTGTTAATCTATAGTTTCTGCCTGCTCCTCTGAGTCTGATTATCAGGAACACTTCCCAAAGCCTTCATCGGTCTCCAGGATTGGGATTGCACTCCTGCTAAAACCCTCAGGTCTACTACGCCCTTCCCAGTCATTACCATCTATGCTGGACTGCCCTTCAACAGCTCTGGGCTATGGCCTGTTCGGGGTTTCCCGCAGCGCTTCATGGTTAGGACGGCTGCCTTGGCAACAAATGCCCCCTGCCTTGACTACGTCCTCCTGAGAAAAAAAAAAATCTGCTGCATCCACGCATGCATACGCAGTAAAATAAAGCCGCATCACAATGAGGCCGAATAGCGGCCGGCATCTGTTGGTTAAATATGTTACTGCGCCATCTTTCATCTGCTGCTAAGCCAACATTTTTTTTTTTTTGGTATTGGGAAGACGCTAATTATCTGTACATACAATAGCCTGTCCTCGTCGTGGGAAGGACTGATGTGGTTTTCATTCCACATACTTTCAGACTGTGAGGTTCCCCCATCCTCAAGCAATTGGAGAGAGACAGATTCTTCAGAGAATTAAGCTTTATTGTGTGTTGATAAATATAAAGCCGAGTTCCTTTTGCGCAAGAAGAACTGATTTCCCAACTTTCACACTCAGGTATTATACCCTATTTCACAGGAAATATCTTTCAAATATGGTTTCCGCATTCTCATTCTCGCACTACAATTGGACAGGCAACCCGAAACTCTGTTAGCTAATCCTTCAGGAATTCAAAGCAAAGACGCATGCGCATCGCTTCAAAAGAGTGAAAACTTCCAGGCAAGACATGAAAGTACAAAAGAATATTTACAAGTGGATGAATTCGATTCATGTAGATGTCCATGTCAAATCAACCAATGGCAGAAAAGTTGATGTCTCAGAATTTCTTCAAATTTTAACCAGTTGTGAAGTGACCATATTTGAGAACATCTGCAAATTTTCTAAGGGTTCTGATGTAAATTGTGACCCTCAGCCCCATAAATATGAGAGGGGGGTGCATGCCCAAAATTGCACCCCTTATTCTGAACAGGTTTTCAAATGCCTGTAACTGGAAAGATATACAACTTAGACGACTGAAATTTGGTAATCCCACAGATATTTTTGTAAAGAATACCTGGCCAAAATTTGGCAGAGTTTGATCAAATAAATATGGTTATTTTGGCTGCCCCAAAATGGAAAAAAAGGCATTTTTACTTTTTCCGAGAACAATTTTGTTGGTCTCTTTTAGCCTGTTATATTTTACCTACATAGCTCAAATTCCTGCCATATATTGTCAGACACCCTGACTACCACTCTGTAGTTCATGGAGCAAGTAACTATCATACTTTGTCTATTATTGACCCTTCAAATTTCGAATTTTGCCATTTTTGCTCAATTTCGGAGGCAAAAATGAAGATGTGGGACAGGTCATAGGATCACCAAATTTGGCCTGTACACAGATCTTAAGTGTCGAAACAACATATTAAAATTCTAGGATGGTTTTCTGTCCCATCCAGATTTTATTGCAAGTTGAAAATAGAGGTTGTTTTTCAACAATCGGATTTGCAGTATCTATCATTTTATGCACTTTTCATACATTTCAAGCCCCTGCCAACCACAGTTGACTGCAAAGAATGTCCTGAATGGGATTTGCTACCCTGGCAGGGCTTCTACCATGATGACTATCACAACATGATTAATATCACGAACATATAGGGCAGTCGCATTTGTTAATTGAACATGAAAACAATGATGGCGACGTCGAGCCAAAGCCGAAAACCAAATTTCACAGATGTTGATGTTGTATGGCAAGCGAGCACTGAAGGTTGATCCGAGGAATGAAGCTGCGAATCGTTCTGGATGTGGCTTCGGAGGGGAGATGTAAGCGCAGTATTCCCGATTTAAAGCATAAATGGAGAGATCTCCGGGGCGCTGTAAAAGTCAGGCTCTCTGCACACCGAAGAAGTGTACACGCAACAGGTGGTGGGCAACTGTCATCCCCTGTGCATTTCACTGCACTGGAGGAAGAGGTGGCATTCACTCTTTCTGCAGTGGAAGTGCATAGAGAAGAACTTGGAGCGTCAACGAACTGTGTCAGACACCTTAACACAGACGCATGTGATATGTGCATGACATCACCAGCCACTCTCTGGAACGACCCAGATGCCAGGACCGATAGCGCAGTTGTAACCTTGAAGATCACGGGTATGTTTTGTGGGTGATTGCTGCGCCTGGGTAGCTGTTCATCCAAAAGTCGGCAAAGATAGACGATTGCCTCATGCATGGTCCAGACGAAAGCGCTGGATGCACTCAGTGTTCGTTAGTCCTGGGATGTCCAAACAAAGCCGATATATCCGTGGTCGCCTTCGCGCTCGGCGCGCCCCTCTTACTCTTGCCCAATCACGCAAGAGTGCAAGCAAATGCAGGACTGGCATTTTGGTTTTAGATTTTGAGGGCATGGTAGAATGATGGACTTATGTATACTCGTATTAATTAATTGCTATGCGTTTGTAATTGAACTAATTGGAGAAGAGGCTGTTGCGTAATATTGTGATGATTTCGTTTGATAATTTATTATGGTTATGAGAAATGTAGTTCAGAAATAAGGATGAACAATGGAATATTGAATGACTCAACCTTTACCATGTTAAATAAAATTAATGTTAAAATTCGGCCTTTAACCGACATCAAACGCAATATTTTATTTTGCCTTATATTGGCGCTTAACCTTAATACAGCCCTCAAAAGCGCTTAACAGAAAATGCGCATAAGCCAGGGGGAGAATACGCGGAAGTGTTATTTGCATGAGAAACGCCCCGATTTTGGCCTTGCTTCGCCCCAAGCGCGTAACTGCCTTCGGGGCGCGTAATGCACAGACTTAAGTCAAGGCGAGAATACGCGTAGGCTGGAAAGCGCGCAGCTACGCGCTTTTTTTGACCTACGCGCATGGGAGAATAGACCCCAAAGTGCGTGGATTGTTGTCTGTGTTGCATGGTCAATGGGCTGATTCCTAATCGCCTGCATTAGCCTGGGTGATGGCTAGAGAGTGACTGTAGAAATCCCAGAAAAAAAAGAAAAAGCTCTTTGACCGTCGATGTGCTTGAGCATGATATTGACGTCGGAAATGCGGATACCATCCGTCAACGTTTCTATCTTGTTCTGTTCGATAAACGTGAAGTGCTGGATAAAGAGGTTCAGTATTTGTTGGAAAATAATTTTGCCGAGCCTTCATTTTCCAGTTGGTCGTCGCTGTGCTTATTAGCCAAGAAGGCTGTTGGATTGTTTTGTTTTTGTACTGATAACTGCAAGCTTAATGCTGTGACCAAACCCGATTCATTCCCTCTACCCCGAATAGAGGACTGCGTTGATCAGGTGAGGGCTGCCAAATTTGTCAGCAAACTTGACCTTTTAAAAGGTTATTAGCAGGTCCCCCTAACTGAACGCGTGCGTGAAGTCTCTGCCTTTACAACACCTAGTGGATTATTTTCTTACTTGGTGATGCCTTTCGGTTTGTGTAAGGCTCCATCTAGTTTTCAGCGAATGAATCGAGTTGTGGCTGGTTTGTATGGCGTTACAGTATATCTTAACGATGTGGTTATTGTAATTGACACCTGGCAGTCTCATCTGGAGCGCTTGCATCTGCTTCTTGTGCGCCGCGCACAGGCACGGCTCACAGTAAATCTCACAAAATGTGAGTTCACTTGTGTGACTGTGACCTATATGGGCAAGGATGTAGGGCAGGGCAAGTGCAAGGGCCTCCTGTTATTGCAAAAGTACAAGCCATTGATGAATTTCCCATTCCATTAACTAAACGTGAATTAATGCACTTTCTTAGTATGGTGGGATTTTACCATTGTTTTTGCAGAAATTTTCCATCAGTAGTCACACCACTAACTGATCTGCTAAAAGCGAAAGCTATATTCACAAGGACCGATAAAAAAAAAGCCTTTGACTGTGTGAAAGCCCTATTAACCTCCTCGCCTGTCTTGCTAGCTCCGCAGCTGGATAAACTATTTAAAATCCAGGAGCACGCTAGCAAGGTCGGTGCTGGAGCTGTGTTAATCCAAGAGGATGATTCCGGTTTGGATCATCCTGTGTGTTTTTTTTTTTTTTTGCACAAATTTTCGAGTTACCAACTTGATTATTCTGTGATTGAAAAAGAGGCCCTTGCTCTCGTCTGGACACCCCAGTATTTCAAGGTATATGTGAGTGGGTGTAGCTTGCCTGTTGTGATCGACAGCAATCATAACCCACTTACATTTCTCCATTCACTTCAAAATCCGAACCAGCAGCTGATGCGCTGGTCTTTATTTCTCCAGCCATATAATCTAGGTATGTGGCACATAAGGGGTTCAGAGAACGTGTACTCTCTCTCAAGCCCCTGTGAGTGCCGAATAGAATGTGTGAAGTTTGAATGAGGTGTGTTTGTGCATGTTCGGTTGTGTGTATCGGCCCATATGTGTGAACTTTGTAATTCTCTGTGTGTGAAAGGTTATTCCCAGGGTGTGTGTGGATTGATTTTGTGAATATTTAAAGGCAATTGCTTATTGTTTTGATGACAATGATTTGATCTAATCTTCGTTGCTCTTTAGCAATTAGGCTTATTCCATCTTTAGCCATAGGTTTGCATGCAGCTTTGCACTTCTCCAGTATAGCGCTGTATTGGTGGGGAGAAGTTTTTTTTTAATTCGTTTTTTTCTTTGATATTGACATTTTAACATTTAATCGGCTGGTCCTGTGAGGTTTCACTTTTTGGTGTATGGTTTTTTGGGGTTTTGTTTAGTTGGACACTTGAGCACAGAAACCCTTTGAGTTTTTCCCTTTTAAGGGGGAGGGAGTGACGGCCCTGTGGCCTTTTTAGTGTTAATTGTAGTGTTTTGTGTTCGTCTGTGCTTGTCTTGGTCCTCTTTATTGTGATTGCTAATCTTGTCTTCTGTTTGCCTTTTTACAGGTGTGCCGGTGATACACGTGACTTAATAATTGGAAGTGCGCCGAATCAGCTCTATGTTGTTCTCGGCGGGGGACCACACTGATTCGGCTTTACATACAACCGGCACATTTATTTGAGGGTCTAGCGTTGGGCCTTGTTTGTAGGCCGGCACCTGATCTCTCTTTGTTTTGTCATGTCTGTGCTGCCTAAAAAAATGATTTCATATTATTGAACTCTTGAAGTGGAAAATAAATTTGGAATTCATAATTGTTGTCCTCCTCCGCTTTTGTATATGTGAATTTTGTGGTGCGTCACACCCTCTGCGCCTGGAATGTAGCCTTTAAGAGGGTTAAAGAGATGTTGCAGGGTAATTGATCTTAATATTAGGTTTAGTTTTTCAAAAGAGAGATCTAGGGTGGGGGTTTGTTTCATTGAAATAGTTTTTTTGTAATTGAATATGCAAATTCTCCCTGTGCTTTGTTCCATGGAGGAAGGGTTGGGGATTTAAAATATTGTAAAAATATGCGGTGTATAATACTTTTGTTTGATATAGGTCTTAATAAAAACTTGATCAAACAAAAAAAACATTAACATTAGACAAATAAGACAAAAAAATTGTCCTTTATTTGAGGTAATTTTGACTATCTTGACAAGTGAAAATTTACTTACCCCATTGGCAAGATAGTCAAAATTACCTCAAATCAAGGACAAATCTCTTGTCTTACTAAGAAAAATTGTGATTTAAATAAGTGTTTTAAGTCTTAAAATAAGTAAATTTCCCTTTCTTGAAAATCACTTTCTGCAGTGTGTCTATTCGCTAAGCTTCAGGTTCATAAATGAGATGTACTATTGGAGTTAACAAACAAGATGAAATCATGTTTTTTTGGATTACGCTCAACTCTGGCAGAGACTCCTTTTCTCCTTTCTTGGCTGAAAACTAAAATGAATCACCATTAAACTCCTCCCTGCAATACTTTTCCCAGGAAAACTGACAAAAGCTGCTCTGTACTCTGAGATAGCCTGCTTGCCTCTTCCTGAAAGCTGAATGTCCGGCCTCTGGAAGCCACTCAGCCTAGTCCTTCCGGAAGATTCTCATGAGTTGGAGACAATGGTGTGTTCACAAAGCAGCCCTCATGGGTTGAAAACATCTCCTTCTCCAAGATCAGACAATGCTCTCATGGAATTCTTATACAACAGACTAACAGCCATTATAGTGGATATGTTTTCTTGAAAAGAATTTTATTTTGAAGGATGAGCGAACCAGACCAAGTTGTGAATACTTACACCCTGGATCGTACTGCGAAAATTAATTCGCACTGCATATCACTGGAGGAAAATTAATTGGCTGGATGAGGCCCATAGCACCATACAGTTCTAATCTAGTTCTTTTTTTTATCCCCATGTTGCCTGTTGATTAACAGGGCCAGAAAATTCAATGGCGCCACTGGAACCCACAACAACGGGATATTTTACGTCCCTTTCCATAAAGTAAAACACCCATTGGGGTCAGTGCACTAGTGTTAGCGACACAATGCTTTTGACGCTACCAGTCAGTTTGTTATTCAGTGTGGCGGGTAATATACTAATTTGAATTTCAAGTGCTCAGTATGAAATCCAGGTGCTCTTCTTTCTTTTTGGTGTTTTGGTATAGATAGACTGATGGGGTGAGACATGTTTTTTTTTTCACTCAGTACATTTCCTTGGTCTGTATACCAGTGGTTTGTGCTGCAGGTGATGGAGGAAAATTAGTGGGCAATACTAAATGAAATCCCACAAAGGTTCACAGAAAAAACTACCACTGAGTCAATATTCTGACAGACTGAATGGAGCTATTGTCTGGTGTTCCATATGTATAGTCTGTTATTTTAACCTCTAGACCATTACCAGCCAGTAATATGTATGTATTACTGGTAACCACAGTTTCTAATTGCAGAGGCTTGTGCTATACCCCTTCAAACCCCACAAGTGGGTAGCACTCACACAGCCAAGCATTTTTCTCCTGGCAGACATACTCTACTGTCGTTCATGCTGTGTCCCAACATAGTATTGGCTCATGGGGAAGGAATTAGCAGACTGAAAAAATCTGTCAAGAAGTATTTTTGGCCTAGAAGGCAGCACAGTGCATAAGGCTCTGAGAATACTTGAGTAAAGATAAAGGTGAGGACGTTTGATCTGGGCAGCCTACAGATTTGGCTCAAGCCCCAGTATAGACATAGTAGTAGACAAGCTATTGGGCCCTGAAGCAAGGTCCTTGACTTCTCCTTGCTCAAAGGGGCGTCCATCTAGTCAAATAAACTATAAGTTGTTTTGGATAAAAATGTCTGCCAAGTGTAATTTAATTTATCCAAAATATAAACTGAATGGTACTGATGAAGAGTGCCACTATTACACTCAAAAGGTGAAATATTTGACTTACTTTAAAAATGTTTTGTCAGTTGGTTCCAGGCAACTGACTTATACACCTTCAAGTTAAATTCATTACATTGGTCTTGAGTCTTGGATGTTAATCAGATGGTACTTAAAACATTTGCATGGAACCAGATGACATATTTTAAAGTTAATCCAGCATTTCACTTTTGCGAGTGAAGAAAACATCCATACACCCATGCCTGCAGGACCCCTGCTTTTAAAGGAGTCCATCTGTCAAGTAACTTGTGATGTGAGACTTGCAATATTCTAACAGCTGCATTGGCCAGAACCCAGTGTCATGCAGTCTGATAGGCGGAAAACATTATGTAGTACACGTAAGTACATAAGTACACTCTAAAGCAAAGCATTTATTGATTTTTCTAAAGTAACTGTCCGCAGTCATCAAAATCAGGATCTGCATTACAAAGCTATTTGTTAAAATTCAGCTTTTGTATGACCTAACCTCTTCTGTGTGCATCTTCAGCTTAGCCATGACTGTTGAATGAAGAATTTAGCCACATACCACCACAAAACTGCGTAAGACCATAAAATAATCAAATTCTGAGCTTTTTTAATGGATTAATCAGTCCCAGACTCAATGGCTTTGGGATTTTACTGCCAAATTCTGTTCAAATTGTAAGATGTGTGGAAAAAACCCTTATTAAGCATGCTTGATAAACTACTCCCAACTGACTATAAATACGTTGGGCCCAGTTTAGCATACTCTATATATATGGGAATTAATGGCGGTAGTATATCTCAGCCAACCTTAGCACAGTGCTCTAATAGCTTTCATGCGTTCTCATAAAATGTACACAGTTTTTGTTTTAATCCTGTCTGTAAACATAAGAAAATGTAGTCCAGCAGTCAGGCATTCAAAGCTAGGTCAGCATGACACATTGTCCACAGGCTATTTGCCCAAGAAGACAAGCCAGTTGGCAAAGCCCAAGTGACACGGACCAGCAGAATAACGCTTGAAATAATTATTTGGAATATTTTTTAATAAACTGAACTCAGATGAAGCATAGCATTGCTTAAATCTTTCCAAGTAATTTCAGCCAGTTAGTTAGCATTACACACAGGTGGCATTTCAAACCAAGAGTGAGATTCATACCTTTGGCACATGCAAAACCACAGACATTGCCAATGATTGCTGCAAAAGAAGTGCCCTGGCCAATCATCTGCCATGTGATTGGCTTTGCAAGGGAAAATGGATTTTTCGCTTGTAAAAGATTTTAGTGAATCGGGAATCGGTTTCACAAAGACCTTGCTAATTTTGCAAACATGCAAAGTCCTCTCATTGCTAATTTTGCAATTCCCTAAAAGCAGCGTTCTTGGGAATATTTAGTGAAGGCTTTTGTGAATCCCTTGTTTTGCTAAAGTTGCTTGGTCGCAATCACTTCGCTAAGACCGCGCATCGCTTATTTATTGCAAGGTCTTTGTGAAACAGGTCCCGAGCCCTAAGTCTCAAAGTGTGCTTACACTAGTTTAACTTGAGCTGCACAAAATTCAGACTTGGCAATGCGTGTTACAAGATATTTATAATATGAGAGCGAGAATAAACAGACACAAAAAAAGAAAGTACCACTCCTCCAGGGGTCTTTTAACTCTTATCGTGCTTAATTTTTCCTCACCCTTTCCCTTCAAGGTGATCATTTATCATTTTGTTGACAAATGACCTTCAAAGGGACTCAAGAGTACCAGGGGACCTTTCTGAAGGTCACTGCTACCTAATTTGCCAAATGAAAATTGACGAAATTGTTTACCTCCCGAATGCTGAAATCTGCGATTTTGCTTCATATATTTTGCACCTTGTGTGACTATAGCAATGACTAGGACTTTAACCTCTCACCCTAAAATTACACCGGATGCTGGTTTGGTTTGTCTGCACTTCGCCACGGCAGCGCAGCTGATAGGACTCACTTTAGTCAATGTGTGTCCTTACACTGTGTGCTGCGCTTCTCGTCCGTCGCCGCTGAGCACAGCAGATATGCAAGACTTCTATTTTTGATGGATGCGGCAGCACAAACACTTGAGCAAAGCAGATTGATCAGTACACAGACACAACATGAAAATATAAGGCTAATTTTCAAAATCCGTGTTGGCACCAGTTCGTATTGTAAGGTAGGACAGCAACCGAAGTAAGGAACTAAGTAGGCTAAACTTCATAAACACTTTCCAAACAAATGAAAAACTCAACACAAACAGGAAATTAAGAACATTTATTAATAAATAGGCTACTTATCCATGGTAGAAGCAGAAAATCTTAAAAAATAAATAAATTAAAGGCAGTCAATCATTTCTCAACCCTTTTGGTAAAGAAAAAAGGTTTCGGTCTTTATGTAGTTGCACTCAATACAACATGTATCATTTATCTTGGGCGATCACGTATGATTCTGGAATTGGTTTTGCTTCTATAGCCGTACAGCCCCAGTACGCAGTAAAAACGCAGCTGATGGGTGTTGATGGACAGCAATGCACACAGCAAACACATTTAAAACTAGAACGGGCACTCGGTAGAGCGCATACCTTCGCCGACGCCACTGAATCCCTCGCCACTGGCGTTGGTTTCATGCCGATCGGATAAAAATTGACCGAGATATGGCCGAAAGTCGGTTTTGACCTTTTCGTGGCCTTGACCTTGACCTTTGACCCGATCACTCCCAAAATCTAATCGATTGATTCTCAGGTCATGCCAAATCAACCCACCAAATTTTATGAAATTCCGTTTGGTACTTTTTGAGTTATTCGATACACATACACACAGACAGACACACAAACAAACTAGAACGGGCACTCAGTAGAGCGCGTACCTTCGCCGCCGCCACTGAATCCCTCGCCACAGGATCGGGTATATAATTCTGCACATTTTGGCGTTGGATTCATGCCGATCGGATAAAAATTGACCAAGATATGGCCGAAAGTCGGTTTTGACCTTTTCGTGGCCTTGACCTTGACCTTTGACCCGATCACTCCCAAAATCTAATCGATTGATCCTAAGGTCAAGCCGAATCAACCCACCAAATTTTACGAAATTCCGTTTGGTACTTTTTGAGTTATTCGATACACATACACACAGACAGACAGACACACAAACAAATAAATACACGGGGATCAAAACATTACCTTCGTCAGCGAAGTCGCTGGCGAAGGTAATAATAATGCGTGACATTAAACCTAACATAGCATCCTCCATAGGCATGTTTTGTCTCCCTTTCTGATATATATATATAAAAAACCCCAATTCCAAAAGAGTTGGGATGAAGGGTAAATTGTGAATTAAATCAAAATGCAATGACTTTCAGATCACATGAGCCAATATGTTATTTACAATAGAACAAAGACAACATTTCAAATGTTGACACTGAGAAATCTAACACTTTTATCCACAAAATGAGCTTATTTTAAATTTTCTGGCAGCAACAGGTCTCAAAAAAGTTGGTGCACAGGCAAAAAAGGGCTGAAAAAGTAATTAATATATAAGAGAATCTGCTGAAAGAACATTTAGCAAGTAATTTAGTTAACTGGCATCTGGTATGTAACATGATTGGCTTTAAAGGGGATGTCTTATAGAGGCTGAGTCTCTCAGAAGTCAAGATGGCTAGGGGCTCTCCAACCTGTAAAGGCTCGTGTAAAGAAACTGTGGAATGCTTTAAAGACAATGTTCCTCAACGTCAAATTGCAAAGCCTTTGAAGGTCTCACCATAGACAGTGCATAACTTCATCGAAAGATTCCGAGAAACTGGAAAAATCTTTGAGCGTAAGGGACAAGGCTGAAGACTTTTACTGGATGCCCGTGGTCTTCGGGCCCTCAGATGCCACTGCATCACTCGCCAGTATGATTCTGCCATTGACATTACTAAATAGGGCTAGGAATACTATAAGAAACCACTGTCTGTAAACACAGTCCGCCATGCCATCCACAGATGCCAACATTTGCTATATTATCTCTGTTCTATTGTGAATAAAATACTGGCTGGTGCGATTTGAAAGTCATTGAGTTTTGATTTTATTCACAATTTACACTTTGTCCCAGTTTGTCCAATTTCAGAAGTGGGGTTGTGTGTGTATATTTATATACAGCGCCCTCCATAATTATTGGCACCTCAGATAAACATGTGTTAAAAGCCCTAAATTAAATTCAAGTTTTATTGCAGAAGCATACTCTCACACTGAAAATAGTAGAAAAATGTAACTATCAACTCAAGTAAATTTTAAGGGCAAAAAATATCCCTGACTAAGAAATAATTATTTTTCATAAAATCACCTCTTCCACAATTATTGGCACCCCTAACAATTCCTAGGAATTGAATGTAATTGAAGTATTTCTGTCATTTCTACAGTAGTTTACAAAGTTGATCAGAGTATCTAGGAACATTTAATTAGCAAATCATCACTTCCTGTTTTCCCTGGGGTATAAATATGACGTGACACAGAAGCCATTTCTCTTATCGACTCTTCAACATGGGAAAGACAAAGGAACACGCCATTCACGTAAGGCAGATGTGTGTCGACCTTCACAAGTCAGGCCATGGCTACAAGAAAATAGTCACTTGCCTGCATCTGCCCATATCTACTGTCACTGGAATCATTAAGAAGTTTAAAACAACTGGAACAGTGGTAAACAAGCCTGGACAAGGACGCAAGGTTATTTTGTCACCACGAGCAGTGAGGAGGATGGTAAGAGAAATAAAAAGTTCTCCAAAGCCCACTGTCAAAGAATTGCAACAAATGGTAGCATCTTGGGGTCACAAAGTCTCCAAAACAACCATCAGACGCTATCTACATGCCAACAAGCTGTTTGGGAGGCATGCACGGAAGTAACCTTTCCTCATTCATAATTATAAATGCAAACATCTGGAGTTCGCTGAGTGGTACTGGGACTTCAATTGGGACTGTGTGCTTGGGTCAGATGAGACCAAGATAGAGCTTTTTGGTAACAAACACTCTAAGTGGGTCTGATTAAACACAATAGATGAATATGCAGAAAAGCACCTCATGCCCACTGTGAAGTATGGGGGAGGATCGGTGATTTTGTGGGCCTGTTTCTCTTCCAGAGGCCCTGGGAACATTGTTAAGGTGCATGGCATCAAGAGCACGTTGAAATTACAGGACATTTAAATCAAAATCTGGTGGCCTCTGCCCGAAAGCTGAAGATGGGTCGTCACTGGGTCTTTCAGCAAGATAATCTACACAGAAATGGTTCACCAGAGACAGAATCAAGCTCCTCCCATGGCCATCTCAGTCCCCAGACCTAGATCCCATTGAAAACCTGTGTAGTGAGCTGAAGAGGAGAGTGCAGAGGAGAGGACCCAGGTCGCTGGATGATTCAGAGAGATTGTGCAAAGAGGAATGGTCGAAGATCCCTCTTTCTGTATTCTCCCATCCTGTGAAACATTATAGAAGATTGGGTGCTGTTTTGTTGGCAAAAGGGGGTTGGACAAAGTATTAACATCAGGGGTGCTAATAATTGTGGCACACATGATTTGATGGAAAATAAATATTTCTTAATGTGGGATTTTTTTTCCCCACTGAAAAAATGCACTTGAATTAAATGTTGGATTTTCCTCTTTTTTTCATTGTGGTCCTATATTATTTAGAAAAAAAAACTGAACTTATTAGAAGCCAAAGAACACATCTTAACCAGGGGTGCCAATAATTACAGAGGGCCCTGTATTTATATATATATATGTATATAGTTTTTTTTTTCATTTGTTAGGTGACATTGTGCAGTGAATGATATTCAGTATAATACACCACACGTGATAAGAGGGTGTAATGTCACCCTTAATGAAGTCCAGAAATGTCCAATTCCTAATTTTAGTTCAACATCTATGCAGCCAAAAACTGAACACACCGATAATTTAATGATCTGTGAAGATATTTATCCATCAATACAACAAACGCTGTGCTATATATCCAATCAAACACAATTTTAGCGTGAGGTAATGGCCCAGTCACACAGCCGATCACGCACGAATCACTCACAAATCGGGTTTGTACGTGCTTGTGCGTTGAGAAATTGACCAATTTTTCGGGGTGTCGGGGGGTAGAAATCTCTGACGAATCACGCATGAATCACGCATGAACCACGCATGTATCACTTACAGTACAATCACTGACGAATCACTGACATATCGCGCACGTCGACGCATACTAGCAAATACGGTGCAGTATTCCACGAGCATTCGACGCACGCCCGACGCATGAATAACCGATGGAGCACGTCCAAACACGAACGCTTCACGTATTGTCAGTGAATGTCAGTGGAATGAACGTGATACATGCGCGTTTCATGCGTGATATGAACGTGGGGCATCAGTGGCAAACGTGGACGTGCGCGGGTTCAAACCAGTTCTGACGCATAAGCACTGACGGCCGACGAGTGTCCCGCGCATAGGTACGCATACTCGACGCATAAACTACGCATGCCGACTCATGAATTACGCACACCAACGCACAGTTGTGCGTCGGAAAAATTTTGAACCGTTCAAAACTCAAAATCACGCACAAACCGCCTTCGACGCACATCCACTTACAATCACTGACAGTCCACGTTCGTTCCACCTACGAATTACGCATACGACGTACGCTCCCCGCAAAAACAAAAATCTGTGCGTAGTTCGTGCGTAATTCATGCGTTTTCGCTGTGTGACTGGGCCATAATCTGTTGCACATACGAGGTAATCTAAAAACGATCTCGTCTTGGCTATCCACATTAGCTAAAATATAAATAAGCTTTCTAACCACATTAACAGTGTGTAATGATCAAATCTGCAGCAGACTTCCCAGATCCATTTTACAACCCTCGTGTCTAGTTTTTTTTTTTTTTTTACGTCTTTTAGAGGTATTATCTCCACTAATTGATTTAGCTTCTTGTGCGCCTCCCCCTTCCAGGTGTAATCCATTTGTATGCCCCACTCCCTTGTGTTTCTGTGGTGTATATAACCTTAATTTATGTCTTGCAGAGTTGCTGGGTTGTCCTTGCTATATACCCTATTTGATTTTTCTTCCTCAAGAGTTTTTCATCTGTATATATGACTTTACTTTGCATCATGCAGAGATGCTGGGATATCCTTGCTTTTTGCCTGAAAGCAACCAGTCAGATTATTCTTCCTGGTTTAAGAGTCTATCATCGGTATATAACCGTACTTTGTGTCTTGCAAATTAGCTGGTTTGTCCTTGCTACATGCCCAAAACAATCGGTGAGATTAGATTCCCAAGTTTAAGAGTTTATCATCTTTGGAAATTATAACCTTTTGTGATAGTAAAATACAGACATACTCTTCAAAGCTTTATTCATAGGAGCAAACTGCCTGGGCTTGTCACCAATCCCGAGGATTGCAGGGTGGTGACGCTTGTGCTTGTCACCATTATCATTGATGAACACAGTCCATCAGTGACATGGAAAAAATAACGAGCAGTAGATGGAACTTGAGATGGTAGCCCTGAAGATTTTTTCTTTAGCCCCGAATAATTCATCCCTTTGAACAGTATGGCACTATGTGACTGAACATCAGTAAAACACGACGACAGCGTTGTATTTTTTATCTTCAATGAATAGAGGCAACAAAGACTTATCAGAGAGGGTTTATTACAGGGAAATATGTCAAAATACAGCGGCTTATTAGCTGACAGGTCTCTGTGGGGTGACTATGCCAAATGCTGTTCTCACACAGCAAAAATGAATATTTATGGATTTTTTTTAACCTGTATAATGGTTGAAGCTGGAGCAGAAGCATCCTCTCTGCTGGACCAAAAAGAAAAAAGGTCAAATGGCGCTTTTCCACTACACAGTACCGGCTCTACTCAACTCGCCTTTTTTGCTTCCCATTAGGGAAAAGGTACCTGGTACCAGGTACTAGTAGGTACTTTTTCTGGTACCTGCTCTTCGGGGGTTCCAAAAAGCGACCGACCAGGTACTAGTAGGTACTGAAATGTGACGTGCGACACTGCTGCACACTGATTGGTCACAATCGTCACTGTGAAAGACGACTCTGTAATCAACCTGGGGACATCTCATTCGAGTTAGATTGATGAGTCTCAAGATTAGCGTAGTTATCATCGACTTATATTGTTTTAGGCCACTTGTTCAATATACTGTGCGTTGCCTTACCTTTCAAACAGGGGTTCACTTGTTCACCAAAGGTGCTACATTCATGAAATTCATTTCTTTTTGCCTGTGACCCCGTTCGTGGCGAATTCAGTGATGATATTGTGTCTAGTTATGTTTCCCTAAATAATTCCCTTTCTGAAAATTATGTGATGCTACCCCCGTTTAAAGAAAATCGCGAGGAAAAATAACTTGAAGGGTGTTGACGAATCATTTTTTTTTTTTTTTTTTATAAATTTGGCATCTCCAATCCCACCCGAATTTGGAATGCCCAATTGGGGAACTATGTACAAAGCTTGCTCGTATGCGACCCCTTGCTGCCAACTCAGGATAGTGAAGACAGTTCACGGCTCTCCTCCGAAGCACGTGCCTGTCAGCCACTGATTCTTGTACACTCGCTGGTTGAATCTTCGCAAGTTCAGAGCGAGGGCGGAGGATACCCGGACATGAACCAAGCCGGATTCTTCCTGACGAGCGCCCGTCTGGCCAACAGGAGGCGCTGGAGCAACGAACAAAGCTGTTATCTAATGCCCAAATCCGGCAATCCCTTCCCAATTTGTAACCCTGTAGCGCGATAGCCGATTGTGCGCTATTCTGAAAAAGCTGCCGACCCCTGCCGGTGGGTACGCCGAGGATCGAACCCGCGACGTGGTGATCAGCTCTGCACTGCAGCGCAGTGCCTTAACCGTGTGAGCCACCCGGCAGCCAACGAATCATTTTTGTCTTAACGTTACATCTGAGATGACGCATCGTAAAGTGATAAATTCTAATACTCTGCCATCTCCTGCAATTTGCGAATTTGCCACGGCATCTATGTGAATGGGATAATCTGTCATTGCCAGACAGATTTAAGATATAACATCCAGACAAGAAAATAAGCATATATGTGCAAAAAATGCACACGTGAACTGTCAAGCAAACCCAAGTGCTGACAAATTTTTACAAGCATTTTTTTCCTCGATATACGTACCACAATTTTGCTATTAAGTCCTTTTTTGTCCCGCACAAACTGAAATGAAAGTTTGATCAAGACGACGTTTTCCAACAAGTTTACTTTCTGCTTTTAATCACTTCTGATGGGAGCATATTCAAATTAAAAGGTAAAATATTAACATCAGAAAATAACGTCAAGGAGCTTCCTGAAAATGTCTGATTCCAGTATCGCAAAGTGAGCAACATTGCACACGTATTTGGCGATAAGGCAACGACTCAACCTTTCCTGTCGCAGTTTGAATAAGATGGAGAATAGAAGCAACAGTGCTGTATGAAGCAAGTTACTGCAGCGATTTAAGATGAGACACTACAGGTGAATAGGGTAAAATTTTTAAATAATAGATATCATCATGAAACTTCCTCAGTTGATTACTTGCAATAGTATTAAAAATATATACAAGTATTTGAAATTTCTTTGTTTAGATATGCAAATTAGGCATATTCTCATTAAATATGCCCTAATTTGCATACATTTCAGGAAGATACATCTAAAAATCTGATAAAGCATTTTTTCATTTTGTTTACATATAAGATGAAAAAATAATTTCAGAGGGATTTAAGGATATCTGCTTTTATTACTGAGAAATTCAAAATATGCTGTGCATGGCCTTTAAAAAAAAAAAAAAAATCAATCAATTTTTGGGAATAAAATGTCTCACAAATCAGGATATATTAACAAATCCATCTGTAAATATCTTCAGACTATAGCTAAGTGTATAACTGGAAAGTTTAGTTGTAAGAAGTGGTCAGGAGAACACAAGATGCAGGATCCAGAAGTGTTTATTAAACACAAAACTCTAAGAGAAAATTGGCAGACACGCCAGAAATAAAACACCGTGCACATGCACTGAACAAATGGGAAAACTGAGGTACACTGCCAAAGGCAGGGGGAAACAGAAAGACTCACTCCAAGAGTAGATAAACTCGTAAAACAAAAACTGAACCTAACCAGTCTGACGGACACACTGAGAGACTTAATCAAGGGGAAAACAAGATGTGGGCGCAGCAAAATACAAGACTCAGGAATCATACAAAGGAACTAATCGGAAGGCACAAAGAGCTGAGATTTCACCGTGCACATCTGAGTCATACACAAGGTTCCATCTGACGGCCCCTCCCATCTCTGCCACATATATAGTCACGAGAGGAGGCCGGGACTTGAAATGCAATTTCGACTGGAAAAAGAAACACATGGGATTAATAAACAATTGTACATGAGAACCGGGTTAACAATAATGACTCGAGACAAGACACTGAGACCATCAGTCCAACTAGACAGTTTAGATAAGGAAATCTAAACGGAACGAGTAAAAAGCACCACGAGAGGAGCGAGGTAAAGCACAGCTTAGGCAGAATTTACTAAAGCTAGGAACAAAAGCACTCGCTAATGAGTTAATTAACCCCTTAAACCCTGAGTCTCTTTTTCGAAAATGGCAAGTCCAAAATGAAATGAGTATATCTCAGCGACTGCTTGGTCCATTTGAATAATCTTGGTATCATAATAAAGTTAAAACCATTTGGTTTTTCTGCCCTGGTGTAAAAATCGCTATGTATGTCACTGAGTCAGAGTAAATGGAGATGGAACACAGTATAAATGAAAGATCTCATTTTGCACCAAACAAAGTTTTACTTCTACCCTTGCGAATTTGTTGAGTTGCAGACTTAAACCTCTAAAAAATTACAGCGCAGAATCTCATTATTATCTGTGTCACAGTTTATTCAGATCAGGTAAATCAGAGCAAAATGAGAGAGGAATGTCTAGGTGGCTTCTCCAATTTGGCAATTTAAGTACTTTGTGTTCCATTTCAGATTTCTCAGTGACCAAACTGTAAAACTCTTTTAATTTCACTAATATATCACTCCAGGCATTAATATCATCCAAATACAAAATTTTTTCATTTTTAGAATAAAAAAATGTATTATTATTTCTGCCAGTTTTGAACTACGAACTACGATGCACCTCGCGCAGGAATACGTCAGTTGGTTAGTTTAAGAGCAACTGTTTTTATTTTCCCGAGCAGCTAAAGTGCTATAATTTTTAAAAATATGGCGTACGATTGAAATTGTGTATTATTTTCAGGTAGGACCTCTTTTAGGTTTCTGTGTTTCCGTTCACAACAGTGTATCGCCAAAATTTCCACCCTGCACTATGCCCTGGTGGGGCTACCTGGAGGAGATCAGAGAGCTTTCTACTGCATCTTATGGATGTAGTGGCAATTTGTAGCTCATACAACCCCACTTCAAAAAAAGTGAACTATCCCTTTAAAGAATGGGTAAAGAAAATACGCACTGTACGGTTGTAGTGTCAGTATTTCTGCGGAATAGTGCAAACATTCTGTCAGAAAGCGATTTTGAAAATGAATGTTGAATATTTAGCGGACAATTGTTCGTGCAATACCTCAAACAAACTAGTTATGCTTTTATATTATGGCGCTATTCAAGAACATGCAAATGGCCCATGGACTCAGTTTGACGCACTGGGAACGCAAGGCTGTATATCAGGCTAGGTTTCTGCGATTAAAGTGGTTTAGAGTTCACTGGAAACATCAGCCCACCAAGCAAGAATACGTCCAAACAATGTCTTTTTGAGACCTTCCACAACCTTCTAAATGACGTCCCCTGCGGAGCCAGAATGAAAGTTTTTATGATGTCTTTTTACGACATTGTCTGGGCATCCCGTATTAACGTCCACCGACCCTCTGCACAAGGTTAAAAGTTAGTTCAAATGAGGTCATTCTGGGCGTCTTTTCAACATCAACTGCACACTTATTTTAGAGATACTTGACGAAAAAAAATTATAGTTTCTGTCTCCTCCCTCCACCTACCTCGGGATGCCTCCCTATTTCTCCGACTGCTTAAGTAGCTCTTAGATGTTGCTCTTGAGCAATTATTATGATAAGCAGAGCTCTTTTTTGGGGTAATGAGGAGATTCGATCCTCCAAACTGCTAATCACTTAGCTATAGTCGCTACCAAATGCGCCAAAGTTAAGGGTATGGCGTAGTTAAGATGTGTTTTTCGACGACTGTGTTGCACGGGTCATTAAACGAACTTTGAACTTTCGCGTTACGTGCGCTAAGTGCTAAGGGATGAATAGCCGCTTCCTTGTTTGTTTGTTAGTTAGTAATAAACCTTAAAAACCTCACGAAACTCGATTGCTACAAGTTCAAAGACTGGGGCAGATAATGAATGAAATGAATGAATGAAATCCCTTATTGGCCCAGTTGTGTGGAAAATAGTGGAAGTGCTTCTCTTCTCCGCCTCGCCGCGGTGCCAATAGCAGAAATTCTTCTCTTGTCGGCACCAACCCAGATAGCTGATCTCTTTCCTTCAATTAACCCTGCTGCGCGGCAAGTCCCCACTTTCAACAAACAAACAGATGACTATTATGGCATTAAAATACGAAATTTCATGTTAATAATTTTCTTAATTGTTTCATTTTCCCAACACTGTTATACTATAAGTCTAGTACATTATTTTTCATATTATGGATACAAGTTGTAATGACTTGTTTAATGACCCGTGGAAAGTAGTCGTTGGGAAACATATCTTAACTACGCAGTGCCTTTCTCCTAACTTCGTGGCGCAGCTGGTAGCGAGTATAGCTCAGTAATGATCAGGTCAGAGGATCAAATCTCGTCATTACCTTAAAAAAAGAGCTTTCCTTGTCATAACAATTGTTCAAGAATGACAACTATGAGTCAAAAATGCATTCGGAGGCATCTTGAGGGAGGAGACAGAGACTATGTATTTTGTTTTCCTCAGGAATCTCTAAAATAAGTGTGCAGTTGACCCAGAACAACCTTATTTTGAACTAATTTTTAACCTTGTGCAGAGGTCTGGAGGACATTAATACGGGACGTCCAGAGGATGTCAAGACTTGGAAGACATTGTTTGCACCAATGAGTGTATATAGAACTGGAGAGGCTGCCGCCACTTTCTTCTGCGAGCACAGTTGAAGAAACCAATATGGCATCAAGTGCACCGCACTTCAATTTCCATAGACTACAATGGAGAATTCAAAGCTAATTTTCTTTAAAATAAAGGGGTCTAGTGCTGTATTTTCAACATATATATAACTCCTGTGGGTGTTAGAATCAGAATCAATACGTTACGTCTGTCTGCCTCATAGTGGCAGTTACTTTTATTGCGCTTAAACTAATCTTGATTAATTATCCCGACAGCCCCAGTTATTTTACTTGACACCATTCAAGGAAAAAGTTATTGGGGGTGTTGTTTTACTCCTCGCACTCACCGTTTGAGCGGCTGGTTGGCTGTATTGATTAATAACGATGAGTGGCTAAGCACTAATTCACGGATTATATTTGTGACATCACGGAATGTGGATGGGCGAATTGTTAACGTGTCTGTTCTGTTCTCTAGCTAGCTTGCATTGGTTTATGTGTGCTGTTGTGGATATTGAGCGGATAAATATCGATTAAAGTTAATTGTTTGAAATAAAATCAGGAGTGCTAGTTATCATTGAACTCAGCTATGCTTGCCAGCGCGTGCGGAACGTTCCAGTAAACCTTTGAAACTGTTATATGAAAATTGATTAAATCCACTCGTTTGCTATTAGCTAGCTAGCATGATTACAAACACGCCCACCAAATTAGCTTGGAGCTAGGACAACTAAAACCCGTCTCTCCGCAGCAATACCTATTTCCGAATGAGTCCGATCTGCTGCCAACATTGCCTGCTACTCACCATTGATCATTCGTGATGAAAATGCCAATGCATCACACGGCTTGCTGCAATAATGCTTGAAAGACACACATGCCACTAAGCTAACGTTATGAGAACATGGACTAATATTTTCAATAGATCGTTCACAGTCAGCTAACGTTTATGTTCTCTTCATGTTGAGCTATATAGCCTGCCCTGTACGATATCTGATTTCTACTTGAAGCAGTGCAGCCATTGTGCTTAGTGAACATTATCACCGTCCTCAACGTTATCAATTCATTGTCTTTTGTTAAACGTGGCCGAAAGATTGGGATAATGAATGCGCGGTCGAGAAAATTAGCAAAATTCTCTTTATTGTATTGGATGGATTTTGATGAGGTGGTCCAACCTGGCTGGAAACGGGGCCATTGTGTTGCCTACACCAATGAGCTTAAGCCTTTATTATTATTTCAGGATAATCTGTGCGAAAATTCCTTAGTGCAATAATTTGTCAACTTTAATATTTAATATGAATGTTAATTTTAATAAATCGGCATAAGCCTGTGTTCAGATACATGGTCTGGGCTATTTGGTGGGATGCACAAACGAAAAGGCAACAGTATCTTTCACTTCGAACTTAGCAATAACTGCAGCCAGAGGACCAATGCCCCTGTGTCATGAGCAGCATATGAAATAATGCGGCATACGTGATAATTCCTCCAAACTTGAAAGACCCTACCCCTATAGTATTTGAAACAGAAATTCTCTTAGGAAAGGAAACAAGGCAAGGGGCAGAGATCGAAATCCACCAGCAAACATTGTGAATTCGAAGGCACGAAGGAGGTCTAAGAACCAGCTAGCAGTACATCAGCTGCAGCTCTAAACTGGGAATCAGGACTGCGCAGTGACCTTTAACTAGTTAGCTAGCTTTGGGCACGTTTCTCCAAAGCCTTGCTGTTAACCATGTCAGCAACTAATATAGTTTTTACTTACAGACTGTCAATGGTTCCAGCAATACAAGGTAGTAATAGTGCTTTCACGCATTAATGTTAGCTGTGGAAAAAGCCCAGCTACCAAATGGAAAATACAAGGCAACGTTTGCATTTGCTGAACTCAAAGACCACAGTGCTGGTTGATAGCAATGCACCTCTCTGATATGAGAAAATGACACGTTATGGTTCAAACCGAACTTCAAGAAAAAATGTAAGCGTGTCATTTTCTCATATCAGCGAGGTGCATTGATATTAACCAGCACTATGATCTTGGAGTTCAGCAAAAGCAAATGTTGCCTTGTATTTTCCATTTGGTAGCTGGGCTTTTTCCACAGCTAACATTAATGCATGAAAGCACTATTCCGACCTTGTATGAGAAAATGACACGTTATAATCCAAACTGAATGTCAAGAAAAAATTTAAACCCAACAGTGACAACGGTCTGTGGGAATTAATCGAACCGAATGGGTTCGGTTGGGTTGGAATGCTAGCCAGATTTTCAGCAGGGGTACGGGCAAGCTTCAGAGAGCAAGACTGAAGGTAAAAATTCAGTTGGATGCACTAAATTACAAGGGAATGAATATCTCGCTAATGTTAAAATTAAATTCACAACCAATTTGAAGTGTGACATGACTGCAGTAACGCATCTGTGTTGTGATCCTCATTCCAACAGATTGGAAAAACGGATTGAGCACAAATCCGCTTTACGGCCATGTTACCTGAAGACTATTCACCAGTACCACCCGTTTGACCATTCAGAGTCCGATGTGAGGCATATATTGACCAACCAGTGCCTTAATCATTGATTAAAAACAACTCCTTATAACTTCGTTCTCGAAACGTGTCAACCAAAATTGCGCCTTGATTCATTTATTAATATGTATTTCAGGACTACTTAAGAAGGAAATTTGATTTTATGCTCTTTAAATAACAAAATAATTTCAGGAATTTTTCCATTGTAGTCGATGGGAAATTGAGAGGTGCGGTGCACTGGACGCCATATTGGTTTCTTCAACTTTTCGACAGCCTCTTCAGTTCTATACACTCTCATTGGTTTCGACATATACTTGCTCAGTGGGAGGACTCATAAAATCTAATTCCTTCGGGCATAGTCTTACCGACAGCATCACAAGCCGATCGCAGAGAGGAAAATACACTTCAAGCAAGCTGAATGGTAAGGAGCTGAGATCTTAGAGGCAACGCCCTGGGAAAGAACATGCTAGGATACTGGCAGATCTAGTTTTGTTATAACATGAACACATTGGGCTAACAATAGCAAGCGCAGATTTAACCTCATGCAGTTTTTTCATTACAAAATATCAAAGGGAAGAATTTTTTTTGCTCATCTTTGTAGACTATAAAGTGTGTGCCTGCTGTTCTTTGAGTGTGGTGTCGGTTTAAAATGACAGGGCTCAGATGGTTGGATTCAGTGTACTGTTTTTATGCATAGCACTAATTCAGGAGAAATTCTGGAGATTCAGCCATGATATGATTTTATTCAATGTTTTGCTGCATGCTTTTGTATGTGCACATGCCGCTTAACAATGTTGCAATTTGGAAACATGCTGTATTTATAATGCGTAACAACCGGCCTCTGGTACCGGGGCAGACCCGGACTGGCCAACCGGAGATACGGGAGTTTTCCCGATGCGCTGGAATGTGCTTGGCTTGCTGGCCTGCCGACTGCCGCCAGCATGTCAGGTTTTTTTTTTTTTTTTTTTCTGTCTACAGACTGCCGGTCCGCCGGCGTCGCGACTCGCAGCTGTCTGGCTTTTTTTCAGGCCAATCAAAGGCCACTCAGCCCAGTAACGTGAGGAGGACAACAAGACGATTGGTTTGTTTTGATTAACACCCACCCCAACAGTCTGTGTCAACCACACAGACAGGGTGTGTGTGGAGGTGGAGGTGTGTCCCGTCTGTGTGGTACCTGCTGAGGAGAGGAGAGGGGCGGAGAGGAGGACGACTTGAGAATGGACCCTTTCTAAAAAGAGGAAGGGCAGCGCGGCGAGTGAGAGAGATAAAAAGAGGAAGGCACTCAAGGATGATGCGGCCAAAAGCCAAAAATTAACAAGTTTATTTAGGCCCTCCCCCCCAGCCATGACTGCGTCATCCAAAAAAAATGATCTGTCAGCGTCAGACTCTGCCAGTAAGTTTTCTTAAAAAAACAAAACACTGGTTCTATTTAGACGTCTTGAACACGTTTACCAGTGACCTGCAGTCGGAGGTTAGTTTGGTGAGGCAGAAACCTCCCCCTTGCTTGATTAACAATCAGACGATGAACTTGTTTAGTTTCCGCGGCGTTATTACTCAGTAGGCGACATCGAACTTGAAATGCTCACAAAACTGCAGATTTGCAATTATTTTCTCACTGGAAGCCAGAGACCCAAACTTTCATCACAGGATTTTGTGAACCTGCTCCCACATACTATTCCTGATTGACAATGAAAACAATTAAGACCAAGCCTGTGGGAAGCCTGATACTGATAAAAGAGATGATGACTTCATTCACGTATACGCTGCAATTCGAGACGGCAAGGATGGAAATCTGAATAATAAATTAGGAAAAATTGTCTTGATAATTCTGTACATCGTTCAAAAATTTTAAGAAAGAAGACAGAAAATGAACGCCCGCTTTTTGTTTGGGTGTAAAAGCGCGTATTTAAAGGAGAGTATATTATATAGGCCAGTGGTTCCCAAAGTGGGGGGCGCAGAGCAATTGCAGGGGGGGCGCGAGGTGCGGGAAGCAAATTTTTTTCCCCGACTAAAATTTCGCACGCCAACAGAAAATTATTTGCATACAGCAAATCGGCAACCTTGTTCCGGACCATTGAAGGAGTGTCTTGAGAAAGTTTAACTTTTTCTGTCTTTATTGGACTTGCAACGAGATGCGGTCTTGAAACCACTGACTGCATAGTCCATTCGCTGCCCAGAATTCTGCGATTACATCGTACATGCCCGCCTTACTCTCAACATAACTGTTGACCAAATCATTCATCTAGCCTGTCATTTTCATAAATAATTTATGAATGTAGTTGTTCAAATATTTGAAGCTGGTTAAATGAGCTGGTTACAATCAATGTAGTCTAGTGATAACTAACTCGCTTTTTTATCCTGCACTGATCTGGCATATTAACAATAAACTAGTAAGTGACGCCAAACAAAATCCGATGAATATAAAGCAGAATTAACCGAGATTGCGTCATCTTATTCTCGATAATATGAATGCTCTGTAGGCCGACAGATTATTTTTATCTAGCCTAGCTACTAAACGTTACAAACATATCCGCAGGTTTGGCAAGCGGTGTTCGTGAATTTTGTTTAGAATTATTAAATCTTCGTGTCCCAAAATTACGGTGGCCGTTTCCAAACCTGCCGATCATTTTTAATGTTTCCAGCTAGGCTAGACAAAAATCATCTGTTCAGAGCATTCATATTTTCTACAATAAGCTGACACAATCTCAGTTATTTTTACTTCATAAGTGCAAGGCCAGTAAAACGAGAAAAATGTAACTGTCTCGAGACACTCTTTCAGAGGTCCAGCACAAGGTCGCTGATTGGCTGTATGCAAGTAAGTTTCTGTTGGCGTCCGGAAAATGCATTAAAAGCAATGTTGTTGAGTATTAAAAAAAAAAAAGGTGTTTCGTTATTTTGTTATTAATTTTCATTCTGAAAGTAGCCTAGTTGTAGTTGATGACAATCTACTGTTTATGGCAGTTTACTTTTTTTTTTTTTTTCAAAAAAGGTTAAAGTTTATATTAATTACAATGTGTGAAATAAACTGCAATGGACTCTGAAAACAAAATATGTGTATTACCTGTTTTTTTTTTTTTCTATGAACCAAAGGGAGGCTCAGCAGAGAAAGTTTGGGAACCACTGAATAGGCTATTGATTAAGCATTGAACTCTGCATAAGTCGAACTATATTAATATTTTTTGATGACATTGCTTCGGCTTTCTGGTAGCAAGTATGCGCAAATCAGCTGTTGAGCATTTCAGGTTCGATGTACTGAGCAATAGCCTAACGCTGCATAAACTTAAACTGGCCCGTCATTCTGCCGAACAGTCTTACTAAACTAGTTAATTGTCTGATTGCCAATCAAGCAAAGGGGTGGTTTCTGCCTCACCAAACTAATCTTCACCGCACGTCACTCACGTTTGCTGACTTGCTGCGTATCCCGGCCCATCCATGAAAGCTATTGTGTATTCCAGCTTCAGATTTAGGTAGTAGTTCATTAGTATAATAGAACCTATTTTAAATATTAGTCAATGCTATGCTCCCATTCTGTATTATACAGTCAGCCTTGTCTCTCTCAGTGCATGCAGCATGCACGTGGTCTGTGTGTTCAAAAGCCTTCCTCATAGTAAATTGATTAATCATTTGATTTGGACTTAGGCTAGTTGTCTTTGTTGGTTAATTATATCCTTCACATAAAAAGTACTTGCCAATGAGGAACAGATTTGCAAATATGTGCCTTTCATAAAAGCAACATTATCTGGACTTTTATGTATTGACAAAGGATTTTTTTAAACTTTTCGACTTAATTGTCAGTTTGCTTAGATGGTTGTGTTAATGTTCTTGCAGCTGTTAATGTTTGGTTTTGATTAATGTGAAAGCTGATGTTTCGGGAATATGTTGTGTGTCTGTCTGCAAGTGTCTGTTTGCAACAGGCTACAGGATTGTTAACATAATATTAGTTACATATCACACAAAGCAGTTGATATTCTACATGATATGACGTTTTATGTACTATATAGCTTTAACCATGACATTACTTGTTATGTAAAACCTTAATTCTCTTATATCAAGTGTGCTTGTGGATATTGCTGAGGATTGTTGTGGTACTGTATTGCCATGTATATTCCAACCTTAGATTGTAAGTCCCATGTGTACCTCTGTTTGCAATGCCAAAAACATACTATTTTGTGTGTGTGTGTGTGTGTGTGTACGTGCCCATGCATATAAGTGTAGGTGTAAACGTGCGCGTGGGCAGGGTAGCCTGCTGAATGACAGACTCCTGGCCTGAAAAAGTCTCCCAGTCCAGCCCTGTACCGGGTTGTAGGTCTTCAGGGGTTAAATGACCATTTTACTTATTAGAGGGAAAAAATTACTGAAAACCTACATCAACCATGTGAAAAAGTACTCCCCAAAACCAAACAAATGATTGCAGTTCTTGCTACCAAGGGTAGCACAATCAAAAGTTTGAAACAACTAGTATTTTTTTATCGCTATGGAAGAATTTCGGCCCACTCCTCATTGCATAATTGTTGTAATTCAACCACAATGGAAGATTTTTGAGCATGACTGCCTCCTTGAGGATGTACATTTAAATTGGATTCAAGTCTGGACTTTCACAAGGCCACACCAAATCCATCATTATGTTTTTTTTTTTTTTGTGCCATTTAGAGGTGCATTTGCTTGTGTGCTTCGTATCATTGCCCAGCTGCACAACCCACCTGTGCTTGAGCTTTAGGTCACAATCTGATTGCTGAGATGCAGCAGGACAAAGGTCTGAAACACACTAGCAAGTCCACCTCTGAATGGCTTTAAAAAAAAAAAAAACAAAATGAAGATTTTGTCGTAGCCTTGACAAAGTCCGGGCTTAAATCCTATTGAGATGCAGTGGCATGAACTTAAACAGGCCATTCATGCTCAAAACCCCTCCAATGTGGCAGAATTAAAATAATTCTGCAAAGAAAAATGGGCTAAAATTCTTTCACAGTGATGTGAAAGTCTCATTGCCAGTTCTTGGAAACGGTTGATTGCTGTCGTTGTCACCGAGATTGGCACAACCAGTTATTGGGATTTAGGGGGCAATTACTTTTTCACAAAGCGCCAGGTAGGTTTGGATGGCTTTTTTCCCTTAATAAATTAACTCATCATTTAAAAACTGCATTTTTATTTACTCGGGTTGTATTTGTCTAATATTAATATTTGTTTGATGATCTGAAACATTTACACTTGAAAAATATGCAAAAAAAAAGAAGAAATCAGGAAGGGGGAAAAAACTTTTTCACGGCACTGTATATCTTCCAGAAAGTTCTACTTTTGATATATATATATACACACAATTGGTATGCATCAGTATGTGAAAAAAATGATCATATGAAGAGTTTTATTGCAAAACAGGTTAACTCCACTGAGTCTGAATTGAGAAAAATTGCTTTCTGTGTAATTACCTTTTCTGTAAAACTTTGAATAATAGACTTTTCCACTATTGTATATGAGCCAAATGGTAACCAATTGGCATATTCATTTCAAATCCAGCCACAGGAATATTCTTGAAAAAAAACAAAAAATTACAGTTTTTTTGCTAAACGAGTTAAATCCATAGCTTGCTTTTATTGAAAAACGGGTTAAATCCAATCGAACAAGAATGTTTCTTTGTTGTGGTGTCGGGAAACTCTATTCATTCAATATTGCTGAATAACACATTATCACACACTCACAGTCCCGAGCACATTCACGCCACCCCCACACACAAATACACACACGCACGCACGCACGCGCGCACACACACACACACACACAAACACACACACACACACACACACAAAACACCAGTCTTGGTTCACTGGACGCACAAACTCTATGGTTCTGAAACATTATAATGCGTGCATGTAAACAAAAATTACACACACATGCACACACGCACACACACGCAAACACGCGCAAGCACACACGACACCACCCAATGTCAGTCCTAGTTCACTGGACAAACACTATGCTCCTGAGCACAAATGTGTGTGTGCATGTTAACATAAATAAACACACATACGTTCATAACCACGCACAAGCGTGCATGCAAATACACATATACACAGGTACACACCCGCACACACACGCGCACACATACTCATCGCCCAACGTCAGTCTTGGTTCATTGGACACAAAATCACTGTGGTCCTGAAACACAAACATGAGTGCATATAACAAAAATACTCACACACACATACACAGACAAACACGTATCCAATCAAGCAAACACACACACAAACACAAAATATTATACTCATGCACACAGAGCACTAATTAATTGTTGTTTAGTTGCGAAACTTTTACTCTAAAGGTGGATTTAATCCGTTTTGCAAACAAACGGAGGTGGCACTTAAGCCGTTTTGCAAATAAACATGAATTTTGCTGATTAAAAGCTCTGAATGTATTTCACCTGTCAAAAATCTGATTTCTTTTCTCTATTGTTTGAGACAATAAACAAGCAAAATGTGGATTTGGTGGTTAACCCGTTTTGCGATCAAACTCTTCAGATGCTCTCCCCAATTTTCTGCCATTGAATTCTATTAATCTATGTCCTGTATGCACTGTTTTTTTGGGTCTATGTCTGTAATTCTATCCATCTGTGTCTTATCTGTCAGTCCTCAGTTTGTCTGATCTACATCTGTCTACAACAGCTCCTGCTGCTGACTTTGATCTGCTGTGCAGTCCAGTATTTCCTTCTCTTTATTTATTTATGGCTTTTTGATGCCTTGATTTAACTTAATTCATCATTCAGTTTTCTTGTTCTACGGCCTTGTTTTACCATATTTTACGTCCTTTGGGTATATTTGCATTTTTCCCCTTCCATCCAGTTGTTTTTATTTTTCCTCATACCATGCCTACTCAACATTCTCTTGTAGTGCACGATCATTGTATTGTTAATAAAAAATAAAGCTGACCTCGCAAGGGCGGGTATTCTCAGAAATCAACAGAGCTGGCAGTAATCATGCCTGGGTGTGTCAAGTGTAATTTTACCCAGTTATCTTTAACTTTTATTAAATTGGTTGATTTGATGAATACGGGGGTAACTGCGTTTTCGCACAGGGCCAGGTGGGGTTGGATAGCTTACTTCCATCAACAAATAAAATCATCATTTAAAAACTGCATTTTTGTTTACGTGGGTTATCTATCTGATATTAAAATTTGTTTGATGATCTGAAACATTCCAGTGAGACAAATTTGCAAAAATATACGAAATAGGGAGGAGAGAAAATACTGTAGCACTGTAGGTCCCAAAATAAATAAAAGGGAGTGAGTAGGGAGCCTGGCAACCTGGGGGTCAGACAACACTGACATTGGAGCCACAACAGGAACATTTAACGTCGCTAATAGTCATGCAATTCAAATACAATGACAAAATCACTCGTTTCAAAAGGATGGACCATCCACTTGTAATGTCTACCCGCTAATTAGTTTAGTGACATTGTCACATTTTGCTGCATAATTAAAGTTGCTAAGCCACCTAGCATTAAATTTGCTCATATGATTTATGAAGCCAATTTCATGTTTATGAAGGCAGCGTATAGCATATGCAAGATAAAGCCTTCCTGAGCAACGCTTCATTGAAGATGTGGCTAGTTTTCCTTGTCTAATCTACTCTGAATGGAGTGTATTCATAATTATTCTATTGTTGTCGTTCTGAATCCCTTTTACCAGCCAACCGTGAAAATAATTATTGAATGCTTTATTTGTCTATCCACTGCATTATTATTGAACAACATGAATTGGTTTTTGAAGTAGTTATTTTCAGAAAATAGTTAAATAAAATCCAGTGTCTACAGTACAAAAAATAATAACTGCAGTCTCATGGCTTGTTTCTTTTGGGAGCCTTTTTTGGTTCCGAATGGAACCCTGTATAATAGGAGTAAAACGCGTGAAAGCTCCCAGATTGAGCTATTTTATCAATCAGAAAAAGGCTTTCACAAAATGAGGTTCCTCTGAGGACACACAGGAACATTTTTGAACTATTTTTTGAGAGTGTTTAGGGAACAAAAATAAATAAGTGCTGCATATTCATTGAAATGAGTGTGTAAGTCCTGCGATGGATGGCAAACTGTCCAGGGTGTGTTCCTGTCTTTTACCCATGGTTTGTGGGCTCCAGCTCCTCCGTGATCCTAATATGGAAGAAGTGATTTTGAGAAAAGATGGCTGGCTAGATATTTACTATGGGTCTTTACTTTGACTTCTTCCCAGTGGAGATTCCCATTAGATGTGAACATGGCTCTCTAGAGCAGCAGTGCCAAACCTCTCCACAGGGACCCCCCCAGCCAGATCCAGGTATTTTATTTGTGTGATCTCAAGCTCAGTTGGCCCTGCTAATGAAGGGGTCAGTTCGTTATAACAGGTGCCCCTGTGACAAAAGCATCAATACCTGGATCAGGCTGGGGGTTATTCTCATTGACAAGGGGTTTGGGTAACATTTCACCAATCCTGGGAATTTAATGATAATGTTTAAAAAGGCACTTGCCAGTGGGAGGCTTGGACTTGAACATGGAGGAAGGTTCATTGGTCTTTGGCTGATTAAACTATTTTAAAAGTTCTTAATAGCCCACGAAATATGTATGTAATTTCCAGCATATTAAAGCTGACTGTCTGCACCTTAACTTCAGTATATGTTTAATTTCCACGGTAGAGCACAGCATGCATTATGTAGATGAAAACATCTGAAGAGTGACACAGCACAATCTTAGGCACACTCCAGCAACAGTAATATTCAGCCATAAGTCAGCAACGTTTGCTCTTGACTTGACAAAACTGAAAAGACTTCAGACATTTTACCTTAAATTATTTATACTGTGGAATAAACCAAGATGGTATGCTGGGAGAAGCAATTATGCATTAATAAATAATTTCGGAACAAATATGTGGGCAAAATGCACATCAATATTCCCATCTTGAAGCAATTAAGATTGTCTCCATTCACTCAGAATTGCTTTGTTGATGCTGATTAACACACAATGTGTACAAGATCACATGTCTCGTATATTACCATAAACTGAGCACATTAGAAGTTCTATTCTCGAGCAGAGCCAGATGGAGACATTCCATCCTGGGGCCACCTTAATCTTCAGTCTGTAATAGGTATGCCTTCCTCTATATAAAGCTTGGTTGGACATACACTGCCTGTCCAAAAAAAAAAAAAGTCACCATTTGGATTGAAATAGGCAAATTTTCAAGAGCTTTTGATTGCATTATTACTGCAGTGATGAATATGTTTCAGCTGACAATATTTATTTTATTCCTGACTGATTCAGGATGTAACTTCTCATTTCTTAAACAACCACAATGGAAGACATATCTCATTGTCATTCAAAAAATATTTCAGTCTTTCAAATGGGGCAAATTACAGGCTAGCATCAAGCAAAGCAAGCAAAGAGGCTGCTGAATTCCTCAGAATTGGCTCATGAACTGTCCAACAATTAATCAAAACCAGGAAAAATGGTGGTGAACAGTCAACTTGATTGACGATCACTATAATGCTTGGTCTTATCATAAAAAAAAAATCAACAGAAGAACTTTATGAATAATTATGAACCTACGAGCATTTTCAGATGCACGATGCAATAAGAACTTGAAGGATTGGGACAAAACAGCTGCGTGGCCACAAGAAAACCACTTGTCAGAGAGGTTAATTGGGAGAAAAAACTATTTAAATTTGCTGGGCAGTATAAAGATTGGACTGAAGAGTAATGTAAAAAGGTCATCCAGTGAGAGTCCAGATTACCCTATTCCAGACTGATGAGCATATCAGGGTTAGAGAGGAAGCTTGTTAGGTGATGCACCCGTCACAAATAGCGCCAACTGTCAAAGCCTCTGGAGGAAGTGTTATGATCTGGGGTTGCTTCAGTTGGTCAGGTTTAGGGTCCACACTGTTCTGCAACAATAAAATGAATTCAGCAGATAGTCTGAATATACTGAGCAACCAGGGACCCATCAATGGGCTTTTTAATCCCTGATGGCACAGGCATATTCCAGAATATGGAGGAGAGAGAAAAAGAGCCATTGGCATGTTACAGGGAGGTCTAGGCCACCAAGAGGTGGTGCATCATTTGCACTGTCACTATTCAACAATAAGTTGAATGATTCAGCTGTCTAACAGAGAGTGGAACACAGGACCTGCCTCTCT
This sequence comes from Gymnothorax reevesii, assembly GCA_029721435.1. Lineage (NCBI taxonomy): Eukaryota > Metazoa > Chordata > Actinopteri > Anguilliformes > Muraenidae > Gymnothorax > Gymnothorax reevesii. Next base: position 111,188,341 of record CM056573.1, read on the forward strand.
TATGTGCTCAAAAGTTTACATACCCTGGCTTAATTTGTAAAATCGTGACATGAAGTTTCTGAAAAAAACATAAATGGCCAGAGAAAACACATTCCTTTTATTTCTTATTGGATTCATATCCAACTGTATGTCGTGTCGAATGGCTCAATCATCAAATAGAACGTGGAAATAAGGTAAAAAAAAATGAAATGAACCCTGTTCAAAAGTGTGCATGCCCTTAGTTCTTAATACTGTGTATTGTCCCCTTTAGCATCAATAAGAGTGTGTAGTCTTTTGTGATAGTTGTCAATGAGGCCCCTTATTCTCTCAGGTGGTATAGTTGCCCACTCTGTCTTACAAACTGCCTCCATCTCCAGCCAATTCTTTGGCTGTCTTGCATGAACTGCACGTTTGAGATCTTCCTAAAGTGGCTTGATGATACTGAGGTCAGAAGACTGTGGTGGCCACTCCAGGACCTTCACCTTTCTCCTCTGTAACCACTGGAGGGTCAACTTGGCTTTTTGCTTTGGACCATTGTCACGCTGGAAAGTCCAAGTCCATAAATTTTGCAGATTGACTAAGGAATTTTTCAAGTTATAGTGTGGAATACAAAATTCACGATGGTGGCTGTGGCAGCCATAGTAAACATCCAAGCGCTGTCAAAATCGATAGGCTTCTGCACGCACGACCAAGCAACTCAGCAAAAATGGTATTGATTGACGAAGAGTTTTCAGCTTATCGTGCGCAAAACAAGATTTTATGGGGCAGATGGACAGACGGACAGACATTGCATGTGACGACAATACCCCTCTGGCCCTTAGTCAGTGCTAAGAGGTAAAAAGTTGAACTACTTTGTTCTGAAGGTCCATTCTTTTCGGCTCCCTGTGGCCCAGTATTTAGCCAGATCAGTGCATCCACTCCAGAGCTAACAAGCTCAATGACTACACACAGACACTAGTAACAATTTGAAAAGCTAAAGGAGCGGAAATTATCCCTTCGCTCCCCACCTTATTTAAGGCTTTATGATTCAATATAGCAGCTTCAAAGAGAGGAAGGGAATTGCTCAACTGAGTCAAAACACTTGTAGCATTTAGAATTCCATTGTGTTTCAGTTTATTTTCATTATTTTGGTTGAGGAAAATGGCTGCAAACATGAAAAATCTTCATGAAAATTCAGCATTGCAATTGTTAAAAAAATTATACTGAGGATTGAAAAATGTCTGTATGTTAAAACTATACATTTCTGGGATCATAAACTCCTTCACCACAAATACTCTTTGTCTGAGCATGAAACTCCAAATTATCAACTCATGAGGAGCCAAATAAGACAGCTCTCCAGGTGGCTCCGCAAACTCTCAGATCCCTCAAAATGGCGCACTGTCAAATTGTAAAATAATCATATATTTAACAAAAACCAGCTTTTGACGCATTAAATTCAATATGAATTAATGATTTTCTGGTTGAATTTAGCATGAGTTTATCAATATATGTACAGTAGACATTAATGGTCACCAGTAACCTCTCTGCACCAAAAAAACATGCCTTTTCTCTGTGATATAGAATTTATGTCTGTTTAGTATAGAATTTTGTCCGTTTTTCTTCAGAGTACCACAAGCCAGCACAAGGCACTCAATAAAGGAGCTGCTTATTTAACGGTCTTATCATTCACCCTGCGATGAAAAGCTAGAAGTTCCCATTTCCGAGCTTGTAACCTTATGCTTCACTCACAACCCACCGTAAATGTTACTGCAAGCAGTCTACGGTAAAAATTTAGCCAAACCGCGATTGAGATTTGCGTGACACTTGCGTGTGTTCAGTGCCGTAGAAGGTCACAGACAGATGATGGAGACTTTTGGTCCTGCACATGCAAATTCTACGGGTCCTGCAAAAAATAAAGAGTATGTACACTACATTATTATTATTATTATTATTATTATTATTATTATTATTAAGCCTTTATTTAACCAGGTCGGTCCCGTTGAGGTACAATGACCTCTTTTCCAAGTGAAGCCTGGCCAAGACAGCAGCCAAAAAACAGTTACAATGAGACAATGACAGATAAGCACAAACGAACAAATCCACTTATGCAATAAATACAATAAAGGGTAAAAAGAATAACATTAAAAGTTTTCAGTTAAAACAAGTGCAATTTCGATATGAAGCAGCTTCAAGGTCTCTAATAAAATTCTTAAAAGTTCCAAGACCGATAAGGTCTTTCAAGTGCAGCGTATTCTGCAGAGAATTCCAGGAAGCAGGGGCAGAGTACTTGAAACTGTGTTTCCCTAACACAGAGCGAACTTTGGGCACTTTTAGTAAATAAAAATCGTTGGAACGCAGGCCGTAATTGGAATTCGTTTTAGAGATGTATTCACAGAGGTAGTGGGGCAGTAGACCCAAGATTGCTTTATAAATAAAAAGATACCAATGTGTAAGGCGGCGTGCTGCCAGAGAGGGCCACTCCACTTGAGCATACAGGGTGCAGTGGTGAGTGAGGGCTCTACAACCTGTAACAAACCTTAAAGCACTGTGGTACACGGAATCTAATGAACATAAACAGTTCGCAGGAGCGTTCATGTATAAAAGGTCACCATAATCAAGGACAGGAAGGAAGATAGCAACAACCAATTTTTTCCTGGCAGCAAAAGAAAAACACGACCTGTGACGAAAAAAGAATCCAACTTTTAACCCTAGTCTTTTTACTAGGTTTTGTACATACAATTTAAAAGACAGTCTGTCGTCGATTAAAATTCCAAGATACTTGTAGGAAGGGACATGCTCAATTTCACACCCTTGTAAAGATAAAATGCTGGGAGAAGGTTCAATCTGCCATTAGAAAATATGATGAGTTTAGTTTTGTCGGCATTTAAGACAAGTCTCAGGTCAAGTAGTTGATGTTCTAATAGGTTAAATGCAGTCTGTAACTTCTTAAGAGATTCGTCAAGGGTGGAGCCACAGCAATAAATTACTGTGTCGTCTGCATAGAAATGAAGTTTAGCATCAGAGATATTACTGCCCAGTGTATTCACGTAGATAATAAACAATATTGGCCCTAAAACTAATCCCTGGGGCACACCAGTCGAAAGAGTTAATAAAGATGATGAGCTGCCTTCAAAACAAACACATTGCTTTCTGTCAGAGAGATAGTTATCGAATCAGCCAACAGCTTGTTCTGATAGCCCGATCTCAAGCAGCCAATTCTTCAGAATAAAGTGGTCCAGTGTCAAAGGCCTTGGAAAGGTCAACGAAAAGGGCTGTACAAATATTTTTGTAATCTAGTGAATCTTTTACATCATTGGTGAATTTGAGAGAGGCTGTAATAGTGCTGTGATGTTTCCTGAAACCAGATTGATATGGCGAGAGAATATTGTTGGAACTGAGGAAATCCTGAACTGAGGAAATGCATACGGGACCCAAACTCCTTTTACATGCCTGAATCAAGTCAGCAACATGGTTAGTAGGGGCTTTGCGATGAGAGTAAGACGCTAGAGTGACGCACGGTCATTGTACGAGTGACATGCCTCAGAAGTACTACACAAGTACTCCACACGTGCTATTTGTGCGGCCCCCCAAAACAGAAGTACATTTCACTTACTCCCCGTGTGTGGCATGCATGCAGCATACACCACCCGCCAACCGCACGGGACACGAGGGACAAGACTCTGAGCATATTGGGGAGGAACAAGAAACCGATCGCATAGCGTCACTCGCAAGTCATGAGTGACTGTCACGTGCTAATCAAAATTGTCACAAGCGCAGCTCATAATCCTACGGCACAAACCTGGTTAACTGCAAGTCAGATGCACTCCACACTCACTGTAGACAGCACAATTTTTCCTACGGCTCGAGCAAGTTGAGGCCTGCAACCTCTACTTGACAAGTACTTTGCTCGTACACTTTCCTAGACTTTCCACCATGTTCACCACGACCCTGCGGCTCGGCTGCAAGCTACCAAATTCTGCGACCCATGTGTGTCAAAAACACAGTCAGTTTTGAGTGAAGCATTATATAAACACTTCCCACACCTTAGAAAGAGCAAGTATAACTCACTAACTCAGTAATATCTGAAATGTACAACCCCAATTCCAAAATAATTGGGACAAAGTGTACATTGTGAATAAAATCAAAACGTAATGACTTTCAGATCACATGAGCCAATTTGTTATTTACAGTAGAACAGTGATTCCCAAAGTGTGGGCCGCGGCCCCCTGGTGGGCCGTGGTGGTACTGCAGGTAGGCCGTGAGAAGTCATTAAAAATATTATTCATTTTTGCAAATATTATTTTTTATTATTTTTATTGTAAAATATTTATTGCTCGATTTTAAAAAATATTTAGAAGTAATAACCTATTGAGTGTTATTGACCTCACAATATTTTAGGAACCTTATATAGTTTATGATCGGAACGAAGCTTTCTGGTCATCATGACCGGGGGTCATAATCGGAGGAGCACGCACTGTGTTCTATAATTAATTCTGTCTTGTGTGTACACCACAGATTGAAAGTTTGGGCTTCCTTTATACCCCTGCTTTCATTTCAATCCTGAATCTTTATAATAATAATAAAAATAATAATGATAATAATAGTAATAATAATATTAATAAACAAAAAACAACAATTATTGTTGTTTTTTATTTATTTTCTTTATTTTATTTTCTTAAGAACAATTACTGTTGCTATTAAGTGTTCTGAGAAATCATAATTTCGTCTGTGCGCTGTTTATAGGACAAAGGTGGGCCGCGGACATTTTTTAGATTTTCAAGTGGGCCCTGATTTGGAAAAGTTTGGGAACCCCTGCAGTAGAACATAGATAACATTTCAAATTTTGAAACTGAAACATTTTAAATTTTTATACAAAAATGAGCTTATTTCAAATTTTCTGGCTGCAGCAGATCTCAAAAAAGTTGGGTCACAGACAAAAAGGGGATGAAAAAGCAATCAATATGGAAGAGAATCAGCTGAAAGAACATTTAGCTAATATTTAAGTTAACTGGCATTGGTTATAAAAGGAATGTCTTAGAGAGGCTGAGTCTCTCAGAAAGTAAAGATGGCCAGAGGCTCTCCAACCTGCTTCCATAAAAAAAAATTTCAGAATACTTTAAAAACAATGTTCCTCAAGGTCAAATTGCAAAGGCTTTGAAGATCTCATCATCGACAGTGCATAATATCATGAAAAGATTCAGAGAAACTGAAAAATCTCGGTGCATAAGGGACAAGGCCGAAGACCTTTACTGGATGCCTGTGATCTTCGGGCCCTCAGACGCCACTGCATCACTCACTGGCATGATTCTATCATTGACATTACTAAATGGGCCCAGGAGGAATACTTCAAGAAACCACTGTCTGTAAACATATTCCACTGTGCCATCCACAGATGCCACCTAAAACTCTATCATGAAAAAAGGAAGCAATTGTTGAGCATGATCCAGAAGCGCCGCCATGTTCTATGGGTCAAGGCTCATTTAAAATTGACAGTAGCAAAGTGGAAAAGTGTCTTGTGGTCACACGAGCCCAAATATGACATTCTTGTTGGAAATCATGGGTGTTGAGTCCTCTGGGCTCAAGAGGAGAAAGACCACCCCTCCTGTTATCAGCATTCAGTTCAAGAGCCAGCATCTCTGATGGTATGGGGATGCATTAGTGCATATGGTGTGGGACACCTGCATGTTTTAAAAAGCACCATGAATGCTGAAAGGTATATAAAAGTTTTAGAGCAACATATACTCCCCTCCAGATGACATCTACTCCAGGGAAGGCCTTGTGAATTTCAGCCGGACAATTCAAAACCACATACTGCAGCTGTTACAACAGCATGGCTTCACAGTAGAGAGTCCGTGTGCTGAACAGACCTGCCTGCAGTCCTCATCTTTCACCGATTGAGAACATTTGGCGCATAATTAAATGAAAAGTCCATCAAACAAGATCCAAAACTCTCCAGCAGCTGGAAGCCAGTATTAAACAAGAGTGCGATCAAATTAAAATGATTACACAAAAGAAACTTTTCTCCTCAATGCCCAGTCGCCTCCACTCTGTGTTAAAAAGAGGAGGGGATGCTACACCATGGTAAACAGGCCCTTGTCCCAACTTTTTTCAGACCTGTAGCAGCCATCAAATTTGAAATGAGAATAAAATTGGATAAAGTCGTAAATTTATCATTTTCAACATTTGCTATGTTATCTTTGTTCTATTGTGAATAAAAAACTGGCTGGTGTGATTTGAAAGTCATTACGTTTCGATTTATTAACAATTTACACTTTGTCCCAACTATTTTGGAATTGGGGTTGTAACTTATTATGACAGAACAGACATTCCACTATCAGGACACGCAGGCAATATGCCACCCTAGTTTGAACAGAATGGGGCAACGAACTTAGCAGGGGGGCTATTGAATAGCTAGAGCTGTTCACATTTTAGACAAGCCAAAACCTTGGCATTCAACTTCGGTGAATACAGTATAAATTCTTAAACATAGAGCCACAGTGAAGAGAATGCCACCACATGCAGTATTATGAGCAAAGACTAATGATTACTCTTACTAACCAATGTGGCAAGCTTTGTGATCATCATGGCTACGGCAAACCGAGAATAAAATATATAACTGCACTTATAAAATGAACAATTAAATTGAATTCATTGAATGCCTCCAGAGACATAGATCTATTCAGTAGAGAGAACCCTCCAGTCCTGTTTCATTCTGAATAATTCTCATTGACCAAGTGCTTATCTCATTTATAATCTGTAAATGAGCACTTCAGGCAGATTTGGAAGTCTTTCTTTGTGCAATTGCCTCATTTTCTGTAGCATAACATAAAGAGAATATGACCAAATTTTCTGTTATGCAAAGTTTAAATACTTTTCTGATGGTCCAATCAATGTCTTTCAGTTACTGTGAAAAGTTCATACTCTAAAATCGGATAAGAAACCTGTCAATCAATAGATCATTATTGGGAAAGCTTCACGTGGGTGTGAACTATAACTGTGCATTTCGCAGATGTGCCTCAGTTAGCAATTGAGTGACTGGTTAATCAATGAGAGTACTTAGGAGGATATAAGTGAGCGCTGAATTTGTCGATGGAGGAATGTACGTGTAAATCAATGGTAGGGAATTATGCATTTTTGTTGTGATGAATATGATGCAATGTAGAATGACATAGTGTCAATACCATGTCGAATTTTTGCTTCAGAAACTAGATTTCTCTTTGTGACTTAATTGGGATATTATTGGCTCATTATTTATAGCTGAAGTGGTTGCAACAAAGGACAATGAAATTTTCTGTCAAAGAAGATTATCTTTTTGAACTGCTGGATAGATACTAGGGGCAAGTATATTGTTCAGTTTGCACATCAGGCTTAGCTGAGGGGTTTTATTCATGTAACTCTTGGGACACAGGGACGGAACTCGTCCAAAATCTAAACTATGTTCGAGCTCGGTTTGCTTGTCAATATTAAATAACTGACCCAGTTATTGTGTTGGAATGGTGTAACTGCGTGCATAAATAGAGCAGCTCCATGTCCGCTGGGATCTTCATTTGCACAGAGGGGTTAAAAACCATTTAAACCCGAGCATGTCGTCTTGTGTCTATATAACAAGATTAAAATTCAAGGCTATGTAAACTTATGATCAAGGCCATTTGGGTGATTTCAGTTATCATTATGATTGAAAAGGAGCCAAACACCTACACTACCGCTAAAAAGCTTGGGATCACTTGCAAATTTCTTTGTTTTCAAAAGAAAAATACATTTTCATGCATTTCACAAACATTTTTTTCCATTTCCAAAACGATTAAAATTAATAAGATGATTTTCAAAGAATGATCTACATTTTTGCATAGAGGCCTATTATCAGCAACTGTCAGTACTCTGCATCAATCTCCTGGTATGGCTGCTAATCCAAGTTAAGCATTTTGTAAGGCTAATTGATTATTAGAAAACCCTTCTGGAAATGTGTTGCACAGCTGACAACCGTTGAACTAATAAGGGAGCGCAAAAGGGAGAATGGCATTCTTGAGGTTGGTTAAGTTCCTGAAGCATCAGTAGTTGTTTGTTTGTTTAGAGGCTCAAAATGGCCAGAAAGAAAGAACTTCTCTAAGAGACCCGTCTGTCTATTGTTGTGTTTAGAAAAGAAGGCTATTCAATGCGAGAAACTGAAAACTTAAAATCTCTTACCATGCTGTCCACTACCCCCTTCAAACTGGCACTAACAAGGACAGAAAAAAGGAGTGGGAGGCCCCGATGCCCAACTGTGCAAGAAGACAAATATCTGAAATTGTGTAGTTTAAAACAAAGACGCCTCACAGGTTGTCAACTAGCAGCCGCGCTAAATAGTTCCCGTCAAACACGTTTCAGGATCAACAATGAAGGTGGTTTTTTCTTTCTGATGAAGGCAAAGTTTGAAGTACATATTCATCATTTTCCATTAAAATCATTATTTCTAACTCAGAGAATGTCAGCGTGTTCTGTTCATTTGCTATATTTCCTATTCAGACTAATTACATGTGTGTTTCCATGGAAAATAAATGATAAATGACTTCACATGATCACAATCCTGAAATAAAAGACAAGTTTTTGACATGATGAGTCATGTTTTCAAAATATAAGGCAAAATTTCACAACTTCAGCATGGGTATGCAAACTTTTGAGCACAACTGTGTGTGTGTATATATATATATAGTTGTGTTGAAAAAAAAAGCAAAATAGCAGTGCAAAAACACCCTGTAGTTGTGATATTTCTGCATGGCAAATAATTTACTTGTACAAGTAGTAGTGTAATAATAAAAAAAAAACAACAGACCCAACCGTAATTACAAGTATGCTGTTTGTTCTCAGTAATTGATTCATTCATTGAAAGGGGCATGTTCAAAATAATAGCAGTGGGGAGTTTAATCAGAGAATTCATTCATTCTGTGTATAAACTGGTGTCATTGTCTTTTATTAAGGAAGAAGAGAAGCAAACGTTTCCCACATTGTGATTAAATGTAAAATGGGCCATTCCAAGCATTGTTTGGAGGAACAACGTAATTGGATCAAAAGTTGATTGGAGAGGGGAAAATGTATGAAGAAGTGCAGCAAAATATAGGATGCTCAGGTAAAATGATCTCAAGTGTTTTAAAATGGCAACAAAAACCTAGAACACGCGGAAGGAAATGAGCCACTACTGTTAAAATGGATCAAAGAATGGTTTGAATGGCAAAGATTCAGCCAATCATCACCTCCAGAATAATCAAAGAGATGAAATTACCTGTTAGTACTTTTACAGTCAGAAGACATTTGATCAAAGCTAAACTATCAGTAAGAAGCCCCCTTACAGCATTGTTAAAAAAACAGCATGTGCAAAATCAGTTAAAGGAATAGCTCACCCAAAGATGAAATTCAGTCATTATCGACTTACCCTCATGCTGATGAGAAGTCCGGTGTAGTTTTTCATTCCTCAAAGTGCAGCTGGAGACTGGGGGGGGTTTTCCTCCTGCACCGCAAATCCATATAACAAGCGTCTATGGTTACCGAAAAGAAAAGGGCCATAAAACTAAGCAAAAACTTTGTAATATTCCTGCATACTGCTCGACCACTGCAATCCAAGTGCCCTGAAGGGGTAACATCCAGAGTTTACCGGAAACAACGTAATTTTGTACAGTTTTATAGCCTATTATTCTCTCTAGTATGATTGCCTGGAGGCGTGCTTGCGCGTTCACGCGGTTCTCCCGAGCAGCTGCGGGCACTACGGTCTTGATATCCCAAGGAAGATCTATCAGCCATTGCTGTAGCCTTTCAAGGTCCTGAACTGGTAGTTTGTGGAAAGTCACGGATCTCCTGAACGCACGTTTCATTTGGTTGAAGCAAGCAGTTTCACTCTAGTCCGTTATCATCGTAACCTTAAATAGTGGACGGTTAGAGCAGTATTGTCGCTCACTTGAACTTTATTATAACATCTCCAGCAGGCACACATGCATCTCGTTCCAGCCTGGTTCAATTACACTTTGTGTCACGCTTAAATCGGTCCTACTAGAACATATGCAAAACAAGGAACCTTTTCCCATTACAATCCTATTGTAACACAACCAGGAAAAAGGAACACACTACAACCATCTCTTCATACTAATTTACCGGTGCAGTTAAAAAAAAAAATTACATTTCTGTGTGACAAAAACCAAAAATGTCGTTTTAATTCCAACTCGGGGAGCAGTTGACTTCGCTCTGCATTATTGGTTCTCGTGTCGCTCTCAGCAGCATGCAAACAAACGGTTGTGTCTTCCATGATTCCCGTTGGATGTTGTCTGGCGTGGCTACCATAGTGCCCGCAGCTGCTCGTGAGAACCGCGTGAACGCGCGAGCGCGCCTCCAGGCAAACATACTTCAGAGAATAATAGGCTATAAAACTGTACAAAATGACGTTGTTTCTGGTAAACCCTGGTTGTTACCCCTTCAGGACAATTGGATTGCAGCAGACGAGCAGTATGGAGGAATATTACAAAGTTTTTGCCGAGTTTATGGACCTTTTCTTTTCGGTAACCATAGACGCTTGTTATATGGATTTGCGGTGCAGGAAGAAAACCCCCTCAGACTCCAGCTGCGCATGAGGAATAAAAAACTACACCGGACTTCTCATCAGCATGAGGATACGTCAATAATGTCTGAATTTCATTTTTGGGTGAACTATTTCTAAAACATTGATTGGCCCAAAGAGAAATTGCAAAACATTTGGCGGACTGATGAGAGTAATATTGTTCTTTTCGGGTCGAGTAGTCAATTACAGTTCAGATTATGTCAGATGACCCCCAGGTACTGAATTCAAGCCACAGTACACTTTGAAGGCATTGAAGCATGGTGGTGCAAAAATCATGATATGGGGATGTTTTTCATACTATGGTGTTGGGCCTCTTTATTGCACACCACGGATTATAGATCAGTTTGAATAAATCAAAATACTTGAAGAGGTTACGTTGCCATGTGCCGAAGAGGAAATGACCCTGCAAAGGGTGTTTCAACAAGGCAATGACCCCAAATACACAAGTTAGCGAGCAACATCTTGGTTTCCGACAAACAGGATTGAGATAATGAAGTGGCCAGCTCAATCCCCTGACCTCAACACCTGAGAAAACTTGGGGTGACATTGAAAATGTATTTACTGATGTAAAACCTGAAAATTTACAAGAACTGTGGCATGTATTTTGTTCATCCTGGGCTGACATACCTGTTTCTAGGTGACAGAAGTTGGTTGAATTGACGCAACGCAGATGCGCAACAGTTATTATAAACAATGGTTATGCAACTAAATACTACTTCAGCAACTGAAAGTGAAGTTAGATCTTCATTTAAATTTCGTATTTGAGTTTGAAGAGAAAATTGTCAACGCTGCTATTTTTTTTAACAAATTAATATTCCTTTTCTTTGCTACCTTTAAAAGAGTAACACACATTGATCAAACTTGTTATTGATTTGATTTGCAATTGAATGTGTAATGTTTCCACTACATTTGAAATATGAAACTGAAGGCTATTAAAAAAATACAAATGTGCACATTATTCATATTTTTCAACATAAGTGAGGGTGTGTCTGTACGTGTGTGCGTGAGGAGAGTTTGGTTCCAAAATGCAATAAGTGCCAAAATTACAAAAAAAATTTGATAATACCATAAAGCAATAGCCCTGTGCTTCTTACACATGGTGCAAATTTTCATTTTTTGAAATTCATACTAGAGAGTGTATTTTTTCATGGTCAAAATTTGTGTTTCTCTATATAATGCAATAGAGGCGACAACATAAAAAAATTGATCTACACAAAATGAGTAAAAAGGAAATATTGCTTTTGGAAAAAAACTCCTCTTATATACGTTGTATATATAATGTATAGCTTTTTCCCATCAATAAATGAAATCATCATTTAAAAACTGCATTTTGTATTTAGTCCAGTTATTTTTTTCAAATATTCAAATTTTTTTGATAATCTGAAACATGGGACAAATCTGCAAAAAAATAATAAAAAGCATGAAAGGGGCAAATGGTTTTTCACAGCACTGTGTATACTGCTCAGTGATCATGATAATAAAGCTGGTTAGTTTGATTGATATAGAAATGACAACAGAAAATGATTAATATTTGTTGAACAATTTTTCTTTTGTGTTTAATGCAGCCAAATCCCTGCACTTTCAGAATAAAAGTACACATAATGCCTTAATATTCTGGGGTTGAACCCAATAGGTGACCGCATTTTGTGGCAAAGAATTCATGCTTTCACTACTTAGAGCCTTATTTCACCTCAGTTTTTGTTTGATCAGTTAGAGATACATGACCTCTTTTTCTGCAATTTCATGCAGATTGAAAATTCGAAAAAGCTCTGCATGCTCACAGCGAATGTATTCTTCATGGCATATATTTTTATTTCTGACAAAAATGTGATTTTGGGATTCCTAATGTGGTTGAAACAAAAAAGCATACAAAGGGATGCATCTGCGAATCACGGTATCTTTTTTTATGAATCTGTGGCAGCAGACTTGGCACCACAGAAGGCAATAGCTAAAGCCAACAGATCCGCGAATTACATTAACACAAAGTAATGTAAGAGGGTTTCACAGTGACTAATACAGAGGAGCTATGTTGTTTTGTTCAGACCACCCCCATTTTGAAAACAAGCGGAGAGCCACTTGAACCTAGAGTCACTGTTTAATTCTATGTGTGTGGCAGTTACTGCTCTACTGTCCTCACATGCTTTGGTGCCAGTGGTTTACGTTAATTGAGTAGCTTTGAATGCTTCACTATCATTTCAGTTTTTTGAGGAGAAAATTAGAAAGTCAATATCCTCAGAAATCAATGGGTTAAAGAGGCAGAGGGATGATAGAGGTATACGTTTCACTAAGGATTGTTGCCTTTTTACTAAGCAACGAGCTATTCCAGTATTGAACTTGACAAATTGGAGCAGGATGAATTCAGATTTTGAATGAGAAACTGCCAATCCAAGCCTCTTTTCAGTTTCCCATTTCGTTTAAATGTCAAATAAATATTGGTATGTTTGCTCTTCTTTCTTAGTTTTTAATTTGTAACAGCTTTAGCAGACTGGAATAAAACATGACTGCTTGGTAATGCACTGATTTCTTTTACAAAGGAAGTTTCATGTTGTTCCAATTTAAGAGCAGCAGACTGAGAGATTCAGCAATGGGGTGGAAAGTCGGGGTCGGCTGATCTTAATGAAACTTCACACATGCTTATCATGATGAAAAATGGCAAATAAAGCAGTTGTTTCAACAAAATTAATTGTGGTTGACATGGAAATGGGATTGGTTAAAAAAGGGCTAAATTCAGCCAGTGTGGCCTCTCAATGTGGTCGAATTTGCATCATTTTCACATTAGGATAGAGAATGATAGTATTTAGCCACATATGAAAAATACATGTTAATAAAACAGCCATATTCCAATTTTTTCGTACATGTGTAACATATATAGGTACAATACAACTGTAATGCACGGTTGTGTCTTTTGTGTCATGAAGTTTATACACTTTTCAGAATTGGGAAAAATACGAAGACCATCTGAATATTCTAAAAAATTGTTGCTTTTTATTTCATGTGCCAGTATGTTCCATATGAATGTGGGCCTATTTTGAAGAAACGGGAAATCGAGCGAAAACAGGGAAATTCATCAGATCCCTACACATCTACAGATCATCCATAGACCCCTTCATCATCTGAAATGTAAAGAATGACCCCTGTAGACCAAGTAAATATAGGTAAAAAGTGTTGCCTTATATTATATGTGCCAGCATGTTCCACACCAATGTGGCCGTAATTTGAAAAAATGGAAAATCGAGTGAAAATGGAGAAATTCATCAGACCCCTGCACATCTGCAGATCATCCATAGACCCGGTCATCATGTGATATTGAAAGAGTGACCCCTGTAGACCAAGTTAACATAGCTAAAAAGTATTGCCTGACTATTTTCATGTCAGAGAGTTTCATGCACATGTGGCCCTATTTTGCAGAAACTGAAAATCTTGTAAAAACGGGGAAATTCATCAGACCCCTGCACATTTGCAGATCATTCAAAGACCATATCATCATATTACTTTTAAGAGTGACCCCTGTGGACCATGTAAACACAATAAAAAATGTTTCTTACATTTTTGGTGCCAGCGAGTTTCACACAAATGTGGCTCTATTTTAGAGAATTGAGTGAAAACCGTGGAATTCATCAGACCCCTGCACTTTTGCAGATCATCCATAGACCCTGTCATCATATGACATTCAAAGAGGGACCCCTGTAGATCAAGTAAATATAGCTAAAAAGTGTTGTCTTATATTCTCTGTGCCAGTATGTTCCACTCGAATGTGGGCCTATTTTGAAAAAAATGGAAAATCAAGTGAAAATGGGGAAATTCATCAAAGACTGACCCGTGTGGTCCACATTAATTTCTTTAGAAGTTGTTACCTTTCAGATGAAGTGCCAATACTTTTCCCACCAATGTGGCCCTACTTTCATGAAACAGAACGAGTTAAAATTGTAAAATTGATCAGACCCCTGCGCATCTGCAGATCACCCATTCACTCTGTCATCACATGACATAATTTTGTAGAGTGACTCCAGTGAACCATGGGAATATCTTTAAAAGTAATTCCTTTTCATATTAACGACAAATACATTCACACATACTTGTCCCCATTTTCAAGAAGTGATCAGAAAATGCGAGTGAAAATGTGAACAATCACATTCAAGGAGTGACCATTGTGGACCATGCTAATATTCCATGATGTTATCATTCACAAATATTTTATATAAGTACTTCATACAGGAGGGCAGCCCATGTAATATTCACAGACTCCATTGTCTTTTCCTTCTTCATAAAATAAGAAACAATTGCACCGGAATTTATTCAGACTCACAACTATCCAAGCAACAAGTGGGGAGCGGGGAGAGCGCCGCGCCAACGGGGTGTATCCAGGCGTATTTCGCAATTTCGTGCCTGGTGCAGCCCGGTGCAAGTACTCCTCTGTCCCTCCTGCCGGCCCAAGTGAATTAAACACAGCCAAGTCAAATCTTCAATCAAATGAGCTCCTCTCCTTACCTTTAAAATTGGAATAAAGAAGCCTCTGTTCGATATCTGCATGATGCGTGATGTTGCATTTTGCTTTGCTGCTTCAGGCATGTTTTCTGCTCTGCTTACATCTATATTAAGCATTACAAATATGAGTTAGCTGGCTAGCGAGGGCATTCGCAAA
Organism: Gymnothorax reevesii; assembly: GCA_029721435.1. Classification (NCBI taxonomy): domain Eukaryota; kingdom Metazoa; phylum Chordata; class Actinopteri; order Anguilliformes; family Muraenidae; genus Gymnothorax; species Gymnothorax reevesii. The sequence continues at coordinate 111,203,520 of CM056573.1, forward strand.
TTATTACCATGAGCGAACTTGAATGGAATTTCAAAACGAAACTACGTCAGATCATTCAAACTTACAAAGTTGGAATGAAATACGATGATTGCTCATTTATTTCTTCTGCCTGCATTATTGGGAAGAGAAACAATGTTAGCGTGTTCCTATTATTACACCCTGTTGCTGCGTAAAATTTTGGGATTAACATGCATGGACAACAATGCAAGATAAATTACGCATTTATTTTCGACATGTGATCTTAACTCAGAATGCTCATTCAGAGCCACAAATCCCTCTGACACAAATGGAAGAAATTCCTCCCTCACAAAGTCAGCAGTATCAGACTTCTTAGCCCCACAAGGAGCAGGCAATTTAGCAGATCGATCATCTACTACAGGTAGTAGTCATTGTACAATATGTTTAGCAGTGTAGATTAACTGCACTGTCCAAATAACTGAAAAAACAGGGCTCTAAATTTGTTGACCAGGCGCCCACAAGAAAGCTCGAAAACGGTATGCTGAAGACAACCAGTCCAAGAACATGAACTACTGGAACCATGTTCTGTGGTCTGACGAGACCAAGATAAACTTTTTCAGCTCAGATGGTGTCCAGCATGTGTGGCGGCGCCCTGGTGAGGAGCACCAAGTCAAGTGTGTACTGCCTACAGTCAAACATGGTGGTGGCAGCATCATGGTCTGGGGCTGTACGAGTGCTTCTGGTCGAGTGGATTCCAACATGCTCTGTGACATTCTGAAGCAGAACATGATGCTCTCAATTTCCCTTCAGAAATTGGGCCACGCGGCAGTTTTCCAACATGATAACGACCCAAAACACACCTCCAAGATGACAACTGCCTTCCAGAAGAGGGTGAAGGTGAAGGCGATGGCGTCACCAAGTTTGTCTCCAAACTTGAATCCCATTGAGCACCTGTGGGGCATCCTCAGGAGGAAGGTGGAGGAGCAGCAGATGTCCAACATCGACCAGCTCTGTGATGTTGTCATGGAGGAGTGGAGGTTTCCGTTAACAACTTGTGCAGTTCTGGTGAATTCCTTGCCTCGGAGAATCAAGGCAGTGCTGGGCAATAATGGTGGCCACACTAAATATTGACACTATGGACACAATTTGGCATATTGATACTGAGGTGTACTCACTTATGTTGCCACCTATTTAGGAAATAGTGACTGTTTGTTCAGTTATTTGGACTACTACACATATTGTACGACTACTGTAGAATATATTCAGGCTTCATATCTGTAACGTTGTCCCTTGAAAAGATATCATAAATTAATTGTCGTAATTAATTGTCTCACTTTTGTGAGATACTGTACGTGTATTATGTTGAACTCAAAGAGATATGAATTGGATTTTGGAACTAACTATCAAGCCTAGTAGTCAACTGATATCTGTGGAGGTGTAACGATCTCAGTGCACTGACTCTAGTGCACTGAGATATAAAAGCCGAGGCGAGAGGATCCAAATGCAAAGAAATAAGAGATTGTTTATTCGCGTCTGTGCAAAGCTGCAGAGGCAAATGCAGATATCAACAACACGGGAAACAACACTTCCCAAAAACTACAAAGTATCGGAAGAATAACAGAGTCTGCTAGTATATACAAGCCAGTGAAGACATCTAAACAAAGAGCTACAACAAGACTTTGTGCCGTATTGGTGCCAAAGCCTGAAAGATAAAGATGTAATTAGCCAATAGGATGATTGGAAGCAGCTGCAGAGTGTGGAGTTGATTATACAGGAGCAGGAGCTCAGAACTCAGGTGATTCAGACGGTTGTGGGCGAGGCTTCACTGGAGGCTAGCTTGCTAATGATACAATGCGACTTGAGTTTAACTCGACACATTATGAACGCCAATACAAACACAGCAGCAGAGCACATTTCACTCTGCTCCCTTGTAGAAGCTCAGTAGCATACGATTCACAACTACGATTCAGTGGGAGCTAAGAAGTAGAGGGTGACACGGGAGTGGATTTTCATTCCTGTCCCGTCCCACTCCCACAGAGAGAATTTGTGTCCTGTCCCAATCCCGGGTCAGAGGGGGAAAAAAATTCCTGTCCCGTCCCACTCCCAGTAAAGTGACTCCCACTCCCATCCCGCTCCCATTCAAAATGACTCCCACTCCTGTACCGCTCCCATTTTTTTTCCTTCTAGCCTCTATGCATACACGATATTTGACTTGATCTTCTCCCGATTATTTTAAGATTAAAACTGCAGACTACAAAGTATTTTTAACGAATGCCAGCAAGAACAGTTCATCTGTGGTAATATAGGAAAGTTTTATTTGGAAAAAGAAAAAAAATGCACAAGATTCAAATATTAAATAAAAATACAACTGCCATTTCAGTCTGGTTTGCCACTCTGGATTTTATTTATTATTTGCCTATTTGCAAGAAAACACTGCCCAGAAAGCAATCAGGGCTAACTAATTCATTATTGCAAAATAAGTCCATGTTATTGTAAGTGTGTATGTTGTGTGTATGTCGGATCATATAAAATGTATAAAATCATTAAGCTGAATTACACCCCTCAGCCTGAGTTTAGCTATGGCCCCCTACTTACGATGATGCCGAAAGAAAGCACCTTAATCGTGACAACCTATATTAACACCCGACAGCAAAGTGCGAATACGATTTTATTAACAGCACTTGCAAAACCTGCCGGTATGTTTATAATGTTCAGTAGCGAGGCTAGATTAAAATAATCTGTGGGCCTACTGAGCATTCATATTTACTTGAATAAAATAACGCAATCTCGATTATTTCTACTTTATATTCATTGGATTTTGTTCGGTGTCACTTACTAGTTTATTATTTATATGATCAGTGCAGGATTAAAAAGCGGTGAGTGCTGGACCACAATCATTGTAACCAGCTCATTTTACCAGCCTCAGATATTTGAAAAAATACATTCAGAGCGCATTTATCTAAATGGCAGGCTCGACGCATGATTTGCCCAACAGTTTTGCTGAGAGCAAGGCAGGCATCTTCGATGTAAGTGCAGTATTCTGAGTATGGACTGCGCAGTCAGTGGTTCCAAGACCGTGAGTCGGTGCAAGGCTCGTAAAGACAAAAAAATGTCTCAACTGATACGCCTTCAGTGGTTCGGTACAAGATCGCTGTACGCAAATGAGTTTCTGTTGGGGTCTGGAACTCAAGTGGTAATAAAAATTTTGCTTCCCGCTCCCGTCTGCTCCCGTTAACTTTTTACTCCCGTACCGTCCCAATCACGTGATTAATAGTAAAGTTGACTCCCATCCCGCGGGAATCCTGCGGGAATCCCGTGACCCGTGGGATTCCCGAACAAATGTCAGCCTCTGCTAAGAAGTTCACATTTCATCTATGCTGAGCTGTCACGTTTTGTTGCTCAGATTAGTTGCAGGTCCATCCTATTGCTTCCAGAGTCATTTTGGTCTAAGCCTGTTGATAATGCCCCGTGGAAATTCTAAATGAACTGAGAGTTTCGAGACTAATTATCCCCCGCAACAACGTTGTTGCGGGGGATATAAAAATGGGGTCCATCTGTCCGTCAGTCCGTTCGACACGTTTGTTGTCCGGGCTATAACTTTGAAACTAATCATCCGATTCAGATCATATTTGGCATAAAGGTGTGTCATGAAAAACAATTTTTGAAAATAATTTTGTAATTTTTCACGTTTTTGGGGCAAAAAGCGACAAATTTGTGGGAAATCTGTAATGTGTCGTGTCCGGGTTATAACTTTGAAAATAATCATCCGATTGTGATTATATTTGGAATCAAGGTGTAAAAACACATAAAGGTGTGTCATGAAAAACCATTTTGAAAAAAAAAATCTTTACGATTGTTTGCGTTTTGGGTCAAAAAAGCGTCAGATTTGCGGGAAATCTGTAATGTGCTCTGTCTTGGCTATAAATTTGAAACTAATCATCTGATTGTGATCATATTTCGCATCGAGGTGACAAAGGTGCATCATGACAACAATTTTGTATAATTTCCCTAGTTTTCTGATGCATACTCCCTGGCCTATTTTTTTTGCAAGGAAATTAACAGCTTTGCGATTAGTACAGTTCTTTAGAAATCTAAATGCATATATAAACATTTTCTATTCAAAAATGCAATGCCAGTTGCGGGGGATATTGCTTGACAATGTCAGCAGCTTGTTTGAATTTGCTATTAATTTAACAGGTGGCAGAATTATTGTGGCTTATCCTAGAGGAACTTTTTTCATTTAAAATTAAATTTTCTTCATGTAAACACAAACTATTTCTGAAACTAAAGAGTTAAAAACACAAGTAATTTCATATGCGTGTTTATCCAATCCATCCATGCCTGGTCAGGGTCACAGGGGTGCTGAGACCTATTCCAACATGCAACAAGTGACTGGCAAGAACAAACCCTGGAAAGGTCACCAATCCATCACAGGGAACACACACCACTCAAACCAACTGAGAATTTTTAGTCTCCAATCGGATTGTTGTTGATTCAAATCAAATGGAGAAAAATAGGACCAAGGGTCCTGTAGCTTAGGGCTGTGCGACATGACCTAAATCTCATATCCCGATATAGGTTACCCAATATCCCGATAACGATATATATCAAGATATAGAAAAATTTCTGTAATTTTCATGAATGAATGGTTTCAATAAAATCACCACATGGAAAGGGCTTTTTCTTATTGCATTTAGAATTATGTACTTGACAAACAAAAGGTACTTAATCGTATTTTATTATTTCTCTCCTTTCATTTCTAACCTTTGTGCAAATTTTCAATTCAACAGTGAACAAAATCTACGATACGATTGTAAAAGAGAAGTGTAATGATGGAAGGAGTCTATGGGCAATCTGTACATGCTTCCTGATGCTGGCACATTTCTTCCCAGGCAACAATGGTGCCCTGAGTGCACCATATGGAGCGACACTTACTTTTCTGTCAAAACTTGGCCACAGATCTCCTGCAGAGGCTCTCTGCACCTCTCCAAAACCAGAGCAGCATGTACAAAGATGCAAGGCCGTTTAGGTCTGCAAGACTTTGTCCGTTCAACATCTAATGCTAATTGATATACAAATTATAGTTTTTGGGTGGACTATCACTTTAAACTGTGTTAATTATGTATGTTAGGCAGTCAGCTAATGTGGCCTATGCTGATAAACTCCCATAATAAATTACCAGCAACGACTTGATTTGTAACACGACGATATAAACGATAGAGCCATTTTTCTATTGATAGACACTTTTCTCTCGTGGCACGATATATATCGTCATATCGCACATCCCTACGTTGCTTACCAGCAAGCAGTCTTACAGCAATGATACGATGATTTAGAAAATTTCATGCAAAGTTTGACATTTGAATCAATGAAAATCAATGTCAAGGTCACTAAATAAAAGTTCACATACATTTTTTAAGACCTTTTGTAATACAATCCTAAGCTCTGAAGCGGTTTTTGCGATACAAGTCATTAAAATATGTAAACTGTGAACTTTCGCAGGTCGCAGAATGTCAAGTTGTGGTCAGCAAATGGTCTTCATATATGACTTTCTAAATGTCTCTATAAAAACCTTGGCTCAATCTGTGACCATTTTGGAGATACAAGTCATTAGAATTTCACTGTGGAGTTTGACCCTCAAAGGTCACTGACTGTCAAGTTGAATGTTACCAAATGAAAGTTCAAACGCGACTTCCTAGATGTCAGTAACACAAACTTAGGCTCCATCTGTGACCTTTTTAGTGATACAAGTCAGTGAATTTTCGCTAGGGTCACATTTGACCTTTGAAGGTTAATGCGAAGGTCACCACATGAAAGTTCATATATGACCTCCTACATGTCTGTAATACTAACCTAGACTCCATCTGCGACTTTTTTGGCAAGACAAGTCATTGTAATTGTATTATGTCGAGTTTGACCTTCAAATGTCATCAACAGTCAAGCTGAAAGTCACCAAATGAAAGTTCATATGTGGCTTCCTATGTCAGTAACACAAACGAAGGCTCCATCTGGGACTTTTTCAATGATAAAAGTCATTGTTGAGTTTTCTCTAGGTCAATATGGACCTTCGAAGGTCAATATGAAGGTCAACAAACGGAAGTTCACACATGACTTCCTATACTTTTCCAACACAAACCTACACTCAATCTGTAACAATTTTGCTGATATAAGTCTTTGAAATTTCACTTTGTAGTTTGGCCGTTAAAGGTCACTAATGGTCAAGTATACATGACTTCCTATATGGCCACAATACAAACCTAAGCTCAATGTGTTTTGGTGGTAGAAGTCATTGAAATTTCACTATGTGAAGTTTGACCTTCAAAGGTCACTGAAGGTCAAGTTCAAGGGCACCAAATGAAGGTTCATGTATGACTTCCTATACATCTCCAATACAAACTGAGACTATCTGTAACCATTTTGCTGATGAGGGTCATTCCATATGAAATCACCTAAGCTCCCATCTTGATGGTCTCAGAAATGCTTCATTTGGTAATATTTTGTTGCCTGTGATGAGCAAATTAAATTGCAGGTGTTTTCAAGTTGACATCTCATTCCGTTCTCATTTTATGGGCCCCCGAAAAAAGGGGCGTGGCCCACGTTAACCCTCTGGTCACAATTTGTGACCATTTTCAAAGGGTTATAACCAATGAACTAATAAGGATACAAATTTCATTCTTTCAGGATATGTTAATTCTGTTTAAAAGTCTGCAACAAACCTTTTTATCTAGTGATTAACCCTTTGAGTGCTTTGCAATTAACCCCTAAAAATTGAAATTTGGTGCCAAACATGTTGATTTCAAATGAAATATTATGCAAGTATCCCTAGAATGTCCCTTTTGCCATTTACACATTGTTGATAGTATGCCTGACGGAGTTTCAAATGAAGGTAAAAAAATCTTTCTATCTTCATTCAATTTGGAGAAACATTAACCCCTTTTCAGCTAATTACTGAAACGGTGCACTTTTTGACCCTCATTTTGACCATGCGGGCCTGTTTTGATTTTCAAAAAGTCAAATGAAAGCTTATTCAAAGAACTTCAAAATGCAACACAATCAACCTGGAAGAAATACTCCTACTTGGAAAAATAATACCTCCTTTAAGGGCTATTTGCACATTGGCACAACTACTCTCAGTGTATGTAAATGTACATAAGTTATTGAAATTTCACTGTGAAGTTCGGGCATTCAAGGTCACTGAAGGTCAAGTTCCACCATGCCACCAAATGAAACTACACACATGACTTCCTACATGCACACAATACAAACCTAAGCTCTATATGTTATAGTTTTCGTGATAAAATTCATTGAAATTTCATGATGTGAAGTTTGACCTTCGAAGGTCGCCAAAGGTCAAGTTCAAGGCCACCAAATGAAAGTTCATTCATGACTTCCTATATGTGTTCAATGCACATGTCTTCAATATTTTCAAGCCTACAAACCTTTAAAAATTGTAACATTTTGCTTCACCTCAGGTTTGACCTTTCAAGGTCATCTGAGGTCAACTTTAACACAGCCAAAATATAGGTCATATATTACTTCCTATTTGTCAGTGATACAAACTTAATCTCTATCTCCAACCATTTGGCTTATTCCTAAAGTACAGCGTCCCCAATAGACCCACTTTCGTCGATTCAATCAAAATGGCGCTCGCACTGTACATTGACGGTACCAATGTAAGTTGATTGCCTGATTTAGAAACAAATTTATCACACAGTTTTTGATAGAAACAGCGCAAGTACTTGCACTCCAAAAGGTGATTTCCAAAAAGCCGAGAAGCTAATGCAAAAATTTACTCGGACAAAAAAAATTAATGTGCAAGGTGAAAATAGTTTAAAACCACAAACGCTTCGGTGCTCACACCATCCTCAGTGCAAATGCAAATGCAAACATTTAAATAGACATCACATGACTAGAAAAGACAATTGACTCTAGTACATCTCACAGAATATACTTGACATGTCAATTATTCAATTACAAGGGAGTATCATCATAGATGACAAGTGGTAGTAACAATCAAAGATGATTAAAAAAAAAAAACGCCAACTAGAACTGGCACTCGGTAGAGCGCATACCTTCGCCGACGCCACTGAATCCCTCGCCACATAACTCTGAGGACCAATTTTTATTTTTTTAAATGATCGATGAATGACAAGAGTACGATATATTTTTTTTTTACATCAATACGCCTTTAAGTTCGAAAGGTAATGACCCCCCTGACCTTTGACCCCCAACCGCTAAGAAGGGTATTGACCCCATTGTACCGTGTTTCACATCACAGGATCAGGTATATAATTCTGCACATTTTGGCGTTGGTTTCATGCCGATCAGATAAAAATTGACCGAGATATGGCCGAAAGTCGGTTTTGACCTTTTCGTGGCCTTGACCTTGACCTTTGACCCGATCACTCCCAAAATCTAATCAATTGATCCTCAGGTCATGCCAAATCAACTCACCAAATTTTATGAAATTCCGTTTGGTACTTTTTGAGTTATTCGATACACATACATACACACAGACAGACAGACACACAAACAAATAAATACACGGGGATCAAAACGAAGTCGCTGGCGAAGGTAATAAACAATAAATGATAATGCAAAAGAATATCAAAACAAAGAAGAACCATCTGGCAATGGCATGATCCCCCCGGCTGTAGGTTGTGTAAGAACCTTCCAAAGGCACATCTACACATCATGATTGACTTGTGTGTCAAGTTTGGTGAAGCTAGCACATATAGTTTCCGAGTTATGTCCCGGACGAGCTCATGTTTACAGACGGACGGACAAAGAGATAGCTATATCCCCGCATGATATGCCGGGGATAATAAATTGATGAGAAGGACATGCTGGTGCTCGCTCAAAGAAAACAAGTTAAATCATAAGGCACACCCCTACATGAACATGCAGAATCCTTACTTGACTAGAACGGGCACTCGGTAGAGCGCATACCTTCGCCGACGCCACTGAATCCCTCGCCACTGGCGTTGGTTTCATGCCGATCGGATAAAAATTGACCGAGATATGGCCGAAAGTTGGTTTTGACCTTTTCGTGGCCTTGACCTTGACCTTTGACCCGATCACTCCCAAAATCTAATCGATTGATCCTCAGGTCATGCCAAATCAACCCACCAAATTTAATGAAATTCCGTTTGGTACTTTTTGAGTTATTCGATACACATACAGACAGACACACAAACAAATAAATACACGGGGATCAAAACATTACCTTCGTCAGCGAAGTCACTGGCGAAGGTAATAAAGGATTATGTTTTGTACCTACGCCTTCCACCAACCCCTTTCAAACAAAGATAGAACTATTCAAGTTTTTTCGACCTATGAAACTCAAGTACTTTTTTCACAAAGATAAGATTCATTTGTCTTCTGATGTTGCTGTTTCTAGTCATTCATTCAAACCAAAAAGTTTTTTTTGTCCACCTGTTAATGTTTCTGCCCAAGACACATTTTGTAATTTGGTCGAGAGGGATGTGGATTCTCTCTTTTCAACATACCCTTCCAACAAACCTGGGTATAATTCTAACAAGGCTCAAAGGGATGCTCTTCGTTCTCTTTCTAATAATTCGCAGATGATTATCTAGGGCGCTGACAAAGGCGGGGGGTTGGTTTGTATGTACAGAAATGATTATGAAGCTGAAATTTTAAGACAATTATCAGATATCAATTCCTATTTAAGATTAAAATCTGATCCCACTAACAGGTTCAAGTCTGAAATAGATACGCTTTTGAACTTGGGTTATTATTCTGGATATCTAACAAATTCTGAACGTAATTATCTTATTACTAAGCAACCTAAAATTTCAGTGATTTACATCTTACCCAAAGTTCATAAAGCATTTGACTTTTTTCCTGCCAGTACTGACTCTTTGACAGAACCTCTTTCGAAGTTCATTGATTCCCACATTAGGCCTTTGGTGGTTAAACTTCCATCCTACCTCAAAGATACAGGTGATTTTATTAGCCAAATATCCACCTTAACATTTTCAAATGATAACATTTTTCTTGTCACCATGGATGTTACCAGCCTTTATACTAATATTCCCCATGACATTGGTCGGAAGTGCTTCATTTCTTTTTTGAATCAAGAATCACTCCATTTCCACCTTCCGATTTTTTGGTTGATATGGTAAAAATTGCGCTAACCAAAAAATTTTTTTTATTTGGTAATTACTTCTTTTTGCAGGGCACTGCTATGGGAGCTACCTTTGCCCCTGATTATGCAAATTTGTTCATGGGTTATTTGGAACATAATCACCTGTATACTAATAATCCTTTTTTTTCACAACATACAAACCCAAAACCAGTGAAGTTGGCACGGAATACAGAATACAATGATTTGCAAATCCTTCTCAACCAATATTCAATTGAATACACTCCAAAGACAAGTTACTTAATGCTCGAACAGGTAAACTTTGTAATTTTTTGCAAATATTAGCTCATTTGGAATTTGATGCCTGCATGTTTCAAAAAAGCTCGCACAAGTGGCAAAAAAGAGAGAGAGTTGAGGAATGCTTATCAAACACTTATTTGGAACATCCCACAAGTGAACGGGCTAATTGGGAACAGGTGGGTGCCATGATTGGGTATAAAAGCAGCTTCCCTGAAATGCTTAGTCATTCACTAACAAGGATGGGGCAAGGGTCACCACTTAGTGAACAAATATGTGAGCTGATTGTAGAACAGTTTAAAAACAACATTCCTCAATGAGCTTTTGCAAGAAATTTAGGGATTTCATCATCTACGGTCCGTAATATCGTCAAAAGGTTCAGAGAATCTGGAGAAATCACTGCACGCAAGCGACAAGGCCGAAAACCAACATTGAATGCCCGTGACCTTCGATCCCTCAGGCGGTACAGCATCAAAAACCGACATCAGTGTGTAAAGGACATCACCACATGGGCTCAGAAACACTTCAGAGAACCACTGTCAGTAACTACAGTTCGTTGCTTTATCTGCAAGTGCAAGTTGAAACTCTACAATGCAAAGCGAAAGCCACTATCAACAGCACAAAGAAACGCCGCCGGCTTCGCTGGGCCCAAGCTCATCTAAGATGGACTGATGCAAAGTGGAAAAGTGTTCTGTCGCCTGACGAGTCCACATTTCAAATTGTTTTTGGAAACTGGATGTCGTGTCCTCCAGACCAAAGAGGAAAAGAACCATCTGGACTGTTATAGGCGCAAAGTTCAAAAGCCAGCATCTGTGATGATATGGGGGTGTATTAGTGCCCAAAGCATGGGCAACTTACACATATGTGAAGGCACCATTAATGCTGAAAGGTACATACAGGTTTTGGAGCAACATATGTTGCCATCCAAGCAACGTCTTTTTCATGGACGCCCCTGCTTATTTCAGCAAGACAATGCCAAGCCACATTCTGCACGTGTTACAACAGCATGGCTCCGTAGTAAAAGAGTGCGGGAACTAGACTGGCCTGCCTGTAGTCCAGACCTGTCTCCCATTGAAAATGTGTGGCGCATTATGAAGCGTAAAATACAACAACGGAGACCCCGGACAGTTGAACAACTTAAGCTGTACATCAAGCAAGAATGGGAAAGAGTTCCACCTGAAAAGCTTAAAAAATTGGTCTCCTCAGTTCCCAAGCGTTTACTGAGTGTCGTTAAAAGGAAAGGTGATGTCACACAGTGGTAAAAAGGCCCCTGTGCCAACTATTTTGCAATGTGTTGCTGCTTTTAAATTCTAAGTTAATGATTATTTGCAAAAAAATAAATAAAGTTTCTCAGTTTGAACATTAAACATCTTGTCTTTGCAGTGTATTCAATTGAATATAAGTTGAAAAGGATTTGCAAATCATTGTATTCTGTTTTTATCTTCGATTTACATAACGTGCCAATTTCACTGGTTTTGTAGTATTTTAAAGACGGTATACTGATGATTTATTCCTTGTGTGGAAAGGTACAGAAATAGAATTGTTAAATTTTCTTGAATTTGCTAACAGCTGGGTGGAATCTATCAAGTTTAAATTGGAATATGATCCACAGAAGATCAATTTTTTTGGACACGGTGGTAACTTTTAATGGTAAATCACTATATACTTCTCTATATGTAAAACCTATTGATAAAAACAGTCTCCTACATGCATCTAGTTATCATCTAGAGTCCCTCAAGAGGGGACTCCCGTATAGTCAATTCTTGCGTGTTAGACGCATTTGTATGAAGGATGATGACTTCAATATAGAAATTTAAAAAATGTACCCCAATTTTTTTAGATCGAGGTTACTCTAGACAATGTTTAAGTGATGCTCTTGATAGGGTTATGTCTACCACCCATTATGTGCCTTCTCACAATAGGAAGCTGAATAAAAGATCTGATTCCTCTATCACGTGTTGTCTCACTTATACTCCGTTGAGTCACAAACTTAAAACCATTATCAAGAGTCATTGGCATGTTCTTAACACTGACCCTGTTTGTGCTAATCTATTTCATGATCTTCCCCTTTTCATTCATCCCAGGTCCCGTAATTTGTAAGACATCTTGGTGCGCGCTGATTTTTATGATCCTTCGAAAATTCCCAAAGAAAGGTTGGACGATGCCTCTGTTTTTTATCCCTGCACAAATTGTACATCATGCAAGGATATTGGGAAATCTCATAAATTTACTAGTTTTGTAACTGATAAGAGCTACACTATTACTAGATTCATTACTTGTAGTTCCAATAACTGTGTATACATTTTGTTTTGTTCTTGTGGACTACAATATGCTGGCAGCACTCGGCAGCAACTCAGAGTACGTATCAATGAACATCGCAGCCCGATTAATAAAATGATTTGAAATCTCCGGTGGCACGTCATTTTGTGGAATTTAATCATAATGTATCTGATCTGAGCTGCCTTGGTATTGACCGTGTTTTTCCCAGTCGAAGACTAAGGCACATAGACAAATTATTACTTCAGTATGAAGCACGTTTGATCTATTACTTATCCACACTTCATTCAGCTGTTATAAATGATTCTTTTGATTTAACTTGTTTTCTTTTAGCACGCACCAGCATGTCCTTCTCATCAATTTATTTATTTTGATATTCTTTTGCATTATCATTTAGTGTTTTTTTTTTTTAAATCTTCTTTGATTGTTACTACCACTTGTCATCAATGATGATACCCCCTTGTAATTGAATAATTGACACGTCACTTATATTCTGGGAGAATGACTAGAATCAATTGTCCTTTTCAGTCATGTGATGTCTATTTAAATGGTTTTGTTCTGCCACTTAGTCAGTTGCACTGAGGATGTTGTGAGCACCGAAACGTTTGTGGTTTTAAACTATTTTCACCTTGCACATAATTTTTTTTGTCCAAATTAATTTTTGTATTAGCTTCTCGGCTTTTTGGTAATCACCTTTTGGAGTGCAAGTACTTGTGCTGTTTCTATCATTTTTTACTGACGCACCCATTCAGCCCGGCTTTGATCAAGGCGCAGACTTTCCTTTACTGATGGAACTCATGCAGTTTTTGCGAAATGATTTTTTTAAATTTCTCAATCCTATCTTTAACATTGGAGCCAAAACTTCAAGGGCCCATAAAACGGGCAAAAATGATTCAATCAAAAATCCGAGAAAAGAGTCTGGAGATATGGTCTAGTAGTATGTTATTGCAAATTTACATGAAAATTCATCATCCCAAAAAAAAAGATAAAAAATGTTCCGTACGATGGACAACGGACGACGGAGGCCACACCACAACAATAGCTTATCGGCCCATTGGGCCAGTAAGCTAAAAACAGGTTATGAAGCACTCCTCCCAAAAGCTCAGTAGATCAAAGCAGGCAAAAGACGCATCATCTGTTCATATTCATTCTGCTTTTTTGCTTGTATACACATCTGAAGGCTCTTTTGAAGTGATGGATTTAAAATGTCACCACTTTGGCTTCATGACTCTTTGATGGCCCAGGGAAGGCAGGGAATCTGGGTTTGATGATTTCCATGAGAGATAACTACACCCAGGCACTAATCGCACTGTCTAACAGACCTTATTAATTACTTCTGGAATTATGCTGCCCTCAGCAAGCCAGAATATTTTTATTTCAATTCATTGGGACAGTGGGGCAATTAGTAGTACTGTCGCCTCACACCAAGGGCGCTGTGAGCTCGAATCCAGCCTGAGGCTTTTTTGTTCAGAGTTTGTATTTTCTCCCAGTGTTTGTTTGGGTTTCCTTTGGGTGCTGCGGTTTCATCCCACAAAGCCAAAGACAATTCATGTCTGACAAATTGGAAACTCTAAAATTGTCAATAGGTATGAGAATGTGAGTGAATGGTGTGTGTACCCTGAAATGGATTGTTGTGCTGTCCAGGGAGTTTCCCTGCCTTTCGCCCATAGACGGCTGTGACAGGCTCCAGCTTCCCCCCTTGCCACCCTAATGAGAAAAATCAGTTCAGATAATTCCCTATTCTGATCCATTTTGATTTGCAACAAAGTAGTTTTCAGAGAGGTTATATCTACAGGAGCAATGTCTGGCTTCCAAGCAAGCTTCTTTTCAGATTGACAAGCTTAATGATTATTATCAGAATCAATAATATCTGCTGGTAACCAATTACAGAATATCCTGTCACCTTCTGTGGGTTTGTATCAACAGGTTTTTTTTTAAAAATATCGAAACTGTCTGTTAATGACAGGAAAAACAGCACTTCAGCCAGCTGTGGTAAGCTTCAGCCAAAAAGGACGGCAAACTGTTGATAAAGGAATGTGCCACTCACAGTACAAAAAGAAAAAAATGCTGTATTTCTTTTTAGGCCACTGATAGGCCAAAAAGTGATGTTTTTCAATCTGTTCAAAAAGGTCTTTCTCAGATGAACAAAACCATTATTTATGAAGCCTTATAATAAAATATCTTAATTATTCGACTGTGAGAGTGGCATCTTACTTTTGCAGTAAACTTTCTGCTTAAAAAGTTTTGCATTGACAATGCTGAGTGATCTATGGTGCTCATATTACTGCCAACTTTGAAATTACAAAGGACAAATTATTCAATGTGTATTTTTAAGTACATGTATATTTGCGCTATTTGCTTCCTTCACTGTACTCGCATCAGTGTGGCACAAATGCAAAATGCATTTCCGTGTTTCAGCTCAATTTCTAAATTTCACGCTTTCTCATGAATCGTCATAGTGCTCCAGTAATTATGGTCATTGCTATTCAGCCCTTGATGAAAAAAATACAGTCAAAAGTCCTTGGTAAATTACATAGTGGATTGCATCTCTTCCAAGCCACTGCAGAGGTGCTGGAAGGTTCCCGACCATTAATGATGCTGTTTATATACGAACATCTTATAAGTGGCCACAAATCGTATTGGTATGCAGGCTTCATATGTAGCTAAGAAGCTTTTTTCTACTCATCAAATTAAAACCCAAATTCCAAAGAAGTTGGGACATTGTGTAAAACGTGAATAAAACAGAATACAATGATTTGAGAATCCTTTTTGACTCATATTCAATTGAGTACACTACAAAGACAAAATATTTAAAGGGGACCTATTATGCTGATCTTTCTTTCAATCCATATAAGTAATGTTATGATATTCGTTGTCCATACTCAACCTCGGAAAAGTTTCTAAACATAAGATACAGGGGTTTTCCGTGATCGAAGAACGCGATTTCCCCTCTGAACAGCTCCTCCCGAGGTCCTCGCAAGATCTGGGCAAAACCTAACGTCAGGCTGTGCCGTCCAATTAGTACAGACCGAGCCAGAGCCAATCACGGCGCTGGACCTGCCCACACCGGAAACTGTTCTAGCAGGCACTAACAACCACAGATCATACTATGCCTTAGTAGCATCAACACTTTTGGAAATACAAAAGAAGAACTGCAGACCATTTGAGGTGCAGTTTTGTCAGTATCTCTCCCAAAGCTGCTTGTCTGTTTACTTTTGGACGCCAAGACAAACAGCAATTTCTCTTCCAGGATGCCACCAGAAATCAGTGGGTAGCTTTTTTTGTTTGCTGGCAGCAAACAGCCGCGGCCAAAGGGAACGTTAGCTGTTTGCGCTCAGCATTTCACCAAAGACAGCTTTGTCAATACAGGATAATTCGACTCAGGATAAGCCTTTCAGCTGCTTTTCAAACCTGAAGCAGTTGCATCGATCAAGCGATCGGAAGCACAAGCTGTAATTAAATATACATTGCCAAATAATGCAAGTGAAGCTAATGTGTTACGGGCGGCTAGCAAGACCTCTAGCGATAGTTAGCAATAACAACTGGCCTCAAACGCAGGCTTTGGAAAATATCTGGATAAAGGTTGTATTGGTGTGACTCTCCATGACTCACAGACAGAGAAGCTGTAAGTTGCTTTTGCTGCATAAGCCAACCTGACGTGATAGCCAGTTGATTGTGGCTGTAGCACAGAGGCTAACATAGCCAAGTTACTATTGCTAATGTTTGTGTCCTAAATATGCAAGATTGATATCATGGGAAATTCTACAAATAGTGTGTACACATAAACTTCATTTAATTAACTTTTAATTAACTTTTGTAATTTGGATGTTTGGTACAACTGTCCATGGCAACGGAAATTGCTGTCTCTAAAACCTGTATTGCAAGAGCTTATCTCTGTGGTTATGACCACTCGGTTACCAGCTACTGCATGTTAGTTCGCGTGCTCTGCTAATTAAAAATGCCCCTGGTTAACTTGTATACAGCAATTATGATTGGTATGCTTGTGTTACTTCGGTAAGCATCAATGTGGCCGTTTCATCATAACGTTGCCTTATTGTAGACACTACGGTTGAAGCTAACCGGAGAGGTGCAGTTAGACCAGACGTAGGTTGTCCAAAGCTTAGGGTGCGTTTGGGTGCCTGTGAAATGATTGCTTTACTTATCCATGACAGGGATGATACTTCTGACACCATGACAGCCTGACACATTTCCAATGGCTGGGCAAGCTCTCAGATGCTACTGGTGAAAGCAACAGGGAAGCACACAGGCTATAACGTGTCCGGTATAACGAACGATTTCTCTGCATTGCCATTGATTGAATAGTACATTCTTTCCTGTAAGAGTGATTGATTTGCTAGCTCCACAAAAGCAACTGTTCATGCAAACGAAATTTACGGTCTGTAAGACTTGTATTATGTTCAACCGGAGCACTTTCTAGCTCTCAGGCAATATCCATAACTTGCCCATTTTCCGTGAGGAAAAGCTGGTCATTCTGACGCACTAAATAAACTATTACCACAGGCAATTACCGAAAAGGCCGTTTAGCCTGAGGTTTATGCCCCTCCATCATATATCTGCACAGAAGCTGTTCGTTTCTACACGCTAACGACACACCACAGCTATGCACATGTTCCAGTAGGTTCTAATACACACCGAAGCAGTCCGTAAGCTGTTGGTCCACTTTTAGCTGCTCCTCACTGTCCATGTTTCCCTCTAAACTCAGACCCACCAGATTTCTACGGTCTCCGGTCTACACTTGGGTATGTCGACCCGTTCTACAAATGCGTCAATATGGGGTGGATTCTAGCTTTCCCTGCATCCTATCTATACAGTAGAAAAACCGCGGTACTCACCACTGTTGCCATAGCAAACTGTAGCCAATAGCAAATTTGAGCTTGAGATGCCAGATTTTCGCACTGCGTCCTCCACTTTCGCCGCTGCGTTTACGAGAACAAGTTCATTTCATCAGCTCCATACATATGTACTGCGTTAGATTGCGGAATTTAACCACCGATTCTTTATCAGATGGCAGAGGTGTCTCAGGTTTCACTCTGGGGAGACTGAACCGGAAAACTGCATTGTGCTGCCTCGTCCTACCCAACTCCGCCCTCCACAGAGCTGGCCAGTGAGAAGAAAGTGGGCACACTGGGAGTGGGGGCCATAGCCGAAGAGCCACCCCAATGAGGCGTTTCAGACAGAGGCAATAATAAACTACAAATGGGTTTTTTTGAGGATCGCAGTTTGAGCTAAATTAGGACCCTGTCTTGGACTTTGAACGATCAGGAGTACCCTAAGGGAGTCCAAGATCAAAATATAAATTTGGAAATATACCAAAATAGGTCTCCTTTAATGTTCAAGCTGATAAACTTTTTTTTTTTTTTTGGAAATATTCACTCATTTTGAATTTGAAGCCTACAACATGTTCCTGATAAGCTGAGACAGAGGCTACAAAAGACTGGGAAAGTTGAGGAATGCTCAAAAAAACACCTGTTTGGAACATTCCACAGGTGAACAGGTAAATTAAAAAACAAGTGAGTTTCATGTAAGGGATAATTAACGAGAAGGTGTGCATTCCAAGGTTTTAATGCAAGACGCGGAGGTAAATAACCACCCGACGCGAAGCAGAGGGTGGTTGCCTCCGCGAAGTGCATTAAAACTGTGGAATGCTCACCTTCGAGTTGATTATCCCGCTTATACCATGGTCATTTGCCTGCAATATCAAATCGCAGCATTCAGAAATTTTTGGTGAAAGTTTTGCACTAAAAAAAAAAAAAACTTTATGCGCGATAATGCAGACTGTAGCTAGCTTGCTACCCACAGTTAAAATGAACTAATGACGGTTTCCGCAGTCAGAGAGCTGAAATCAATCTGCTGGCACAGCACGTAGCTAGCGAACTGTCAGCAGTTGCTGATACATGAGGTGGACACGTTTCCTTCATTTGTAACCGTACACAATAACAATCTTTTAATGAATAAAGCTTGATTACTTCGCTGCTGTAATATTTCTGGCCATTATCGCTTGAGTGCGAGTCAGTGAGCTGAAATCAGTCTGCTGGCATAGCACGTAGCTGGCGAACTGTCAGCAGTCGCTGATACATGAAGTGGACACGTTAGCTTCATTTGTAACCGTACACAGTTATAATCGTTTAAAGGATAAGCCTGATTAGTTTGCTGCTACAATATTTACGGTCATTATCGCTTGAGTACCTATTGTTAACCGCCCCGCAGGACGCAACTTATATGACGCCGCTAAATTTACTGGAGATAAATGAGCAGCTTGGTTTCTGTTGTAGGCCTGCCCAGCCGAATACTAGGTGTAATATCGCTATGGTTACAAGTTGGCTAGTGGATGAATTTCGAATGGTAAAACGACCGTAGCTGAACTACCTGTGCGGTTCCACGGTTTTAATGCATACCTGCCAGCCAATCAGAAAAAAGTATTCACCCAGACCATGGTATAAGATTAGATATAAAAGGTGCCTCCCCAAAAGGCTCAGTCATTCACAAGCAAGGATGGGGCGAGGTTCACCACTTTCTGAACAGCGGCATGAGAAAATAGTCCAACAGTTTAAGAACATTTCTCAACGTGCAATTGCAAGGAATTTAGGGATTTCATCATCCACAGTCCATAATATCATGAGAAGATTCAGAGTATCCAGAGAAATCTCGACACGTAAGGTGCAAGGCCGAAAACCAACATAGAATGGCCCTGACCGTCAGTGCCTCAGGCGGCGCTGCATTAAAAATCAACATCATTCTGGAAAGGATATTACCATGTGGGCTCAGGAACACTTTGGAAAACCATTGTCAGTTAACACTAGAACCGCCATGACGGTAATTTTGACCTATTTGAAATTTGTTTGCGTCAAAACTTTTAAAAATAAAAGAATAAAACCTTGAGGGTTACTGACTTTTCCTGAAACTGTCTATATTTTAATAATTTATATAGATTACACCTACGGAGCATAAAATATCAGCAAATCTACCTATTTCTGCCATTAGCGGTCTCACAGACTGTACAGTGTTGCTGCTGTTACTTCAAAAAATGTATCTTTTGCTTGCCGAGCAATCAACTGATGCCACTGTCAGAGTTGGTAGAGTAAAGTAGTCCAGAATTATTTTATTGAGCACCACTGGCAAAAACTTTGAGCCAGCAGCAGCAGGATACACTGGCACCAAAACAGTCCCAGGTCTGCAGGAGCTGTTCACAAAATAAGACGCTCGTCACCTGCTGCAGATGCTTCAGACCCGTCCGTGGGAATTGCACCAGTAGAAAGGAGGTCACCTGCACAGACTATTACGAGTAGACTAAATGCTATGCCAATAAATAAAAAGGTAATCAGAAAAAAAGGTTCAGCACCTACCTATTGTTTTCTAATTCCGTGTCATTGTTCCGATTAATTATTTCATAATAAATAAGATATTCCATATGGTTATGTTGTTATAAATGTTGAATCCGAATGTGTATTAATCAAAATAGATGTTTTTAATTGTTGTTTTTGTCATTCTGAATGGTTTATTTCTTTACCCAAAAATATTGTTGTGTTTACAATAAAGCCGCTTTCACACTGGACGCAGACAAATTTTTTGCACGACAGATCATATTCAACGTCAATGCAAAGATGCGAATCTGCGCGAAATGCGTATTTACATCTTTGCATTGAATTTGAATACAATCTGTCTTGCGAAAAATTTGTTTCGCGTCCAGTGTGAAAGCAGCTTAATTCATGTTAATTATATATAATTCTACTGCCTAAATATTCATAAATGTATTATTAAACTTGTTAAAACGTAATGTTGGTGTTTCCTTCTTTTGAGATACTTGGAAACATACAAGATGCATTAATTGCTTAATTAGGTGCTCAAAGAGACATAACATAACATAACATGAATGGCGAAAACAGGACGTTCAGCCCAACTACGCTCGCCAGTTTATACTATTGTGAATATATCCCTTCAGATACTCAATGACTCAATGGTATCTAGCCTTAAGTCAAGCCTGCTCTTGAAAACCCCCAAGGTCTCTGCCACAACAATATGGTCAGGCAAGCTATTCCACCTTGAAATTACTCTTTGAGTTAAGAAATATTTCTGAATATCAGTGGTAAATATACCTTTGGTCAACTTCCATTTGTGACCCCGAGTTCTATTCGCAACACTTGATTGAAGGAATCCGACATAATTCACTCTATTAATCCCTTTAACATATTTAAAGACCTCAATCAAATCACCCCTTAGTCTCCTTTTCCTAAGAATAAAGACATTAAGGATCTTCAGCCTCTTCTCATAGCTTTCATCTTTTATACCTGGAATTAGCTTAGTGGCTCTTCCCTGAACTTTCTCCACAGCCTCTATATCTTTCTTAAAGTATGGTCCCCAGAACTGTACACAATACTCCAGATGTGGTCTGATGAATGTTTTGTACAAAAGAAGCATCACCTCCTTAGATTTGTACGCAATACTTTCGGCAATGTATCCCAGCATCCGATTGGCTTTTCTAACTGCTACGGCACAATGGGTAGAACCTGTGAGGGTTTCGTCAACAATCACTCCCAGATCTTTCTTGTGTGGAGCACATTTCACTTTTAAACCTCTCATGAAGTAATCCTGTCAAATGTTTTAATTACCTACATGTACAACTTAAAATTTCACTACATTAAATTTCATTTGCCACATTTCTGCCCAACTCTGGATTCTACCCAAATCATCCTGAATCACTTTAATGGACTCTAAACTATTTGCCAATCCCCCCAATTTAGTATCATCTGCAAATTTAACTAATCTGCTCTCAATATTCCTATCAAGGTCATTCATGTAGATGAGGAAGAGCAGGGGTCCCAACTCCCCACCATACCTAGCTCAGATGAGATACCACTAACCACCACTCTTTGTGTTCTGTCCTGTAACCAGTTTTGAATCCACTTCAGAATACCTCCTGTAATTCCAAGGGAGCTCGTTTTAAAAATTTGTCTCTTATGTGATACTGTATCAAATGCTTTCTGAAAATCCAAGTATATGATGTCATAAGCCCTGCTCTGGTTATAAGTCTTGGTGGCCCCTTCAAAAAAATCCAGAAGGTTTGTCAGGCATGACCTTCCCTTACGGAAACCATGTTGGCTATCCCTCAAGATACTGTTACGTTCAAGAAATATGTCCAGCTCATCTTTTATGATAGATTCCAATATTTTTCATGCAATGCAAGCAAAACTGACTGCCCTATAATTCCCTAACTCTGTACGGTGTCCATTCTTATATATTGATATTATATTGTCCTGTTTCCAATCATTTGGTATTTCTCCAGTTTCTAAAGACCGCCTGTAGATGGTGGATAGCAGCTTAAAGATGATCTCACCAACTTCCCTGAGCACTCTAGGATATAAGCCATCAGGACCCGCCGCCTTACCTGCCTTTAGTTCATGCAACTTGTCTAATACTTTGTTATCCCTTACCTCAATTACCCCTAAATAATCCTGAGCATTTAACATGCCCTCTGGCCGAATAAAGACCCCCTCTGAGGTAAAATTCTCAAAAAGGTAACTGTTTAAGGCATTTGCAATATCCTTGTCATAGCAATGATCCATTTTTATTGTTTATGCACTTAACTTGCTCTTTGACTTTCCTTTTTCTGCTACAGTACTGAAAGAAGTGCTTAGGGTTAGTTTTTGCCCCCTCTGCGATTCCTCAACTCTTTTTTGACCGCAGCCCGCATTTTTCAGTATTTAGCCTTAGTCTTCTCAATGTTATCCTTCATGTTTATCTTATAAAGATTCCTCTTTTCCCTCAAACTCCTACAAAAACCTTTGGTCATCCACTGAGGATTCTGCTTTTTCAGCCAACTTTTGGACACCTTTGGAATGAATCTGCATTGTGATTCAAGTAAAACCACCTTTACTCTTTCCTACATCTCATTTACAGACTCACAGTCCAGGAGTCCCATTTTATTTCACTTAGATATGAGCGCATCCTGTCAAAGTTTGCTTGCCTAAAATTAAAAATATTAGTTTTTGAATACACCTTTTTAACTTCCCATGAAACATCCAAATTTACAGAGCACTAAGTCTAAAATTGCCTTCTCTCTTCTAGGTTTATTAACATACTGCACCAAAAAAATTATCATTTATAATATCTTATCATTCTTCCTCCCCCCTACCCTGTCCTTTCACCATTTCCCAATCGATACCAGGATAATTTAAGTCTCCCATGATAATAGCTCTCTCACCTCTACAAGCTTGCGTAATCCTCTTAAAAAGCATTTCATTGACTGTACTGTCCAAAGCTGGTGGTTGATAGCATACTCTTATGTTTAAACCTGTCTCGTGTTTGCCAATGAGCCAGACCCAGATATCCTCACAGGGCAAGAAAAGTTCAATTTCGGGAATTTCCTGTATATTTATGTTTTGGTTCGCATAGATTGCTACGCCCCCTCCTCGCCTATTACATCTATACTTCCTAAAGAGCTTATAACCTTCTATATTATATTCATCTCCATCTTCTTCACTAAGCCATGTCTCTGTAATCCCAACTATGTCATAACCCTCACTAACCATAGCGGCCTCAAGCTCTGGAAATTTATTTTTTATGCTTCTTGCATTTAAATAAAAACATTCAAGGTTATTACTAATGCTTTTCCCTCTTGATTTCCCATGCGGCTGCTGCTTCAAGCCCCCCACTACGCTTTGTTGCTTTAAAAGTATTTCATCAATAGTGCATGTAACGCCGTCAGCTTCCATCGGGACAGTCTGCATGTGTAACACTCACTGACCCTATGTGTAAAACTCAGGGATTAGAATGTTTTGAACCTCGTGGTCCAGACGACCATTCATGGCGGTTCTAGTAGTGATAAAATTCCGGCGCTTCTAGTGTTAACACAGTTTGTCGCTACATCTACCACTGCAAGTTAAAACTTTGCAAAGCAAAAGCCATATATCAACAATACCCAGAAACGCCGCTAACTTCTCTAGGCCTGAGCTCATCTGAGATGGACTGACACAAAGTTGAAAAGTGTGCTGTGGCTGGCGAATACACATTTCAAATTGTTTTTGGAAATCATGGACATCATGTCCTCTGGGCTAAAGAGGAAAAGGACCATTCCGATTGTTATGAGAGCAAAGTTGAAAAACCAGCATCTGTGATGGTATGGGGATGTTAGTGCCCATGGCAGGGGTAACTTGCACATCTTTGAAGGCACCATTAATGCTGAAAGGTACATATACAGCCATCCAAGTGACGTCTTTTTCAGGGACGTTCCTGCTTATTTCAACAAGACAATGCCAAGCCCCATTTTGCATATGTTCGAACAGCGTGGCTTCGTAGTAAAATAGTGTGGGTAATAGACTGGCCTGCCTGCAGTCCAGACCTGTCTCCAAATTAAAATGTGTGGTGCATTATGAAGCACAAAATACGACAATAGAGGCCCCGGACTGTTGAGCAACTGAAGTCATAAATCACGCAAGAATGGGTAAGATTTCCACCTACAAAGCTTCTGCAAGTAGTGCCCTCAGTTCCCAAACACATATTCAGTGTAGTTAAAAGGAAAGGTGATATTATACAGAGGTAAACATGCCCCCGTCCCAGCTTTTTTGGAATGTGTTGCAGGCATCAAATTCAAAATGAGTGAATGTTTCCAAAAAACAATAAAGTTTATCAGTTTGAATGTTTAATATCTTGTCTTTGTAGGGTGTTCAATTGAACATCGGTCAAAAAGGATTTGCAAATCATTGTATTCTGTTTTTATTCACGTTCTACACAATGACCCAACTTCACTGGAATTTTGGTTTGTAAATTCAAAGCCTCAATCTAAGGGGAAAAAATTATATGTGGCAGGTAGGATGATTTTGTTATCACTATTAACAGTATTTCACCATTACAGTAATAACCTTTGTGATTGTGTCACTAAAAATGAAAGGGCAACAAGAGGCACTGGCAATGCATAATGCAAGATAGGTGTAAATATGGAAAGAGAGACTGTGTGGTGGTCATTAAGGCTTAACAGTATTGAAAAGACTTCTTTACAAGACTAGAATGCAACAGGACAAGCTTGGACCTGGGATTGTGTTTTTGGCCTATATTATTTAGAATTTATTTCAAAATCTCCACTGGCTCCTGGCCTTATTTCTGCTTGGGTTTTATTTTACTTACTTAAAGGTAATTAAGTTTTGGATGAATGACATAATTTGTCTGATAATAGAATGAGAGCTCATGATGAAGGTATCCATTTGCAAAAATAAGCAATGCAAAGAATGTGTGGCCCATCACCTCTGTAATCAGTAATATCAAAACAATTCCAATGCTGTCAAACAAAACAATATTACATGATGGTAGGCAGAGTGCCTTTACATTGTTTATTTCTCACACATTTTCAAGGCCCATTTTCTCCGAGACATTAACTTTATTTGCATGGTTTCATTCATATAGCCTAGCTCACATTTTTTATGTTCATTTGTTTATTTATTTTCTAAAATGTTGAAAGATAATTGGAACGTGGAAATATGCAAGTCTGGGGCTGTTTTAGAAGTGTCACTCCACACACCCAGAGGCTAAGTATTTGAAAAGACTTTCTTAAAGCACAATTTTTTTTTCGGACTCTCATTCCAAGCCAAAATGTTAACTGTACTTTCTGAAGACAACCCTAAGCAAGGAGTAAGTATCATTTCTCTTGGGATGGCAAAATTCATGAGAGATTGTCCTTACTTATTGTTCTTATTACTTCCACTAGGCTGTTGGCTGTACACCACAGCAGTTTTCAGTTGCACATTCAAAGGTAAAATCAGACTCCTGGTTTGTAGGAGAATGGGAGCCAAGCTTTCCTCAACATGAGCAAATGAACGCGAGAAAATCAGCTCATTTCTACTTTCCCCCCTTTTTTTTAATTCAAGAGACAAAGATGCCGATTTTGGTGTATTGACAAGTACAAGTTTTTGGCGCATAGACCATAAAGCAAGGAAAGATAATCATGCTAATTTCATGAGCACAGGGGATACACACAGACAAGCTCTACAGAGTCCCACCTGGGTAAAAATCTTGATTGAGTTCAGGTTTGCAAGGGATTCCAAATAGATGCTTTTATACTGCACAGTAAAACCTATCTGCATAAAATGTATTGACTGAACAATGATGTATTCATCTTCATGGGGTTTCAAACCCTAACTAAGTCAAGAATTTGAAAAATGCTTTTGTCTCCATTGAAAAGCATTCCAAAGTCGTCTGACATATTTATTTTAAAAGATCCATAACCTGGTATTTACACCCGTTTAAAATAAGTGATTTGGGTCTAAAACATAATGTTTTGCGGTAATTTGCAAAAATTATGCAACATTCATATTTATTTTGCCCTTTTTATCAAGCCAATCTTGCGTTCGCAAGAAAATTTTGAGATTTTGACTCGACTGGAAGAGAGAGTCATGGCTGGGCGGAGGGAGTGGAGCAATGGAAGAGGGTGGGAGGAGGGAGGAGTGGCTTGAAAGCGCAGCCATAGCAACGCCTGCATAGTAACACAACATGTGACCTCACCATGGCTGAATCTATCGACCATTCTGGGCGGCTTGTGATGTGTTCCTGCCATCTGAGTGTGATGCACTGAGCCCTGCGTGAGATGTAGTAGCAAAATAGCCTAAAAATAGGGATAATACAGTATAAATGTCACATGCAACCTAATGTCAGTACATCTAAGTTCTGTGATCATATAATCAAGAGTAATTCGCTGCATTTGGACAGCATAAAAAGACAACAAGAGTTGTCAGAAAGACAACAAAGCTCGCCGGGGCAAGGTTAAAGTTTTTCTGCACGCGGACGCTGGGGGTACGACAACAGCTCTCCGGACATTATTCGTCCCGGCGAGCTAAAAATATACAGCCATCCATCTTTAAAATCACAGTATTGAGTTTTTTCCTCTTTTTTGTGACAGAACATATCAAGGGCTGACTGCAATAAACAGTTATGTCCAGATGTTATATATTGGACATAACTGTTAATTGCATTCAGCCCTCGATATTTCCTGTGAACGTACAGTACTATTTGGGAGAATGGAGCATGTTGGCACACTTTTCACTCTTTCTTACATATTGATGCCTCAGAGTGTGTATGTTTGCTTTATATTATGTCTATGTGTGCTTTTTTATTTGCCGTTTGGCATACATATTGTTGTATGCCAATACGTGTTGACAGTTCAAGCTTGGCGGAGTCCAAATCACATTTTCCTATTGGGATGATAGATATATTTTGTATTCAGGACATCTTCATATCTTATTTCAGCATGGAGCCGAAAACAGTTGCGTTGAAGGTGTGCAACTATGTCAACTCATCCCAACGTAACTGCAAGAGCTAGCCTCAAACTAATAATTATGCTAATGTTGCCTATTTCTCAAAGTCAGCTATACATACGGCTCACAGTTCAAGTATCACTTCACTCACAGTGACAATCAGTACAGACATGTAATTTTGATCATTCATACATAAAAAATGCTATTTTATATTTTTTAGAAACTCAATTTTTTTTCCTCTGAAGGTGCAGATACAGTCATTCTGGCTGAGAAGATTTTTCTGTATCTCTGACCGTATGGAGTCTGGGTGTTGACCGCAGAAAATGAAATCACTCAAAATAGAAATTCAATTTTCAAGATTAAAACTTTAGTGAGATATGGACTACGACAACTTTATCTGCTCTCACAAACATGCTGTTATTCTATTTATACGTTCTCAAGATTACATTGATGTGTGCAGCTACATCAAACCACACTAAGCCACAAACACATTTCACAGAAGTTATTGCACTGAATTACAATAAATTACAAAAGTGAGAATGGAGTGAACAACTGTCTGCAGTATTTTCCAAAATACCATTATATTCTGCTTCCTGAACACCATGCTGAACGCAAATGTCAGAGTAGCTTTCCTGTAGTTCAATTCTTTAAACAATCAATATTCATAGTAAAATGCCGTGGCCTTTCAGCTTCACAAATATACCTTCAAGTTTGCCCATATGTAGCCCATAATATTATTTGATCTGAAGATGCATCTTTACTAATCAATGTTGCAAGAAGTAGGTCGGTTTGTATATTGACGAGATTGTAAGTTCTTACTAACATAAAGCAATACTACATACAAGTCCCTTGACAAATGGGCAAAACAGAACTGGCCCCATTTCAAATCCAAAAAAATATGTCTCAATTTATAAGTGCATCAAAACTATCATGATCCTCATATCTTTCCCCTCCGCCACCCTCTCCAAACATGAACACAAACAACGCATGGACCAGCAGATGATATTGTTAGAAAATTATTTTTGTTTTCACCCCTAATGTTGTGATTAACTGAAATAAAATATTGAAAATTTTATTTTGTCCCAGCAGGCCACATTTAGACCTGGGCTATTTGATTTCTAGACACTAAAATGCTAAAAAAAAAAAAAAAACATAGCAGTGCTCCTTTTGTCTGCATTCTTTTTAAAGGACCTTCACTGTAATAAGCCTACAAAAACTTTAATAAGCTCATATATACACACACTTTCAGCTTGTTTGGGCTTTTTCCATTTTTTACACAAGACAACCGGACTTAACAGGTGTGGTGGCTCTATTTTTTTGGTTTTTTTAATCTCTTGTGATTACCAGTGGAGTGTGTTTAATACAGAATACTGTTTTCGGTTAACATTTTATCTCTACTTCCACCCTATTTTTGCAACCCAAAAAACAACAAGTTTAAGGGCCAGTGGGTGAGTGGGTGGAGAGAACATTGCAACAATTAATTATGGACTAGAGCTACATTCAAAGCATCCTCTCTTAAATTCAACTAGCCACATGAACATGCACATAAGCATTTCAAGTTGAACTGAGCTCTAAAAATAGTCAACATGCTTGAAGCCGATTTGTATCTCATTAAAGGAACTGAGTTCCTTGGGTTTTAGCAATCTGAACGTGCATTTATGGCTACAATTATGCTAATTGTGCTAGCCCAGAATGGAAGTAAAATGTTGCTTGTTTACAGGCAGATTGCAATTACTGGCAGTGTTGTGCAATCATATTCCACTGAGGAATGTTTAGCTTGTTGATATTTTGGTTTGTTGCTGTTCATGCATTAATTTTTTTTTCGTAAGCCATGTCCTCAAAACACCCTCAAGCAACAACAGAAACAGACATAGAAGAAGACTAGCAGACCACTTGAAAAGCAAACTGTTGGGACAAACACTGCTACTGATGCCACCTTGGCACTCATCTGCTTGGTCAGCCATGGTTAGCATGAGAAAGAGCCTGCTTTCTCTCGCTTTCTTCTTAATGAACTCCCAAGTGGTGCATCAAAGCTTAGCTCTCAAAGGGCATCATCACACTTCTGGTTGATCTTCAAGTCAATCCATTCAGAGAGGACATGAGGGACTGCAGCCCTTCACTTGACATGCACTCAAACTGAATATGTTGTTAAGTACAGCCTCTTCCGGTCTGCATTTGAAGGACAATATGCAATTACCTGCATTCAGAATAATTACTTAAGGCAATGTAGCCTTTTACTGTAATAGGATTTTTACTTTTTGAGGAGAAGCACCTGGCCTTGCATTCCAGTTCAACGACAGAAAAAAAACAGAATTAGTCTAATCCAACAGTTGCCACTCATCAGCTTGGCTTCCCACATAATGACTCGCAATGAGGCATTGCAAAGCAAATTTCTGTAATGTATGCGACATGCAGCTTTTATGATTTCTAATGAAGCAATACAATGGAAAAACTTTGTTTGACAAGCACTGCTATGACAGCAATTCTCTGCTCCACATACTCAGTCAATAATTCACTCGAAGTCAGCAGGGGGTCAGTTTCAACCAAGTTCTGACAAAAGAAGTAAGCAACACTACTTATCATAGATATAATTGTTATATATGAACAGAATTTGTTATTTGCGTACTCTATGCCAAGAAAAATAAAATGCCCTAAAAAGTGTCACTTAGGATGTGTTAATTGTATACCAACTAACCTAGCAATTAGCCTTATGATTCATTTGAGATAGACTGGTGGAGAGAACTTACCATTAAAATCCATGCGTACAATCTAGGACAGTGGTTTTCAGCCTCATTCCTGGGGAGCCCCTGTGTATGCTGGTCACCCCTCAGCCCTAAAAAGGCTGATGGGGTACTGCTATCCTTCGTGCGGTTCGGCAGGCGGGCGGGCGTCTCCAAAAACTTCGACATCGGGCTGAGGGGTATTCCATGCATTGCACGCCTATTTTTTTTGTTCCAATCACAATTGTAATAGCATGATTTTAACAAGCTGTTAATGTCTAAATTTGGTGTTTTTCATGTTTAGAGTTATCAATTATTCTCTTTAGCCAAATGTTACATAGAAACATTATGAAGAATAAAAAACTCCAGAAGATAGTGTGTTTTGTTTATTTCTATACGGCAAGAAATTTCAAGTAATATAACATTTCAAACAGATACAATTTGACAATGAGGAAATCAGTAAACCCCAAATTAGGTTGCTGGACGCAAGTGTTTCAAATTCTTTCAAAAAACTTAAGGTGAACTTAATTAGATTAACAAAACACAAAACTGGTTTGACTCTTTACCATTTGATTGTCGAATAAATGTGTCATCATGTGCCAATTAGTTTTCACCTATTAGGAGCCAACTACATCTTTAATTTGATTGGATACATTGTTTTCTCAAATTTTTGCCGTTATTCCCCAACAACGCAATGTAGGTATGGTTTTTTTTTTGATGGCACACAAATATTTCTGGTAACATGTGGGTTAAGAGGCCAAGTAACGGCTCAAAACATTAAATGCATTTCATTAAGACTAATAAACAGCTTAATCCTGCGATTATAATAGTGGTTGGAACAAAAACCAGCATACACAGGAAGTCCCCAGGAACAACTTTGAAGACCACTGATCTAGGATATACAGTTGTGTTCAAAAACTGCTGCGCATCTGCGTTACATCAAGTCAACCAACTTCTGGCACCAAGAAACAGACATCTCAGCCCAGTATGAACAAACTACATTCCACAGTTCCTGTAAATTTTTGGGTTTTGCTTCAGTAGATACATTTTAATGTCACCCCAAAAATTTACAATGGAGTTGAGGTCAGGGGATTGAGCTGGCCGCTCCCTCACCGCAATTCGGTTCATCTGGAACCAAGATCTCGCTCACTTTAGCCTTGGCCACAACTGGACGCACGGATTTTTTAATCGTGCGTTCTCTGAATTTTTTGCCGTAGGTGAGAGTCTTAGAGGACGTGAAGGTTAAAAAAAAAAAGTAGCAGTCAACTCGTAAAGTGGGAGTAAGAACGACGTAATCGTGCCGAACTTTAAGAAGTTTGCAGCAACACTCTTCCGATTTGGCTCCTGAGTGCTTCAGAGGTAGTAAGGAGGACGTGCAGCAGTCTTTGGACTGCTGTGTATGCCTTCGTTTACCTGTGCTGTGCTCAGACGTTCTATTTATTTCGTACATTGTGTGCACAGCCGTCTTATTTCACACTCGCGGGAACTTGAGGTCGACTTGCGTCCACCAAGCAATGACGTGCGTCTTGGAAAAACGGTTTTATTTCCACTACCAGTAAAATAAATGCACGCCTGACCTGCATGTTCCTTGCGTGCTCTTTGCGTCCTTGGCCTTTCTCTGGAAATCATAGAGTTTTTTGTGCATGATCAAAATCCATTGTACGTGTTTATGGGCAGTCTGCCAGCTCAAAATTTCGCAAGAGGAACCTGCGTGGACCATGAGTTCCTAGGCGTTTTTTTGCCGTAGATATGCTGTGGAGTGGAAGTACGGCCAGTTGTGACTGAGGCTTTACTTGTGTGTTTGGGATCATTATCTTATTTTAACATACATTTCAGGGGCATTTCCTCTTCGGCATATGGCAACGCAATGTCCTCAAGTATTTTGATGTATTCAAACTGATCCATAATCCCTGGTATATATACTGAGTACAAATGAAAAAGCACCACTTGAAAAAAGTCAATATTTAAGTATAAATGAACTTCAATATAATTTTTATACAACAACAACACTACAGTGACGTCACCCGACATTCCAGGTGCAAAAAATGCGAGAATTTCAAGTTAACTGTAACGCTAGGCAATTTTTTGCAAAAACGCAACATCTTGCACGCACACCACGGGAAAAATGAATTTAACTCTGAATTTGTGCTAACATTGCCTTTAAAAGCATGTGAATCCAAAATAAAATTACACTTCTTCACTGACACTTGTGAAACGTCGACACTATGCCGCGACTTACAGCCCCTGAACGGGAATGTGCCATAGGCATGCTTCAAAGTGGCGCCAGCACCAGGGAAATTGCCAGACGACTACACTGCGCACACACAACTATCGCAAGACTCCATCAAAGGTTTCTGCAAACGGGGAGCACTCGGGACGTCCTCGACCGGGTCAACAACGTGTGACAACGGACCGTCAGATCGTACGGGATCATGTCCGAGACCGAACACTACCAGGGACAAGAACGGCTGCTCAAGTCCAAGGACCACGTGGATTCATTCACCCCAACACCGTACGAAACCGTCTGCGAGCTGCAGGCCTGCGTGCACGACGTCCTTATTTCGGCCCCATATTGACGGATTGTCACCGAAACCAGCGTCTACAGTGGGCAAACAGGCACCAGAATTGGCGACAACGACAATGGCACGGTGTCATCTTTTCTGACGAGTCACGATTTCACTTAAGGAACGCAGATGGCCGTATACGTGCTTGGCGGAGACATGGTGAACATTATAACGCCGATTGTGTCGTTCAAACGGACCGTTGGGGTGGTGGCAGCGTTATGGTGTGGAGTGGAATAAGCTATTGTCACAGAACCCCTCTCCATATCTGCAGAGGAAGGGTGAACGGCGTCTACTACCGGGACCAGGTGCTGCAGAACCATGTTGTGCCGTTCTTCAACCAACACCACGATGTCCACACGTTCCAACAGGACAACGCTAGGGCACACACTGCAAGGGTGTCCATGCAGTACCTTGCACAGCAGAACATCCCCGTACTTCAGTGGCTAGCTCTGTCACCCGACCTCTCCCCTATCGAGCACTTATGGGATGAAATTGGACGACACCTTTCACGTTGACGCCAGATGGACAACATCCGAGAACTTGAGGTTGCCCTTGTTCAGGAGTGGAATGCTATCCCTCAGAACACTATCCAGAGACTGATCAACTCCATGCGACGATGATGCACCGCATGTGTCAATGCAAATGGCGGTCACACCCGTTATTGACTTTCCTGTTTGACCCCTACACCAGTTAAACCTCTCTCGCGCATTAACGTTATCGTGAATGAAATTAAATGGTGTTTACATGTCTTAAATCATTCATTATCTCAAATTCATCAAACGTATATACTTCACATATCAATCTGTGGAGCTATTCCAGATTACATGAGTGGAATGTTTTCATTAGTACTCAGTATAATAAATAGGCTCAACACCATAGTATGAAAAACATCCCCGGATCATGATTTTTGCACCACCATGTTTCACTGTCTTCACAATGTACTTTAGCTTGAATGCAGTGATACTGTCGATGACACTCGACCCGAAAAAAGCAATTTTACTCTCATCAGTCCACAGAATGTAACGCCATTTCACTTTGGGCTTTGTGTTTTTTTAATGTGTTTTTTACTGATTCTGCCTATGCCGTTTTTTTTTTCAATAATGGTGCTTTACGGGGGCTTCATGTTGTTAGCTTAGCTTTGATCAGACGTCTTCTGACTGCAAAAGCACTTATAGATAATTTTATAACATCTTTGATTTTTCTGGAGGTGATGACTGGCTGAATCTTTGCCATTCTGATGATTCTTTGAGCTGTTTTAGCAGTAGTTGCTCATTTCCATCTGCCTGGTTCAGGTTTTTCTTGCCATTTTAAAGCATTTGAGATCATTGTAGCTGAGCATCCTATAGTTTGCTTCACTTCTTCATACATTTTTCCCTCTCAGATCAACTTTTTAATGCAATGACATTGTTCGTGCAAGCTGTGTTTGGAATGGCCCATTTTACTTTGCAATTCAAAAGGAAATATATTTTTTAATCATACGTGAAACACTTGCTTCCCTTCCTCCTTAATAAAGAACAATTAATGACACCTGCTTCTTCACAGAATGAAGGAATTATCAGATTAAACTCCACACTGCTATTAATTTTAACACACCCCTTTGAATGAATGAGTCAATAACTCAGAACAAGCACCATGCATGTCATAACAGTTGGGTCTGTTGTTTTTCTAGTACACTACTTCATCTACGAGTAAATTATTTGCCATGTAGGAAGATCAGTACAACTAATAACAGAGGTTCGTCAGGTTATTGTTGTTGCACTTCTGTTTTTTAACACAACTGTAATATGAAGACAGGCAAGCTGGTTCCAATTAAAAATACTTTTATATACTGTTTTCAGTTACTAAAAGGAAAAACATTATTTTCTTTCATCAAAAGATTTTTATGCCATTGATACGCAATTATCAAATTTTCCATCCCCAGGTTAAGGATATTTTGCAGGGTCACATTTCATGCGATAACATGCCCACATTTGACAGTTCAGAAATTAAATTATATCTGCTGGATTCTACAGTACTGTTTTGGGACTGGCTGTGTTGAACTCTTGGGGTTTCCTGCATATCAAGAAAAGTACGGTAAGATTGTTATGCAAATACGATACTGTTAGTTAGTACATGATTATTTTGCAACGACCAGCTTGTTTCTAAGAACTTATTTGCGCTGTGACCTGCTATTCCTATTCAGAGAGCATTATCATTTTCATGTGGCATCACTGTCAGTTAAAGAAACAAATTTTATCAATCCAGATGGAACCTAAACTGCTACATTTCAATCTCCATTTTCATTTGAATCTCTTGTAACCTATAGAGTGAATGCAGCCAATAGAATATCTAAGCAGACAGAAGTAATTGGAAAACAGGCATTGTGGGAGTGGCAGGTTATGGCTAATGCCATGTTTTGCTGTCTTTATTGTTCCACAGTCCTTGGTGCTTAAACAGAGGCTGCAATGGATATTGCCTAAACCGTAGTTTGATTTGCATCTGCACTTATTGTTCTTATCCATGAGGTAACCCATTACTAAGACATCGGTAACTGGGTTGAAGATATCTTTCTGTTGAACTACAAAATATGCCACATGTTTAACACACAGTACAGTGATATGTGGAAAATAAGAACATCCTCGAAGAAAATACGTGCTCACTCAAATGTTTTACCTGATCCTTAAGAGAGTCAGATCCAATTGATTTTTTTTTTTTTAACCAAGTGGAGCTGTCAACTGTCACCCCTGCAGACATCATTGGTGCCATGGCAACTATTACTGCATTATGGGACAGACAATATCATGGGAGTGAGGCGATGAGTTTTGCCTTAAGAGAAAGATTTGCATTCGACAAGAAATCAAGAGCATTTGCCCTCTTTAAGTTATGAATAACTGAGATACGTTTTACATTCAGAAATACAGTGAATGCAAGAAGATACACACAAAATGCACTAACTGGAACAATAATATTTTATTTAGGCCTTTCTGGTCGCCGAAGTTTTGTCCTTGGCAGATTCTCCTATCTAGCAGTCAGAAATGAACGTATACACACAAAAACATTAGATGCCACAGGGACGCATGGACGAAAAATTATCTTAGCGTTCTCTATGGACCTGAGGAGGGGCGTGGTTATACTGAATACACCGTTTTACCTGCAGTTCAATACCTTTAGGTACAGCTCCATTCTTGACGGCATTTTTTTCTTGTGTCGACGGGATGGAACAGTCAGCGACACATTTAATTCAACTGATCAGCATCACTAGGCAATGTTAGCAGGAGTAATTAAACAACACTTCACACTGCGACGGGCTTCAGCCATGCCCAGTCGGCACGATATCATAACAGTGCGGTGCACTTGCGATGCGTGAGCGTTACGCTGTTGAGCCCGTATTAATGCTAATGTATGGGTGGTATTACACCTAGAGAGGACCCTTAAGTCTCCATTAATCAGATCTAAATGTGCACGAAATGATCAGTGCGCCCCCTCGCTGAATTCTTGTCCTGTCTGTTCTAATAGTGTTGTCTCCCATGGCGTGGCTGCGGAGCCCAGCATCCATCCGCAAAGACAGTCGAAGCCCAACCCCACAACTGAAGCTGCAAAAAGGAGTATAAATTGAACTACAGCACCACCAGCCAGTCATAGCTGAGGGCCAGTTTTGTTAGCTGATGATATTGGTCAAGCATGAAGGTGGAAATATTTTCACGCAACTCATGACTCTGAAGTTCGAAGAGAGATGAATACATTTTCGTAAAACCCACAGGATTCACTGACTGTAATTGCAAGTGTAATATATGGAATAGAAATATTGGCATTTTTTTAATCGAACCTGATTTTCCCACTTCTACACTGATGCTGCAAATAATGCAAGAAAATATTGCATTTTTCATGCGTTACCAGACGGCACAGCAAGATAGTTTTTAGTCTGTGGAGACTTGATCCAGTTAACCTTATGCTACTTTGTGTTCAACGCGAGCGTTTTATTTTCTGGATAATACATGCCAAACGACCTTGAATGTTTAGAGCGCTACGTGTAACCTACTTCTTCGCACCGTCACCCACATAAGATATACATGATTTAGAGAGTACTTTAATGATTCGATGTTAGTCTGTTCCCTTCCCCGAAAGCACAGCATATTAATGTGTTACGTACCTGTGTTTCTAAGGCGAATATTTAATTGTCAATCAATTAAATGATGACTTGAAGATGGAAAATGGTTGCCTGAAGAGATGTGTAAGGTGTACAGCAGATTACAAATGCATTTTGCTTGCATATTACGTACAACATAACATTAAAGCAATAGTCATATAGCTCAAATTTTCACGTCTCTTTCATCCATTGATAGCCCACTGCTGTTTGGCAGCCCAAAATTATGTGGCAATACGGCGTTCAATTTGGTTGCATAAGTATGCCATTAATACAAAAATGCGCAATTCAAAACGACGCACGACAAAGGGATATACCCATTTAAGTTATAGCTAATAATAATGCAACCGTTTAATGTTGATTGATTAAATGTTAATTAGTCAGTCTTTTGCTCGGCTGGATTGTGGAATTAGGGGGATAACTCGTGGACCCGCGATGATAATTTGGAATAATGCCGAATTTAAGTTAGGTGAATGTTCCAAATTTTCGGAAACGCTAACGCTCTGTGAAGGTACACATTGAAATGCATATTGAGGATTGAGATGCCTGCACTTTTAACTGCCTCTGCATTCCAGCTTGTTAGCGGGTAAACCTGATTTATCCTGTCGGTCCCGGTTCTGATTAACTGAGGTGGTTTAGAGGTGCCAGTGTCGGTGTTCACACACCCCTTCACCCCTCAGATAGACAGCCTAATGAGGTATTCATTGTATCCACTTCAGCCTTGACGATATGCAATGCGATATAACGCCATTTAGGCATCCATTCCCCTCCTCTCAAAGACACCATTTCTCCTTCAAATCGATACAATGTGAAGAACAAAAATGCCATTTTTATTCTAAGAACCTGAAAACCAAATAGTAGATCCATCACTTTCCTCATATGCAGATGTTCAAGGCGCAATTTGACCTTGTAAAGTACTGTCCCTGAATTCCAGCTATATCTCGAAAACCTTCAAAAAAATCTTCAAAAAATTCTTCCCCTTCTCCGACTACTTCTTCACCAACAATCATTGGTGGCTAACTCAGCTTCTAATCTAATCCACGATTTCCCTTTGGAATGATTCTGTAATAACCGACGTTTTCTCCGAAGAGAACAAATCCTACCACAGTCGAGAAATCTAAATGAGGTTAGAGAGGCAAATTAAAGTTTACCTTGATGAAGGAACATTCGCCCTGCACTCAACATGGAGGGTCATGGGAATCGAGTCTTCTTACTTCTCATATTTTCCCATATTTTGCTTTCGCTCCACAGGATTTTGATTAAATTCTGTCAATACAAGGTGTGCTGATTTTCTTTGCGCGCAGCTCCGCACAGCCCATCTCTGCCATCTGCTTGAACGAAATCATAGGTTTCGCATTCGTTAAAACCTTTCGAATTCACTGGGTCCCCTTGTAGAAAATCCAAAACAACCGACGTAAGATAACAGTCAAATTCCACCGCAGATGTCCAGTAATAATTCTCGGGAAAGAGATGCTTGTTTACTCCTTTTTAACGGCGCAAACCGAGCCATTCTTCTGTCTCTCGCAGCCAAGCCTCGCAACTGTGGAAGCTTTCCTCTGCATTAAACCGGCTTGCTCTGTTTAGCTGAGCAAACGTCTCCGCAGTGAGTGCGATCAAGTGGCTGAGATGAGGAACTCAGATCAAATCTCAGCAGGCAAACCTTTGCACCGCTGCACCTACCAGCACTTCCCTTAGTCCAACCTGCATGCCACAGTTAATCCACAGGGTAAGTGAAAACTACTTACGGTCGTTCCTTGTCCAATTGTCGAAAAGTGTTAGTTCTCGAGCGGCAGGGCAATTTACTTCTGCACTTCGTCTGGTTTTAGCATAGCGACTAATTCAACGAATTATGATTATTACCGATTAAATTAACCCCACTCGTATGAAAAACGAATAGGCTATATTTACTGTGGGGCGAGATAAATTGGACCGTATTCGACCTTCTTCTCCAAAACAGAAAATTAAAAATTGTTAATGAATAATGTGATATTCCGACGTAAAGGCTATAGGTCATTGCCGTATTTTTCCCATGGGTCATAATTTGTATCTATCATTTAAAGTTGGCCTAGATGTTTTACGTAGCGGTGCTAGAATATGTACTGCACTGGCATCCAGGGAGGGAACTATGGCTTCTTCTTTCCACAGTTTGAAAATATTGGGGAAGTCATCACGGATTGGTTCAAACTGGCGGTCGCTCCTCCAGATTCCATGTTTATCATTCCTCGGGACATGCAACGAAGTACTGTCTGCGCGGCTTTAACAGGAATTACAATAATGCTTTATTGAAAGACTATCTTTCCACATTGCTCAGTGTTGCTGTCATGCGGAAAACATTGGAACATTGGAAACATTGGAAAACATCCAATATCCGTAAATAATATTTTTAGTTGCAAGGCTCAACATCAAACTCTTTAACCTTCGTTGACTATGTTGGCTGCTCAATATCAACTCCTGGGATTCAAGCAAGCAGAAGAGAGCTCCATTCAAAATTTAATTTAGGGCGTGTTTTGAAATAAATTCATCCATTCCTCACATTGCACTAACACTGGGGTGTCCAATCTTATCCAGAAAGGGCCGATGTGTGTGCTGGTTTTTGTTTGAGCCCAACACTAACACTCCTGATTCTACCCACCAAGGTCCTGATTGAAACCCCAGATTAGTTAATTAGTGGAATCAGGTGCAGTAGCACTGCTGGCTTGGACAAAAACCTGCACCCACACCGGCCCTTTACGGATAAGATTGGACACCCCTGCACTAACATATAGCCGTCAGTTTTGCTCCGATACGGACGTAGGCCCAGCTCAAGCGATATGTTTGAGGCGATCAGACTCTCATTCAGTACCAGGGGCGGTCCTAGACCTGAAAAATAGGGGGGAAATTCCCATCCCTTTATTGACAACAATTAGTCCTGGCTAGTTCTAGATTGCTTTCCTTTATTAACACGTTTTCCAATTTAAGAATAATCAAGCGGCAATTGAAGACCCATGCAATCTAATTGCGACAAAATAATGGCCTATAGGTCATTCAGTAGTACAGAAAAATAATTTAATTCTGATTAGGTCTATGCACTGGCACTCAGCGACGGTAACTTTTTTCCAGCTGAAAGCAGCATTTAAGAACTCTTCAGCGAATGAAGGTAATTCTGGTGACAAGTACGTGGATTCATCCGTTTACATTTTCCAATTGGACAGCTGTCTATTTTTTTACAGCAAGTTGCATGACCGTACTGCAAAAAAAGGAGTACTTACTTGTCGCCAAAATTACCTTCATTTGCAAAAGAGTTCTGAAATGCCGCTCTCCCAGGTAAAAAAAAATAACGTTGCTTTGTGCCAGTGCATAGACCTATTTATAATTAAATTATTCTTCTGCATTGAATGCAGGGCATTATTTTGTCGCTGTTAGTTTGCACGGGGGAGAGAAGCCGCATCTTCAATTGTCACTTCATTTTTCTTAAATGGGAAAACGTGTAAATAAAGGAAAACCACCGAGAACTAGCCAGAACTAATTGTTTTCAATAAAGGGATGGACCTTTGCCTCCAAATTTTCAAGGCAAACGGCGGCCCTGCTCAGTAGCTACTCTGTCGTTATTTAGAGGCTAGCTGGACATTGTGCTACAGATCAAATCGAGTTATTTCCATTTGCTGTCTTCAGTACGACGTTATATGCCACTGGGTTTCCCCCAGTAGTTTGACTGATTTTGCATCAGTTTCATGCATGGAATCTCTTAAAAGCTTCCAGAATTTCAGATAGTCCATTAAAGATGTCTGCGTGTAACATGTCAAGAGTTATTTTTGTTACTGGAAAAAAAAAGAAGGAACCCCCCCCCAAAAAGAGAAAAAGAAAATCATTACAATCAGTACAGAAATGTAGCCAAAGACGACATTGGTGGTTGTACCTAATTCAGAACCATGGACAGAGAAATACTCTGTGGTTCTGGGAGAATGTGTGGATGTAAGAGAGTGTGTCATTGTGCGTGCGAGCGTGTACGCGTTAGTAGCCACGGGGTTGGAGAAGGGAGTGGGCCACCATTATTAAGTTAAACAAAAATATGAACTTGGTAAAATATTTCTCTGTCTGTCAGAAGCCGTTGGGGAGGCCTAAATGCTGTTCAGTCCAGCTTATAAAACTGTTTGTAAGAGGAATTTTCTGGACAGTAGATTATGAAGAGAAATCATCAGTACCAATTGGCTTATGAAGAAAACATATGCGTTGGTATTGTCACTCATAGTAACTGATGGAAATATGTACAGAAGTTTACTTTAAGGTCATGCTACTAGCATTATTGATATAAAACTACAATTACTGTTTTATTGATTAAACTAATGGAAATCAGTAACAAATTTTAACTTCATAATGGGTGTTGTAATAGTGACTTATAAGTTATGCCACAAAGAACCCTGTGTACTGATATGTTTCGTAAGATGGGGGAGCTGTTGGATTACAGAATGCAATGCTATGACATCCAAGGCATTGAATTCCTTTATAATCTATGCACACTTGCAAAAAACCATGTACAATGAATGCAATGGCTTTTACAATCTCTTCTGTAAAATCCCTCCCCTCCCAGGTACATTCATAATCATTGTCAAGCAAACCCTGAAGCAGGTTGATGTAATGTGCATGGCTACAATGGCAAACATAATCTGAAGACACTAATTTAGGCACTACTGCTCATTGATGCCTGTGGACTGCTTCTCCATACTGGGCGTTGTGTTTCTCCAATTATTTCTATTACCTGATATAGTGGTTCGAGTATATCAATCCACTTGAAATTTCTTATGCACCAAAATTCCTATGGTTATCAAATTACAGTGCTGTAAACAGAAACCACTCACTGAGAGTGCCAGTTCTGACACTGAAAAGTCTTAATGAGAGATGTCAAAGGATAATGAGACAAAATGATACTAGTCAATAAAATTCACAAAGGCTGAAAAACTTTTATTGACGAAAGTTGTGTGGGGACAGGCATGTCTTTAAAGCAGACGAGATATAGCAACAACGATCATGCCATGTTCTAACACTGTTAAGGATAGAAAGATGAAGTTTTGAGGCCATTTGAAACATTTTTATGCAATTCCATTGCTTTTAATCCCTCATTCAAGACAAGCCTGAGAATTCTGAGTCATAACCGATTTCCGTGTCATTAGTGGGGAAATCCACCATAATGCACGTGAAACTGATTAACTCGATGCACAATGACTTAAATTCCGCGAGTGAATTTCTTCAGAGCGCTTTGATTGAATAATTGAAGCACTTATTACTGAAACCCCATAAGTCACACTTGACTTGACTTGACTTGTGGGGTTTTAGTAATTGGTGCTTCAATTGCTGACCACGGCACAAAAACATAAATGCCACTAAGAGGAGAAACTCACACCAAAGACGTAAGCCTTGGCATCTCTGAGTATACAATGCAGGAACGCGTAAAACGACTGTACAAACGTTTACAACCAATCCAAACTTTTCGTTTTGCAATCCCAGATGAGATCAGAGCTTTGTTCACAGAAAAGTAAAAAACCCAAAAAATCTGGACATTTTGTGTCAAATCATTTCATTGAGTATGTAGAAAATGTATCAATAAGAATATATTCGTCCCAAATTAGATAACTATAACTTTTCTTTCTTTCACAAATTGGCCATTGAAATGAGAAGTCAAAACAAATCATTTTGT
Source organism: Gymnothorax reevesii (assembly GCA_029721435.1). Classification (NCBI taxonomy): domain Eukaryota; kingdom Metazoa; phylum Chordata; class Actinopteri; order Anguilliformes; family Muraenidae; genus Gymnothorax; species Gymnothorax reevesii. The sequence goes on from CM056573.1 coordinate 111,245,493, forward strand.
GTACAAGCTCCAGTGCAACTTACTTCTCATATGTCACAGCTGATTAGCGAATTGCTTGCGGGTTTAAAGGAGAGGCCTCAAAGTGTTTAGTGTCTTCAATCTTTTGCCGGTATGACATACAATTATGAAAGTTAAATGCTGGATTTGTGAATTACAGGCAATAATACATGTCTACGGCAGTTAATTGCCCTTATTTAGTAGACCTTTAAAATTATATATAACAGAATTCATTTGATTTAAAAGCAGATACTGTGAAAAACCCTTAAATTAATAAGCAGCTAGAGGCACTCCTAGAGTACAAACCTCCGCCAAGGCAGCACAGTTCAAATTATGATCAGTGGGGGCAAATTTCAGTTATCAGGTGTCATATGATTTCAAGATGGCCGCCGTGGCGGCCATATTGTTTGACCGATTGTGGTGAAAATCAATAGGGTCCATCCCTGATGTAATTGCAACCTACTGACAAAATTTCAGAGATCTCTGTTCATTCATTATCTTGTTCACAAACAAAGAGACAAACGCTCCCCGGTAACTCATACACGACATGGCATTATTATGATTCTGCTCTGCCCTGTCCATGCTTCCCTGTTTATCTTTACTGCTCTTTTGGTTTTGGATTTTTGCGCTGTCTTACTATTCTTAGAATCATGTATTATGTACTGTTTGCCTAAGTTTTATTATGTATTGTGTTTATTGTACTTTTCCATAGTTTACTTTTTTACCATAGTTACATTCCGGTTCATGTTTTCCATTTTGCATTGCACTTTGTCTCCCCTGTCTGGTCTCTAGTCTCATCATGGTTCACAACCCCAGTCCTGTGTGTCACTCTTCGGGTGATTTATTAGATTCTGGATTTCAGTCTTCCTTCTGATCTCGTTTGCTTACTTCACCTTACTTTACTATCTACTAACCATACTAACAGTTTGTTATTTTTGCTAGAAGTTACTAACACCAGCAAACATTGTACATAATACTAACAAGCACTAAGGGATTGTATAGTTTCACTTACTAATTCATTAACAAGCTCTCAGCACTCGCCCTGTTCTAGTCTCCGCCTTTTTTCTTTCCCTGATCTCCTGTGCTGCATTTCTGTGGAAAACTCCACATCTATTCACGCTGTCCCTTCTCTTATTATCTATGCACGTCAGAAACTCCGTAACTGGAGCTGTTTATCTTTGTATAGGTTAGTACCGTGTTCCCTGTCCACGTTTTGGCTTCCGCCAAATTTCATCTGATTAGGTTCTCCCTCATGTGCTGCTCCTCTGTAATCAGTCTGACTACCTGCACCTGTGTGTCTTACCATGTGATCTCCCTAGAAGTGTATATTAGGTGTCTTCTCACAGTCATTCCCTGTCAGATCGGTTCTCTTGTTTACCTGTGCTGCTATTTCTCGTCTTGTACTCTTTGCGTCTCTGATTCTGACTGGATTGCCCGACTACTGATTTTTTGGCTTGCCCTTATTGGATTACTGTTTACGTCTGTGTGTTTGAACACTTTTTGTCCGACTATGACTTTTGTGGATTGCTGCCCTGGTTACGATTCGGTCTGCCCTTTTGGTCTATGAGTTTGCTTCTCCCACAAACCATTGCCTGTGTACCGAATCTGTATTGTCTGACTACGATTTTTGTGATTGCTGCCATGGTTACGATTCCTGTTCTGTCTCACTGGATTTTGACGTTTGGATTATGGACTCTGTACTGTTGCCTTCTGCCCTGCGGGGGTTACCCCCCTCGCTCAATGAAAGCCGTTTGTTTTGCGATCCTGTGTTCTCGCATTTGGTTCCTGATCAATACCTCACAGGCATATGACCATCAAATTTGCAGGGGATAATCTACTTAAATCACTACAATCATTTAGGTATCATTATGACCTATTATGACGTCATTATGACACCATGTTTTGATTTTTATTACCCAGGATTCTTTGCTTATTTTATTCCTTGGTGCACCAGCTCCGAGAGGCCATAAAATACACGAAATTCTATTTATGTTCCGTGAAAATTGTTTTTCATTTACTCAGAATTTTTATCTGAGAAGCTGAGGTCAGAAAGATATGAAAGTAAACTTATAAAGGATTTCAGGTTTGCATAAGCAAAACTTGCTCTCTTCTCATCATCAACTTCTTTGTGACATTAAATTACGTAAGATATTGTAAATATAATGGAATTAGTATATGTTAAAAAGAATCTGGAAACTCCATTGATGAAACTGAAATTGGCGATTTTTTTGTAAGACATACCTGTTAAAAAACTATTACCATGGAAATAGCAAAGATGGTGGACTTGTCTGGGAACAAATTCATACCAATAAGTCAAGTTTTAGGAAAATTCACTAAGTTTGGTGGTTCAGCAATTATACCAGGGGTGGCCAACCCTGGTCCTGGAGAGCCGCAGTGTCTGCTGATTTTTTTGTGTTACTCAGCACTCAATTGATGGATTAAAGTAGTTGATTACTCACTTAAATGATCTCACAGTGTCTCTGGTTTAATTTGGTAATAATGGGGAGGGACCCCCAAATCATTTAATTTCTTTCTTACTGCTCATTGTTCCTTATTGTTTCAGCTTTGTGTTCCTATTTGTATTTTATGCTCGGTTTTGGCCTGTCACATGTATAACATCATGTTAATGCAGTTTTTTATTTTTTAAAATTTGCCATAAAGAAGGATTCGATACAAATGGTACATAGAACTGTATCCTTATTTATACTTATCTCTTAATCCTTATTTATGCCAATGTCATCAAATAAGATGCAATTTTGTTCCTGAAATGTAAGGGGCTTACGTAGAAAAGTACAAACAGAGAAAAGTATTCTCTCTATTGAAAAAGGAGAGAGTGGATGTGGCCTTATTGAAAGAATCACACCTAGAGGACAGAACATCTTAAACTTGTGCACAGCTGGGTTGGTCAAGCTTATTTCTCCTCTTTTACAACTGGCAGTAGAGGAGTCGTCATACTTATTATTAGAAATCTACCATTCCAATTGAAGACTTGTGTCGAGGATAAATATGGAAGATTTGTGATTATCAAAGGCATCTTACGGGGTGAAGAAATAACAATTATGAATCTCTATTGTCCACCGAGTTACTCCCCAGACTTCTTAAAAGCCTTTTCGGAATTTGCAGAATTATCTTCAACAGCGACTTTAGTAGGAGGAGATTTGAACTGTTGACTCAATCCAATCATTGATAGACATCCCTCTAGAAACTCACCTCTGAAAAATCAGGCTAACCCTCTCTCAGCAGTACTTGGGGAGATGAATTTAGTTGATGCATGGCGAACCTTCCACCCATCTGATAAAGGGTTTACCTTTTCCTCTCCTCCTCACAATTGTCACACCTGGATAGACTACCAATTTATACCAAAATCATAGGTGCAGCACGTGTTGTCCTGTGAGATTGGTAATATTGTTGTTTGTGACCATGCAATTTTACTCTTGGACTTTGCTATCAGTGGAGACTCTTCCAAAAGTAGAAGTTGGAGATTTGATACATTTGAAAGATGAAAAATTTACATCTTATCTGATGACTGAATATAAGATATTTATTTCTATTAACTGTCAATCTACTGACAACCCATCTTTATTGTGGGAGACATCCAAAGCATGTATCAGGGAGTTGATTGTTAGCTACTCGGCCTCAAAAAAACGAAAACAGCTGGAACAACAGCTAAAACTTGAGAAAGAACTAGAGGATATTAAAAGAGCACTTGGTTCATCATCTGACTTTTCACTGATACATAGGAAGTATGCAGCTCAGGCTGCTTTAGACTCTCTGTTGACTCAACAGGCCAAAATAGCAATTCTCTTTTCAAAACAAAGGATGTATGAACATGGTAATAAGCCCAGTAAATATCTATCCCGCCTAACCAAAATCAAGACAGACCCCCAAATGATTGTCTCAATTCTAAATCTGAATGGCAATCGTTACATTGATAACAAAAATATTAATAATACTTTCGGACAATTTTACATTCAGTTGTATGAAGCAGACCAGCCATTAGGAGCTTCTGAAAAGATGGAATCCTTTTTGTCAGGAGTAGCACTTCCCACTATCTCTGATGCTCAGAGACATGGATTAAATGCTCCAATTACCAAAAAGGAGGCCCTTCTGGCACTCAAAAGCCTTCAGTCAGGTAAAGTGCCGGGGCCAGATGGACTGGGTTCTGAATTTTACAAAGAATTCAATTGCATGCCGCTGGATCTCTTCTTGGAGATGCTTGAAGATTCCTTTATAACTAGTAGTTTTCCTCATTAACTAAGGGAATCCAACATTACTTTGATCTTGAAGAAAGGCAAAAATCCTGAGGATTGCTCAGGTTACAGACCTATTGCCCTTTTGAACTAAGATCTCAAACTATTATCCAAAATATTACCTCTACGATTAGAAAAGGTCCTGCCTTACATCATTAAGGAAGACCAGACTGGCTTTGTTAAAGGCTGAAGCTCTGGTCATAATGTCAGGAGGCTTTTTCACATTATCCACCTCTGTCAAATGCAGGAATCTGATAGTGTAGTCATCTCACTGGATGCAGAAAAGGCCTTTGACCGTGTTGAGTGGCTTTATCTATTCCAAGTTCTGCATAAATTTGATCTGGGTGAAAATTTTATGAGATGGGTCAAACTCTTATACCTTTTGTACAATAAACCCTTAGCTGCAGTCATTACGAATGGCTATAGAGCAGACAATTTCAAACTTCACCGCTCAACACGTCAAGGTTGTCCTCTTAGCCCCGCCCTTTTTGCCCTTGCGGTGGAACCTTTAGCTGAGGTCATCAGGCAGAAGAGGGGTTATTGTCGATAAAACCCAACACAAAATCTCGCTATACGCAGACGACATTTTGTTATATATCACGGAACCTGTGACTTCTATTCCTTGTCTGATTGAAATTATTAATTCATCTGGTGCCTTTTCTGGCTACAAAATTAATTTATCAAAATCCCTTGCAATGCCACCTGGAACCCTAGTTAAAACTAACTCTTTAATTTCATTCCCATTTTGATGGTCCATGTCAGGTTTTGTGTATCTGGGTATTCAGATTACTCCAATGTTTCATCAGATGTTTAGGGCCAACTTTACTCCTCTCCTAGATACTATAAAAAAAGATTTACAAAGATGGAATCCACTTCGCTAATCACTATTAGGCAGAGTCTCTGTCATCAAAATGACCGTGTTACCCAGATTATTATACTCCTTACAGATGATTCCTTTACTATTGTCAAACAAAGTGCTTCAGTTACTTAACAGTTGGCCTTTTGATTTTATTTGGTGCAAAAGAAAACCCAAGCTTAAGATGTCAAAGCTGCTGTTTCCCAGCTCAAAAGGAGGTTTAGATGTCCTTAATATCAAAAGGTACCAGCTCGCATCTCAATTGAGATTTATATCAGAATGGGTCAAGGAGGATTCCGCTTCTACTTGGCTAGCTCTTGAGTCATCACTGGTTACTTGCTCTCTTTTGGGCCTTCTGTCCTGAAAAAATTTGTCATCAGTTCGTAATTTATGTAACAACCTCATTATTCTCAATACCTTAAAAGCATGGTTTATTACACAAAGGCTTGAGGGGAGGTCCAATTTGACTCCCCTACTGATACTAATCCAAGGTAACCCAAACTGTAAACCAGGCATGATTGACAGTGGATACAGCACTTGGGCATCCCAAGGAATTAAGAAAATGTGTGACTTATTTGAGGGAACATCGCTTTTATCGTTTGAACAGATCTGAATAAAATACAATCTCTCAAGTTGCCATTTCTTTAGATACCTTCAACTCCTTTTATAGTCAGAAAAATGACTTTACACATTAATGCAACAATATCACCAATAGAACAGTTATTTCTTCAATGCCCAGCTAAAAAGTCTATTTCTAGTTTTTATTATGCCTTAGGCCAATGTGATGTTTTGGATAACTCAACTGTTACAAAAACATGGGAAAACGAACTTGGTGTTAATATTAATGAGAATAAATGGGAAGTGATATGGAATCATACAAAGAAAATATCAGTGTGCAACCATGCTAGATTGTTACAATATAAAATTCTGCACCGCCTGCAAATCTCTCCCAGCAAAAGACATAAAATGAATTCACTAACTTCACCTTTATGTCTAAAATGCAAGATCTCAGTAGGGACCTGCACACACTGTGTCTGGTTTTGTCCTAAAATTCAAGCGTACTGTACAGACATTTTATGGGACATGGAAAAAATTATTGATGTATCTTTGTGTATGAATCCCGTTTCCTTACTCCTGGGCCACCCATCTCAAGATGCTATTGTTGATACTTGTGCCAAAAGACTGTATGATATTCTTGGTTATGCTGCGAGGAAAAATATTTTTCTGTCATGGATAAGTGACAAACCACCTTCTAAAGCAAACTGGCATAAGATAATCATGGAATGTCTTCCTCTTGAATACCTGACTTGTTTGCCTATTCTACAAAGGGATGATTTATGCAAATATGGACTCCATACCTCAGTTTTTCAAATTCTTCCGTGGCTTCTTCAAAAGTACATTCAGGAACTCATTGTTTGACTAATCATAGATGATAACCTTTTAGGGTACACTCTGAGTCCATTTCTGTTCCCCAAAGTATCCCCTGCTGTACCTCTATTTCTGAGAGAAGCCTATATAAGAAGAGATAACTATGCATTGTACCATTGATGTATTTTTATTTTCATATTTGCATGTTGTGTCCATGATGACTGTACAAACCAGTGTTGTCCGAGCTGTTTTGTTGTAGTTATGGTGGGTGAAAAAAAGGGGGGGGGATCAATAAAGACATTTTAAAAAAAAAAATTGGTAATAATTAACCAATCAAGCAATTAGCAGGAAAACCCCACAAGACTCTGTTACGACCTTATGGTTGTATTGACTTTTTGCTATCTTGTATTTCTAAGTATTTTTGTTGTTCATGAATATTTGCATGCACTGTGTGGCCGTCTGCCAATGAGCTTCATTCATTTGCCAACACAATGATTGAAGGCGCGTGACTGTAGGTGGCTCCAGAGTGCTGACTGATTCCCGCATTCAAGCCTGCATTTCAAAAGATGGACCCACATCAGGAGCGGCAGACTCTTTACTCCCTGCTCCCAAATCGACTGCCACTGAAAATAAGGTATTAGGTCTGTCCACATAGAAAATGTGGCTACAGCCCTGGTTTGGTAGGGGTGGGTAGCCTTTTTGTTTAATCTTTATTTTCTTTTTGGCTTGGTGCCCAGGTCAAGGTGTTGTCTTTTGTTTCTCTTTATTTTCATGAAGGTAAGCGATGGTTATTTACATCTAGTTTGATTTTGCTTATTATTTTTCCGTGCGCTAACCCCAAAGAGATATTCCTAAAAATAAACCTTGTGGAAGGGCTGAAAACCTTTGTTACTGGTGGTTCTTGGGAGCGGGGTAGAGGGGTGTCTCATTATTTCATGTTGCGCTAAGGTTTCCCCCAGGCCGGTGTGTAACAACTCATAGAGCCAATTAACAAGACTTGCAGGTTGTGACAGCAATCTACTTGTTAACCAAGATTTGTCAATGTGGTTGGACATTTAGCGTAGTTGTAATGCAAACAAAGTAGAAGTACAGAGTTTATAGTTTATACAGGAAGGGTAGATAACGCTGGTCCTGTAGAGCCAGAGGGTGTGCTGAGTTTGGTTTTCTCTACCTGATTAAAACCTAAAGGCCCGGTCCCACTGGCCGATGGACACAAAACGTATGCAAAAAGAACACAGCGGATGAGCAAAATTTCGGGGGTGGCTCCATCCGTTTTCATCCGCTCCATAAATGGACAACATTGGCGAAAATTTGCGGAAACAGAACGGAAAAGAATGGACATGGGTAGTATGTAGCGGAGATGTTAAATGCATGTTCATAGGAAGCCTAGCGGACGAAAGCGGATGGAAGTGGATGACTGCTCCGAAGGGGTTACCGGGGATAACTGCAAAGCGGATGCATAGCGGAAAGAGCGGATGCATAGCAGATGAAGCACTTTGTCCGTTTTGAATACTTTATATGCGAGATGCATACGCTTACATCCTTTCTATTTCCGCGGTACTAACGATGTATAGACGTTCCATGTACCTTATCTTTCCGTTTTCAGCTGCAGCAGATGTGAGTTGCGAGGATGCCCAGAGGATGCAGAGAGGATGCAGCAGACGTTTAACGGATGATAATGGACATAGAACGTTTGTTGCTCGTATATGTTGTGGGAAAGTTCATCCGTTCTAAAAGTTTTGTGCAGCTCAAAACTTTTTGCACGGATGAAATCACAGAGGACGGATGCTCGATGGATAGATCGTATGAAACACGTATGCAATGAGTACACAACGGATGCATAGTGTTTTCCGGATAACGGATGGCAAGATTTTTTTACGTTTTACATCCTCTTTGCATCCGTAAGTGCAGTGGGACCGGGCCATAAGACATCAGGTGAGATAAGTGAAGTGTGTAATCAACTGCATTAATTCATCAATCAAGCGCTGAGTAACAATAAAACCAGTAGACACTGCAGCTCTCCTGGACCAGGGTTGGCCACCCCTGAATTATACGAAGTGAATGCTTTTGTGTAAAATATTAATCATCTGGTGGTGGTTGATAGTTCTGTGATAGCATTTAGGAGACTAACTACACTATCTAATGTTAGCACCACATCTAGTTAGCATTGTGCATATTAAGATGTAGTTAGATAGCCACACTTGAATTAACAAGATGTGCCAATGCAGGAGAGCCGAGCCAAAGGTAACGGGACTAGGCAGTGTTAGGCAGTGCCACTAAAGCAAGAAAGCTGCTTTAGACTGCATGGCCTTCTGTTACTGTGAAGGAGAGTGCCAAATAGATTTTCCTATGACAGACCCTAAGCTTAAATTGTGAGATAAACGGAAGATTCTGAGCAATTACAAAGCTATTAATTTTGAATCTTGCATACTTAAATGAGTGTAATTTGACACCAACATCTCATGCTTGTCTGGAATTTTATTCCAGTTACAATTTTCATATCAGATATAGCCGCCATCTTGAAAAATTGTTATTATTTAGTATTTTTAATAACTTACATGCTTTATCCAAATGGCTATTACCCAGAGCTATGTATGATACAAAAATTTAACAAACTGTGTCATTAATATCTGTCATGGTTTGTGAGGTGTGCATGTTTTTTGGACTTTTCTTTGCGGCTCTCATCCTGGGACAATGTCGTATTCCTGGACTTTCGAATTCTTTACCCAGCTGGCTGATTGAGCTGGGGCGGTGCCTTCCCCAACTCTACATAAGCAGGAAGTCCGGCACGCCCCCTTCGCTAGAGTGTCTGTTTTTAGCTTTGCACTACAGCTGAAGATAAGATATCTGTAGTCAGGTTTTGTACAATTTTCTATCTTCAAATTATTGGAGTTTTCTCTCCCTTTTTCTATCTCGCTTTGCTTCCGTGGTTTGGACTATTATTCATCCTTTGGAAGCGCCAGTACTTTTGTTTGGTCTATATTATCTCTGTGTTTGTACTGTGTCCATGCTACTCTCTTTCTCTCTGGTCACTGCACTTGGCCTCTGTATTCTACCGGCCATTACAATATCATATTATATCCAATTCTGATATGAAAACACTTCTGATTGGTGACCTTTTTGAAAAATAGCTGCCATAGGTGACACATTGAAAATTCATGACGGCACAATATTCAATCTTATTTAGAATGTTTTTCGCTACATTTGTACCAAATTTTATGCTTTTATCACAAAATACACAATTCTTATGAAATTTCCTGCTAAACCGCTCCATTCGTGGAAAGGCGGGGTTCTGAGTGTGCTGAGGCCCCTTTTTGGAGAGTTGTCATTTTTGTCATTGTCATTTTTAAAACGAGCAAACAAGAACATTTTATGTAGTTTTGTAATTGTTTTATCAAACTTCAATATAAGTAGCCCAGGACTGCGACCGAATACTTTGAAAAAAAAAAATTTTTCTTGCTTTGCGTGCTTTCGTGGAATGTATCAAAATAAACAATATGAATGTTGGGTTTTGAAACATCAATGAATGCATAGCCATTTCTGTCATAATGTGGTTTCAGAGGATAAAACGTCCCTCTAATCTGACAAGCAGCTAATTAAACAAGAGTTGTCAGAAACACAACAAAGCTCGCCGGGGCAAGGTTAAAGTTTTTCTGCACGCGGACGGACGCGGACGCGGACGCCGTGGGTACGACAATAGCTCTCCAGACATTCGTCCCGGCGAGCTAAAAATGAACTGCTTGTTAAAACTCTGGGATCGTGGTTGGAGCAAAAACCAGTATACACAGTGGATCCCCAGGACTGACTTTGGGAACCACTGGTGTAGGGTTATACGTTGATCATCGCAAATCGCTTAGCACAAAAGCATTCCATTGTAACATAATTACAAATGGTAAATTCATATTAGTGGCTCATTTGTGAAAAGCCATGGTTAAAATTCATTTGTAATTCTGCTTGTCTTTTGTTACAGGTGTTGCTAATATTGGTCTCGCCACTTCAACCATAAGATGGAGATACAGCCTGGACTCTGTAATGTGAATAGAGGCCACTAGATGGCAGTATTCACCTTTTTTTTGTTAAGCCCAGGAGATAGGTTTGGGCATGTTTTAGGTATGTCTGGGACAAGTCCCAGAGAAAAATTTTAAAAAGCCTTAAAGGTGGGAGGGGTCTGCAAAAGTAAAATTCAGACAGTAAAGTAGTAGGAGAAATTGCAAGCAGAAGGATACATTTGACCAGACCTGTCACTCTTTTCAAGACCTGTGAAGCTTTTAGTGGATTTTTGCCTGTGTCAGAGCATTTTCCTCACCCAGGACATCACCAAGCAACCCACCAAAGGGACTGTACATATTTCTGTTTTTGTATATAATCAATCTTGGTCTGTAGAGTAGAGTAGTTTGTTGTTAGTTGCCTTTGTTTAATGAAATGTGTTTTAGTTTTAAAATTTTTGTCTGTCATCCTTTGCTGTCGTTAAGGTCATAACAAATTGGGGCCATAACTACTCCGTCTGATCTACTGATGTTATTAGCTATAGGGCTCTACAATCCATGTGCAAAACTTCATAGTTAAAGAGAAAATAGTAGGTGATTCTTAAAGGATGGGGCCAATGTCATTTTTTGTTTTCTTATCGCCTACACAGGCTTTGAAAAATTCCAATTCTAAAATGTATTTCTCCTGCTTACAAGTAGATCCATCTTTCCAACACCAGATTATAGCTCATATCCAGAAGTCATTAAACTATAAAAAGGTTTAAAACAAGTGGCAGAGATGTGCCGTTGCATTCCAGCTCCTTTTTCCTGGATTTGAGTCTAATGCATGATGTGGATGCCCAGGGATTACGATGTTCTGTGTACTATTGTACAGTAATAGATCAATAGAGCTTGTTGCCTTTTGAAGTAAATTTTGCGATCACTGCAATACCTTTGTTTCTGGTCTGCTACTTTGGGATGTTTGAAGCAAGAAGCTTGCATTTGCGGGCTTTATTTAATAATTTTTTGCTTATAAAGGGAATGTGTGACCTCCTACTTGAGCACTCCTTAGGGTAGATGAATGCATGGTAGATTCCAGTCTTCTCAGAGGATATTCCCTGCAATAGCAGACTAATATGGCCATAATGGAAGTGAGTGAGTGAATGAGTGAGTCACAATCCTTTCATAATCAATATCTCAAGAATGGGACCAGCCATAACCTTCTAACTTTGTGCATTAACAGATATAGTGCAGCTGATGAGCTGATTAAAATTTGTTTGAACCGGTGAAATTGCATTGTGCAAAATTTGCAAGGCATCGCACGGTCCTGTGCAATTCAATAGGACTGCACGTTGCTTCTCTCAGGTAGCTAACAACATATTCATAAAATTATTAGCAATTCAGTCAAACCCTGAAAAAGGCTTGATTTCACCAGGAGTTCTGCAAGTGATGTTTGTTTTTGTTTATGGCTCAGTTGAAGTGCATATTGCCCCAATGTTACTTGTATATACTGTGCCTTCATTTTACGTCTACGGTAGCCAGCTGATTAGCAACGAAGCTACATAAAAACCATGGCGTTCAGCAGGTCATTTTACATGTAGCTCTGTAGCTAGCCAGTTGACTAGCCAGCCTGCATAATTTGATGACTGCAAAAGCCAGCTGGACAGTAGACATAGCATCGCATGGTCCTATTCAACCCAGTATGACTGTTCGTTGCTTCTGTTGAGATTTTTTTTAAAAGAAAAAAGTGGAGCTTTGCAAATGTCATCATTCCATTTAAAGAATCCGATCATGAAAGGATAACAATTGGTCTGCAAATGTTTAACTGTCACCTCTTTTTTTGTGCATTTAAACTACAGAAAGGGGCAGTACCTAACAATGTCAACAATTCTACATTGCACATGTCTACGACAGGTGGATGTACAGGTGTCCTCTTCTAATGTTCACAAGTCATCTCCTACTCCAAAGTAGGTCGATAAGATGGTAGCGTAAGGAGATGTGTTAGTCTTTCCCAATGTCTTGTTAGGATCCTGTTTTCATGCCATGTTTAAGTTTTGTGCCTGGCTATGCCATGTTTAGTGATTTTCGTGTTCAGTGACCTCTGCTTGTTATTTTGACGATTCTTTGATTGCGTATTGTGTTTTGGTAATTTGGATTTCATGTTTTTATTATTTTCCTTGCCATAGTTATCATGCCATGTTTTCATCTCTCTTGTCTTGTTTATTTCTGCCATGCCATGCTTTGCACTACGTCTACCCCGTCTTGTCTTGTGTAGGTCTTTGCTCTTGGTTTAGTCTTACGTGCCACGCATTCGGGTGATTTACTGGTTTCTGGGATTTCAATCTTCCTTCATATTTCGTGTTCTTCCTTGCTCTCTCCTTTTGCTATCTACTAACAGTACTAACAGTTTATTGTTTTCGATAATTACTAACACTTATTAGCATTGTATATTTTTACTAACTTGCACTCGGGATTGTATAGCTGCACATACTAATTGACTTACGATCTCTCAGCAATTGCCCAATTCTTATCTCCGCCCTCCTTGCCTATCCCTAATTATCTCTACTGCAGTTTTCCACTTATATCTCAGGCTTTCCCTGTTCTTTAGACTATACACTTTAGTACTCCTTAATCGGAGCTGTTGTTTGTTCATAGGATTGTCTTGTGATCCCTGTCTGCATTTTGGCATTTGCCAAATTCATGTAATTAGATAATTCCTCATGTGTCAATCCTGATTATTGTTTTATTGATCGCACCCGTTCTCCCTTGTCATGTGTTCACCCCGGATGTGTATTTAAGGTGTCTTCACTTTCACATCCATGTCAGATCGTAACTTCCTTGTTTCTTGTGCCACGTTTGTTTCCGCCTCGACTCATTGTGATTTATCTTTCTGACTGGATTGCCCGACTACTGAATCTTGATTTGCCCTTTTGGATATTGTTGCATCTGTGTATTTTTGACCTTTTTCTGCCCGACCTCGATTTTGTGGATTGCTGCCCTGTTTACGAATAGGACTGTCCTTTGGCTTATGAGTTTGCTTCTCCCTCAAACCTACGCCTGTGTTCCGGATCTGTTTTGTCTGACTACGGTTTTTGTGATTGGTGCCCTGGTAATGAACTCTGCTCTGTCCCATTGGAAATCGAGCTTTGGATTACGGACTCTGGACTGTTGCCTTTCTCTCTGCGGGGGTTATCCCCCTTATTCAATAAAGCACCCATTTTTTGCAATCCCGTGTCCTCGCATTTGGTTCCAGATCGGTTCCTCACATTTCTCTGGTCTTACATTGCTCATCACCTGTGTGCAATTGTATTTTTTCATCATGAAAGAAACTTTATGGCTCATATGTTTGAAACTGAAATAAATGCACTTTTGCAGGAAAAATTCTCAAGACTCCTAATAAGCTGCACGCTAACTTGACCATTCCAAATATTCAGCCATGCCTACAGTTAAAAATCATATTCCTGCTGTTTTCTTGGACCCAGAATCATAGCTGTCTTATAGCATTTGATTACATGTTGCCTCAGTCCTGTAACAGTCTTCAGTCAAGGCTCCAGCTTGACCACTTTGTTTTTTAGAATCAGTGCAGTTATTGTTCAGTGTTATGCATGATTTCTGATCCAGATAACAGCAAGTGACCTTTATACCTGTAAGCAATAGATTGTATTTAACACCGTATTTCTACTTAATCAAGAGTTTTACTTGTTTGCAGCCTAACCTCTGTTGTAATTTGCCAGGTCCGGAAATTTTTCAATTTTTGTGGGACATCCTGGTATATAAAGGCTATGTGGAGTAACAAAACTTTCAATGATGTGATGTATTTCACTCTAGCTGGCATTAGCTAGCTTGAGAGGCATTGCAAAACAATACCAGCTAGTTCATTCAGGCCTTTGCAGCTGGTATGAAATATGAGAATTACAAATTTATTTCTTACCTGTCTGCATCCTTGAGAAAAGAAAATATAAATAACCTGATCCTGTTATTACAAGCTCTTGCTTACCCACACTGTAATAAACTTGCACCTTTTTTGCTAGTTATTTTAACTGTCACCTTTTTGGCCAGTTATTATAACTCTAATTTTACAATGATTTTATATCAGAGGTTCTGTGTATGTTAACTGTAAACCGAAGTTTAATGCGCACAGGACTCTACTTACAGTTAAAATAACAAGGAGACAATGCGTTAACTGTTAAATTCAGTTCATTTATAACAGTGTATGGACACCATTTCAAAGATACGGACATTTAATGTTTGAGCCTAATTTTGCTGTTTGTTTTTATCTGCACATTTAATGCCTGATATCAACCCAGTACAACCTCATGGGAATCTAATTATATTTCTTATTTCCCCTATGAAAACAATTAAACCTTAATGACAATAAGGTCTTGAAAAAAAATCATTTTCTGCTGATTTCTTGTTGGTCTGAAAAGTGTTATTTCAGCATCAAAATGTTCAGAAGACACTTTCCACAAACCACAGTTCCAATTTTTACTTCAGTGACTATGGGGCAAAAGAATATGTGATAACCAGTGCTTACGTTCACTTATTCCATAGGAATAAATACACTCTGGACCTACAACTAGTCTACCACAGAGGTGGGGCTCTCACTTGAGGCATATGAGGGTGCGGTGTCTTGTTTCTTCACTGTCCTTGGCAAGAATCTCATTTGCATGCTGTCTGTTGGCCAGAGGTCAGCGCGGCCAAAAAATAAATATCCACAGCCATTCTACACTTGCCATGTGCTACCCACATCCACACTGCACCCACATCCACACAGCGGATGACATCTGGCTGTGTATTAAGAGTTTGCAGCCCCACTGCATCCAGATGTATTGAAAAGAATGCAGCTGCACTGCAAAAACAAATTCTTCATACACAGCCGTATGCCATTCACATTACATCAATCTCATACATTGAATAGTTTGGATGAATAACAATTCTATGTAAGTACTTTTGTACATGAGCATGTGTTGGTTGATCACTAATATCTAGAATATGCTTTGTATCTATACAATAAGTCAGTGGTTCCCAAACTCTTCAGGCCTCCCTGTGTATGCTGGTTTTTGTTCCAACCTCAATTACAATTACATTATTTCAACAAGCTGATAATTTTTCAAACTAGTTGCTTTTCATACAGGATTACTTAACATTTTAATCATATTACATCAGAAATAGCATTTAATGACACATTCAATTACATTTCTGTGGACATGTAGTGTTTATTGTGCGATATCACAAACATATGCTTCCATACAAAGAGACAAATAATCTCTGATCAAATTGAGACTGATCTGAATCAATGTGCAGCTAATTACTAGAAGTCTACACACCTGACCACTAATCACAGCCATCTGATAGATAATGAACTATTCATAGACAGAGGCCGTGTTCGAAACCGCGCTCTACGGTCTACATACTACTCTCCCTACATGCTAGTCACCCTACACGCTAGCTCTCTACGTAGGAACCCTTCCTTCTTTTATGGCGTTTTATGGCGACAGACGCACAAATTTGTGTATTACCGCCACCATCTGCGTGGTATAAAATAATGACTTACGAACCATCCTGATTGACCAATGAATATTTATGAATGTTTTCAAAATAAGTGTTTTACAAAATAAACCCCCCATATGTGATGGCTGCTGTTTTGAGACACCAAACACAGTGGCTGGAACGAAAGGAAGTACAGGAATGCAAGAGAGACAAACACAGACAAAATAGGAGAGAGACTCGCGCTTCCAAGGACATAAATCCAGTCCGAGGGAAACAAGGAAGCAGAGCGAGCTAGACAGTAAGAAAAAAAAGGAAAAATCTCGGGAACCGAGATAAAGAGACAAAGCATCAGACGGGGCACAGAAGGAGGAAAGGAAAGAGAAAGATTCCCTTTACTAACACTTTCCTTTTTTGCAACTCTTAACCCTTGCGGGCTACAGTGCACTGGCAACACTGACACTCTAGCAAAGGCGGTGAGGCGGAACTTGTGTTTAAATATAGTTTGGGCGCTGCCCACAATTGATGCCAGCTGGCCAAAGAATCCGATTGTGGGCAAAACAATATCGTCCCGGGCGAGAGAAACAAAGAAAGCTTGCTAGCCTTCAAAAACCATGACACCGTAACCAAACAATACGCAGAAGACCAAAATGGCAGAAATTGTGCAATTGTTTTGAAGGGATTGAAACAGGATGTAGCCCTCACTTTAGCCAACCTGAAATAGCAGTTTTCAACCTCCAGCCTGGCATTTCACTGTTATGTTCTATCTGCTGAAGATGCGATCGGCAAGGTGACGACAGAGACAATCGGCCTGCCGTCTGTGTTTCATCTGTGGGCTTATAAATTTAGAATTTTCCTCTTCCTCTAAGATACACCATTTTTAAACAAGTTTCTACTTTCACTTAGCTTACTATCTCCCAGGGGATGATGTGAACAGATGAGAGTGAAATGTTAGCTTGGCTTCAACCTAAGAACAGTTTTATCAGAATACTGACTGACCATAAAGAAAGTATTCTTTAAATTATCATCTAATCTTAATTCTCATGCATAATGTTTTTATCATTGTATTTCTACTTGAAACATAACTTAAACCCAACAGCTACGGGCATGAAGCAGAACTCGCCAAATGCTCTGCAAATGAAATGAGAGGGAAAAAGTAGCCTACATTCACAATTCAGATGAACCCCTTAGCGAAGGTATAGACACCTGCATCCACAAATACCGAAATGTAAATGTAATTAATTCTTTAATTGAATTTTCGAATGTTTTACTTCAGTTGAACAATTTTGGCCAGAATCTGCGATACAACTATTGAGTGATGAAGCATTAAATAAGCTCTTGCACAACAGGAAAAAATTCATTTATTTACATTATGCATAGAGGGAAACATTTGAGCTCATAGATATATTTGAATAAAATAGAAATAAGATGGCAAATGTGAATTTAATCTTTAAAAAACAGTCCATATGCAATAATTTCATAGAAATATTCCAATGAGAAATTTAATAAATTACTTCAATCACTTTAAAGAAAAGTTCAATAAATAAATAAATTATCGTTTAATTTAATTATTTTAAGTCATGGTCAATTGTTTTAATTCATGGTCAAGCAGTTGAAACTGTGCAACATTACAAATACTTGGGTATCGTCATTGACAGCAGCCTGACATTCGAGGCCAATATAGATGTGATTTGCGCAAAGGACCACCAGCGTATGTATTTTTATTTACACATAAATGTATATTTATGTATTTAATTGAGAGGTTTTATAGACACTTCTTTTATGAGGATGTTTTATTCTTGTTTAATTGGGTCTGTTTTAACCTTCTCTTTTATTTGCTGGATGGGGTCCCTCACTGTGAAATACAAGAACAGGCTTGACGGAATAGTGAGGATGTGTGGCAGAATTGCGGGAACAAATTTTGAGGAGCTCTCTGTCCTGTATAGAGCCAGGACTACCAGGAAAGCTGAAAGCATCCTGACTGACCCCAGTCACCCGCTGGCCTGCCAATACAGGCTACTGCCTTCTGGTCGCAGGTATATGGTAGCAAAGGTCAGGACGAACAGATTTAAAAACTCCTTTGTACCAATAACAATTGGCCTGATTAATATGTTGTGTTGATCGGTCCCCTAAAACATTAGGGCACTGTATTTATTACTTTTGTGGTGAATGTGTATGTTATTGTTTCTGTCTGTTTGAATTGCTGTGCTGTTTTTCTGCTGGCTGTACAACAATTGCCCCTTATGGGCAGTGGCGTAGCCAGCGGGTGTGCCAAAACACGTTCCTTTATGACAGCAATTAGTCCTGGCAAGTTCTCAATAATTTTGTTTATTGACGCGTTTTCCAATTATCGTAATTGGCAACTGAAGATACGGTTTCTCTCCATATGCGATCTAACAAGCTATTTGCGCAGGAATGTGATTTTGAATAACATTGATTTGCATACAGCAAATACACGTCCTGATGAATGATTGTCGTCTTACCTAATCGGGGAGAACAAGTAGCTCCTGTTAAGTGTGGAGTGCACTCGGAGTGAACCTTTTGTTAATCTTGAAAATGACTGAGAATAGATCAGCACTAAAAACTGTTTTAAACGGACGTTTTGTGAACTCCAATTATCAGGTCTGGTACCGCCACTGTACTGAATTTAGCCCATGATCGCATATGAAGAGAAATAGTGTCTTCAGTTGCCAATTACGATGATTGGAAAACACGTCAATAAAGGAAAATGATTGAGAACTAGCCAAGAGTAATTGCTGTCATAAAGGGACGTGTTTTGGCACACCCGCTGGCTACGCCACTGCGTATGGCGATAATATGGCGACTAGGATGAAGAAAATGGTTCTATGAACAACTGCATGAAATAGTTAGCAATGTATATGAAATTATTTAACAACACTTAAAACATTCAATACATAGTCCAGTAAATGATTGTCCCCCGTCGCCCTGGCGGGACGGGGGACATAGAAATGCTGTTCGTCCGTCCGTCCGTGCATCCGTTAGGGAACAGTGTACTCGCAATAACTTTTGACAGCTTTGATGGAGGATCACCAAATTCACACCACATATGCCTCTCGTGAAGGCCTTGCTCAAGTTCAATGATGACTGACCTTGACGTAGTTTTCAAGGTCACTGAGCAAAAAAATTTGAGGAACACTGTACTCGCAATAACTTTTGACAGCTTTGATGGAGGATCACCAAATTCACACCACATATGCCTCTCGTGAAGGCCTTGCTCAAGTTTAATGATGACTGACCTTGACGTAGTTTTCAAGGTCACTGAGCAAATAAATTTGAGGAACACTGTACTCGCAATAACTTTTGACAGCTTTGATGGAGGATCACCAAATTCACACCATATATGCCTCTCATGAAGGCCTTGCTCAAGTTAAATGATGAGTCACCTTGACCTAGTTTTCAAGGTCACTGAGAAAAAAGATGGGAGGAACACTGTACTCGCAATGACTTTTGACAGCTTTGATGGAGGCTCACCAAATTCATATGACATTCTTATTGGTTTGTTAGGTAGATCTCAGCCATGGGCACAAAACTATGCCTTGGCGATGCGTCCATAATCCACAAGTCATGAAAATTGTAATCTCTCTCATGACCCATGGTTACATTTAGCTCATATCACAATGATCCATCCCTCATCCATCTCTCTGTTCAACCAATGACCAATGAGCTACAGCGTCATTGTACTTCACATGATTAGTCGTACAGTGCACCACATTATTTTCAGCCATCAAAACAGTTTTTGCCTCATGTTTCTGGTCACTTCTGCGATGGGGGACACAAGGCCTTCAGGCCAGCAGGCCATTTTTAAAATATTGTCCTTTACTGATGGGTTTGAAAGGGCCATACTGCAGGGTGAATCCCCATGGTCCCCTGTTGCGCCTCTATTTTGAGGTGACCTACGGAAAGACTTCCGCCTCTCAAGGTCATCGCTAGAGAGCCTTATCCGTCTCCTGGGAGAGAACAACCATGGATGGGGGAAGTCGATAGATGTGCTGGTGTTTGTATACTGGCTGGCCTCTGGAACGTCCAACCGGGTTGTGTCAGAGGCCATTGACATTCCCCATACTACATGCCATGACATGATCCACCGGGTCAGTAAGGGCATCCAGGTGGTTTTCAGGAGGCTCATCCTCCTTCAGGTGCCTGCCCACCCCCGAAGAGCTGGAGGAGATTGGAGCCAGGTTCCACCAGCTGTCTGGTTCCCCATCCTTTGGGTGGGTGGTAGGGAGCATTGATGGCTGCCAAGTCCCCATTGTTCCACCTGGGCGGTTTGCAGTGGACTATTACAACAGGAAGCTGTTCTACTCAGTTCAGTTACAGGCCATCTGCGACCACAAGGGTCGCTTACTGGATGTGGTGGTGGGCTTCCCTGGGTGCGTCCATGATACCTGGGTCCTGAGGTGCAGCCCCTTCTATGTCCACCGGCTGTACCCACCTCCTGGATGGTGTCTGCTGAGCGATGGCGGATTCCTGTGCTCGGCAGAGCCCATCTGCCTGATGACGCCATTCCGGGAGCCTGTCTGGAATCCTGTGAAAGGCAGGTACAACACCACACTGCCTAGGGCAAGGTGCATGGTGAAGAGGGCATTTGGGGTCCTCAAGACCAGGTGGCGCTCTATTTTCCTGAAGGCACTGGGGGCAAAGGTGGAGTTTGTGCCTGAGGTCATCTGTGCTTGCCTTTTCCTGCACAACGTCCGCTTCAGTAACGGGGACATCTTGGAGCCTGAGGTCAGACGAAGATGACGGGGATGATGTTGAAGCCCATGAGCCACTCCAGCGGTCTGAGGACACCCTCAGGGGCAGACTTGCAGCATTGGTGTCTGCTCCTGATATTCACATTGCAGTGCTGCAAGAACGTGATTATTGTTAGTTTTTTTTTTTTTTTGGTTTGTGTTTCTCTGCCCAGGGAGTTCTTTGTTCTTGATTTATCTCAAATGTTAAGTGTCATTCAACCCTGGTGTACATAGTTGTATTATAGTTCTTCTATTATTGCCTCTTAAAAATCCAACTCCTCATCCGAGTCGTAAGAGGTGGAAACAGGTAAAGTACAGGATTGCCAGGCAGGCAAAGTATGATGGGTGGTTTAACCACCTGGGCCGATACGATAACCATGAAGGCCTGTCTGATCTACCTGGAAACGCGCTGGTTAACGGGGCTCTGGTAAAACTATGTGGACCAATCACTTGCTTAGTGGTTAAGTTATAATTACAGAAACATTGCTGTAAAACCCATAGCTAAGTGTGGAAGGCGAAGCTCTCTCCCTCAAAAATGGTGCCGAACAATTAAAGCTAAAAAGAAGTTGCTCAATTCATGTATGATCGTTGGCACCTGAAAAAGAGGGCTTTTTTGTGAAGTTAGTCAACTGGCTGATATTTGACTTTTTCATGTACCCTTGCAATATTTAGTTCATTTCTGAAGAGCAAAAACCAGACACAACTTAGGCAATGCAATTTGCGTGCGTATTCAATGGTGCCGTTTTGCAGTTAAAGTTGCTTCATATTATTTCTCAGTGATTTTTTCTGGCGGTTTACTTTGCGTTGCATCTTGGGCAATTTATGTATGAATATTGTGCTTACGATGCACCCTCAAAATATCTGCCTGATCTAGTAAACATCCGGGAATTTCCGGACACAAACTCACTAGCCCCTAAATCCAATGTTATCGGCAGTGCGAGTGGAACGTTAGTGCGCAGTTTCGACCACAGGTAATTGAATAGTGAGATTGCGATACATCTACAAAATATCTGCCCGATCTAGTATACATCCGGAAACTTTTCATGGACACAAAATCATTCCCCATGCATAAAAACACCCTACCCCCTAAATCTAACATCATAGGTAGTGCGAGCAGTACGAGTTGTACGTTAGGGCGCGGTTTCAAACTCGGCCAAAGTAAATGAATGTGAGGCAAACTTGCATTGGTTTGTTTGGGCGGCACGGTGGCACAGTGGTTAGCACTTGCTGCCGCACAGCAAGAAGGTCATGGGTTTGAATCCGGCCTGGGGCCTTTCTGTGTGGAGTTTGCATGTTCTCCCCGTGTCTTCGTGGGTTTCCTCCGGGTACTCAGGTTTCCCCCACCCACAAAAACATGCAATGTAGGAACCCAATGTTTGGTGGTGGTCAGAGGGGCCGTAGGCGCATACTGGCAGCCACGCTTCCATCAGTCTGCCCCAGGGCAGCTGTGGCTACAGAAAAATAGTTCACCACCATTAGAGCGTGAATGTGTGAGTGAATGAATAATGTATCCATTGTGAAGCGTCTTTGAGTGCCCAGAAAAGCGCTGTATAAAACTGATGCATAAGAAAGAAAAATCATTAATGCCAACCAATTTGGGAACCTATTACCTTAGCGGTCAATGTAACGTGTTTTTTATGTAGCTGTTTGCCATTTTGCAAAAGCACACTGTTAAAGGGATAGTTCACTTTTTTTGAAGTGGGGTTGTATGAGGTACAAATAGCCTCTACATGCATTATATGCTGTAGAAAGCTCCCTGATCTCCCCCAGTTAGCAGCACCAGCGCATAGTGCTGGACGGAGATTTACGCGATTCACTGTTGTGAATGGACCCAAAGTAACAGTGTACTTTTGAGGCCTAAAAGATGCCATGCCTGAATACACCGCATTAATTGTACACTATATTACAAAAATTAACAGTGCTTAAGCTGCTTGGAATAAACACAGTCGCTCATGGGAAGAAAAAATCTTTTAGTTTAAAGAATAAATCTGGTGCTCTTGGAAAAGTGGGACGAGAGCACAACCAAAAATTGTAGGTCTTAAAGGCACTCTAAAAAAATAGTAGGGTCCGAGCGAAGCCTTAGGATAAAAAGCCTTTATTAAAACGTGGCTGAAGCAAATCAAAATGCCGACATGTTTCGACCTACACGGTCTTCATCAGGGTGTAACAGGTCACATGGGCACAGGCAAACATACAGTGCTCTCCATAATTATTGGCACCCATGGTTAAGATATGTTAAAAGCCTTAAAATAAATTCAATTTTTTTTGCAGAAGCATACTATCATACTGAAAATTGTAGAAAAATGTAACCTTCAACTCAAGTGAATTTCAACAGGGGGAAAAAAAATCCCTGACGAAGAAATAATTATTTTCCACAATTATGTTCCACTATTAGTGGCACCCCTAACAATTCCTAGGAAATTAATGTAAATGAAGTACTTCTGTCATTTCTACAGTAGTTTACAAAGTTGATCAGAGTATCAGAACATTTAATTAGTAATTCATCACTTCCTGTTTCCTTGGGGTATAAATATGATGTGACATAGAGGCCATTTCTCTTATCCACTCTTCAACGTGGGAAAGACAAAGGAACACACTATTCAAGTAAGGCAGATGTGTGTCAACCTTCACAAGTCAGGCAATGGCTACAAGAAAACAGCCACACGCCTGCACCTGCCCATATCTACTGTCAAAGGAATCATTAAGAAGTTTAAAACAACTGGAACAGTTGTAAATAAGCCTGGACGAGGACGCAAGGTTATTTTGCCACCACACACAGTGAGGAGGTTGGTAAGACAAATAAAAAGTTCTCCAAAGCTCACTGTAAAAAAATTGCAACAAATGGTAGCATCTTGGGGACACAAAGTCTGCAACCATCAGGCGCTATCTACATGCCAACAAACTGTTTGGGAGGCATGCACGGAAAAAACCTTTTCTCACTCACAATCATAAACGCAAACATCTGGAGTTCGCTAAGCAGTACTAGGACTTCAACTGGGACCATGTGCTTTGGTCAGATGAGACCAAGATAGAGCTTTTTTGGCAAAAAACACTCTAAGGGGGTCTGACGGAACACAAAAGATGAGTATGTAGAAAAGCACCTCATGCCCACTGTGAAGTATGGGGGAGGATCAGTGATGCTGTGGGCCTGTTTCTCTTCCAGAGGCCCTGGGAACCTTGTTAGGGTGCATGGCATCATGAACGCTTTGAAATACCAGGACATTTTAAATCAAAATCTGGTGGCCTCTGCCCGAAAGCTGAAGATGGGTCATCACTGGGTCTTTCAGCAAGATGATGACCCTAAAAATGTGGCCAAATCTACAGAGAAATGGTTCACCAGACACAGAATCAAGCTCCTCCCATGGCCATCTCAGTCCCCAGACCTCAACCCCATTCAAAACCCGTGGAGTGAGCTGAGGAGGAGAGTGCAGAGGAGAGGACCCAGGTCGCTGGATGATTTAAAGAGATTGTGTAAAGATGAATGGTCAAAGATCCCTCTTTTTGTATTCTTCCATCTTATGAAACAGTATAGGAGAAGATTAGGTGCTGTTTTGTTGGCAAAAGGGGGTTGTACAAAGTATTAACCTCAGGGGTGCTAATAATTGTGGCACACATGATTTGATGTAAAATAATCATTTCTTAATGTGGGATTTTTTTCCCACTGAATAAATGCACTTGAATTAAATGTTGGATTTCCCTCTTTTTTCCATTGTGGTCCTATATTATTTAGAAAAAAACTGAATTTATTAGAAGCTAAAGACCACATCTTAACTAGGGGTGGCAATAATTATGGAGGGCGCTGTATATAGATGGTACCAACCAATAACAAAGAAAGACTAATGTCACCTGATAAACTGCTAAAAGAAAAAGTACAAAAAGTACAAAAATTACACTTAAGTTCACAAAAATAATGAAACAATAAAATAGTGAGGTGACAGATATAACACAGACAGGTGGTTGTTAAAGCAATAAAATGGAGAAGCGAGTGGTTTTAAAAATAACAGTAACAATAAAGAAGACACATAAATGAGGCAATATTGAAAAATAAATATTATAATTTCAGTAGGCTCCTCTCCAAATAAACTGCTGTCAAACAATGAAGTTTGTTTTTAGGCATGAAGAATCAATAGACTTTGTGAGTGGATTCAAGTTTCAAAAAAAAGAAAATCAATGACTAATACCATCCATTAGTCCGAAACATATGTTTAGAATATGGGACGATGAATGGACATGATTCAAAAGACAACTTGATTCCACGTAAGAATTTGGTTTGTACTTCAGGAAAAAAAATCTAAATACGTCTTAATTGGTTGGCTCAAATGTGGCAAGTTATCTTAAATTGTGCATATGAATGAAACCCACTGTGTTCTTCTGACAGACTCACTAAATATTGAAAACCCAGTTGAAATGGAATTTATGAGATCTCTGAATTTAGGGCTTTTAAAATACTTTAAATGGTATGCGAGTACCCTGAATATATGCTCAAATAATATGAGCAACAATTGATAGTCCCGAAAACTCATATGTATAAATGCACCTCCCAGCGCAGCAGCCCCAAATTAAAACATCTTCTCACAGCCCTGCAGGTGAGTAAATGTTACAAACTACTAAGGAACATGAGCCAGACATGAGTGCAACATCCTCTTTAGCAGACCCCAGAAAACAGTTTTTGCTCACAGCTTGCTCACCTCAGTAATGTAGTGAAGGCGTTACATTGGTATATGGAGTATACCCACCTCTCTTTTTGTCAATGTACAGTGTGCCCACCTATCAGCAAAAAACAAAAAGTATTGAAATATGCGATACTGTCTGCCCACTTTCTCCTTAGTGACCTGCCCATCCACCTCATAGAGCATACCCACTTCTCCAGGGCCCTCTACACCACTGGCTGACCTTACCAGCCATGTTCAAAAATAACATACCCTGAGACTTGCTGCAGAATCACCAGAGCCCATAGACCAGATCATAGATTGTTGCATTTATATAGCACTCTTTGCAGCAGCTGGTGCTGACTCAAACACTACACTATAATGAGGTAGAAACTCACATCAACCAGAATCAACATATTTCTCCCACCCTGGTGAGGCACAGCAGCCATTTCACACCAGAATGATCAGCACACACCATCTGAACTGGAGCTGGGCAGGAACATTTAGCCAGTTAAATTAATAAATCTTTAAATGGCAGGTAGAAAATTTGGGAATTTAGCCAGGAACTCCCTAGAAAAGTCATAGGTACTCCAATGACATCAGAGAGTCAGGTCCTTGATTTAGTATCTCATCCAAAAGACTGCTTCACCTACAGCACCATGTCAGCTTCACTGCACAGCAACAATAAGCTTAATGTGTTAGTGCTTGTATTTTTAAAACACACTTATCTACTTCTTTTAGTACATTTTACAAGTATATATACACTACCAGTCAAAAGTTTTTGCACACCCCAATATTTTCTGTAATTGTTACAATTTCTTATATTTATATATACTTATATTTCTCCTTGTGAAATTTTCCCATGAAAAGTAGCAACAATTGATGGAATAACAAAATATTAATACTCTGTTACATTCCCCCTAGTTGTTCTGTTATTAAATGAAACCCTCAGCATTACCAACACCAACAGCATTACCTTTAATCCAACCAAAAGTGTTTCACAACCATGTGCCTAATTATTAGGGGTCGGATGAAAACACGAGATATACGGACCAAGAGCATAATATGCAAACATCAATGTGAATGTTTTTGCTGAGTAAAATGAAATAGAATAATCCCACCAATCGATGGCTGACCAATTAGATTTAGACTTAGATCATCACAAACCCCAGTACATGTAGCTAGCATCAGACTGAGAATACTAGCCGGCTAGCGCTTAGCCCAGCCTACTCAACTACAGTGAGAGCGGCTAAGCTAGTGAGTTTCAGGGTTCGGTCAGTAGTTAGCTGTGAAAGCAGCCGCTTCCTCTGGCAAGGCTAATCTCTTCCTAGCCCCGCTTTCAAGTGTAATCTGCAAGCGAGCAGGAAACGAGAGGGCTCATCTGAGGCCTAGCGTATACAGCTTTGCCATGACGTATCGATACTTAGCACGTTGATCAAGCATTTCCGGAGCAAAGTCTTCGAAAATTTGCACTGGTATTTCCTGGTATGGGAGTTTGCCTCGTCTTTTGCAGGCTTCACGGACTATCAATTCCTTAGTCTGGAAACGGTGTAAACAAATTATAACGGGCCGCGGCCTGGTCCCAGGCAGCAGTTTGGCCATGGGTGGTCTGTGCACACTGTCCAGTTCAGAGGACGATTGTAGAATGTCAGCGCCCAGCAGTTCGACCAAAATTTTAGAAAAGAATGCTGTAGGTCGGGGCCCTTTGATAGATTCAGGGAGGCCAATTATTCTAAAATTGCTTCTCCAGCTCCAACCTTCTAGGTCTGTGGTCTTCGCAGCAAGCTTGGCATTGCTATCCATTAGCGCTGCTCACTTCTCTTCCAGTGCGCGAATACGTTGGTCCTGAAGGTAAACATTTGACTCCAGTGAGTCAATACGATGATCATGATCCGTCACCAAGGCCTGAGTTTGGTTTAGTTTCGCCTCTAGGATAGCAAAAGTAGCTTTGAAGTCGGCAGCAATGCTAGCTCTGTGCTCCTCAAGTAAGATAACTATGCCGCCATGTTAGGGTCAGCTGCGCTAGCAACAGATGGGAAACTGACTTCAGTCTTTTTTTGATGTTGTTTTCAACATTTTATCAGATTACAATGCACAACTGGACAAGTCCTGTTCACAGTTGAGTAGTAACTCAGACTCGGGGGAATTTTGAAGTATTAATAAAAATTAAATAGTGGGACATCGAGATCCACACAGCCTTCACATGTTCGCCCAACCGGAAGTCCCACGAGCCTAAATTTTAAACATGAAAAAGTCCTACTGGTTTAAATAAACAGTATGATAGTATTTCCCATCTTCACTAAGCAAGAGTTTTGTGCAAAAGGAATCAAAGGCCTGTCCCATACAGATGCCTGTCCCAACAATTGGCCGGAGTTCAGTGATTGAAGTAAATGAAAGCTTAGGCTATTAAAGTTAGACGGTATGCCTATATTAACATAGCAATTTAATGTAAATGTTCTAAATACCACAGAAATGCATGGTTATTAGTCAAATAATGCAAAAAATTTCTTCGGGGACCTTCTCTAAACCCCCAGGTTTAGGTGGGGGGAGGTGTCCCAGATCCCAGAACCGCCCCCAAATCCCCTCCAAAAGCAAATGGTTTAATCCATGACTATAATTATAAAAGCCACTCTGCAGTTACTCACTGTGACAACTCTATTGTCTTTCATTGGAATTAGTTGAGGGGTGGTGAATTTGTAAACATTCGCCTCTGACAGGTATAACAATATTTTATCATTCAAAGACAGCCTTGCTTTTCTGAGCAGTGAAACATCTCTAAGTGCAAGACCTAGGTTCATATTTATTGAAGCTTTCTGCTCATTTTAAGATTTTTATGCTCGTCATTTAGAAAAATGGTTTATGAGCAAGCAGACCACCTCCACCAATCATATGTCCTTTTAGTCTTTTGCACCCGCGAAACAGTTTTGAGTGTGCTAATTTGTCTAAAAATTAGTCCCTAAGAATTCAAGGGGGCACTACCTGAGCAAAATGTGAAGAGCTGCCCAAGGTTACGTGTACGACATAACATGGCACTGAAACGGTTTTGAAGAACAGCTGCAGCTGAGAGAGGCAGTGAATTCACCCCTGGTGATTTGAAATAGTGCCTGCTAATGAGTGGCTTGGGCTGGAAGTGCTGGGTGAATGTAGTCACCGGTCAATCTCACAGCCAAGGCTCTAATGATCACCACATGCACTTCAGGTCCCTTGCATCAATAAACTGTCAAACAGAACTGTCCTCACAGTGGGATCAAAGTGTCTTGTATTCAGCCGATGTCCTGCTGAGTAGCATCTTGTTGGCCGAGCTGCTGGTATTCTGTAATCTCTACCCAGTACTGCCCACGCTGAAATGGCTGCTTAAAATAGATCTGTGCCTACACAGCACAGAGGCAATTGTGTCATTGGACAGGGATTAATTCCTCATTCTGTCGTTATGCCTGAAAGCTGATCCAGGAAAATAAACAGTGTGTTAGTAAGCATCTTAACGGTTAACATATATACGCGCATGTTGTTCATTGTTTTTATTATCAGCAGCTGATGATTCATGCTTTTAATTCATGTTCGTTTTGTTTAGCACACAGATGAGATACAGTGAGGAAAAATGGCCATTTGAGCCAAAGAAAGTTTTTTAAAAATAATTTTAAATAAAATGATTTTTGGCTCAAATAAGGACATTGCAATGTGACATCAAAAATATTTTTTTATCGAGAAGAATATGGGAAATTAAAATTAGTAAGTATCATGAGCATTTACTCACAAATTATTTATAGACAGTGCAGTGAATAAATTCCATTTTGTTACAAAACTTTTCTAGTCTGCACATAGGACAAAATCAGACTGAAATTATTGGATTAAGGTCGTTGCCCGCTGTGTTAATCACTGTTACCATGGCAGGCAGGTCTTGAGTGAGTGGCACTGCTTAAATGGACTGCTACTCCACAGAAGAACTGACTTTCCTTACGCCGATAAACCAGCTACTTGTCCGCTAATTTCTGATGATTTTGAAAAATATTGACTGAAATACTCAAAATCATGTCATGTCCAGTATATCACACCTGTTACTGAAGACAAAGATAAATTTTTATTCTTTGATTAATTTTGATTGACTTTTCCTGTTCTGTGGAATGACTCTGAGCACACATTTTATCGGCAACAAAAGTTTTCCTGCGTGCTGCTGTGAGTTGGCTGATTTCTGCGACCGTACCTTTCGTGTTCACATTGTATGCAACATTGACTTTTAAGTGAAAAGAGAATTGTGATAAACATCATCTGAATCCATCCTTACTCTTGATCATCTGTCAGCAACTCACTATCCTCCCGTACAGTAAGACGTCACTGACTGCTATTTTCATAACTTTTCCCTATAATTTTCATGATTGAGCTCGTAATTAAGGATGATAACGTAATTTCTTATCACACAGTGACAGATTCATTGGTACAAATTTCTTGAGCACCGAAAACCGTAATGATGAATGTTATGTTTCAGAATAACATTGTCCTATAAAATATTGCATTGATCAATTGGACAGTGGACGTTACCCATAAGCAGTTTGTTTTTTTTTTGTTTGTTTACTAAGATCCCTTTTGCATAGCTGCAGCTACTCTTCCTGGGGTCTTACAATTTCAGTTGTGAAAATAATGTACGTATATACACACAATATGCAACATAACACAACACAATACATACAATTCACAGAACAACAATAAAATAATGCAAATTATTGCATTATAATTTGTGATTGCAAATTTGCATCACAATATCCCACACAATTAAAAAAAACATACTATTTGTGGTTTATGCACTGTTGTATGTAATAATATTTTCCTCGCACTCTCACTTATATGAGCATGCATATGTATGATCTTGCATACTTGTGTACGGTTTCTCAAAAAATACAACAAAAATAGCAAGATTATAAAATACAACTCCAATACTGAATCCACCATAATAGTTGATTTACAAAACCCAAAACCAGTAAAGTTGGCACGTTATGTAAATCGTAGATAACAGAATACAATGATTTGCAAATCCTTCTCAACTTATATTAAATTGAATACACTGTAAAGACAAGATGTTTAATGTTCAAACTCAGAAACTTTATTTTTTTTTGGCAAATAATCATTACCTTAGAATTTTAAGGCAGCAACAAATTGCAAAAAAGTTGGCACAGGGGCCTTTTTACCACTGTGTTACATCGCCTTTCCTTTTAACGACACTCAGTAAACGTTTGGGAACAGAGGAGACCAATTTTTGAAGCTTTTCAGGTGGAACTCTTTCCCATTCTTGCTTGATGTACAGCTTAAGTTGTTCAACAGTAGGGGTCTCCGTTGTCGTATTTTACGCTTCATAATGCGCCACACATTTTCAATGGGAGACAGGTCTGGACTACAGGCAGGCCAGTCTAGTACCCACACTCTTTTACTACGGAGCCATGCTGTTGTAACACGTGCAGATGTGGCTTGGCATTGTCTTGCTGAAATAAGTAGGGGCGTCCATGAAAAAGACGTTGCTTGGATGGCAACATATGTTGCTCCAAAACCTGTATGTACCTTTCAGCATTAATGGTGCCTTCACATATGTGTAAGTTGCCCATGCCTTGGGCACTAATACACCCCCATACCATCTCAGATGCTGGCTTTTGAACATTGCGCCTATAACAGTCTGGATGGTTCTTTTCCTCTTTGGTCCGGAGGACACGACGTCCACAGTTTCCAAAAACAATTTGAAATGTGGACTCGTCAGACCACAGAACACTTTTCCACTTTGCATCAGTCCATCTTAGATGAGCTTGGGCCCAGCGAAGCCGGCGGCGTTTCTGGGTGCTGTTGATAAATGGCTTTCGCTTTGCATTGTCAAGTTTTAACTTGCACTTGCAGATGTAGCAACGAACTGTACTTACTGACAGTGATTTTCTGAAGTGTTCCTGAGCCCATGTGGTGATGTCCTTTACACATTGATGTCGGTTTTTGATGCAGTACTGCCTGAGGGATCGAAGGTCACGGGCATTCAATGTTGGTTTTCGGCCTTGTCACTTACGTGCAGTGATTTCTCCAGATTCTCTGAACCTTTTGACGATATTATGGACCGTAGATGATGAAATCCCTGAATATCTTGCAATAGCTCGTTGAGGAATGTTGTTTTTAAACTGTTTGACAATCAGCTCATGCATTTGTTCACTAAAGTGGTGACCCTCACCCCATCCTTGTTTGTGAACGACTGAGCATTTCAGGGAAGCTGCTTTTATACCCAATCATGGCACCCACCTGTTCCCAATTCCCGTTCACCTGTGGGATTTTCCAATTAAGTGTTTGATGAGCATTCCTCAACTCTCTCAGTCTTTTTTGCCACTTGTGCCAGCTTTTTTGAAACATGTTGCAGGCATCAAATTCCAAATGAGCTAATATTTGCAAAAAATTACTAAGTCTACCTGTTCAAACATTAAGTAACTTGTCTTTGCAGTGTATTCAATTGAATATAGGTTGAAAAGAATTTGCAAATCATTGTATTCTGTTTTTATTTACGATTTCTACAACGTGCCAACTTCACTGGTTTTGGGTTTTGTAGAATGAAAGTAAATGCTTCTATGCTTAATGCAGAATAAGCAAAGTATAACATTGCTACTCAGCCAACTACATTTATAATTGCTATTTTCTAAGCCATGAAAGTTATAATATCACATATTTTAGAGAGCAAGGAACAAAAAACCAACTGGCGAACGAAGGCAAGTGCTCTGTTCTTAGGGAAAGAGACTCTGACAACATCAACTTTTTCAGTCAAAATGTGAAACCCTCTCATTTAATATCGTTCTAAGTTTAATTTGTTGGTAACATTTCTACATGGATCACAACAATTATTAAATATACATGAATAATACACAATTTGATGTAAGCAGGTAGCGAGTCTTTTATTAGTTGTGAAAATTATAAAGCAATTACTATTTTACCAGATAGCATACTGAGAAATGGGACAAAGGGTCTATATTGTCATTCTAGGGAGGATCATTGAATGTTCACATAGATCTGCCCATAACGAATATTTGGCCATGATGTCATCAAGCTTTGCTCTGCCATAGGATCAGAATTTTGGTCAACAGTTTCAGATATAACAGCAAATGACCAGTCAAAAAAAATGTAATCATTTACACAGGGAAAGAAAAATATCACAGGTAATGTTTTCCCTTTTTTTTCAATACAGAAAACACATGATTATATACATATTTTTTCTTTGCTTATTAAAATAGATATCTGTTTTGAAACTTACATATTTTCTTTGGTAATTCTGAACCAAATCAGTTCCACGCGGTTTATGTAATCAGAAAAAATACTGCCACACTATGTCACAACCACCGCACAGCGCGAAATTATGCTTTGACCAGCCCAAAGTAGCTGATTTTGCTTTCAAGGCCACAGGATCCCACTAATACAAACCCAACATTTGGCCTATTTCAGTTCACAACTCAGCCTCAAATTCCCAGTGCCCTTCAAAGCAACTCAGCCAACTGAGCTGAGGATCAGTAGCTCTGGGACACTGCAGTCTTTTTGTATTGCCTGTCATTACATTGGGAAGGATCTGGAGAGAAAAATACCATCATGCTCACCGTATTGCTGATACGGCAGGTAGCGCTGTCACCATGGGGTGTTAGCAGTGGCTGTTTCTGTCAGACAATGTAATCCCCCCCACAAAGTCAGTCACTGAGCAGGCATGCATTATCTGAGCCTGAATTTAGCACACAAGCGATCCAATGGAAAGACCACATAAATTAGGGAACATCGCAAAAGCCCAGGCGCTCTCATTTCTATTTTATTTTAACTCGCAAAATCATAGTCCCTGGGCCAGAAGGCACTAACAGAGACATGCTGTAAAATCCTATAAGCATTGTTTTCACTTTTATCTTACTTATCTTGAATTTTTATTGTAATTGTCCCACATATAGTTAGTGAGAATGCTCCTCTAACAGTTCATGAACCTTTTTTGACCTTCATTTTTGAAATCAAAATATATCTTCATGTCTAACTATGTTAATGAACAATCTCACAGCCCACCAGGCATTACTTTACTCCTGGACGGACCTCCGTGACCACACTGTATGGCAACTGATATGTTGTTTTTGATGATGGCTGATGACGTGCTGATAATTGCTATAACTCCCCACAGAACTCTATACAGTGGATGACCTTATTTGTAGAATGGCTGAATTCATATCTCTACAGAAGCTGTGCTTGTTTATCCCCGGTGATGATTTATCCTCCAAGAATCCCTTGTAGTTTAACGAAGGGCAGAAATTTATGGTAATTACCGTCATTAACGGCAGTATGTCACGATTCTAGGCACTTTTATACAGCAATTTGAGCTTTTAATAAAAGAAGTTAAGTTTATTTTTTTTACTTTTTAAAATTTTTTCTTTTAACAAACTCTAGGAATTCTGGGTAAGTGGTACAGTACGGGGTCAATTGTTAATGTTTTCATTGACGTTAAAATTTCGAGGTTCCCCATTAGGTATGGTTTAAATTTTCTTGTTTCGTTTTAAGCTAAAAATGGTAAGCAAAGGTTTTTGACTGAGCTTCCATAATCCAGCCAAACATACACAATTAGTTTTTTTTTTCAACCTAGACTTTAAACAGCTGTGGACCATGATACCATGAAATATATGGAGTCCTAATTAATCCATATAGCAGCTCAGTCGGGAAACTTTTGCTGCAGCTATGTGGCCACATTTTGAGATCATGTGTCCTCTCACCAGCCTATCAGATCAGCACAAACAAATCAATTATGAGGCACTCTTTTCAAATATTGCTGTTCACACTAACACCATGCAGCCGTTCACATTTTTTTTTTTTTTTGGCTTTGCACACTTGCTGCCATAATTTTCCAGATGCTCCATGTTTGCTATGCATGCCAGGCAGCTGCAATCGCTGCTTCACTGCTTTTATGCCCCCCGCAAAAGCAGAGGACATACTGTTCCACTCTCTGTTCGTAATTCCACAATTCCAAAATTCCATGATTTCATGACTCCATAAGTCTGAAAAAATACCATTTTGAAGTTATATCTCAAAAGCTGTTTTAAATTTTTTTAATTGAAAGTTAGTACATTCTTAGAACTAGGAGTAAACTGGTCCCTTTTGCTGTTTTGCTGATTCTGGAATTTTATTTTCTTGCTTTCCATGGAAATGCATTTGATCTGGTGGCGTGGGACATCAGTGTATCGCAAGCGCATCACTCTAGTTTTTTCTCCATTTGCTGCTATTTAACTTCGCTGTGCTCACCACGAGGTCATTTTTTCTTGAGGTAGATGTAGAGTGCACAGGAAAATTAAAGCCTCCTCTTAAAGCCTCCACAACAACCTTTGTATTACGTTATTTAAGGTTGTATGTGCATAATAGTAAGCATAATAAAATATTAGAAATTCAAGTCTGAGATTTTGTCATTACATTTTTGGCTCCTATCCTCTTACTGCGGTTGAATTGGGCGTGGTTTTCTTAGCGGGTTATTACGTAATAAGCCAAACCAAATTTTTTTTAAAACTACATCATTTGTCTCACCCCTAATTAAAATCATAAAAGCTCTCTGCTCCTGCCAGTTAGCCTGAGCCCGAGAAAGATCGTCTCGAAGTAGCTTGTCTTGCGATTGATTACCCAACTACATTTTGGTTCCATTTATCTATCTGTCCGTCTGTCTGTCTGCATATTTGTCTGTCCCCCACTATTTCCCCGATCATGTATGTTTGTATTATTATTAAACAAAAGCACTCAGAGATTAAATATCTCCACCAAGGTACCGACAGTACCCACATATCTATGGCACATACAAGTACCGCCATTATGCACCAGCCCACAAGTCAATAAAAAAAATTTGTATCCCAAATTTGTACTGGAACACTCCCAAAATGAAATGACTCCAAAGTTGGGCCAAGACACACCTCTAGTAAAGAAATAAATAAATAAAAAGCTGTCCGTATCTTTTTCCCTGAAGTTGCTGACAAACAAACAAACATACCCACAGCTCAAAATCTACAAAAAGATGGTTCACTGATCGCAGGGTAAAGGTTTTGCCAAGGCCATCTCTGTTCCCCGACCTAAACCCCATTGGAAACCGGTGGGATGAACTGAAGAGCAGAGTCCACAACCATAAACCTTGGAATTTCCTTGGAAAGGATTTTGGCAAGATTTTGTATGAAGGAGTGGTCTGATGTGTTAACCAACATCACACATTATAGAAGACTCACAGCTGTTATCTTGGCAAAAGATGGCTGTTCACAACATTGAATTAAGGAATGCCAATGATTGTATCACACATATTTTTGAGAAAAAAATGTTTCTTTTAATAATGTTACTTCAATTAATGGTTTGATTTTGGTGAATGGTCATGACGACAAACAATCAAGATTTTTTTTGCATCTCGTTTTTCTCATTTTCACAAAAGTCAGCCAATAATTTTGGAGGTCACTGCAACTTCTCCCTTTATTCAGCGTAGTGCACAAGTAAATGCACCAAAAACCCACAACATTTATTCAGCGCCAAAACAATAAATAATGAAGTACATCACTCAACAAGAAATGAATGGTCTTGACTGCAATTATTTTGAGTGAAAAATCTTCATAAGTGGATTTTTCCCCATTAACTCACGTTCGTATCACACTATAAATGTATACGTTAAATGTATGTGCTACGCTAAACCTGAGTCATTTCATGAAATGACAATTTTTTTTTTAGTCCTTTCACAAAATGATCGGTGTCACTAACAGAACCATGGCACTGGAGGTATTTTTCTGTCAAAAAGAGTTTATTTTATCCAATAAACCTGGTTTGCAGACTCTTAGCAGAAGCAGACAGTAACTGAGTAAATTTACTTGAGTACTGTACTGAAGTACACTTTTTGGGGATCTGTACATCATGTTGAGGGACGACTTATGACTTTTACTTGAGTACATTTGAAAGGCAAATATTGTACTTTTTACTCCACTACATTTCTATCTATAACCCAAGTACTCGGTATTTAAAAAAAATAAATAAATAAATAAAGTGGGGAACCCCGATGAATTCAGTATTCGGGGAAACAACAATTCAGTAGTTGTTTCTACTTGAGGTGAGTAGAGCTGGTGGCTTACCCAAATGACCTGCATTTGAATAACAAAACCCGCGGATCAGCAAGCAAGTGAAAAAACCTGCAATTTGCGTATTGAGAGATTTACGCGTTATTCCTCCACCCCTACATAATATGTGGGTGCGCAGAGTCCGTAGTGTTATGGATTTCCGTATTCTTTTTTATTTGCCTCTGTAAGAACAAATATTATGTTTAGTGTAGAACCCGTTTTTATTTTGTGCAGATGTTGAGCCATATCATCGATTCTCCATTGCATCACTCCCTTGAACCACAGATGCAGCCCCCGAACACCATGCCCAATGCATTTCAACTGGTTAAGGGTTTCCTATCCATTCAAAATGTGTAGTTGATCATTTAAAATGTGAACCGCAAATATTGTATGCTTGTTATGTGCTGCCCTGCTAATACTAAATGACAGGAACTCACCAAACATTTTTGATCTTAAATGACAAGTTGGCGATAAGTTTACGACATTGTGTCAAAGTCTACAATTAGTCTAAGCTGCTTTTCCACCGAAAACAAAACAAATTTTTTGTGGGACAGATTACATTCAAAGTCACTGCAAAGATGCACTCACGTGTATTTGCGTCTTTGCATTGTTTTTGAATACAATCAGTCCATGAAAAATTCATTTCACGTTCGGTGGAAAAGCAGCTTAACGTACCTAGGTAATAGACCCATTTACTGTTTGCAAACAAAACAGACTGAGTGCGCAGCTTGGCAACAGAAGTATGGCGGATCATAATAGCTTGTCAAGCTATGCGAGGGCACTAGCTAAACATCGCAAATTCTACCTAAACAAATTAACTTTGACAAATGGCAACCAATTACCAGATCTGTATGGTATCAGTGAGTGGGTAGATGACGTTAGTTAGTAGCTCAGTGTTCCGTGGCCTGATGTATGCCCATTTGATCGAGAAACCTACCATGTACACTAGGGAGGAACTACGAGCATACAAGTCACGGGATGCTTATGACCACGTTATCTGCAGACATAAGCAGAATGTTAAAACCACAACAGACTTGGAGTTTTGTGTCTCGAAATCAGAGGTCCTTCCTAGTCAAACACAAGGGCATAAATGCCCCGTGTATGACGCATGGGTTATAATATAAATAAATAAATAAATAAACAGAAAACTGTGTCCTGAGAGCCAATTGTACCTGCATGGCAGGCTAAGTATTATTTTGTCTTGTTGGCTTGCTAGCTAGCGAGTTTGACTACATAGCCGTCATGCAAACATGAAATCTGCTTCGGTTTACCATTATTCTCACATATTTCATTTAATGTCTGTAACCTTGGGACACGCATCAAAAAATTGGTCACATTAATTTCACTGGAGCAAAGCCCACTGGCAGCGTGTGACACGCGTCAGATTTTTACTTTTTGCCATTGCTCAATTTCTTGAGCGTCAACTCAAGAAACACATTTGTCTTTAAGGTTAGCTATTTAACTATTTTGCCTTGTCATGGCTGGTAGCACACACGGAAACCTCACATGCAGTTGCCGAAACCTGCTTTTTAAACAAGTCGTAGTTTTGAGAGGAAATCCATTATTTTGTGCGCATTTAAATTATCAAGCGATCTACAGTTAGACAGAACCTAATTCAAGGTACAGTGGTAAGAATTTAACGCTGTTAAATTAGCTAGCTAGCTAATTTGCTGCTGGGTGAAGTAAAGTGAATCATAATCTTAATTTTCTAGACAGCTAAATTTAGGAGGAAAATTATGCCTGTGTATAACATATAGTGCGCAGTAACCTGAGCGTTACACTTTTTCAAAACCTTAAAATAGCCTATTAGCTTTATCGGTAGATGTCTTCAAAATTAAAGGTTATCTTTTTGAATATTTTGAGAGTGACACCCATGGCTTCTCTGTCTTATTGACATCTGTCAATGTTGATGCGGCTGATGCTTTCAGTGGGCATTTAACAGCATCAAGGCAACGTTCAGAGTTTGACTTAATGCTTCGCTTGCGGCCAGTGGGCGTTATACAGATGCGATCCTCTCGGAATCCTGTAAACCTTGAGTCCACCAATGAAATATCAATTCTAACAGCTGTACATGCAACAACCAAACATTATGGTGCTGGTAAAATATCGAATTCAATGTTTGCAGATTCATAACTCGTCAGACTGAATTTGGGAGACCGCTACTTCCGTAGCCAAGATGCCCTCACATCTTTTTGATGATGTCGATTGTAAATGTGTCTATAAAGCCTGATTTTTTTTCTGTGGCCATTTGGAACATTGCTTTTATGCCGCTATCTTGTTTGTGGATGAGATTATGGATACCTTTCCAGATTGTGGACATAATCTACATCGTTTGGCAGTACAGGACGTTGCGGCTGATGATGATGAAGAGCTGTAGATGCCCTTATTTCAATGATGTCAAGAGTGTCTGTCAAATTTTATGTGGTTACAATTGCATAGAATTGTATCCATATAATTGATTTTTGTGTTACATTGATGCATGTATGCATTAATGTAGGAACATTCAATATTGTTTGTTTTCATTGTTTATGATGACTGGATGAATGTGAATGAAATATAAATTGGATTCCAAAAAAAAAAAAATCCAAAATGGTGACGTATGGCAAATTGTTGTCAATATGATGTGATGTCAATACTTCCTTATATTTACATCCTACCTTGCTACCAGCTTTTTGATCCCTCAAACTTGGGAGGTATGTGGTACTAACTTGGTTGGATGTGAATTGTAAATTGTCATCCCATGCAAAATTGAGGGAATTTTGTGTATTGTTTTTGTAAGGCTATCTTGCATAGATCATGCTGGTCAGAATGAATCAAACAGTAGAGAGATTGATATTTCCTCTTTGGAGCGAGTTTGCAACCTTTGCTAACTCTCGGTTGGCAAGCTAGTGAGTTTGCTAATTCTGTCTGATCAAACCAGAGTTTGTGTTTGTGTGAGAACATTTTTAGCTCACCTGACGACAAAGTCAGATGAGCTTATGTCATGGCCTGTTTGTCCGTTGTTCGTCGTCGTCGTCGTTTGTCGTCGTCGTTTGTTGTCCGTAAACATCTTCTCCTCTGAAACCACTGGGCCTATGAAGCTGAAACTTGACAGGTACCTTCCTACCCATGAGGACACCAAAATTTTTCAAGGCGTTTCGATCCGATTTCAAACATGGCCGCCATGGTGGCCATATTGAAAATCACATAATTGGTCATCTAAAAGCTATTATTGCACATATTCAGCTGAAATTTGCTACGTAGGTAGTAAGTAGCAAGATGCATCACATATAATAAAAGTTTTTCGTATTTAAAATTTTGACCTTGCTTTTACCTTCAACTTAGTACGACCCCTCTAAGTTACACTGAAACCTTTAAAACTCTTCTCTAAAACTACTTGACAAATGAAGCTGAATCTTGACAAATATCTTCCCACCCAATAGGACACTAAATTTGTTCAAGGCGTTTACCTTGAGTGGTCAGGTGAGCCACAGGACCCGTGGCACTATTTTTTCTCTGGTTAGTATTGAATTGCAATTTGACAATGAATGTATAATCGCGTGATAAGTTTAGCTAAAAGTGGTAATCTATGTGACGTTGTTAGCTCACCTGACGAAGTCAGATGAGCTTATGTCATGGCCTGTTTGTCTGTCGTTCCTCGTCGTCGTTCGTCCTCCGTAAACATCTTCTCCTCCGAAACCACTGGGCCTATGAAGCTGAAACTTGACAGGTACCTTCCTACTCATGCGGACACCAAAGTTTGTTCAAGGCGTTCTGATCCGATTTCAAACATGGCCGCCACTGAAAATCACATAATTGGCCATCTGAAAGCTATTTATGCACATATTCAGCTGAAATTTGCTATGTAGTTAGTACGTGGCAAGATAAATCACAAATCATACGGTTTTTTCCATATTTCGAATTTTGGCCTTGCTTTGACCTTCAACTTTATACAACCCCTGTGAGTTACATTGAAATCTTTCAAAATCATCTTCACCGAAACTACTCGGCCAATGAAGCTGAAACTTGGCAGGTATCTTCCTATCCATGAGGACACCAATTTTTGTTCAAGGCGTTCTGATCCGATTTCGAAAATCACATAATTGGCCATCTGAAAACTATTTATGCGCATATTCAGCTGAAATTTGCTATGTAGTTAGTACGTGGCAGGATACATCGCATATCATACAGCTTTTTCCGTATTCCGAATTTTGACTTTCAACTTTATACAACCCCTGTGAGTTACATTGAAATCTTTCAAAATCATCTTCTCCGAAACTACTTGGCCAATGAAGCTAAAATTTGGCCCACATGCCGCATGGAATGATGGCACTTGAGCGCTGCGCTCCCGTTTGCCAGAACTTGGCCACAACCAAGCCATCACAATGCCAGATGTCAGCCAAGAACATATGATGCAGCAAATGTGGGCCAGCTTTGGTTCACTAACAGACTGACCATTATCACTCTGCCAAATATCTGTCAATTGTGGCCCATATTTGTCTTGTGATATTCGGGCCAAATTCAGCATTTACCACATGGGCCACTTAAGGCTCAGATCTATTTTGTCTGGGCCAAAAGAATGCAAAAATTCCGGATCGTTGCCTGATGTGGCCCACATCCGTATGTTATCTGGGTAGCACTAATGGTGTAAATTTATTGTCTGGCAATGGTTGTCATTGTTGCTATCGAGCGTTTATCACAACGAGCTGTACACAGCCATTTACTCAGCTAAGCGAGCCATTCTCAAGCTGCTTTCACACCGGATGCGAAACAAATTTTTTGTGCGACAGATTACTTTCAAAGTCAATGCAAAGACAGAAATACTCAGAAGTTTCACTTTAAGAATGTTCCAAAAGTGATGTTCCAAGCTTCTGAAGGGGAGGGGTGGGCAGCTCTATTGTGTTTTGAGAATGTTTCAACTGTCAACAATAGTAACGTCATATTGCTGGTACAGCCTTTACCATTAAAGTATCTATAAAAGCTCCATCCAGTAGGTTTCTATAGGTATAGGTAAGCACTGTGGCAGTAATAATACAATATTTAGAAAATTTACTTTCACTTTTGATACTTAAATATTTTAAATAACAGGTTCACCGGTACTTTTACTCAAGCAAAAATCTGACTGTAGAACTTTTACTTGTACTTCTTAAATTATACTCAAGTGGTATCTGTACTTTTACTTAAGTAATGAAGCTGTGTACTCGGTCTGCCTCTGGTATGATGTTGGCGCAAGTATGGTTAACGGTTCATTTTTTGTGTCAATGCAGATTTGATGAAAATAATGCATTACTCTTGGTTTTGGGTCTCTTACGTTTTTTTTTAACAGCAGCAGTATCCGCAGGAAAAACCATAGCTCA
Source organism: Gymnothorax reevesii (assembly GCA_029721435.1). NCBI lineage: Eukaryota > Metazoa > Chordata > Actinopteri > Anguilliformes > Muraenidae > Gymnothorax > Gymnothorax reevesii. The sequence goes on from CM056573.1 coordinate 111,287,239, forward strand.
ACAGTTTGTTTCATGTTAGGAGAACAGAAAGAGCATTTTTGGTTCTTTTAAGTGAATGAGTGAAAGCTAAAATTTGGTAGATGGGCATATGTGTGGGTACAGTCTTAACTTGTGATGTACTGCTGTTTGTTTTCACTGCATTCCGGGTATGAAGGACTGTAGTTTCCTGCGGAAGTACTAGGTGGCTGAGCTGGTGCATAACATACGTCATTGCCAAATTTTAGTGATTAGTGCATGGGTACTTAATTATTTTAAACTTCTGACAAGCGCCCACCCCCCAGGAAGTAAACACTTGTCAATAACGACTACCCAGACGAAGCAAAATTAAGTAGCAGAGTCTAGTTTTACCAGGCTAGCTCTTTCCATCTTCAAAGAGACTCTCTAAAATTGTGATAGCTGCTGAATGTGGATGCCAAGAGCAGCGGCCAAATATAAAAGGCAAATCTCACAGCGTGTAGAGAGACTAAAAACAGATAGAAATAACGAGACTCGCGCTACCAACGGACCAGACGCCGTCCGTGGTAGAAAACTGGCGAGCTCGAGGCAAACAAAAGAAAAGGGAAATAAATCAAAGATTCCTTACTCTCTAACACTGATCCTGTTATGCAGCTAAGTCCCTAACAATAATCTGTCAAGCGACCTTACCGGCTAAAGTGCCAAAGAAGCACTGACACTCTAGCAAGAAAAGTGAGGCGAAAATGGAGCTTAAATAGAGCTGGCCCAGGAATCCGATAGGGAGCTGAACGATATGGTCCCGGACGAGAGCAACAAACAGAGCTCTCAAAGCTCCCAAACCACGACAAAAATGCTCTTTATATACCCAGTCACGTTACTGACCTGTTGCCAATTAACCTTATTAGTAGCAAAATGCCCCTCTAGCTGTTTTTTTTTTTTTTACAACCACTTACTAACTCTAGCATTTTGTTGCCCCGCTCCCAACTTTTTAAAGATGTTTTGCTGCCATCAAATTCGAAATGAGCTTATATTTTTCATGAAATGGTAAAATGTCTGACTTTCGACATCTGATATCCGTGATTTGTGAAATTTGTGATTTGCATATCATTGTATTCTGTTTTTATTCATGTTTTACAGAACGTCCTAACTTCATTGGAATTGAGGTTTGTATATCACAGTATCACGCTGAGGGTCCTTTCTTTTTTGTTCCGAGAATTTTTAAAAGACATTGGTTAATCTTTTCACTTCAAGGCAGTGTCAGACTAGAATGATCTACCTGATTCACTCAGATCTATTTCTTTTTTGCATCTCTGTAAGACATCTCTTTTCACCTACTCTACCGACAACTTGCTCCTGCTTTTAATTCTGCATAGAAATTTTTAATAATTTGTTTTTGTTCAAGTAAATACACGTAAATGCATGGGACTTCAGTATTTTGGATTTGTGCATATCTACATTTATCAAATGTACTTTATGCATGAATATTTGCAGTTCTGTGTGAGCTCGTGGGTGAGGTAATGGTTGGATTTGGAGAGCTTTCTTCATATGTGTGTGAATTTTATCATCTTGTAATGTTTGTTTTTTCATTATACTTGTGTCTTGACCCCCTTGAAAAGGAGATGGATCATAGCGAGTGTGTTACCCCTCAAATAAATGGACCCATATGGCAGCACTGTGCAGCGCAATCAGACTCTCTTAACTGTGTAGAGTTGGTAAGAATGTTAGGATTACCCCATTCCTCTTTATAAGCACGTGGAGATTATGCATTTCTTCTTAGAACCAGAATTTGCTGATATGCTATCTTGAAAACTTGAATGGTGTAAGGATTGTGCTCTGCACACAGTTCAGGTGCATGGAGGACAGAAAGTTGAGGACTGGACTCAAGTGCAAGGGTGGACTTGGTTGTTTATTATGCCCACTGCACAGCAGAAAGCTCGAATACAAATACAAAACAAGTATTTGCCACTAACGTGTCTTTGTCCCCCGCCACAAGGCTATCAGTGTGAAAATGCACAATGTCTCGGTGTGACCTTGAGAGTGACGCGAAGGTCATCGAAATCGACTGGCGCCGGGGTATCACCCTAATACATGTTGACACGAAATTTGAAGGAAATCCGTCAATTCGTTCTTGAGATATCTCGCTGACAAGGATTCGGGACGTACGGACGGACGGACGGACGTACGTACGGACGGACGGTCGTGAATACCATGTTCCGCGCGGCGGGGGACAACAAAACAGTTCCTTAATTAACACAATTAGTCATGCAGACACTGAACTCAGACTGCAGTAACAATGTATTACAAATAGAAAACAAACAGGAAGCGAGGTTCCAAAATATAAAGTGCTGGATAAAAACAATAAACAGCATTAAGTTCGGTTTAGAATTTAATACACGCGACATGCAGAGGATAATTCTATACCACACTAGAAATACAACTCAGGTATGAAATGATGAGACTTCACTATGACTAAGTGTGAAGCTCGGTCTTAAATAGCACCCTGCTACCGCACAGTGGAAATGAGAAACAGGTGCAGGTGATAATTGAATAATGCAAGAAGTTAGACATTAGAGGCATGCTCTTTCAGTGCCCCGACCCCCGAGGCACAACTCCCAGCCTGCCTGTTTTTCGGCCTGAAGGGCACCCTGTGGGGCAAGGAGCAGGCTGGTCCGGATGGGCCAGGTTGAATTCGGTCAAGAGCTGCGGATCCATGATGTCATCACGGTCCACCCTGCTCCTGTCCTCCGGACCATAGCCTTCCCGGTCCACCAGACACTGCAATTTCCCTGCTCAATGTCTGGACTGGATCAGGCTTTGTACTTGGTAGGCTGGGTCTTTGAAGACCCTCCCCCAGTCCTGGAGGTAGACAGAGCGGTAGCCTACCCCAGGGGTCCAGCAATCTCCAGCCTGAGTAGAAGGACATGGAAAGTGTTTTTGATGCAATAGTTTGACGACAACTGTGTTAAGTATGCTGACTCATTAACCTACCGGAGGACATGGAATGGGCAATGAACTGCTGGCTTAACTTCCTGCGGGGCAGGCAGTGGCGCAGGTCCCTCGCAGAGAGCTGGTAACTGGGGGCGTCCGGACGTCTCCGGTCCACCTGGATCTATCGCTCGCAGAGCGCCCTCCGGATCTGGACGTTGGTGTTGTCCCAGACCTTCTCTGCCTCCTTGAACTAAGCTACCATTGCCGGGACTTCCGTCTGACTCCGGTCCCATGGGTATAGGGGAGGTTGCCGTCTGAGCACACACTGGAAGAAAGTGAGTCCAATGCAGGCGGTCTAAGGGAATTCTGGGAGTAAACAGCCCAAGGCAGGTATCCCACTAGCACTGGTGGCAGTATGCTTGGAGAAATTCCCCAGGTGCTGGATGGCTCTCTCCTCCTGCCCATTGGATTGCGGACGGTATCCCAAGTTGAAACTGAATGAGGCTCCCAGCTTCCTGAAGAAAGCTCTCCATACTTAGGATGTGAACTTGTCCCACCGACCGAAAGGATGTCCTCCAGAAGGCCAAAGTTCCTGAATATCTGTGTGAATAGTGTGTCTGCAACCTGGAGAGCGAATATCACTGCAGTAAAAGGCACAAATTTACAGAACTTAGAGAATACCATTAATCACCAGGATATGTGTGTTACCTTCCAATGTGGGGAGATCGGTAACAAAGTCCACAGCGATGTGTGACCATGGATGCTGAAGTACTGGTAATGGATTGAGTTCACTAGTGGGCAGCTGTTGTGGTGTCTTAGAAATTTCTCAAGAGTGCACAGCTGCTTCCGCATCAGAGAACTGGTGGGGCTACTATTAGTTTTGGGTGATGATGATTGTCGTTCTTTTGGCTGTAGAATGTCTTGCTGACAAGGAGATATGTCCCCAAAGAATCACTCTCTCAAAGGGTAGCGGGAACAAACGTCTTACCTGCTGGTACTAAGGTAGTAGGGGAATTCCTCCTGTTCTCCTTCACTATTTTCTGGTCCAACTGCCACTTGATTGGGGCGAGGATGCAGGAGGATGTCAGAATCGGCCTCTCCCGCCTCTGGATCTCTCTCTTCCTCGTATCTTCAGGATAGCGCATCTGCTTTGATGTTGTTGGACCCTGGGCGATAGGTTATTGAAAAATTGAAATGAGCAAAGAAGAGTGCCCACCTGGCCTGTCGTGGATTAAGCCTCTGTGCCTTTCGCAAATACTGCAGGTTGCGGTGGTCGGTTAGCACAAAGAATGGATGACGGGCCCCCTCTAATCAGTGCTTCCATTCTTTGAGTGCGAATTTTATTGCAAGTAGTTCCCAGTTTCCCATTTCGTAGTTGGCTTCTGCGGGTGCGAGTTTGTGTGAGAAATATGCGCAGGGGTACAGCTTCTCTGGAGTCCTGTGCCACTGGAACAGGATTGCTCCCAACCCTGCAGTGGATGCGTCGACTTCCACTATAAAGGGCTTTTCCAGGTTTGGTAATTGAAATATAGGAGCAGTGACAGATTCTTGAGTGTGTTGAAGGCATGTTGAGCTTCCAGATTCCATCCCAGGTTTTCCATTTTGGGTTTTCCTTTGAACAGATGCGTCAGAGGGTGGGCAACCACATAGAAGTTCTTAAAGACGCTTTAATAGAAGTTTGCAAACCCCATGAAGTACTGGAGCTCCTTTATCTTCCGTGGGATTAGCTATTCGTCCACTGCCTTCAGTCTCTTTGCTTCCACAGCCTCTCTTTCTGGTCCAATCACGTAACCAAGGCTGGTGGACTGGTGAAAGACGCACTTTTCTGACTTTTTCGTGACGTAAAGTTTGTGTTGTAATAGGCATTCGAGTACTCTCCTCATGTGTTCCACATGTTCTTCATAAGTCCTGGAGTAGATGAGGATGTCGTCAAGGTAGGCAATGACGAATCTTCCCACCATCTCCTGGCACATCATTGATGAAGGACTGGAACACTGAGGGGACATTAAATAAGGCCATAAGGCATGACGCAGTACTTGTAATGTACAGAGGTGGTGCTAAAAGCCGTCTTCTACTTGTCTCCTTCCCTGATATGAATTTGGTTATAGGCAGTGTGGAGGTTGAGCTTTGTGAAAATCTTTGCATCTCACAGCAGCTCGACAGCACTGGGGACCAGGGGAAGAGGATATTGATACTTTGCCGTGACGTCATTAAGGTCTCTGTGGTCTATGCAGGGGCAGAGCTCTCCATCCTTCTTCTGAAGAAAGAAGAAACTCGTGGAGGCGGGTGAAGTAGAAGGATGAATGAAGCCCTGCTGTCCAGATTTAGGTACATACTGCTCCATTACTTGAGTTTCAGCCTCCAATAGGGGGTACACATTGCTCCTGGGGGTTGACGTGCCGAACAGAAGCTCAATGGCACATTCCCACGGACAATGCACATTTAACTTTGTCGCTTTAGTTCTGTTGAATACCATCTGCAGGTCCCAGTACTACTTGAGAATCTTGGGCTAGTCTCCTTGGTCAGGGCTCTCGACAGTCATGGAGGCAATGGCGAGGGGGACACTGTGCTGCCGACAGAAGGGTGACCCGAAATTGAGACGGTTGTGTGCCATGAGATGGTGGGATTATGCAATTACAGCCACAGGAGTCTGAGGATGAGTGGGTGGCTTGAGTAGTTGAGAAGCAGTAGCGGACGTTCTTCCAGACGGCACTGTTGTAAAGAGAGGGAGATCAGTGCCATCTGGTCGGTCACGCTGCTGTTCCCCAGAGGTTTCCCATCAATAGCTGCCACAGTGAGGGGAGTATGGGGATGGTGAACTGGGGCCCCGAGTTGTCGCACTAACTGGCTAAAGACAAAGTTGCCCTCTGCACTGGAGTCATTCAGTGCCTCTGTGCAAAGGGTCACATTGTTACAGGATACCTTGACTGGATCTTGAACTGTTGGCCAGTAATGACTGTAGATGACACCTTTACCTTGGGGGGTGCTCTTTCTCCCTCCTGACTATGGCTGCAGGCGCCAGTCTTCTTCCAGGGGCAACACTTTGATGGTTTCAAGTGCCCCAGTTCCATGGGCTCAGCCCCGGGGACCAGCTGGGTGGGGCCTCTGGGGTGGGCCCACAGTCTATCCTGTAGGAGTTGGTCCAGGCTGACAGCTGCGATAATTTCGGAAGACAGAGACAGTTCAAGGTCCCTGCATGCCATCTCTGCCCAGAGCTCCTGACAGAGCCCCTTTCTGAAGATGGTTAATAATGCAGCCTCGTTTCAGCCGCTGGTGGTAGCCAAGGTGTGGAATTGGAGGGTGTAGTCCGCATGTTTCCTTGGCACAGGTCCAGCACTTGTCCCCAGCTTTCTTTGCAGGGTGGTCAAAGACCGAGCGAAACCACTGGAGGAAATTGGCATAGGTGGTAAAAGCTAATTCCCTACAGACAGCAGTCGCCCAGTCAAGCGCCTTGCCAGAGAGACAGGTTACCACTGCGGCAATCTTCTCTGCTTCACTCAGGGCTGGATGGTACATGAAGTATTGCGCGTACTGCAGAATGAAGCTTTTGGACGCAGTGGGGTTCCTGTCGTAGCGCTCTACGAGAATCTGGAGAAATCTCTGTGCACAAGAGACACATCCGAAAGTCAATATTGTATGCTTGTGATCTTCAGGCCCTCAGGCAGCACTGCATTAAAAACAGGCATGATTCTGCATTGGAATACACTGTGTGGGCTCAGGAACACTTCTAGGAATCATTGTCTGTGAACACAGTTTGCCATGCAATCCACAAATGCAAGTTAAAACTGCATCATGCAAAGAAGAAGCCATATCTGTTCATGATCCAGAAACGCTGCTGTCTTCTCTGGGCTAAAATTCTTTTGAAATGGACTGAGGCTGAATGGAAAACTGTTCTGTTGTCAGATTAATCAAAATGTGAAATTCTTTATGGAAACCTTGGATGCCATGTCCTGCGGTCAAAAGAGAAGAGGGACCATCAAACTTGTTATCAGCGCACAGTTCAAAAGCCTACATCTCTGAAGGTTTCAGGTTACATTAGTGCCCATGGCGTGGGGAGTTTACCCATCTAGAATGGCATTATTAATGCTGGAAAGTAAAAAGAGGTTTTACAACATATGCTTCCATCCAGACAACGTCTTATTCAGGGAAGGCCTTGCATATTTCCGCAGAATAATGCCAGACCACATACTGCATCCATCACAACAGTGTGGCTTCATGGTAGAAGAGTCTGAGTGCTGAACTGACTTACCTGCAGTCCAGACCATTCATTAATAGAAAACAATTGCGCATCATAAAACTAGAATGTGTTTTTACTCGTTAAAATGGAAGTCTCCCCCATGGCCTCCTTCCCTGCCTAATCCACCAGCGGGTGGACAGGACAGACAGGTACAGACCAAAAGGCACCACTGCAGGACCTGAGTAGTAAGTATGCAAAATTTCGTTAAGATTGTGTTAACAGTTTTGGACTTGTGCTCCGGACAAAAACTTGATTACATCGGGACGGACAGACAGACAGGCACATACCGAAAGGCACCACTTGAAAACCTGAGTGGTAAGTATGCAAAGCTTCATTTTGATCATGCAAATGGTTTCGGAGTTACGCTCTGGAAATGAAGTGGGAACACCGACGTGAATGCAAACGGGAACCAAACTTAAAACAATATGTCTCCCCTCCAGAGGGAGAGGGGAGACATAATGAAAAATCCGGCACAGAAGACCGAGGCCTGTTGAACTGCTTGAATCCTATATCTGAGAAGAGTGGGACAATACTCCTCTTCAAAAACTTCAGCAATTGTTCTCTTCACTTAGCAGCCATCAAATTCAAAATGAGCTAATATTTTTCATGTAATGGTAAAATGTCTCACTTTCAACATCTGACATGTTTATGTTCTATTGTGAATATAATGTCAGTTTATGAGATTTGCAGATAATTGCATTCCGTTTTAATTTACATTTTACACAGCATCCCAACTTGTTTGGAATTGGGCGTGTAAATGATTGAATACTTTATTATACGTTACTGCCTGCAAACTGCAAAAAGGTGCACTCTCTATTATGTTACCCAGTTTATCTTTAACTAAATTGCGTGTCTTATCAACAGTAGTTGCAGAAAAACAGCAATGGTAGTGACATGGTCTCAGTCAGCATTGCTTTTATCCTCATAAAAAGCCTGAATTGGGTTTTTTCCAAGCATTTTCAAGTTCATTGTGCAGGATTAAAGAAAAGTAACTAGCTCAATATGCCACATATCTTTTTTTGTATTCATGCCTATGCAGCCTTGTGCATAGTTATTACTGCACTCTGGCAACCCATCTCTGCAGTCTATCAGTGTAGGCCTCACAACCCTGGCAGACTGTCTGATTAAATTTTAAATCTCACTGGATATTGGATATTACTGTGCGCTCTAGTGCCCCCGCAATCTCCACACTGAGGGTTTTCCTGAGCGCTTTCATATAAAAAGATAAAGTAGACGCAGACGCAGGTGGTGAAAAGCATTTCCTCCCCATGGTCTCCTTATCTGAGTTTTAAAATGCCACCATGTCATTAAAATACATGCTCTTTATTGCAACTGCAGTCTTAGAGCTGGGTGTTGTCTTTAGGCTGCTTCATAGTGCTGAGACCTTATATGTTGTTAGGAGCTATGTGCAGCATACAGAAACACATCGTAATAGACACCCACTGACTAGGACACTTTGAAGAGGACATTGTGATTATTGGGTTGATGGTTGTATTAACGGACAGATGCCATTCTGCTAAGTAATCACACCCAGAGCCCCCAGGCATTGGTTATTGCATAACAAGAAAATTATGGCCAACTCTAAACCTGCATTAATACAAACACCAATTATAATTAAAATACCTCCAGTGGTTGTTAATTGCATGGACTCACACTGAGATCACAACTTGGTTCTCAAAGAGAAAACACACTAAATAAAGGTATGAAAAGATGCAAATATAGTGCGCATGCATTATATGATCCAGATCAGGAACCGGACAGAGGCTCAGAGTACAAAACCCCAATTCCGATGAAGTGTGGACGTTGTGTAAAACATGAATAAAAACAGAATACAAAGATATGTAAATCCTTTTCAACCTACATTCAATTGAGTACACTTCAAAGACAAGATATTTAATGTTCAAACTGATAAACTTCATTGTTTTTTGGAAATATTCACTCATTTTGAATTTGATGCCTGCAACACAAGCCAAAAAAGCTGGGACAGGGGTGTGTTTTCCACTGTGCTATATCACATTTCCTTTTAACAACACTCAATCAGCATTTGGGAACTGAGGACACAGATTGTTTTTTGGGTGTAATTGTTTCCCATTATTGCTTGATGTAAGGCTTTAGTTGCTCAACAGTCCGGGGTCTCTGTTGTCGTATTTTATGCTTCATAATGTGCCACACATTTTCAATGGGAGACAGGTCTGGACTGCTGGCAGGCTAGTCTATTACCAGCACTCTTACTACGAAGCCACACTGTTGTAACACGTGGAGAATGTGGCTTGGAATTGTCTTGCTGAAATAAGCAGGGACATCCCTGAAAAAGACGTCGCTTGGATGGCAACATATGTTGCTCCAAAACCTGTAAGTACCTTTCAGCATTAATGGTGCCTTCACAGATGTGCAAGTTATGGGCAATAACACATCCACATACCATCACAGATGCTGGCTTTTGAACTTTGCGCTGATAACAATCTGGAGGATCCTTTTCCTCCTTAGCCTGGAGGACACGATGTCCATTATTTCCATAAGCAATTCGAAATATTGACTCGTCAGACCACTGCACACTTTTCCACTTTAAGTCCATCTCAGATGAGCTTGGACCCAGAGAATCCAGCAGCATTTCTGGTGTTGTTGATATATGGCTTTCGCTTTGGATGGTCAAGTTTTAACGTGCACTTGCACACAGATTTAGCGATGAGCTGTTTTAACTGACAATGGTTTTCCAAAGTGTTTCTGAGCCCACGATTGTATTGTTTTCAGAATGATGTTGGGTTTTAAATGCAGGGACAGGCGGTCACAGGCATTCAATGTTGTGTTTCAGCCTTACTGGTTACATGTGGAGATTTATCTCTCTGAATCTTTTGATGATATTATGGATTGTAGATGATGAAATCCCTTAATTCCAAGCAATTGCACGTTGAGAAACATTCTTAAACTGTTGGACTATTTGCTCATGCAGAGTTGTTCACAAAGTGGTGAACGTCCCCCCATGCTTGCTTGTGAATGACTTTGCCTTCCGGGGATGCTCCTTTTATACCTCATCATGACACCTGCTTCCAATTAACCTGTTCACCAGTGGAATGTTCCAAACAGGTGTTTTTTGAGCATTCCTCAACTTTCTTTTTTTTGCCCCGTGTTGCAGGCATCAAATTCAAAATGAGTGTGAATATTTCCAAAAAAAAAAAAAGTTTATCAGTTTGTTCATTAAATATCTTGTCTTTGTAGTGTACTCAGTTGTAAGGATTTGCAAATCATTGTATTCTGTTTTTATTTACATTTTATAAAATGTCTCAACTTCATTGGAATTAGGGTTTGTACAATCCAAGGGAGTGTTCCTTTTAAGGAAGACTGTAATAACTGGAGAACGAGCAGGAAGCCCAGGGCACAGAAGGGGCAATCCAGCTTTGATGGTATTGACTGGTGAGGGTAATGGGTGTGTCTGCACCAGGGCAGTGACGTCCCCGGGGCAGGAGCCAGGTGGTAAAACCCACACTGAACAGGACCACTGGACAGCAGATCCAAAGACTTTAGCAGGAACAAAATCGCAATCCTGGAGACTGATGAAGGCTTGAGAGTTTGTTTCTATAATATTGCTACAAAGGGTAATTAAAGTTTATGATAAAAACAGAAAAAGACTGAGAAGCTTTCGCTATTAGACATTAATGGCTGGTTGCCTAGAGCCATTCAGCATGACAATCCTGCAACTCTGCTTGACAAAAAGAAAGCTTATGGGTCATTCTACCTCAAATCAGCAGATTAGAAAAAAAATTCCTGCTTGACCACCTCTGATTTGCTTGATTTTTTTTCTTTTGAACTTTGACTATAATGTAGTAACTTTGTGCAATATTAACCTGGGACTAGCAATAATTTCGGATTTATACATTTTTGAAAAAGTGCCCGTACGGCCATTTTCGCGACATTCTGAACGTTTTTAAAATTATTACCATTTTTTAGGGGCTGTATCTTCGAAAACATACAAGCAACAGAGCTGATTTTTTTCCTGCTGTTAGTCCTGTATGTGCACTCTGTATGGGGTCAGTTTCAAGTGTCTATTCATTGCTGTTTGTTTAAAAATAAATTTGAAACATCCAAAATAAATTTCACTCGCTTTGTGCGGTTCACATTTCAAGTCCATATTTGGACCACTTGTAATAGTAGCTGAGACTTACCTTTTTTGGTGAACAATCTCCTTCTCTTATAGAATAAAAATGCATAAAGAATTTGCAGAAACCATTGTATTTTAGTTCTCATATGACCCAGCAAAAAACGAATTTCGCATTTTATTGTCGATATTCAATTGGCAATTGACAAAATATGACAAGATGTACCAAAAAACTAAATATACTCCCACAAAGGTAATGACAATATTTGTTTATATACAAAGTTTCAAGTTGGTAGTAAGTCTCTAAGTTACCTAGAAAAAATTCTTAAATCGAGAATTTTTGCCTTTTTTCAAATTATTGAGAACTTGTAGAAAATCACCAGAGAAAGTTTTCAATGTACATTTCAGTATACAGGCTGTACTTCTGCATTGTATTGTCTTGTCTGGACATGTTTGCTGATCTCAAATGGGCAAGGCCTTTCAAACAAAATAGTTTGCTGCATGTTTTATTCCTCCCTGTCCGTGCTGTGTGAAAGTTTGGTGAATGACTCAAGCAAAAGTGCTTTGTGATTTATACTAGATAAACATGATCAATTGTGTAGCAAAATTACCAGTACTGGTAGTGCTATGCTGAATGGCCACAGCTGAGGTTTTAACATATTGATAAATGTGTAAATATAGAACTTATAGTAACACAAGTAATTTTTATGCCTTGGCCTTCAGTGCATGACATCATGCTTATGTCATCAGAAAATTCAGTGAGCTGTTCAGTTGATCAATAGCCATTGTAGACCGAGTTTCAAAATCAAATCCAGTGAATGTGAAATCTTTGAAGATGGCAGAGAACTTGGATACTTGTACAATTGGGAAAAAACTTTGTTCAGAACAGGATTGCCATAAACTGGACTTTGTCCAAAGTCTGAAACGGTCAGTATAATTTTGGTTTTATTATGTGCCTGCTTATTGTTCATTCCTTTATTCATATAATTAAGTGATGCAGGAGTAGTTTACAATACCTCATATTATCAGAATTATTTTCTTACAGTCCAAAGGAGTTGATCAATGTACAGGATTTATCTGAACATGACCGAGAAATGCTGCTTCACAGGTGTGGATTTGATGGACTCCCATCAGAAGCAAACATCTGTCTGTATCACAAGAAACTGTTTCTAGATCTATTCTCAACACTGCAAAAAAAGTGTTGCAATCCATTTAGTTTGCATGCCGGTTCTTATAAAGGAAGTCTGAGAGCAGTCTCCTTTGAACAAGCTAAAATGATCTCTCAAATGACAGGAAGCCACGGAATCAGTGCAGGCATGAAACTGTGTCCGAAGTGCCGACAACACCTTGCACGTCAACATGATCAAGAACATGATCGAGAACGTCCAGATGAACAGGCCAGCAGTAGGAATGAAAGTGTTAAAGAATACATACCCCCAGCTGATGTTGAAAGGTAACTAAATGAAAGCATCACCAAGCTTGGAGTCTCGCCATGCAAAGTAGCCCGAGTCAGCGGCAGAGACAAAGCAACATATGCCAAAAAGAAAGCCAAGGAAATTCCCTCCAAAGCCACAGAGTTTGTTTCAGCTTGCACTTCAGTGCCCCATGAAAAAAACAAGTCTTTCCTCAAGTGAATTGGACATCAAGAAAAAGATGGCACTTTCATCAAAACAAGAAAAACTGTCCCTATTGACCCTGGCTCCAAGGAGCTGGACAGTCGATGAAACGGCCGAAGAGTTTGGAGTCACAGCTTACATGGTTCGAAAATCCAGACACATGCGAGACGAACTGGGTATACTGCCAGATGTAAAACACAGCAAAAGAAGGCCCCTGCAAGAAGATACACTGAGAAAAGTATTGGCATTCTACTATCAAGATGATATTTCAAGAGTCCTGCCCGGATCCAAAGACTACAAAAGTGTAAAAAAAGGAGGTCAAAAAGTGCAGAAACAAAAGCGTCTTCTCCTGATGAATTTGAATGAAGCCTATGAAACATTCAAGAAGAGATTTCCCGAAGAAAAGATTGGTATATCTAAATTCTGTTCTTTGAGACCTGCAGAATGCATAACGGATGGAGCACAAGGTACACACTCTGTGAGCGTCTGCACCATACATCAGAATGTGAAACTCATGTTGGCGTCATTTCCATCAGCAGAAAAAGTGACGTACCACGATCTGTTGGAGCAGCTGGTTTGCTCTGTGGAGAACAACATCTGTATGGTTCATCAGTGTGACAATTGTCCTGGAGCCAGTGCACTTGAGAAATACTTGGAGGAGAAAATTAATGATGAGGTTGACAGTATTACATCCAAGCAGTGGGTCACAACAGATTGGACAACGCTAACAGAAAATATTGCAACTGGTCATGAATATATTGAAATGTTGATTGCAAAGGTTGAAAATCTGGCTTCACATCACTTCATTGCCAGGAAGCAAAGCGACTTCCTCAGAAACTTGAAAGCCGACATTACTGAGAATGAATGCATTGTGTTACTTGACTTTGCTGAAAACTATTCGTTTGTTGTACAGGATGCAGCAAAGGGATATCACTGGGACAACACACAATGCACCCTCCATCCTTTTGCTGTGTACTACAAAAGGCACATTGAACATGTTGAAGGTGAATCTGTGCAAACCGAAACAGTCTGCTCGAGTGTTTGTGTTGTAAGCGACTGTCTCAAACATGATACCACAGCTGTGCACACGTTTTTGTCCCACGTGATTCCCTTTGTACGCAACATTCTTCCAGATTTGAAAAAGATCATATACTTCAGTGATGGAGCGGCCTCTCAATATAAAAATCACAAATATTTTTCCAATTTGTTGCACCACAGTGAGGACTTCGGAGTGGCTGCAGAGTGGCACTTCTTTGCCACATCACACGGAAAGTCACCTTGTGATGGAATTGGTGGAACTGTGAAACGCGGTGCTGCTCGTGCCAGCTTACAAGCTACCACATCAAATCAAATCCTGACACCATCTGATCTCTTCAAGTGGGCAAAGAAACATATAGCAAATTTCTTTTGGGTCAGTAAAGAAAATGTGGCTGTTACCGCTGCATCCCTCTCAGAGCGATTCTCCACCTCCACCACAATTCCTGGTACTCGTGACAATCATTGCTTCATACCAGTCAGCGAATCTGAGCTATAAGTGAGCAGAACATTGGGGTCACCAGGGTTCACGGTCAAAGTAGGCAACAGATCAGCAATCATTCTACACCCGCCACAGACTTCCACAGATGCAGAGGAGGAGCCTGATGAACATCAGTTGGCACTTGAAGACATGGTACCGGGAAAATATGTGGCCTGCATGTAAGACAGTCATTGGTGGATTGGAAACATCAGAGACACATCGGTGGAAAACGTGGACGTTCAAGTCACATTCATGAAGCCCCATGGACCTGCTAGAAGTTTTTCATGGCCAAGAAGAGAGAATGTGTGCTGGGTGCCACTAGGGCACATCTTGACCATCATTGAAGCACCATCAACCAGTTCTGGAAGACAATACAAAATACCGGATAACACAGAGAAGGAAATCAAACGACTAGCTCATGTATAAATTACCATGCTCTAAATCAAGACACTGGTAAATCATGATGGCTTAATTATGTAATTGGTCTCCACAAACTTGTTTTGCTTTTGCACAATCATATTAAATGTCAACTAAAACTTTTTCTGCAACAAACCACAACCCTTTAAGTTGCTTTGGAATGGTCTCTGCAGCACTTCATGGAGGCTTGGAGGTGAGCTTATGCTTGTACTTGGGCCCACAGAAGTGCTGTCAAGACTCTCCTTTTGTGAACTTGTCGCAATCAGTAATTTGGATGTCATTCTTGTAATACTACATATGTTTGTGGAACTTCTTGTAGATATTTTTTTCACTAGTCATCATGAGAAATTAAGAAACCTTCACATCAGAGTGATGTTTGATCTGTATCATGATATTATTGTGCCACCAAAGAAATATTCTTGAAGTTCCGACCAAAGAAAATGCTCATTTTTTTCAATCGTGTTGAAAAAATGCCCAGTTTTTGCACTTATTGTATTATTAACCAAATTTTTTTCTGCAATTCAATTTGCAACCCTTAAAGTTGATTTGGAATGGCCTCTACAGCACTTCATGGAGACTTGCAGGTGAGCCTATGCTTGTACTTGGGTCTACAAAAAGAAGTGCTGCCGAGACTCTCCTTTTGTGAAATTGTCACTCTCGATTATTATCAACCATCACTTTCTGCAGCTAAATGTTTATCTTCACTGATCCTCATTAGAATTTTCACATCAGACTGATGGGTTGTTCCATATCAAGATTCCATATCAAGATATTTGCCATTTGTGAAATTTAAAGTTCTGCACACAAAACAAGCATATTCTTGAAATTTCCGAAAAATGCTCGATTTCAGAATTTCTTCTAGGTAACTTAGAGACTTAGTACCAACTTGAAACTTTGTATGTAAACAGATATTGTCATTACCTTTCTGGAAGTATATTTAGTTTTTTGGTACATCTTGTCATATTTTGTCAATTGCCAATTGAATATCGACAATAAAATGCGAAATTCGTTTTTTGCTGGGTCATATGAGAAATAAAATACAATTGTTTCTGCAAATTCTTTATGTATTTTTATTCTACAAGAGAAGGAGATTGTTCAACAAAAAAAGTAAGTCTCAGCTACTATTACAAGTGGTCCAAATATGGACTTGAAATGTGAATCGCACAAAGCGAGTGAAATTTATTTTAAAACAAACAGCAATGAATAGACACCTGAAACTGACCCCATACAGAGTGCACATACAGGACTAACAGCATGAAAAAATCAGCTCTGTAGCTTGTGCGGTTTCGAAGATACAGCCCCTCAAAAATGGTAATATTTTTAAAAATGTTCGGAATGTCGCGAAAATGACCGTACGGATACTTTTTCAAAAATTTATACATCCGAAATTATTGCTAGTACCAGGCTAATATTTCACAAAGTTACTACATTATAGTCAAAGTTCATAAGAAAAAAATATCAAGCAAATCAGAGATGGTCAAGTGGGAAGGTCCTGTTGAATTGAGGTGGAATGACCCTTATGTAAACCACGGAGACACAATGGAATGGGGAACACAATGTATTATGCCTGGGCAAAGGCAGATATGCAGGACACCTAACCAGTTTAGGAGAAAATACCTCTTAAAGAAATGCAGGTTGCTGAAAAGGGAGAGGAGGCAATAAGGAGGACACAAGGGTTGTGACTCGTGCATGCGTAACAGCAAGCCACATATAGTATTTTTGCTCTTATATTGGATAGATGCCTGCTTGGAAGGATGCTTTTAATGTGCTGAACATCTAAGGGCAATTGGTGTACTTGAAACTGGCAGCCGTCCATCTGGGGTTGCGAATTTCTTCAATGTTTCCCAGTCTGTGATTCGCAGATGATGGAGCATGTATCAGCAAACCCATAATGTTGGTAATCCTATGCGGTTCAAAGCGTGTATTGTCAACAACAAGAGCCAAGGATAGGTTGATTCGTACCCAGGGTCTAAGAAATCTCACTCAAACAACATATCAGATTGCTGCAAATATACTCCAGGCGACTAATGGCCGACTGACATGATGCCCATCTTCATGCAAGATGACCTCGTCTAGTGCCGCCAGCCGCCAACTTGCTAAGAGATGCGAATGGCGTACACCACGCAGAAACTGGAAAAATTTTCGTTGGTCATGTGTAATGTCCTCAGATGGGTCCTGGTACTCTTTAGACTTCCTTGATAGGCGTCGTCGCATATGGCGATGTAACGAAACCCATGCCAATGTTAACCTGAGGCAGCATGACAGATTTGGTGGTGGATCTGTTATGGTGTGGGGTGGAATCACTATGACAAACTGAACCCCACTCCATATCGTGCAAGGAAGTCACTGGTCAATACTATCCTATTCGCACTACGTGAGGGACAGTGTTTTGTCTTTCAGGATGACAACACCTGTCCTCACCGTGGAAGAATAGTAAACCACCTGCCACGGCACAATATCCATAGGATGCTCTGGTCAGCAATAAGCCTTGACCTTCTCCCTATTGAAAATGTCTGGTACATCTTGGGCCGACGTGTGCGGTAATGTGAAAGGCTACCAGTCATACTAGATGAATTTGGCCAGGCGTTGATGGAAGAATGGGACAGACTGCATCAAATCACCATAGGCAGACTCATACGCATGATGCCTTGAACAATCAATGAGTTTTTGGCCAGTAACGTTTAAAAGGGCATTACGCACTACAGATGCAAAAATGTTGATTTTCAATTTCTGTTTCTTACCCATTTCCTCTTTCACAGACCATGTCAGCAAGAGAAACTGTTTAGGTAATGAAATGTCGGGTAAATTGTTAATTCGATTACTTCTTTGTTAAGATACAACAATACAATAATTTGTGTGGGACAAATAATCTTATATCATTAGTTTGTTATTGACATTGCAATTTCAATATCCCAGATTTTTTTTTGAACAGTATAGTTCAAACTGCGACCCAAGACTGTGTAAGAAAACCATATTCTTTGACGGTGCATTCAGGAACCACATGCAAGCGAGAAAAATCCAAAAAACATATGCCTTTAATGAAGTCCGAGTCAAAGCCAAAAAACACAAGAATTGCCAAGCTACAATACGAAATCCAACAACAGAGTCGACTAAACAGGCAGGGGTCAGAACCAGGAAGACAGAGGAGCAAAGGTACATAGACAATAGGCACAAAGTCATAGTCGATGAACAAAGCTAAGGGTCATACACAGGGCATCCAAACACAGAAATCATGGTCATACAAAAATAGATCAAAATCCAAAAAGACAAAACAATACAAGAAGGACAATGACAAGAATTGAAGTCGGACAAACCAGTAGAAGAAAATAATACTCAATGGCATACACGTCGCGCAGCACAAAGAAATATTGATCAACATTCTGACTAAGTCAGTACTGCAGTGAGGACTCTTAAATAGACGGGAGGGAAGTTACATGCTACGCAGGAAACAGGTGAGCTAGATCAGACTAATTACAATGGGAGAATCACATGAGGGAAACCCTAATCACGAAAATTGGCGAAAGCCAAGACACGGACAGGAATGACACAGCCTATGACATTTAAGCAGCTCCGGTCAAGGAGTCCTAAATGCACAGATAATGAGGGCAGGAAAGTAATTAAGCACGTGAGAGAAACACAGGGGGAGACAGGTAAAGCTGAGCAAGAGGCGGAGACTAGAACAGGGCAATTGCTGAGAGGGAATTAGTATAAATTAGTAGCGGTGCAACTTTACAGATTTAACGAGAGTGCTCGTTAGTTAGTTGGTAATCTAAATACATGGATTAGTTGTGTTAGTAGACTATGATACAAAATACAAATGTTAGTTTTGTTAGCAATCAGAACAGTAAGACGAAGGAAGTAAACGAGAATCGAAGGAATATATTAAACACCAGAATTCATTTAAACCACCCGAAGTAAGTTAGCACGCAAACTGGGAAGACGGACTGAACCAAGTAGATCACAAGACAGGGGAGACGAGTGCAATGAAACTGAGAAAAGGAATGAACCAAAAACCTGAGAATTACAATAACAAAAAAGAATAAATAAGACAAAATGATGAACACAGATCCTGAACATAAACATGAACATAAACATGACAAAAAACCATGACCATGACATCTTCAACTTCTTCAACCTAATCCTGAACACTAACCATAACCTTCACCTTAACCCCTTACCACTCCGACGGCCCATATACAGGCCCATCAGGGAAGTTAAAAACAAGAAAAGATTTCATTTTACCTCAGGTACGTCCTTTATAGGCATTTTAAGAAAATGTTACTGGAGTTAAGAAGTACAACTCCAATTCTGAAATAGTTGGGACGAAGTGTAAAGTGTAAGCGTAAAATCAAAATGCAGTGACGTTCCGATCACATGAACCAATATGTTTATTTAAAATAGATAGATTAGTAGAACATTTTTATCCACAAAATGATTATTATTTCAAATTTTCTGGCTGCGGTAGCACCAGCACAGTGGTTAGCATTGCTGCCTCACAGCAAGAAGGTTGTGGGTTCGAATCCGGCCTGGGGCCTTTCTGTGTGGAGTTTGCATGTTCTCCCCATGTTCGCGTGGGTTTTCTCCGGGTACTCCGGTTTCCTCCCACAGTCCAAACACATGCGTATCAGGCTAATTAGACACACTAAATTGCCCACAGTGTGAATGGTGTGTGCGCCCTGCGATGGATTGGCAAGCTGTTCAGGGTGGGTCCCTGCCTTTGCCCGTAGTCAGCTGGGATAGGCTCCAGCTCGCCCCGCGACCCTAGTGAGGAATAAGGGGTATATAAAATGGATGGATGTTCCTGGCTCCAACAAATCTTAAAAAAGTTGCGACACAGGCAAAAGGGGCCAAAAAAGCGATTAATATGTCAGAGAATAAGCTTAATGAACATTTAGCAATTATGTTAACATGCATTAGGTGTGGAGCGTGATTGGCCATAAAAGGAATGTCTTAGAGGGTGATTCTCTCAGAAGTAAAGATGGCCAGAGGCTCTCCAATCTGTGAAGGCTTGCGTACAAAATTGTGGAATGCTTTGAAAGTAATGTTCCTCAATGTCAAATTGCAAAGGCTTTGAAGGTCTCATCATCGACAGTGAATAACGTAATAAAAAGATTCAGAGAAACTGGAAAAATCTCTGTGCGTAAGGGACAAGGCCAAAGACCTTTTCTGGATGCCCGTGATCATTGGGCCCCCAGATGCCACTGCATCACTCACCGGCATGACTCTGTCATTGACATTACTAAATGGGCCCAGGAATACTTCAAGAAACCACTGTCTGTAAACACAGTCGGCCGTGCCATCCACAGATGCCACATGCCACTTGCATGTTTTAAAAAGCACCATGAATGCTGAAAGCTATATAAAGGTTTTAGAGCAACATATACTCCCCTCCAGACGACATCTATTCCAGGGAAGGCCTTGTGTATGTCAGCAGGACAATGCAAAACTGCAACTATTACAACAGCATGGCTTCATAGTAGAAGAGTGCGTGTTCTGAAGTGGCCAGTCTGCAGTCCTGATCTTTCACCGATAGAGAACATTTGGTGGATAATTAAACAATAAATCCATCAAAGGAGACCCAAAACTCTCCAACAGGTGGAAGCCTGTATTAACCTTCATCCTACCAGCTGGGGTCCGATCGGACCCCGCATGGTATTTTTTGCATGTCAAATTTTTACCACCCGCACTTTGGTGTCCAGGTTTTAGGAGTTTGTTGGTCTACCCTAGCCTGCTTCAGGCCTTGTGACACTTTCAGATGCTAGCAGAGTATTAGGTGGTAAGATAGATTTTTATTACCAATTTTAAAATTGGTAATTTCGCAATGTGTTTAAGATGTGTAACATCCTGTTTTTACTACATTTGCAGTGAATAATGGCCAACAGAGGTAGACCAGCACGATACACAGCTGCACAGGCTCTTAGGATAATATTACAATCAGATGAAGATTCTGATCTGGAAGATTCAGACATATCAGACGCTGAAAGCGATCATATCTCAGAACCATCTGACCAAAGCGACATCGAATCTGCATTGATTAATATTCTGGTATTTTTGTGCTATTATCACTTGTTTGTAACCAATTTCACATTTAAACAAGCAAAGGTCTTTTGTGATTCATTTTTCTTTGTTACAAAAACAAAAATATTTGGGGGGTCCGAATGGACCCCAGTTGGTAGGATTTGTATGTAAAATATGTTGGTAGGTTGAAGGTTAAACAAGAGTGGGATAAAATTCCAATGGCTAAACTCAAGAGACTTGTCTCCTCAATGCCCTGACGCCTCCACTCTGTGTTAAAAAGAAGAGGGGATTCTACACCATGGTAAACAGGCCCGTGTCCCAACTTTTTGGAGATGTGTAACAGCCATAAAATTTGAAATGAGCTCATTTTGTAGATAAAATTGTAAAATTTCTCAGTTTCAACATTTGCTATGTTATCTCTGTTCAATTGAGAATAAAATACTGGCTGGTGTGATTTGAAAATCATTGCGTTTTGATTTTATTCAAAATTTACACTTCGTACCAACTATTTGGGAATTTTAGTTGCAGTATAACTCACTAACTCACCAATAACCTAAATACAGCTAATTATAATAGAACAGACATTCCATTATTATGGAAAAGCAGGGAATACGCTACCCTAGATGTGATTTGGAAGTCAATGAAATGTTCATTCATGAAATGTGAGCAGAGCAAATTTATGTGTAAACTGTTCGCAGACGGAAATTTACGTGCATCTCCGCATTCATCAATATTTCAGTAGCTCTGATCTTTTCGTCGTTACTGACAGAATGTACACATGCTGCAGACCACGCGTAGTGCTAGAGTAAATTTAAGAATGCACACAAATTATGCTAGTCACAATTGGAAATTACAATTTTATTTCATGTTGCGCCTTGTTATGTACACAATACGCAGATGACTTTGAAACACATGATATAGCCTAAACATGTCAAACAATTAAAAATATAAAACATTTAGTGAAATTAGTTAGCAATTGGCAGGTTTAAGATCTAGATTAGGTTCATGATTGTGAATTATCTATGTTAATCAACTCAATTGATTACACGTTTGTTCATGTTGAATGATGATAATAAGAAAATGAAAGTGGAGGCATGTTGCCGTCTCCGTCAGGTATAATTCCTGATAGAGAGGTCTCCCTAATTATGCCAGCAATGCGCTCATCTGCCATTGATAGTTCGTCCCATGAATAACCAAAGGCCGCAAGTGACATGCAGAACTCGTAACTCATGGTGCAGAAAAACATATTTCATCAGGAATGTCACTTGCGACCTTTTGTTATTCATGGCATGAGTTGTGACTGTGAGCCCCCTCCTCCTCCTGTGGCTGAGGATTTTTTTGTGTGCACTTATGCATTTCTTTGCCTTCAGTTTCATGTCAAACCATTTACACTTCACCTCGACATTGTTCTTTGGACTACAGAGACAACTTTAGCGGCATCTGTCACGTCCCTCCAGGCCTTCGCTTTGCCTGTCCCTGTCACACCACTGCTCACAGATGAAAATAAAATGTTTTTCTCAACCCCACCCACACTTCAGAATAATTATTTTTCCTTTTCTCTCTTTCTTTGTTTACTTCATGAATGACAGGTCGGCTGGATGCATCTACACCTCCTTATATGGTGGTCATTGGCAATTCATGGGCGGGAATTTATGCAAATAGCTGAATACCGCGAGCGTGCTGTCACTTTACGATGGATTGGCATTCATGATCATGCACACATCTTTACAATCAGATCTGAGTGTCCCGCGGTGGTCATGAATCCGGAGTAGTTTTTTAGTAGCTTAGGCTTTTATGTGCAAATCTACGCATAAATTTACTAACGTTTCATGAATGAGCACCAATGTGTTTTGATTTCATTAAACAATTTACACTTTGTCCCAACTATTTCGGAATTGGGATTGTAGTAACTTTATACAAAACCATAATGTTTTCACAACCATTTGTTCAGGAGGGCGCACTATCACTTATTGTAAATGAGGAAATGCTCCTACAGGCTGCATCACAAAGAATCCTATGGGTGATATCAAATGCTAGGGAACAAACAGCTTATATGGGCCTTTCATTGTGAGGACATGAAAAAATCAGGGGTTTACAAATGTATGTAAACTCATAAAAATTTCTGAATGAGTGCAGGAAAGATTGAATGACAGTACAGTTTGAGGACAAGCATGCAGTTTTTGAAGCAGCGTCTACTAGTGTTAAAAAAAAGCCTAGACCATGATAATACGAGTTAGAGGCCCACTTGGCAAGGTAAAGCGAGATTGATTTCCTTTTGTATTATCTAAACTTGAGCTGTATCAATTACATCATGCTGCCCAGAAGCAGCCTTGCTATCGACCTACAATCAGGACAAAAGATTTCCTGGTTAAATGCTGGTGCTCTATTCCTCCTTTCCCCTCTCATGTACAATGTCTTTCTTTCTCGCTTTTCATTGTACAATTAAGTTTAAACAATGGCATCATTGGAAGCTACATGATAGCATGGTGCGTCCAGGTCACCCACAATTGGCATTTGAGGTCAGACAAGGACCTAAAAAAAAGAAAGAATAAAAAGATTAGGCCTCATATCAGGCAAGTCAGTCTAACATTAAAGTGGAAATGAGGCACAAGTTTGTCTCAAATTAAAATATAAGATTGAAGTTATAGCCCTTTCATTCAAGATTCATGACTGGTTGTGATATATTTGGCTTTTATTTGCAGCCTCTCCGATGTAACCAGGTGTAATTCAAAATGTTCTGACCAGCCAAATACTACAAAAATTTTGTAGTGGTATTGCTGGATTTTATGGAGATTGAGAGGACATGTTACCTGAAGGCACTATCTACCCAAAAGAAGATGAGATTTAAGACCGGTATTGTGGTTTGAGAACTGAAACAGATAAGGGCAGACTGGAACAGAGCTGCAAAAAATGAAATCAAGACAAAATCAGTGAAGCTCCAGTGATCTGGATTCTTACATGCAAATAAACACTAAAGGACATTAAAGGTAATCTGAAAAGGAACAAATTCTTGCACCTTATATTAATATTACACTGTAGTTTTGTTTTTTTTTCCCAAATATCTTTACTTGCTGTCCTAATGGAAAACAGTTTTCCCTGACTGTCTAAATTTATCATTGAAATCAATGTAGTGCATTCAGCCTTCATTCACCAAAGAATTTTTTGTTCACGGTTTTAATTACAGTCTGCAACAATTCTCATCTCTTGAGATTTATCCGCTGCATAAAAATACAGAGACCAAATATTATCATCCATAATTTTGTAGATGTAATATTCTCAAAAATATTAACAAATGTCTAGTATACTTGAAAGGTTTGATTTAAAAATTCTGGTGTATTGCAAGTAAAAAGAAAGTAAGCAAAGATTCACAAATCATATGTGACCTGTATGGAACTGAGAATAGTGCTATGCAATATATTTCATGTTTTACTTATCAATTTTATTTATTTATTTATTTATATTTCTTGGAAAGACGTGCTCATACTGGACTTGATGCCTGCAACATATTCCGCACAGGGGCAATATAAGACTCAGAAAGAGTTGAAATTATAAAACATGGGTGAACAGGTGTTGTAAAGGTGATGATGTCATGCTTGGAAAAAAGAGCTGATCTGTTAAAGGCCCAGTTGTTTTGTCTCTTAAAAAAACCTTCATTCAATCTCTGACCATTTTGGTGATCCAAGTCATTGTAATTTCATCGTGTCACTCTGACCTTTGAAAGTCACCGACAGTTAAATTGAATGTCACCAAATGAAAGTTCTTCAGTGACTTCCTAGATGTCTGTAACACAAGCCTTGGCTCCATCTGTGACCATTTCATTGATAAAAGTCATTGCATTTTCACTTGGTCATATTTACCTTCGAAGGTCAAGCGTGAAGGTCACGAAAGGAAAGTTTTTGTATATGAACGGTCGTACCAACCGGCAGTGGTCGGCAGCTTTTTAACCGTAGAGCACAATTGGCTATATCGTTACAGGGTTTCAAATTGGGAAGTGTAACAGACAACCTATTCCCTGTAGGAAGTACAGGAGACTAGTTTGAGTGCCACGACACTCTCCGACTCATAGGCTGGTAGTTTGGGAGCACTACTATTACTAATATCGGTTTTAATTAAGAATACACTCATCTAGTGATTTCACTGGCTGTCGACTGATTGGGGGTGATGGGGGGGTGTGACCATGTGAGGTTTTCACCTGCGTGAAACCTTATTGGTGACGTGGCGGATATGGAGGAGAGACACTTTTTGAAATGCCAGCGGGAGCAAGGAGCATGTGAAAGAGCCACCCTCGAAATGGTGTGTGTTACCTGCAATCGATCCTATAACTAGACGCCAGGGAAATTTGAAGAAAACCCGAACTGAACTAAACTGACGACTGGGAGCTGTTCGTCCAGCGTCGGACTTCGCCTGCTGCTCCGGCCGTACGCTGACGACTAGTCGAGGAAGCGGTTCTCAACCAGCCTCGGCTCGTGCTACCACCCGTGGAGCTTGTGGGGAGGTAAGGTCGCGCCCAAGAACCTCAGTCAGGACGACAGCCACTTTACTGACCAGCTAGCTGGTCCTTGCTATTACCGCTGCTGTGGGGGAAAGGAGTGTTTTCCCTTTTCCCTAGACAACGAGTTTTCAGTGAATTCCCTCACAAGTGGGTTCGGTAATAGAAGGGACTGTCGGAAATAGGAGAAAAAATTAATAGCTTTGTTCGTTGCTAAAGCGCCTCCTGTTGGCCAGACGGGAGCTCGTCAGGAAGACTCTAAGTCTGTTCATGTCTTGGTATCCTCCGCCCTCGTTCTGAGCTTGCAAAGATTCAACCTATGAGTGTATAAGAAGCGGTGACTGACAGGCACGTGCTTCGAAGGAGAGCCATGAACTGTCTTCACTCTCCTGAATTGGCAACAAGGAGTCGCAAACGTGCAAGCCTTGAATATAGTTCACCAATTGGGCATTCCAGATTCGGGTGGGATTGGAGATGCCAAATTTATTTAAAAAAAACAAATCTAAATTTTCTCATCTAAATGCAGAATTTACTGATGCGCTGCAGAGCTGGAGAGCTTTTGAAAAAGGACTGTTTAACCCCTTCCATAAAACATGGAGAAGATAATATTATGATTTGAGGTTCAGTCTGCTGGAAATGAGCCGGTGATCTCATAATCGATTGAATCATGAATCAAAAGAAGTATCACAGCATCTCTGCGAGGCATGCATTTTCATCTGGAATGAAACTGCTGAAACTGGTTGGGGATTTTACTTTGACAAAGATGACCCTAAACACACTTCTAAGTTTTACGGAAAGAATCATCTGGCGATCTAAAAATTTTGGAAAAAGAGAGAATAAAAGTCCGCACACTGTTAAAGTAGCTCCCAGAAGACTTTATTCTTTGTACAACATTTCGGCCGACGTGGCCTTTGTCAGGTGAGTTCCACACATGTGATAGGGGTGGGGGTGGGGGTTTATATACACTAAAGACGGTAAATGGACGAAACCAAAGTGCAATGAGTCCCAATATACCAAAATAATCACATAATACCCATGATCCAAAAACAACACTATGTATATACAAAAAGTAAAAGTATATCAAGTGTGTATATATATAAATTTTTTTTTTTTTAATTTGGCATCTCCAATCCCACCCGAATCTGGAATGCCCAATTGGGGAACTATGTACAAAGCTTGCTCGTATGCGACCCCTTGCTGTTAACTCAGGATAGTGAGACAGTTCACGGCTCTCCTCCGAAGCACGTGCCTGTCTGCCACTGATTCTTATACACTTAAGTTCAGAACTAGGGCGGAGGATACCCGGACATGAACCAACCCGGAGTCTTCCTGACGAGCGCCCGTCTGGCCAACAGGAGGCGCTGGAGCAACGAACAAAGCTGTTATTATTATTATATACCCAAATCCGGCAGTCCCTTCCCAATTTGAAACCCTGTAGCGCGATAGCTAATTGTGCGCTACTCTGAAAAAGCTGCCGACCCCTGCCGGTGGGTACGCCGGGGCTTGAGCTCACGAGGTGGTGATCACCTCTGCACTGCAGAGCAGTGCTTTAGCCGTGTGAGCCACCCGGCAGCTTATCAAGTGTGTATATTAGCTATTTTCACAAGCCTATATACACATTTGATATACTTTTACTTTTTTGTATGTACATAGTGTTGTTTTTTGATCATGGGTATTATGTGTCTATTTTGGTATATTGGGACTCATTGCATTTTGGTTTCGTCCATCTACCATCTTTAGTGTATATAAACCCCCACCCCCACTCCTATCACATGTGTGGAACTCACCTGACGAAGGCTACGTCGGCTGAAACGTTGTACAAGGAATAAAGTCTTCTGGGAGCTACTTTAACAGTGTGCGGACTTTTATTCTCTCTTTTTTCTACTGTTTCTTTGGGTCCAGCACCTGTGATATTGGTTTTTGGATGTGCGTGCATTCATTCTATTTATGCGATCTAAAAATTTTGGCCTGCTGAAACTCAAGACTTTAATCTGACTGAGCAAATCTAGGATTTGCTTCATACAAAAATAAATGAAGCTGTTGCAACACTGAAAGAATCTCTTTGGAATTAACTTCAAGACTTATGGAACGGTTCAATGATTGAGCGAATATAAAAAAAAAGCAAACTCTGAAAGATTAAATACTATAATCAAAGAAAAAGGTGGCCACACTAGATATTGACTTTTCACTCTCAGAAAGACATAATTAGGGGTCCAAGGACTAAGTGCTGGAACCCTTTTATTTTTATTTGGATTATTATTATTAGGCTTCCACATGTAGCTGGAAGCCTATTGTTTTTGCAGGGATTATTATTTTCCTGTTTTTTTTTCTTTTTTTTGTGCTCTTTGTCCCAAACTGAGGCCAAACTGTTACAGACCACTTTGACAGCTTTTGCAGGTTGAGAGAGATCATTGAAGGCTCATGAACGGTGTGATAACCTTTACGTTCTGTGACCTAGTTTTTCCGCCATTTTGGCTGAGAGGTAAAACCTTTAGACATCTTCTTCTCCACAACGGCTGAACAGATTGCTCTCAAATTTGATGTGCAGCTTTAGCTGAGAAGGGTACACAAAGTTTGAAAAAACGGTGAAGTTGCAGTAAAATCTGAAGAAGTTCCACTGTGACCTAATTATATCTCGACACGTTATCAATTTTAAAATTCTCAAAAGAAGTGACACAAAATACTGTTCTACTGTGGAGACTGAAATCAGATGATCGAATCTGCAGTTATTCTTTCGTATGACAAATCGTTTTGGTGTCATTGCTATTCAAAGTTGAAAAACTGACCCACTTTGGCAGTCACATGACAGAAAGTCATTGGCCCTCATTTTTCAAACTTGCGTAGGATCTGGTGTAGATATTTGGGTGTTCTGTCTCAGCAATGAATTAAGGCAAAGATTTCATTTTGGAATGAATTTACAGAAGAGTAGGGTCCACAAATGACAATTCATAAAGATGTGCTAAAGGCTTGCAATTCGAAATAATACATGTATATCTTTATTATATATAATATTATATATTATATATAATTTAATTTATATATAGTTTATTTTTAAATGTCCAGTAAGAATTATTCAAAATGCCTGTAAACACATTAATCTTTGAGCTCTGACTGAGTGGTCGTGAAGAAGGTTTCAGAATCTGACTGGAGATTTGACGATATGCTAACGTGTTACAACATCCAGCAAACACTAGATCGCACAATCAATTTCATTCCTCACTATGCAAATGAAACCGCCAAACCATATCTGGTTTACTGATACAATTAAATGTTAGAATTTTTCTTTTCCAGAGAAAAACATGATAACTGAGTGTCAGTAAATACTAGATCCTAAGCTGATGTCTTCACAGGAAAGCAAAAAAGCAACCGTTCCCAAAAGAAACCACGTGCAAACTTTGCAGTGCTTGAAGACTGCTTACACAGAATTATGATTTGAATACATAAACTGAAATCGAGAACAGCAAATGGGCTTGGAAGCTGAGTAAACGCCTGTGGCTTCGAGTTTTTTTCTGCCACATTTCCAATTTTACCCAAAACCGGCGATCAAAAAGTCACCAAATTTGGTAGGATGTTAGAGGGTAATGTGATGAACAATTGTCTCCAGTATGGCATCCATAGGTTATATGACCAGGCAGACATCTAGGATTGAAATCGCCTTTTTCAAAAGCTCAGCCCCTTTGACCCATTTGACGAAAAGTCACAAAAATTAGAATACAGGTTTCCCTCATCACAAGGAACAATTTTGCTACTTGAACCTTTCAAGTCCCCCACATTGGAGTTGGAGCTAATTTGCATAATTATGATTTCAGCAAAAATGGCATCTTCTCCTGAACCGTTGAGCTGATTTGAATGAAATTTGAACACGTCATCTTGAACCCAATCTCAATATAAATTGTGAAAAAGAAGCTGCTACATCAAAAAACATGGCTGCCACAAGCCAATCAATTTGCCTCATTTACTAATTAATATGCAAATGACCCAGTATAATTCACCGTTGCATCAATCATTCTAAAATGTCTCGTGCATGATGACAAGGCCTCACTGACAAGTTGAAAGTAATCCATCAAAAAACAGAGAATACAGAAGCGCTTGAGCATGCCCATTTTTATAATGTGAAAAATATACTTTCAAATCTTCTACTCATGAACCGTAACTTCAATTGATGCAAAATTCCATGTGTTGAGCCTGTACTGTATACTCTATCTAAATTGCAAAGGAATAGTCACTACATCAAGTAACGTGCCAGTCACTTTGCACAGGTCTCAAAATCAATATTAAAAAATTGTGTTCAAATGGGAATCAATTGTAGACAGTTGCTTAAAAAGTATCAATACTTTGCATTCTTCCATAACCCCAAAGGGTGATTCTTCTGTTTGAAATGTTTTATACTGGTATCATGGTTTGGCTGCCACAGTGGATTTTATGTTACAAATTCAGCTTGTCCTCCTGGCAAAACAACTCCCTTTGTCAACAATCATCCCAATGAGGGAGAATGTCATGGGTCAGAAAATTTGGGGACTATCTTGAATTATCTATATACGCCTAAGACCCGATACGGGTAAAACACTTTAAAGAATAAATAATAGAGACAAATTATATCAAGTTCAAGTTCTGTTCAAGGCTTTCTTTCGAGCTCGGTGCTCCTTTCTTCGATTATAGAGTGCAATTCGGTTTTCATCCACAGCTTCACAAACATTTCCGATGGTTCTTCTCCAGAGCGGTCGGTCAGTAACCAATTCTTTCCATTGATCTAAAACTCTTCCCGACTTCAGAAGACTTTTACAAGTGTCTTTATACCTTAGTTTCGGTCGACCAACAGGACGAATACCATGGTCGAGTTCACCGTAGAGGAGGGATTTTACAGGACGATTGTTATCAATTCTAGATACGTGACCAAGCCAGCGCAAACGGCTTTTAACTAAGGTGATTTCGATATCCTCAGCATTTGCTCGTCGTAACACCTCTTCGTTACTTACATAGTCACTCCACTTTATCCTCAGTATTTTCCTCAAATGACGCTGTTGGACTGTCCAAAGCTGATTGATGTTATGTCGATACAGTGTCCAGGTTTCGGAACCGTATGTGAGTAATGGCGTCATACATTGGGTATAAACTTTCAGCTTTGTCGATGGTGTGAGGTCATGGGAATCGAAAACACGTTGACGTAGCCGACTGTACACAGATGATACAGCTTGTATACGTGTGACTAGGTCCTCTTTTACTGAACAGTCGCTGGTAACCATGCTCCTGAGGTATTTGAAACGGTTTACATTTCTGACTGGCTTGCCGTCGATGAAAAACTGCTCTTTTGGTCCAATGCACATAGTTTCAGTCTTTTTGATATTAATAGAGAGGCCCATTCGTTTTGCCATGTCATTGTATGCTGTTAGCAAAGTCTGCAGACCAAGTGAGGAGTCGCTAAAGATGGCGATGTCATCAGCATACTGTGCTTCTCTGATAAAGTCAATTAAGGTTTTAGTTTTGGCTTTCAATCTCTTTAAGTCAAAGAGATCACCATCGTAGCGGAATCTAATTTTGATACTGAATTGATGGCCAATATTTTTGTATGCAAGTAAGAGAAGAACAGAAGCATAGATACCATACAGTGTGGGTGCTAACTTACATCCCTGTTTCACACCACTTTTATATTCAAACGATTCGGTCAAAACTCCATCGACAATAAGACGGGAATTAACTTGAGAATAAAGACTTTGAATCAGCCTGATGAACTTTGGTGGACACCCAAGATTTTAAAAAGAAAGTCCCTGTTGACTGTGTCGAACGCCTTGGTAAAATCGACAAAAACAATGTACATATTTTGACGTTGTTCCTTAGCTTTCTCCATAAGTTGTCTGAGAGTAAAGATTCCATCAATGGTACTTCTGTTTTCACAATATCCAGATTGTGACTGGGGATAAACCTTATCAGCTATGCGTTTAAGTCTCTGTAAGAGGATATCAGCAAACACTTTCCCCACCACACTTAACAGAGAAATCCCACGATAGTTCCCGCATTGACTTCGATCTCCCTGTTTGAAGAGGATGGTAATGTTTGAATCAGTAACTTCTGATGGTATGTTTTCAGTGATCCAGAACATTAAAATAATCTTGAAAAGGAATGCTTTTAGGGTATTTCCACCATGTACAAGTACTTCAGGCAAAACACCATCAGGACCGGGGCTTTTACCAAGTTTTGTATTTTTGAGTGCAGTATCAAGTTCTCCTTCAGTTATTGGAAGATCAAGTGAAACATCTGTTGGGAGCTGTTCGATATCATCAATAAGACTTGCGTCAACATTTGTTGGTTGGTTAAGTAGCTCGCTAAAGTGTTCTACCCATCTCTCTTTGATGTCTGGGGTTGATGTAAGAAGGACGCTGCTTTTCTATTGTACTGGGTGTGTGGTTTTGCTCCTGGGACCGTAGATCTTATTAATAGCTGTGTAGAATTCTCGGTAGTTTTTGGACTGAGTGTAACGTTCAGCTTCTGCTGCTCTTTCATGGAACCATTGATTTTTCAAAAGCCTGATGCGTCCGCGTAATTCATTTCGATTCATTTGTTTATCTTTCAAGAGTTGTTGTATCTCCTCGTCTTGATCGTCAAACCAGTCATTTGATACTTTCTTCTTTTGATTTTGATTGAAAGTGTGTTTGGCAGCTTCCTGCAAAGTCACTTTAAATTCTTCCCAATCAAGGTTACAATCTGGAATCTTCTCATCAAGAAATAGTTTCAAACAATGTTTCTTTTCTGAAGTTAACATGATATCAAACTTTTTAGGGGGTTTCAAACCTTTCTTTTTACGTTGAATTCTGAAATTGCATTTTGAGGTTAGTAGTTTATGGCCTGTAAAGCAATCAGCTGTGGTGTCAACTTTTACAATAGTGATATACTGTTTTGCACTTGCATTGGCAAGGATATGATCAATTTGGTGAAAATGTTTAGAGCGTAGATGTTGCCAAGTGGTTTTAAGACTGTTTTTCATTTGAAACACGGTTCCCATGACGCATAACTGATACCTGGAACAAAATTCAAGTAGCATGAGCCCATTAGAATTCATGTTTCCAACTCCATGTTTTCCAATTACTGAGGGCCAGGATGACCAGTCTTTTCCAACACGGGCATTTAGATCACCTAGAATAATAATGCTGTCATTTCTTGCGTTCTCTACACAATCTCCAAGCTGTTCGTAAAATTGCTCCTTCTCTTCTTGAGTCCTCTGCATAGTTGGTCCGTAAACACTGATAAGCATCAAATAGTCACCACGACTATCAAATACGACAACGGAGACCCCAGACTGTTGAACAACTTAAGCTGTACATCAAGCAAGAATGGGAAAGAGTTCTACCTGAAAAGCTTCAAAAATTGGTTTCCTCAGTTCCCAAACGTTTACTGAGTGTCGTTAAAAGGAAAGGCGATGTAACACAGTGGTAAAAAGGCCCCTGTGCCAACTTCTTTGCAATGTGTTGCTGCCTTTAAATTCTAAGTTAATGAATATTTGCAAAAAAATAATAAAGTTTCTCAGTTTGAACATTAAACATCTTGTCTTTGCAGTGTATTCAATTGAATATAAGTTGAAAAGGATTTGCAAATCATTGTATTCTGTTTTTATCTAGGATTTACATAACGTGCCAACTTCACTGGTTTTGGGTTTTGTAGCTTAGTGGCTCTTCTGTGAACTTTCTCTAGAGCCTCTATATCTTTCTTAAAGTATGGTCCCCAGAACTGTACACAATACTCCAGATGTGGTCTGACGAATGTGTTGAACAAAAGAAGTATCACCTCCTTAGATTAGTTCCCAATACTTTTGGCAATGTATCCCAGCATCTGATTGGCTTTTTTAACTGCTATGGCACAATGGCTAGAGCCTGTGAGGGTTTGGTCAACAATCACTCCCAAATCTTTCTCGTGTGGAGCGCATTCCACTTTTAAACCTCCCATGAAGTAATCCTGTCGAAAGTTTTTATTACCTACATGTAATAATTTACATTTTGCTACATTAAATTTCATTTGCCACATTTGCCTAATTCTGGATTCAATCCAAATCATCCTGAATCACTTTAGTGGACTCTAAACTATTTACCAAACCTCCCAATTTAGTATCATCTGCTCTCAATATTCCTATCAAGATCATTAATGTAGATGAGGAACAGCAGGGGTCCCAACAACGATACCTAGGGGACACCCACCATACCCAGCTCAGATGAGATACCACTAACCACCAGTCTTTGTGTTCTTTCCTGTAACCAGTTCTGAATCCGCTCCAGAATACCTCCTGTAACTCCAATGGAGCTCATTTTAAAAATTAGTCTCTTATGTGGTGCTGTATCAAATGCTTTCTGAAAATCCAAGTATATGAAGTCATAAGCCCTGCTCTGGTCATAAGTCTTGGTGGCCTCTTCAAAAAATTCCAGAAGGTTTATCAGGCATGACCTTCCCTGACAGAAACCATGTTGGCTATCCCTCAAGATACTGTTACGTTCAAGAAGTCCAGCTCATCTTTTATGATAGATTCCAATATTTTGCATGCAATGCAAGTTAAACTGACTGGCCTGTAATTTCCTGGCTCAGTGCGGTCTCCTTTATTATATATTGGTATTATATTGCCCTGTTTCCAATAATTTGGTATTTCTCCAGTTTCTAAAGACCATCTGAAGATGGCGGATAGCGGCTGAAAGATGATCTCATCAACTTCCCTGAGCACTCTAGGATATAAGCCATCAGGACCTGCCGACTTGTCTGCCTTTATTTTATGCAACTTGACTAATACTTTGTTATACTGAACTTCAATTTCCGCAAAATAATCTTGAGCATTTAACATGCCCTCTGGCCCAATAAAGACTCACTCTGAGATAAAATTCTCCACAAAGTAACTGTTTAAGGTATCCGCAATATCCTTGTTATCATATAGCAGCAATCCATTTTTAGTCGTTATGCACTTAACCTGCTCTTTCACTTTCCTTTTTCTGCTACAGTACTGAAAGAAGCGCTAGGGTTAGTTTTTGCCCCCTCTGCAATTTGTCTTTCATACAGTCTTCTAGCATTCCTCAGCTCTTTTTTGACCACCGCCCGCATTTTACAGTCTTCAGCCTTAGTGTTCTCATTGTTATCCTTCATGTACATCTTATGAAGATTCCTCTTTTCCCTCAAAATCCTATGAATACTTTTGGTCATCCACTGAGGATTCTGCTTTTTCAGCTAACTTTTGGACACCTTTGGAATGAATTTGCATTGTGATTCAAGTAAAACCCCCTTAAATCTTTCCCACATCTCATTTACGGAATCACAGTCCAGGAGTGTCTCCCATTTATTTCATTTAGATATGAGCGCATCCTGTCGAAGTTTCCTCGCCTAAAATTGAAAATTTTGGTTTTTGAATACACCTTTTTAACTTCCCATGAAACATCAAAATTAACAGCAGAGTGATCACTTGTCCCAAGTGGCTCCAGTACCTCAACATTGCTAATTCTATCTCGGTCATCACAGAGTACTAACTCGAAAATTGCCTTCTCCCCCGTAGGTTTATTAAGATACTGCACCAAAAATTATCTTTTGTAACATATAGAGATTCTTTCGCCCAACTACCCTGTCCTTTCACCATTTCCCAATTGATATCAGGATAATTTAATTCACCCATAATAATCGTCCTTCCACCTCTACGAGCTTACGTAATCCTCTTAAAAAGCATTACATTGACTGTACTGTCCAAAGCTGGTGGTCGATAGCATACTCCAATGTTTAAACCTGTCTCGTGTTGGCCAATGAGCCTGACCCTGACCGTCCTAGACCACGAGCTTTGCATTCTCCCTGTACTTTGCCGCTTTCTTGTGTATAGACCCATTTTTGTCTGACTTCGATTTTTGTGATTGGTGCCCTGTTTACAACCCTGGATTACGCCCTTTGGATTGTGGACTTTGTACTGTCACCCGCTCTGTTGGGGGGTTTCCCCATTCAGAAATAAAGCCTCCTTTTTGTATTTTACTGGTTGTCGCCATTGGCAACCTCACAGACCCAGATATCTTCACAGGGCAAGGAATGTTCAAATTCGGGAATTTCCCGTACATTTATGTTTTCGTTCACATAGATTGCTACGCCCCTCCTCGCCTGTTACATCTATCCTTCCTAAAGAGCTTATAACCTTCTATATTATATTCATGTCCATCCTCTTCACTAAACCATGTCTCTGTAATCCAACTATGTCATAGCCCTCACGAATCATAACAGCCTCAAGCTCTGGAAATGGCTGCTGCTTCAAGCCCCCCACTACGCTTTGTTGCTTTAAAAGTATATCATCAATAGTCCATGTAACGCCATCAGCTTCCATCGGTGCAGTCTGTATTTCCCTATGTGTAACACTCACTTACCTCCCTGCCCCCCCAAGTCCCAGTTTAAATAATCCTGTGCTACCCTCAACATACGCTGGCCCAGTGCAAAGGTAACCCTCCAGTTCAGGTACAGCTCCTCAGGCTTGAACAGGTCACCCCTGTCCCAGAAAAAGTTCCAGAGCCCCATAACCCTGTACCCCTCTTTCTTACACCAGGTCCGTAGCCACGTGTGAAACCCCAGAAAAAAATTCTGCTTTCCTCTGCTTGCACGTGGTACCAGTAGAATCCTGGGCAACACTACCGTTGAGGATCTGCTCCTAAGCTTCTCAGCTAATTCCACAAATTTGCCTTGCAGAACCTCAAACCTACCCTTACCTCTGTCATTTGTCCCAACATGGACCATGACAACTGGATCCCTCCCTGCTCTGGCCAGGAGCTTGACCGCACGCTCTAGGAGGTCTCCTACCTGGGCACCAGGCAGGCAACACACCGTGCGAGACTCCATGTTGCACGAACAGACTAAGCTATTTATTGCTCTAAGTATTGAGTCCTCCACTATCATTAACTCTCTTTTCTGAGGGGTAGAGGCCAGCAGGGTGCCCTTGTGCTCATCAGTCCCCTCACTCTCAGGGTCAGGGGGCCAATTCGAGTTCGTGCAAGGGTCAGAATCAGTTGGACACTTCAACCACCGGAGGAGCTGTCGCTGTACGGCGTGAACGCCCTTTCCTGCGCTGTCGACCTACAGTCACCCAACTTTTTCTCTGCCTGTTCTGGGATCCCTGTACCATCCTGCTTCGGTGTACTCACCATTTTTTAAAACGATATACTACTTAGTTCTTCTAGGAACTCTACTGATTGCGAACGATGTTGTGCCGCCAACTGGCCCTGAAGATCAAGGATCTTGCTCTCCAGATGCTCAATTAGCTGGCACCGGTGGCAGACAAACCAACCCTGGAAATCTCTTTCCAAAAGTGCAATCATCCTGAAACCGCCACATAGTTTTGGCTACATTTTGAACCCCCTACCTAATGACCTTGCTCACCCTAGATAAAAGAAAATGACTAATGTCGAGACAGAAGCTGAGGAACCACAATTTATTAATGTATTAACCAAAGGGATTTAAAAAAATAAATAAAAATTCAGGCTTATTTTAAATTTTAAACCAGACCAGTGCCAAATTTATCTTACCTGATTCCTTGTCAGACTTTAAAAGTGTTGAGGTATTTAGCCTGGAACTTTTTGGTTTTTTGAGATATTTGCTCCCAAAGCTCGGTGCGGGCTCATTTTTTCCTGTCTGTACTGTGGATTAACATTAATAACCAGACACCTGTGGGGTTGTTTAGACCATTCATTTGAACCTTCCTTTGGGCTAAACAAAGAACACCAGGATCGTTTTTGGCACTATGCTCCATCTTGGAGCAGTGGCTACAGACATTTTGACAAAAACACTTAATATGTCTGAATTCACGCCTTTTCCCAGCTATCCCGTTAGGTTTCAACTTTTTACTTGTATTCAGAAGTATGAAGTGAATATACTGAAATAATACTGTGAATTGCTAACCTTTGTTTGAAACCTTAAAGGTAAGCAACATTTTATTTCGGTATAGTCTCTTCATACTTCTGAATACAAGTAAAAAGTTGAAACCTCAAAGGAAAGTAGGGAAAAGGCTTGTATTCAGAAGTATTTAAGAGGGCATATTATACCATTTTCACTACGCAAATTGTTAGTTATGTAGATAATTTTCTAAGTGTTCACTGGGTAGCGCCATCGCTGCGCTTTGTTCTTAATTATGGGGACGCAGAAATGACGTCATATAACAGCGCAGACAGTTTAAGAAAAAGAAGCACATGGTTGCTGGAGTTGAGCTCCTTGGAAAATGTTAATTAAAAATGTGTCTCTGTGGTGGAAGCGTTCTAAGTAAATTGTTTTACTTGAATTCCTTGTGTAATATAAAAGGGTTAGGTCCAATTTGAATGTTTGTACGAAGTTAATTAAGTAAATGCGATTAGACGGTAGTCTAATTCTATGCCAAAGTCAGTTTTCCACAGAAGTTTCGTCATACAAACGTATGTCGTTCCCCGATAATATAACGTCCTTTTCATTATTGTCACAAATTTTTTATTTCTTGATACATTGTGTATTGCGTTCGGTAGATCATCTTTTCAATTTGTAACGTAATTACCAGCTATTTTGATGTTAGCTTTTTGTAATGTGAAAACATGGTGTACATTGTAAGTAGCTGAATGGGAAATTGTGTGTGTTTGTACAGCGTAACCAGCCAAGCATTGTACAGCCTGAACAGCCACTTCCTGAAAACGGTTGGTTTTGGACTACACTCTGCTATGATTAGTTGGCTTAGCAGTTCCTTCCAGGGGCACAACCGGGGGCAGAAATGGCAGACCTAGGGTTCCAAGGCCAGCCCAGCTCAACGTGCTCTTGTTTACTAGTTTGCTTACGCCATGTTTACACCTGGCTCAAGCCCGAGTTGCAAGATAATGATTACAACGAAAACAATTTCCAACAGTAGGGCTATATGCGCAGCAGCACCGCTGTAACTGTGGAAACCGGCAGGAATCAAACAAGTCTACTTTGGAGTTCTCGGTGGCAGCTTGCCACCTGCCAGCTAATCAAAAAAAGGAAAGGGGCTACACAATAGCCAATCAGATAATGGCACCATTGTATCTGGGTAAGATTTAGGTCAACAACTAATGGAAAAAAAATTTGTCCTGGAATTATTTACGTGATCCTGCTACAACAGGAAAGCTGCATTATTCATTCACTCACGGTGGAAAACGGGAGTATCATGCACCACCCCCTCCCCCTGGAGAAAATCTCACTCTAGCCTGCGTTCAAAACTTGAGAGTCCTGCTATATCAAGTATAGTAGCCAACAACGATTTTGGATTTAGCAAATTAACGTTGTGGGCGTGTTTAGAGTGGATTCATCCTGATTCATCACAGGTTTTATACATTCCTCCTGATTGGCTTTACATCGTGATGAAAGAGTTTCAAAAAATCTCGCGAGGTTCTCGTTATGAAGCATTCCGAGAGGCAGGAAATCACGTGAATTCCCATTTGAGCATTACAGCAGAACTCCTATGTGTCATTTTTGAAAACTTTTTCGGCGTTCAGCATGGAGGTAGACGTTTTTGGCATTCTCAATGTCAAAAAGCACGGATCAGCATAATATGTCTCCTTTAAGTGACTGCAAAATGTTAATTGGTATCCCTACTGGTGTCTAGAATTGACTGTTTTTTTACATCTGCCACAACCAAAATTTCTCTTGAATTTCTCTGTTGTAGTTATTGTTTCAATATACTATCCAAAATAATACATTGCCTACCTCTGTTTGATTCCTTAAAATTTATCTTGCAACAGTACGTCTATGGGCACCACCTATCTCTGTAACTACTAAGATCAGCCAACTGCCAAAGCGAAACCAGTATTTTCGCTATGTGTACATTGCACATATTTCATTTCAAGAGATTTCTCTGCGTCACGTCTGGTTTTGCGAGATCTGAATAAGGTGGTATGGTGGGGCGTCAACTATTGGCATTTCTAGTTAAACCGACATGGTGGCAAAACAAAATCAGTGTTTTCACAATGTACATAAGACACATACCCCATTTCCAGAAACCTCTCCATGGTATATGTCTGGTTTTGTCAAATCTGACATATTGGTAACAGTGCCCCCTATACTGATTTATTTTTGAACAGTCATCCCCTTATATACAGACATTTGCAAAGAGTGCGATAAAACTTCCTTTGGCATGTTTAAAATGTCTTGAGAGGGTTGGGGATTTGGCTAATTTCAAGGCTCTATCTTCTTGGTTAACGTTTTTATGGACCCCTGAACATCACTGAAGATAGGCAAATTGGAAATTTTGCCAAAATGTCTATAGCCGCTGCTCAAAGTTGGTGCATAGTGCCAAAGCTCTTTCTGGTGTCCTTTGTTTAACCCAAAGAAAGGTTAAAATTAATGGTCTACCCATCCCGACTGGTGTCTGGTTATTAATGTTAATCCACTGTACAAACAGGGAAAAATTAGCCTGCACCCAACTTTGGGAGCAAATATCTAAAAACCAACAAGTGCCAGTCTAAAAAACTCAAAAATTTTCTCACCTTTGATGTCTGAAAAGGAAACAGTTAAGTTGAATTTGGCACATTTCTGGTTAATTAATTGAAATAAGCCAGAATTTTTAAAAATATTTTTCCCGTTGTGCACAGATTTCTTGTCATTGCACGTGTAAATATGATCACCAGGTGGCATTTTCACATTTTAAAAATTTGGGTATCCCAGAATCAAATTCAATC
Source organism: Gymnothorax reevesii (assembly GCA_029721435.1). Lineage (NCBI taxonomy): Eukaryota > Metazoa > Chordata > Actinopteri > Anguilliformes > Muraenidae > Gymnothorax > Gymnothorax reevesii. The sequence goes on from CM056573.1 coordinate 111,327,141, forward strand.
ATAACAACTTCAGCGCACTGAAGCAGTTATCCACAATATTTGTTCAAAAATGGGTATTTTTCCTTAAAAATGCTCCATTTGGTACCTCACTTGTCCATTTCTAGGTGGTGCTTTAGCCTTATTGATAAAAATTGTCAGCTCAAACTCTGGGATTTTCTGTTACACATATATGGGCACCATTCTGCCCAATTTCATGCAATTCTGAGTCAACTCCACTAAGTGTCTCAAAAGTGCCATTCTCTCTGAATATGGCTCTTAGAAAATAAATAAATAACACTGCACGCAGTTGGACCTCAGGGAAATAGTACCCGCTAGAGCCAATCCTTTTCAACTTTCATTCCCTTCTTCTCTTCAAGCCCCGCCTTTCATTCAAACAGACAGTGGGCTTAGCCAGCATCTAAGAAAAAACGCTAGGGAATCGTGATGTCTAAACCCACTAATCACCACAGACGGATTACATGATATTTCTTTTTTAAGAAAAATGTGCGAGTCAAATTCAACCCAATTTACGAACATATAGCTTGCGGGGAACTACGCTAATATAGCTTGCTACATGGATAAACAGTATTACGAACTTGTTAAAGTTAGCTACTTAGCAAACAAATACCAATTAAGTCAATCAATATTAAGTCAATTAATTATTCAATCCATCAATGACATTGTGAAGGCACTTCAAGGAGACATATTATGCTGAGCCATGCTTTTTGACATTCTGAGAATGTATACTCAGTGGGGTGACAGGACTGAGTTTGGGAACCACTGATTGCAGAACGTCTTACCTGCACTGAAGCTCGAATTTGTGATTCCCAAACGAGATAGGTAGGGGAGAAGTTTTGACGACTGTGATTTGCTGAAAACAAGTTCAAACCTACTTAAAGGAGCTGTGTCACGGTTATTCCGCATGCTCAGGAGGTGACATATGCAAATCAGATAAACTGACAGGCTTTCACATGTGCGGAGACTCGTAGGATACAGAGCTCGCAGGACGTGAATCTCTCGGGACAAAATAAAGACTGCATAAGACTAGGAATGACTTCAATTGCTGGTGTAAGCGCGCCACTTTCGGTAAGTATCTGATTTCTATGCGAATGATCCTGTTTTCAAACATATTTGTTGGCCGGGGAAAGAAATTCGAGCGCCTTCATGTAGCACAGCCGTCTGCTTTCTATACAGCAAGAAAAAAACACAGACGAACTCGATCAGCCGAACGAGGATTTTTGCCGATGTAAGAGCACATGCTCTACAAAATCTGGACAAAAGAGGACTGGTTGCCCTTGCAAGACTGTAGATAGCTTCTGTGGTGCTCTATGCCAATGCAGTAGGCGAAAACCATGCAAGAATCGAGAGGTGAGAAACCGAACTGGAGAAAGCGCGCAAACCGACAGCAGAGAACAGCGGCGAAGGTCCTCCAAGGCTAGCAAATCAGGAACCCAGCCCTGAAGATTTGACCGAAGAACAAGAGCACAACCTGGAAAACCAGCGAGTGAAGGTGAGAAAACTCTTAGTAGTTATTACTTTGGATGCAAATTTTTATTTGTGGAGATCTTGGAATCTACTTACTACCAATTCGTGTCAAGAACCGCTGCAAGAAGTCGTATTTGCTCTATGAATTTCGACACACTACAGTAGGTCGATTTTTATGTGGCGCTTGGAGCTTGGAGTTTTCCAATCAAGCCACGACTCGAACCAACAAGGGTTCAATCGAACGAGTCACCTCTTTAGCCTTTGTTAGCCTAAAGCCGCTAAAAACTGAGGAGTTTGTATTACCTAAAACTCATCTTCGACAGGAATTGTTTCTCATAAAATTGCACAGTCTAGTCACTGTGGAAAATTATTGCCAGTTTGAAATGAGCAAAATTCATCCCTAAAAGTGACTTGTTTCTCCGCCAAAATGTAGTAAGTCTTGTGACATGAAATCACAGTGTGATAAATTATTGCTGTGTATTATAATTTGGAGCTTTTTTTAAATTGTAGTTTGCAGTTTGAGTAAGCTAAAATCCAAAACAGTGACTTGTTTATCCACAAAAAAGTTTGCAATTTGAATAAGCCAAAATCCATCCCTAGCAGTGACTTCTGTTTCTCACAAAAAGAGCCATGACATGAAATCAGTGTGACAAATTATTGCTATTATAATTTTGGAGTTTTTTTTTATCACAGTTTGCAGATTAGAAAAGCCATAATCCATCCCTAGCAGTGACTTTTGTGCTTCCCCACAAAAATAGCAATGACATGAAATTACAGTGTGATAAATTATTGCTTTTATCATTTTCAGGAATTTATTGATACAATTGATGAAGAAATGACAAAAAAGCTTGCAGTCAGAGCTCTCCAGCGGGGTGTGGGGAGCATGGACTATATAGACATGCTCCTGATTATGGAGGATCCACATTTTTACATTTCATTTACATTTAATTACCAAAAAAACTGCTCAATTGAAATATCAAGACCATAGCATAAAGTGGATTTCACATGACTGTACAATTATTTGGTAATTGCAATTGGCTTTTGCTTCAGATTGGTTAGTGAATTGGTAGAGTAACTGATCAAGTAATAGAATTGCAAAGAATATACAAGTTAGGAATAGGCCATCCCTGCTTTTTTCCTCCATTCCAGGACATTCCAGCTTTAATGTACGTGCTCTGTTTCTGTTTAGAAATGTCATGGCAGTCTACCTCATCTACCAGAATTTAGTGCACAGTTTTTTTCAAAAAATCCCTATTGACTGCGTAAAGCATGCTGGAGGTTGAGGAAGCACGCGCTTATAGCTGGAATGGCCTATTACTCACTATTAGTTCTTTTTCTGGTGTGTGTTTGGGGTCACCCTTGCCGGGACTGTCGTGTCCGTTTGCCAGCCCCTCGTCCTGCCTTATTATTTTTTTTATGGGGGATGGAAGCCTCTAAATAAATAAATGAATAAATAAATAAATGAAATGTGACTCTAATTGCTACTGTTTGACCAGCAATCAAATAGCATAGTAATTATATGACCATTTACACAACTGAATTCCTTTGTTTTGTGATTGGCTTGTGAATGAATTAGTCTCACTTGACTGGATGTGTAACTACTTTGTAATTGTTTTTATACATATTTTTGCAGAGTTTGCGAAGTCTGCTCAAATACATCAGTCAATTCCAGTGGTAACCATGCACCCCTACTCCCAGGACATGTTTGTTGTTAAAAAATATTATGACCAAAAAGAAATTGAAAAATCCCTCTCCAAGGAACCAGAAAGGGGCAATGGCCATGAAAATAAGCAGTCATTGCTACAGTCCTTGCACTTTCAGTCCCTTATGGCCTCCCTTCTGTGGCTCCACAAATTCCCCCCCTCCCCCCGGGCAAGCAAAACTTTGAAATTTCCCCACCCCAAGGTAACCAGTAATGTGCAAATACCCCACGGGGTGGGAGATTGTTACCGCTGGAATTGTCTGATACATAGCAGATGGAGCAAACTTAGTTTAGGAAATGCATCAAACAAATCTTGAAACTTACACCCAATAGTCCTCATCTTGTTCACTGTCTCTGGAGCTAAAGCTATCATCACCATGGGACACAAGCTTTCCCAGAGCATGCGATAGTATGGATACATTCCTGTAAAATATTTCATGCAAACATCCTATAAATAGAGGAAGACATCCTATATCCGACCATTGAGGGGCTATTCAAGGATTTTGTAACAAGTGGGTGTGGGGGGAAAGAGGTAGTGGGGGTGAAATATTCAAACCTCTGTGTGATATTTATTATCAATTTTGTTTTACTTTTTAGTTTGGAAGATAATACATCACACAAAAGGAAAGATAAATAAAAAGAATGTGATAACAATTTGGAGGCCATAAGAGTGACAAAGTTGCAAACCAAAGCCATTGAAGCATTCAAGCTTTATGCAGGTGGCTCCCAATACTTGAATCAAGCCTTGTCTCTTTAGAAATCCAAAGTGCAAAGTAGGTACATGTAAAACCAAATGAATCTTGCCAGTTATTAAAAACAATGCTCTACCAATCATTACCGATTTGACACATTATATTGGACCAATGGAACTGTATTTATTCTGAATTTCAGATTTCATCTATATACTTACATAAAATAACTTTCATCACTTTCATCAGATGAAGATTCAGAAGTGCTGCTACAAGTGCTGCTGGAGCTTTCCCTCACAGAGCCAGTTATGTCCACTTCACTGTGAAAGCTATAAAAAAGTATATTATATATTTATATATATGAGGTTCTTTATGAAAAATCAATTGAAAGGGAAAGAGGTTAAATTAAACAGCATTTCTATTAGGCAACTTGCAGTAACTTGTCAAACAGCATAGAGATTTTAGACAAAAATCTGAAAGTTTCAAAAAGTAAAGGTAAACATGCAAATCTAGTAAAGCTGACTGCAGAAAAATGTATTGCACAAACATTACAGTATCGCTCGTTGAATAAAAGAAGCTAATGATTCTATAGTTGACATGAGAATGAGAATTCATCATGAGATGAGAACTGAAGATTATTCACACCTTTCGCTTTCGACGCTTTGCTTGCTCCCTCTTGCAGACGAGAACTTCTGGTGCTTTTTACGATCGCTTGCTTGGCACCAAGTCTGTTGAAATACAAAACTAAGCTTTAGCGTCATCACTAACTGATAGCTACTAATGATATAGAGGCTATTTTACCTTTTTTGTCTTCTCATTTCGAGCGACAACAAATGCTGGATGAAGGCCGTGTCCGTCGAGTACACACACTTTGACTTCAGCGCTTTGAGGGTATCAAGAATATCCTGCCACACGTATAGTCACCCATGATTCTTAGACCATGCTTTCCTGTAGCCTTCTCCCTTCTCTGTGCTCCTGATAAAGCTTCCTGGAGACAAGAGTTTACGGCCGCTGCCATAGCGCTTCCCTCCTCGAGAGGACATCCTTCGAGAGAACACTAAAACTTCTAGTTCCTCGACTTATACCGGACAAAAAATACCCAAAACAAAAGCCTTATGTTCAAGGAACTAAAAAATATATATGTACAAGAAATTGAAGAGTGTAGAGCACCGATGGAGATGGATTTTTGGAAGATAAGTCACGATCGCCTTGATTTTGATTTCTTGTTAGGATGAACAGTTTTCGAAGTTCTGAGCATGCGCAGTTCACGTGACTCAACTCCTTTAACAGGCAATATGCTTCTCGGCAGAGCATACATGCTACTAGGGGGAGGCACCAGCCCTCTTATGATTGGTTGCTTTCAAAGCGGTCATACCCACAGAACCACTAACAGCATCTTGTTTTTTTTTTTGTAAGTAACTTTTTATTGATTTAAAACATTAATAACACAAGAATTTAACATAAATATTAAGTACACACAACACCGTCACCAATCTTTCCCCCAGATCCTACAGAGCCCCCATCCCTCCTCCCTTCCTCCCCTCCCCACCGAGCACACAGAACAGCTCCCCCCCCTCCCCCCACACCTTCCTCCCCTCCTCCCCACCGAGCACACAGAACAGCCCCCCCATCCCTTCCTCCCCTCCTCCCCACCGAGCACACAGAACAGCCCCCCCCACCCCTTTCCTTCTTCCCCTCCCCACAGGACACACAATCACATATTTTTACAACATCAAAATAAAAATAATCACATAGGACATTGTGATGTACAGGATTACAAACTACAACATAACAAATGAACCTCAAAAGTTCTGACAATGTTATAATATCCTCTGAAGCTTTTTTCCACATCTGCAATGTTTGTAGCTTGGAATTATTAATGCGAGCTGATGACTACTCCAGGTAGATTACATCGAGGAGAGTTTGTAGCCAATGTTTTATTGATAATTGACGTGGTGGAAGCCACCTTAAAACTATAATTTTTTTTGCTTCAGTCATGTCAGCCAACCAGAGTTTGCGCTGTACCTCAGCTATCTTGAACCTTGAGTCATCATTTAAGAGAAGAAGTGCCGGTTCCAGTGGGAGCTTCCGCCCTATCAGATCAGACACCTTATCCACAACTTTAACCCAGAAACATTGTACATCTGGACACTCCCACAAGACTTGCATCAATGTACCCATAATGCCCTGATTACAGAATGTACAGTCAGGGGTGGAAGCTAAGCCCGTTATATGTCTTTTACATGGTGTTAAGTAGGTCCTGTGACAGATTTTATAGTGGATTAATTGTTGATTGGGGTTTTTAGATGACTGAAAGACATTTTCCCATAAAGTATCTCAATCAATAGTCTTTGTTCCTAGATGTATATCCATCTCCCAAGATCTGCGTTCAGAGTATTCTGCAGGGATGTATGATAGGAGATTATTTTCTTATGGGGAGCTTTCTCCATCAGCGATATTAAAGGGTGAATCCCAAAATCAACCCCCCCAAGGAACCTTGAGCGAATTACACGCTGAGCTTACTCTAAAATAAAGAAACTGCAAATTTCTTGAGATACCGAAATGAGACATTAAAACAGGAAAATCCAGAATTGCATTTTGGCCCGAGATATCCCCCAGTGTCCAAATGCCATGTTGGTCCCATAATTGTGAAATAAATGGTACGCCACCCGTCAATAAATTAGTGTTATGCCAAATAAGGGAGTGTTTATGCCATTTTGATTTAAAACCCTTATGTTTCTCTACATTCACCATAATTTGTGTTACATATGATATTATCGGTCCAAATTTTGAATAAAATTTCTTATGTTTCAGTCAAGAAAAAGCCACATCCCAAAGTCTTAAAGGATGATCGAGCTCCTATTCTAGTGTTTTCCAAGGGGAAGCTACCTCTGTACCAAACCAGCGTTTCAAAGAACAAAGCACAAACGCCCAATGATATAATTCAAAGTTTGGGCAAGCCCATCCACCCTGGGGTTTATCTCGTTGTAATGTTGACCATTTAATACTAGGTTTTTTTCCCATTCCAAATGAAATTTTTAAGCTTTGAGTCACGTTTCCGCCAAAATCCACTGGGGTTGGTAAAGGGAGCATAGAAGTTTACACGTGTGAGCACATTCATTTTGATTGTGGCAACACGGGCAGGCATTGAGGAAGGGAGAGCTGCTCATCTCTAGATCCATCCCCCGAAGATGCTACTACTCTGTAGTGTTTTTTCTGCATACGATGGACATCAAAGGGTTCAAGATGAGTCTCAGAGAGGGGAGCAACATCAACATTTTTCCTTTTCATTAATTCTAGAACTTTTAGGCGCTTAAATGGTGAGTTTAATCCCCTAACATTGAGGGATAGTATAGTGTAGTTAGCCATCCAAGTGTCCCCAGATCAGAATAAAATATAATCCTGATATGTGATAGAAAAAAAACATCCTTGTGTGTCCCCCCCACCCCCCTCCCTTTTGTGATATACACATAACTTCCTTGTAACCCACATTGAGCTACCTAACTTACATAGTAGAGCTCCCAAGTTGAAATTCTTTACATATAACGCCAAAATCAATATCAATATACACTGAATGAGAAAGAAGGGGACAAAAGCAAAATAATGTAAAAATAAAATGTGACTGCTTTGGAATTGGAATTTCAAAATATCTTTTTTTATTTCTCAGATTTTGTCCCTCTCTCCTCCCATCTCAGCTATTTAGAAAAACAGTTTAGTGACAGATCAATACAGTATGCTGATCAAAAGATAACCACTGGCTGTCTGAAGTTCTTATAAATTGTGACTGGTCACCTTAAAAAAGAAAGAAAATGTAGCAATTCAGCAAAAGTATCCAGTAAGTCACAGAGTAAAATAAACTGAAATGAAAAGCTGAGTGGCTAATAACATGTTAAACCAGAGTGAAACTATGTATTGAGTGCCTTTCCAAAATGGGGAATAAGGTAACACAAAAATAAAGACACGTTAATAGAAAGACTCCCAGACTAAGTGAGTTTCTTTTAAATCAGTTCTGAAAATGAGGCACTTCTTGTATTGCCCATGTGAGAAAGCAAAAACAACGAAAAAAAAATGGCAATAAAAGTTAAAAACAGAAATAAATAACATGTAATAAACTAAGAGCTGCCAATATTGTGCAAAACCACACCAGAGAGGTCTAAAAGTAAGGCCCTTACGATGCTCAGTTGCCTTAGTAATTGAACGTTACGGTAACAAAAAGGAAATGCTGACAAAAAAAAGATTGCAGGGTGCAAGTCTATCCAAGATCGGCTCCCTATGGATGAAAGATGAAGAGGAAAAAAAAGAAAAAAGAACAGCAGACCATACCTTCAACGGTCAGAGTTAGATCAGGTTCCGGCAACTGGGCCGAGCTGTTGGTTGAAAAAATCCTCCGCAGCCCCAGCAGAGCTGAAGGAGTGTCGTGACCCATTGAAGTACACCACGAGTGTTGCAGGGTATCGTAGGCTGAACTTGATATCCTTCTCGTGCGCGCTACGCTTGGCCACCAGCCAGGCACTAAAGTCCAGAAAAATAAGAATTTTCTTACCCTCATAAGAGAGTTGGCGTTTCTGTATCGCCGGCTGGAGCACTCGTTCCTTCTCCTGGTAAGCGATGCAAGCATAGGATCTGGACGGTAGATTGTAGTTCCTCTATGAATGTTTCCAGTGTGGTGATCCAGTCGCTGTGGTCTGAGAGTGCGCCCTCCGCCTCGGTAAAATGAGTCTGAAATGATTCAACCTGGCGTTTTACGACTTCCAGTGTTTGTCTGTTTCGGCAAGAGCGCTGTTGTTAATGCTTCCATGATATTACTCCGGGATTTCTCAAGCTCAGTTACCAGCATGGCTAACGTTAGCTGCTGCTCCGCCACCGCCACCTTTCGCTGCTGCCTCGGTACTCCTCGTAACGAGTCTATCTTTTCTATTTCCTTCCGACATAGCGAAAAGAAATCAAAACTAATAAGGTCATTGACAGAAAGTTATGGTCAGTATATGGGCGTAATTATTAGGCTAATACGAACTAAACTCGGGAGTTCCCCTCCACGCGTCCGCTCAGCTAGCCATCAACCCGGAAGTAACAGCTTCCTGTTAGCTGAACACAGCAAGCATGCACTTTGGCGAGAGACACTATCGATAGCTGCGTTATGTTGTTCTGTATACGATCGCGAATTACAGTCCTGTTCCGATTATATAGACATCTAGCTAGCTAATTTTAGTTAAGAAAATTCTTTAGAAATAATCGTCATATTAAAGCAATGTGATATGGTTTTTGCCCCAACTTCACTGGCAAGCTTCAACAGTGATTACTCTGGCGTTTACCGTTTTCCTGGAGGGTTTAAAGGTGAAGCATGTGACTTTTATTTACAACAGTGGTGTTCCATGCAGAACCGGAGGGGGCGCAGTTTTGAAAAAATTCCTATTCCCACATAATGTGGCTTTAAAAGCCGCTGGGCTCTGGTTCTACGGTAAATGCATATTTTGATATTGATATTCCTTTGATGGCAGCTATCAGAGTACTGTAAGTGTAAATTCTTAATAAATTCCAGCAATGGGTGAAAAGTTACATGAGATTAAGTAACCCACCCCCATAAGCCCCCACACACCTCATTTGCAAGGTGGTTTTACTGCGCTCTCTTCCACCTTATTGGGGACGCCAATATTTTGATCAATTTCATAACTTTTTGCTGTATTTTGCATTAAATTTATTTTGTTTAATGATCAAAAAATATGGTCATTTTGTTTTACTTCAGAACTAAAGCCTTTTTGAGAATTTGCACCAAAAATGTGTTCCCCCCCGACCTCTGAAATCAAAATTACGCCCATGCTTGCGGTCAAGGAGTTTATGAACCCAGAAATGCATATTTTTATCCCTCAGCCATTTTTAAATTCTCGGTATTATTTTTTTTTACAATTCAAATACTTAATTTTCATGAAGTTTTTTTTTGTTTGCTGCCCTTTTTCTCTACCAAAATCATGAAAATAAACCAAAATATGACGTAATTCTTAATACTTCAAGTGTTTTGACTCAGTTGAGCCACTCTCTTCCTCTCTGTAAAACTGCAATATTGAATTATAAAGCCTTAAATAAGGTAACACATTAATAGCCAGATTTAGCCTCTGTATATTGGGGTTAATGATAAAAGCCACTCGCTTTTATCCGCAAATTTAAAATCTGATCTGAACCCATTATAAGATCATAGCAATCTACTTTGATACATTGAGAACTATGAAACCTTAACCCCTTTGTGCAGAAGCCAAATTTGGCTATTTATGGGTTACCCACTTTAATGCTGTATAATTCAAGATTTAAGCTTCACAAAGAGGAAAAATGTGGCTCAATTCAGGAAAGACACTTACAGCATTTAGAATTACATTGTATTTCAGTTTATTTTCATGATTTTGGTAGAGAAAATGAGCAGCAAACATAAAAAATCTTCATGAGAATTCACCATTGAAATTGCAAAAAAAATAATTCTGACGATTGAAAAACTGCTGGGGCTTAAAACTATACATTTATGGTATCATAAACTCCTTGAGCACAAGTAGAATTCATCTTCAAAATTACATTCTAGATTACCTACATGCTATTAGCCAAATTATACAGCTACCCAAGTGTCTCCCCAAAGTCTCAAAATGATTTGCTGTCAAATCATTAAAAAAATCATGTATTTAACACAATTAAAGCTTTAAGGCATGAAATTTAATATGAACGAATGATTTTCTGGTTGAGTTTAGTATGAATTTATCAATATCAGTGCAGTTGAATACCAATGGTCACCAGTAACCTCTCCAAATATGAACGTGCCTTTTCTCCATAATAAAGTTTAGAGTTTTGGCCATTTTTCTTCAAAGCCAGCACAAACACGCATTAAATAAACTGCTAATTAAACGGTCAGAACATTCACCCTGTAATGAAAGCTACCAGTCCCCTCTTCAAAGCTCACGAACCCATTTCAACACTTATAAGGAGCAAGTACACCTCACTAACACAGTAATATCTGAATTCTGAAATATACCTAATTTTAACTGAACAGACACTCCACTTTCAGGGAATATCAAATCCATTGCGTCTCCCGATTCAAAAGAAACGTGCAATGAACGTACCGGGGGTCCACACCAAAATGCACGGGCAGTTCGCGTTTTAAACAGGAAAAAACCTCGACATTCGACTTAGTTGAGTACATATACATTCCGAAACAGAAAAAAAAAACAAACAAAAATAGCAGCCTGACCTTTTTCGTGAATCCCTCCTCCAGAGACATTGACTGTATAAAATAGAGAGCGATGTATCCAGTAACAAGAACCCTCCAGTCCTGTTTCATTCGAAATAATTCCAATAGAGCATATCGTTCTCATTTAAATCCTGTAATGTAACTGAACACTTCAAGGCCAGTTTTGCGAACCGATTTTCTATAAATCCCGTCTATTTTAGCCGCGTAATGTGCATAACGTAGACAGGATACAACAGCGCATGCTGATACGCATTGGTTTGTATGCTCTGTGTTTGTCCAATCAATGTGTTTCACTTACTCTAAAATGTTTAAACACTCGGGAATTGGATAAGAAACGAGCCATTCAATACATTGTTATCAGGGTAGCTTCACGAGAGCATGAAGTGTAACTCTACAATTACGCAGAAGAGCTTGAGTGTATGGTTGAGTGATTGGCTATCAACGCCAGTACTCGGGTGGATATAAGGAAGCGCTGGATTTGGCAATGAAGGAATCTACGCGTAAATCCACGGTAGGGAACTACAATTTTTTTTGTATGGGAGAACTGTAATAGGCAATAGAATGTGAGAGAATTAATACCATGTCGATTTTTTTGCCTCAGAAAACTGATTTTTATGAACTACTAATTGGAATACTGTTAGCTCACTGTGGCTAAACTGGTTGCTACAAAGGATAACGATTTTTTCTGTGTCAAGATATCGTTTTTTCAAACTGCTGAATCGACACTATGGGCAAGGATACTGACCAGTTTGCACATCAGGCTTAGCTGAGGAGTTTAATTCATGCAGCTCTCGAAAAACAGGGAGTGGAGTGAACTTCACCGTATTCAGAACCGCGTTCGAGGTCTGCTTGCTTGTGAACATTCAATAACTGATCCGGGGGTGCTATCTAGTGATCGAGTACAGTAACAGCGTACTTCCAATTTGCAGGTCTATAGACGCGGGCATCTACATCTGCAGAAAGGGGTTAATGACAATATTAGTATTACTGAGTAAAAAAACGCACATATAATTTCAGTTTTAACGTTTCATTCATGGTTTCCCATACTTTATTTCTGTCTTGCAGGATGTTACGAGAGCGCTGCTGACAGACACAGGTCTCGAAAAAAAAAAGTCTCATTTTCTCCCCAGTTGTTGGTCTTAAAAATGTCATTTTGGTGTTAGAATGTTTGGAAGATATGTGGCCCGAGAAAAGTAAGTCCAGTTTTTATTTCAGTGACTATGAGGCAAAAGAATCTGTTATAACCAGTGCTAACATTCAGTTCTCCCACGGGAATTAATGTACTTAGGACCTGCCGTTCATCTCCTGCACGGGTGGAGCACATAGTTGAGGTCTACAGGGGTACTGTTTCTTGTTCCTTTGCTGTCTTTGGGATGGGTCTCATTTGCATATTATACATTGGCTAAAAATTAGAGGCTTCGCAGCCAATAGAGGTCCCCTTTAGAACTCATCTCTGTATGCCTCCTGTTAGGACTCCCTCAGGGAATAAAAGACAAATTTTGAGTCTACTTCTTTGAAGGAATTTGTGCATTCTGCATATCTCAGCCATTGCCTAAAGCAGCACCATGCAGAGTGGCGCTATGCAATCAATTCACATTCAAATACCTCACTGGAATCTGGAGATTCTAATTTCTAATAATATATCTCAAAGGCATCTGTTTGATGAATCTTCAGTGCATCATAAACCTCTGTTGATGTTGATCAAGACTTTTGGTGGAGCTCAAATACGTACCGGGACTATATTTAGGAGTTGGTGCAGCCATTTGAAGGGCTTTTTACTGCAATCATGCTTCAATTCTCACACGCACTCCTGCTCACTGGTTGCCAAGGCAACACAATATTTTCGAGGTGAGTCAATGTCTCTTTTTCAGTTCACTGAAAGACAAGAAGTCATCTATATCAAAGCATAGAAAAAGGTGAGAAAGATTGCTCTCCGCCATTCAAATTAGCAACAAATTTCCTGCTGGATTGTTAAAAACAGCCAAAATGGAGTCATCAAAGATGACTTTCTCATATGTGAGACTGAGCCTTACAGGGCAAATTTACTGACTTGCGTCAACAGATGTCTGAAAATAGTCCTTTGTCTGCACAAGTGAAATGACTAATTTAGTTTATACAGTAGAATTACTGTTATCTCACAGCACATAAGACTATTGGCTCTAGAACATGGAGAAACAAAAATTAAGCGATGTCAACTGTTGTTCTTCTTTTTTTTTTTTTTTACCTTAATTCAAATCTGCTTAATCTTCCTCCAACACATAATTTAGTACTCACAGTGGGCTGTTTTACAAATTTTTTGTGTATCTGCTCAATTCTAGTTTTTATTCAAACTCCAAGTGATGTCTAATAGTCTAATTAAACTTAATTAAGCTGATTCAGTGGTCAGATGGTTCCACTAAAACGAGGTGTTACTGTACACACCTAATACAAATGACATTAATGAAGATTGTGCTTTTGACACTCAGTTTTATGCTCTGTATTTTGTCGCATAATTACGTGCCTCCGTCATAAAAATGTTTTCAGACTCTGAGGATAAGTGAAGTCACGTTTGAGGACACTTTCAAGTCACGTTCGTTCACGAAAGTTTCAATGAGATCTCAAATCCCTGGAATTGCCGCAATGAACTTGCTTAGTATAAACAGCAAGTGTGTAGGTCTTTGTCTTGACTGAATTGTTCGATGTGTCTCCCACGTTTTAAAAATCTGTCATGATTATAATATTCTTGAGTGTGCACCAGGCTTTATTCAATCTAGGGCTCGACAGATTTGATCCTAAATCATTGCTGATACAGACAAGTATAAAACTTGAATCTGACTTGAATTCATGTGTACACAATTTCCAAATGACATATGTATGAAAAAAAAATTATGTAAAAGATGCATCTTAGTCTGGCAGTGACATTTTGAATATCTTGATCTCATAATAGTGAGCAGCTGAGGGTGCTGGGTTGGCTCACTCGATTAAGGTGCCACATTGCGGTGCAGAAGTGACCACCACAGGGTATGAATTCCCAAAATGCAGGGTGTTAGGGGAAACTTACGAGTATATTTAGGGCAGAACCGCTAACTGATCGGGAGATAAAATGATCCATGTCTAAAACTGTCATCTGCTGTCTCAATGTAATTTGTCAGACATTAAGAAGCATTGAAATAAGCCAATCAGGTACCCGTTCTTTTAGAAAGATTAAAGAGTCTTCCCCTGCCTGTTACAGTCTAGACCAGGAATCAAGTGTGGAGGCAGAGTGCAACCCAGTGGGTAGTTTATTGACAGCTTATATGGTAATTTGGGGACTGTATCCCAGAAGTGGTGATCGAACCCCAAATTACTTTTGTAGGATTGCACAGTTCAGTACAGATGTTGTGGTAAAAGCTGAGCTGTCAATCAGCGGGCAGTGGCTTCAGGGATGGCTGCCAGGTGGAATGCGCACTTTCACCAGCACTGAACTGTCCCAGAGTAGGATGGAGTATTTTGGGAGGTACTCTGTTCCAATCCTGATGACCGCAGAAGGATTGGGAGCCTGTTCCTAACAAAGCTCAACACTCAACAAAGACAAAGAATTTCTCCTAGAAAAGCTGACTGGTTCAAAAAAGGCAAATTATAATCCAGCAATTTACAGAACAAAGCAGAAGGCTTAAATACCCATCCCAAGGCCATTAGAGAATAACCACAAAATGAGATGCAGCCTCAGGAGAGACAAACAACCAGGAAATAGCCAATCACTACCAATCAAAGGAGACATACTTGAAATATAAATGCAGTTTGCTGAATAGGAAGACACAAAAGGCGTTCACAAGAGGATTGAGGCAGCACTGTTTTAGAAGGATTAAAACTATTGGTCTGCATCAAGCAACGCAAACAACTCCTTAGATTGCTGTCAACTACTAAAATAGGGTTAAGAGTAGGGATGCGAATGACACTGGATTTTGAGAGTCGATTGTCGAGGCCCACGTGTGGAATTTTTGTCTAATTGTCTGGTTTTTTTTTCACAGCAGCAGCAATGCGGAGGGTGTAAAATATTCTCTCTACACTGAACTATATTTTAGGCTCAAAAACATGGCTGTAATTTCCAATATTGACCATCAAAGCAGTGCTAATAAAAATGAAAGACTTTTGCTAATTTAAAATGTTTATTCAACATCCTTAAAAAGGCTAAGTTTAGTCGGGGCTTTACCGTGGTAGAACCGTAACATTTATTTCCTACAGGAGTACAAACAAATAGCGGGTTTTAAACTGTATTGGGCATGAAAAAACAAGTCAAGGGCATAAGCACCCTTATCCGCGGGTTGTCACATTTTGCCGTGTGGAGTTCACAAAAGTAAAACCGAAAACCCATATTTTTATTCATCAAGTACAGCATGTACAGGGCTTCAAGCTCGAAAAACCGCCATGCCGGAAAAATGAAATTACTGGGGGGGTTGTCCAAAAAGGGGGGTTTTCTAAAAGAATTAGTTGCGTCCTAACGCACTTTGTGATAGTCAGAGGTGTATAGTAACGATGCACATGTACTTTGTTACAGTACTTAGGTACAAAACCCAAAACCAGTGAAGTTGGCACATTGTGTAAATCGTAAATAAAAACAGAATACAATGATTTGCAAATCCTTTTCAACCTATATACAATTGAATACACTGCAAAGACAAGTTACTTAATGTTCGAACAGGTAAACTTTGTAATTTTTTGCAAATATTAGCTCATTTGGAATTTGATGCCTGCAATATGTTTCAAAAAAGCTGGCACAAGTGGCAAAAAAGACTGAGAGAGTCGAGGAATGCTCATCAAACACTTATTTGGAACATCCCACAGGTGAATGGGCTAATTGGGAACAGGTGGGTGGCATGATTGGGTATAAAAGCAGCTTCCCTGAAATGCTGAGTCATTCACAAACAAGGATGTGGCTAGGGTCACCACTTAGTGAACAAATGTGTGAGCTGATTGTCGAACAGTTTAAAAACAACACTCCTCAACGAGCTATTGCAAGAAATTTAGGGATTTCATCATCTACGGTCCGTAATATCGTCAAAACGTTCAGAGAATCTGGAGAAATCACTGCACGTAAGCAACAAGGCCGAAAACCAACATTGAATGCCCGTGACTTTCGATCCCTCAGGCGGTACTGCATCAAAAACCAACATCAGTGTGTAAAGGACATCACCAAATGGGCTCAGGAGCACTACAGAAAACCACTGTCAGTAACTACAGTTTGTCGCTACATCTGCAAGTGCAAGTTAAAACTCTACAATGCAAACCGAAAGCCATTTATCAACAGCACCCAGAAACGCCGCCGGTTTCGCTGGGCCCAAGCTCATCTAAGATGGACTGATGCAAAGTGGAAAAGTGTTCTGTGGTCTGACGAGTCCACACTTCAAATTGATTTTGGAAACTGTGGACGTTGTGTCCTCCGGACCAAAGAGGAAAAGAACCATTCGGACTGTTATCGGCGCAAAGTTCTAAAGCCAGCATCTGTGATGGTATGGGGGTGTATTAGTGCCCAAGGCATGGGCAACTTACACATACGTGAAGGCACCATTAATGCTGAAAGGTACATACAGGTTTTGGAGCAACATATGTTACCATCCAAGCAACGTCTTTTTTATGGACGCCCCTGCTTATTTCAGCAAGACAATGCCAAGCCACATTCTGCACGTGTTACAACAGCATGGCTCCGTAGTAAAAAAGCGCGGGTACTAGACTGGCCTGCCTGTAGTCCATACCTGCCTCCCATTGAAAATGTGTGGCGCATTATGAAGCATAAAATACGACAACGGAGACCCCGGACTGTTGAACAAATTAAGCTGTACATCAAGCAAGAATGGGAAAGAGTTCTACCTGAAAAGCTTCAAAAATTGGTCTCCTCAGATCCCAAACGTTTACTGAGTGTCGTTAAAAGGAAAGGCGATGTGACACAGTGGTAAAAAGGCCCCTGCGCCAACTTTTTTGCAATGTGTTGCTGCCTTTAAATTCTAAGTTAATGATTATTTGCCAAAAAAAAAAAAAGTTTCTCAGTTTGAACATTAAACATCTTGTCTTTGCAGTGTATTCAATTTAATATAAGTTGAAAAGGATTTGCAAATCATTGAACTGTATTCTGTTTTTATCTACGATTTACATAACGTGCCAACTTCACTGGTCTTGGGTTTTGTAGGTTTTTTTTCTTTTTGAGGATTTTTACTTTACATGAGTTTTGGAGTTTTGACTTTTACTTTTACTCTACCACATTAAAAAGATAAAAAGTATACTTTCACTTCTTACATCGACACTAGCTATTTCTTTACAAATTAAAATATGAATGCAATTCATCATTTAAGGATTATCTGGATTTGGGCGTTCCAGAAGAACAACGGTGCTCTGCTGGGTATCTTTGTGCAGATGTTGATGCCAGTGGAGGTGAAGCTGCAAATTTGTGCACGCAGTTACAATATTCTATCACTAGACGGCACACTAGGATTAGTTGTTGTAGAGCCATATTTAAAAGAAGAGGCTTTCCCAGCCACTTTGGTAAAACTATCCTATACCAAGAATGTCCACACTTCTCCGTACTAGCAGACTCGCGGGAATTGCAGGCGCGTTCACGGGAAGTCTGGGAGTGCTGAGGGCTGTCCAAATCCAGAATTGATCCAGTCCAGAAGGCCTCATGAGGACTTTCAGAGAGTCTGCTTGGGGCGCAGACTTCAGCAGATTTCACCAGTCTAATTACCCGTAATGCATTGCAATACCGACGTGACGTTTTAATTTTTCCAAATTGCCGACAGAAGAAAAGCACATTCACGCACACACACACACAAAACCACATAATATTATAAATTTCTAATTAGTTTAAAACCTTAGTTGAATAATAATAATAAGTCCAGATATAAAATTCAACATCATATTGAAATACAGGCTACAGAGGTAATAAATATGCATTTGCACGGAAACGAGTGAGACAGACTCGAAGCATGTCTATCAGCTCGTTTTATTATGCTGCAGACTCCCGCTCTTGCCGACTTTACGTGATTATGGTGAAGACGTCACATTACATACCCCTGAAGTCTGTGAGGGCTCAGTCTGCAAGTCCAGAGGGTGGAGTTTTCGATTTAGCCTCGTTGCATGTCCTCAAGCGCGCGCGCACGCTCCCATCACGTGTGAACTCGTATGAAGGTCAAGCATCCCATTTAGAAAAAAAGTGGATTTTTTATCTTTTTTAAATATTATCTTATTTTTTTATAACTTGACAGACAAAATGTAATTTACAAATACTCATGAAAATCTCAAGTCCCGCCCCCCGATATTTCAACTGTTTTTTTTTTTTTTTTTTTTAGTAGAACCCAGCTGTGTTTAATATCAAAAGTAAGAGCAGGGCTGCCAAATTTTCAGAATCCTTTGCAGTGAGAGTGGAATAAACCTTATGAGGGGGCTCTAAGGGAATGCTCCCCTGGAAGAAAATGTTGTACAAATGAAAATGAAAGGTTCTATATTAATTAAGATCTGTGCTATTCTAAATAATTATGTTATAGTAAACAATTTAATCATGAACCCATTGTCAAGATATGAATAGTGACAATTGACAAAACACTCACATACTTAAAGCATGGTAAATGAGACTCTACCACAGCTTATAAATGGTCAAATCCAAAACAAATTTATAAATAACACACTTTTGAGCCATAAAAGTAAAAGTAAAAGTGGTTGTGTTGAATTATTTTTAGGGACCAACTTTAGGCCCAAATCCCCATTGGCAAACTTTGCACTATAGATTTTGACGTATAATATCTAGTTAGGTTTCAATAATCATTAAAGAGAACTCTTTATGAAGAAACACTGAGTATGGCCAAGCAACTTTAAAAATGGCCTCCACTCATCTCTTTCTTTCATTAAGATGGATCATAAAGGAATCTAAGCTACCTACTAATCAGAGGTCAGGTTCCGCACAAGTATTTTCTGTGTTATTTTTCCACTGACTCAGAGAACAAAAAAAAAACATCTGGGAGGGCTTAGACCAACCAGAGGCCAACCTACATCTGGCCCTGGCACACAATGTGCATGCTCAGCAGTTTTTCTCAATATAAACTATAAACAGACAGAGCATGACACAAGACACAGCATGGCTCTCGTTGCACATCGTTTTAATTTCAAAAATTAATTCTGGAATAAAAGTACTTGAATTTGATTTCTTTCTATCCAGATTGTCACATTTTGACATCATTTTCCAGAAAATATAAATAATGAATTAATCATTTATATAAAATTAATAGCCCACTGTTCTAGTTCCAGCTGTTTTTCTGGTTTTTCCTCTAGCTGTTGTAGTTCTGGCTGTTGGACTTCTTTCTTAATAGTTGATCTTGAGAATAAAATGGAAGGTCCCTCTTCTTTCCTACTCCTGCCTTATCTTTCGACATGTTTTTCAGCTTGTGATGGTCGATAAAAACCAAGACTGCATCAGGAGCAGTATATCATCGGGTTAGTGGATCAGGACATGAAATTATTGAACTTGGTTATTTTGTATTTAACATTATGCTGCCAAAAATGGTTTATTGCAGGTTACTCGGCCATCTTCAAGGTAAAATGAGGACAAACCAAGTTAAATAGCCTAACAACCCATCACATCAGGATTAGGATTTAATAAGGTAAAACCAAAAGGTCAATATGCTTTCTATACTGACAAGATCATCATCTAACTCTGAACAGGTGCAATTAAGTATAAATAATTTGACTGAATTATTGGCCTACAATCATCTAAATCATATCTCATTTGTGCATTCTCAGTGTATTACAATCACGAAATGAATGATTTGTTGACTGACTTGTAACCAACTAAAAACACAGAAAGTACAGATAGTATTTGTGGAATCAGTAAATCAGCATTAAATACCAAGATTATTCAAACAGACCAAGTAGTTGCAGAAATTATTTCATTTTGGATATGTCATTTTCAGCATTGTACAACATAAAAAGCGCAGTTATATTCGATTCATGCAGGTTAAAATACACTAAATACAGTTCCAGTCAAAAGTTTGGACATAACCACATTTTTCTTACAATACATGTTAAATAAAGAAATAAGCACCCATTATTTTGGAAAGTCTAAATGTCTCACTCTCAAATCATCAAACGAACCAGCATCTGTCATATCTGCTGAGCACACTCACATTTTTTTGTTTGACAAGAGCAATCTTATGGCTATAATGAGGTTGCTGCTGCGCAGCCCTGTTTAAGTTCCCTCATATGTGTTGCACATGCGATTTGATTTTCATCAACCTATTTGCCCAATAAGTCCCAAAACAGCTAGACTTTAATTCGCCTGTTGCAAAATGGAAAGAGCTGTCTGTCTGTATACTTTGCAAAATATGGCTGCTTTGAGAATTCAAAACTTTGACCTCTATTCAAACAAGTAAATTATTCTCTTTTAATTTTGACTTTTTACCTCTCACAAGATTCCATTTTAGATGATATAGAGAAGTTAAGCCATTTCAATTTCTCAAAAAACAGAGTGCTGTAACATTAGCAAAGTGTGCCCAAACTTCTCACTGATACTGTACATTGTCTTGAAAATGAATCAAAATGAAACGTTACATTAATTCCGATTGCACTGTTGTCCATGAACCCCTAAACACAGCCGAGGTATAGACGGTTTTTTCTTTTTTGCTGTAGAAATAGGAGTGGCGATAGATTGCGTGAAGGTCAATTGAAGCACTGATTACTAAAACCCCACAAGTCAAGTCAAGTGTGACTTATGGGGTTTTAGTAATAGGTGCTTCAATTGCGTTTGGCTCATGCTCAATACATGAGAGTTGGCAGCTTTGTAAGAGCATTTCCATACGTACAATGCGAAAACTCAAAGGCTGTGGGATTAAACTGGTGTGTAGTCTTAAGAAAACTACATAACAGTGAGGGAAATCGGGTAAAAAAGGCTTCATTTTCCAAGGGAGCCTAAAGATTGGACTCTGAAGCAATGGAAAAAGGTACTGTGGTCTGATGAGTTCAGCTTTACCCTGTTCCAGAGGGATGGGGATTTCAGGGTAAGAGAGGCGGATGAGGTGATGCACCCATCATGTCTATTGCCTACCGTACAAGCATGAGGGGGCAGTGTTACGATCTGGGGTTGCTTCTGTTGGTTCGGTCGTAGTTCAACAGCAATGTGCGCCCAAATACTGAGGTCAGATAACAATATGAATATAATGAATTACTTGGTTTTTCCATCAATGGATTTTTTTCTTCCCTGATGACACGGGCATATTTCAAGATGATATTGTCAGGATTCATCAGGCTCAAATTGTGAATGAGTGGTTCAGGGAGCATGAGATATTATTTTCACATATGGATTGACCATCGCAGAGTCCAGACCTTAACTCCATTGAGAATCTTTGGGTTGTGCTGGAGAAGATTTTTGTTTGCAGTCTGTATCTTCCATCATCAATACAAGATCTTGGCAAAAAAAATTAATGCAACTCTGGACAGAAATAAATGTTGTGACATAAGCTTATCAAAATGATGCTATGGAAAATTCATGCCGTAATCAAGCTAAAGACGGCCCAACAAAATATTTGAGTGTGGGCCTTTTTTTTAGGCCAAGCAGCGTATAATTTACAAGTTTGCAGATAAAAGGTCTAGAGTTTCCTTCAAATGTGGCATTTGCATTCTGTTGCAGTTAACTCTCAATAATGCCAAAGAGCTGGCATTGCCAGTGAAATAAGCCATCATGACACGAAAACACAAACACCAAATGGACTGTAAAATCAGATAGAAACTTTTATGGATAACAGAAGAATTTCTTCCCAGGCATAGAAAAACTCCTTCACAGCAGTTGCCTAGATCATGAACACCCTCCATGGGGTAGGCAATCAAGAAAAAGACTTTACAATAAAAACAGAAGGTTCAAAATGAAAGGAGATGAAGATGAGGTTAGATGTTGCCATTTAACATCTAAAAAAAAAAAAAAGAAAGGCTTTAAGTTTGGGACAAGATCCTATACACTAGAGAAACAAAGATTAACTTGTACAAGAATGATGGGAAGTGTAAGAAGAGGCCAGAGGAACACCAGGTGCAGGATCCAGAAGTGTTTATTAAAACACAAAACACTAAGGGAAAAATGGCAGACACGCCAGAAACAAAACGCTGTGCACAAGCACTGAACAAATGGGAGAACTGAGGTACACTGCCAAAAGCAGGGGGAAACAAATACTCTCTCCAAGAGAGGATAACTAAGAAAACAAAAACTGAACCTAACTAAACTGACAGACACACTGGGAGACCTCTACACAGGGCAGACAAGACTAAAGCGCAGCAAACAGAAAAACTCGGGAACCATACACGGGAGACAGTCAGAAGGCACGAGGAGCTAAGACTTCACCATGTAGCACAATACGGAGGCTCCGTCTGACAATCATGTGGAAAACAGGAACAATTATAATCTCGAGAGGAGGCGGGGACTCAGAATGCAATCACGGACTAAAACAGAAACACATCCCAGCTAACACACTTACGTCGCCAAGACGTCGTGACAACGTAACCGGACGACCTTAGATTCGTCGTGGCAACGTAACTTCTTACGTCGTGACAACCGGAAAAGTGAAATTCCTAGATACGTCGTGGCGACGTAACTTCGTAACGTTGTCAGTTCGTCTTCTGCACGTTGTGGCAACGTACTTTATCAAAGGTCGCCAGTTGGCTACCTAGAAGTACATTATTGCGACCACGATGCTTGAACTCGGCTCTTCCTTCCTTACACTTATTGAATGGATTCCTCATGCTTTAATTAGCATTTGCCCTGCACGACTTAACAGGCCTACTAGTATTCACCTTGCGAAATGAAAAAAATAAATAAAATATAGAAGACAATCAACTTGGTATACCTTGGCACATGCTTAACCCTGCTCAACTGAGAGCACAGACATTGCAAGTCTGTTTAAAAACTATTTATTTTACCACAAAACTTCCATCAGTTCAGGAATACCCATTTCGGGTGGCTCAGGATGTTGCATGCAGAATGTGCGTCGCAAAACTGTTGAACCCCCTGCTAAGTCACGCATTTCAATTGATAACAATTAATACATAAATATAAACTGCAGATGAACTATATACATTAGATCTATTTTTAAACACTTTATAATATTTTAATCTACAATAGTAGTACTTTAATGAATTACTAGACAGAAACATGCATTTTGCACCACAAAGTATTTTATTAACATTACAAATGGAATATAGTCTTGCGGAAGTATCCAACACTTTCCTTTTTCACTAAGGCAAACATCAGTTCAGTTAGGTACACAACCTTACATTCAGAGGAAATCTGATTATTATTATACACTACAATACACCACCCAACTAAAGGTTCAGAATGAGCCATCACAGATTTCAATGGAATTCACCAGTTTCAGAGAGGATTTTGACTAACTGATTTTAAAAACTTGGGATATTGCGACAGATTTAACCGATTTTCAATACTTACTCGCACACAGCAGTTGGTTCTGCTAATATACCTCCTTAGGAAGCATAAAAAAAGCTTTGAAAAATTGTTAGTGTGTGCGATTAAAACATTCAAAGTTGGTTTAACTAATTCATGAAATCTGTTGTTATCGGTTGACTACCATGTTTTTAAATTCAGTTAAGTGATAAGAACTCTGTTGCAGGGTTTGATCAGCGATACAGACGGCAAACTTTGCAGTAAATGTCATTTTGATGTTTGAAGTCACAAGATTAGAATACGGGATAAAGTTAATGTCTTATTGAAATAAAGAGCCACTTTGAAATGAAATGAGCGAGTATGATGCAAAGCTTTACAGAGAGATTCTTTTAAAGAGAACATTTAAACAAGACCAACAATTGGCAAAATGAAGTCCCAGAATAGTTTTTCTGCTTCAGCATTACATGCCCTATAATGCCACCTGCCTTTCAAACACATCACAGACTTAACATTCTTTCATTAAAATTTACAGCAAGGTATATAATGTGAGTAGTTACCAGGGAACAAATTAGGAAAAAATGAGGAATTAAGTGCTTGGAAACTATTAGTTAAATTGAAATTCTTGAAGGACTCCTAGTCACCTTTAATAAAAGTTGTCAGTAAGACAACAAAGCTCGCCGGGGGGCAACCATCATTATTCACTGTTTTACTACCTGTGCTTTAAAAAGGATACTGTTATGACTTGAAAAAATCACAACAAAGAAAACCAGAAAGTTCAACTAAAACAAATTTATTCTTCACAAAAAAAAAGTTGTACAAAAAAAATCTATCCACTATTTAATTCTCTAATAACACTCTGATGCCACTATTTAACTGTTGCCAAAACAAAACTCTGCTCTGCTCTCTTCTGCTGTCTGCTCTCTTTTTCTCTCTCTGCTGTGCTTAAAATCACAGCATTTATATAAACTAGCAATCTTCTAGAAAGATCCACAGGATTCTAGGGAAATCCCGCCCCCTCCAAGCAGGAAAGTGCCAGAAGCTTCTAGAAATCACTAGTCTTTTCCTAATGATTTTACAGACACGCCACCAGAGGGTGCCAAATGAACAAAATAAATATAGCTAACCAGCAAGGCAGCAAAACAGCATGTAACAAATCTTCATTTACAAATGGAATATAATGCTGTACAAAAAATACTCATACATAACAATACTACTTCGTATGGAATATTGTAAAGTTGAATATTTTTTTAGCTATGACACAGATGTATTCCAGGCTCAGTTTTTGATTACTGAGATTGTAATTCAAATTTATTTTCAAACTATCTGACAAGTCATTGTCGAGCCAAGGCAAAAAAAATGTTAGGTGAAAAAAAGAAGGCAAAAAAACTGTTAGGTGAAAAGGCAAATTTCAACCATAATTCTTGCGGTATTCAGTGTCTGGAAAACAACGTGTTTTGTTAGTTAACACTCTTTTCATGCAGAATCTGCTGAGAAATGCAGTATCTTTGCTTATTCAACTGTAAAAAAGGTCAGGTATAGGTCATGGTCACGGTCACCAGGTCAAAATTTCGGCATCAGTACATAGGTCTTGCACCAAGGAGTTTACATGCAAAGTATGAAAGCCCTATCTCTCACGGTTTAAAAGTTATAGACAAGGATAAAGTTTTTGTTATGGGCAAGGTTAAAGTTTTTTAAAGGTTGGGTAAAGGTCAAGGTCAAGGTCATCAGGTCAAATTTCGGCATCAGTAGGTAGGTCTTGCACTAAGGAGTACACATGCAAAGTATGAAAGCCCTGTCTCTCACGGTTCAAAAGTTATGGGCAAGGTTAAAGTTTTTTAAAGGTTGGGTAAAGGTCAAGGTCACGAGGTCAGAAATTTTGGCATCGGTAGGTAGGTCTGGCCTCAAGGAGTACACGTGCAAAGTATGAAAGCCCTATTTCTCACGGTTCAAAAGTTATACACAAGGTTAAAGTTTTCTAAAGGTCGGTCAAAGGTCAGTTACGCTAGTGCCTGAACTGGCCATTAATTTTTTTTCGGCAGGTCAGTCGATAACATTATGTACATCAGGTAGTCACAGATCGGCTCTGGTACCATTGTACGTGCCATCAGCTAATCACTGCTCGGCTGTACTCATACATCGATGAGAATGGAATGGCATTCGACATTGTCTCTGTCAGCTTAGTTGTGCACGCAGCAAATTTGTGAATGCTCGTCTTACAATAACGATGCAAGTGCTCCAAAATCCGCAAAATTAAAAGTACACTGGCTGGTCTGCTGAGAAGTCCAATAGCTAGGTTTCCAATGGCTCAAGCTAGGTTTGCATGTTTCCCAATCATGCTTCATTCGGTTTGGTTCAGATCCACTAACACTCTCCAAACTTTGCCCATTTTTGGACTAGCTGCGAGATAAGGCGGACTGCTAAGATGGCGATGGCTTGAACAAAGATCACCCTAATGCTACTTAAAGTTGATCAATTATGCTAATATCCCAAAATAAAATATTCTTGGGTGTCCAAAATGAATGTTCATAAACTTTTTAAAAAACATTTTTAGTCAAAAATAAAGAGAAAACATAAATCCATGACTCCAAGCCAGTATGATTCCTGTCATTCCTTAACCTTTGAAAAACAGGCCGTTCTGAGGGTGTCCTCTCCATGAAATAAGCTCTGTTCTGATTGGCTGGCAAAAAAAGACATCGGTCCCATTGATCCATGGCTAATGTTCAATTTACTGGGAATGGTTGCGCTATGCTCCTGCGCTGTATTCACCCATTCTAGTTCTACTCAATGTCTCTCCTAATTGCCTCTGGCTAAATAGGAGTAGCTGGGTCAAAACTAAGTATATGGTTGAACCGTTAATAGTATTATGATCACAGTGCCAATTTTTGTTATCGCCTTAATCGTACTTCTCATTTTATGTCAGCATTGGGAAAACTCCATCTCTCTGATACTCAGTCAGTCTGTGAGCCACAAACATTTGAATTTATATCAGCAATGGTTTCTCAATTCACAATCAAATCAGTAGCCAGCCAATAAATTAACATTACATAGTGATAATGGAAAGGTACTGCATGCAAGCTAGCTATCTAAGTAAACTAACCTTAGTTGCAGGAGTGGCATCTAGCTTGCTTGCTACACCCTGCAAAAAATGTTCTATAGGACTTTTATGGAATTCTATAGAATTCTACAGAACTCCATAGAACATCAATGGAACTCTATAGAATATTTTAGTGGAACAGCTTGTTCTATAGGATTTCCCGTGTGTTCTGTAGGAATTTTCTAGAAACCTTTTGAGCACCTCTTTGGAAAAGAAAGTCCTATAAGACCTTCCTATAGAACACCCTAGTTGAAAAACCTGTTCTATAGGTCTACTTTGATGGTCTTTAGGACCTTCTAATACAGGGGTGGGCAACGAGGGCTGTATCTGTCCCTGATTTCCACACCAACTTGTGGCCGTTAATTAGTTGATTATCTTAATTAGACAAACTATTCATGAAATCTGACAATTATGATGCATTTCTTTAAATTATCATCATTAGTGACCCCCAAAGACTGTTCTTGTGTCCCTATTTAAAACATTTTTCTTTGATCGAACCTTTGTACAAATCTATATTTGTGTATGCAACCAATTGACAAAATTAGTGCGGGTAATTGATAGAAACAAAAACCTGCATACACACCAGTCCTCCAGGACCGGAATTGCCCACCCCTGTTCTAATAGAACAAAAGCTTAATGGGAAAGACATCTTAAATAAGGGTTGAATAAAAATAAAAATAAATTTTATGAATCCTTGCAATGCTCTGTCAAAGGATCACTTAACCTTATGTGTACCTGTGTTTTAAAAGTGAGAAACCGGACTAATTGTATGAAAATGTGCAATATGCAGTGATATGCACGATACTGAAGTAGCAAGGATATTGTGTCTCTTTCACTTTAATTTAATGCATAAGCTATCGGAACCCCCACTAATGCATAACATGGGTCTAAAAAGACCCGCATTCATTTCCGATGTAATTCCAAGCATTAATGTGATATTCTCTCTCACAACTTCTAAAAACGATACAGTTAATCCCATAATACTTATAAAAGTAATTATTTAGGTAGTTTTTAATGCAAATAAAGTGTTTTTTTATTTCTTTACATTTTGATTTTATAAATAAACATGGATTTGGAATTACTACAGTAATTTCCAGACATGGGTTGCATTTGTTTCTCATGGAATTGTAAGCAAAGTTGTTTTTTTGTCCTGTTACTACTTCCACAATTAATATATTTTAATGGGAAATGGATTAAAATGTCATAAATTAGGTAGTTTTTAATTGCCAAAACTATTATTATTCATTTTGTATATTATTAATAAACACAGGCAAAGAATTCATCCATTATTGAAGACATGGGTCTAAAGTGACTCACATTAGGAACTAAAATATATTTGCAAGTGTTTTCGCAGTCAGGAACACAAATAATGCGGACCACTGTTGACCACTGTTGACCTGTTGACTGTGAAGAATCAGATCTTCAGAAAGCCAAAATTACATGTAAGTGTTCATACAGGTCATACAGTACTACAATAAAACCAAAGGAGGCGTGGATCACATGGACCAAATGGTCCAAACATACACATCAAAGCGGCGAACAAGGAGGTGGCCTATGGTACTCTGGCAAAACGTGGTAGATGTTGCTGCTCTGAATGCATTCACTGTTTTCACACCATCACCCTGATTATATGGGTGGTGTGCCAAATGCCCGGCGCCTCTTCATCAAGGAGTTGGCTACAGAGCTGATCATGCCTCACATGAGGAGGCGACTGGAGACCAGTCTCCACCTGCAGAGGCATGTCACTCAGGCAATGGAGATGTGTGGCTTACAGAGGCAGGTCATCCAGCCACAGGAGCAAAAATGCCTCTCGCAGAGTAAGAGAAAGAGGTGCAGCCTGTGTCCCTCTGCGCGAGACAAAAAAGTGTCTCACTCATGCTCCCGATGTGCACGGGTAACATAAGGTAGCCACCCTTTGCTCTGATTACTGTTTTGGCATTCTCTTGATGAGCTTCATGAGGTAGTCACCTGAAATGGTTTTCACTTCACAGGTGTGCCTTGTCAGGGTTAATTAGTGGAATTTCTTACCTTATCAATGGGGTTGGGGCCATCAGTTGTGCTGTGCAGAAGTCAGGTTAATATGCAGCCGACAGCCCTATTGGACAACTGTTTGATACATACATACATAATTCCACATGTTCATTCTTAGTTTTGATGCCTTCAGTGAGAATCTACAATGTAAATAGTCATGAAAATAAAGGAAATGCATTGAATGAGAAGGTGTGTCCAAACTTTTGGCCTGTACTGTATGTCACATATGCAAGTTGTCTATGAGCATGACTGTGTTTCAAGTTGTCTGGCTGAACAGCAATCCCATGATGTCATTTTGAATTAAAATGAAATTAATTAATATTAAATGAATATTTATCTATGCTGATTCTGATAGATTTTTTATCCCATGATTGCAATATTTTTAAAAAATTTTATTTTCTTTCATTGAATATGATTAAGTTGATATCAGGCTCAGGGTTGCTTTATATTTTTCAGAATGCTTTTCTCAAACTTTGGCATTTTGCTAGATAATCTCTGGAGCCTTGGAGGACACTTCAAAAAGACATCACTGCCAGGTTCTGCCACTGCCCATTAGTCCTCGAAGTTCCTTTAATGAGCGTTTCAAACTACAGTAAGATACGCATTATCCTTCAGAATCAAAACACCGCTTTTTTAAAACGGAAGATTTTCAGGGCAGGGATAACAAATGGAGATAAGGGGGCGAAATATTTCAGGAGATAAGTACTGTGCAGATAGAATACTTCTATCAGGCTAAACAGCAGTTTTGATGACATTAAACAAGACTTTCAGTGGCAGTGGTAATCAGAAAGGTTGCCAGTTTGATGTGAAAAAACCCCTTTGTGGGAGTTTGCCCAAGATTGGAAGTCTCATGTTAAGCTTTGATCTACAGACCTCCTGGTATAGTTCTGACTGAGGTCCATTTCCTGAGCTCTAGATGATGAATTTTTTAAAAAATGTGCAAGAAGGATTATTGGACAAATATTGTGAAAAATGCAACTGGTTCCAAGTATTAGATGCACCTTTTCTTGGGACAAACTTTAGATGATTAGAAGATTAGATGTTTACCCCCCCCCAGCTGTACTTTTACATTGAAGGGCATGCTACTGAAGAAACAATCCATGTTCTCTTGGGATGTTAGATTGTCATCAATAAACAGCAATAGTTCATATGTTGTGACTGAAGATCAATTTTCCAGAATTAATCTGGATTATACTGAGTGCTGGTGTGTGTGAGTGAGATTAACTGAGCATTACATTAATATTGCTTCTTTTTTGTGCTTGCATAATTATTTTGTTGGAGTATATTCGAATATGTGTAATACACTGTATATGCATCAAGAAATGCAGTAGCTTCCGAAATGGCATCCGCACACCTGTTGTTCATTATGCCTTTGGCTTTCACACCTGCAAATTTGAATATGTTTAATGTACTATTCCACAATCCTGGACTAAATGAGGATAAAGAATGACTAAATAAACAAACAAACTTGTGGGCAATCAGAGAGCGCAAACCTCCACCAGCAAGTTTTGATTCACCCCTGCAAAAAATGTTCTTTGGACTTCTATAGAATTCTATAGAACATCAATGGAACTCTGTGTGTTCTGTGGGAATTTGCTAGAAACCTATAGAGCACCTCTGTGAAAAAGAAAGTCCTATAAGATTATTGCTGTTCCATAAGACCGTCCTATAGAACACCCTAGTTGAAAAACCTGTTCTATAGGACTTTGATGATCTTTAATAAGGGTTGAATAAAAATAAAAATAAATCTTATGAATCCTTGCAATGCTCTCTTGAAGGGTCAATTTACCTTGTATGTAAATATTAGCATATTTACATATACATACATATATGCTTGTTTCTTTTTCTGCTTGACCTATTATGTCACACGCCAAACAACTGACAAACAAGGTAGCTGGAGGCTAGCTATTAGCATGTCTAATGCATTGACTGCATAAGATCGAGTGGCGAGAACATGGTCAACTTTACAGCTCTGTATGTTTAATACAGGCTGTTTGTTAGTCTTTTCATACAACTGAGATGCACGCTATCCCCAATGGTGACTGCGTTAGCCGAAACTTGGCTGAAACGCCGCTATGCTCTACTTAGTGCCCTGTCAAGAACCCCTGAGTCTGTTCCCCAGAAGCGTAGTTGATAGTAAAGGACATAATTCATCCATTCACAGTCAGTGGTTCCAACTATGTCAGTTAGTATTGTGATTCTGTGTTTGTCATGTATCAAGTTTCTGCCTGGCCATGTACCATGTTCTAACTGACCTCTGTGTTTTTGATTCATTGCTCATGTCTGACCATTCTTAGGATCTTGTATTGCGTTTTGGTCATTTGTTTTGAGTTGCCATGCATTGCACTTCGTCTCCCCCCGTCTCGTCATGAGTGGTGTCTTTGCTCACAGTCTCTTGTAAAGCGTGCCACTCCTTCGGGTGATTTATTGGTTTCTGGGTTTCAATCCCAGATTTCCTTCATTATCTCGTGTTCTTCCTTCCTCTTTGTGACGGAGTGTCCTCGTCACTGATTTACTGCGGGCAGCACGCACCCACATGCACACGCACGCATACCAATATACGTTTGCTTTTACGCACACGCACAGCCGAACACGGTATTCATTCCCCGATTCCTTTCAGTCTCGCAATGTAGCTCAAACAGCACAATAATCGCCTCTCCCCACCGTTTGTGTAGCGCAACTAAGGGTGCACACTTGGGAGCTCTACCTTCATTTCAAGCATACATTGTTTCATTACACTTACCCGGTATGATAGTGCCGCTTGACAACTGCGGTCTTCCTATTGTTTAAGCAAACCGGGCAGAATGTACTTCCGGATTAAATAGTCAAGATGCGCGCGTTAACACTGTCATGTGACTTCTCTATTTAGGTTTTTTTTTCTGTTAAATCGCTATGCAAATATAAACTGTTTGTGGTGAAAGAGTGTTATGGCCCCAATTTGTTATTACATTTATAACACAACAGCAACAACAAGGGATGACAAACACAGTTTTAACAACTAAAACACATTTAATTTTTAACAAAGACAAAGACTAATAACAACCTACAACTAAAGACCAAGATTGATAAATAAGAAAAAACAGAAATAATTACTGTCCCTTTTTGGTGGGGTGGCTTGGTGATGTCCTGGATGAAGAAAAATGCTCAAACACAGGCAAAGAAATCCACAAAAGAAACGTCACAGGTCTTGAACAGAATTGCAGGTCTGGTCATCTTCTTGCAATTTCTCCTTCTACTTTACTGTCTCAATTCTTTTCCTTATATACTCTTTTGCAGACCCCACCCACATTTAGACCTCTTTTTTTTTATTTTCTGAGACTTGCCCCAGACATGTCCAGGACATGTCTAAACATGACTCCAGTCTGAGCTTAACAAAAAAAAG
Organism: Gymnothorax reevesii; assembly: GCA_029721435.1. NCBI lineage: Eukaryota > Metazoa > Chordata > Actinopteri > Anguilliformes > Muraenidae > Gymnothorax > Gymnothorax reevesii. The sequence goes on from CM056573.1 coordinate 111,359,110, forward strand.
GTAAATATGCCATCTAGTGGCCTATATTCACATTACAAGAGAAACATGTCTGGTTATGTAATGAATTTTTTTGTTTATAATATATATTAAGTAGAAATGTTATTAATACTTTTGGGTTAAAGAAATAACTCTGTTCACAGTATTTTCTTTGTATTATTAAGCCTGAGGGGAGGGGCTATTGAGTTAAAGGGGAGCTGTTCAGCTCAGGTAAAGTCAGTCTTGATTTGGTTGCAGAGAGGGTAACTACTGACTGCTCACCTGTTTTTTTTTTCTTCTCTCTCTCTTCCCTAAACTGCCTGCATTGTTCTTGTGAGTTATTGAAGAACTCTTGAATTTCTTTTCTTTTTTTTAAGTACCTCAAGTATTTGCACTGTGGGAGGCCTGCATAAATAAAAAAAACCAACTTTATATTACCGACTACGCCTGTGTTTTTGGGGACTTTGAGGTATTTGATAAGGAGCCCCGCCACACTCTTGCTTTCGCTATTTTACTAACACATACTAATAGTTTGTTATTTTGGATAATTACTAACCTACACAAACATTGTATATTTGACTAACTTACTAACGCGCACTCAGGATTGTATAGCTCCACTTAGTAATTGACTAACGATCTCTCAGCATTCGCCCTATTCAAGTCTCCGCCACTTGTCTTTCCCTAATTATCTCTGCTGCGTTTCTGTGGGTCTCCACAACTGCTCCGTGCTGTCTTTTCTCTCATTACCTATGCACTTTAGAACTCCTCGACTGGAGCTGTTTTATCTGTCTATATCAGAGGTGGGCAGCAAGGGCCGTATCTGTCCCTGGTTTTCACACCAACGTCTGGTCTTTAATTAGTTGATTGTCTCAATTTGCCAAACCATTTATGAAATCTGACTTTTCATGCGCATTTCTTTTATTTATCATGAAACTACAAAGACTAGTCTTGTCTCCCTTCATAAAACATTTTTCTTTGACCAAATCATTGCGAAAATCTATATTTGTGCATGCAATCAATTAACTCAATTAGTCAGGGTAATTGATAGGAATAAAAACCTGCATACACACCGGCCCTCCAGGACCGTGATTGCCCACCTCTGGTCTAAAGGCTTGTCTTGTGATCCTTCTCTGCGTTTTGGCTACGGCTAATTTCATGTAATTAGTTTCCTCACAATGTGTTTCTCCCTTGTCATTCCTATTGATTGCACCTGGGTTCCATTGCAATGTGACCTCCTGGAAATGTATATTAGATGTCTGTTTGTAGCACTTCCTTGTCAGATTGTTCTCCATTGCTTACCTGTGCCACGCTTCTCTCACCTTGTATCATTTTGATTATCTTTCTGACTGGACTGTCCTAGACCTAGAGCTTTGCATTTACCCTGTACTTTGCCGCCTTCTTGTTTCTTGACCCATTTTTGTCTGACTTCGATTTTTGTGATTGGTGCCCTGTTTACGACCCTGGATTACGCCCTTTGGATTCTGATTTTGGATTGAGGACTTTGTACTGTCGCCGGCTCTGTTGGGAGGTTTCCCCCTTCAGAAATAAAGCGACCTTTTTGTATTTTACTGGTTGTCGCCATTGGCTCATTTCGTAAAACCTCACAAGTTAGCATTTGTGCTTTCAGGAGATGCACTCCCGGGCTTCCCATGCTTGTTGGATGTGGGTCAGGAGTAATAAATGGTTGGAGAGTGTTGTTCTTCTGATGGGCAGTGAAAGGGAAATTTTCGGATGACCCATAAGTCATTCCATAAATCATGCAAATTAAGGGTAGAAGATAAGGGACCCCAAGGCGTTACTCCTCAAGCACCAGTGCCCTTGTAGACGAGGGTTGCTAATGTTCAGTACAAACTTGCTGGCTAGTCAGAGCTTAGATTTCTCACTTAGCAGTTTGGTGCTTACATGTCAAAGCCCTTCACAAGGAATGTGGAGCTTGTTCAAAGCGCAAAGTCCAGTTTGGTTTGATTCATGCGTTTATATGCAGGCATAATGCGACTAATAGCTGCATTATCTGGGTGTGACAGTCGGACTATGAGAAATTCAATTTAGCATGATTCTAGTCGGACTAACATGTTTACAGGTTTACAGTCCGGCTATAGTCAGACTAACTCAATAATTAGATTTTCTCTAACATCATGTAAACGCACTGACTGCTGCAGAAGTAGCATGCATCGTACATAAATATAGGAGTTATTTGCGGTGTTATTATCATTATAATTCATTTCCACATTAACACAGTCTATGATTTTTTTGGCAACTGTCCTTTCTTTATTTTGCAGCTGCAGTGGTGTTAATTTTTGCCTCGATGATATGTTTATTCCCTTCAAATTATGAACTTTTGTTCCCCATTTAAAAAGTACACAGCTTTACTTCCAGTCGGTTTGTCCACGTTTGCAATAGGTCATTTGCTTCAAACACCGCCCCTTTTATGTGAATGTGCACATTCCTAGATTGGAAAACCCTGGGTTCAGTTACTAAGTTGATAACCGGCTTCATGGTACCACTTATCAGGAGTACGGAAGTCTGGATAAGTGCAGCGAGATAATGGAAAGATACCCCGGGTATGTTAATCTAGCTTCATGGTACAGGCCCTAGGTCCTGTAAAAATAAATTAACTCTAAATTGTGCGCACCGCAATTCACCGCAACTGTGAAATCATGTTTGCGTCCGCTGGCACAAATAGTCCCGTGACAGATATTCAATGAAAATATTCAGAGGGTTAATGGCTAATCAGAAGCATTTGTCTGCTTCAAAGATGTCTAACCTACAGCACTCTGCTGGACTACTGTCCAAGGCACCGTGAGAATAATCACCAAGTTCCAAAGGCGCTTGTGCCAGAATTGTCGTACTTTTGCCACATAAACAGCAAAGTTTTTAACCCCTTCAACTTGAATGCTCTGGATTTTCTGGGATTTTATGTGGCATAACATCAAAGGTGTAGAAGCCTCTTTTAATGCATAATGGCTCTCAAGCTGTTACCGTTTAATATCACCTCATAATATCATAACGATCAAACAATTTATTCACTGAATAATCAAGACTCCCTTATTAGCCTATTATGATTGAGGCATTTTTATTGAAGAAATGACAGAGATCACTGATAGGCTTTGCTGACAGTGCTCATTCTATACAAGCAATATTGTTGGGATGGCAATGCGAGGAAGCTATAAGTGAAAAGGTTGGGTTTATTTATTTTGGATTTCTTTCACTACGTATTTTTGTTTTGTATTTTTCTGATAAATTTATTTGATTAATACATTTTCTTTCTTGAGATTAAGTTAATGTTGGTGGTTTAACCCTCTATTAACCAAACCCATTGTCAATTGAGTAAAAATCATTTCTCTAAGAAAATATGTTGATTATGGGCCGATATTTGGAAAAACAGTATTAAAATTTTTTTTAAAATTTGAAATTAATTATTTTTTTATCACGGAACATTCAAGTTATTCTCAAATGTTTATTTAGCAATAAGAAGCAAAACCAGCAGGGTGTCCAGGCTGTTAACCCTTTCACTTTATGTAGCAGATATGCAGTGGTGGTTAATAGAGGGTTAATAGACAGGCAAGTTTGGGAGGAGACTCAGAAGGCATTCATATAAAGGTTGTGACGTCTTCTTATTTTTTTACAGTGTGTCATCAAGTGTCGTGTTGATTAAATACATCTGTTAAATTATATCGCAGTTCAGGATTTGCGTCAACATTTTATGTTGAAAAAATCAATTCAGAAATTCCACCTTTTTTTCTGGATATTTGTCATATCCCAGAATTTTGTCCAATCTCTGGCTGTGAAATGAGGGTAATTGTTGCCTTTTTGCTCAGTGATTGTTAAGCTCTTATTTTACCCTGCAAGTTTTGCATCTGTAAACGAAATGGCACACCATTATGGATCAATGAAAACTGGCCATTTGAATTTTTCTAGTATTCCATTTATCAGGGGTGAAATCGACTAGCATAATTACTCAATGACATGTGCAACTCCTGGCCATGTGAGGATGCATCATTTTCTCTGTGTCAATGCGCACAAGAATCATTCTCAAGAAAAAAAAACACCTGGGTGTTTATTTACATACATAAAACCAAGAAAAGCCATTTCACAGTCTGTTAAAGAACACAATAGAAACAGCCTCTCAATATCATTTTGAGGGGCTGTAACTGAAATATGATCTCACATGCAAAGGTTTTTTTCACCTAATATATTTTTTCCGCTCATGTGGAAGATATACAAAGTGCTTCCATTTAGAGCAAGAATAAAACACTCTGATTTGGTTTGTTGCAAGAACATGGCAGACATGGACAGCAAGTGGAACCAGTGAAATTTGATTCTGCATAGGCGGGTGAATTTTCCATCTTGGCAGGAAACCAAGATTTTCAAAACCCCAAACAAAACTCATTAACCATGATTTGTTACCCATCAGGTGAATGGTATCTTACAAACAATTTATTCTTTCCTTTCTCAACAAGAATTTTGCAAATACTTTGCCCCTGTCTTACTCACCTCTTTCACAGAGTCAATATGAACAGAAATTGAAAGCAAAAAGCCTGCAGATCGTGTTTTGTCAGTGAAATTATAATAATAATTATTATTACTATTATGCATATTTGTTTTAGGAATTCAGTGAGGAGGTTATGAGGTTTATATGGAGAATAGGTCACTGATACAGTATTTGCCTCACTTTGAATGGTCCGACAATATATTTTTCGTCCAGCATGCATGCCTCAATATTTCTCTTCATATCAAAATCATCTTTCTAATGACCAAACATTCTGCAATAAATCTGAGACAATTTTCAAACAGCATTATGATTGCACAATCCTGAATATATTCTTCCATGCTTGGCAGAAGCAAAAGTTTGTTCCAGGTCATTTGGACTGAGCGTCGAGACCATCATTTAGCACAGGGATGTGAAGCAGTGGCATCTGTTTTTGAAAGTAATCACTATATTTTCTGAAAGACATCTGAATAGTAAATATTTTGGAAATGTATAATATACCTTGATAATTTTAAGATAGTCACAGATTTACCATGACCCTCCAGCAATCTTAACATGGATATATTTGCTGCTAATCTTCAAAAAGAATGTCTGAGGTGGTCTGAGTTTTACTGTTTTCTGAGTTTACAATGAACAATTCAATTTGGTGGCTGTCAATGGCAATTTTTTTCACTTTTTACATTGATGCCTGCAACAATTTCTTTCATTCTACTGAGATGGACTTTTGAGAGAAAGAAATAGATGTGTGCAGTGTGGCAGCTGGCACAGCGGGGATACAGGATGACAGCACACCAAACAAAAAAGTAAAATCAGCATTCAACATAAATACAATCCCTGACTGTCCTGGTCAGCGAAAAGCAGGGCATAATAAAAACGAGTGCAGTGCTATCTGTAATGACAATTAAGCAGCAGACAGGGCACTGCAAAGCACTGGATGTCCTCTTGGTTCAGTATTTATGAGTTATTTCAATAGCTCATGCAAATTCTCCAACATAATTTAATCCCATTTCACAAGGTTCTCACAGAAAATCCATAGGTGGCCCTGATGCACACACAAAGAGAAAGAAAGAGAGAGGGACAGAGAGAGGAAGAGAATAATTCCGAGCATGGAGTCCATTTAGAAAATTATTTTAATTATTATTATTACTCGTCTGTGAATTGCTACCTTATCATGGTGGAGGAGTTTCTGTGGTCCCAGGATCTGGGCAGCTGTGTTCTTTGGAGCTTAGCTCCTGTAGGGTTTCCCATGGCAAATTGGTCCCAGATGAGGGGCCGGACAAAACGCAAATCTCGAGACTCCTAGGACAAGCTCCTCAAGGAAAATGAGAACCACGCCAGGATTAGGGACACCGAGGCCCCCTCCTGGAGCCAGGCCTGGGTGGGGAGCTCACAGGCAAATGGTCAGGTTTTTCCCGGGACCCAGTTGGGCTCAGCCAAAAGAGGAGCTGCCTCCACGAGGAGGAGTAGGGGTCACGTGTATTCGTGTCTTTGCATTGACTTTGAATGTAATCTGTCGTGTGAAAAATTTGTTTTGCGTCTAGTGTGCAAGCAGCTTGATACTATTATTGTCACTTAGGTTTTATCGTTTTTAGTGGGGGAAAGGAATACAGCCTGATTGCTATGATGTCATACTGAGCTAAGATCACATATTGAAAGTAAATGTGTAACGTATTTTGCATTGTTGTCCATGCATGTTAATCCGAACATTTTAAGCAGCAACAGGGTGTAATATTAGGAACACGCCATCCATCATTTCTCTTCCCAATGATGCAGGCAGAAGAAATAAATGAGCAACTGTAGTGTTTCATTCTGTCTTCATAAGTTTGAATGATCTGACGTAGTCTCATTTTGAAATTCCATTCAAGTTCGCTGATGGTAGTAATTTGCGAATGCCCAAGCTAGCCAGCTAACTCATATTCACAATGCTTAATATTGACGTAAGCGGTGCAGATAACATGCCTGAAGCAGCCAAGTAAAATGCAACATTCACGCATCATGCAGATGTAGGACAGAGGCTTCTTTATTCCAATTTTAAAGGGGACCTAACATGCTGATCCTTCTTTCAATACATATTAGTAATGTTATAATGTTGGTTGTCCATGTTCAACCTCTGAAAAGTTTCTAAACATAAGATACAGGGATTTTGCCATAATCCAAAAACATGATTTTGTGAGCGTGATTTCCTCTCTGAACAGCTCTTCCTGAGATCTTCATGAGATCTGGGCAAAACCTGACGTAGGTTGTACGTTCCAATTAGTACAGACCTAGCCAGAGCCAACCACTGTACTGGACCTACCCTCACCGGAAACTATTCTAGCAGGCACTGACAACGGCAGATCATACTATGACTTAGTAGCGTCTAGACTTTTGGAAATACTAAAAAAGAACCGCAGATCAATTTTGTCAGTGTCTCTCCCAAAGCTACTTGTCCGTTTACTTTTGTACGCGAAGAAAACAAATATTTCTCATCTAAAAGACGATGCCACCACAAATCCATGGGGGGGGGGGTTCTTACCTCTCAATGAGATACTTGGGCACGGTGAGCTGCACATAGTCTGTCCATCTGTGGGGCTATTGTTGTAGCAAGTGCCAGTCTCATGTCATTTTCAGGTGCCAGCCTCGCCCTGTACTCATTCTTAATGTATAGAAGTGTTGAAAAACCACTTTCACACAGGTATGTGGTGGGAAAAGGTAATAGGCATCTTACTGCTTTTGTGGCAAGTTCTGGGAATTCAGCCTGACAACTGGTCCAAAACTTCACAAGGGGCTGTGTCTCAAACTAGTTCCTTCTGAGGTCCTCTAGGTCCTCTACTCTTGTTGTTAAGCTTGACCCTGATGCTGCATCATTACTAAATGGGAGCAGGATCCACTTGCTGTCACAGCGCCATTGATCTGCATCTTTGAAGTACTTCTGGAATTGTAGCACTACTTTCCTCAAGTGTTCATGGACAATGTCTTTAATGTCAGTGCTCTCATTATACTCCTCAACTGAATGAAACATTGGCAAGTTGCCACTTTCCACTCTTTCCATCCATCTCGACATTTTTTTAACAAAGGCATCCAACTTTTCGTAGAGCTGAAGGACGTTGGCGTTCCTCCCTTGCATTGAGATGTTTATCTTGTTAAGCTCCGAAAAAATGTCTGTGAGATATGCCAGTTTAGTTAGCCAATCTCTGTCATTATATTCAGAAGCCAGTTCACTGTCCTTCTCGTGTAAGAATTCCTGAATAGCTTCACGCAACTCGAACACACGGGCGAGGGTCGTGCCGCGAGATAGCCACCTGACCTCGGAGTGATAAAGAAGCGTGCTGTGTTCACTTCCTAAGTCTTGGCACAGGGACCTAAACAGGCGTGTGTTTAATGTACTTCGTTTAATCAGTTTTACAGTGTTGACAACATCTTCAAATACATCGTTCAGCTCTGCGCTGAGGCCAGAGACTCTCTATGAATCATGCAGTGAGTCCAAAGTATTCCAGGTGCCACTTGTTTTATGTGCCCAAGCAATCCATTCTGGCTGCCGCTCATCGCTCTGGCCCCATCGCTACAGAGAGCCACACACTTCTGCCACAAAATGTTGTGCTCGTTGAAAAACTCGTCCAGTGCTTTAAATATTTCTGCACCCGTAGTTCGCCCTGGCAGTGGTTTGCAAAAAAGAAATTCTTCGCACATGGCTCCGTTGTCTTCATATCGAACAAATGTCAATAGCTGCGCATCGTTAGTAATGTCTGTCGTCTCGTCTATTTGGATAGCAAATCCTTCCACTGACCTAAGTTTCTCTATTAGCTGTTCTTTCACGTTAGTTGCCATTTCCTCAATTCTTTGTCCAATTGTGCTATCAGACAACGGAATAGTTTTTAATTTTTTTGCTGCTTCCTCATTTATCATGTACCTGTTCATGTCCATGGCAGCTGGCAAAATCAGCTTCTCTGCATCAGTGTGTGGTTTCTTGCATCGTGCTATTCGTAAGGCCACAGCATACAACGCTTTTAGTGCATTTTCACTCACTTTGGCACTCTTTGTCATCAGGGTTTGCTGTCCTCTGAAGTCACACAACATCTGCTGGAAACAGTCAATTGGCTTTCCAACCAAATTACTGTGATTTGTCTCCATATGCCGTGATAATTTTGATGGGTTCATGGCTTCATTGCGATTTTTGAGCACACGAAACACAATGGTACCTCATCTCCGGCTTTGTCTGTCACCGTGAAACCGAACTTAACGTAATCTTCCTTATATTTCCTCTTTAGTTTCTCCCTGCATTTCGCTGTTTCTGTGTCTTTTCCTGGATCACTCGGAGCACTAGTAGACGGTTCTTCTGTTGGAGCATTGGATATCCCTTTCCTCACCACAAATTTGTCCATCGTGATGGTGACAAGCTAACTTCTCGAATACAGTGAATAAAGTAGCAGCTACCTGCTAATTATTTTGCGCGTTGGGATGAGATTTGAGAGAACGTTTCCATAGTAACGCACAATCTTCCATTGACCAACCAAGAATGACTGAGTCACAGCCTCTTCCATGTAAGAAAAATCTGTGACTGAGTCTCCAGTCTTCTCATTTAGGTTGTACATACTTCACCAGACCGCAATATATCCACTAAAACATTTGGTGAAAAAATTAAAACGAAATTATTTTCAAAATTATTTTTAAGTGGTTAAACTAAATAGCTAGCCACGGACCACCAGCAGTTCTTCCGCGGACCACCAGAGGGCCGCGGACCACCTGTTGAAAACCCCCGGTTTAGAGCCACAAGCTGTAAGTGAAGCTAATGTGTTACGGGTGGCTAGCAGGACCGCTAGCAATAGTTAGCACAAACAACTGGCCTCAAGTGCAGGCTTTGTAAAACATCTTAAGATAAAGCCTGTATCGGTCGCAACTGTCCGTGACTCTCAGACACAGAGGCTGTAAGTTGCTTTTACTGCATAAGCCAACCTGAGATGATGGCCTGTTGATTGTGGCTGTAGCACAGCGGCTAACATAGCCAAGTTACTGTTGCTAATGTTTGTGTCCTAAATATGCAAGAGTGATATCAGGGGAAATTTTACAGAAGGTGCGTGAACATAAACCTCATTTGAAGCTAACTTTTAATACTTGTTTGTAATTTGGATGCTTGGTACAACTGTTCACAGTAACAGAATTAGCTGTTTGTGAAACCTGTATTGCAAGGTTTGTCTCTGTGGTTATGACCGCTTGGTTACCAGCTACTGCAAGTTAATTTGCGTGTCGTGCTAATTAAAAATCCTCCTGGTTGGGGGGATCACGTGATGCGCCTACTTGAGCAGACGTAAGAAGTTAGGCTCCCTGCTGGATTGCAGCGAACATTAAACTTTAACAAGTTTCTTACCAGTTGAAAAGTCGCCTCTTGTGCAAAGTACGTGTACGATGTCGCTAGACAACTTTCTCACGCAAACTGGGTCACAAAAAAAGAGAGACGGACGTAGGAAGGGACTTGTAAGTAATGCTAATGCTAGCACGGATAGCCGCAGCTATGCTGGAACAGACCCAGAGGAGGAAGCACGCGAGGTCGGAAATGAAGAGTCAAGTGCATACCGTGATAAACTGATTGTGGAGAGTGTCACTGCTAATATAGAGAAGATGCTGGACAACAAATTAGCTAACGTGATAAAGCCTGTCAGTGATGTGGCTGAAAAACTGGATAGCCTAATCGAGAGGATGGGAACGGTAGAGCAGCGGGTCTCCGATCTGGAAGACGAGTCGGCTACTATTACGCCCCGGGTGGGAGCTCTGGAGACCCAGCTCAAGAGAGCACTGGAGTGCCTGGAAAACTTTGAAAACCAAAGCCAGAGGCAGAACGTGAGGATCCTGGGACTGAAAGAGGGCACGGAGGGCCAAACACCGGTCGACTTTTTTGAAAAGTGGATACCGGACGTCTTAAATATGAAGAGTGACCGCATCAAAATTGAGAGAGCCCACCGCACGGGACCGCGGATGAGACTCGCCGGCAGAGAGAGCCCGAGAGCTGTCCTGGTGAGGCTGCACAACTACAGCGACAGGCAGAGCATCTTGTATGCAGCGCGGAACAAAGGCACGGTAAAAGTTGGCGGCGGGACTGTATCATTCTATCAAGACTTCTCCATGGAGATGGTGAGGAGGAGGAAGGAGACGGCACATGCCCGCAAATTGCTGAGAGAAGCCGGGATCAGGTACTCTTTCTTATACCCGGCTGTCATCAAGATTTCCCACCCTGATGGATCCAGCTCTGCCTTCTCGACCTCAGAAGAAATTAACGACTAAGTCAACAAACTGCCTTCATCCAAGTAAACCTCCAGCCTGGAGACTAGCTGGAATGGGAACGCTACAGGTTTGAACGTGTTGAAAAACACTCATTCCATAATGTACCTTATATCTCATCCTGCTTATTTTAAATAATACGAAATACTAAGAAATTGTTGAAAACGAACACTGGTATCATAACAGCAATCTAGTGTGGGATGTCTGTGCTTTTGTTGGTCTGCTGACCCCCCACAGCTGTACCTTATACAAGGTAAAGGTACATCTAGGTAACTTAGTCCATTGTTTAGACTAGGTTTTTTTTTTTTTTTCTTTCTCTTTGAATGATTGTTTTGTGTGTTAAGTGGTTGTTCATTCCAAGCTTCTGGTTATGTTTATGCTTGGAATTTATTCCTAAGTTCATTGCTGTTAATTATACATCTGAAGCTACAAATTGGTCCATTTTGAGTTTAATGGTTAAAGCTGCATACAGCACTCATTTCATAACAAAACTTTTTGGCGATGTCTATTAAGATAAGTACTTGGAATATCAGGGGCTCTAATAATGTGATAAAGAGGAAGTCAATCCTGAACTCTCTTAAAAAGGATAAGATAAGGATTCAAATAGGCTTCTTACAAGAAACACACCTTAACGATGAGGAGCACAAAAAATATAACAGGGAATGGGTTAGTCAAATTTTCTTCTCATCATATTCATCAAATAAGAGGGGAGTGATCACTTTAATACATAAAAATATGCCATTCACAGTAACGTCATCCTGTAAAGATACTGACGGGAGATACGTGTTAGTTAAAGGTGTATTGCACGGCGAAGATATCTTACTTGGTAACATTTATGCGCCTAATGTCCAAGATGATACATTCTATGCATCTTTACTCAGTCAGCTAGCTGATATGGACTGTCCTAACATGATAATAGCAGGCGACTTTAACTGTGCATTGTGCCCAATGCTGGACAGATCTCCTCCTCAGACAATTGTATCCCAAAATGCAAAGGATGTCTTAAATATAAACAAGGAATTTGACCTTGTGGACATATGGAGACACCTCAACCCACTTTCAAAGCAATATACATTTCATTCTCAACCCCATTCATCAATATCACGTATTGATTATATCTTTGTGTCTAGGTGTTTGACTCATTTAGTTGAACAGGTAAATATAGGACATATTGCGCTTTCAGACCATGCTCCAGTAATCATGTCAATTCAACCTCTAAGACCCACTGAACGTTCATTTTCCTGGAGAATGAATACAACACTGCTCATGGATGAGACATTTAATAAATACCTGAATGATCAAACAGATCTATTTTTAGAATTCAATGATAAAGATGAAGCTGACCCAAGGGTCGTATGGGATGCTTATAAGGCCTATATGAGAGGCATGATTATTTCATACGTAAGTCAAAAGAAAAAAGAGCGGATAGCAAAGCAACTTGAAATTGAAAAGGAAATAAAAAGGTTAGAAGAAGTCTTTTATGCATCAAAATCAGAGTCAATCCTGACCGAACTTAAAATAACCAGAACAAGATTGCATAATTTTTTAACCAAAAGGCAGAAAAAGATATTCTATTTACTAAACAAAAATTATACGAATTCGCCAACAAACCTAACCGCCTTTTGGCACGATTGGCCAGGAATGCTCCTGTTAAATCTTCTATCTCGGCTATACAGGATGAGAATGGTCATAGACAAACAAACAATCGTCAGATTAATGAGAGCTTTAAAAATTTTTATGCTAAATTATACAGTTCAGAAATCAACCTTGAGAGGCTCAGAACAGATCACTTTCTAGACAATCTGATTTTCCCACAAATATCAGAAGATCAGGCTACGTTATTGGAGTCCCCCATTTCATTCTTAGAAGTAGAGAAAGCCATTTCCACACTCCAATCAGGTAAATGTCCAGGAGAGGATGGCTTCCCAGTTGATTTCTTTAAACTGATGAAAGGAAAAATTTGTAATTTATTGCTGAGGGTCTTTAATAAGTCGTTTGAAAACTCTAGACTTCCAGACTCAATGTATAGAGCCAATATAATATTAATAGCGAAGAAAAACAGAAATCCAGAACTATGCTCTTCGTACCGGCCAATCAGTCTTCTTGGAGTAGACAATAAGATACTATCTAAGATAATGACTCTGAGGATTGAGCGTATTATGACCTCTATTGTGGATGCAGACCAGACCGGATTTATTAGGGGTAGAAACTCTTTTTGTAACACAAGACGCCTTTTTAATATTATTCACCACCTTAACTCTTACCAAATACCAAGTGCAGTTGTTTCTATGGATGCAGAAAAGGCGTTTGATAGAATTGAATGGGAATACATGTTCAGCGTCATGCAAAGATTTGGATTTGGGCCAAACATTATGAGGTGGATTAAACTACTGTATAAAGCACCCTTAGCCTCAGTTTTAACAAATGGTCTGCTATCTGCCCCTTTTAATTTAACAAGAGGCACCGCTCAAGGAAGCCCACTGTCTCCTATCCTATTTGACTTGGCTATAGAGCCCTTGGCAATGGCCATCAGACAAAATCCAAATATTCAGGGAGTTGATATTGGCACAAAACAACACAAAATCTTACTTTACGCTGATGATGTCCTTCTGACACTCACAGACCCAGTTAGATCACTACCGGCCCTAATAAAATGTATCACAGATTTTGGTGTATTATCCGGATATAAAGTAAACTTTGAAAAATCAGAAATAATGACCCTAAACAATAATAATAACTCTGAACCGTCGTATGTAAAGCCCTTTCGTTGGTCTCCGTCAGGATTTAGTTATCTAGGAGTTCAAATTACTCTACAAATCAATCAGCTCTATATGAACAATGTGAATCCCATCATAAAGAATCTCAAAGAAACATTGACAAGATGGAAGAAACTTCCTGTTTCATTTCTTGGCAGAATTAACCTTATCAAAATGTCCATCCTTCTAAAACTGTTATATCCTATATCAATGCTATTTGTACTTCCCACATCAAACGACATAAAGGCAATCAATAAAGCCTTATGAGACTTTATTTGGGCTGGACGGAAACCTAAACTGAAACTAGAGACATTACAACTACCAAAAGAACGTGGGGGATGGGGTTTACCAAATGTATTACATTATGCATTCTCCATACAAGCTAGAATTATCTTCTCATGGGTGAATGAGCATGTGTATTCTCCTTGGCTTGACCTAGAGGTAACAATGTGTATACCCATCTCTCCGGTGAACTTGTTAGACAAACGCCTCAATGAACTTCCACATATTGCGAGGAGGAACTTTTTGATAACTAATGTTTTATGGACATGGAGGAAACTGAGGAAACTATTCAAGGAGACAAATCCACTCAATATTTTGGAAACATTGAAAGGAAACTCAGAGCTATCAGCACAGGGAACGGGCCCAAATTTTACATCTTGGCAAAGAGCAGGTATTATAAGATTAGGTGACCTCTTTGAGAAAGGGAGATTTAGAACATTTGAATCACTGCAAACTCGATACCAACTACCCAAAAACGATCATTATAAATATTTACAGGTTAGACATTATGTCCATGGGAAAATTAATTCACTGGAGTACTCTAGCGACTCCTGCCCATTACAGATGTTCTTTCTGAACCACAAGGAGCCAAAGCACCTAGTGGCAAAATTTTATTCCCAAATGTTAAATTTGAATGTAGATAAGCTGGCATGGCTTAAAACATCATGGTGTACTTTACTGAAATGTGAGATAAGTGACGACATGTGGAATGACATCCTACGATTGCCCTCCAGAATCTCAATTTGCAACAGATATAAAGAACTACAATACAATATCCTACATAATGTCTATATATCACCATATATCTATAGTAAATATACAGCAGGAATCTCACCAAATTGTCCCAAATGTAAAACCCACGTAGGCACTAGGTTACACTGTTTGTGGGAATGCAATGCAGTTCAAGTGTTCTGGAAGGCAATATGTGCTAACATTAGTGTTGCAATAGGACAACAGGTCTCAGTGAGTCCACTTTTATGTTTACTTGGAAGTGTCCCCAATGCTCTTAAACAACATGAGGACGTGATCCAATCATTACTGATGCTTGCAAGGAAAGCAATAATGCTGAAGTGGGTGGGAGACGACCCACCCTCCCCCCTCACATGGAAACCTCCGATATCCGAGGTTATGACTCTTGAAAAACTAGGACACTACATCAATGGAAGTATCCACACTTTTCTGCAGATATGGAAAAGACCATTGGAATATCTTGGAGTTAAACACAATTTGGAACTGTACTAATCTGAGACTGAGTGCTGTGCCTCTCTATTTTCTTTTATGGACCAGCTTCACTAACTTATGTTAATTGTAATTTTGTATTTATGTTTTGTTCCCCCTTTTCTGTATGTGATTGTAAAAGTGAATAAAAATATTAAAAAAAAAAAAAATCCTCCTGGTTAACTCATATGCAGTAATTTTGATCGGTATGCTTGTGTTACTTCGTTAAGCATCAATGTGGCAGTTTCATCATAACGTTGCCCGATCAGAGCCACTACATAGTTCTAGCCAGGCCATTTCAGCGTACCGGCTCAACGCAACAGTCGCATGCCGGCACACTGGAAAAATCCACCGGTACACAAAAAATTGCGGCTGGGACGTTACAGATAGGTCACCAGTACCAGTATCGCCAACAACATGGACAGCTTCAGACTGTACTGATCGACCTAGTTTTATCGATTATCTGAAGATAGGCCCGTATCGCCGCCGCTGTTGCAAGTAGCTGAGGTGTAAAGGCATAGCACATTAGGCCCAGTACTAGTTAGCGCGCGAACAGCCGATCATGGACCTTTGGCTGGTTCGTCCACCTCCTGGAACTAGTTCCCAAAATGAAAACAGTGCTGCCAATGTCATGACATCAGAAAGTTCGGAAGACGAAGATGCAATCGTCAGAATAGGGTCTAGAAGCAACCTTGCTTGAGCAAGTGAATACAGCCAGCTAGAATTAGAATTAGGTAAAGGAAATGTCTATTCAACTCTCCGATGGATCCCGATCTTTTCTGCCACTTTGCAGTCTCTTCCGTTTAACCTGCAAAACTGGCACGCTTTAAAATAATCACGGAAACTAGGTAGCTGTATACTTCGGAGATTGATCATTTCGCTGGCATCAAATTAGCCATAAGTTATTGGACCAAGATGTCTTCACGCTATGCATCAGATGTTTTTGCACAACTCTTGCTATCAGATATAAAATACTGCATTGTCTTTGACTAAAAAGTTTGATTGGTTACTGGAATTGACATTCATATTGAGAATGGCTACGTTGTAAATTCATGTCAATTGAATCAAACTTAGAGCCACAAACACGACGCACAAAGATGAAAAAACTGTATAATATTGTTGCTGGCTCGTTTAAACCATGGGTACTCTCTTTCCAATATCGATTAACATTTCCCAGTTAAACTTGCTGCCAAACCAGTATGCGCAGACCTTTGTAATGTGTGTTTAGTGACCTTGCCGTGACATAGCAAGTGAACTTGGAATGTAAGTATACCGTTCCCTAATAGTTTTTGCTTGTCTGAATTCGCGGTCGAAGTAAGTCGTGTCTCTTACGCTTAAATACTTTGAATGTTCTCCCTCTGCAGCTGCTAGGAAGGAAATGCTTGCGGTCCACTGTGCATTTACAGAGGGCTCGGCTCCGAGCAATGACAGTAAAATTGTGAAATCATATTTCCCTTATGAATGGGAGGGCATTGTTATCGCTAATATTATGACAGGTTCTGTCCGCTGTCACCCAGGCAAATCACAGGCAAGCGCAATAAAAAAAAAAAAAAAAAACAGCAGTAAACAACCTAGCAAGTTAACCTGAGTTGATGGTTCGTGATAGCTGTGAATATCGTTTCGACTTTATGAAGAATGTTTTCAAGAATAACATTCAATGACAAGTTTGAGTTGATCAGCATGGGAAAACCTACACCAGACCTTAATTTGAAGGGGGGAAAAAAACCCCCCAAGGCTTTTGTGAGGCATTTCATCTCCAGTAATTATGCACAATACCCATGGATGAAGGAGAAAATTCTGTATTACAGGGATTGTGTAATGTACAGTTCAGGAACCACACGCAACAGACGGAAATCCAAAAAACGTATGCCTTTAATGGGGTCCAAGTCAAAAGCCAAAATACACAGGAATTGCCCAGCCACAATACGAAATCCAAAAACAGTATCGACTAGACAGGCCGGGGTCAGAACCAGTAAGACAGATGGGCAGAGGTACAAAAACGATTGGCAAAAAGTTGTAGTCGATGGGCAAAGCCAATGGTCATACAAAGGGCATCCAAACACAGAATCATGGTCATACAAAAATAGGTCAAAATCCAGAAAGACAAAAACAGTACAAAAAAGGCTATGGCAAGAATCAAGGTCGGACTATCTAGTAGCCAAATTCAATGGCATATGAGGCGCTCTGCACAAAGAAGTATTGATCAACGTTCTGACAAGAACTGTGAGTGAAAAGACTCCTAATATACACACAGGAAAGGTTACATGCTATACAGAGCTCAGGTGTAGGAAATGGGGCTAATTACTTTGGGAGAATCACATGACGGAAACCCTAACCACGAAAATTGGTGAGAGACGAAATACGAACGGGAATCACACAGACAGCCTATTACATTTAAACAGCTCTGGTCCAGGAGTTCTACGTGCACAGATCAGGAGCAGGAGAGTAATTAAGCACGTGCAAGAGTTTCTCGCTGAACACAAAGCAAAGGACAGAGATAGCTCAGTAAGAAGCGGAGATTAGAACAGGGCGATCACGGAGAGGTAATTAGTCTAGATTAGTAGCAGTGCAACTTTACATATTAAACTAGAGTGCTCATTAGTGAGTAATCTAATATATACTGCAGTTCCTTCCTTATACGCTAGGCCTAGGCCAAGTAATACTAGTGGAATGGGGGTTGAAATTCCGGACACTTAAGGTACTAAACTTTGCCGTGTTACCGTCGCTCAAAATATACATGAGATCTTTAAAAACTTTGCCAGTTTTGTTCATACATAAGAGTTTATATCATCTGAAGAGTTTAAGCAAATTTTCACGCTAAATCATAAATTTTATGTGTTTGTCCAGAATTTGAACCTGTCCGCATTTCAGGCGTGTGGTGTTACTGTAGTGTAACTGTATATATATATAACGTATATTATAACAATTAGACTAAATCGCCAGCAGACGATTAGGCATCTGCGTGTTTAACCTAAGGGAGCTCCTGCATTAAAGGTAGAGATTTTTCGTCTACAATGTGCATTTTTGTCTTGTAGGATATTTTTTCAAACAGACCCAGCACTTACGACAGCAAGGGAAAGACAACTTCTTTCAAATGTAAGTACAATAACATTGAGAGAAAAAAATTACTAGGGCGTCTATCTCAATTTTGAAGTTAAAAGTAGGGATCGACCGATATGGATTTTTTAGGGCCGATGCCGATACAGATTTTTTTCCATCACCCTTAACCGATGACTGATTATGGACTGCCGATTTTCTTGGGCCGATATTTGAGGCCGATACCGCTTTTGCTCCCTCAATTTACATCAAAAAAATGACACAATGATAACAAATATCACAGGTCTCAAGTTAGACAAACAATTATTGAAAAGTTTCAACCAGCCATCGATGTGATGGCTGCTCCTCCCCCAGTGAGATGCCCCCCCCCCAAACACACACACACACACACACACACAAATTCAAATTCAATTTTTTTGTATAGCGCTTTTCACAGATAAACTGTTACAAAGACGCTTTACAGTCAGATGAGTCACTGAAAGCGCAGTGCCCAGACTATTCCCCACTACAGCAAATGAGGCAAAAATCCTCAAACAGTGGTGAGAGAAAACTCCCCAGTGGGAAGAAATCTCAGGAGGAACCCGGCTATAGTGGGGAAGCCCATCCTCCGCGGGCTAGCTAGTTGACAGCAAGATAATGACAATAGAGTTCCATTAAAGTCCATCTAAACAGTGCTATCAGTTGCTGGAGGAAGTGGCATGCCAAGGATGGTGCAGAACTGGATCAGGACAGCAGCAGCCAGCGCTCATGGTGAGGGACAGGGCTCGGATGATCCAAGAGTCAGGGTTGTGGAGGGAAAGATCCTCAGAGAGAGACAGAAAAAAGTGGGGTAAGGCACTGGATAAAACTACTGCATATTAATAAAAATACAGTCCTGTGTCATGTGCCAAATGAGAATTTAGGAGCTGACTGGTCAGGAAACAGTCAACACCCCTCCATCCACTTCCTGCAGCACAGAGGCCTTACTTACATTTATTCCAGGAAGGTCACTTCAGATTTTCTAGACAGTAGTACCAAATGGACCTCCCCGGTGACTAAGGCTGTAGCAAGCCCCACTGGCACCGTTAAAGCATGCTCAGTGCCACCGGTTCCACATGGATTTACATAACACTGGCTTCCAATATCGTGAACATATCATAAATCAAGGTTGTAGTCAGTCCCACCAGAGCCAACACATAACTAATCATAAACTAATCATAGGCTTGACTAAAAAGATAAGTTTTCAGCCTACTCAAACTCAGCCTTCACAAACACAGCAGCTGAGCAGACGCTGACTGAAAAACTCCACTACCGCTGGATTGATAACGGCAGCAAACCACATGGCTGCACCGCTCCGCTCTGAGGGAGAGAGCACACAGCAGGGCTCGAAATTTACTTTTTTGCTTGGTAGTGCTGCGCTCCCAAGTTCAAAAAGTTTGGAGCGCGAGCAAAAATTTAGGAGCGCACACACCAAAATCAAAGAAGCACCAGTATATATATATTTTTAATGTTTAAAGAAACTACAATATAACACTCCACATTAACAATACAACTGTCTCCAACAAATGACAATTATTAAACAATATGACAGTCCTGAGTTCATTGATCGAAAAAGGTTTCCACTACATTGGTTTTATGCCATATCTGGAGGCCAGGATTTGGGTCTCCTTGCACTCTGCCCTTCCATCCATCAAATATGTCCAGAGGACCCTCCACACTGCTCCGAATCAAATCTTCAATTGTGTTAGGGTTAAATGCAGATCTGACTTAAAGTCGTATAGTCCTTTTTATTGCCTCAATATTGCAATATGAGTCAGTCCACAGCGGTAACTTTGCTATTTGTTGGCTTACTATAACATAAGCAGACTTCATAATTAGTTGGATATGTTTAAGATAGCCTATGCCACACGCCCAGCCGCGTCTCTAGGACTAAAGATTGGTGCGGCCCCGAGCTCCCCTTAATTACTAACCCTGACTTGCACGCAATCATTCGCATGATTGACAAACAATCCTGCCAGGATTTTCCTGGCTTTTTTATTGTTTTTTTTGCGGTAACTTTTTCTAAAAGTGGCAATGAAAGTTGCAATGTCTTGGCAATTTATTTTTTTGTCCGCGAGAAATTTGCGTGGATTGGTTGAATTTGCTTTAATAGTTGCAATCGCGACATGCATCTTCTTGAGGGACTGTTTGACTATTGTCAAAATTGGAAAACGTGTTAATAACGGAAAATTACTGAGTACAAGCCAGGAACAATCCTTCAGCAAAGGCATGGTCTGGGCTCCACCAATTTTTGATAAGTTGCAACTATTAACAGAAATACGGATCTACTCCTTTACGCACGTGTCACAGTATTTTCTGTGTTTTGTGCTTTCTCCATGTTTGGAAGGACTTTCACGTTTAAAGTGTTTGGACTCAATAGTTAAAGCGCTGTCAACAGTGAGATTCGGGCCATTAGCTTTACAATGAACATGGTACACTTCACCTTATAACCTCAGCCATTCAAAATTCTGATGCAACTCTTTGCGAACATAATCAACTGATTTCGCTGCCGCTTCATCCGAATCGCGTCATGATTTTCAGTTTCAGTAAGTTTTGATACCGACTCGACTTTTTTTAATGTTAGCGGTACCAAAAAAAAGAAGTCTTCCATTGCTCTTCGTTTCATTTTCCGTCCAAATCTTGTGCATAGCTACAATAGTAACTCTCATTCCCGCGAAATTGATTGTTTGACGGCTACTATTAACCATTCTAGAATCAGTACTGAGGTTTAGGCCGTCAACCTCCCCTTTGATTGGTCAGAATGGTCACTGTCAGCTCGAGGAAACACACTGGGTGTGCTCGGCTGCTGTATGTCCAGTAGATTCTTGCACTGGTTCGAGACATGCGCCCATCTTTATTTAAGCTGCAGCGGCGGCTGGCATGCCTTCTGACTACCAAATGTACCCAAAGAGAGGCAATTAATTGGGGGAAAAAGCGGTCGCACAGGTGTAACTATTTTAATTCGAAGGTCGCACAGTGTTAATTTTGGTTGCAATTTCGAGCTTGCACATACTCACACGACACAAAATGCATTCAACCTCACCCCGGTGTTCGCTGAATTTAACTCCTACAAACACCATGGAACTGAATTCACATCATTGACATTACTTAGTCCTTAAACTGGTGTATGTTACATCGATACATATTAGCCTACAACTACGTCAACAGCTCCCTAAATGCAATGGTAAGCACATTTAAAGACGCAGCATTCAGCAGCATTCCTGTTTCTCTGACACACAAACTTAACTATGTTTTTAAGCACGTGTATTACATGGCAATAACTTGCCATTCATGTTTCCTATTTCAAAGTGGGTGGCAATATTTCGACTAAGTTTAACAGTGGGAGGTTAATTGAAATTTTAAAACACTTTGTTCTGAAGCAGCCACTGCGTTCACCAGTCTTCCAGTGGGGGAGGGATAATGCGTCTGCATGTGCTGCAGGGTCTTCCGGCAACACAGAGCTGCCGCTGGATGCCTGTCTGTAAATCATGCCGCGGAAAAATATATCGGCGAACCCAAGCGCGAATCGGCCAATGCCGATTCAAGTAAAAAATGCAAATATCGGCCTAATATATTGGCCGGCCGATGTATCGGTCGATCCTTTGTTAATAGCAGTGTCCCACATGAAGCGCACAACTTGGGAAGTAATTCAGGTGACAGACAGTCGCACGCATGCATTTTGAGCTTGGCTGTAGTGCAAGTGCTAATTCAAATAATTTGAACGAATATTGGGTGATTCGGTTTTGCACCGAAACGAATTATAGCTCGTAGTGTAGGTATGTTAGTAGAATCAAAAAATAAAAATGTATTATAGACCCTATGGCCCGTATTCAGAAGCGACACTCGAATACAAAAACTTTGTTAGTGTCAGGTTATATTAAATGAGTCAAAGTTTGCCCTTACACTCATTTGCTATCAGAAACCTCACTCACTGAAAATAGTGTCTCTTTCTGAGTGAAGGTTCATTTACAGCCATGTGCTCGACGCAATTGTAACTACGCAAATATTAACTACAATGATGATAACGATGCCAGCAACTTGCAGGCTGACCACCTGGTTTCAGACCTTGTCCACACGTAGCCGGGTATCAACTAAATGGAAGATATTTTCCTATGTTTTGACCTGTCATCCACATGACAACGCATCAAAAACGAATGGCAAAGTGAAGATTTTTGAAAACTCCATTTATGCATTTGCGTGTAGACACAGATAACCTGAGTTTTGGGTTTTCGAACGTCACAACCTGCGCCAAAATGACAACAAATCTGCTCTGACGTCAAACGTGCGACCTTTGTATACTGCAGAAGCCAGAGCAGAAGCATGGACAAAGAGTAATGGATCGGAGTACTGCCTTGAAAGCTTTGATAGCGTTAATTATTGTGCAGGCGCTTTATACATGTTTCATTTTAGAAGCCCAACTACTGCTCCAAGAGCAGAGGCGACGGACAACATTGCGGTAGGTGATTTACTCCATCATTACCACTCCATGTAGGCATGTTACTCGCCGGATTCGTCGACGCCGCTGCTTTAGGATCAGACCGGGATGCACTGCCAGCTGGTGGGAAAACTTTGAGTGGGCTATTCTGATGTGATTGGGTAGGATTTGGGGAAATAATGACATCTACAGATTTGGAGGCTTATTGAAAACACAGATGTTCGGTTATGTGTGGAAGGAATTTTTTTCGGAGACGGGGTCTTGTGGATAAATTTTTTTTTATAAACGGAAGGGGGGAAAATATTTGTTTTTAAAAATACCCAGCTACGTGTGTGGCCTCAGTGTTTATGAACTGCACTGTGGTGAACTTTAGGTTAGCATTTGTGCACCCACCCATGACTACTGGTGAACTGGCAATAGCGGAAGCTCAAAACCATCCCTAAAAAATAATGATTGGACATGGCCTGTTTCAATCATTTCATAAAATTTTATTTACTTGAACTCCAAGGATCCTAAGGATTATCATGTGTCGCTAGTTCTACTTGTTAAGTTAAAATGAGCACTGATTATTATTGCCCTGTTTTCAATTCATTTAAATTACCATTGCAGAAATGCCAAAAACTCTCAACTTTATCAGGTGCGGGCAGTTTTCATTAATGATGCATACCGTTCAACTCTCATGTATTCAGCTTTCTCGCGCTTTTCTACACTCATGGGTTGGAAAATTCTGCGCTCAGCTGGCTTGTGGGGCGCTGTGTGGATTGGTCTGTGAGATTCATGTAGCTGTAAGTCACAAGAATCCATTATTTTCTCTATTTTTAATTTCTGAATGTAGGAGGAAATGTCTGGCACATTTCACAGCTTGTTGTTTAGTGAGCCTCGCAGGCTGTCCCGCGCCTTTCGTGAGTCTCTCAACCGCAGAGTTTATAAAGACATGCTGTTATTTTACGTTGTAATTTCTGTGCAAAAGAAATGCCTCAATTTTGTGAAGCAATGTATAACAACGCTATCAAAAATAAATTTGATTGTTGTTTTACCATTTAGTTTGAGAAACTTCCAAATTAAGAAAAGTACACTGCGAAAGGTTTAGGTCATTCAGCACTGACGGTTGAGGATTGAGTGTCCCTTTGCAGCAGCCGACGCACCGCCTGTAGTACCCAGTGCCCACTACTGTCAGTTATGCTCGATTGGCGTTTGTGAATAGCAACTGGCGAGGAGCGGGATCGCTCCCTCGGGTAGTGGTAGGTCAATCTCTTTTACAAACTCCAGTTACATTTCAATTGTAATCACTATATGGTGAGTGGAGGTGTGAGTGTTGTTTCTGAATACGGGCCTATGACCCTACCTACACTAAGCACTACCTTTTAGCTATACTGAAATAACTAATAAAACCACAGCAAAGCTAGGGGTGGCTTTTGGTGTAAAACCTGATGAATTAGCCCCACCATAAAATGATGCTGGCAATTCTGTTATTTTGAAGCAGAACTAGTATCTGAAAACCTCAAGAACTTGGTGGATTTTGTTGCTCAATCTGGAATGTGATCCAAAAAGGCTATTTTACTCCAGTCAGGTGAACAAAGTTATGCACTGCTGTAAATAACTGCGTGTTTTTTTGTCCTGATAGTCCTGATAGTACTGTGAGTTGGAAAACATGGTTAGTGAGAGTGTTGGTACTAGTGACAACACCTTCTAGTTGTTGCAGTGAGAGGGTGTTGATCATGCAGTGAAACAGACATGGGATATTGCTCTGGCAAACCTCAGCAGTTATCTGCATCTGTTATTATTCTAAACACCTAGATGTCATTTGTTTTTTCAACTTACATGTATGTCAGCATTTAAGAGCTCTTGGAGTGCAGGAGAATATACCCACATAGTTATTGAGTTATATAAATCAATTATAAACGATCTCGTCAGAGCTCTGACATTATTCAATTACTTTTCATTCTTTTCTGTATTGTAGACATGGGATGGGTGAATATGTTTCTAAAGAGATTACGACTTGAAAAGATATTGATCACTTGATCAAAAGGTCTGAAAAGTTCCTTAAATGTAATGTTCCTAACTGTAGAATTGCACCCAATGTCATCTGTCTGGAAAGCATCTCTGCCTGTGGTTTTCCTTACTCTCACAATTCTCATTGTTCAAGCCCCACCCCACGACTTTCTGGTGGTGTATCATACACTGTGTGGCAGCTAGACTTTTAAGTTCTGCTATACATGTATTTAGAATGTGGTCCTGATCAGTAATCTATGTGCAGAGATATAACCCTTTTACTTTTGAGATGTTTCCTTTTTAATCAGCCAACTTTTTTTTTTTTTGTAATGTTCAGCAATTAATTTCTAACTTTGTACCTCCATTGGTAGCATATGAAAATGTTACTTAATCAGCCAAGATATTTATGTTCAGCAGTTCTTTTATAACTTTTTACCTCCATTGGCAGCATATGAAAATGTTATTGACCAGAATATATTCCTTATCAGTAACCTATGGCAGAGATATAAGCCCTTTGATTTTGAGATGTTTCTTTTTTAATCAGCCAACTTTTTTTTTTAATGTCTAACAGCTCATTTATAACTTTGCGTCTCCAGTGGCAGCATATGAAAATGTTATTGACCAGGATGTCGTCCTTATTAGTAACCTATGGGCAGAGAAAAAAAAAACCTTTATTTTTGGAATGTTTCTTATTTTTAATCAACCAACCTTTTTTTGATGTCCTGCACCCTGTGAGTAATACTTGTATCATTGGTTGAACCTTGCAATGCAATTTCATTTGATTATGATAGAGGCTATCTGTGTTAAAAATACGTCTAGGGAAGAGTTGGAACTTTTCAAGTTAATGTGTCTGAGTTGTGTTTAAATGTCGAAGATGAAACTGATTCAGAGATGACCAGTGAAAGACTTCCAGAAAAACTGCTAGTTGGCACAAACTGCATAACCAGTGTTACTACAGGAGGTTTTATGCCTCCAGATCTTAACGGATTTGATTTTAGGTTAGAGCCAAGGACAATGAGTTACAATATCTTTTTCTTCCCTGACATAAATGAATATTTTACTGTTGTCAACTCTAGATTCTCAATGCAAGTAATCTAAAGCTAAATCAGCTGATTTTTTTTAATACCTCCAATGTTTGAAAAGAGAATTTCTGAAATTTGTGCATGTACATTTATGTGAAATTGTGATGCAGATTTTGTAAATTAGCTGTGGGTAAAGGTCGGCCTAAGAAATTATTGCAAACTTACCACTGGTTGGCACAAACTGCTCCTTCTCTGCCTGTAATTTTCTCCACTTGCATCATGTACACATACAGGTATATATGTTAATTCGTGATGATATTTGACTATTTTTTTGAACGAAGAAGGCCTCATTGGTTTCTGTATGTATGTCATACATTTTTTGTTACATCTGACATGTGTGATACTTTTGAAATTGGTGTTTTTAGGATTTTAACGTTGATTTATGCTACATGCAGGTACAGAATAATGCCATGTGGTATGTGTTTTCATCCAGGTCCATTTGGTATGGAGAAAGATTCATGAAATTGAATAGCCAGCCCATGTATTGTCAGTACAGTTATTGATGTATTTTAGGTCTGCTTGACTGAAGGGTGACATGTCGAAAATTCTGACTCTTAGACTTGTGTCAGTGTTGATGTACACTCCTTCTACTAGTGTCTTCTCACTTAGTCTGTCACAGCAGGTACAGACCAAGTGAGAACCTGTTACAGAAAGATTTTATATTGTTGATAGTGTTTAAACCCAAAAACACTTTTCAGTAGGAATGTGAATTCCCAGTGTAAATGTTCTTGGTCAGAACCCTGCATTCCTTGCTGAACATCAGTAAATGTTTAGATTTGAGTCTAATTACATGTATGTCATTTAAGGAGCTATATTTAAGTTTGTGGCCAAAACTAGTACTGCAATCACATTCAAAATACTGCAGAGCGCAGTATCCCCTCCTCCTCTACCCCAGACGAGAGGTTGCCAGCAGGTTGCCGGATCCAGCAAGAACGTCTACTACACGGAGCAACCACGGCTACGTTTCAAAACAACCAATGATTTGCTCTCACTGGGTCAAGTTCAGTTCAGAAAAGAACAAGACTAATAATTAACTTTAGCAATGGTCATATTGGTCAACTTGCTCGTCACTCTTCTGTGTGGATAGCCCACTAAAGTCCATACCATAAAATGCGTAAAAAATGAATGAGGACTCATTTGACCGATGCACTTCCTCAATTACATTTCATATTGCCATAATGGCTGTGCTAATGTTGGAACGGTTTCCACAGCGTCTCAGCATAATACCGGAGAAACGGACTCTAATAATACATTGCTAATGTTAATAACAAAAAGCCATGGTTTTTATTTCTCAAACAATTTGTTACCTAGTCAATTCGATGACCCACCTGCATACGCACTAATGTACCATGAACGAACATACATAACGTTATTCGACTAGAGAATATTTGAAATGTTCGTGCCTACATTGAATGGAATTAAGTTAGCCAAACTCAGCTGAATCTTACCTGCCCAGGAGAAAATTAGCAACTTCGGCGGCCATCTTCAAATTCTTGTCTACTTTCAGCTGTCTCCATCTTTCAGAGGCATGTCCTATACAGATCCTTGTTTTGTTTCTGACTTTGTCCGACTTTTTCTGAATCACAACGAGGCCTTCTAGTTTTAGTAACGTCAGACATTTGTGCTCCGAAACGCTGTTAGCTGCAGCTCAGTGGTAACTGGCTACCTGGATGCAGAAACGCTACTGACTTCGTGATTGGGAGATAGGTGGAGGGTGGCGCAACAGGCCAAAACACAAAATGAAAACATAAACATAAGTTTTGGGGTGCAACTTCGTTTTTGTAGTGAGAATATTCCGACTGGACAACTGTTGTCAGTGATATAAGTATTTGAAATGAACACCATTCCTTAAAGACTGGTGATATATCAGGGCCATTTCATGATTAATCAACATAAAATTCTTACATATTCCTCCTTTAAGTTTTTGCATAGTATCAATAAATAAACCCTTTAAATTACTGAATGTTGCAGTTTATTGTTTGATGGACTGGCGTTTCTGTAAATTTAAAGACGGTTCCTACAGTAGAGTCTCGAGGGATTGTGTTTTTACATGCTAACATTATTTATCGCATCCAGATTTTCTGTTAACAAACAGATGAACTAAATTGTGACAAGAAATACATAGTAAAACTACAGGACTTTTCGAGACTCTGGTTCAGGCACTTTTCTGTTTTTTTAAAGAGAAATTTAATTAATCACATACAGATAAGTAGTAAATCGCGATAAGAATTATACAGAAAAATTACAGGAGTTATCAAGACTTCTGCAAGTACTTTTCTGTTTTTTTAAAAGAAGAAATTGTTTTGATCATGTAGGGCTGATACCTGTATGCACTGCTAGGTGTCTCTGCTGAAATTGATATGCCTTAGGCAAAATGTTGGCCCTACAGATATCTGTAGTCCTGAGTATAAAAAGGGGCACATGCATTTTCTAAGCAGTTACGCTCATGCATTCTTTAAAGCTATTTTTACCTTTCTGGCATGTGGCACAGCACTTAGTAAAAAATTTGAAAATGAACAACTCCGCCTCCCTCCAAAGTCCCACCCTCTTCCCCCGGATTGCCAGACTTCTCCTCCGAAAAAAGAGTATATAACTAATTCGTCAGACGACAAAGGTAACTAAACGTTACGAGGGCATTTTATTTTATACCGCACATTGAATTGAATATTATTTAATTACTGTTGGTTAGTTTTCATTTGCCGGTGCCTCTGAATCTGACTCCATTGACCCGTTTCACTCGTGCTGATCACTTCCTTGCGCCGCACGCAATATTTTTTTCTGTTGGAGAGTGAAACCTGGAGTCAGATTCAGAGGCACCAGTAAGTGAAAACTAACCAACAGTAATGACATAATATTCCAGTCCATATGTGGTATAAAATAAAATGCACTCGTAACGTTTAGTGACCTTTGTACTCTGACGAACTACCATTACCGTTTTTATCGTAATTATTGCATTTCAGCACCCATTTGTTAACAGTCAAATACGTTGTTTTTTTTTTTTTTGCCAGAGAGGCGCGTGACTCGCAGGCGGTGACAGCTGTAGACAACTGGAAGGGGCGCTTCGACGAATGACAGACAGAAAGCTCGGCAAATCATTTTATTGAGACCGAAGAAAATGATTGGTCACACTTTTATCAGAAATATATGACAACTGAATATTGAGGAGTTTCAACACTTGGTGGATTTCTTTTACATTTTAGTGTGCATACGCTTATTAGGAGCATCTTAAGATGACAAACAAAAAGTGTAAAAATGCCAGAATGGTAAGAATTGCTTTCAGGTAAAATATGCAGGAAAAAGCTGTTGCATTTTCTTGAATTTTACTCGTATTATTCTTAAAACCAAAATACAGTGTGACTCGAAGGCATCGAGCAGCAGGAGGTGCTGGTGTAGGTGGTGGAGCCACATCAGAGGAGGAGCACTCGCTAGCTACAAAATTGAGAAAACATTTATTTTGGTTTTTGTGTGGCTCTTCTATAATTTGAACACCTTTTTGTAATAAAGCTGACTTGAACAATGTTTAATTAGGCTGCAGACTGACTTATTTGGAGCTGTATAAAATGTAGCTTTTGGATTCAAATAATTTTTAGACTATGCATACAAAACTGCTGTAGGCTGTTATCCATATCATTTTTTAAAATGTTAGATAGCTCAACATTCTGACAGCTATCGCGGATTTAGATTAGGTTATATCAATTAAGCACAATATAACATTGTTGGTTTCACATTTCTACTTCAATCTGGAGAGAAAATCGCCCAAATTGCTTGGGACTGTACTACCTAGATTAAACTGATCACTTAGGTATCTGTGATTTTTCAGAATGTTGACTATTGTGACACAGCATTTATTACCTTACCATCTGGGTTTGATGACTCCAGTGAAGGCATGTCGCTGTCTCTGTCAGGGATGATTCCTGACAAAGCGCTCTCCCCAATCATTCCTGCTATGCGCTCGTCAGTATTTGACAATTTGGACAGTGAGCCTGCTCCTGTGGCAGATATATTTTTTCTGTGTGCAGAAATACGTTGTTTGGCCTCCATTTTTATATCAAACCACTTTCTTTTGACCTGAGGCATGGTTCTGGGGACGGCAGAGACCACATTAGCCACGTCTGTTACCTCCGTCCAGGCTTTTGATTTGCCTGTCCCTGTCACACCACTGCTAGTTGATGAAAATAAAATGTGTTTTTTTGACTATAATAATAGATAGAATGATCTCTATCTCTGCTTCAGAAAAGTTCTTCTTTCGTTCTCTCTCGTTTTGCTTGTGCCATGACCGACAGGTAAGCCAGACGCATCAATCACCACCTCCTGTTATGGTGCTCATTGCCAATTCATGGGCCGAGATTTATGCTAATAGCTGATTACCGGGAGTGCGCTGTCAATTTACGATCGTTTGGCATTCATGATCTACAAACGTGTTAACGATCAGATCTGAGTTTCCCGAACACAGTTTCACATGTTCCTCAATCCGGAGTAGGTTTTTAATAAAGTTTCAGTAAAGATTTTTTCTGTAAATTTGTTCGCAGATGTACGAACGCTTCATGAATGAGACCCAGAGACTTTTCCTTTGTGCATAACAACATTGTGCACATTTACTTTCTAAAAAGTGATCCTCCCCATGTTCAATAATACTTTTGTAATAGATAAAGACCAAAATACCTGTACTGAATTTCAGTTGATAAAATGGTGTAATAAAGCTCAGTATTCAAGATAAATAACTGAAAAACATATATCCCAGAGGCCCAAAACAGATAATTCCATGATTATCAAATCATCTCATCAAACCAAAGTCCATGTAAACAATACAATACACAAACTATAAGTTGGCACAGCATTTGACCAATTAATGAGATGATAATTACTGGATAAACCCCAATTTTCAATGGCACTATAATAACAAAGAATAAAATGTCAGTCGACAGGAAATAACATTCCACCACCCCAGTTCCGAAACAGTTGGGACAAAGTGTTAATTGTGAATAAAATCAAAACGCAATGACTTTTACAATTTTACAATTTTAACCACGAAATGAGCTCATTTCAAATTTGATGGCTGCAACAGGTCTCAAAAAAGTTGGGACAAGGGCCTGTTTAGCATGCTGTAGCATCCCTTCTTAACACAGTGGAGGCATCTGGGCATTGAGGAGACTAATTTTTTGAGTTTAGCAATTAGAATTTGATCCTACTCTTGTTTAATACAGGCTTCCAGCTGCTGGAGAGTTTTGGGTGTTTTACTTGCATGCATAAATCAGGGAAAAAATAATCTCATGTTCACCCCCTACCCTCAGTACAAAGATTTGACATATCAGTGAGAAACTGAAAATGAACAGCAAAATTTGCTCAATAAGTGAAGAATTGAGTTATTTTACTTCAGGTGGCAGACACTTTAAATATCAAAGGATTCCAGCACGTTTACTCCTCCACGTGGGCCCCGTTCCTTGCCACACAAATTTGTGCCCTCCTCAACATAGGCGCTCGCCTAATCATTGCTCTGTTTGGCCTCAGGACTTCAAATTCAGTTGTAATTCTCCTCTCCAGGTCATCAGGACCAGCAGGTAGAGTGACATGCACCTTTGATGCCAGGTGGCCCCAGAAGAAGAAATCCAGTGGGGTTATGTTCAGTGCCACAGCTCTGTTGCCAAACAGTTTGGTCTGGCGGTCTGTAACAATCCACCTTCTCAGTGGGGGCGTCCCGTCTTGCGCCCACCAGGCAGGCTGAAAATTCCAGTGATGTGAAAATTCCACCATTCCAGTGATGCCGAAACCTGTGAATGTGGGTGATTTCTGGAAACATAAGTTTATTCAACATCTGGGGGTAGCCTTCCTCATTGAGGTTTCGACGAAAAAAGAAAGGACTAATAATGGGTCCACTGCCCACGAAACCAACCCAGATTGTGACCTTGTGCCTATCATCACTGTGCCGATAATCAAAATCAAGAGGTTCTTCTCCCCAGGGTCGGTTTTCCCTGATGTTATGAGAATTGACCATGGCATTCATGCCGAATTCTGATTCATCGATAATGATGAAATCCTCCAGGAAGCCTTGTGACTGTGCAAGCAGCAATCGGCAGAAATTTAGGCAACGCTGCATATCACCAGGAAGAAGATGGTGTCACTTTATTATCTGATATGGATGAAAGTCCAAGTCGAAGTGGGTAATGCAATTAAAGGTTGAAGAAGATAACCCAAGACCATTCTATCGGCAACTGATTGTTTGTTCTCTCTCTTCGCCATCATGACATTCCTCTAGAAGGTTTCTCACTGCTTCGATGTTAGCTGCTGTTTGTGTCAGGAACACTTTGGAAAACCACTGTCAGTTAGTTTGTTGCTACATCTACAAGTGCAAGTTAAAACTCTACCATGCAAAGCGAAAGCCATTTATCAACAACACCCAGATACTCCGCTGGCTTCCCTTAGCCTGAGCTCATCTGAGATGGACTGACACAAAGTGTAAAAGTATGCTGTGGTCTGACAAGTCCACATTTCAGTTTGTCTTTGGAAAACATTGACATTGTGTACTCTGAGCTAAAGAAGAAAAGGACCATCCAGATTGTCATCAGCGCAAAGTTCAAAAGCCAGCATCTGTGATGGTATGGGGATGTGTTAGTGCACATGGAATGGGTGACTAGCACATCTCTGTAGATACCATTAATGCTGAAAAGAACATACGGGTTTTGGAGCATTGAAAACGTGTGGTGCATTATTAAGCGCAAAATACGACAATGGAGACCCCGGACTGTTGAGCAACTGAAGTCATGCATCAAGCAACAATGGGAAAGCATTCCACCTGCAAAGCCTGAACATGATTTTGTGAATAAACGTTGGTTTATTGTCCTCTTTAGGTGTCTGCCCTGGGTCCACATTCCACCCCTTGACAGTTTTCATAGTAGACATGCAGTTTCTAGCAACATGCTGAAATGTTGAAACTGATATTGCTACTCTGCAGTCAGTCCATTATTTCAGAAAACTTCAATGATGAATCACATAATCAGTCAATCACAGCACTGCAAGTTCATGTTTTGTGTTATCTTTTAGTTTTTTTGTGTTTTTGCACTTCAAGGTGTGTTGCAGTTCAGTTTTTTCAAGTTTTAGTTTTTTTCTGAATTGTATCTACACTTCAAGGGTGAGAGTTCTTCTTTTTCCTTTCTGTTTCATTATGGATACTGTTCTTCAGAACTGAAGCAGTCGATTAAGTGAATGTCAATCAAGAAAGTAACCATATTTTAATTGCATTCTTTTCCTTCAGAAGAGGGCTCAGCCATGAGGTACCCAAAAGTGGGCATTATTATGAACTGTTGCATTTACAAAGATTATTACTTACGAAAACATATTTCTCAGCATATCTGTGACGTCATCGCTCTGCAATGCATGAGCTACTACGTATGACATCAACAGCGCACAGTATGTCATTCCTTCTTTACACGACTCACTGGGAAATATGCATTCCGTCTCAAAGGTGATTCATGAATGTAGTCTGAATAAAAGATATTTCAGAAAGTTTGATATTGGAAAGTGGGCCCTGCAGCAGCAGGAGGTCGGCTTTCGCGCCCTTGAGGAGCCTCAATCAGATTAATGCAAATGTGTCTTAAATCATATGCCTCTTGAAGGTTTTGTTACAATCCTCCACACCACCCCAACGTCGGCTTTGAGCTTCATTTTCTGCAGGTGGAGGATTCATGCATATTAAAGACCCCCTGATTTCACATAATTTTCCCCTCAGCACCAGATCTCATCTTCGGAGCTTGATGAAATATTTCACACTGTAGTAGAGAGTCA
The DNA here is from genome assembly GCA_029721435.1 of Gymnothorax reevesii. NCBI lineage: Eukaryota > Metazoa > Chordata > Actinopteri > Anguilliformes > Muraenidae > Gymnothorax > Gymnothorax reevesii. The sequence goes on from CM056573.1 coordinate 111,392,446, forward strand.
TAAAAATTCATTTTAATACTAATATGGGACATGGGATTTACTGTAAAACGTAGGAAAAAGGCTTCACTGGAAAATCCTACAATTTTGTTGCAATCTCTGGCACCTACAGTGGGCTCAAAAATTACTGGCGCCCCTGACTGGCAATACACAAACAATACTTTTATAAAATTGTATTTAAAAAATATACACATCTACAGAGAAACTCAAAATAACAAGAAGTAAGAAATACTGTACGATAGTAATGCTCCAATTGAACCAACCAAAATCGATTACTGATTTAATAAAAAATCTGTTTCCTACCCTGGTTCATCCCTAACAATACAGCACATCCACTGTTTGTATTTCTTTATTGATTTTTTTTTGTCCTCTTTATCTAAAACCCAAAAGGTCACTGAGAGTCTAAGACTGAAAGGGACAGGTGAAGTGAAAGACTTTTGGATTTTTTATTTTTTGGCAGAGAAGTTTGGATTGATGCTGAATCTATGGATACTGATTTTAACCTGAGGGCTATTTAATTTAATGCAACAATTAGTACTATTATTCTTAATGAATTTGCCTGTATGGTGGTGTGTATCCTCTCCTTAGATGACTCTATTTTTATGATTTACACTTAGGCCTGAAACAAAGCGTGTAATTGTCTTGTAAAATCTCTGGTTGCCAATAAAAACTAAAATAAAAAAAATAAAAAATCAGTTTCCTCCAAATCTAGGTTTCACAATTAATGGCACCCTTAAAGATTATTGTGAACGACATATACCAAAATTAAAGCAGGTATGAAATTCCACTTATTTACATGTTAAGGAACTGTATTAAGCCATTACATCACTTCCTGTTTCACTAGGGCAGGGGTCATCAACCCTGGCTGTGTCCGAAATCACTCACTACTCACTACATAGTGCACTATATAGTGGGTTCCCCATTTTGTAGTGTTGTCTGAATTGTTTGTAAGAATTTCTAGCCCCTATATAGTGAACTCATTACAACTCACAGTCTACCGCGAGATGTAGTGTACCTCTGATGGTCACCAACCCTGCTATACATCCCTTCAAGCACTGCAGACAAAGCGAAAAGCTCTGAAAGAGCTGCGTTAAGTCAATGGAGTTTGAAAACAGGCAGGAGGCATTTATTTGCTTCAGGTGCGAAAATTTCTTTTTTTTTTTATTGGAACCAAGCAGTGCAGGAGACCCTTTTTTTTGACACAGGACATAAATGGATATTTAGGTGCTATTAAAACGAATAATGATGAGTTAGAGGACAAAAAAATAAATCTGGCAAATTTTATTACGCTATTAACAGCTGCGACAAAACGAGCCAGGTAGTGTCCGAAAGCGTTTCTTCCCTCTGCCAATGGGCTCACTATATAGTCACCTACATAGTGAGTAGGGAATAGTGAATGTGTGAGTGATTTCGGACACAGCCCCTGTTCCTGGAGAGCTACCATCCTGTAGGTTTCTGCTGTACCTCCTATTCAGTACACCTGATTCAAGTAATTAGCAACTTAACAAGATCACGAGCTGGGCAATTAAGTAGTTAATTAGTTGAATCAGGTGTGCTAAATTGGAGATAGAGCAGAAACCTGCAGGATGGTAGCTCTCCAGGAACAGGGTTGATGATCCCTGCACTGTGGTATAAAAATTATGTAACATGCAATATCCCTTTGATATCCAACACCATGAAGAAAACAAAACAGCTGTAAGTTAAAAAGAGGCAGATGATCATCGACCTTCATAAATCTGGTATTGGCAACAAGAAGATTTTGATTGTTTCCATCGAAAGATTAACAAAGTAAAGTTAAACTTTGTAAGTAAGCTTTGGTATATTCTGTTTCTCTAATTATATTGTTTGTTTTTTTTGTATTGTTTGTGCAATACAATCGGGAGTGCCAGTAATTTAGGAGCCCAATGTATAATGAGTGAATGTATATTTTCAATGGATTTAAAAATGTTGTTTATCTCTAGAAAACGTTCTTCAGTGTTGTGCTTACAAGAATGAGAATATATGTATCTCTATTTTTTTAAAGGAGGTTTTGCAGGGTATAGGCAAATTTGTCCACCAGCCCAATTTGAACCATCTTCTGCTATTACGTACCTACTTTGGGACTGTCCAGAAAATGGATTTGAAATGTGAAATTTGCATACAGGAACAAAATTCTCTGGTCTGATGAAACAAAGCTAGAACTCTGGCGTAAATGCCTAGCGTCATGTCAACCAGACACCACTCATCACCTGGTCAATACCATCCCTACAGTGAAGCATGGTGGTGGCAGCATCATGCTGTGGGGATGTTTTTCAGCGGCAGGAACCAGGTGACCGGTCAGGACTGAGGGAAAGATGAATGCAGCAATGTACATCGCTCCTGACCACAGACTGTCTTTCAGCAGGACAATGACCCTGAGCACACAACAAAGATATTATTGGAGTGGCTTCAGGACAACTCTGAATGTCCTTGAGTGGCCCAGCCTGAGCCAAGACTTGAATCCGATTGAACATCTCTGGAGAGATCTGAAAATGGCTGTGCAACGACGCTCCCCATCCAACGAGAGAGAGAGAGGTGCTCCAAAGAGAAATGGCCGAAATTGCCCAAAGATGGGTGTGTCAAGTTTATGGCATCATATTCAAAAAGACTTGAGGCTGTAATTGCTGCCAAAGGTGCATCAAGAAAGTATTGAGCGAAAGCTGTGAATACTGATGTACATGTGATTTAATTTTTAATAAATTAGCAAAAATCTCCAAAAAACTCGTTTCACATTGTCATTATGGGGTATTGTGTGTGTGTGTGTGTGTGTGTGTGTGTAATTTTGAGGAAAGAAATGAATTTAATCCATTTTGGAATAGGCTGTAACAAAACAAAATGTGGAAAAAGTGAAGCGCTGTCAATACAGGTATACCAATTTTTGCAATCAGGATCCATGTTACCGGACTCGCAATTACACTCACACATTATTTAGCCAACTATATTAGGCAACTTTTGTGAAAACCCGCGCCGTGATAGTCACTTCTGCTTCGCAGTGTGACGCTTTAGCTGAGTGAGCTATACGGCAGCTCTAGTTGTATCACTCTTAAGTCATTGGCTGTCCAGATGCATGTAAAATTAGCAGGATTTAGTCACTATTTCTGAATTGAAAAGCAAATGACTTATCCTATTTCTCTCAATGACCAAATATTTCCATTCTTCCAGATTCAGACGGATATCTAAAGAGGAAACACTGAGGACAACTACACTTTTAGTTCCACATCTTACAGCATAAATTTAAACTGAAATCTGTATCTCCTATCACACAAATATGATGAATGCAAAATCACTTTATGCAAACAATTCAAGGTTCTTATTAAAAATAAGTCACAAAACTCATGTCACCCTCAAAATGTTGAGTTGAAGAAAATATTGCACTTTTCGAGAATTTTAAAATTCTGCTCTATGATATTTTATCCTGATCTTTGGATTAGGGATTATCAATAGAATGAACGAATCTGGAGCAATTCATGCAGATCACTGGAAGAAAACAATTCACACACATTTAAGGGGCAGTCTTATTACTTAGTTTAAGGTGAATTAAAAATCATTTATCTGGGGCTTCATTTTCAATGTGAAGATCAAACTGGAACACCGCAGCAAGCCAGGCCGCCATCATCGCTAGCTAGGACGCCACCACTGCTGGCCGGGCTGCTGCCGCCGCTAGCTAGGCCACTGTCACCGCTAACGGAACTTCTACCATCGCCACCAATGCTAGCCAGGCCGCCACTGCTGCCAGCCTGGATGCTGCCGTCGCTGGCCGGGCCTCTGCCGTTGCTGGCTGGGTCGCTGCTGCCGCTGACTGGGCCGCTGTTGTCGCTAGCCGGGTCGCTGGTGCTGCAGCGGACTGTGGCTGGCTCGCCGGGGCTGGCCGGCTCGCCTCCACTGGACGGGCCGCTGCGCTTGGCTGGCTCGCCGCAGCTAGGCGGACTACCACCACTGCAAGCCGGATTACAGCTAGCACAGTCAAATGTGCGCACAATGAAAATTTCTATTGGTGAGCGCCGAACATTATCTTTGTCATCCACTTCTCAAGTTAAAATAATAAGTAAAACTAGAAATCCAGTGTTAAAAAGACATAGATTTACAAAGATTTTTCGTACTTTAAATCAGGCCAGAACAATTTGGGACCCACGAGCTAAACCAAAAGGACTGTTGGGTGGACATTTAAATATACGTAGTATGGCTTCTTAACGTGAAGAGTTGGAACATCTTCTGTGCAATTCTAACATTGATTTTCTCGGTCTTTCTGAAACGTGGTTGACACCTTCCTCATCAAATGCTGTAATAACGATGCCGGAATATAATGTTTGTAGGAATGATAGGACACTTGGCAGGGGGGGAGGAGTTTTATTATATGTCAGAAGTACTTTAAAATGTAAACCGATTGAATGGCCAGAAGATATTCAACTTGAGTGTGTCGGTGTGAATGTTTCACTCTCATCTGCAATGTCATTTACCTTAATTTGTTTGTATCGTAAACCTAACTCTAAATTGGATTTTTAAGACAAATTAAAATGTCTTCTTAACCATTGTGACTTACATAAAGAGATCATAATTGTTGGGGATTTTAATATAAACTGGAATGAAAAAAAGATCAGAAAAAATCTTAAACAAGTTACTGACCATTATAATCTCATACAGTTAATGGATCAGCCCACCCGGATAACCTCACACTCAGAAACGCTCATAGATTTATTATTTGTTAGCCAACCTGAAAGGATCTTAAAAACTTTTAACTATATGACTGGGTTATCAGATCACAATGCTATCTTTTTTTCGAGGAAGCTGACAAAAAAGCGTTTTCATGACTCACATAGATCTATAGCGTCTTGCCGTACAATCCCAAAAAAACAAATGCGAAATTTGGAGATAACTTTGAAAGGGACTGACTGGAGTGAAATATTTCAAAGTAATGATGTAGAAATTTCCAGCCGTTTGTTCTTCACAAAAATTAAAGAAGTAATGGCAAACTTTACCAGAAGGGGAAACCAACATAAAAGAGGGAATTCATTACCTTGGCTAAATGATGAATGCATAAAAATAATAAAGGATCGAGATAAACAACTTAAAAAATCATTGAAAACTGGTCTTATTACAGACAGACAAAAATTTACATCCTTAAGAAATAAAGTAACTCAAAGCCTGCGAAAGGCTAAAGCTAAATTCTTTATGGATATTATTGTTGAAGCAAAGGGGAATGCCAAAAAGATCTTGCAAAATCTTAATAAACTAATCAGGAAAGAAATTAAAGACTCTAAGAAAAATATTGAGCTCAGAATTAACAATGTAATGGTATCTAATCCAGCTGTCCTAGCTAATGAGCTAAATACTTTTTTTTTAACTCAGTTAGGGAGATAACAGAAATGTTTCCACCACCTATTGCTACTGTCAGACCCATTAATCCTGCACAGCCTGTTTTTTTTTTTTGCGAGAAATAGCTGAAATGGAGGTTGCTAGCATCATTGGCTCTCTAAAAAAATCTAAAGCCAGGGATGTTCATGGGCTGGATACAAATGTTCTCAAATTATGCAAACAGTCCCTACTCTCACCAATAACACAAATGATTAACTTATCATTTCAACAAAAAGTAGTTCCATCGTCTTGGAAAATGGCTACAGTCACCCCAATTTTTAAATCTGGTGACAGTACTAATATAGCCAATTATCGACCAATTAGTATTCTTCCTGTGGTCTCTAAAGTTGCTGAGAGGTGGGTAGCAAAAATTATAAATGAACATTGAAATAAAGGCCACCCCCTGCTGCATCCAATGCAATTTGGTTTCCGTAAAAATCATTCCACAGAGTTTGCTAATTGTCTGTTTATAGAAAAGATTAAATGCATGTTGGACACAAATGCTTGCGTTGGTGCAGTATTTTTAGATCTAAGAAAGGCATTTGACACTGTTAATCATGAAATTTTATTGTCTAAATTAAGTTATTTTAACTTTTCTCCAAATGCAATTCAATGGATTAAATCTTACTTAGAATACAGAAAACAGTGTGTCTGTATTAACGGTGTCAAATCACCCTTTCTAAATATCTCTGTTGGTCTACCTCAGGGGTCCATTCTTGGCCCTCTGTTATTCTCAATGTATATTAATGACCTGCCCAACTCATGTCATAAGGTTGAATTTCAAATGTATGCCGATGACGCTGTTATCTTCACTAGTGCTAAAAATACTCAAGAAGCAGCTTCTGTTCTCACTTCAGCGATGGCTCCTGTAAATGAATGGCTATATACATCTTGCCTCCTATTAAATACAAATAAAACTGTTTGTATGATGTTTACAAAGCAACCATTGAACATCAAACATTCAGGTGTTTTTTTGGGAGGACAGGAACTAGAAATTGTCTCTGAATTTAAGTACCTTGGTGTAACACTTGACTCTACATTATGTTTCAAAAGTCATATTAAAAGGGTAGCCAATACAGTGAAATTCAATTAAAAAAATTTTTAAACAAATACGACCATGCATAACACTGGGTGCTGCTAAAGTGTTCCTACATTCAATGATTCTGTCACACATTGAATATTGTATCACTTGTTGGTCGCTGGCCGGAGTTAATACATGCAAAACCATAGAATCACTCTATAAAGGATCATTAAAGGTCCTTTATAGAAAACCTATGTCATTTCATGTTTGTAGCATTTTAAAAATGTATAATTTTATGAGTTTCGAGAACTTTATAAATTTTAAATTTGCTTGTCTGATATATAAGGTGTTACATGGACTTAATCCACCTTTCATGTCTGATTTTTTAAAAATAAAGGGTCGGAGTGGGCATAGGAGTGGGCATATGACCAGGGCCTCCTTAAGAGGGGACTGTGAGGTGCCATACAGAAAAACAGCTTTTTGGACAAAACTCTCTCTCTGTAAAAGCCAGTAAGATCTGGAACAATCTTCCACTTTCCGTAAAGGAGTGCCCCACATTACAAACTTTCCAAACGCACGTCGAGCAGTGGCTGAAAGTAAATCAGTCCTGTAACCATTGATTTTTAGATTGTCAGTAATATACTGTCCTATGATGTGTTTTAATTGTGATCTACTGTCTCGTTTTATGTTTTGCTTTTGTGTGTGTGGTGTCTTTGGTATTATGTTTCTGTGTTACCTGCCTAGGGACAGCGGATGAAAATTAGCATTGTTGCTATATTCCGGCATATTTACATCTATTGCTTTCTGATTAGATGTTCATTAATGTGCATTGTCCCTATTAAATAAATTAATAAATAAATAAAATAAAGAAGGTTATCTATACATGCACTTGAAACCTCTTTAATATTCCACCAGAACCCCCCCCCCCAACTGTTTTAACTTTATCTAGCTAAATAAATGTGCTTGGTGTTTATCAAATTCCGTCCATTTACATTATCATCATTGCTTAAAGTGCTAAAAACCATTAAAATTAAAGCATGCAAATGCATTACCCCACCACTGAAAATGTGTGGCATTGCCAATTCATGATCCAGGGGGTTGTGCTGTACATTTTGGTATTGGTTTCATTAGGTTAGCTGAAGAGCTAATCTGGGTCAATAAGGGGTGTGGCTCTTTGGCAACACCTGGCAGGGGTACTCCACCACGGAAAATGTCTGGCATTGCTTATTCATGATACGTGGGGTTGTACTGAACATTTTGCCTTTGGTTTCGTTTACTTAGCTCATGAGCTGATCGAGCTCAATTTTTTGGTGCTAAACTCTTGACTCCGCAGACCACACCCACCACAGTGTGCCTAGCAGACGTGCATTTTCCTGAACAGAGGTGCATGTGGTGCATTGTATTACACAGATAAATTGGTTAGCTTTCCAGGTACCCGGGTTCCCCAGGCTCCTACAGTGAAATCAGATCAAATTAGTAACTTATAACTCATAAGTCTATCAGATAGCACAGGTGGACAGCAATAGATGGATAGCAAAGTAGGGAGAAATTGGTCGGAAACTGACATGTTTCATAACATGGTGTAAATTGCTCTTATATTCTGTTGAAATTATGTTTTGATTACAAATTGCATTTTACCATTAACTCAAGAGGTTAAATAAGCCAGCTAGTGCGATAATTTTTTAAGCAACGTTGGCATTGTTCGTTGTTTGAGCAGAATATCGAAGCAACTCATTTTGCTGTTGGTGATGCTGGCAAGTTTAATTATTTCTTAGCCATGAAATTAATCAGTTAACGGAAATATTTTTGTGGTTTGTGGCCTCTCAGGAACAGCACCTCAATAAATGTGCGCATGTTGCATATTGAATGTGAGAGATGCTCATTATTTCCAGTGTCACACCGTAGTGACAAATAAAGTCCATTGACTTTAATGCATCTCACAACAAACATTGCACTGGTATTGGCTAATTTATTACAGTCTCATGCAAAGATAGCCTTGAAAGGTTGCAACTCTGATTGATCTTACATAAATGTATCTCCTTTCTATTTCAAAGTTTCAGAAGTACGCTAAATAGTCCATCAGCTGAATGAGATATCGGTACCAACTTAGTGCCCGGTATTGGGTAGTATCATTTGAAAGCTTATAGTCTCTGGATTACGAAACTGGCTGATAGCAAGCTATACAGAGTAGCTTTTGGGTTTTATTGTTGATTTTGTTAAGCATAATAAGTGTGTGAGATGCACTAAAATTTGTGACAAATCAGCACCCTTCCTATCATTACATTTCTTTCATTATTTCACAAATGTGAATTTTTACATTAAATTTCACACATTGTTAAGAAATAGGCAAGCCAAAACAATATTCATGTCGATAGACAGTGAAACCTGTGTTGAGAGACCACTCTCCTAAGAGACCACACTGAGACAAATTCACTTTTTCAGGTCCGAAAACGTGATTTGTAATGGAACTAGACCCATGCTAAGAGACGACCAATGACCTTACATCACTTTTTCTTGTCCCTTAATGGTGGTCTTATCTCACAGGTTTCAATGTATTTGTTTATGTTCATATGAATACACTGATAATTTATTGTATGTGATTGTTACCACTGGTTACAATAAATATTTACCAACACTGAAACTCAAAACCTTCTCTAATATATCAAAGAAGCAAAGGAAAGTGTCTGCAAATGGGAAGCAAATCATCTTGAAAGCAGATAGAAAATTGTTTGGTCAAATGATTCTGATTGCTCAAACAAGCAAAACCCTGAACATGAAGGATGTTTTAAAACATCCTTTAGGACCCATACCTTGGTCCTTTGCTACTGAAGATGGCAACATTCGGAAAACCAACAAATCTGTGGTGTCCAAAGATCTTCAAAAAGAGGCAATATCAGACAACATTCCAGAACCTTCTGCAATAATCATAGATGGAATGGCTTTACTTCAAAGGACGAAGGGTGACCAAAAGACATTTGGACATATTGCCAATTTCATACTCCGCTCAGCTCTCCGAGATGGGGCCAGAAGTCAGAGGATTGACATTGTGTTTGACGTCTACCAGGAACATAGCATCAAGAACCAAGAGAGATCAAGACGCAATACATCTGATACCATCCAATACAAACATATTCAGTCTCATCAAATTGTACATCAATGGAGACGATATTTAACAAGTGCCAACAACAAGACTGAGCTTGTGCGATTTCTGGCCCAGGAATGGCAACAGTTGCCAGCAAGACTCTTGCTTGATTCAAAGACACTGTATGTCACGCATGGAGAGAGCTGCACCAAGATAACTGAACAAGCAGTTGAGGATGTACCGGCCTTAAAGAGCACACAAGAAGAAGCGGATACAAGGTTGCTTCTTCATGCCAAACATGCAGCTAGCTCTGGAAGTTCAGCAGTTATTATTGTTGCTGATGACACTGATGTTTTCCTTTTGAGTATGGCATTCAGCAAGGAAATTCAAGCATCACTTTTCCATGAATGTGGAACAAGTACAAGGACCTACTATGTGGATGTCACAAAAGCTGCAGATGCATGTGGACAAAACGTTGCTGAGGCTGTCCTTGGCCTACATGCCTTTACTGGGTGTGGCAAGATGAAGGCACTTAAGCTGCTAAAGATCAACAGAGACTACTAAGACTTGTTCAAGGAGCTTAGGCAAAACAGGACCCTCTCATCCGAGCTTCAAGCTGGACTGGAATCCTTTGTGTCTGCAATGTATGGGTCCACGTCTGGAGATACTTCAGTTAATGAGTTTCGGTACAAATTGTTTTGTGCTAAGAAAGGTGAAAAGGAATCATACCAATTGCCACCCTGTGCTGACTGCTTTCTCAAACACTCACAAAGGGCCAACTATCAAACTGCCATTTGGAGACGATGCTTGATGAATGACCCAAACACACCTAGTCCTGCAGGCTATGGATGGAAATTTATCAGTGATGGTGATAATCGAGAATTGGCAATTGACTGGATGGATGGGGCGTCAGCTCCGGAGGCCGTTCTCGTGATGCTGTCCTGTAAATGTCGCAAGTCTTGCAAAGCACCTCAATGTCCTTGCGTGGTGAATAGACTGCCATGCTCTGATATGCGCACTCTAAAATTTTGTGAAAATCAGCCAGGGGAAAGTGACAGTGAAGTAGAATTAAGCCGTGATGACGACTCTGAACTGAAAGAGTTTTAGAATATTGACATTCAGTTTGAATTGTTTTCAAAACAGATGGACAATTATGATCTGTTAACATGTTTATGTACAAAAGATTTATCTTCCAAATGTGCAATATCATTAGAAAATAGCCTATGTACATGATGTATGAAAATGTGAACATGTATCATCTATTCACTAAATGTAAATATTAGTATTTGTTGATAGCTATTCGTGAGCATGCATGGATACGTGCAAGCGGAATAGTTGTGATTGAGTATCATTTACGAGTACCATCTTAAATACTGAAACCTTTTGTGTTAATATGTCTGTCATGATAAAGTAAGTGAAGTTCATGTCCAAGAGACAAATATAATCCGATTAAAAATGTCAAAATTACAAGCAAATGAATGTCTTGTGAATAAAGTTTGTTTCTAAAAGGCAATATTTTGTTTGTTTAACTACATATTTGTACAACCTTTTTTAAAAGTAGAAAAGTTTTCATATTATATGTGTATATACCATCGGCTTAAGATATGAATCAAAATATATTTTACACAACAAGTTTCATTCCCAATATTTACATTTTTAAAACTACTTATTTTGCTTAATTTGAACTACATGTACCCTTACGGTGATTTTTATGTCTCGAAGGGCGGCCATCTTTGATTTATACACATATGGATATGTTCAAATCATTATATTATTTACAGATTCAATACACTCAAATGTGATTTTTGTCCTAAAATATTGGTTTACAGTTAAACATTCCTTATATATCTTGATGAACTAGAAAGATATGAGGTTTTAAGCCAAATTAACAAATTTGGTGGCCATCTTGGATTTCTACAGAAAAGATATTGATTATATAACATGTTCAGAATGGTTCAAATGACTTTAATTAGTCCTAAATATCAAAACTATGACCAAAGAATCCAAAGTGAATAGGCAAATTTAAGAATTTATAGTCAAAGCGCAAGACTTTAAAAAACAGTCATATTTTTGACGGTAGCCATCTTGAATTGGCCCATACACATAGAAAGCTCCACCATTTTGCTTGCTATCAAGTGGTTTTGACTTCCCAATACATATAGCTACTCAAAAAACTTCATGAAACCTGGGCACCATGATTGGTACTGATGACCCCAAATTAGACGTTTGGCTGAAGGACTAAAATGAGCGAAGCAAAGATGAGGAAAATGACATATTTTCAAAAGTTTGGTACCATCGGAGCAGGGGGAGAATGGTGGAGATTATGGACCAGCATTGACATTCTTCCAACTCGAGACCTATGCTAATCTGTATGGTTTGACCCAGCTTTGACGATTGACGTTGTGTTCAGATTGTGTTTCGGTTTTCTATTATTTGCCTTCCAGGTTTCAAACTCTGCTTGCCGGACTACACCCCCAGATCTCAACTTGGTGCTGCATTTTACTCGCCTGGTTGATGAACCCCACCTGTCTGCAAAAATAATTTCTGACAATGGTTCTATACTCCAATGTGAAAATTAAAATTCTGTTTAAGGATCTGTATTTCTCTCTGCGATTTGGTTTCTATGTGTGTCCTGACACTTTGGTTAATGCACAATTCATATTTTTAGGTTGAATCCAATCTATTTGCATTAACCCCTTTGCCCAGAATACAAATATTGCCAAATTTTTCCTGTTATGCATGAGCCTGTTTAGGCTTTATAACTAATTATTTGTGTCACAGAGACTGTGGAAAATTATTTCAGTGAAGCAAGACATTTGGAAATTTAATTACAAAGTTATTAAGCTATTTAATTTCGGAATTTATGGACACCGGTGTCTATATCTGCGTAAATTGTGACTGGCCAATATCTAGTTTAGATTTGTACAGTGCTCTGCCCTGAAACAGAACACAACACTCATATTAACAAAAATATGAAAGCATTATCCGTGTATGAGTGAGTGAGTCCATCGTGGGAAAATATTTAATAGGCTGGTGAAGCACTGATCAAGATTACAGTAAAATGTACGGAGAAAAAAATGAACACTGATTGAGTCCACTTAAGCCCACTCTTATCAGAGTCGGATTAAGTAGACTTCTTTTGAGTTGATTAAACACCAAAAATTGCTGGGGGTCAGAACATTCTTTATTTTGGAAGCAGCCCCAAGAAAAAGCAATGCATGTCAACTATGACTGGCACAACTAGTTGAGTTCACTGCCTTTTCATTGCCATCACTGCGAATTATCTGCATTTTATAAGGGTGCCACGTGATGCCAAGTGATAAAGATAGTAGTCTGCGCCTGTGCAGGGAAGTGGGATGTTAAAAAATCCCAATGATTCTGATCTGACATTTCTTTGTGGGGATTTACGAAATGAGCCAAGAGCGAAAACCAGATAAATGCAAAATGGAGGCTTTATTTCTGAAGGGGGAAACCCCCCAACAGAGCTGGCAACAGTACAATGTCCACAATCCAAAAACAGAATCCAAAGGGCAAAGTCCAAAACTGTAACCAGGGCACCAATAACAAAACTCAAGGTCAGGCAAAAATGGTTCGGTACACAGGCGTGGGTTTGGTGGAGAGACAAACTCATAAGCCGTAAACAGTCCGAATCCAAATACCAGGGCAGCAAAGACAATAGACGTGGTCGGGCAAAAATAGGTCAAAACTCACGATGCAACAATATCCAAAGAGGGCAAACCAAAAACAAGTGTCGGGCAATCCAGTCAGAAAGAAAATATCACGATGAGCAAGGCGAGGAACGTAGCACAAGACAAAGGAGTAAAGACGATCTGACAAGGAACTAAAAGTGCAGACACCTTATATACACATCCGGGGTGAACACATGACTAGGGTAAACAGGTGTAATCAATGACATGGGAGTGACACATGAGGAAAACTAATTACATGAATTTGGCGAATGCCGAAACGCAGACAGGGATAACGAGACATTCCTATGAACGAATAACAGCTCCGGTTAAGGAGTACTAAAGTGTATAGTCTAAAGAAAAGAGAAAGCCTGAGATATAAATGGAAACTGCAGTAGAGATAATTAGTGATAGGCAAGGAGGGCGGAGATACAGATTGGGCGAATGCTGAGAGATCGTTAGTCTATTAGTATGTGCAGCTATACAATCCCGAGTGCAAGTTAGTCAGTTAGTATGAATATACAATGTTAATCGGGGTTAGTAATTATCGAAAACAATAAACTGTTAGTAGGGTTAGTAGATAGCATAAAGAGAGAGGAAGGAAGAAAACGAGATAAGAAGAAAGATTGAAATCCCAGAAACCAGGAAATCACCCGAATGAGTGGCACGTCAGACAAGGGACCGTGGGCAAAGACCTACACCAGACAAGACAGGGGAAAACGAAGTGCAGGACTAGATCCAAAAACAAGACTATGAAACATGGCAAGGCTATGAAACATGGCAAAGACGTAAATAATAACAAAACAAGAAAAATAATAAAACATGAAATCAAACAACCAAAACACAATACATAATCCTAGGGATGGTCAGAGGCAGGCAGTGGTCACTAAAACACAAAAGGCATACATGGCAAGCCAGGCACAGAACTTAAACATGGAGCTAGACAAAAGACATGGCTGAAATGCAGAATCACAACACTTTCAGCAGATGCTGGACCACACATCAGATATTTATCATGTACCTCCTTAAAAAAAACAGGGAATCTGCACCTGTGATACAAACGCAAGGCACAAGGAAAAATCCTGCATCACTCATATCTGCCCGCCAGGCAATATCCCGTATCAATTGCAGCAACCATCGCCATAGCAAAAGTCAGGAGCGTTGTTGGCAACGCATCACTGCAGACGCTGATTAGACCCTGTCATGGTGGAGAGACTCATGAATTCCTTAGTGGCTGAAATTTCTGAACTGGACTACGTTAGTAAAGGAACTTAATACCGAATTATTTGTAAACACCATGTGTAATGCTGCGCTTTGCAGCAATTTTCATGCGAAGGGCTTGCGTAAAACGTTTCACGTGTGAGCTATCGTAGAAATGCAAATGTATTACTTTCATGGAGCAAATCGCATTTACATGCTAGCAAGCAAATTAGCCACTTCATTGACTTGAAAACACTGCTGACTAAAACCAAATGCTAGTGCTGCTGGCCTGTAATGATCACAGTAATAACCTGAAATAAATACTTTGGATAAAATGTATCGTTAATTATGGTCAAAATCAGTATATGATAAATAGAACAGCATATGCCCATTTTCATATCACGCTGTGTATCAACCCTCAACCAGTACCAGTTTAATACAGTGTGTGATATGAAAATGTCCATTTGATATTTTCTATGTATAGCATCTTGAAGTACATATGGAAGTGTTCCAAACCTAAAATGAAAAAATCGTATTAATTCAGTTTCTCGTCAGGAACACTTCTTCCTACCTAAACCTCAAAACCAAAATCCTTGGAAAATGGATGTTTCAGCATATTAAGCATTTTCCCCTCCATTGATGCTCATTATTAGGAGAAAGCTTAACGTGGCTTAAATGCTCCAAAAAAGTGACCAATAATCATGAAAATTTCTTATAATAATAATAATAATGCATCAATTTTATATAGCGCTTTTTTGGACACTCAAAGACGCTTTACAATGGAGGCATTATTCATTCACACTCTGATGGTGGTAAACTACGTTTTTGTAGCCACAGCTGCCCTGGGGCAGACTGACTTGTCACCCTGGGGCAGACTTGTCATCAGCGCTGTCTTTATTCAGAAAATTAGAACTGAAGTCCCAGGAAAACAGATGTAATACATGTTAAGCATGTTCCCCTGCATTTAAGCACATTATAAGAAAATGGACTTTGGTTTTCATATTTTGGTTAGAGAAAGTGCGCCTGGCAAAAAATGTCCGAGAGGAATTTGGTTACTATTGGTCGCTGTTTTGTTACATTAAAGGAGAATTCCAGTGCGAAATTGACTTGGGGTGTATTGAAACATGATAATGAGTACTAACTATTGTCGAATACCCCACCTCCGTACGCATGCAACATTTAGAAATAAATGGCTTTTCAGCCGAAGCTCCCAACAGGCTTACAATGGTAGCGAATCGGGCATAGCTTTGCCATGCAAAGAAATCCCTATTTTTTTCATTATAAACAAGGCTCAAAGTAGCTCCACACTTCATCCGTAGAATTCCGAGGCCCCTGACATTTAAAACGAGGTGCTGAGAACTTTAAAAATGCACAGGTAGTTTATTAAAAAAAGACTAATCATGCAAACAGTACCTTGAGATACTTTCCAGTCGCCTCCATCTTGAAAGTCACGATAAGTCGATTGACGAGCACGAATGAATAGGAAGGATAGGGGAACAGATTGCAATCTAATCGTTAATGCTCGTCAATCGACTTATCGTAACTTTCAAGATGGAGGCGAGTGGAAACTACCTCAAGGTACGGTTTGCATAATTAGTCTTTTTTAATAAACTACTGGTGCATTTTCAAAGTTCTCAGTGCCTCGTTTTAAATGTCAGGGCTTATGTCAAGGTTAATTGAACTCACATATCTTTTCCCTGTAAACACAGGGAAATGATTCCTCCAGGTTTACACTTCTCCTGAAATTATCTATCTATGGAGGGAAAGATTAAATAAGCGAGGCCATAAAAATAAATAGGCCTACAGATAGCTGAGGGTATAGAGTAATAAATCAAAGTTTTTTAAAAAATTCAAACAATGACTTGCATGAAGGCTGTTTCACATCCACTTGGCCCCGCTCATGACTGTTACAGGCTTATAACACAATCTTGTGTGATAGGAAGGGAAACCTGGAATCCTCTTTTACACTGGACTATTTCATGTTTGCATGCAAAGAGTTTTTTTTTTTTATTTACAGTCGATCGTGCATTCTGCCAATGAATCCTGAAATCACCAATTAACATGTGTTAGTGTGGGCCAATAAAACACCAAGTCATTTGAAAACCATGGTTAAAACCTCAAGGGGTTTTTCCGGGCAAAATAGACACATTGGCACGTATGCTAGTGCAGGCATATGGAAAGCGGCAAACTTTACCAACTGTATTCATGAAAAGTGATTAGTTTTATGTATGAGATGATGCCTTTGGACATTCATTCAAACTGTGGTTAGTTGGTGAGACTAGCTAGTTCACATACACATTAAGCACAGCGAATAGCTAGTTACATTATTCTGCCCAGTTGCTAATGCTTATGTAACTGCGATGAAGAAACACCAAGGGCCTGTGTCCACAAGCAGCACTTTTTGAGCTGGAAGCACAAATGACCTCATATTCAGAGAACTACTCTCAGGCACTGATTGTTCGTAAGTTATAAAAACCATCTTCTTTGCACTTCCGCTATGCATCGTTGCCATTGTCACTATTTGCAGATACAATTAAATTAAATTGCAAGTATTCTTAGCACCTGAGCTTATGAATGTTAATTTCTCAAAAGTGAAACTGGACCCGAATAAAGCCAATGGTTTGAACTACTGTATGTAGCCAAGTTGCTAATGTAGCTTTCAACCACGCTTTGGGAAATGTAGCTACGCAGATGAAAATAAATGGGAACCTAAGCGATTACAGAGTACCTAACTACAGCTGTTGGGCTCTGTAGTTGTAGCAAACATTTATACAGAAAAACTAACTTCTCAGCAAACTTAGCGTCCCTAAATGAAGAACAGGAAGCAAACCTAAACTATCAGTAGCTACTTGATTAGACACACGACTGTAGCAGCAGGAGAAGTTTCTCTTTTGATATTGCTGTTAATTTTGTGAGTTCCTCTCAATTCTCGATTTGGATCTGTTGGTGAGGGAGAAGTGATATTGATGAGCCCCACGGTGTTCCAAGAGTTGATCTATTTTCAGCCTAGAGCGCCGCAAACGCAGAAAGAAAAAGCTGTGTGCTGAGGGCTTTTTGTGTGCCGAGGACAATGAGCACTGTCAATTCAAACTTCATAGTATTTGCCTTAAAGTACAAAAATCGCTTTCTGTTGACACAGACCCCATTCAAGACGAAGCCATATCGCATCCATTTGTAACACTTCAAGCTTTTATAGGCTTTCTGAGAAGTGTTGAAGCTGAATGAGGGAAAGTTGATCAGGTACTTGCACATGTCTAGATACCGCAGGTCTGGAACATTGTCTGATCCGACTGACTCGATACTTGTGAAAAGCACATCTGAGGCAATCAGGGTTGGCAGCTCTCACGCATTCGGCGTGAGATTTAGAGGCATATTCATGTTCCCGTGCCGAAGGCAGCAATTATTCAGTCAACTCAATGCATGTTTCACAATCGTTCATATTGTTTAAATGAAATAAGACCATTTGAAACGTTTTTATGATTTTATTCAATTTTATTCAATTGAATATACCGCGAAGACAAGATGTTTAATGTTCAAACTGAGAAACTTCTTTTTTTTTTGCAAATAATCGTTAACTTAGAATTTACAGGCAGCAACACACTGCAAAAAAGTTGGCACAGGGGCCTTTTTACCACTGTGTTACATCACCTTTCTTTTTATCGACATTCAGTAAACATTTGGGAACTGAGGAGACCAATTTTTGAAGCTTTTCAGGTGGAACTCTTTCCCATTCTTGCTTGATGTACAGCTTAAGTTGTTCAACAGTCCGGGGTCTCCATTGTCGCATTTTACGCTTCATAATGCGCCACACATTTTCAATGGGAGACAGGTCTGGACTACAGGCAGGCCAGTCTAGTACCCACACTCTTTTACTACGGAGTCATGCTGTTGTAACACGTGCAGAATGTGGCTTGGCATTGTCTTGCTGAAATAAGCAGGGGCGTCCATGAAAAAGACGTTGCTTGGATGGCAACATATGTTGCTCCAAAACCTGTATGTATCTTTCAGCATTAATGGTGCCTTCACATATGTGTAAGTTGCCCATGCCTTGGGCACTAATACACCCCCATACCATCACAGATGCTGGCTTTTGAACTTTGAGCCTATAACAGTCCGGATGGTTCTTTTCCTTTTTGGTCCGGAGGACACAACGTCCACAGTTTCCCAAAACAATTTGAAATGTGGACTCGTCAGACCACAGAACACTTTTCCACTTTGCATCAGTCCATCTTAGATGAGCTTCGGCCCAGCAAAGCTGGCGGCGTTTCTGGGTGCTGTTGATAAATGGCTTTCGCTTTCCATTGTAGAATTTTAACTTGCACTTGCAGATGTAGTGGCGAACTGTAGTTACTGACAGTGGTTTTCTGAAGTGTTCCTGAGCCTATGTGGTGATGTCCTTTACACACTGATGTCGGTTTTTGATGCAGTACCGCCTGAGGGATCGAAGGTCACGGGCATTCAATGTTGGTTTTCGGCCTCGTCGTTTACGTGCAGTGATTTATCCAGATTCTCTGAACCTTTTGACGATATTACGCACCGTAGATGATGAATCCCTAAATTTCTTGCAATAGCTCGTTGAGGAACTGTAACTGTAAATTTCAATGCTATATTTAATATTGAGGAAAATGTAAACAAAGGGGTTTTTAGTATTTAAAGAACTTTGAAAAATATTATAAATTAGCATCAAAAGTACAAATCTTTCAAATTCTATAAAATTTGATATTCTTTGACATCTGATAATTATTCTACTGTGATTATGCAAATCAATGTTAAATGGTACTACAATCTCTGGCTTAATTTATTCATTAATGTTTTGTAGTACAGTAAAATTTAAATGAAAAGCCATGTCTATTAATTCAACATGTTGGTATTTTTACATATTTGTCTTTTTCAAGTGAACATTATAAGTGGAAAGAATCCATTACCCACGCTTGATGGGGAACACTATTAAGGCACAGTGGTGGTGTGTGGATGAGCCCCATGCTCTGGTATGAGACTGGAACCATGCTGGGCAGCCAGCAACAAAAAGACCAAAGTATCCTTCTCTCCCCAGGGAGGGAGAGATATCAGTCACCAGGATGTCTGTGACTTCTCTTGCATCGTCATTCCTCACACTTAGCCCGCACATGCTGGAGTTCTGGGCTCACTTGTTCAAACACTTGTGTGAAAAGGTACCTTGATTTGTAGGTTGAAATTTCTTGCTTTCTATTGTTTGATCATGTTTCACCCTAAGGAGGGTGAGGTTAAGCGAAAGGGTGTGAATGCATTTACTGTAACTGCATCTAAGGGAGTGTCAGCACTCCCTTAAAGTCAAATATCCCACTTGATAAGAGTTTCTACCAGTCTACTTTCTCTTGTATTAAAAAGAGGACTGCAGTGGTGAGCAGTTGCACACAAAAAATGGAAATTCCTGGTAGTGGGGAAAATAATGTGAAACTCTAAATTTTAGAGCTTTTATCATGGAGTTTAAGCCATGTATTACCTATATTATACAATTCTATGTGTGTGATGCCGTCAGTCTGTTGGCTGCACTGCTGCAAATTGGGGGCCAGTCCCATAAATTGTGAAAGTCTGTGACTGAGAGAGTGATGAAGTTATGCCACTGGTCGGTTAAGTCCAGGACTTTCCCCATTAACTATCGCTCTTTCGACATGAATCTCCATGAACAC
The DNA here is from genome assembly GCA_029721435.1 of Gymnothorax reevesii. Taxonomy (NCBI): domain Eukaryota; kingdom Metazoa; phylum Chordata; class Actinopteri; order Anguilliformes; family Muraenidae; genus Gymnothorax; species Gymnothorax reevesii. The sequence goes on from CM056573.1 coordinate 111,412,471, forward strand.
ATTCCAGCCATATAGTTTGGTTTGACCAAGTCTTGTTCAGCATATGAGAGTATATTATGCTTGTATGTGCCTATGTGATTGTAAAAGTGTGCATTTATGCGCACAAGTTTGGTTGTATGCGTGTGTGGATCTTATGAGTGTGTCTGATGTTTCTTCGTAATTGCTGTTTCATAATTAGACATGAGTGCAGCTTTCTATCAACTGTGGATTAGGGAATATGTGTCTGACCAATTTGTCATTAATGAGGATTTGCCTCTTATAGCTGTCAAACACATTTACTGTAATCTTCTTAGTTAGGCTTCTTCTAAAGTGTTTAATATTCTATTTAAAAAAATCTTCTTTTCGAAGCTTTTTTTGGGTCACTTGTCTTCTTAGGTTTGTATCATAAAGTTTAGCCTCCTGTTTATTTTGCTACATCAATAACTCATCATGTCTATCACGCAAATTCACTTGAAATACAGTAAATAGTGAAATAGCGGTGCCTCTATTCCTTTAAAACATGCACAGGCTTTTGCTTTTTCCGAGCAAGTTTTGAGCAAAAGACGCTCAAGGTGATAGCATTTCTGTTCTCACTCTACCAGCCTCCCCCCGCACCACAAATAAATCCGCATGATAGATTGTCTCATTCTGTAAAAATATGGCTTCTACAGCGTCCTGCCATACTTCACTACTTCCTAGCTTCTCATCACAATAAATCTGGTACTGATAGAAAACACGAAAAAAGACTCACTTTTGAAAGTAAATATTTTCTCCCCTCTGCTTGATCTTCTATTAAATTCATATATGTATATATGTTCAAGAGTGAATTGTTATTTCCAAGCCAGGTATCTCTAATGGTCTGAATGCTGAATATGCTGCACAGTGGGGTTTCAACTGGTGTTTCGTTTTAGAGGTTTTGAACAAACTTTTAGAGTTGGACAGAATAACTGCTTGGTCGTGACTTGTTCATTCCCTGGTAATGGGTCCTGTCCTCCCTTAACTATAGGAACTTAGTCTGTTCAGTCTCTTGCGTACATTCCAAAGATGACCCTTTTAAGGCCATAAGAATCAAGCAGGGGGTTATAAACTATGTGTACACCGCTGAAATTCTGAACATAACAGAGAACACCATTGGTACAGTCATGTGACTTCAAACAAGATAAGAGCATGTCCCTTTTTATTCAATTTTTCTTGTGACTCGTGTCACAGCAATAATTGGAGAGGCTATCCGCACAGCCGCTGTGCCAATAGTGGGTCAAGTTATTTCATTTGCTCCGCCGCTGGAGTGGCTATTCGCACAGACGCTGTGCCCGTTGTGGGTCAAGTCATTTCATTCGCACAGCTGTGCCAATGCACAGTGTGGAGCAGGTGTGCCAATAAGGATGGGCCGTAACATTATTCACGCAGCGGCTGTGCAAATCAAGGTGCGAATAGCTGCGTCCAAGCATAATGCATGTACAATTGGTGGATTGCTATGACGACCAGCCATGTCAGGGAGCGGGTCGAAAACGAAAGTTTGCTATTCTGACAGTAATATAAGGCGAGGAGTGGACATATCTTTCACAGACTGAGAACATTTGGTGCATAAATAAACAAGAAGTCCGTCAAAGGAGACAGAAAACTTTCCAGCAGCTGGAAGCCTGTATGAAACAAGAGTGGGATCAAATTCCAATGGCTAAACTCAACAAACTTCTCTCCTCAATGCCTAGATGCCTCCAATCTGTGTTAAAAAGAGGAAGGGATGCTACACCATGGTAAACAGGCCCCTGTCCCAACTTTTTTGAGACCTATAGCAGCCATCACATTTGAAATGAGCTCTTTTTGTGGATAAAATTGTAAAATTTCTCTGTTTCAACATTTGCTATGTTATCTCTGTTCTATTGTGAATAAAATACTGGCGTGATTTGAAAGTTATTGCGTTTTGAATTTATTCTCAATTTACACTTCGTCCCAAGTATTTCGTAATGGGGGTTGTATTCAGGTTTCATTCCTGCGAGGTTGTCCCTTGAAAAGATAGAATAAATTAATTGTAGAAATGTGAGGGGTGTACTCAATTTGGTGAAATACTGAACGCAGATCAGTGTAGAGGAAAACTCTCTTCTTATTTCTGCTCTACATCCAGGACTGGTGTGTGCTCAAATTTAAACTGAACGCTGAGGACGGTTCAGTGGTGTACACATCAAGTCAAGCTGTTGTCAAAAGTGTAAAGTCAGGCCTGGATAGAGCGGTGATTTAGAAAGTGCTCGCATCCAGTGCACAGAATGAGGCCAAAACATCAATGCAAAAACCTTTCTCTCTGGAAAGCTGAATCTGAGCACAGACACTGACGGTAAAATAGTATTATCACCCACCGATTGTTCTCCACGAGTACATGTACATGGGACAATGGTATCCCTCTCTATTATTCCTCTCCACTGTACTCCTCTCTGCCATGTAGCATTAGCTGTGCAATCAGCAGGGTTGACTGAGTCCATGTTAACACGTTATGACTGATGGAGAGCTATCACTCTCCCATAATGACAGCTAACCGGAGCCTTGTCAGCACTTTGAGGGCAAGCTGACCTATGCGCTTTTACAACAATTGCACCTGAGCACTAATCCTCCCCAAGCATAAGAGATTCCAAGAAAATGCACTATGCCAGTCAATATACAGTATACTTGTCCAATAAAAATGAAACTAAAAGGGAGCAGAACAACCTTGGGTAAAGCAAATCATTCTGTAGAATTTTGAAAGAGTGGGGAGTCGATTTGATCAAAGTGAAATGTAGACACCAGTTCCAGAACTTCAATTGATTTGAACAAGGTTAAAAAAACATTGGTCGGAGGCAAACAGATAATTGATTTCATTAAGACCACCCATTGGTCCAGAACAGCATGACATTAAAATGAAAAATGAATTCTCCGGATGGTGAAAGGAAACATCGTTGAAAGTTCTGCTATTTTTTTAAAAATAAAATATATTTTTGTAAGATGTTTTCATGTAGTTCTTCTGCTGAGACTAAGTTCAGCAAAAACAGGTCTTTGATTTATTGTTTTGAATATGCATTACTGTACGTTTCTCAATCAACTCTACACTGATTGCACCACTTGCGACCTGCTGTGTGGTCACAGATTAGCCCATCGTCATCTTGCGCATTGCTTACACCTCCCCTTCCTCTCTTTTTCACTCTCTGGCCTTATCAAAGGCAGGAGCCAAACATGATTGGTGTCCACATGCCCTCACTGACCTGTAATCAGTGATGTAATTGGTTTTCTGCATTTTGGATCGGAGGACAAAAGCCTTAGCTGTTTGATACAGGAGTACGATAAGCCCTTATCTGTGCTCTGATCTGATGAAGGCAGACTGATTCGAGATTCAATGATGTGCCATTTAACCCTGGCGCTATTGGCAGGGACATTGAAAACCTTGCCATGAAAAATAAGTCTAGTAAACTATTGTGATGGTGTGAGCAAAGCAGTTTGCAAGGGCAGAAGATACAAAAGTGAGAGCAATCAATTACTGTTGATCAAGGGCATATCTCATCCCTGGATGTATGTTGTTTCACTTGTCAAAATGTAATAAAAAAAATAATTAATAAATCATGGTGATACAATTGAGTGCAAAGAATCAGATGTCATTTCAGCCAGCATCTCAACTGACATAAATTGTTGAAATTCTTCAACAATTCTGTGAGAAAAATTCAGCTAATCCGCCTAAATACAGTTTAGGCCATAATTAATCCTCTCTTCCCCTATTCCCACAGCAAAACTCAATTTTTAGATATTAAGTAACTTGTGTTACTTTTTCTCATATGCATTTTTTTTTTTGCTCGCACATTTATTGCCTCTTTCATTTATACACATTTTGTGGATTATAGCCTTAGAAAATGCCATTCCCATGTAGCCCTTAACATATTATTTCAGTTGTTATGCAGAATGTAAATATCTGGAATCAATAGTAAATATTTGTATGATGCATTTGCTCAATGCAATGCATACAAAAATATGGCAAGGAAAACAGCCAAATGAGTTTTTCTTTTTTTTTGCCAAACAAAACAAGCCAGAAATATATTATTTAAAATTAGCAAATTGATTGTGCACTTACAAAATTATTGTCATGGTTTGGAGGCTTTGAGAGCTTTCTTTGTTGCTCTTGTCCAGGGCGATATCGTTTTGCTCTCAATCAGATTCCAGGGCCAGCTGGCATTAATTGGGGGCGTCGCCCGGATTCTATTTATGCCCTAGTTCCGCCTCACTTCCCTTGCTAGAGTGTCAGTGTTATGTTTGCACTTCAGCCAGAAAGGTCTCTAGTAAGAGAGTTGTGGAAGTTTAGCTGCATATTTGAGGAGAAGTTCTAGATAGCAAGGGATTCTTTCTGTTTTTTCCCTTTCTATTCTTCCTGTCGAGCTCGCCTTGCTTCCTTGCCTCAGACGACATCTAGGTCCCTTGGAAGCGCAAGTCTCACCCTCTTATTTTATTTGCTTGTCTCTCCCTCATCTGCGTGTCCTCCTTTTGTTCTGGCTGCTGTGTTTGGCATCTCAACTCACCAGCCATCACAATTTATATCTGTTATGCATTACTCCAAATTCCATAAAGATATTTAATTTGTCATTGGCACATTTGGCTAGATATGATCTTTATCAACCCTCCCTCTAAAAGAAAGCAAAAGAATAAAGTTGTTTTTATATATATAAATATATATATATATATATATATATATATATATATATATATATATATATATATAATTTTTTTTTTTTTTTAATGATGTGTATAAGGCAAGTTTGAATTTCAGTGCTGAAAGTCAGCTTCCACACACAACTAAAAATAATAAGACTGTGAAGGGATCCGATGAAATTCAAGAGTCAGTGAAGATAGCAGAGAATGTCTGAATTGGAGAGTGCTCACCTGGGGAAAGCAATATGAACCAATTTGAATGATCCTGCACTCTGAGTAGGAGGTAATCTGAACAGGAAATGGCTGACTAATTGTGACTGAGGTGTCTGTTTCCAATTGCATACCATACTTACTTCTTCTACTACTTGCATTCAACCAGTTCTTGATCACAGCAGAACAATGATCACGGAGTGAGTTGGTATTGATACCATTCCAATATAGTACATAAAGTGAAAGTGAAAATATTAGACAACAAAACTGCATTGAATTGCCTTTCGAATCTGCAGAAGTCTTTTCAGAAAATCTCTGAAAAGGCGTAGTGCCAAAGGACTGGCAGTTGAATAATTAGGGCACAAGCAGTGAAGCTGCACAGACACCAATGGTGTTCTTACTTTCTCTTATTCATCTTCTTTTGGCTTCTGTCTTTGGCGGCCCCCAGGACTGTCATGCTGATTGGGGACAGTCCCTGGATGTCTCCACTTTGTACAATCTATTTCCACCAAGGTGTTGAAGTTGAAGGTATGTTTATGTGCATATCTTTTGAAATGTTTGGCCGTTTTCAAACATAATGCATAATTGGATTCCTTGGATCAAGTCAAGGTGAACGCACTCTGTGTCTTTCCATTTTGTTGCATTGTCTGCCATATTGGATTTCTTTAACCCCTTTGTGCAGAAGCCATATCTGGCAATTTATGCGTTACTCTATTTAAGGTTTCAAAATTCAAGATTTGAGCTTCAAGGGGAATGGCTAAAATGAAACAAGACACTTATAACATTTTGAATGCCATCTTAGTTCAGTTTATTTTCACAATTTTTGTAAAAAAAAAAAAATTGAGCCGCAACACTAAAAACCTTCATGAAAACTCATCATTGAAATTGTAATATACACACACATATATATGGGTCAATCCAGGAAATGATGCCCAGTGGGATAAAAATAATAAACTCAGTATTACTTAATACATTTTATTTTACTGATAGCCCTATATCTTGGAAAGGAATGGTTCATTCAAGCCACCAACTCCTTACGGGTCAGTTTTTATCGCATACGCTGTAAAACCTTCCAAAACGTGTGAAACATGAGTGATAAAATTAAATGCAACATCAAAAGTGCAATTAATAATTGTCATATCTACACCAAATTTTTTTTGCAAACTACTACAATATGTTACTTTAAGTGTATTAAAAAAATTTAATTATGAGTCATCGAATAAATAATGCAAAAGGTAAATAATTGACTCACATTCTTAACTTTACCCTCATTTCCTCAAAACTCATCAGATACCAGGGGTTGGGCAGCAAATTGCACATAAAATCAAAATTTAGCGCATTAGCTAGCCACTGAGCCAGGATATGAACGTGCCCCTTTGCTAATTAAATCCTTATTTTTTTTCACTCTCTTACTCTAGTAAGAGAGTTGTGGAAGTTTAGCTGCATATTTGAGGAGACGTTCTAGATAGCAAGGGATTCTTTCTGTTTTTTCCCTTTCTATTCTTCCTGTCGAGCTCGCCTTGCTTCCTTGCCTCAGACGACATCTAGGTCCCTTGGAAGCGCAAGTCTCACCCTCTTATTTTATTTGCTTGTCTCTCCCTCATCTGCGTGTCCTCCTTTTGTTCTGGCTGCTGTGTTTGGCATCTCAACTCACCAGCCATCACAATTTATATCTGTTATGCATTACTCCAAATTCCATAAAGATATTTAATTTGTCATTGGCACATTTGGCTAGATATGATCTTTATCAACCCTCCCTCTAAAAGAAAGCAAAAGAATAAAGTTGTATTTATATATATATATATATATATATATATATATATATATATATATATATATATATATATATATATATATATATATATATATATAAAATTTTTTTTTTTTTTTAATGATGTGTATAAGGCAAGTTTGAATTTCAGTGCTGAAAGTCAGCTTCCACACACAACTAAAAATAATAAGACTGTGAAGGGATCCGATGAAATTCAAGAGTCAGTGAAGATAGCAGAGAATGTCTGAATTGGAGAGTGCTCACCTGGGGAAAGCAATATGAACCAATTTGAATGATCCTGCACTCTGAGTAGGAGGTAATCTGAACAGGAAATGGCTGACTAATTGTGACTGAGGTGTCTGTTTCCAATTGCATACCATACTTACTTCTTCTACTACTTGCATTCAACCAGTTCTTGATCACAGCAGAACAATGATCACGGAGTGAGTTGGTATTGATACCATTCCAATATAGTACATAAAGTGAAAGTGAAAATATTAGACAACAAAACTGCATTGAATTGCCTTTCGAATCTGCAGAAGTCTTTTCAGAAAATCTCTGAAAAGGCGTAGTGCCAAAGGACTGGCAGTTGAATAATTAGGGCACAAGCAGTGAAGCTGCACAGACACCAATGGTGTTCTTACTTTCTCTTATTCATCTTCTTTTGGCTTCTGTCTTTGGCGGCCCCCAGGACTGTCATGCTGATTGGGGACAGTCCCTGGATGTCTCCACTTTGTACAATCTATTTCCACCAAGGTGTTGAAGTTGAAGGTATGTTTATGTGCATATCTTTTGAAATGTTTGGCCGTTTTCAAACATAATGCATAATTGGATTCCTTGGATCAAGTCAAGGTGAACGCACTCTGTGTCTTTCCATTTTGTTGCATTGTCTGCCATATTGGATTTCTTTAACCCCTTTGTGCAGAAGCCATATCTGGCAATCTATGCGTTACTCTATTTAAGGTTTCAAAATTCAAGATTTGAGCTTCAAGGGGAATGGCTAAAATGAAACAAGACACTTATAACATTTTGAATGCCATCTTAGTTCAGTTTATTTTCACAATTTTTGTAAAAAAAAAAAAATTGAGCCGCAACACTAAAAACCTTCATGAAAACTCATCATTGAAATTGTAATATACACACACATATATATGGGTCAATCCAGGAAATGATGCCCAGTGGGATAAAAATAACAAACTCAGTATTACTTAATACATTTTATTTTACTGATAGCCCTATATCTTGGAAAGGAATGGTTCATTCAAGTCACCAACTCCTTACGGGTCAGTTTTTATCGCATACGCTGTAAAACCTTCCAAAACGTGTGAAACATGAGTGATAAAATTAAATGCAACATCAAAAGTGCAATTAATAATTGTCATATCTACACCAAATTTTTTTTGCAAACTACTACAATATGTTACTTTAAGTGTATTAAAAAAATCTAATTATGAGTCATCGAATATATAATGCAAAAGGTAAATAATTGACTCACATTCTTAACTTTACCCTCATTTCCTCAAAACTCATCAGATACCAGGGGTTGGGCAGCAAATTGCACATAAAATCAAAATTTGGCGCATTAGCTAGCCACTGAGCCAGGATATGAACGTGCCCCTTTGCTAATTAAATCCTTATTTTTTTTTTCATTATACAGTAACAAAATCTTTGGGAAAAAAACCCTCCACTGATCGCAGCTGGTCAAGTAGATTTGGATCCTTGTTCGATCAATTCTAATTCCAGGCCCTCGTGAGTCCATCACCATTGATAAGCTGTAAAAATTCCCATCAGGGGAAAGACTGATTTGGACGTTATTTTCTTTGCAAATGAGTTCATGACAAAGTCCTTTGATGTCATGTCGTATTTATATCAGTATGTAGGTACTATCAAATAACACTGTCCTGGAACCGAGTTCGTTGCAGGCAGTTGGAAAAAACTGGAATGAATTTGCAAGCAAAGTTTTTCTTACCCAGTTCAACAACGGACATGGCACAGGCTACACTGTTGTGATTCTGCCCTTTCGTGTGTTGTCCCGCGCTTATTTGTGCTTGTGTCTTACTTTCGTTTCTTATTTCCAGCTTCAGTTCAGCTGTCTGACAATCCACTCCCAATCTGCATTCCAGTGATGTCGCGTGACTGCCTTCAGCATTCCTGCGTCACGTCGTCCAATCACGTTTCCTCTTTTGGTTTCGGCTTTGGTATTTCATTCATTTCTTCCAGCTGTGTTTAATTATGGGTCTCGCAAAACTCTGAGTGAATGCGCTCTCTGATAGGATATTACTAACCCGTACTAACCAGCACTTATTTAAGGGTGATTGTAAATAATTTGTTACGTAGTATTAACCTTGTTTAACTCATTTAGCGAGCGTGTGCGTTTCTGGCTTTTGTATTTCAGTCTGAGATGTATCTGATTAACTACACTTAAAACGATGCTTTCCTTCGCTTTTCTTGTGGTGCTTTTTCCTTCTCACATTTAGTTTACGCTAATCTAAACTGTCTAAGCTTGATTGATGGTCTCAGCGTCTCGTCTCGAGTCTTTATTGTTAAACCCGGTTCTCGTGTTATTGTTTACTATCCCATGTGTTTCTGTTTCAGTCTGTGATTACTTTCCAAGTCCCCGCCTCCACTCATGATTATATATGCGGCAGTATTGGAAGCGATTGTCAGACGGATCCTCCTTGCTACATGGTGAAGTCTCAGTTCCTCGTGCCTTCTGAGTTTCTCCCGTGTATGGTTCCCGATTCTTTCTGTTTGCTGCGCCCTAGTCTTGTCTGCCCTGTGTTAAAGTCTCCCAGTGTGTCCGTCAGTTTAGTTAGGTTCAGTTTTTGTTTTTTTAGTTTATCCTCTCTTGGAGAGAGTATTTCTGTTTCCCCCCGCCTTTGGCAGTGTACCTTAGTTTTCCCATTTGTTCAGTGCTTGTGCAAGGTGTTTTATTTCTGGCTCGTCTGCCAACCCTTTCTCCTAGTGTTTATTGTGTTTAATAAACACTTCTGCTTCCTGCATCTGGTCTTCCCCAGACCTCTTCTTACATACACTTGAGAACGGTAAATCAGCGAATCTACTGAATATTCTCTCCATGCATTAACGTGTTTCATGTGCTTGAATGATCGGTGAACATTGAGACAGAGTTGTTATATGTTATCTTAAGTAATACGAGTTCTTTATAGGCTAATTAATTTGGGACTGCATTTATTATTGCTTCGCCGCTACATTGTGAGCCCGCCGGTATCTACCTCCGAAAGAGAGCAGTTACAGACGCTCGTCACTGAAGCCAGTCTGTCTACCCAAATCCATTAGTGATTTAGAGCCAATTAACCAAATACGACTTGCATCTTGTGCCTAAAGGCCATCATTCCTTTGTATAATGAAGCTTAGTGAAAGTTCAGTCAGAATGACTCTCTCTCGCGCACGTCAACTCCGCTTATTTTCTTTTCATTCACTCGCTTGCTCAACCATATACCTCTGCAGTCAATGTCTGGGGCTTTAAATTGAGCAGTCAGCTGGTGTAGCAGCTGATCTCTTCCATCCAACCATGGCACACCTCAGTCGCATCGCTAGCCAATCTTTATGTTGCTGTCTTTTGAAAAAATGTCATTTTTCTCTGCTCTAGTTCGTTCATGCTGCCATTCGCTGACCCTCCTCCTCCCCAACGCCACCCTGGTCCAACAGACCTTCCATACTGCTGCTTCAGCTTTGTCAGCCTTCAGCCACCACCGGCACCAGTGTCTGGACTCTTCGGGGGATTTTTCCAGCTGCTGCTCTGAGCCTTGCTCCTGCTCTATGAGTCTTCCCGAAGAGTCCAAGTGCCAAAGACGTGTCTGATTTTAAGCATTTTAATTCTGACTGCTCTTTTTATACCGTCCTGATCCTCTCATCCATCCTAATTTACCATCAATTTATTATTCATCCAGCGGAGGATGGGCTTCCCCAGAATAGCCAGGTTCCTCCTGAGATTTCTTCTCAATGAGGAATTTTTTATCACCACTGTTTAAAGCTTTTTCTCCCTACAGGGAGTTTTTTGCTTGCTATTCGTGGATTAGGGATTAGTCTGGGCTCTGCCCTTTTCTATATGTAAAGTACTACATAAATAAAATTGAAATGGATTCCACTAATGCTCAACACATTTTTACATTTTTCTTGATTTCACTTGAGTCTCTCCTGATTGAAATCCAATTTCACCAATTAAAACTTCACGTCGAGGAACATTCTCCGGGCATAGGCTATATGGCATTTTTAGCACAATTTAAGTTTGTTAATGTGACCACGCTTTAAAAAGGTAGGTGGCCACGTAGGGTATGTTTTTACATTGGAGAGCCATTTATGTTCACTCAGGATTGCAATTTACTTGCGGTTCGAGGCATAATGTGTTTAAATAAATTTGATTTATTCTATATGTTTCTTTGTTATTACTCATATATAAAATGTACATGTGCCTACCACCTAACCTCCTCGGATTCAACAAATTGTTCTAGTATAAAAACATTAGTATATTTAAAGAATACTTGCCAAATATTACTCTGATCTCGTGAATATTTCTTGAGTTACAAGTGCATGGGAGTAGGTTGAAGTTTCAAGCTTTCAAACTCGCATAAATTTTTCCCAGCATTTATGATCCCTCACCTTAATATGTATTAGAGATGGCGAAATGAAATTACCATCGTATTACCATATGAAAGACATATCGGAAGGTTTCAATGGCAACACTGCACCAATTTAACTATGATACAGAGTATTAAAAACAACTATTGGAGCCATGGATTTGTCATGTGCTTTCTCATAATTCACCAGAGAAATGTGCGTTTGGAAAACGCGGGGTTGTATCTCGATGTGGATGATGATCAAATCGAGTTATGGCTTATGAAAGATCTCATTTTGATACCAGGCTCATACTATAGCACGATTCTTTCAGTGTCAAGTAATTTTCACACCTGTCAATGCAGAGCTGCAGCCATTGCCGCCAGTAACCATCAACTTAGAACTACTTACCAGTGTATCAACAGACTAATGCTAAAGCCAGTTTTACTGAATGATTAAAATTGCAGCGGCCGATTTCCCTCTTCTGTATTTGAGTGCATAATCTTGTCTTTTGCATTACGTATCAATCCTTTTGGCTCTAAACATTATTGTAATGCTGAACATTAAAAGCAAATGTACGGTATGCATCATTATGTTTTTAGCATTAATATGCATATGTAGAACATATTTTGATTAAAGGTCTATTATCATTAAAATTTTGGCACATTGAATTTTGGGAACGGTCCATACATTTTGAAATTGGCCCAATGATTTTCCATGATGCAGGCCATTGGCCTTGCTGTCCTTCCCAACCCCTATGATACTCTTTAAAAATCACTGTACTTTGCCTACAGTGTGTCTTTATACAAAACAGTTACCTTTGCCATCCATAAATTTTGTGCTTTAACAGCTCAGTCAGGCCCTGCATTGACCTTCGGAAAACCTCTCTTTCGTCATTTGCGTTTCACCTCTGACAACATAATCAAAAGTCCACCTCAGCATCACTATACATCATTGGATTATATCCATATCACTCCAACATAGACAAAACATGTTCTAATAATGCATGTTCTAAATTTATGAACTGAAGATATTTAAATTTATATGGAATGGCAAACCAGATAAAATTAAACATGTGTATCTCTACAATGATTATGTATCTGGTGGCCTAAAATTATTTAATTTAAAAGCCTTAAATGTTTCACTGAAGGCCTCCCTTATTCCCAAATTCTATTTCAATTCAAACTGGCTTACTAGTAAGTTACTTAAAAGTGTCAATCCTATGTTTGAAAAAGGATTCTTTCCATTCCTGCAGATTAAACCTGTGCATATCAAGTTAATGACTGACATGTTTTTCAGTGTCTTCACCTTTCTGGAAGAAGCTCAACAGAGTTGGTTGCAATTTCAGTTTCATCCACCAGAAAATACAGAACAAGTTCTACAACAAATAATATGGTTAAATTCCAATATACTTGTTGATAGAAGAATGATTTTCTGGAAACGCATGTTCAATAACGGTATTATTTTTTTAAAGGATATAGTGAATGAGGAAAATAAAATTTTGTCCTACAGATAATTAACTAGTTTTTATGGAACTGTCTGCACACTGCAACAATATAATCAACTTATTGGATACTTGGAAATCAAAAATTATTAAAAGACCAGGAGGACATTTAGTCTGTCTGCCTCAAATGAAAATGGTACAATGGTTAAAGAAAATAAAGATTGATAAACATATATACAAATTTTACTTAAGAATAAAGAATTTAGTTGCGACACCATATAGAATTCTAGATAGTTAGGAAAATTTGTTAGGCACACCAGTTCCATGGAATAAAGTCCTCAAAATTCTTTACAATACATCACTTGATCCGAAGATAAAATATTTTCAATATAAGCTAATATATAAGTTTCTAGCAACAAAAAAGATGCTAAATATCTGGGGAATTGAGCCGTCACCCCTCTGTCGATTCTGTCAAGAGGAAGTGGAGTCAGTAGTCCATTTGTTTTGGTACTGTCCTGTAACAGCCCTTTTTTTGGATAAAGGTGCAAAATTGGATATCTCAGTTTAATAGTATACAACTAGATTTATTTAAGGTATTACTGGGTGATGTAACAAAAGAAAAATACCAAATATGTAATATAATTGTATATCTTGCAAAAATATTTATTTTCAGGTTGACATCTGTTGGGGAGTTAAGACTTGAGAGATTCAAGAATTTTGTCATGTATTACAGTAGAATTGAGCGTGCGATGGGATAAAAGATGGGATAAAATTCGGGAGGCTGAGGGTTGGGAATAATGAAGAGATGGAATGGATGAGCTAATAATTACAAATGCCAAAGATATAAAACTCTGTGAATGTAATCCTTATTGTTTTTTTTTTTTTGTTTTTTCGTGGGTCTGTGTTTTGTAGGGTGATGGTAGGAGGATTCATACTTAATTATATGACTGATTGAATTAATAAAGTTGTCCTCCAAAGTGGGGGTGGCGGGATAGAAAAAAAAAAAAACATGTTCTAATATTAAATTAAGGGCATAAATACACATATGGCCCATCTAGGGTTTCTACCATGCCTTTGAAAATATAATTTAACTCTTTTTCGCGACATCACCGACTCCGCGGGGGCCAGCTGTTAACATTAACAAGTGTGGCCAGTTTTCATTTACAACGCAAACCGATTACTACTCTAGACTTCAAAAGCTTTTCTTTACTCAGTGGTTGGATGCAATGCATGTGTTTCGCGATCGTTTTAATGAAATAAGATAATTTGAAATGTCTTTATGCAATTCCATTGCTTCCAACTCCTCTGTGCACAAGGACTTCAGTTCGGCGCCAGAATCGACATACTCGTTGATTGAATAATTGCTGACTATATGCCGCTTAATGTAACACCGAAAGCGCGAGAGTTGACAGGTATGCTTTATAAATTAAAAATGGCCACACCTGATAATGTTGAGTTTTCAGAGTTTCTGTTGCGAATATTTAAGTGACTGATTAGTGACTGATCCCTTTTCAAGAAATTGTTTGAGCCTCTACTGTTGGCAGTTCGAGAGCCGCGACTGATAGTCAATAACTTGCCTGACCATATTGTTGAGGCAGAGACCTTGGGGGTTTTCAAGAGCAGGCTTGACTTAAATCTAGATACTATTGAGTCATTCATTATCTGAAGGGATATATTCACAATATTATAAAGAAACTGGCTAGTTTAGTTGGGCTGAAAGGCCTGTTCTTGCCATTCGTGTTATGTTATTTTATGTTTACCTTTATTATGTACAGTCAAGTAGCTGACAAGTATAAATAGTTCAGTGTCTAAATTACAGTTATTTTATCTGTCACAATGATCTCAATTACAGGCGTAGCATTTGCATTTGAATCTTTCAAAGCATCAATACAGTACTACTTCAAGCACTTCAACCAACTAGTACGTTGTGTTTCCCTTTGGCATACCTTTCATACCTTTTAAAGTGTGGAGATTTTCCTAATTTTTTGTTTTGTTTTGGTTTTTTTAAAGTTAAAGGACAAAATATTTATCACAGTAGTATAATTTTCAATTTCAGAAGGTTTAAATTAATTTTTAGCTGATAAAACCTTACATTTTCCACAAATTGAACCTGTGATGGTCTGGCCCTGCAGGCCCTCCCCCCTCCTGTTTGCACCCCCACCTCAACGAGCCACAGCTGCTGCTTGTTGAGGTGGAGGCGATTTGAGTGTGTATATAAGACAGCTGTATTCTGTCGGCTCTGTGTGTGGAGGCCGTCATTGAAGGAGCCCTGTATCCCGCTGCTGCTCCCTTGGGCATTTTTATGGTTTTAATTAAACCTTATATTTTACTCAGCCTGTGCACTTGGGTCCCTCTTTTCTGTTTTGGGTACATGGTCCCAGTCCCCACCAGTTTCCTGTCTTCAGCCAGCGGGGGCAAATCCATGACAGAACTTCACATTATCGGCATTTTCCAGCTTGCCCACACAGTTTCCTCAGGCACTGCACTTTTGATTTTAAGGGATTGTTTTGTTGGCTACATTTTTTCATCACAAATAGAAAGTTTAACATTAAAATTAATATAGTTCCCAAAGTGATCCACCCTAAATATTTGGAAAAAAGTAGGTGCAGTATGTAAGTTCGTTTGCACAAGGTTTCAAGAAATTCTTTCACAGGTAACAATGTAGGTTATTATAATAATTATTTTTATTTACCAGTTTTTTTTATTTCGCTATTTAGATTTTGCACATATAGAAGGGTAACAGAAACACACACAGAGAGTCCAACGTTATTAGCCCCCAAAAAACAGTCTGCTCCGTGACCGTAAATTGTTCCTCATACAGACTCATATTTGAGACATTGCACTGATAAGCCTATGGTTGTCGTGGAGTACATTGGGTAGGTGTCACCATTTCATGTTTAGTTTTGAACATTTTCTGCAATCGACAAAATACTATTCCTCTGACAGCTATTATCGTTATCCCAAAGAAAAAGGATTATAAATCTATAAGAACTGCAGCTTTTCTCATCTTGATCGTACTCTCATAAAATGAAAAAAGTTTGCATTCGGACCAACCAGTACTGCATGAATAATCATGTACATGCAGAACAACCTAATCCATCAGGATAGAAGGTTAGCGATTGATATTTAAACGCTAAATAAAACCATTCGCCACTGGACGCAAGCACCCATAGCTAGTATCAACAAGACTCAAAACTGTGTCAGTTTACAGTTTACAGTTAACAGTAATGAAGCAGACAATGTTTTTGGGGTTATAACGTTGGACTTCATTCTTACTCTCCAGGTGTGTTTCCATTACCCTTACAAATGCGCAAAATCTAAACAGCGAAATAAAAAACTGGTAATGAAAACACTTTCTGATATCATGAAATTTGCTCTCCATTCTCCAGTATTAGTCAAAGCCTTGGACTTCTGCGGCAGACCAGCTAGTGTACTCGTATTGTAGAGCATTTACATCGTTCCTGTCAGACAAGGTTTTACGAATTTGCCGCGCACACAACTCAGCTGACAGTGACAAGGTTGAATGCTTCGCCATTCTCATTGATGCATGAGTACAGCCAAGCTGTGATTGACTGATGTAGTTAATGGTAGCAACCAGGGGCGTGCTGGGGATCTAATTCAGGCTGGGAGACTACCAAGCAGGCCACTGAAGTGTTGCGGTGGACGCAAAGCGCGCGCGGCAAAACATTTGTGGGGGTTTTTCTTCAAAAAAAGACGACTTTAGGCAGCATTTAGAGTTGTCATAGCAACTACAACAACACTATTAGACTGACAGCCACACAACAACACTTATTAAACACAACCATGAGGACAGCTCCACACAGTCCTCCATACCATACCAGTTTTGTCTTCTCTAATCTCTTCTCTACATCATACTGTGTCCTTTTGTTCTATACTATTTATATAATGTGCAGAATTACACAAAAACATGTTTGTATTATTTTGTCAGCAAATCGTTTAGATGTCATGCCAGCTTACAATAGCTAAAAAGAATACGAATATTGAATATAATACTATTATATTGGCTGTCCTAAAAGTCAATAGATGGCGTCATTACCTAATTTGCATAATTCACCTTGTGCATGTGTTTTGGAGTTGCCATGTGTTTTTTTATATCACTTAGTTTGGCATAGAAATCAGCCTTGCAATATATGCAGTATGCCAGAGTATCATCCCCAAAAAACTGCTTCAACCTGCCTTTGAATTCAGGGTTTGATTCCCACTCCTTTCTGTACTATTGACTGTGCTGTTTAGACTGAGCCATGTTAAGCTAGAGGTTTAGCTTGTGTCACGGAGAAATGCAAACACACACAGAACTGTCTGGACGAGGCGAGTATCGTTATTAATACAGTTCAGGCATGCAAACTGGTCATGGGTGAAAAAGGTAAGAAGGGCGCACAGACACATGGCGCGAACGGAAAAGTAAATTTCATAGTCTGCATTATAGAAACATGCATCACCAGAGGCATCTTGAATAAAATACTGTACAAGATGACTTACCATATGCATCTCTTTTTTATTGAGACGACAATTCAAACAACTATAACTTATGCACACGTCCTTTTTCTTTCTTTTGGCCTGGACAATGATCACATGCTCTTTTTATCATGAATACCTAAATCTAAATCAACAAGTTATGCACGTCATTTTTTGTTTTGGCCTGGACAAAGATCACATGCCCTGTCAGAGACAACAGGTAGGCTACAGTATAGGCTATACTCACTCTCCGATCATGTGCTTGACACAAGACAATGTATATCACCACATGTAGGCAAGCTCTTCAAAAGCAGTAAACGGTAACATGGAAAGTCACTTTTTAATAGGCACACCTTATGCATTTTTTCATGCCTTTATCAACCTATATTAAACTTAACTAAGTTCCATACTTCTCTAATTTCATTGATCATACTGGTTAAAACATTTGCACAATTGTTTTAAAATAACCACAAAAAGCTATAGCTATTGCTAATTTATTATTTTAATTCAAGAAAACAAGATGTGTTTTACTCATCAGGGCGAGGTTTAAGCAATACCGCCCATTGCCACATGGCGGAGAGTCGTGACTAATTATAAAATACGTGACTGAGACGGTTGGCCTATTTAGTCTTTTATCTGTTCCCAAAAACAAGTTTCCCTCGAAATTATAAATGCAAGGGAGATAGCCTGCAACCTATTTAGGTTTAAGCTACTCTTAAAAAAGTTGTTGAAGAGACAGGCTTGCTCGTCAAGCTAAAACTTTCTCAAACATCACGTCGGTAGACCTACTGTGCAGTTCATTTGATAGGCCAGGATAACGTTATGTGAGGCGGCCAAATATCGAGGAATAAATTCAATTTTACAGATTAGTTAATTTACCCTCATGACAACGTTCTGTTTCACTTTCACAGCAGCCTGTTGTAGGCTATACAATGGTCTGTTATCAAGAAATGTCACAGTAAAATGTTGGGAAGTTAATGGAGCATTCTACAGGATTATAAAGAGCCGTGTAGCCCATTAATGGCAGAATGAATTAAGAACAGCACAGTAGGCACGAACGAAACCGGCGCAAGTTCCAAGTGCAGGAATTAATCTAACGACAACATTGGCGTTTGTTAAGCTTTATTTAGATTTATTAAGCTGTTCATAGGCTATCACTTTAAGAAATGTTTTACTGTATCGTTTATGCCTTACCTTGCCGCAAGTTCTAATTTCCACAATGGAGGCCTTGAGCTGATTTCTTTCGTGGGTAAATTGCTTCAGGCTGGCACCATTAGAAAAAATTTAGGAAGAAGGGGGCGCCTTGTAAATTTCCGCTTCAATTAGAGCATCACGTCAGTCATTTGCTCTCACGAGACGAGTGTCATGTAGGTCTATATAGTTTTCTGCGGTCCACTGTTCTGCTCGCTCGCTCGCTCGCTAACCCCCCTCCTCAGATCTGCGCGATTCGCGTACATGGCCCATTTCGAACTCAAAACGGCGAATTTCGCCGGAAAGTGAGGAGTTTGCATGCCTGACAGTTATCTATTAAGACAAAGAAATCACATTTATCCGAAAAAGCAGCGGGTTCGCATGTGCGATTCATTTGCAGTTTGGACGCGGAGGGGTGAACTTCTCCTGCTCCGACTCCAGCTTAGAGAGGCGGCGGCGAGAGGACTGGGCCGCCTGTGAGTGCTCTGTGACGGGGGACAGGCCGACGGAAGTACCCGCTGCATGTCGAGAGTAGTAACAATTAAAGTCACTAAGTTGGCAACACTGGACGCGTCTCTCTCAGTCATCCCCCCTCCTCTCACAGACTGCTCCATGTGCTTCTCTACATTTCCAGTGTTTTGGCTGTGTAGAGGCGGGCCTTAAAGCAGCTAACCAGTCACAACACGAGTCCTCTAAAAGAAAAACGGTGATCGGTGTAATTTCGATCAATCCAATCCTGATCAGAGTTCATGTTGGCTACGTGTGCACTATGCAGTGAGGGGGCGTGTTCTCTGTCAACATAGTGCTGTCAGCGCTGCTGCTTTTGCAACAAGTGTGTGTTGTCTGCCTGGAAACAGCGGGCCAGTGGGTGCATTTTATTTATTGGCGGGCAGGCAGGCCAATAAGGACACAGGCCACCGGGAAAAGTCCAGAGCGTCCAGATGGGCCTGCACGCGCCTGGTAGCAACTGACCTGCAGAAAAAATTTGCGGCCAGCGGCTGATAATTAGGGAGTGAGTCGCTGCCCAGTATAGGCGTAGTGCACAACCAATGTGAGAATGCAAGTCGCAAAACGTAAATCTTGGTCGCAAATGGAACACTGAATCAGTTGGCTGTCTATCCGGGAATGGAACACAGGCACTCTCACTGACCGACCCCGCTTAGGGCAGCCACGAGTGACTATGGTAGCTCAAGAGCGCCACATCTGGTTACAGCCTGTATGTGACAGATTCCGGACAACAACCCAGACTGATCATGAGACGAGGGGTCCGAGATGATTGAGGGTGATCCCAAGTACTGTTGGATGCGTCTATGTGAGAAAAACATGTGTGCACACGGCCCCAACAGAAAACCCATTTTTTGCACAACAGGAGTAGGAACTCTTCCCATCTGACTGGTGCTGTAATGGCGACAGAAGGAAGAGTGTCCTGAGTGCGTTGTCTTTTTGTTCCGAAAAGCTACTAATTTTGTGTGATCTTGAATGGAGGATTGTTCCTTAACAACTACTTGATCATCTGCGAATGACCTGAGTGTGAACATTTCTCACGTCTATTTTTGACCAAACGTCAGGCTATCATTATGAGGAAGTGGCTATCCACAACCTGGTTTGCTGTGGGACACCTGTTCGCGTTCAATGTCAATCGCAGCAGTAGAACACTGCAATATGGTCGGGAGGAGCTGTTTTACCTACGGGACTTGGACTACCCAAACTGGTAGTTCAAACCGGATCTTCAAAACTGGTCCGAGATACTCTTGAACCAGCAAGGAGCCGGCAGCAAGACTGTCCGGAGAAGGAAGAGGGGAAGGAGAGGAGGAGCGCAGCAGAGACTGAAGTTCCTCTCCCACACCCTTACCATCTATCCTGCTCGCTAATGTCCGGTCTCTCCGGAATAAATTGGACGAGTTACACACCAATGTTTCGTGTCAGTGGGCGTACAAGGACTTGGGTTTGATCTGCGTCACGGAGACCTGGCTGGACAGCACCATCGCGGACTCGCAGCTCTCTTTCAGCGGCTTCAGGACTCCCGTACGCCTGGACAGGGGACTCTGCGAGCAGCCAGAAGAGGCACGGAGGGGGGGTCTGTGTCTACGTCAACCAGGCGTGGAGTAGGACGGCTACAGTCTTTGATTCCAGCTGTTCTGCTGATGTGGAACTGCTCGCACTAACTTTTAGATCAAAATATCTTCCTTGCGAGTTTGGTCAGCTCGCACTAGTGCTTGCTTACATCCCTCGCTACGGGAATGTGACGTATGCATCAGAGACTGTTGCGTCGTATGTCCCTAAGAGTGAGAGCGCCTCTCCTCACTCTCCTGTGTTTGTCCTCGGGGACTTTAAAGGCTGCCGGCTGAACAAGTAGACATGGTCAACAACATCCCCTGCCAAAATATCTTCTTTAAAGATACTGTGAACAGAGGCTCCCAAAAATGCCACAAGGGCAATTACTGTGGGGAAAATAATTGTGTGCTTCTTATTTTCAAACTCCATCAGAGTGTTTATGTTCTTAGGATAACCAAATTTGGTGTGTAGCTTATCTGTAATAGTTTCTGAGAAAAGCTGTCCCCATTAGAGATACCGTGGACAGAGTCCCAAAATAAGGGTCAAGGGCAATAACTGCGGGACAAATAATTGCGCGCATCTCATTTTTGAAGTCCATCGAGGCTTTTATGGTCTGAACCTACACACCAAATTTGGGTGTCCTATCTCTAATAGTTTCTGAGAAAAGCTGTCCCCTTTATCTCAGATGCATAGACCGACGGACGGACGGAGCTCAAACCTATATCCCCCACACACTTTGTGGTGGGGTATAATAAGACTCACCCCACCTACCACCAATATATGAACTGTGCCACCAGGGGTGATAAAACAATCGATCTCTGTTATGGAAACGTTAAAGACGCATACAGAGCTCAAAAGAAACCTCCACTCAGTACTCCTGACCATAATGATGTCCTCCTAGTCCCAGTTTACCACACTAAACTACAAAGGGAGAATGTGTTATAGAAACAGGTCCAGCAGTGGAGCAGGGGAGTGCAAGAGACTCTTCAGGGCTGCTTTGGATGCACAATGTGGGATGTGCTCACTGAAGGTAACTCCTTAGAGGAGGCCACTGATGTAGTAACATTGTACATCACCTTATGCAAGGAGATGTTGGTTCCTGTAAAAACCGAGTGTTTCCAAACAGTAAGCCTTGGATAACTAGATCACTTAGGACAACCCTGAATGATAAGAAAAAAGCATTTAATTCAGGAAATAAACAGGAAGGTAAAATCTTTCAAAATAGACTGAACAAAGAATTAAGTAAGTCAAAAGAGCTTGAAAAGACAGAGTGGAGAGGCTGTTTAACAACGGAAAGACCAGGGATGCTAAGCGGCATGTAAAAACACTGGCTTGGCTCCCTTCCAACTCCACTTCAACTGGGCTCCCCGCAGAGGTGTCGGTCCGCGTGGCAGAGGAGCTCAACACCTTCTACTGCAGCTTTGATCAGTGTGACTACACCAAAGAAAGGGAGGAGTTCAGTGCAGAGCTCATCTCCATGACCCAGTCCACTGATGACCTGCAGCTGCTGCCTGCAGACGTGGAGCAAACGCTTAAGGGGATTCAGCCCAACAAGGCCCCTGGCCTGGACAACATCAGCGGGCACTCGCTAAAAGCCTGCAACTGCCAGCTAGCAGGAGTCCTCTGCTTTCTGTTTAACCAGTCTCTGGCTGAGCACTCCATTCCTTCCATTTGGAAGTCCTCTACCATCTGTCCTGTGGCAAAGAAGAGCAACCCCAGCTCCAGCAATGACTACCGGCCCGTGGCCCGAACATCTTTGGTTATAAAGAGCTTTGAAAGACTCGTCATGGCTACATACTGATGTCGGGATGCTCTCTGACCCGCTGCAGTTCGCCTACCAGCCGCACAGAGGGGTGGACGATGCTGTGCTCACCCTGCTGCATGGTGCCATCAGCCATCTGGAACAGCCCGAGTCCCACGTCAGCCTGGTCTTCGTCGACGTCTCCAGTGCATTTAACATGGTGCAACCACACCTCATGGGATGTAAGCTGCTCCAGATGAAAGCCAACCCCCACCTCATCCTCTGGGTCCTCTCCTTCCTCACAGGGAGAGGTCAGAGGGTCAGGGTGAATGGTCACCTCAGCTCTGCTCGGACATTGTCAACCGGTTCACCTCAAGGCTCCGTCATCTCTCCACTTCTCTTCACTCTGTACATCAACAACTGCAGGAGCACCACCCAGGGAAAAACCTACATCAAATACTCAGTAATCACAGTACGAAGTAATCATGGACACCACAAACACAGTCGGACTAATTACAATCTGAATCGGACTCTTTTTCACTGTGGTGTAGGTGTAACTGTCTGGACATAAATGTATCCAAAACCAAGACCAAAGAAATTACCATTCTCTTCCACCACTATCACCACCGCGCCTCCTCTTATAGCCAATAATGAAATCATTGAAAAGGTCCCCTCATACAAATATCTCGGCTCCACCATCTACCAGAAACTCACATTTCAACTTACAACACATCTATTCAAAATGTCAACAACGCCTCTTTTTTCTCCGTAAGCTCCACAAACTCCAGGTCCACCCGTCCATCCTTTCTGTGTTCCATAAATGTTTCATAGACTCTATCCTCACTTTTAATATTACTGCGTGGTTTGGCTCACTCACCCTCACTTATCGCAACATCCTCAATAGAAACATCAAAATCAGCAGTAAAATCATTGGCCTGGAGCAGCAGTCACTGACTACTATCTACAATATGCGTGTATTTGCGTCTTTGAATTGACTTTGAATGTAATCTGTCGTGCGAAAAATTTGCGCAAGCGGCTAAATACTATTATTGTCACTAAGGTTTTATCATTTTTATTGGGGGAAAGGAATACAGCCTGATTGCTATGACCTCGTACTGAGTTAAGATTACATATTGAAAATAAATGTGTAATGTACCTTGTATTGTTGTCCATGCATGTTAATCCCAAAATGTTAAGCAGCAACAGGGTGTAATGATAGGAGCATGCTATCCATTGTTACTCTTCCCAATGATTCAGGCAGAAGAAATAAATGAGCAACCATCGTATTTCATCCTCACTTCATAAGTTTGAATGATCTGACGTAGTTTCGTTTTGAAATTCCATTCAAGTTCGCTAATGGTACCAACTCGCGAATGCTCTTGCTAGCCAGCTAACTCATATTCATAATGCTTAATATAGATGTGAGCAGTGCAGAAAACATGCCTGAAGCAGCAAATTAAAATGCAACATTAACACATCATGCAGATATAGGACAGAGGCTTCTTTATTCCAATACTTTAGGGGTGAGAGGAGCTCATTTGATTGGTGAAGGTTTGACACGGTTGTGTTAAACCCACTTATCTCCTCCCTCTTTGGCACTTGCGCCGGCAGGAGGGACAGAGGTGGGTCAGAGGAGTACTTGCGCCTGGCAGGAAATAGCAAAATACGCCTGGATACACCCCGTTGGTGCGGCGCTCCCCCCATTTGCCGCGCCTGCGTCTGGTCAACGAATTTAGAGCCCAAAGTTTCATCTTGGTCCTGAGATACATTCTACAAAGTGTAATGAACTATGTGTACAGTGGAACACCCGCTGCCTCCTGGATGACCGGGAAGTCCATTGAGATATACAGGGTCAAAAAATTGGCTGCTAAAGGCTTCCGAGCCTTTAGCGCACATCTGCTACCACCAGTGCAATCCCCTGGATCAACAATGGACAAACTACCAATACCCTGCCAACCACCTGCGCTAGTTGCAAAATGATCTATACATACGGACATTTTTAGTTTTAACGAGGTCCAAAAGCAAAGTTCATTATATCTGAAGACCTCTGAACCCAAATCTCCTACGAGATGCAGGGAAGGTTTTACTGCTGTTGAAGCCTTAAAGATTCAGAGGAGTGGGCAGCTCAGGAGAGAGAAAAGTCTGAAAGCTAGCAAGGACTCGTGTAGGTTTCCCAGCAGCCGTAGTAAACCGCGGGTTGAGAGGCACTCGCATTGCAGACAAAGTCTGCTTGCTGCGCACAAGAAGCGAATATGTTCACTGAGGAGGAGTAGAGCTGCAGGGTCTTATATGCTCTCTAGGGAGGGCAGGCAGCCTCCCAGAGCATTGGACGCGCTACTGCCTGTCAAAGCAGTCTTGATGCACTTGGTTGCTTCTGCAGAAGTCACGTCCAGATGTTCCTTTTGGTGGATCTCTCCACTCGATGTTTCAGAGAACCAAAGTCAAGACAGTAACCATAAGTTTCTTACATAAAATAGAATTCATACTTCCTTTATTTCTTTTCTCATTGCTTGTCACATGCCCAACATATCAGAGGGTTTATGGTTGAACACGATGAATAATGAGAATCAATCCTCAGCACTCCTTTCATATGTTGGAGAAGTACAGTATATGGCCAAATGTTCATGCTGAGTCCAAACAGGTATCTAGTCCCGGGCCCAGGGAGAAGGGGGGCCCAGAACTGGGCCCTCATGAAATTGTGGAAAAATTATTCTATTTTATTTCAAAATATGTCTATTTGTGGAAGAAATGTATATCATTTGCATTAAAGAAATGATTTCTAATTGTTTTTACCTTTATTGTCCTTGAAATAGGGATCAGGAACCCCCTGCCACTCCCAATACAAAAATGGTTTGGCCTGTGATCAAAAATGCGACGTCACTTGATTTGCGCTTCAGTCTGCCGACGTGTGTCAGTGTGAGTCAGGGGCACAAAAAAGCAAAGAAAAAGAGAAGAAGAAACCAGGAGCCTTAGGGATTCACTAAATAAATATTTTAAAAAGGTTCTTCTGATGATGCAGGTACGAGTAAAGGCAGGGCAGAGCCAGGTAAGACACAGAGCAGCCACCGTTTTCCAGCCCCGTTAAGTCACCCGGTCCAGCTTTTCTTGCCCCCCCCCCCCCCACCCCGCCAGGCTAAGCGTCACGTGTTTATTTATTTTACTGTAAATAGGTTTTTATGCACCAAAATATGGCCCTGTGATTCAGTGACGTGCGATAGAGGTTAGTTTGGAGAGGCAGAAACCTCCCCTTTGCTCGATTAGCAATTAATTAAATGTTTAAAGGATATACAGAATTACCGAGAGCCGAGAATTTTTCCTAATTGATTATTCAGATTTCCATCCCTGCAGTCACAAATTGCAGCGTATACGTGAATGAGGTCATTATCTCCTCTATCAGTATCAGGATTCCTATAGGCTTGGTCTTAATTGTTTTGATTGTCAATCATTAATTGTACGTGGGAACAGCTTCACAAAATCCTGTGATAAAAGTCTGTGTCACTGTCTCACCTCACCGCACGTCTCAGGCCTCCTGAAAGCAAATACTCGCAAATCTGCAGTTTCGTGAGCATTTAAAGTTCGATATACTGAGTAATAATGCCGCGGAAATTTAACCTGCCCGTCATTTTGCCGAATAGTCTTACTAAACTAGTTAAATTTAAGTCAAGAGCGCAAGCTATTTTATGTTTAAAATGTTCCGTTCCTTATCGCGCTGATGGGACCGGAGCATGTACTGTGTAAAAAGATGGACGCAGCACTCCGGTCTGAAAAAAGCCCATACGGAAGTATCGTAAATTGCATTCTATTTAATGGCCAGCAGATGGCAACGTCGGTGGTTGCTGAAAGAAGTTCAATGCTATAGAAGACTATGAGAAAATGACCTTTCTTTCCCACCTGATTTTTCATTTAAAAAATTATTTTTCACATTATCTTATGGTAGCTATAGCAAGTTTTAAGTCTCCTTTGATATATCATAATGTTCATTTTTGTAAAGTATGGTCCCAAGTAGACGAGAATAAAGAATAAAGTCAGAATATGTTCTAGAGGCGTGGCTATCCTCTGGTCCTTGTCCGATACGGTCAGATCCACCTATCACGTCCCTCCCCGGATCTTGATTCTCGCTCTCTTCCAATAGAAATCACATCCGGTTTCAAAATGACAACATGGCGCAATTCTAATTGCCAAAATCAAGGCTTCCTTTATGGTATGCTAAAACTAATGGGTGACGTCACGGTTGCTTCCTCCATCTTTATATACAGTCTATGGACTGGAGGTTGGGATGAGTAGGTGGGGGCGGAGCCCATTCAGAGTATTTTGTCCCGGGCCCAGCCAAGGTTGTCAGCGGCCTGACCTAATCACAAAGCCCCTAACTACCAAAATCACGTTGCTTACAGATAGTCCTGATGAAAATTGTTCATCCATTGGGTCCCAACATTGAAAACCACTGTTCTAGATTTACTCCTCCTTTCCAAAGTACAAGAATCAATATACGAAAATAATCACAGAAACATGCACAAAGACAGTGATGACCGAGTTGCTAGCCTGAAGTTCTCTACCCGCCTACATTCGCTGTGCTTGTTTCCCTTTCTAAAGTGCATAACAACTTTGATACCCCGGTTGATATATTAAGCCATGTCACTGAAATTGGACAAAAAGACATGAAATGCATGCACAAATTTACAAGTTAGAATAATAACACCCATCCTTGATGTACAGGCTAATTAACAAACTAGATGGCTCACCATAAACTAAAGCAACATCTGTTTATAGCATAGTTTATAGCTCTCACCACTAGCTTACACAAACAGACACAATCTGCGGTCATCCTTCAGATTGCGGGACCAGTTAGCTGACTTACCAGAGGGCCATCGCCCTGTTTCTAAATATAGTAGCATAGAAAAGGGGGGAAAATTTGCTTTGCAACCTAGCTAGGCAGGGCTAGCTCAGTTGCTAAGCGATTTTTTTTTTTTGTTTTGTTTTCTCAACCCCCCCCCCACATGCTCCAAAAGAGAAATGTTACCTGAGAACGAAGTTGTGTATTTATCGCTAAAATCAATTACACATATTGCTGAAGATTATGGGAATTATTTGGGCACAACATAAAAAAAGGAAGTGGCTATTCACCCTGCTTCAGGGTGAATTGAGGGAAAGACTTTGGCTATCTGCCCCGCAGCGGGGCCATCAGGAGAAGCAGCTCTGCCATTTTCCCAGCAGCTGAGCCAATAATAAATGTAATTTTGTAATCCGCCCACTCTTTGAAGTTTTACGTGGAAGCGAGTTCATTTATTTTAAATGATAATAATAAAATAATAATATTTTATTATTATAATTAATTTTTTATTGTTATTTAAGATAATTAATTCATGAACTCCAACAAGTTCATTAATTTTCCATTCACTTAGAAGCGAAACTCCTTTTAAGATCAAGAGCACATTTTAAATTGAAGAATGGTTTGCAGCCACAGAATCATCAAGCCCAATAAATATTTTGACCAATGTCATTAACTGGCATATATTTATACATAAATTATTACATCAGTTTTTTTCAGGTAACGTTATAGCTTAGGTAGGCAAGATTAGCAGAACAACAAGCCTCAGCAGGGGCGAAGTGAGACACCAAAATCCACCGGGAAAATTCTGACCCCACCGGCCCACTACTGGCCCAACCCATCCCCTCCAGCATCTCTTTTTTTATCTGGATGAGGACCCAGACTACGTCATGTTTCATTGAGTGGAATACCTCCAGCTGTTCTAACACCAGCCAAATCTACACATTTGGCAATTTGAATTTAAGGAAAAACTAATTACATCACCAAAACTGCAATTTCTATAATTGTATGTCCTCTAAATGTGATTAAACATAGGCCAAATTGCCAAAATCAAATCAATCAAAAAAGCTTTAGTTTTTTTTTTTTTAATGCTTTTTTAAGACATTATAAAAATATTTTCTGTTTCGTCGCTGAGTGGCAGTGCATTATAATTAATTATTTTTCTGAGATGAATGTAGCCCATTTGTCGCTGTTTGATCGCATTGGGGGAGAGAAGCCGTGTCTTCAGTTGCCACTAGATTATTCTTAAATTGGAAAAAGTGTAAATGACGGAGAACCATTAAGAACAAGCCGGAACTAATTTTTGCCCAGGCAATTGCTAGGGGAGTAAAATGACTGTGTGTGGAAAACCACTTTGGTCCGTAATCGCGGTGCAGATGCAGACGAGTTTGGAGCTGACAAGAGAAGAGAAAAAAGAGAGTGATGGGCCATGGGGCATGCAGCGAAAACTCGCTGAAAATTTCATTTTCGTGGAAAAACAATGGGGCAATTTCATTTTTATTCCGTAATTTCAACAAAATATACAAAAACAATACCGAAAATGAATATCCCCAATCCCAGAACCTGCTCAGAAAAACATAATAAGTGAATAAGTTGTGTAATTTTTTGGCATTTTAAGTCGTTGTTCACGCGATCAAATAAACCAATTACACATACTGTCTGTGAGGCCGACAGTACACCACCAAGATTTGACCAATCACGGTCGCTGTACGATACGCTTCAGATCATTTCATTCAGGCATTTGAAGCGCTCCATTCTTATGTTCCTGCCAACAAAAAAAAATGCAAGAGACCTGAAACCAACGGCAGAATCAACAAGAAAAACATTATTTACATCAGAACGAAATCTGCGTTGACACGAAATCTGAATTGTAAACCATACTTGCGCTCACATCATACCGAGCTCGCTATCTAACTTTATAGCTACACAGTTTGGCTCAAAGCATTTGGCTGTCTCAGACAGCCATTTCATTCATGGATAATGACAACATAACTCTGAGACAGCGAATTGGTCTTGTGACACGACCAAAAACACGGCTTTTAAAAAGTTCGCTGCTAACTTAAATAGTGTGAAATTCGCAGGCAATGAAACACTAGAAGCTACAAGCTAGCTGAGGTAGTTCACCTGTCTCTCACAGAGATGAACAGGGTTCTGTTTCATGATGGCTGTTAAGTAGATATGACAATCTGACGAGAGTAGCGCTACAACATCATTTCCATTCAAAGAACTAGCCAAACTTTCATCTTGTTGTTGCTATAAGTCACTGATACCGGGGACTTTCTCCACGACAGAGCGAATGGCCTCCCATGTATCTATGTCCGTGGCCATTGTTGATTTTGGAGACTAAAATTTCAAACTCTGTGCAGCTGGTACATCATGGCTCTCGGCTACGCCTTCTGTTCGTCGGTTGGACCGGCGGACTTTCTCCGTGTGACCAGACTGAGTACTGAATCGAAAAGAAATGAAGCGGAAATATGAAGGCTGGCGGAGTCGGGTAGTTCTGGACACCAACAGAAACTCAACTGCGTACAGCCAATCGGCGACCTTGAATCGGACTTCTAAAGGAGCGTCTCAAGACAGTAAATTTTTTTCTCTTCACTGGCCTTGCACTGATAATGTAAAAATAACTAAGATTGCGTCAGCTTACTCTAGAAAATATGAATGCTCTGAAAAGATTATTTTTATCAATCTTAGCGGAAATATTAAAAATGATTGGCAGGATTGGAAACGGCCACCGCATTTTCAAATGAAAGACAAAGATTTTGCTTCCTGGAGCTGCTTTCAGCAACTGTCCCGACTACTATACCGGAAATTATTTCAGTGAGTTTGACGCAGAATTATTCTTTTAGAGTCGTATCTATCTAAAACAACAATGTTGACGTCTGGGAAAAAGGCCAGCAGAGGGCAGAATCGAACTGCAAATGATCCATATCTAAGATATTTGAGTTTGGTTGAGTCTTTTAGTGCAATGGAGATTTTAGGGCAGGCGTTTGTTACGTATTGCAACCTCTAACTCAAAGATGGTAAGTCCAATCTGCTGAGTCTGCTGAGTAATATTTGTCAAAATTGTGTTCGTAGTGCCAAAAATATGGAAGCACGAGCAAGTTAGAAAATTTTCTTGTTGCATTTAACATTGGAGTTAAAGGAGCTTTGGTGAGCGGTCCCGTTGCTTTTCGGCTCAAAGAGCCAAAATCGTTTAACCAGTTGCTTCTATAGTTACATTTTTGTGACCGGCACAACTTTTGCTACAACATGGATATAAAAGTATATATGTGGAGTGAAAACTGTGGGAGTTAGAGAAAGTTTAAGAGAAGACTTCTGGACCGTTTTGCTGATGTTCTTCACTCTAGCCATGATGTGTCCACACTCTAAGTTCCCAGAATTTATTGTAAAAAAAGTTTCAAAAATTATAATTAGAAAATTATGGAAGTTACAAAAAAGTTGAACAGTAAATAAATTATTTAGGCGTAGCTTAACATTTTACAGTTTGAATGACATTTTCTAGCTAAAAGTATGACAGAGTAAAAAATAGCTGAAAATATCTAAATTTAAAAAATTCTGTTTCATTGTTTCCTATGGGACAAAAATATTGAAAAAAATTAACTCAAGAAGTATGAAAGATATCAAGAAAATAAATAATAGCAGCCTAATTCAGAACAAGCAGAATTTTTTAAAGTTTGAATAAAGATAGATTAGGAAGAACATGAGTGTGCAAGTATCCAGCTTGCCCACTAATTATGAGACAGAGTTATTTTCAAGGCAAATGCATAACCGGAACTACGTTCCAGACATACCGGCTGGGCGGAATGATTTCAAAAGCGTACGTTTACTGCAGCTACTCACAGTGTCTGAGATGCGCACTGCGCACTGCTTTAATCCGCCCAGCAGGTTACTCAAAGTAAAGGTAAGGTGACTTTATTGATACCCAAGGGTAGATTTGTTTGCAGGTAAAAAGTACAAGCTGACACAACAACACACAAAACAATAACAAAACGCAGAAGACAACAAGATAAAAACAAACAAACAACACTGATAAACAGACAGATGCTCCATGCTTGATATGTAACAATGAATTGATAAATAAATAAATAAATAAATAAATAGATTTAAAAAAAAATAAATAAAAAAAAGAGGAGAGGAGGGCTGCCCCTTGAGGTGGATGATCATATGGTGTTCAAGGCCTTAATGGCTGATGGGATAAAGCTACACCTGTACCTTTTAGTTTTACACACAGGCATTTTGAACCTACGACCAGAAGGGAGAGGCTGGAATTCACCATGTAGTGGGTGGAGTATTTCATCTTGGATGGACCTAGCCAGTCTCTGTAATTGCCCATTATATAGAGATTCTAAATTAAGCTGTTGCTCTCCAATTAATTTACTGGCCCACCTCACTATCTGATTAAGTGTGTATTTATTTTTTAGGGGTAGGTTGCCAAACCAGAACACTAGGCTAAAAGAGATGATGGATTCAATAAAACATCTGTAGAACATAGTAAGCAGCTTTTTGTCAACATGAAAGGATGACAGCTTCCTTAGGCAGTGTAGACGCTGGTTTGCCTTTTTATAGACAGACTCACAGTTTGCCACAAAAGTAAGTTTACTGTCGATAATGGTCCCAAGATATTTATAACTATCCACACATTCCACTGCCTGCCCTTTTATGCTGACTATTTCCTTGTCACTTGAGTGTCTCCTAAAGTCAACATGCATATTTTTTGTTTTTGAGATATTCAGTTGTAGAAAGGACTGCTCACACCAATCTACAAACTCCTGGACAATTGGACCATGACCTGTCTCATTGTCTCTCAGCAGGCTGACAATAACAGAATCATCTGCATACTTCAAGATGTATCGATCATCTCTGCTGCTGCGGCACATATTAGTATAAAGAATAAACAAAAGAGGGGACAAAACACAACCTTGAGGCGAGCCGGTGGAGGAGCATATCTGGTCAGACAGGACTCCATTGACACGCACTCTTTGTGTCCTGTCAGTCAAAAAATGTAGCACCCAGCCCACAAGGTTTCTACTCAGATTAAATTGCTCTAAAAGTCTTTCTATTAAAATATGGGGTTGGATAGTATTAAAAGCAGAGGAGAAATCAATAAATAAAAGTTGGGCATGTGTTCCCTTACCTTCCAAATGTTTTAAAAGCATATTCATCAATGATATCGTTGTTCCAAGTAGTTCCAAGTATTTGGTTCATGTGTCGTAATGTTTCATTATTATACAGTATTATTACATAGCGTGGTGAATGTGCCGGTCACAAGTTGTCCATAAGTTGGAGTTATTGGATTGCATATTTGATGAGTTTTGAAGGGAGTTTTG
Organism: Gymnothorax reevesii; assembly: GCA_029721435.1. Taxonomy (NCBI): domain Eukaryota; kingdom Metazoa; phylum Chordata; class Actinopteri; order Anguilliformes; family Muraenidae; genus Gymnothorax; species Gymnothorax reevesii. The sequence continues at coordinate 111,444,724 of CM056573.1, forward strand.
AAGGAGGGAGGGACCTGTACCATTCACTTTCATTACGTTCGCTGAGCAGCTCGCGTCTTCCCCCCTGAATCTCATAACAACGGGCATGGATAACTAAATTTAATGCACCTACTCATATAACTATAGGGAATATAGCAATAGGCCAATTAGCCAAAATGTTGCTAATATATATTCCTATTCAAATATTCCTTTAAGGCAATAACCAAATGACATCAACTTAAATGATTATTCACAGAGATTTCCCCTAAATATCATATGTAGCTAGCAAGATGGCCATATAGTCTGAAGAGAAAAGTAATACGCAATTTCATGCATAGCGCAGCTGTAATTCGCTATAAAATAATTTGTCTAAGCCCAAATGTCTGCTCTCTCTGCAGTAAACAGCTGCCGTTAATCAAGGTTGAAGCAGAACCATACATAAAAGTTGAAGATATGGCTATATGGCTCTTGGTTGAAGAGTTGTGTGGGCATGATCATGTTTAAAGTAGTCAGTCAGAGTTGGAAAAACTTCTCCTATAGCTAGTTAGCTATCTGGTTTACGAATACCAAGTTCACGTTTCAATGAACATTTAAAGTGAAGTTAGTTTTGGTTCTCACCACCCACTCGACCTCCTTCATTCTTGACAAACAGCCTCTGTCAACTGAAGACCAAGCAGACAGTTCGAGCCGAGACAGTATTATTGCATAGAAAATTTCAGCTGCATAACAGCGCTTCCTTGCGAGCCAATACCAGAGCCATGTAGAGAGAGAGTCGCGTCAACGGAGGTCCAAAATTCTCAATTGTCACACGGTTCATGGAGACAGCAAATAGTTCCCAGAAGTCACTGGCGGGCAATTTAAATGCGTCTGTCAAACAGGCTGCAGAGAGACATACCTGCAATCTCGGTAATAACTTGTCAATAAATAGCGCTATGTCTGCCTTGTTTACATATTTTAGGCTTGAGTGAATGTTGCCGTCTCACTTAAGTGACCCTAACATTAAACAACCGCGAAATAGCTACATTAAACGGCAGAATTTTGAACATTTGCACTCAATATAGGCAGTATTCGAGCAGGGTTAGTGCCTTAGAATTATTTGAATAATTAAGATGACTGAAACGAGATTTAGTCATTTTAAAGAGCGTGCTCCTGTTGTCGATTGCTTTGAATTCTTGGTTTTTGCTTTTGACTACAATGCTTGCTTAATCCCATCCTAATGCTTATTATGCAGAGGGAGAGAAAAACACGTTTCTAAATTGTTTCATTTTCTACCATTTCTTCATTCGCTCTGGGTTTTAATCATCCCATGGCAATGGAGGATCTAAGTTATCAATACAGTAATTAACTAATGTAATCTTCATGACTTTCAGAAAGGACAGAGGACTGACAGGTGACTATCAATGAGTATCAACTGACAGCACAATTATTCCCTGCATTATTAAAGGCAGCATAATGTTCAGTGTGGCATCTTAGAAAATCCACTGGTAATAATTATAATTTATCTGTTCATAATTTTTATGCACATCTGCACTTATCACTAAACACCAATACAAAAGTTCAAAACAGCTTTTTCATTGACTTTCTACATGCAGAAGATATAAATTTATCTAGGCTTGCATGTATAGTAATATTTTTAGGAAGGGCTCATTAAACACTATATATCCAGACAGAAATAGACACATTAACAGACTAACTTATATTGTGATACACATAAAAACACATACATTTTCTGTATATTATTTTGGCCTTATGTACTACAATTACTTCATAAAAAAGAAATCTTGAATAAACTCAGAAACTTGAATAGCATGTAAGGCAGTTTGTCTGCGTCCTCTCCTCCATGTTGTCCTTGTATATAATCTCTACCATGGTTTGCTGTGCTACGTGGGGATGCTCCAATCGCTGGGGGGTTGGGTACAAATGTACAGTTTGTAGCCTCAATTCAGCAGGAGAAATCTCACAATCATTCAGAATGACAACAAAAATGTGAGGTGATCATATTCCAACACTGCACATGGATTTTTTCACAACCAAGGACCACACGATTTGGAAGCTTATTGTCCAGTTTATTAAAAGTAAGGCACAAGGAAAGGCTTGTATAGCTTAGGGAGTTAAGACTCAGGGTGCAGGGTGAGTGTTGTCTGTCTCATTGCAGGGAGTTCTCTGGCTTTTATTGAATCGCCTGCAGTTCTTCTGCTGAAAGAGAGAGAGGGGGAGAAAAAGACAGGAGAAAGGGTTAAACACACCTATATGGGCTTGGATGGGAAATGGTGCTGAGAGATGAGGCCTGGTCTTTGTTTCCCAACTTAGCTTATGGAACTTAAATAGCTGTGATCATCTTTTGCTGCTGATGCTTAAGAAAGTATGGTAAGTGGCATCAGTAACATGTAACAGGAATTAGTATAAAAGATGGATTATGTTCTTTGCAGTCTTTCAGACAAGTAATACAGTACAGCTCAATATTTATACTATTCAGTATGATCCCCCACTTAGTCTGCTATGTTTAATTTTCCAAATTGCTTGACCAATTTGGCCAATACTTTCTGTTTTCAATTTTCTATTTGGTCCTACAGCTTCCCTCTCCCTTAACCATCAATCCAAAATTACCAAAAATGAGCAGCGACGTAATAATGACAAGTAGTGGTCAATAGAATCTCAAATCCTAAAAACGCTTAGTATAGATAACGTTTTAGTTCATTGAATAGCAGTAAAAAAAAAAAGAGCTCTAACAATCAATATTAATAGCGATGTATCAGCAACCGATGGCTTTCTGCTTTAACATTGCGTAATGTTAACTTTATTATAATAGCTAACGTTAGCTACCTTGTACTCAAAAGAGAACCTTTCTTCACCTCCTCCACTACTATAGCCAGTCTGATGTTATATTTACGTTAATTCTCTGACATTTCACTCCTCCACCCAAGTCCGCAAAAAAATTACTTTAAGAAGCCTTTTTCTTTAATATCGCGTCGTTGGATGAAATTACACTGAGAGAACGGAGTTTTCCGTTATGCTGCTGCTCATGGTTAGCGCAAGTAACTGTGTCGCTAACTGTACCTAGGTAGTATCCTAGCCTAATTTTCTGCCCTTAAACGTTCAATATATCTTGAATTGTCCGGGGAATAATCCAGGTTAACACTTTACTGTACGTGTTAATTTAATTCAAATGTGCTGACAATATACAGTCTAATTCTTTAATCCTCTTACCTTTGGAAAGATCATCACGAACGGTCCATGCCGCTTCATCTCACCTGCTGGACTAGTCTTTGTCGCTAACTTCTGGGAACTATTGGGAGACTCCACGACCCGCCATTACGGTCCCATTGGTCCATGGGAGTGAACGGAGTTGACGCGACTCTCTCACTACATGGCTCTGGCCAACACTATGAAAGGATAATATTTGTGAATAATTGTTGTCTTTGATCAATATCGTTTGGATTTTGCCCACAAGGTTGAAGGAGGTCTTGTGGGTGGCAAGAAAAAAAAGGTTTCCACCTGGCAGCAACACCCACGATTAAGAAAAAAAAAAGTTCTCCTGGTAGCCACATGCCACTCTATCTGCAGGTACATATCTCCATGTATTTTGGCATATTGGTACACATGTGAGGTAATTGATAATGCAATGTCTTGAAGAAAAGTTTATGTTTATAAAGGAAAATTCTGATATTCATGTTTCCATGTAGTCATCTCAGTCCTTGTACATGTCTCAGTGATTATTGTTGTATATTGTTTCTTGTACTTTGGAAAGTGGGGGCAAGTCTAGAACAGTTGTTTTCAATGCTGGTACCCAAGAGATGAACGATTTCCTTCAGGACTATCTATGAGCAACCTGATTTTGGTGGTTAGGGGCTTTGTGATAAGGTGATCAGCACCTCTTGTGTGTTAGCACTGAGTTAGAACAGAAATGTGAATCTCTTTCAGGCCCAAGGCCAGCAATTTCAAACCACCAGTGTATCAATGTACTACATTGAGGAAAGACTGGGGAAATCTATTCATCCAACATCTTATTCCAAAATTGCGGGCATTAAGAAGTTGGTCCCTATTTTGCTGCTACAACGGACTCTTCTGTGAAGACTTTCTTACTGAATGTTAAAGCATTCCTGGATATTTGCAACTATTCCATCTGCAAAAGCATTAGGGAGTTTGCGTAGTGATGGCAACACACCATGTGTGAACCTCATTCTGAGCTCTGTAATGCCGTGACAAGAACAGGCCTTCCCAAACTGCTCGAAGCATAAATAATCTGGAATGTCATTGGTGGATACAAATGTGCAAAGTTGAGAAGATGCAACGTAACTTGCAGTTAACCAAGGGTTTACATACTTTTTTCTGGAGGCGCAATCAATTTCTTTCAATTACCGTGAAAAAAGTTCATACTTGGATGAATACTTATCAATTAACAGATAATTACCAGAAAAGTCTCATGCTATCATGAACTATCGCTAGGCTTTATGCAGATATAGCTGAGGAAGCGGTACTGAGTCTTTATTTCTGGAAGAGTTAGCTTGATGCCATTACTGGACACTGGCTCCTGCAAGGGACATATCTACACTTAAATCAATGGTAGGGTAATGTTCCAAAAAAAAAAACAATTTATCTCTGTATTAGACAATAGAACGACATAGTATGAGTTACAAGTTGAATATTTCGGTTCATAAAGCTCATAGTCTCAGTACTAAATTGCCATACCTTTTGGCTATTGTGGATTTACCTTACTGCTACAACTGATTTTTTTATAGTGAGGGATAATTTTTGCCAACTGCAGGATGGATGCTTTCGGAAAATATCTCAGGCTGTTTGCAGATCAAGCTTGGTTCAGGTGCCTTATTCATATAGTCACTGGGCAACTATGGTGGGACTTATTGCTTCCATATTTTAATTAGTTTTGATTCTACCCAATGTCATCCTGATGTTAGTGAAACTGAGTGCATCAGGAAAGCTTTCCATAGATGCTAGTGTCGATGTCTACAAAATGGTATTAAAAAGACTAAATGTTTCTCAGGGCACAAATTTTTACAAAAATTGGCCAAGATGATCCTCATCCAATCCTCACAAAGCTCTCTTTATGCCATTTTGGCTTTCAAAAGCGTCTGCCCATCACAGCCAATCAAAAAGGATGAAAGGTCATACCTCGGCAACACTTTGAAGTTTCAAAGCCAAACTTTTCAATGACTCTGGACCCTATTTTGAGGAAGCACAAGCATATTGCATCATTTGACCTCAAGGGAGCCCTGCAATAATGAACAAGAGTTGTCAGAAAGACAACAAAGCTCGCCGGGGCAAGGTTAAAGTTTTTCTGCACGCGGACGGACGCGGACGCGGACGCCAGGGGTACGACAATAGCTTTCCGGACGTTACTCGTCCCGGCGAGCTAAAAATGTGTTTTGGCTAATAACTGTTGATGTGTTTACCTTATAAATTATTCTTCAGTCTGACTATAGCTTGGGAGTCCAAAACTGGAACCATGGCAACGTGTCATGTCAACGTATTTTTCCTTACCTAATCCATAATGGATTTCATCAAAACGCAATTTTCACCATTTTCACAATTTTCTTTCTATACCTCTAAACTAAGCCTGACACAAATAGGCACAATCTGCGGTCGTCCTTCAGACTGCGAGACCAGTCAGCTGACTCACCAGAGGGCCATTGCCCTGTTTATTAATATAGGAACGCAGAAAGGGGGAAAAAATTTGCTAGCAACCTAGTTAGGCTGGGCTAGCTCAGTTGCTCAGCAAATTTAATTTCCACTTAACAAACTGGCAATGGCCCTGTGGTGAGACAGCTGAGTATGGCATTCTTACTATCTGAAAGTTAACCACAATATGCTTGCTTAGCAATAGCTAGTGATGATAGCTGGTTTTGAAAATTGTATGAGTTGTTAAAATGTACTGTAGGTTGCAATACCTGATTCTCAACAAAATGGTGGCCTGATATGAGCACGGAACTTGCGATTCCCAAACATGGGACATTCACGCTCTGGGGAGGCATAATGATTACGTCATGGTGGCTGAACTGCGGTTCGCTAGCTGTAATAGACATGAACTTCTATGATATGTTTTGCAGTGCTTTTGTGCAACCAAACTGCTTTCAGATTTGTGGGACGTTGGCTACCTTGCTGGCAAGCAAGCTCATGCTGATGTTCCAAAACAGGTTTCGTAGCGAAATACAGTTTCTGCCGTGTTTAATTTGCCATTTTGTAAACCCCAGAAGTTTATATGCGGTTGTGAGTTATCTGATTACCCAGATGGAAACCATACTTTGCGCCAATATATATTTTTAAAACATCAACAAACACCACAAACCACTCAATGAGTTGCACATTTTTTTAAATGAACATTTAGGGTTGATTTAAGGACAGGTTTGTGAATGCCCATAGCCAGCCATTCTGAAGCATGGCAGGGGCGATTCTAAATGAGCCAAATACTCGCAACAGGAGCAATCATCAAAATTTTGGTTTCCAACACTCTATTTCAAACTAGACAACCCAGAAAGGGGGCTCAAAATGCAAAAGTGAGCTTATCCTTTTAAGGGGACCTATTATGCTGATCCTTCTTTTAATACAGATTAGTAATGTTATAATGTTGGTTGTCCATACTCAACCTCTGAAAAGTTTCTAAACGTAAGATAGAGAGCTTTTCAATCCAAGAACGTGATTTTGTGAGGGTGATTTCCTCTCTGAACAGCTCCTTCCGAGATTTTCGTGAGATCTAGGCGAAACCTGACATCAGGTTGTGCCGTCCAATTAGTACAGACCTAGTCAGAGCCAATCACAGCGTTGGACCTGCCCACACCGGAAACTATTCTAGCAGGCACTAACAACAGCAGATCATACTATGCCTAATTAGCGTCTCCACTTTTGGAAATACAAAAGAAGAACCGCAGATCATTTGAGGTGCGGTTTTGTCAGTATCTCTCCCAAAGCTGCGTGTCCGGTTACTTTTGGTTGGGAAGAAAAACACCTATTTCTCTTCCAAAAGAGTAAGCCACCAGAAATCAGTGGGTAGCTTTTTTTTGGTTTGCTGGCTGCAAACAGCAACGGCTAAAGGGAACATTAGCCGTTTGTGCTCAGCATTTCACCTAAGACAGCTTTGTTAATAAAGGATAATTCAACACAGGATAAGCGTTTCAGCTGCTTCTCAAACTTGAAGCAGTTGCATTGATCAAGCGCTTGGAGCCACAAGCTGTAAGAAACAATACTTAGAACAATAATGTAAGTGAAGCAAACGTGTTATGGGTGGCTAGCAGGACCGCTAGCGATAGTTAGCACTAACAACTGGCCTCAAACGCAGGCTTTGTAAAATATCTGAAGATAAAGCCTGCATCTGTCGCGTGACACACAGACACAGAAGCTGTAAGTTGCTTTTATTGCATAAGCCGACCTGACGTGATATCCAGTTGATTGTGGCTGCAGCACAGCGGCAAATGTAGCCAAGTTACTGTTGCTAATGTTTGTGTCGTAAATATGCAAGAATAATATCAGGGGAAATTCTACAGAAGGTGTTTGAACATAAACCTCATTTGAAGCTAACTTTTTGTGCTTGTTTGTAATATGGATGCTTGGTACAACTGTTCACAGAAACAGAACGTGCTGTCTGTAAAACTTGAATTACAAGGTTTTGTCTCTGTGGTTATGAACACTCGGTAACCAGCTACTGCAAGTTAGTTTGCGTGCCGCCGTGCTAATTAAAAATGCTCCTGGTTAACTTATATTGCAATAATTCTGATCGGTATGCTTGTTACTTCGGGAAGCATCAATGGGGCAGTTTCATCATAATGTTGCTAGATTGTAGCCAGTACAGATGAAACGGCTGCTTGTGATCGCTGCATTTATCCATGACTGGGATCATCTGGATACTTCTCAAATGTCTTTGCAAGCTCTATGGTGCTACAGTGAAAGCAAAGCTCGACTGTATCTGGTATAACAAATGATTTCTCTGCACTACCGTGACATAATTTCATCCCCCTTTAGAAGTTGTGGGTAATGAAAAACTGAATAAGGCAGAGATTTTAACAGAAATTCTTTCCTGTAGAAGTGATTAATTCGCTAGCTCCACATAAGCAACTTGTCCCCGCTAACAGAACTTACGGTCTGCAGAACTTGTATTATGTTCATAACATAACCGAGCTCTCTCTCGGATTGTTTTCTCTCGGATTGATGGACGCGAAATTAATTTTTTGCGGGACAGATTACATTTAAAGTCAATGCAAAGAGGCGAATACACGTTAACAGCTTTCACACAGGACGCGAAACAAATTTTTTGCATGACAGATTACATTGAAAGTCAATGCAAAGACAATACATTGACTTTAAATGTAATCTGTCGCATTAAAAATATTTGTTTCGCGTCCGGTGTGAATGCGGCTTATCGCGCCCATTTTCTGCGAGCAAACGTTGGTCATTCTGACACAATAAGTAACCATTACCATGGGCAATTTTCGAAAAGACCTTTTAGCCTGGAGCTTTCGCCCCTTCGTCATACACTAGCTCAGAAGCTGTTCGTTACTCCACACTAACGACACACCACTGCTATGCACACAAACCAGCAGGTCCTTATAATACACACCGAAGGAGTCCATAAGTTGTTGGTCCACTATCCATAAAGCTCCTTTCACATCGGATGCGAAACTAATTTTTCGCGGGACAGATTATATTCAAAGTCAATGCAAAGAGGCGAATAAATTTGTTATGGGCGCATGAAGCAGCTTTCACACCAGACGCAAAATGAATTATACATTCACAGTAAATTCAAAAACAATGCATTTACTTTGAGTGTAATCTGTTGCATGAAAAATTCATTTCTTTTTTTTTTTTAATAGCCCGCCACCCCCCCTCTTTGGAGGACAACTTTGTTTTTATTTTCAGATGAGAAAATGCTAATTCAACAGCAGAATGAGAATTGTAATGAAAAAGAACAAAATATATAGATATATTGTACATGAAGGAGAAAAAGGGGAAATAAAAGATAGAAAAAAAAGAGGAAAAAAATTACAACAGAAGAGATAACTCAACTTGAGTGCCAGTAAGTAAGTGCAAATTAAACATAAATTAAACATCGGTGAATGAAGTATGCAACAGGTCGGAAACATGGGGGGTAAGGGCGTGTATCAATGGCAGATGGGTAGATGTTTATTGTGAGGCGCGAGCTTTAAAACATACATAAAAGGACACATAAACAGATAGACAGACAGATAAAATGATAGAAAAAAGTTGATAACTAAGTGTAAATGTGTGTGTGTGTGAGTGTATGTGTACATGTACACAGGTATATCTTTGTAATAGTCGTAATATATTTATTTATATTATAGTTGATAGTAATAATAATTATAATCAAAAATAGTTATTGTGGTTCGAGCCTCGGCGTACCCACTGGCAGGGGTCGGCAGCTTTTTCAGAGCAGCGCACAATTGGCTATTGCGCTACAGGGTTACAAATTGGGAAGGGACTGCCGGATTTGGGTATTCGATAACAGCTTTGTTCATTGCTCCAGTGCCTCCTGTTGGCCAGACGGGCGCTCGTCAGGAAGACTCCGGCTTGGTTCATGTCCGGGTATCCTCCGCCCTCGCTCTGAACTTGCGAAGATTCAACCAGCGAGTGTATAAGAATCAGTGGCTGACAGGCACGTGCTTCGGAGGAGAGCCGTGAACTGTCTTCACTATCCTGAGTTGGCAGCAAGGGGTCGCATACGAGCAAGCTTTGTACATAGTTCCCCAATTGGGCATTCCAAATTCGGGTGGGATTGGAGATGCCAAATTTAAAAAAAAAAAAAAAAATAGTTATTGTGGTAGGAATTGTTAAGGTAGCAACACTTTTTTTTGTGGAGCTAATGACGACGGCGCAGAAACGACGACATCAACAATAATCAATTATTATAATAATAAGAATAACAATAATAACTAGGTTTGTCACCGACAACGCTTATGGTCTCCAAGACATGCCACCTTACGCCCTTACGTTAACGACATGACTGCCCTTTGCGTACATTCCGCAATGGAAGAATAAATAGTGAAATATTATTTATGTATGGTAGAAGAAAGTTTAGCCTTACTTTCAGGAAGGCACTGTTGAAGTAAAATAATGTCGCATTTTCACTGTTTTCACTTGAATGAGACTGAAAATATAAAACCGGGCTCCTTCGTTCACTGTGATAGGTAGCATTCTTTCATCCCCGAAAAGTTAATTTAATTTGGGCCAACGGTTACCCCAAAAGAGTCCACACAAAATATATCACTTTTTTCACTTGACTGAGAGTGAAAATGCAAAATCGGGCCTTGTGATTCACAAGTTCAGGTAGCAGTCTATCATCCCTGAAAAGTTACTTAAATTTGATTAAATGATTACCTCAGAATGCTATTGACACTTGAAGTTGTTTGATGCTTTTTCACTTTTTTGTAAATTAGGGCCTCATGATTCATATACACATTCACAGTTACTTTCACACATTCACAGTTACATTACAGTCATCATCCCTGAAAATTTTGGTGAATTTGGTCCAATGGTTACCGCAGAGTAATCAACACAAAGTCAGTGAGTGATGATCCTTTTAAGTAACAATGACATGTATAGCAATTTTTGTCCAAATTTGTGACCCCACCTTTATATTTCTACATTTTGTGCCTTAAATATTAACATTTTGATAATAGGGTATAACACAGGACATGTAGTGCTTGCATTTGCGCATCTGTAGATGTAAACAATACCTCGATAGGATCATTGGTTAATGAGTCATGATCCTCCGAAGTTCCCTCAAAACTGAGATTTTCGGTTTTAGTGGTTCTTCAAGCAGATCTCAGTGCAATACCACGTGACTTATGATTTTTCAAGTAATTTTCCTAAATTCATACATGTATCCTCTTCAAAATGAGCTGTGAAACACACAGTTATCATTATCAGTTGCTGCAGTAGAAAATTGCCAACACAACCACCCTCAGAAAACCTGAAAATCTCAAAATTTCAAAGATTTACATTTATACTCAATTTACAGCTAAACTATTCACATTTATATAATAAAGTGTATCTGAGAAATTGTAGATCTATATATTAGGAACATTTTGTTACCATTAAATATGAAATATCTTGTTTTTTTTACTGAGCTACAAGCATTGGAATATGACACCAGAAATTTCACTTTCCGAAAAGAGCCATTTTCAAAGAAGATAATACAAGTTCTAAGACGAAATTGGAAAAAATGCCTCGATAACTTTGTAGAGAATTCTATCTGCTTTCATTTGAGCTATTACACATATTTGTCACTACAGCCGTTAGTGAGAAGAAGATTTTTAAAGAGGACCTCCGTCAAATTTTGAAAATGTCGAAAGATTTTCAGTTTTTTCGGAATAGCCAAAAATCTAGTCAGGCGCTCAGAAACCGCTATGGGTGCAATCGATGGGGAATGATGTCCTCTACATCACGGGGAAAGTTTTGTGAACTTATCTTGAATAGTTTTCGAGCTATTGAGGTTCAAAGATTTTTACGTTTTGAGTTATCCCCCCTGACGCAGAGTGAAAATAATTTTTTTTTAGGTGACGTGCCGACACCTCATTGTGTTCTATCATGCCTGAAAATTGAATAAAAATCGGCCCAGTAGTTACTTCAAACGAAAGCGCACAAAAAAAGTACAAATAATAAGAATAAAAACAGGATGATAACAATAGGTCTCCACGATTTTTGTCTTGGAGACCTAAATAATAATAAGAACAATAATTGCTATATCATCATTACATCCACAACAATAATGATGGAAAATTTAAGAATAATAAGAACAATTACAATGACATATAATATGTAATACTTACTATTTCTATTTAAGAAGGCATACGGCCCGTGACCCCCACCCCCCCTGCCCCCCCCGGCCAACCCCCCACCCCATCCCGGACGCCACTCACAGCCCCGCCTGCCCCTTCTACCCCCCCCCTCTTCTTTTCTCTCTCTCCTTTTGGAGGGAGGGGGGGGATGTGACTCAGCTGGTGTAGTGCATTAAAAAAGTGAGGAATATGACGCGAAGCCAACCAAAGGCCAGCCCCTACGTCCAAGCCCCACTCGCCTTGTTCTTTGAGTGTGTTCTTTTCTTTTTTTTTCCCTCCTTATCCTCCCCTTTCTTGGTATTGAAGATGGTGTATAACAGTGGGGAAAAAAAGGGCAAAGGCATGTAAGCTGGCATTAGCCCAGGTGTGGGGATTGGAAGAAGGCCGAGACGGCAAAGGTAGGCGCAGGCCACAGAGCCCATGCTGCCCCCCCTGACCGAATAATGATAACAGCAATCAGATACTCACCATTTAGCAACTTTACATTTATAATTTCTTGTTAATATTACAATTGCTGCCCTTGTTACCGCCATCGCCACCAATTTAAGTCATAATTTAATTTTTTATAAGTAATGATTAGCTTAAATGTATGCATGTGTGTACGTGTGCTTTTAATGCATTTTGTATTTGTTTGTATGTACGCATGAATGTAAACATGTATATAAATGAATTATTGAATAAATGAATGAGCTTATGGTCATCTGAGATTGGTTCCCAGGCAAAAGCGGTATATTGCTTTGCCGGATTATGTTTGTAAGAAGTTGATGAGAGAGGACCAGATGGGCAGGGGATCTGTTAAATGCTGTTGGGTGGGGTCAGTTGTTGTGTTTTCCATAGTGATGCTATCCATCAGATAATTCTTCCATTGTGTGATGTTTGTATTGCTTTTTGATTTCCAGTTCATGAGGATTGTTTTCTTGGCGACAGTTAGGGCTATTAGAATAATTATTTTATTTGATCTTGTCAAATTTGTAGCTGTTGTTTCACCTAGTGAGCAGAATGGGTGGGACAGAGGGATGTGACAGCCAAAGAGATTGGAGAGTGAATTTGTAGCCTTTTCCCAAAACTGCTGAATAGGTGTGCAGTGCCAAATAGCGTGGATATAAGTGTCTGGTTGGTTTTGGGTGCAGTTAGAACATGTTTCTGATGTGAAGCCCATTTTAAACCCATTAGCCCATTTTCTGACCACTGTAGTGGGTTCTGTGGAGTATCTTGTATTGAATTAACTGTAGGTATGCATTTTTAGCTGCGACCAAGCAGCACTATGAACGCTCCTGTCCATCTGTCCGTCTGTGCCACCTTTTTGACCATGTTCCTGTCGTCGTGTCATCATGACATTTTCAGGAGTTATTGACCTTCACTAAAGTGATGTCCATGCACAAGGTCGAGGTCAAAGGTCAAAGGTCAAGCTCACAGAGGTCACAACCTTGTTTGCGGGTTTTCGCGCTGTAACTCCGGTTAGAATTCATGGATCGCTATGAAATTTTGGAAATAGCTTTTAGGCATAGAGGAGGTGTTCCCTATTGTTTTTCAAGGTCATCCGTCAAATCCCAAGGTCACAAAGGCAAAAAAAGTGTCAATATTGCCCGATTTTACGGTTTTCGCACCGTTACTCAAGTTTAATTCAATGAATGGCTATGAAGTCTTACAACAAGCTTCTTGGTATAGAGGAGGGGTTCCCTATTGATTTTCAAGGTCATCTGTTGAATCCCAAGGTCACACCGGTCAAAAAAGTGTTGATTTTGCTCCGATTTCACAGTTTTCGCACCGTAACTCCACTTCAACTTGATGGATGGCTATTACATCTTAGAACAAGCTTGTTGGTACAGAGGATGGGTCCCCTATTGATTTTCAAGGTCATTTGCCAATTTCGAGATCACACTTGTACAAGAAACCACCAGTCATTGACACTAGGCCACGTGACGGATGCTAGGCGAGGTCGCAGCTGTTAGATCCTTCTGATCAACTTGTTAGTCATGAAATAAATATTTTGGCAGATTTGGTTCCAGAAGTCAGCATCAGGAGCAATCAGCAGGTCTCTTTCCCATTTTCCTGTTGGCATAGAAATTGTTTTATCTGATGTTGAAATTATTCTATATATTTTTGAGAGGAGTTTTTTCGTTGAATGAATGTTGATTTGGTCTGAGGCTAATGGAGGTAAGTCCAGGTTGATGGATTTAATGTTACAGGTAGCTTGAATTGATGATTTCAGCTGCAAGTATTCTAGAAACTGAATGCTCCTGATGCCGTGCTCTCGGAGCAGATGAGTGAATGAAACCAGTGTATTATTGTGACCATGTGAGGAAATGTAATTGTTTTTTATTCCTAAGAAAATCAGGGTTATTCCAAATTGGAGTGAATTTTGAAAAATTTAATGTGGAGTTTGTGATTTTTTGGAATTTCCACCAAGCTGTCAGAGTTGCTGATATTGTGAATGTCTTAAAGCAGGGGAAATGTTTGATGGACTGACTGAGAAATGGTAAGTCTGAAATGGGGATATTTTTGCAGTTTGTCTGTTCTATATCTATCCATGTATTATTCTGATTGGAGGGGATGAATCCATTTGAATATGTACTGAAGCTGATTTGCAATATAGTAGAAAAAAAAATTTGGTGCTGCAAGTCCTCCCTGTGCTTTGGGTTTTTGTAGGGTTGTACATTTAATTCTTGGGATCTTATTTTTCCAGTAAAATTTGGTAATGATTGAATTTAATGATTTGAACCAGGAAGTAGTAGGGTGGGTTGGAGTCATAGAAAATAGATAATTAATTCTGGGGAGAATTGTCATTTTTATTGCAGCAATTCTACCTCTTTTTGAGAGTGGTAAATCCATCCAGCGGAGGAGGTTGTCGGTTGTCGTCTTAAGCAAGGGGGCGTGATTGAGGTTGAATAATTCTGACAGCCTGGGAGAAATATTGATACCTAGATAAGTAATCTGAGTAGTGTATAAAGGAAATGATGGGGTGAATGCTGCCACATCCCAACTGTTAGGTTGCAGAGGTAAGATTGAGGATTTATGCCAGTTTATTGAATAATTGGAGATTTTGGAGAATGTGTTAAAGACTGATTGTTTCTAGAAGTGATGAGTCGGGATTTTGTAAAAAAAAAAAGCAAAATATCGTCAGCATAGACACTGATTTTATGATGTTCATTTTGTGTTTTGAATCCTTGAATGTTGACATTTTGGCGGATGGCTGCTGCTAATGGTTCAATGAAAATGGTGAATAAAGTTGGAGAGAGTGGGCATCCTTGCATAGTCCCCCTGTGTTATGTGAATCTTTGTGAAGTTAGTCCGTTAGTGATGACTGTGGCTGAAGGTGCAGTGTAAAGAATTGTCACCCAGTTAATAAATGATTCCCCAAAGCCAAATTTTTGCATTGTTGATATGAGAAATGACCAGTTAACCCTGTCAAAATCTTTTTCTGCATCTAGAGAAATAATGACCGTTGGTATGTCCTTTTGTGCTGAGCGATCCATTATATCAAAAAGTCTGCGTGTGTTACTGGATGAATGTCTACCTTTAATAATCTCATCCATAATTCACCCTGATCAGACTGGCTATATCTTTTCCATTCTGTGAGCGAGTGTTTTAGGGAAGATTTTCAGATCTACATTGAGGAGTGATAGGGGGCGATAGCAGGTAGGAAGTGATGGATCTTTGTTTGGTTTCAAAAGAAGCGATATTGTGGCAATGTTCATTTTAGCTGGTAATTTTGAGTTATGTTTTATTTCGATTATTACTCTTTGGAATAGTGGGGCAAGAATGGACCAGAAGTGTTTGTAGAACTCAGCAGCGAAGCCATCAGGTCCCGGTGTTCTATTGTTAGGCATAAGTTTGAGGGCGGTAGCGAGTTCCTTATCCATTATTGGTGATTGAAGTGTTGTAATCTTTGATCTTGGGTGAGCTGTGGTAGGTTGATGCTTCTGAGAAATGAGTCAATATCTAACTGTTCTGGGTCTTTTTTAGACGATTATAAGTTGGTATAGAATTCTTTAAAAATGCTGTTTGCTGTTTCGGCTGATTGTGATGGCTTCCCTGTTGAGTCCCTTATGACAGAAATGGTTGCTTTTTCTTTGTTGTGTTTAATTTGGTTTTATATGTATTTACCAGATTTATTATTATGTGTTCTTGAAGGAGTCTATGAATTAAAAATGGAATTTTCTTGTTTGTAATTTCGTTCAGTTGAGATTTATACTTTCTTAATTCATTCTCTGTGTCTTCAGTTGGGTTATTTGCATTAATGTCTTCGAGGAGTTGAATTTTTTGTTCCAGATCGGATTCTTGCTCTTGTTGTTCCTTTCTTTTGTAAGTGGAGTATGAAATGATAATTCCTCTTAAGACTGCTTTTCCTGTTTCCCAAATGATGGATGGAGATGACTCTGGGGAATCATTTATTTCTAGGAAGGATGCCCACTGTTTTTCAATGAGGTTACTGAAATCAGGGTCTCTGAGGAGTGATGTATTAAAGCGCCACCTGGTGTTATGTTTATGTGAAGGAGTTCTATTCCATGTGAATGTTATTGGAGCATGGTCACTGATTATTATTGAGTGTATCTTTGAATCTGAAATATTTGGTATAATTGAGTTGCTTGTCAAGAAGTAATCGATGCGCGAGTATGATTGATGAACCGATGAGAAAAAAGAGTATTGCCTTACTGAAGGGTGTTGAAGCCGCCAACAATTGCCAAGACCAAAATCGCCCATGAACTGTTTTATTGTTTCTGTTGATTGCCAGGTGCGCCTGTTATGTGAAGTATTGCTTTAGTCCATTCGTGAATTGATGACTGTATTGAAATCGCCTGCTATGATAATTGGGCAGTTTGAGTTAGCTGAGATATAAGAGAAAAAGGTGTGAAAAAAAGATGGGTCGTCAGTGTTGGGGCCGTAAATATTGCAAATTGTGACCGGTTGATTGTCGATTGAAATATTAAGAATAATAATCGTCCTTCTGGATCTGTAATGGTGGAATTGTGGATAAATGTGATTTTGTTGCTAATAAGAATGGAAACTCTTCTTTGTTTTGTGTTGTAATAAGCTGAAAACACTTATATGTAATATCATCACATTACAGTCAATAATATTATAATAATAATAATTATTATTATTATTATTATAGCAACAAAACAGTAGATATATATAGTATAGTGCAACAGTATATACTGGTATAAATACAGTATTTATTATAAAATTAGTATAATAAATGATGATTATAACATGATAATGTATATATGATTGTGTTATATACAATAAGAATATGATACCATACATAGCACAGATACAATAATGATTATAACATGATAATGTATAAATGATTGTGTTTTATACAATAAGAATATGAGACCATACATAGCACTGATACAATAATTAATAATGATAGTATAATAATAATGATAATATTGATATATGATAGTGTATACAGTAATATGATACTTTACATAAGTACAATACTAAATCATTATAACATACATAGCCTATACTCAGTCCATTATCATACTCACATTATTTCTATCATTACGTATACATATATTTGTATTTAATTGTGGTGACTTCGGATTTTAGACATAGACATTGCATGACAGAGTGTTTTATCTGTATGTGAGAGTAGCTGTGTGAGCAGCGGGCATGAGAATGTGTGTGATAGTTGAATGGTTCAGAAAAGCCAGGGGGTTACATCTTTATCTCTGTATAACTGCCCATTTATGTGTAAATTGTCAAAAGAGATGCTTGCTTTTTTCCTTCTGCCATTGCCTTCTTTCGGATGGGGAATAACTGTTTGCGCCTTTGCATGATTTCTTTAGGGTATTAATTATTGAGTCCGAAGTCCGTTCCTTTAAGCTGCCTGCCTTGTCGCTGGACTAGTTGTTTTTGTTTAAAATGCTCGAGTTTCGCAATGATTGGCTGGGGTCTACTGCTAAGACGGTTTTTTTTCCCAGACGATGAACGCGGTGGAATGTGATATTGTTGACAGTTTCTGCGGGTAGTTTGAGCTGTTTAGACATGAATTCCTTTACAGATGATTCCGGGTCTTCAGTCGGTTGTTTGGGAATGCCAGAGAAATCGAGATTGTCTCTCATACTGCGTGCTTGTAAATCGAGGATACTTATTTTCACGGTTTTATAGTCTGCGGTCGTAAATGCAAGTTGGCCGGTAAGTGCGTTGACGGAATGCTGCAGTGATTTGTTTTCCTTAGTGAGAGTATCTATCTGTTCTTGACTGTATTCTAGGCTGAAGCGCAGTTACTTGGAATTCTTTATGTAGTATTTCACTGAGTGCGATTCTGGCGTCCAGTCCGGTGAGTTTATTTTCAATAGAAATGTAAATGTCGCTTACCTCGGTGGTTGTGCAGCATGGTGGTTTCGGGGATGGAGATGTACCTGTACTATCGAGTGAATCTGGACAGGGTCTCTTACTGAAATTTGTGGATGAACTGGTGGCTTTCGCTGGTTCAGTGCGGTCTATGTTGGTTTCCTTATTCATATTGTCGATTCTGTCGAATAACTTGTCAAGATAATCCAATAGGGCTTCCAGGTCGATTGATACGTATTCCGGTTTGAATGGCGATGAAAAGTAGATGACAAAAACTTAGAACAGAAAAAAAAACAAGATTGAGGAAAAAAATCGTTTAGGCTAGTTTGCTAGGTAGCTAGATTGCTACTCAGGTGTTACTCTAGCAGCTGAGAGCCGCCATACTGAATCTCTGCACAGTCTCGTGGGAGTTGCGTTCACACCAGCATGACAAGGGATCCAATGAAAAATTCATTTCGCATCCGGTGTGAAAGCAGCTTATCGCGGCCATTTTCTGCGAACAAACTCTGGTCATGCAGACGCAATAAGTAACCATTACCACTGGCAATTTTCGAAAAGGCCTTTTAGCCTGGTGTTTCGCCCCTTCGTCATACACCAGCGCAGAAGCTGTTTGTTACTCCATGCTAATGACACACCACATCTTTGCACAGAAACCAGCAGGTCCTTTTAATACTCAGCGAAGCAATCCATAAGTTGTTGGTCCACTTTTTGCTGCTCTTCGCTGTCCATGTTTCCCTTTAAACTCAGACCCACTGGATTTCTACGGTCTCCGGTCTACACTTGGGTTTTTCGTCCCGTTCTACAAATGTGTCTCAATGGGGTGGATTCTAGCTGTCCGTCAATCTTAGCGATAGAGTAGAAACACCGGTGAACTCACCATAGTAGCTATTGGTGGACAGCGAATTCGAGCTTGAGCTGCCAGACATTCGCGCTGCATACTCCACTTTCGCATTTGCGTTTTTTAGAACAAGTTAATTTTGTTAGATCTATTCACATGTACTGCGTTTAATTGCAGAATATGCCCGTAAATTCCCTAGGGAGACGCATCTCAGTTTCAGTCTGAGAAGGCGGCCCCAGAAAACTGCATTCTGCTGCCTCTACCTGCCTAGATCCGCCCTCCACAGAGCTGGCCTGTCAGAAGAAAGTGGGCACTTGGGTAGTTAGGGCCACCCCAACGAGGGGGTTGAGGACCACCCCAATGAGGCGTTTCAGGCAGAGACTACAATGGACTACAAATGGGGTTTTTGAGGATGGCAGTATGAGCTAAATAAGGACCCTGTTTAGGACTTTGAACGATCAGGAGTACTCTAGGGGAGTCCAAGATCAAAATATAACCTTGGGAATATTGCAAAATAGGTCCCCTTTCAGAGACTTGGCAAGGCCACCTGCTTTTTTATACAGCAGGATACCTGCATTTCTTAATAAAATAGCTTACTGTTCTACATTTATAATTGAAATTAAGACGTAGGCTTTAATTGATCATTGTCCTCCTGTGCATTTGTGTGACAATGCTCACGCAAATTGACCTCCAAAGCAGTGGGCAGTAGTTCTGGGAAAGAAATATATACAGCATAACAACATTCCTCTGTTGTTTTAGTGGTATTTTTGACTTAATTGATTTCAAATAGAAGTTAATAAGATGCTTCTGTGCACTTAACTCTGGTGTGACCATCTAGCTGTTTCAGCATCGCTTAAGACAAGCGAGCGTGTTCCTGTTTCATCCATGAGCAGAGTGCTTTGGATCTTATGCAGTTCCTTCCAACAGTTTGCGCTTGCACCTGGACTAGCACCTGTCATCTTCTATGGGGAGTAGTCCCTGGCAGATACATGACTGCCCTCTGAACAGTGTTTCAGATCTGCCAGACCAGTCATTGCGATTTTTAGAAATTACTGAGATTAGTAGTATGCTCTGTCTTGACAATAATGTTCCGACCAGTACCAACAAGGTTTATGGCATATGTTTTAGGCATTTTTTGCCACATTATGCATTCCATAACCTCCTAGCACAGCTTTTGGTCCTCAGGTTGATCCTAAGGTTGACCAACAACAATAAAAAAGATAATGGAAAGCCTAGAATAAAGTTAACTGGCTGAAATCTATCTTAGACCTGCACTGAAGAAATTTAGCATGCCAGGCAAAACTACTGTGAATCCATTTGTCCTAAATTTTCTGGTTTTTCTGGGGGCAATGTATGAGAAATGCTAGTAAGGGCATTAGGCAGCTCGCAACGTAATTGTGTTCTGTGGACGGTTTCTTTATATCCTTTGTTCAGCACATAAGGACAACAAGGGAACTAAATTTAAATAGTAAAAAAAAAAGAACTCAGCGATGCTGTCACAACACTCGTGTGAATCCCCTGTGCGCCACTTCACAATTCAGCAGCATTCCTGACTATTTGGTGTGTGTGTGTTTGTGTGTTGCGATTAGTGTATATCTTATGCATGTCTTCCCTCTTGGTTGAATCTCAAGTCTTCTTGAGATTGGGTACTCAAGTCTTCCAGTACACAGAGTGGTTACTGGATTGTAAAGTTGCATGTGTACTGAGAGTGAAGTCACGTGAGTAAATGAACTTCTTTGTTTTTGTCTTGAAGCAACCTTTACTTCAGAAGTTTTTTGAAACCATTATTGTCATTAGTTAATTTGAACAAGCTTTTAATCCTAATCAGGGTTTTAGGATTGGGACTGAGTTTAATTTGTCTTAATTCCTGTCCTTCAACTCCAGTTTTCCAGAACAAGCTTCCAATCCTATCAGGGACCAGAACTGAGACTACATGCTTGTTAACCCTTGCAAGTCTACTCTATTTATCAAGTTTTTCAGGGACACTCTTCCAACACTAACCTGGAGCCACGGCTGGGACCAAACTGAATCCTTGAGATTCCTAAGGGCCCGCCTCCAAGGAAGAGAAAAATACATTTATTTTCTTGCCCATATGTTATGACCCATATATTTTTAGTTTATTTCTTTACAAGAGGGTGTCATTAGGATACTTTTGGCTGAAATTGCTGGAAAGTTCCCTTACTATCAGAAGATATGCAGAGCACTAATTCATTGGACTTGGGCCCTTTGGAAACTCAATGATTCAGTTCCTCTCAAGCACCAACCCTCCTCTTTGTGGGGAGTCCAGTGCTGGCAAGTGCCTCAACACCTGGCAACACACCGGAAGCCACTGGCCAGCAACAGCAGCCAAGCATTGCCAATTACAACTGTGCTGGACTGTCTCTCTTCCTCCCTTGCCTATTCTTTCCAGGGTTTTGTCCCCATCATTATCGTAAGGCTGCCAATAAATATCAGTTGAATTGCAGATCTGTCTTTGCACTTCATTCCTGGTCTGGACCATAACCTATGCAATGTTGATGGCTATTTTCATTCATACAAACAATTTTTGTTTCATTTGTAATTTATTTGTTAGGGTAAAGGCTCCCCTACTTAGTCTATTTTTTTTGTTTGTGAAAAATTCAATTATTTTACAATATTACATTACATATGATCCTGGCAAATGGATAATATGGATAATCAATGGATAATAATAAACACTTTTATATTTTGTTGACTGGAGGCAGAGTCTTAACTCATATGCAGGCAGCACTCAGTTCCATGACTTTCTTTAAGCTTGTGGTAAAACAACCCAAGTCAAAACCAAACAGCAGGAATGCAGGACAGAAAGGGAAATCTAAGTCAAAAAACAGTCCACGGGTCAAATGCCACTCAAGAGGTTCACCAAGTACAGGGGTAATCTGTAATGTGATTTATAATCCTTATGATATTTTAATCATAACCAAAAATTTTTTTTTTCTGGAAGCTGGGGGCGGGACTCTGATAAGCGATTTCGCTTCCCCCGCGACCCTTTCGGTCATGATACATGCTGTGTGTTGAAATTGTCATGAAATGATTTTCAATCAAGCCGAAATTAAAAAAAAAAAAAAATCCAAAAGCGTAAACCAGGAAGCCAGCAAAAGTCTTAATTAGAAGATCAACAAGACACTTGGGAATAGGAAAAAAATAAGCTGTGGACAAAACAAACTAAGATTAGTAAACCTTGAAGTTAATAATGCTCATGAGTAGACAGGAAATACTAGCAACAATCTCGCAAACCTCTGGGGGAAATAGTGGGGTTTATAAAAGGGGAAAGAAAAGAAGTTGGAGCGAGCAGGTGCATAAAGAGACGAGACAGGAGCTGTGGCAACAAATGAAGAAACAAGCTTATAGAACTGGTAGGGTGAGTGCAGAAAGGAAATTAAAACAAATCCACTTTAAAACTGAATTAGAATATAGAAGATCAATACACTCGACAGCTAGAAAAAGTGAGAAATACAGTAAACATAAATGCATAACTAAAAAATAACAGAACCAGCTCTGAAACCTTTACATGCATTTTAACAACTCACTAATATGTATAACATGCAAACTGGCATTCTTCTCACTAAACTAATTTTCAGAGTTGTTCTTTATCGTGCCTGACTCTTTCTGGCAGCAGTCTTCCTTGTCCTTTTATGACCTGCACTGCTCCTGCAAGGCCTTTAAAATGAATTTAGGATGAATGCACTGCTAAAACTCGTCACATAAATCCATTTCCCTTTGAGACACCCACACAGCAATTGCAAATGGCTTACAAAGTAACTTGCAAAGTGCATTGCCTCTTATAGGCCACACAAGCAAATTTAAGTTTTTATTTTAATTTCGAGGATAAATCATCATATTCAGCTGTTTTGAGACAACTGCTCTTGTTGACAACCACTATTGTTATGATTATTATTTGCATTTATTGTTTAGAGCCACCCAGTCAGTAATTAACTAGTAGCGGTACAACTAGACATAATATAGATTATACATGAGGACATGGCCAGACGTGATTTGATGGATAACAAAAATATAACAAGAGCACCAGGAGCTGGTACATTATACGCCGCCGACATTTTGGTATAAATTTGACCTTTGACCTCAATGTGTGACCTTGACCTTGGAGCGACGGAGCTGACAGTCATTCAGTGTCTAGACCCTGACCCAGGTAATGTTCCTGTGGAGTTTCGTCCCGGTCGGCCTGAAGCTTTGCACACAAATTTGCGGACAAGGCAAATGTTAACAGATGGACGGACGGACGGAGCGGATGACACCAATATACGACTGCCTCTGGCAGCGTATAATAATAATAATAAAAACAGAGCGCATGCAGATATGTATTGTATCTGTGTATGTATTTTATGTATACCACCCCCCCCCCCCCCCTTTTAAAATTACCTTTGGACATATACTCATTGACCCTTAGAATATTATCATGCAAAGCCTTCATTCAACAGCAATAAAAATTACACAATGCAAAAATTATTTTGCGGAATTTTTTTAAAGATATAGAGCTCTCTGACTGTACAGTCTGCCAGTCATTACATGAATAGATGGACTGTGTCAAAAAGTGGTTGGGGGGACACCAGATGCTGGAACAAAAGAGTTTTTATTCAAACACTAAATAAGAAAAGCAGGCAATCTGGCCAGAAACAAAACACCATGCACATGCACTGAACGAATGGCAAAAACTAAGGATACACTGCCCAAGGCAGGGGGAAATAAAGGTACTCACTCAATGAGTGGCTAAACTAGAAAACAAAAACATAACCTTACTAGACTGACAGAAACACTGGGACAAAAAGGAGACAAGACATGGGCCCAGCAAAAACACAAGGCTCGGGAATCGCACAAAGAAAATGCTCAGGAAGGCACAGAAGCTGAGATTTCACCATGTAGCTCAGAATCGACAAAGTTCTTTCTAAGGATCACTTCCTTCCTGCCCACAGATATACACACGGGAGGAGGCGGGGACTCGGAAGGCAATCTCAGAAGGAAACAGAAACACATGGGATTAATAAACAAATTCACATGAACTGGGTTAACAATAATGACTCGAGGCAAGATGCTGAGACAATCAATCAAACTAGAAGGTTTAGATCGAGGTAATCTAAACGTGACGAGTAAAAAGCACTGCGAGAGAAGCAAAGGAAAAGCATAGCTTTCAAGGAAAGCTTAGGAAGAAATTACAAAAGCCAGAAACACTCGCACACGCCAATGAGTTAATTAAGGTTAATACTATGTGACAAAAAAATGTACAATCACCCTCAAATAAGTGCTGTTTAGTGCGGGTTAGTAATTACCTTAACACATTCACTCAGAGTTTAGCGAGTTATTAAGCACAGGTGGAAGTGATGAATGAAATACCACAGCCGATTCTGAATAAGGAAACATGATTGGACAACGAGACGCAAGCATGCTTAAGGCAGTCACACGACATCACAGGAGTTTAGGCAAGAGTGATCAATCCTCAGACGGCAAAATGAAACCTGAAATATAAATCGAGACATGGAAGCACGGGAGAAAAAGCAGAAGCACGAAAAATAAAAGAAATAAGCACAACAACAAAACAGCACATGAGGCAGAACCATAACAGACTGATTCGTAGCCCTGGTATCCATGGCCATTCTAGTGCCTGTAAGCTTAGAAATTATAAGGTCTGAAGATGGAAGCCAATTAGTAAATGGCTCAGTTAGGAAGTAGGCCGTTGTACTTATCAATCACACTGTGCATTTACAGCATGCAGAAATGCTTCTATATCAAAGCACTTGACTGCAATGGCAGAAAGTTCAAAACTACCGATTTGCTGAGGCCAAAAAAAGTACTGTTACAACCCTTGTGTCTTCTTATTTATGTCCTCCCCCATTCAGCGTGCAATTCCGAAGTATTGTCTCCTTTAATTGGTTTAGTATCTTGCTAGCCCTCCCCTCCGGGTGAAATATATTCATGTGCCCCACTCCTGCGCGTTCCTGTGTTGATGATTACCTTACTTTGAGTCTTGCAGAGTTGCAGGATTGTTCTTGCTATCTAAAGCACCCAGTCAGTTATTCTGTGTAGTCTTAAAGTTTATCATCTTTGGAAATGATTATTAATAATCTCTAATGATGGCAAAATACGGAAATACTCTTCAAAGCTTCATTTATAGGAACAAACTCCCAGGTCTTTGGGACTGGGACCGTGTTCTTGTTACCCTGTCTCTCCAGTTTGTTCCTCTGCCTAGCTTATTAGGAGCACCTCCTGAGCCATCTTCAATCCATAGGATTGGAATTGCATAGCTGCTAAGCCCTTCAGACCTTGTCTGACAAACATGTGGCAAAATTGTGTTCCCTCAGGCTTCTCCCCCGGGCCCGCCTAGCTTTATGACTTGCAGGTGGCGGGAACAGTCTTTGGTTCTGCAAGTCAAGGGAGTGCTGCGCGCATGTTGGCTCTCAGTCTGCTGTCCGAGGTGCTGAAGTTCTGCTCTGCATCTTTGGCGAAAGGGATGGGAATTGGCTGATGTGAGCGTGCTGACAAGGTTGAGGGGTGGGGCCACTCCCCGGTTTGCCACAGCCTGTGTGGGTTTGCTAGTATTAAGCTATACAGCTTATCAATAGCTCCCTCACTACTGCGTAGTAAAAATGATCTTCAATGTTCTCCGTTACGATACTAAATTGCTATGTTCCGTGCCAAAGTTAAAAAAGAAAAAAAACTAGATTTCATGTATTTCACGACAAAGAGTTAGATTTGGGCCTCTTCAAGACTAAAACAGTGATGCTATTTTAATTAGGGGACAGGGGTTGAGAAGGAGGGGAGGGGGGAGGGGGCTGAAAGGGAGGTCAGGAGGGAATTAACTTCTTTGTGGCTCATCAAATAGGAGTAAGGATGAAAAGCTAAGATTGTTACTATAAAGGTGCATTGAGCAATGTTCATAGGTCCAACCCCATTTCTAAAAAATGTGGAATACTGGATAAGATGTGAATAAAAATAGAGTGCAATGATTTACAAATTATTAAAAATAGTACAAAGACAACTTGACATGTTAAAACAGCATTTAATTGTTTTTTGAAAAAATGTGCTCATTTTGAATTTGAGGCCAGCAACAGACTTCAAAAAAGTTGGAACGGGGACAAATTAACCTCTGTGTTGCATCACCTCTTCTTTTGACAATATTCTGCAAGCTGTGGGAACTGAGATGAACAAAGGCTTTAGTTTTGAAAGCAAAATTGTGGGCAGAGGATTAAATGGGCCTACCCCAGAAAAAAGTTTCA
This sequence comes from Gymnothorax reevesii, assembly GCA_029721435.1. Taxonomy (NCBI): domain Eukaryota; kingdom Metazoa; phylum Chordata; class Actinopteri; order Anguilliformes; family Muraenidae; genus Gymnothorax; species Gymnothorax reevesii. The sequence continues at coordinate 111,470,898 of CM056573.1, forward strand.
CTTTCAGGTCCTACATCCTGATGTAAATTTTTCAATGATGGAGAGTAGCAAAGAGAAACATCCAGAAATGACTGATACTTTGTGTAGTAAAAATTTTATATCCATTTCTCATCAAGAGGCTCTATGTCCAGTTTGTCCACTTGGCAAGGTGGATGTAGGTTCATATGATCAGATTAAAAGATGGCCAAAGAAGAGAGAACCATAGCTGACCTCTTAAAGTGAAAACACTGTGATAAACAGTCAGAACGTTGTCAGATGACGAAATCTAGGATATTATAATTACTATGGTCAAGATAGCGGCCATATAAGTCTTAAGTTTTTCTTAAAATTCTTTCTTTGTTTCATTCCATGCGACAATTCAAGACAAAACCACTTAATTCTTAATCTCATATTAATGCATTGCCTACACAATTGTATAAATGTATGCGGACAAGCGCAAGATGATGGAGAAAATACTATAGTAGACTCTTACTTTACTTTTATTGGGAATATGCCTACCTGTACCAGATGACAATTGTCTATGCACAGTTTTTTTTTTTTTTCTTAAGCCTTAAATTTGTGTGTTGATTGTTATCAACTAACGTTTTGATAGAAGTTTTCATATGAGACTGAGGCCCAAATTGGCTTTCCTTAGCAGGTTCTTGCAAAGCACTTAATGATGATTAGTTTTGAGGCAGTAGAATCATTTGTGATGTTACATACTGGAGTCAATACCTCGTTCAACCATAGAAACAAGAAGCATATAGATACTATGCTATAAGAAGCTTAGGACTTTTATAAGAAAGCAGCAACCCATTTTTTGTGATAATTACTGTTAAATGAACAGTTCTTACTACAAATCTGTATTATTTTTACCATAATAAACAAATTTTTGGATGATATGCATTTTAAAAAAATATTGTGAGTGGACATTGAACTTTGTGGTTCAGTATTTCTGGAAATACACAGACCTGCCCAGGAGATAGAATTATATAAATGCACAAAATCTTGAAAACTGCAAAGGTCTATCTCTGATTTCATTTTGCCTGATCATCTACCTAAATTATTTTACTCTAAGTGGTACTGCAAGGCATGCTAGCTATTAATGCTACATGGCATGCTAGCCATCAGTGCTAATTACTTACCGTAGTGTACATACTTGAAAAAAACGTCTTTAGAGTAGCACGTTGTGATGTGACAAAATTTCACATTTGGTTTTCTCCATGTTGTGCAAAGTGGAAATTTTTTTATACTCCTGCCATCATAAAACATTTCAGTCTTTTTCTAACCCTTTCCAAACTTTCAAAAAATGCACTGACAGCATTGAAATTAGGATTAGCATATATTCGGCTCAAAAAAAATAAAGGGAACACTTAAACTACACAATACTCCAAGTGTTCCCTTTATTTTTTTGAGCAGTATATTTTTCAAATAACAGTATTTGAAATATTTGAAATGTCTTTGCAATATTTTCTATTTAATATAGGATTTAAGTGATATGCAAATCATTGCATTCTGCTTTTATGTACATTGTACACGGCTTTCCAACTTTTTTGGAAATGAGGTGGTATGTACCAATGTATCCATTTTTATTGCGTAGGAGATTCCATACTGCTGATGACATAAAGTTTTGGACAACAAATAGCAAACACTCCTTCCTTCTACTGTACTGTATATACTTAGCATGTTACAGAGACAGCCTTTTATCTTGCCATTTAAACCCCGGATCTCAAACTCAAATCCTGGAGGGTGGCTGTGCCTGCTGGTTTTTTGACTTCCTGCTCTTCAGTGCTTAAATTCATTGGTCGGTTAAAGAATCTGCGCAACATATTTACCAGGCCTGATTTACCTGCTGATTTAATAATCCAAAAAACCCCTGCTGCCCTCAAGGATATTTAGACCTCTGATTCAGAGCAGTTCAACGTAAAAATCTATTTTATTGAAGTCTATCAGCAATATGGCCTTGGTCATATTATTTCATTCTGTTCATCCCAATAAAGGTTCTTGAATGAATTGAATGAATTTTTCATCTAATCAGAGGCTTTTTTTCAGTACTCCAGTAAATATATTGCTGCTCTTTTTAAATTCTCTATTTCTGTTTCAACCCTCAAGTTTATTTTCAGCTGGAGATGATACAAATATATGCAGGCATTTTATCCAGATACTACTGCTCCACATGTGAAAATCTCATTAAAAAAGTATTGTAAGTCTAAAAATATTGCCATGTCATACTCCGCAGTATGCTGAAAAACAAGCCAGGGTGATATACAATATTCTCTGTTGTATTTTATCTTTCATGGACTGTGGCTGGGAAAACTCATAAATAGTAAACAGATCCGTACAACTTTCCCGTTAATTTCAATCCAACAGTCTAAAGTGGCAGCCATCTTTTTTCACTTACACAGTTGAGTGATGAGGATTTAAGTCTTCATTAACATTTTGGCAATTGGCAGCCTCCTCCATTTCCACTGAAAGTATATTTTACCAGACATTCTTCTTTTTTAATGCTGCTCCAAGTGAGAGACAGGAATACACTAAGGACGGGTTATCATAATTATGACCACTAACTCAAACACTAATTTAAATTGCCGATTCAAATTCTCCAGCAAGTCTCATTTGCATGTCTTAGGACTGTAGGAGGAAACTTATGTACCAGGAGGAAGTCAGCGTGGATCATGGGAAAGCATGCAAACTCCATGCAACAGACATGCAAAGGCACACTCCGCTGTTCCAGATTTTGACAAAGAAAATCGGCTAACAAAGCAGCCTGGAGGACAAAATTTTGGAGACATACCTGAAAAATACCTTTAACTTTGAAGTTTGAAGACCATAATTATAAAACCATTAACACCAATCCTATTCATTTTTACTTATCTTATTTCCATTGCAAGATGAGAACACAATGAGAATAAGACCAGGAGATCTAGGAGATCTAATAGGACCAAATATTAGTTGCCTGAAGTGCCATTGAATTGCCATTTTTTCAGGCAGATAATTAGCAATATTATTTACGATGGTAAAAAAAAAAATGTGTAAAAAATTATGATAACATATGCCAAACACCAAAAAAACCATCAAATGCAAAAAGGAACTGTGGCCACAAGTGAAAGCATTCTGAAAGGCACAGATGGACCGCAAAACTTCAACTCAAAAAGGGGCAACGGGATTTAATCAACCCATTTCAAGAAAAAAAATCAGTTGTGAGCTTCAAAAACCTGGTGTTCATGGTAATATTTGTGATTATTAGGCCAGCGTATGCATGTCTGGCCCAGGATTTGCACTGGAAGCACACTTTGCCCAGGCTTTATTGGGCCTCCATTGTCCTTTATATTCTCACCACAGCTGGCTTCCAGTATTATCACTGTCAGCATCTTATGGGACTTTACAACTCAGGAACTCAGCTATATTGCAGTCAGGTTATAACTTATAATGTCTTCATAATCTATTAATTATGCCTGAACTCCAGTATATAAATTATACTGCTTGTCTACAGTTGTAAATCATTTTAGGAGAAAAGGCAGAAGTCTGCATGGAGGTGATGTTGAGTTACGTTTTCTGTTTGCTTCTTTCTTTTGCTTTGTTTGATTTCCCAGAAAAGAAAAAAGCTTCAAATTTCAGTTATCTTGATGACCTTGACGTCCTTCAATGCAACTACTTTTTGCTTGTGTTTTTTCTCTTTTTTTACATGGAACCATTACTGAAGAACCATTCAAACATCATACTGCCATACGTTATAAATCTCAAAGGTCAAACAATTCTGAATTAATCCTTTCGTATTGAAACCAAAAAAGGATTTTAGAAATTTCCACAGCATTTAGAAGAACTTAGATAAAACTACGTGAGGCTGATGTAACAGGCACCAAATGCAGCATATTAAGATGCCGTTAGGCCTATGTACTCAAAATACCTTGGTTCATCGGCTTCTGAGGTTTTGAAAACTATTCCATACTGGAAGGTGCACATGTTTGCAAGGTTATATTTATTCTGGGTTTTCAGATGCTTAGATTTTCATTCTCTGTATTTCAAACAGTACACTTCAATCCCATGCAATGATAAAATGAAAAGATGAGTCAGGAGCATCCTAAATTCAGTAATCCCTGAGGAATTTGAGTGCTGTTGGGAGCAAGTGTACTCTTTACTCTTCTCTGTTGGGTAAAAATGTTTGAAAGTGCCACTCCAGTTTCCTGCCGTGACCAAAAAAAAACCCACCCCATGATGATACATCTGCTGAGTGCAATCAGTAGTGCACAGAAATCTTATTACCTCCGCCAAGGAGGTTATGTTTTTGGTGGCGTTTGTTTGTTGGTTTGTTTGTGTACAACATAACTCAAAAAGTAATGGACAGATTTTGATGAAATTTTCAGAGAAGGTGGGTATTAAGTCAAGGAACAGGTGATAAAATTTTGGCATATCTTGGCCAAAGTACTGCTGAGATATACGCCAAAGTTCAAGATTTCAAGTCTTTCCAATGGGCCGGAGTTCCAATCGCCGTGCTTCTGGGTTTGCTGCCCCCTGGCAGAGGTCTGCGCTCTCTGAGTGCTTTTCTAGTTGGCTAATTAAATGCTGAAAATGAAATTTTCTCAGACACAGATTATGCTTCATCCTTGACTGGACAGAGCAGAGATTCCTCAAACAATAGTCAGATTAAGTCCTGTACTAAGCCTAACATGTCTTTAAGACCTGACCATTTTAATTATTGAGAATTATTTGGGGGAAAAAAACGCACACACGTACGCACAGGCACACACACACACATACAAGATGCCTTGAATTGTTAGTCTAACTACATTATTTCCAAAATTTTTAGGGATATATCTGCGCTTTCATCTCTCTCCTTTTAGTTTGCCTCCATTGGAGTTTATAGGCATCACCAGCTCAGGTCTGTCTGTGTGCTACACTGACACAGTGCTCCTCAATCAGCTCTGGGTATGCTTTGGAAAGCTGCCGACAAATCCCACAGAAGTCAGCCTGAAACTTTCAAATAGCACTCAATGCAAGATATTTATTTAGCCTGGGCACGAAAGGTTGTCCCTCTGTGTCTCCCTCTCACTCTCTCTATCCCTCACATACACACACACACACACACACACCAAACATTCAGTGGCAAAATCATTTAAAGAAAGCATAACACAATGCAAAGTGAATGCATGAAAAGATGGGGAACAAACAAATGCATTAAGTATTCCAAAATGAATGCTTAATCGATGTAGGGTTTATAATTACAACAACATAATAAACATTCACTGACACCCTAAGTGTCATGATAGACATGAGAATGTGGGATTTTGATTTTATGTCAGACCCAACTTTCATTATTAGGACCTTTCACATGGTATGTGGCTTCAGGAAAAGGTACTGCTGTCTGATGGGGCTGGACCTGATTTGTCAAATGGGCTTGATAGCCAAGAATTCTCCTAACTGTCACCTTAAGGTGATGACAACACAGAAAATGAAGCTGCCATCTCCCTTACGTTTCTGTAACAGTTGCATACTCTCAGTCTCCCCAGTAATCCATACTCCCACTCCCATCCAGAACACAACAGCAAGGACACTACTCGCAGGATGTTTTCACTTTTCATTCCAATAAACCTGTTTCAGCTGAAAATATCCCGTTGGTGAAACTGACGCCTCATCGACTAACTGTTTCTTGACGTATCTCCAGGCACACAGAAATTTATGCTGACCCATAATCTCATTTGCAGCTGGCCAAAACCTGCATGTTGATTTGATTTTACCTTAAGACATGCTTTTCCCATACCACTACCCAGAGCCACTACTCCCCTCCCCCCATGAATACACACACACACACAAACACACACACACACACACACAGTAACAAGTACTGGTTGACGGTAAGAGTGCATATTTTTATCTACATATCCTGATGCAATGCCGTATACTATCAAAACTGGAAAGCTATTTATTTTCACCTAAACCGCAGCAACATGTGTGACTCCTCTGTGCAGATGTAGATGCCAGCGGACATGGAGCTACTCTATTTATTCACGCAGTCAGGGTTGCCGGTGGGGGGACAACCGGGTCAGTTGTCCTGGGCCCTGGGTCAGCCGTCTGACAATTAAAACATCTGCTGAAATCATTTTTAAATATTTGCTTTTTTATTTAATAAAGTGTCTCTGCTACATCTAATGCTTTTTTTTTATTCCCGACAGTTTCTTTTACACATTGGATGAAAAAATGTTTATTTTCCCTTTGACTGCTTTTCTATGGGGCATTGGAAATGAATGGTAGTGCTGCAGCTGCCGGCCAGTATTGTGTTCTTTTTGACGGGGTGTGTAAGAATGACCGCTAATGCCAGGTGAATTTGTTTGTTAATGTGTATCCAGCTAGTGTTTGTTTGTTAATAGTGTTTCCGTTTTATTTATCTTTTTGGGGGGGTATCAAATGCTTCACTGTCACTATTGTCATTATCCTATTACTTTATGTATGCACAAATTGTGTGGTCTTACTGTATAATTTTGGTTATGCGCTTACCTTGTGGGTATTCATTTTCACCCCTGAATGATTGTCATCTGTTTGTATTAATTTATAATTGTTTTAATTTATTGTATCTGGCATTACATATGGTACAGAGAAGGTGCTGGTAGCTGTTGGCAGCTGTAAATTTGTATTTTTCCTTGTCTTCTGCTTGTAATCAACTCAGCAAGGTGTGAAGGGCAAGCTTTAGTTTGCCAGAATCAGTGCTTGATCATACTCTAATCTGTTTGGATCCTTTGGATCATTGTGGGCGCTGCCTTCTCCTTGGAGTGTACTGCCCATTTTATGGTGTTTTTTTGAAATTCTCCCATTGAATATTGTTAATAAATTGATTGCCTCGTTTTACTCCCGTTTTCCTGTGTGGTGGGTTTGTCTGTGGTGTTGGCTCCTCTCCAGTTGTCCAAACCTAATTTTATTGATAGCAGACGTTTGCTGTCTGGCCACAGGCCAGGGTAGCTTGCCCCGCCCCGCGCATTACACAGGGCTACATTTGTTGACCACAATAACATGCCTATAATAATATGTAACACAGGGCCCAGGCTAATCTGTCAGCTGCCCTGCATGCAGTTACACTATTCTATCACTAGATGGCACACCCGGATCAGGTTTGTTAAATATTCATACGCAAGCAGAGCTCGAACACGGTTTAGAATATGGACAAGTTCAGTCCCATCCCTGTTTTTCAGGAGTTGCAGCTAAGCCTGATGTGCAAACTGCTCAATATATTTGCCCATAGTATCTATCTAGCAGTTCAAAACAATGATCCCTTGCAACAGAAAAAAAATTGTTGTCCTCTGTGGCAACCACTTCAGCTATAGAGAGCCAATGGCATCCCAATTAGTAGTGAAGAAAAATCGGTTTTCTGAAGCAAAAATTCAAATTCAATATGGTATTGTTACTATGTCATTCTACTATTAATAATTATAGTCATCATACATCAAAAACACGTAATTCCCTTCTGTTGATTTACGCGTAGATTCATCCATTGACAAATTCAGCGCTCCCTTATATCCTACTCATTTTGATAGCCAATCGCTCAATTATTTACTTAGGCTCATCTGCGTAATGCACAATTATAGTTCACGTCCTTGTTTCTTATCCATTTCCAGAGAGTATAAACTTTCCACAGTAACTGAAAGACATTGATTGGACAATTAGAAAAGTATATAAACCTTTGCATAACAGCAAGATAGGTTGTGTTCTCTTAACATAACATAACATAACATGAGTGACAAGAACAGGCCGTTCAGCCCAACTAGGCTTGCCAGTTTCTTTTAAGTATTGTGAATATATCACTTCAGATACTCAATGACTCAGTGGTATCTAGCTTTAAGTCAAGCCTGCTCTTGAAAATTGCCAAGGTTTCTGCCTCAACAATATGGTTAGGCAAGCTGTTCCACATTGAAATTACTCTTAGGGTGAAAAAATATTTCCAAATATCAGTGCTAAATATACCCTTAGTCAACTTCCAATTGTGGCCCCGAGTTCTACTAACAGAACTTGGCCGAAGGAATCAAACATAATTCACTTTGTTAATCCCTTTAACATATTTAAAGCCCAATCAGATCACCCCTGAGTCTCTTTTTCCGAAGACTAAAGAGATTAAGTATCTTCACCCTGTTGTCATAGCTTTCGTCTTTTATACCCGGAATCAGCTAAGTTGCTCTTCTCAGAACTTTTTGTAAAGCCTCTATATCATTCTTAAGGTATGGTACCCAGAACTGTACACAATACTCCAGATGTGGTCTGACAAATGCGTTGTACAAGAAAAGTGTCACCTCCTTGGATTTGTACTCAATACTTTTGGCAATGTATTCCAGCATCCGATTGTGCCGTAGCAATTAAAAAAGTCAATGACTAGAACCTGCAAGGGTTTGGTCAACAATCACTCCTAGATCTTTTTCATGTGGAGCACATTCCAGTTTTAAACCTCCCATGAAGTAATTCTGTCTAATGTTTTTATTACCTACATATAAACTTAACATTTTGCTAGATTAAATTTCATTTGCCACATTTCTGCCCAACTCTGGATTCTACCCAAATCCTCCTGAATCACTTTAGTAGAGTCAAAACAATTTGCCAAACCTCCCAATTTAGTATCATCCCCAAATTTAACTTCTATCAAGGTCATTAATGTAGATGAAGAACAGCAGGGGTCCCAACTCTGATCCCTGAGGGACACCACTCCCCATCAAACCTAGCTGAGATGAGATTACCCAGGCCATCACTCCTTTTGTTCTGTCCTGTAACCAGTTTTGAATCCACTCTAAAATACCTCCTGTAACTCATTTTAAAAATTAGTCTCTTTTGTGGTACTTTATCAAATGCTTTCTGAAAATCCAAGTATATGATTTCATAAGCCCTGCTCTGATCATAAATCTTGGTGGCCTCTTCGAAAAATTCCAGGAGGTTCGTCGGGCATGACCTTCCCTTATGGAAACCGTATTGGCTATCCCTCAAAATATTATTACATTCAAGGAATAATTCCAGCTCATCTTTTATGATAGATTCCTGAATTTTGCATACAATGCAAGTTAAACTGACTGGCCTGTAATTTCCTGGCTCAGCACAGTCCCCTTTCTTATATATTGGTATTATATTGTCATAGCCCTCACTAATCATAACGGCCTCAAATTTTGGAAATTCACTTTTTATTCTTATTGCATTTAAATAAAAACATTTCAGGTTATTACTTATGCTCTTTACCATTGATTTCCCATTGATTTTCCCATTGCACATGGTTGTGCAGCTTAAAATGACGCAATTTTAAAGGAAAAAAGACCCTCCAAAACCAACCTCAAGTGTTTAGTTGCATTTACAAGATTTAAATAAGATAAGGACATGGTCAATGGGAATTATTCCAAATGAAACAGGACTTGAGGGTTCCTTCTACCCAAAACATCTGTGTCTCTGGAGGAGGAATTCAATGAAGAAAAGTTTTTGTTCTTTTCATGAGTAAGAGCAATTTTATATATTTTTTTTACCTATGACTAGCTGGTTGGCTGGCTAACTGCTTGCGCTAAACGCGCAGCGGGGGATATAGTATTCAGCTCCGTCCGTACGTCCATCCAGAACATTGTCAGCACAATATCTCAAGAAGGAGTCAACCTATTTCAATTCTTTTTGATACCAACCTTCCTACTGGGAATGCGCAGACACCAGTCGGTTTTGGTGACCTAACGGCAGGGGATATAGTCACTTTAGTGACAAACTCTTGTTTACTCTCGTTTTACTATAGCCACCATGATCACAGAGCTTGTTTGCCACTTTTGTTTGTAAGAATAACTGTTAGTCTTTGCTAATAATAGCTACTGCATGGGGTGGCATTTTTGCTTTGAGAGGAATGTGTATTATTATAATAAGGTATATTTCAAATATTACTGAATTAGTGGGTTTACTTATTGCTTCTAAGGTGTGGAGAGATTTATATAACGTTGCAAGCTCAGAAGTGGGAACTGCTAGCTTTTCGTTTCAACTGCACTTATATTCATAAACTCATGCTAAATTCAACCAGGTAATCATTCATCCATATTGAATTCCATGCAGCAAAAGGTGATTTGTGTTAATTATATGATTATTGCCATATATAATCATTGCCATTTTGAGGGATCGTAGAGTTTGAGGAGCCACCTTTGGAGTTTTATTTGGCTCCTAGAGAGTAGGTTATTTAGAATTTAATCCTCAGATGAATTACACTTGTGGTCAAGGTGTTTATGATCCTAGAAATGTATAGTTTTAACCCCCAGCCATTTTTCAATTCTCAGCATTTTTTTTCCATTTCTATGCTGAATTTTCAGGAATAATTTTTTTGTTTGCAGCCATTTTTCTCTACTAAAATTATGAAAATGAACTGAAATGAAATATGATGTCATTTTAAATACTACAAGAGTCTTAACTCAGTTGAGCCATCCCCTTCCTCTCAGTGAAGCTACAATCTTGAATTCTAAAGCCTTAACCCCTTTCTGCAGATGTAGATGCCTGCGTCTATAGACCTGCAAATTTAAGCACGCTGTTACTGTACTCGATCACTAGATGGCACCCCCGGATCAGTTACTGAATATTCACAAGCAAGCAGACCTCGAACGCGGTTTTGAATATGGGGAAGTTCACTCCACTTCCTGTTTTTCGAGAGTTGCATGAATTAAACTCCTCAACTAAGCCTGATGTGTAAACTGGTCAATATCCTTGCCCATAGCATCGATCCAGCAGTTTTTAAAAATGATCTTTTGCGACAGAAAAAATCGTTTTCCTATGTAGCAACCACTTTAGCAACAGTGAGCCAACAGCATTCCAATCAGTGGTTCAGAATAATCTGTTTTCTGAAGCAAAAAATTCAACATGGTATTGATTCTCTCGCATTCTACTGTCAATTACAGTCATCAAGTGCTTCCTTATATCCACCCGAGTACTGACGTTGATAGCCAATCACTCAATAATACATTCAAGCTCTTCTGCCTAACTGCGCAGTTAGACTTCACGCCCTCGTGAAACTTCCGCGGTAACAACGTATTGATTGGCACGTTTCTTATCCAATTCCCGAGTGTTTAAATGTTCTACAGTAAGTGAAACATATTGATTGGACAAACACAGAGCATACAAGCCTATGCGTATCAGCAGGTTCGGTTGTATCCTGCTTACGTTGCGCGCATTACGTGCCTGAAATAGACGCGATATATCTATATATATATATGTATATATATTGAAAAAAAGACCTGCAAAACTGGCCTTGAAGTGTTCAGTTATATTTAGAGGATTTAAATAAGATAAGGACATGGTCAATGGGAATTATTTCGAATGAAACAGGAGGATTCCTTCTACTCGATACATCTGTCTCTGGAGGAGGGATTCGTGAAAAACGGTAGGCTGCTAGTTTTGCTTTCTGTTTTGGAATGTATACCGAACTCAACAAAGTCGAATGCCAACGTTTTTTACTGTTTAAAAGTGAACTGCCCATGCATTTAGGTGGACCCCCTGGTACGATCATTGCACCGTTCTGTTGAATCTAGGGAGGAATATATATTGCGTGATGTTCCCTGAAAGTGGAATGTCTGTTCTGTTAAAATAAGGTATATTTCAGAATTCAGATATTACTGAGTTAGTGAGTTGGACTTGTTCCTTTATAAGGGTTGAAATGAGGTCGTGAGTTTGGGAACTGGTAACTTCCATTACAGGGTGAATGTTCGGACTGTTTAATCAGCAATTTATAAAATGCAATGCGTGTTTGTGCTGGCTTGGGAGACTTAGAAGAAAAATGGACAAAACTCTAAACTTTATTACAGAAAAAAGGCATGTTTTGTGTTTGGAGAGGTTACTGGTGACCACTGATATTCAACTGCACTGAGATTGATAAATTCTTAGTAAACTCAACCAGAAAATCATTTGTTCATATTAAATTTCATGCGTTAAAACTTTATTTGTGTTTTATACATGATTTTACTTTGATTTGACAGAAAATAATTTTGAGACTTTGGGGAGACACTTGGATAGCTGTATAATTTGGCTAATAGCATGTAGGTAATCTAGAATGTAATGTTGAAGATGCATTCTACTTGTGGTCAAGGAGTTTATGATACCAGAAATGTATAGTTTTAAGCCCCAGCAGTTTTTCAATCCTCAGAATTATTTCTTTTTTAGCAATTTCAATGATGAGTTCTCATGAAGATTTTTCATGTTTGCAGCTCATTTTCTCGACCAAAATCATGAAAATAAACTGAAATACAATGTAATTCGAAATGCTGTAAGTGTCCTTTCTGAATTGAGCCAAATTTTTCCTCTTTATGAAGCTTAAATCTTGAATTATACAGCATTAAAGAGGGGAACCCATCAATAGCTAAATTTGGCTTCTGCACAAAGGGGTTAAAGGGATATTTCAACATTTTGGCAAATTGGCCTATTGGCATAATTCATATAGTCATATGAATAGGTACTTTACCCCTATAGTTATTCATGCCCTTTGTTTTGAGATTTCGGGGGGGGCGGGGGGGGGGGGGACGCGAGCTGCTTCGCGAACATAATGAAAGTCAAGGGTACAGGTCCCTCGCTCCATCAAAACACTATCAAAACACTATCAAACAGCTCCAAAACGCTCACTTGCACAAAGTGTGACCTGCACATTCACCACGCTATGAAATTATAATGTATAATTATATGAAATTAAGGCACATGAAGCTAATACTGGGAACTACTTCCTGATATGGAACGGAGTAGCTGTACAGTAAACATATGCTTTTGAAATCACTCTGCCCAGCCGGTATGCATGGCATGTAGTTCCGGTTATGCATTTGCCTTAAAAATAAATCTGTCTCGTAATTATACATTATTATTTTATAGCGTGGTGAATGTGCAGGTCACAACTTGTGCAATAGAGCGTTTTGGAGCTGTTTGATTGTGTATTTGATGAGTTTTGAAGGAGCGAGGGACCTGTACTGTTCACTTTCATTATGTTTGCAAAGCAGCTTGCGTCTCTCCCCCTCTGAACCTCAAAACAACGGGCATGCAAAACTAAAGGTAATGTACCTATTCATAGAACTATACAAATTATGGCAATGGGTCAAAATGTTGAAATATACCTTTAAAAAAGGTAACTCATAAATAGGCAGGTTTGGCTTCTGTGCAAAGGGGTTAATTCATTCTTATTGGTCCTATTCTGAAATTATTATTTATTATTATTGCCCTCACATATTCAGTATACATGGAACTGGATGAAATATGCAGTTTTACTTAAGGTGCAATATGTAGATTATGCTTTTGAACAGGGTTATAGTTATTAGTCTTGCTCAGTGTATGAAGAATGTATTGGGAAAATGTACTGTTGTGCAGCGCAGAGATTTAAAAAAAGCACATAAGACAGGTCATGGTTCATGGGGCAAGCTTGCGTGCCACCTGCACGACTGCTGTATCTAACAGGGCTATAAAGGCTAACAGTGTGAATGGAGCTGCACCTGCTATAGCAGTATCAGAGGGTAATGTTCGAGCAGCAAACAACAAAAGTGCATTATCATCCTGTGCCGCTGATCCACCACCCTGCTAGCATATTCAGCTTTCTCTTACTCCACAATCTCTCTCTTTCTGTCTCAGACATTTATTCACCATCACCAAGAAAACCAGGCCAGTTGAGTTGATATACTGTTTCAAGAAGAAGGAAGATCAGGAAGAATAACACAAAGATTAAGTTTATAAAGTTTATCTTTGTATGCAAGACTTGTTAAGGAACCAGAATAAGTATCTTCATGAATTTTCGATACAGCGGTCAACGTGTTGTACCAAATCAGACTTGCCTTGCTGAACATACAGTCCCAGCCAATGGGTAAGCTTTCAAGGCCTGTGAAAGATGTACCTTTTAAGGGCCATTCATGCTTGGGAGGAGCTTAATAAGGTCACCGTGGTAATAATGCAGAATGCAGTTTTAGTATGCATTGGGCTATGATTATTTGCATTCTACCACAGCCTTACCATTTGCCCTTACCAGCTGACCACTGCCATCCACTGAGATCCAAAATTCTTCCAGTGCCCAAAAGATTTACCTCACGTGAGAAACCACTGTGAGTTGTTTACATCTGATCTTCCAAATAAGCTTGTATTTTTAACTTGATGCCATGTTTGTCAGTGATGGAGACAGTGGTCATACCCCACTGTTGCAGTCAAGTGTGTGGGGCAACAGCAGCCGAAAAAAGAAGACGGTGTATATAATTTTTCAAAAAGAAAACCTCCAAGATAAAACTACAGAATGTAGTTAAAAGAGAAGCCACTAGATTCACTGAAGACTGCGCGCAAAAGTCTGAGCTCAAAAGATCTGAAAAAGATGAAAATGTTCTTCTTCAATTCACTTGGAAATTACCAGCTGAACAAACTCTGAGGTGCAACTTTCATTTGTAATTAGCGGCCAGGTGACCAGAGGCCAATAATATAAAATTATCAGAAGCATCCCTGTGCAATGCCTTTAACGTTTAAAGTTTCTAAACCACAATTACAAAGGCTACTATACAGGCCATTCCAATTCATTGGAATGCTAATTAGCAGCATGTATTTGCAAATAAGAGGTATAACCAGGCAATTGGACTCGAGTCACAGGGACTCGGACTCGAATCAACTTGTCGCAAATTTGACGACTTGCGACACGACTCGGACTTGAGGCAAGATGACTCGGACGATTTGTTCTTTTCATTTTATGTTTTTTTCACGTTGATATTATTCTTTCTAGTATGACAGGAGTGGTCTGTTTGTGTGCAGTGCACGGCGCGCGCTCTAGCAGTTTGGTTCAGACAGGCTCCGTTTTTTTTTTTCGTGTCTGATCCGGGAGCACGCACTTTTGATGATCAGTGCCATTGATTGCATGGATAATAATGGCAGCTGCGAGTTCTAGTATGCCCAAAATAATTCAATTTGCTTTGAAGAACTTCTACTCCGATGAAAAATTAAGGTCTGCTCAATGTAAGACATGTTTAACAACCATGAGCGACAAAAAGGGAACCACTTCAAACTTTGTCCGTCACCTGAAGACCCATGATGACAAGTAAGTGAAACCTGATAGCTAGCAGCTGTGTGTGTGTGTGAGCGTGTTGGAGTAGTCAGTCGTGTTTTGTTTACCCCAGCTAACGCCAGTTAACCTAACATTAGCTAGTTATCCTTGGCTAGCTACATTGAGTTGGGAGAATAGTGGAGCACTGCTCACTAGCTATCTTTCCATCCACTTGTTAATCAAATTATCTGAAGTTCACCAAAAATATTCATGCAAATAAATGCGGTTAAAATGCATTTCCATCTAACAGCATTAAAGCGACTAAAAACTCGTGCTTAATGACGTCACTGGCTGTTATGCAATCAAATCGGTGTATTGAATAGATGTATAACATTTTAAGTTCTTTCCATTCATTTTCACACTGAATCGCAGAAATTTCGAGTGAACAAAAGTAATGTGTTAGCCAACAAACTTAGCTGGTCAGCCAAAATGGATCTACCAAAAAATTATGATAATTGCACAAGTTGTAATAGTGCGTCTGTGCCATCTATTAGCAACATAGCAAACCATTATCAGAAGGCAATGCAGACATCAAAATACTGTCACGATGCAGTCGCTGATTTATTCGGCAAATAACTTTTCCATTAGCATTTATCGCATAAGCCTTTTACTGATCAAGAAAAAATCGGATTAGATCAACCATATAAAGTTTGTGTTGATATTCTTGAAATCAATTCGAATTTCACCGTTTCCATAAGGCATTTATCTCTTTACATAACCACTTTGCTACTGATGAATTCTGATGTTTTTGCAAAATGTACAAAACCCAAAACCAGTGAAGTTGGCACGTTATGTAAATCGTAGATAAAAACAGAATACAATGATTTGCAAATCCTTTTCAACTTATATTCAATTGAATACTCTGCAAAGACAAGATGTTTAATGTTCAAACTGAGAAAATGTATTTTTTTTTTTTTTGCAAATATTCATCAACTTTATTTAATTATTTAAAGGCAGCAACACATTGCAAAAAAGTTGGCACAGGGGTCTTTTACCACTGTGTTACATCACCTTTCCTTTTAACGACACTCAGTAAACGTTTGGGAACTGAGGAGACCAATTTTTGAAGCTTTTCAGGTGGAACTCTTTCCCATTCTTGCTTGATGTACAGCTTAAGTTGTTCAACAGTCCGAGGTCTCCGTTGTCGTATTTTACGCTTCATAATGCGCCACACATTTTCAATGGAGACAGGTCTGTACTACAGGCAGGCCAGTCTAGTACCCGCACTCTTTTACTACGGAGCCATGCTGTTGTAACACGTGCAGAATGTGGCTTGGCATTGTCTTGCTGAAATAAGCAGGGGCGTCCATGAAAAAGACATTGCTTGGATGGGAACATACGTTGCTCCAAAACCTGTATGTACCTTTCAGCATTAATGGTGCCCTCACATATGTGTAAGTTGCCCATGCCTTGGGCACTAATACACCCCCATACCATCACAGATGCTGGCTTTAGAACTTTGCGCCTATAACAGTCCGGATGGTCCTTTTCCTCTTTGGTCCGGAGGACACGACGTCCACAGTTTGAAACATGGATTCGTCAGACCACAGAACACTTTTCCACTTTGTATCAGTCCATCTTAGATGAGCTTGGGCCCAGCGAAGCCGGCGGCGTTTCTGGGTGCCGTTGATAAATGGCTTTCGCTTTGCATTGTAGAATTTTAACTTGTCCTTGTAGATGTAGCAATGAACTGTAGTTACTAACAGTGGTTTTTTGAAGTGTTCCTGAGCGCATGTGGTGATGTCCTTTACACACTGATGTCGGTTTTTGATGCAGCACCGCCTGAGGGATCGAAGGTCAAGGGCATTCAATGTTGGTTTTCGGCCTTGTCGCTTACATGTAGTGATTTCTCCAGATTCTCTGAACCTTTTGACAATATTACAGACCGTAGATGATGAAATTCCTAAATTTCTTGCAATAGCTCGTTGAGAGTGTTGTTTTTAAACTGTTCGACAATCTGCCCACGCATTTGTTCACTAAGTGGTGACCCTCGCCCCATCCTTGTTTGTGAATGACTGAGTATTTCAGGGAAGCTGCTTTTATACCCAATCATGGCACCCACCTGTTCCCAATTAGCCCCTTCACCTGTGGGATGTTCCAAATAAGTGTTTGATGAGCATTCCTCAACTCTCTCAGTCTTTTTTGCCACTTGTGCCAGCTTTTTCGAAATATGTTGCAGGCATCAAATTCCAAATGAGCTAATATTTGCAAAAAATTACAAAGTTTACCTGTTCGAACATTAAGTAACTTGTCTTTGCAGTGTATTCAATTAAATATAGGATGATAAGGATTTGCAAATCATTGTATTCTGTTTTTATTTACGATTTACATAACGCGCCAACTTCACTGGTTTTGGGTTTTGTACAAAATAAACCATTTTTTGTATCAAAAATGCGATTTCTTTAATGGAATGTTGCCTTTCCCATCTACCTAGGTCTTAATGTTCAGACATGTAATGTTGTAATGGATAAATGAACAGCTTTATGCAGGTGTAGCCATGCAGACTAGTCTGCACTCTCTTTTTTGAGATTGACATTAGGCTTTTCGGCATTAGGCTTTTTTCAAGATATAAAACCTGAGTGCTTTATAGGTGGGCTGGGGGACAATGGTGAGGGACTGGACATAACCTGTGACTCAACTCGACTTGACTTCACATAGCCTTGTGACTCGACCTGACTTGACTTGCCCACAAAAGAAAAGACTTAGGATTTGCTTGAGACTTGGACCAAATGACTTGAGACTTACTTGGAACTCGGATCAGAGGGACTTGGATAATTGTCTGGGTATAACCAACAACACTTTGCTAGGCGAGTCCTCCAAAGCAAGAATAAGATACTAACACGGTTCCAAAGAAGCCGAAGAGTTCATCTTTGAATCATGAATAGCAAAGGAAATTACAACAGGTGCGGAAAATTGTAGAAACTAACCAACTAACTGCCAAACACCAAAACAAAACACTTGGCGGAATAGTTGCAAATAATAACAAAACTTGAGCTTCTAAAATAATCAAAATATTTAACCAATCGAAAACCAGTCGCAACAAACCAGTGTGATGTGAGCTTTCCAAACATGGTCTGTTTGGCAGTTTGATATGTGCCAACCACTGTAGAAGAATTAGATTGGATCTTTCAACAGTCATGGCCCACGCAAGTACATTTTTATCCTAGTATCACATGCTAAACAAGACCCAGCAGATCAAAGGGCTGTCTTTATGTCCACAGAAGTATGACATGTATCAATTGATGAGAATACAGCTCTGATCCATCAGTAGAGCATAATGCCAATATGAAATGCTTGGGAAGCACTTCAGTCACATAATGAAGAGGCCTTTGTAGTGGGCGGTAGAGAAGAATGATAGGGACTGGCTACTCTTCTGAGTCCTGTTTGCAATATGCAGGCAGACACAGTCCACCTCCGACTTTGTCACTTTTGAAAATTTTAAAAATACTGCCTTGGAGTCAGTAGGACACTGCATGGACCATGACTTTAAACTGTAATATCGGTTTTTAACTCATGATCCACGCAGTTTTGAGAGCTATATATTTTTGTTTCCATTAGAAATTTGCCAAATTAATCACTATTAGGAAAAGGGTAGCAATGAAAAAATATGCTTCACTTCTTTTGTCACTGTAAAAAAGCGAGTTAATGTTCTGATGTCATCACAGACTTTTAAATTGATGGTATGTCACCACTGCCTCTCTGAAAAACAAGATTAAAAGGTAAGGGCACCGTGCAGAAAGGAAAACTGCAGCAGAATAATATTTTTAGTAAAAGATGAGTCATGTTTGGAGTGGTAGCAAAGTTTGGATACACTGTCACACACTTTGCAAAAGCAAAGATGATTGGCAAGCAATTAAATCACAACTGAATTTTTACACAAAAAAATGTCATAGTATTAAAATATTAAATATAGATCCGGGTATTGTGTCCATGTTTTTATACAGTCTATGCACAGGGCATGATCTACGCATAGTTCTTGATGGACGTAACACGATATTAGGACACAAACACAGACGCACGCGCATGCATGCACACACTCACACACTTACATTGAAAATTATTAAAATTTTAAATAATTATAAATGAAAAGTAAGAGATTCATTTTATCTCTTTTTAGGCACTTAAACTGCCAAGCTTCACAATTTGGCTGTGAGGCGGCACTCTTATCTCAATTATGAATAGGTCCTTTTGCGTTCATCTGCTTTATATAAGCCACTGAATTTGCAGTTAGCTGACATTTTTTTCAGTTGTTGTTTGTAATAACAGCATAATTAGCATGGGCCTTTGAGACTTATTTGGAATGCTTAACAGAACTAATGCACATTTCTTTGGTTTTGTGCAAACATCCCAGAAATGTGCATACAAAAGTACATTGGAGATAAGGCAGCCAACTGCATATGGCTCCACAATTATTATTCAAACAATGGCAACGAAATATTGATTCAGTGCAACTGTAACTTTTAAGCTGTAAACGTTTTGATCCATAAATAATACTTTTTCAAGGTTTTTGTTCCCATTTTATAGTCTCAAAGGAAGTAACATAACTTAACATGAATGGCAAGAACAGGCCATTCAGCCCAACTACGCTCGCCAGTGTCTTTATACTATTGTGAATATGTCCCTTCATATAGTGGTATCTAGCTTTAAGTCAAGCCTGCTCTTGGAAACCCCCAAGGTCTCTGCCTCAACAATATGGTCAAACAAACTATTCCACATTGAAGTTACTCTTTGGGTGAAGAAATATTTCTGAATATCAGTGCTAAATTTACCTTTGGTCAACTTCCATTTGTGACCCTGAGTTCTACTCACAACAGTTGGTCGAAGGAATCCTACATAATTCTCTTTGTTAATCCCTTTAACATATACTGAATCAAAAAAGAAACTTCACACTCATAAATTTGTAAATATTTTCTTGAAACTTTTAATAAAAGAGTTTATATTATCTCTAGGGGTAAATGCTTTGTCAAAGACATCATGACACACATCAACTCCGACGTGCACAGGTACGTAGCGCGTGCAAGCGTACTTTATGCTAAAACCATGTTTTCTCGTGTTCCTAGTCACGTGAACACATGAGAGATGTGCAACTGAGCTCATGTTAGCACGTTAGAGTGACATCTCGGAAAAACAAGTTTGTACAGTGAATTATTTGTTGATTCTAAATGCCATGGCAGTCAAACATTCAGCATGAATGTGCCATTGGCATGCTGAATACGGAAACGTCCGTCACTGAAGTTACATGGGTTATGGGATGCAGTCGACGGACTATCCATGATCTTCGGACACGTCTCCTACAAACTGGCACCACAGCTGACCGACCGCATTCTGGTAGCCCACGTATGACGTCAAAAGCAGAAGACCGACAAATTGTCTTACGTCATTTGCATAATCGATTTGTCACTGCAATGTCCACTAGGAATTAATTGCTTAGAGGTCGTGTGACTGGCCAAACCAAACGTAATCACCTGCGCACTGCTCTTATTCAAGCTTTAACTTACCATTTTTACTCTTGGACATTTCTGTAGCATTTCCGGTGGAACTGGTTACATTATGGACATTATTTTTATGATACACCATCTTCAATGAGTACAGAATTAAATAAAATTATTATTTAAAACCTCATTTCTTATATGTTCAACGTATCGACCTCCAAACAAGCGTGACGTTTTTATTTTGGCTGAGTATATTTAAAGACCTCAATCACCCCTGAGTCTCCTTTTCCTAAGACTAAAGAGATTAAGGATCTTCAGTCTCTTCTCGTAGCTTTCATCTTTTTTACCTGGAATAAGCTAAGTGGCTCTTCTCTGAACTTTCTCTAGAGCCTCTATATCTTTCTTAAAGTATGGTCCCCAGAACTGTACACAATACTCCAGATGTGGGCTGACGAATGTGTTGTACAAAAGAATCATCACCTCCTTAGATTTGTACTAGATACTTTTGGCAATGTATCCCAGCATCCGATCGGCTTTTTTAATTGCTTCATCACAATGGCTAGAGCCTGTGAGGGTTCGGTCAACAATCACTCCCAGATCTTACTCGTAAGCAGCACATTCCAGTTTTAAACCTCCCATGAAGTAATCCCGTCTAATGACTTTATTACCTACATGTACAACTTTATATTTTGCTAGATTAAATTTCATTAGCTAAATTTCTGCCCAATTCGGGATTCTACCCAAATAATCCTGAATCACTCAAGTGGACCCTAAACTATTTGCCAAACCCCCCTATTTAGTATCATCTGCAAATTTAACTAATCTGCTCTCAATATTCCTATCAAGGTCATTAATGTAGATGAGGAACAGCAGGGGTCCCAACACTGATCCCTGGGGGATGCCACTCCCCACCATACCTAGCACAGATGAGATACCACTGACCACCACTCTTTGTGTTCTGTCCTGTAACCAGTTTTGAATCCACTCCAGAATACCTCCTGTAACTCCAATGGAGCTCATTTTAAAAATTAGTCTCTTATGGGGTATTGTATCGAATGCTTTCTGAAAATCCAAGTTATGATGTCATAAGCCCTGCTCTGGTCATAAGTCTTGGTGGCCTCTTCAAAAAATTCCAGAAGGTTTGTCAGGCATGACCTTCCCTTATGAAAACCATGTTGGCTATCCCTCATGATACTGTTACGTTCAAAAAATAAGTCCAGCTCATCTTTAATGATAGATTTCAATATTTTGCACGCAATATTAAACTGACTGGGCTGTAATTTCCTGGCTCGGTACAGTGTCCCCTCTTATTTATTGGTATTAAATTGCCCTGTTTGCAATCATTTGGTATTTATCTAGTTTCTAAAGACCTTCTGAAGATGGTGGATAGCAGCTTAAAGATGATCTCACTAACTTCCCTGAGCACTCTAGCATATAAGCCATCAGGACTCGCGACTTGTCTAATACTTCGTTATCCCTAACCTCAATTTCCGCTAAATAATCTTGAGCATTGGACATGCCCTCTGGCCAAATAAAGACCCCCTCTGATGTAAAATTCTCAACAAAGTAACTGTTGAAGGCATCCGCAATATCCTTGTTATCATATAGCAGCGATCCATTTTTATTCTTTATGCACTTAACCAGCTCCTTGACTTTCCTTTTTCTGCTACAGTACTGAAGCGCTTAGGGTTAGTTTTTGCCCCCTCTGCAATTTGTCTTTCATACAGTTTTCTTGCATTCCTCAGCTCTCTTTTGACCACAGCCCGCATTTTGCAGTATTCAGGCTTAGTGTTCTCATTGCTATCCTTTATGTACATCTTATAAAGATTCCTCTTTTCCCTTAAAATCCTACGAATACTTTTGGTCATCCACTGAGGATTCTGCTTTTTCAGCTTACTTTTGGACACCTTTGGAATGAATCTGCATTGTGATTCAAGTAAAACCCCCTCAAATCTTTCCCACATCACACAGTCCAGGAGTGTCTCCCATTTTATTTCACTTAGATATGAGCGCATCCTGTCAAAGTTTGCTCGCCTAAAATTGAAAATTTTTAAATACACCTTTTTAACTTCCCATGAAACATCCAAATTAACAGCAGAGTGATCACTTGTCCCAAGTGGCTCTAGTAGCTCAACATTGCTAATTCAATCTGGGTCACTACAGAGCACTAAGTCTAAAATTGCCTTCTCTCTTGTATATTTATTAAAAGACTGCACCAAAAAATTATCATTTATAACATCTAGAAATTCTTCCTCCCCCCTACCCTGTCATTTCATCATTTACCAATCGATACCAGGATAATTTAAGTCTCCCATAATAATAGTCTCTCCACCTCGACAACCTTGCGTAATCCTCCTAAAAAGTATTTCTCTGCAATATTTCATTTTACTTTGTTTCGAGTATCAACTGACACGTCATGAGCATTTCATAAATTTGGGTGCCAAATTTTGTAACAAAATATGGTTTTCACAATGCCTTGGCCGACATCAGGACACCACTTTTTCTGCCATGTTTCAAATTAATAATTGAAAACAGTTTAAGAGCAGTAATTATTTTTAAGGGATATTTAGCGCTTTAACAATCGACTGTTTGACTGTGAGCGATCAGCTGTTTTGCGTTGGCAATTAGCGAGGCTTTTTATCATTGTGTCAAGCCACTATATTAGACCAGCTAACTGTTTTTGCTCAGCTAAAGCAATTCTTACCTTTCTGGCATGTCACACAGCACAGTAAAAATCTGAACATGAAAAACTCTGCCTCCCTCCATAGTCCTACCTTCTTCACCCCAATTGCCAGACTTCTCCAATGAAAATAAATATAACTAGTTTGTCAGACTACAAAGGTATCTAAATGTTACAAGGGCATTTTATTTTACACCACATATAGAATTGAATATTATTTAATTACTGTTGTTTAGTGTTCACTTACCTGTGCCTCTGAATCTGACTTCATTGACCCGTTTCACTCGCGCTGCTCACTTCCTCACGCCGGACACAATAATTTTTTCCTAGGAGAGTGAAACAGGTCAATGGAGTCAGATCCAGAGGCACCGGTAGGTGAAAACTAACCAAGAGTAATGATATACTATTCCATTCTATAGGTGGCATAAAATAAAATTCCCTCGTAACGTTTTGTTACCTTTTTAGTCTGAAAAACTACCATTAACATTATTGTATTGTAATTATAGCATTTCAGCACCCATTTGTTTAAAGTCAAATGCATCGTTTTTTTTTTTTTTTTCTGCCAGAGAGGCGCGTGACTCGCAAGCGGTGAGAGCGGTAGGCAACTGGAGGGGGCGCTGTGACGGATGACAGACAGAAAGCTAGGCAAATCATTTTATTCAGACCGAAGAAAATGATTGGTCAGACTTTTATCAGAAATACATGAGAATTGAATATTGAAGTGCTTCAACACCTGATGGATTTCTTTTACATTTTAGTGTGCCATACGCCTATTAAGAGCATTTTAAGATAACAAAAGGAAAATGTAAAAATGCCAGAAAGGTAAACATTATTTTAAGTGCATTTTTCGGTTCAGAACTTATGGATCTCTCCTAGAGCAGGCTGTTTCTGTTTTCTCTCTGGTGATAAGAGTTTGACGTCGTTACAGGGCACTTATTCAGCTTGTTTTTCAGTTTGAGTTTCAGTTCCAATTGTGAGCGATCAGCTGTTTTCCCCTGGCAATTAGTGAGGCATTTATCATTGTGTCAAGTGGCGCAATTGCGTCACTCCCTTCCACTTTTATGCTGATGACACACAACTCTTTCTCTCTTTTCCCTCTTTTGATGCAGATTTCCACTCACATCTCTGCTTGCCTGCGGGACATCCAGAGCTGGATCGACAACCACCACCTGTAGCTCAACCCAAGCAAGATGGAGATGATCAACATCCCTGCTCCACCCTCTCTCCACCTCGACCTGGTCATCACTCCAGGGAAAACCACTATTTTGCCTTCGCTGTGTGTGAAGAACCTTGGCGTTTTGTTCGACGACAGGCTGTCGCAGCAGTGACCCGGGCCTGCAGGTTCTTCCTCTAGATCAATGCTTCTCAAACCTCTCCTGGAGGACCACCTGTCCTGCATGTTTTAGATCTTTCCCTGTTTTAGCACAGGTAATTAAAATGATCAGCTCGTTATTGACCCTCTAAAGCTGATTGATAACATCCTGATTATTTGAATCACCTGTGCTGGGGCAGGGAAAGATCTAAAACAGGCAGGGCAGGTGGTCCTCCAGGAGAGGTTTGAGAAACACTGCTCTAGATCATCCGGAAGATCTGTCCCTTCCTCACCGCCTTCTCGACCCAGTTACTTGTCTAAGCACAGATCCTCTCCTGCCTGGACTACTGCAGCTCCCTCCTCGCAGGCCTCCCAGCTTCTGCCATCAGACCCCTGCAGCTCATCCAGAGTCCTGCAGCTCACCTGGTGCACAACCTCCCTCAAGACTCCCATGTCACCCCCTTGCTGAAGAACCTTCACTGGCTGCCAACTGCGGTTTGCAGCAAGTTCAAGATATTGGTGCTGGCTTATCAGGCAGTGAAAGGAACAGCTCCAGCATACATCCAGAAACTGGTTAGACCATACACACCTACTAGAGCACTCCGCTCTGCCACCTCTGGTTGCTTGGCTCCACCTCCTCTGCGCTACTGCTCATCGCGCTCTAGACTGCTGTCTGTCATGGCTTCCCATTGGTGGAATGATCTTCTAGTCAAGGTCAGAATGTCAGTCCTTGAACACCTTCAAACACAGCCTGAAAATCCTCCTCTTCAGGCTCCCCCTTTCCCCTACTTCACTGACCTCAGTTTGTTTCTCCTGACATCATGTCCATGTTCCTTGACTGTCATTTAGTTCTCTTTTTAACTTTACTGACCTCTTATGTTGTCAACAGTTTGTTCATTTGGCACTTATTCCATTAAGTGGTCTTTGCCACTAGAGCTATTAGCACTTAACTCGCCTCCTTTGAGCTCTGCACTTTTGTTCTGAACTTTTGCACTATTGTTTGTTGCTCTGGATAAGAGCGTCAGCTAAGTCCTTGTAATTTAATGTAATGTTCAAATTTTTAATTCACCATCTGTCACTGGTGTTCAGCACTTGTAAGACCAGGGATGTGTCTGTGATGTTGCTAGCTGCAGCTTTCTTAGATTTACTAGGTTACCTAATGGGCATTGTTTATTCTAACTGACATGCTCCAAACGCAATTTCGTTGTACTTGTGACAATGACAATAAATACTCTGAATCTGAATGTGATGGTACATATATTGATTTCGAAAGTTGCATCAACCTTGGCTATTACATGTAGACTGCTCTGTAAGCCAGCTGCCTGTCACTGCCCAGTAATGTAAAACAATCATGTAAGACAGGCAGCAATGGGATGGTAGTTTCATGCCATAATCTATGCAGCAAGTAACCATGACATGGGTACCTGCAATGTTCCACAAAAAAAAAATCTAGTTGCACTTCTTTGATACACTGACTTTACAACACTTAACTTCCCTTCCTGAGATGACGTATACAGTCACAAAACTCAAATACGTGGTCAATTAACTTTTTTAAGGGGTAGGGCAGTGGCAGTTAAAAAGAACACACAAATGTTTGTTTATTTCAGAAAGTAATGATTTCACCGACATGCAAAAAATAATCAGTCTACATAGAAACAACCCGCTCAAGATTGAACATTCTGCTCAAGTGCACGGTGCACTGACACTAAATAACCAATCGGACTGTGGGAAGGGAAAATAAGATGAGTTGCGGTAACATTTAGTCTTGGTGTAAGGCTTGACCTTGCACCAGCAATAAAAATTGGCCTTTATAGTTTTTAATCTTAGTGGTCTTTTGCAAGACATTTATAAATTGATGAGGCAAAGCATATTGCCCTTACATTCAGACAAAAAATTCCAAAATGGACTGAAGGTTTAATATTACATAGAGTGTTCTATAGAGAAAGAGCAAGGGGTGCAATAGATAGAGAATATATGTTACTTTTTAAAAAATGCAAAAATATCTATCCTTTTTTATTCTCACCATATTTATTATCATGAATCAAAAAAGCAGAAAGGAAGTACCATTTGATTAAACAGATTACTCAGAGTTTACAGCAGCTTTCAATGGTAGTTAAAAACTTGCCTCGAGTTTAAACACTCATTTTTTGCATGACATATATAGGCAATATACTGTATACAACAAGGTTGGAAATTACCTGCTTGAAAGTGCCAGTCTTTAAAATGTCCCAATATTTATGTGCAGCACATGATGCATATAGACAGGTTTCTGAAGTACTTAAAATATCAAAATGACATTTGTTGAATAATCATGGGAAATGGGGTTGTTTGCTGCGAGAATGAACACCTTTCTTAACTTGATACCCACAATAAGAATGCAAATAGATGATTGAAGCCCTGTTCCAGCTATAGAAAGATTTTTTTTCTCTGCATCCCTCATGACAAAAATGCCTCCAATTTCTCATGAAGTTACTTTCTCACTGAGCGGTGAGACAATGCTAACAATTGTTGCGAATTTTGGATTCGCTAACTTTTCTGACAAAAGTTGGCGAAAATCTGGATAGACCTACATGTCATTTGCAACATTTAGCCACGTTAAGCGTCCGTTAGCAACATTCCCGTAACTGTTTGCGAAAGAATAGCAAATGGCTTTCTAGAATATTAAAATGAACTTTTTGAGACCCTAAAAACTGTTTGCAAACTCTTCTGCAATCTTGACGAAACCTTGATAATATCCTCACGAAACCCAATATGTGTCTACATTTGTCAACATTCGTAGCTCTGTTGTATAGTGGTCAATACTTCGCAAACCAAAAAGAACTTTAGCGACACGTGTCTCAACCGTTTGCAAATGCTTACAACTCATTTACAAACATCTGCATCAGTGAGAAAATAAATTTGCAAAGAAATTTTGAACATGCTCAAAATATCTTTGTGTCAAGAAAAATTGTTTGCGATCCTAAAAACTTTTAGCGAACTGCTTTGCGCCCTATTACAAGCTGACGAAACTCAAAATTGGCTACATTTGTAAGCATTCGCTGCTGAGTGAGATACTAGCTTAAGTACTGAAGATCTCCCCCATATAGCTGCTTCTCTTCTGGTAAAGCTGGCAGTACAATTGAGTTGTTTAGTCTTCCCTTAGTCTTCCCAGATACCATTTTAAATTCAAATAGCATCAAGAGCAAATGGACCCCAATCTCCAGAATACCTGCTGACTTTGAGAAACAATTAAAGAGACTGTGTCAGCCGGGGCACATGTTGCTTGACGGAGCGGAACTTCTCAAAGGCGTTGGGACAACTCTGTCAAGTTCGTTGGAGATTTCATGAAAGTGTTTATCAATCTGTTTATATCGCATTCATCCTTGAGAAGTTTGAACAAATTTTTACCAAAAAAACTTTCCTTATTGATAGTATAGCCAGTTCGTAGCATCAGTTTGTCGTAGTACGGGTTCTTGTAGCGTTATTATTGCTTTAAAGTTAGCCTACTGGAAGCAGTTGCAAAAGGATCTGCGACAGCTACATGTCAGACAAAACGTGTCAAACAGGTTCTGCAAACATTAAAGACAGTTACTTTATAAAAATTTCCCCAAACTTCTCAAGGATGCACTCGATGCAAACAGACTGAAACTCCACTACGAATTCACCGGTTTACCTTACCTCGCACTTTCAATGTGTTTTTGCCCAAAAAACCATGGATGAATGATATAATTTAGTTTACATGGGTTTCGGCAAAGATAAATGTGGTTACACTAGCAACTCCGCATTTGCAGGCCATCTTCTGTATTTAAAATAGCGACGAATGTACCCTTTACCCACGTACTAATAAGCTTAGGGTTTGTATTTCTGCTCCCTTGATATCGTACAGCATGTATGAAAATGTTTATCAACTGTACTCTACTATGCATGTGCCCCAGCCGACATAGTCCCTTTAAGTTAGAATATACAATGGTACTGACACATACCCAAGATAATTCTGATTTTGATTTCAAGTAATTGCCGAGGTACACTTTTTACTTCATTTTGAATATTGGAAAATGACAAAATTACTCATTTGTATGTTGGCAAATTGTTAAGCATCAACACCTAGTGAATGAGTGACGTAAATGCTAAGATGAATTCAACGGTTGATTTCCAGAAGTGGGCACGTCCGTCATGTCTTTTTAGAGAAATGATATTAAGAATTTGACAACGTCTGGGGACCATGTTCCATGTGTTAACCTGATGAAAACGTAATGAAATATCTGAGAAGATGTCTTAAAACATATAAGGAGACCTTCTAGCTTGTATCTTAACTCTTGGCACAGATATTTCAAACACCAGTCTGCTGGCTTGAGTACTCTTATAAGCAAATGCCTCTAAATAATGAAAATTGAATTCGATTTAAAAAAATCAACAGCATTAAATTTTTATTATTTCAGAGTGCAGCAAATATAGTCATACCCGAATACTATAGTCATGGATGTCAAAAAGCTTCTTGAACAAAATGAACGGAAGATATATACAGTGAAATGTAAGGCAAATGTAGCAAAACAAAGGTCAAAATAAAGAACAATCTCCATAACAATCACCATCCAAACAGCTTTAGAAATTTCATTCATCATGTGGATAGCTTGTGGCGTGGTAATTAGAAAGTTCAGCTAAAGAACAAGTTGCTAAAAAACATTACCTTTTGCCAGACGCAAAACACGCACACGCACACGCACACACACACACACACACACACGCTTCCTGACCTGTTGACTCAGCTGTTTTGGTTACTTAAGAAAGCTACAGTGGCTGCTATTTGCCAACCAATTTTCTAAGCGATGCTTTGATTGACTGATTGGACTTGTGTACTTGTAGAAGTTTTAGACTGGGCTGGGTCACCGCTAGAGGTACCTTCTTGGGGATTTTCCAGTTCTCTGCTCATTTTGTATTGAACTTGAGTGCTTCTTGGCCAAAATTAGCTTATGTGTTTTATGCCTCATCAATGAAGGATGGATTTGTAGTGTTATCTTATTTTTACCAAATCGCGCTCGAGACTACTCGCCTCTGAAAGCTGTCTCACAGTCGCCCTGTTTGTAACGTTGGACGATGTGGGCTATCATCCAAATGAACTGGTAATGCTAATACTCAACTCACTTCACTTAAGGCCTTGGGATGATTGAATAAATTATGAATTACTCACCAGTTTTAATTTCTAAAACATTTACTTCAAATGTCTTTCAGCAACATGATGCAGATAAATCTGTTGAGTTACCTTGTCCAGTATGTAGTTTTAAACAAAAATCCTATGGGAAAATGTATGGGTTTTTGCACAAACAGCCAAAAGAAAGAATGAGCAGTAGAATGGCAGTAGAAAACAGAGATAAACGGTTGGATGCGTTAAAATATTGTACTTATCTGTTGCTGTTTGATGACTGTTTCTATACGATGTAACTTTAATATTTCAGATTTCTGATCAACGCGTTAGAGCAGAAATCAGAAGAGCTGCATTGTGTCGCTGGCATCAAGCAACTTGAGACCCTCCAGAATGGTATCCATAGCTGCGGGAAACTCTTTTCTCGCACCATGCAGTTTCTTACGAAACGTGACGTTTCATTTCAAATTCCCCAATTTCTGATTTATTCAATGCAGCAGGTCATGGCCATAAAATTCTCAGGAAATTAATGTATTCACAAAAGTTATCTGCATGGTTGTTGTGGGGACACTTGTGATCTCCAATTGATAAAGCTAACTATGATTGCCCCCTGCTTACCTTGTGAAACTGGTGACGCATTAGCTGAGTAATTTGCTTTACAGTTTGTCCATTAGTTTTCCCTGTCTGCAAGGGATACCAACAGATGCATTTTAGAACTATAATGGGTCTTAAGTCTGTGCATCGGAAACACACGTGCATATTAATGAACATAATTGACAGGCCTACTGAAGAAAACAGCCGAGCTGCAACAAAGGTTTGTCGGCTAACCTTTTTTGTTTGTCTGCAGGTTTG
The DNA here is from genome assembly GCA_029721435.1 of Gymnothorax reevesii. Lineage (NCBI taxonomy): Eukaryota > Metazoa > Chordata > Actinopteri > Anguilliformes > Muraenidae > Gymnothorax > Gymnothorax reevesii. The sequence goes on from CM056573.1 coordinate 111,501,285, forward strand.
TTACTGGCTGTGAGAATAAATGAGTTTGGTTCTGCTGAAAATGTATTGACTTGGGGTGCGTAGTTTTTCGGGAATGTGGCAAGTTTTCGATTTCGTGTTACTGGTTATTTGAAAAGGGTAGACATCTGACAAACTTTTGTTACAGCTTAGCCGTTTTCTTTGGTAGGCTTGATCAAATTCGGCGTCTGTCAAGCAGTTATTTTACAGTGGGGCAGTTTTTTAACAGTTTCTCAAAAGCCCATTTATTCTCATTCATACTTTGTTAAAATGCGATTTTTCATGGTTTTTGATTGATTGATAGAGATTTATTTCGAGTCTACAACGTATAAGTATATAAAGTACGAGTACATACAATACAAATAAAAATACCCTATGCCTCCACACAGGTCCAGACAAATACAGGAACATGTACATGCGAAAGCTGTAGCAGCCTTGTTCATTCATACGTTTTGTCCCTATAATTGGAAAACAAAATACATACATATATATACACATACACATACATATACATATGCACATATATACATATATACATATACACACTGACATACACACATAATAGTATAATAGTAATAATAATAATAGAAAATAATAATAGAAATTAAACAAAAATGAGCTCGAAAAGGAGTGGGAAGAAGACAAGCTTATTTACTCCCACCCCCAATTCATTCTTTTAAATTATGTGGTTGCAACATGCTTATATAGCAGTCAGAATGGTCATCATCATCATCACCATACAGTAATTATAGATAATTATAAATGTTTAACGTCAGACAATATCATTTATGTTAGCATATAACATATAATCCATGTTATTCAGGAGAAGTACATATAGTAATCGCAGATCGGTGACCATGGTAACAAGTTTTAGTTTTGATGGTGTGCCTTGTCCATCAGAGGCTCCAATGTGTTTTTTGTGAACCTGCTGCCAGAGGGGGGGCGCCCCCGAGCCACAGGACCACTCTCTGCTAAGTGTCCTTTGCTGTGCATTAAAAGAGACAATATTGGGAGCCTGCAGCCAGAGGGGGTTATCCTCGAGCAGCACAGCTCCCCTTGCCTGCCCTGTACTACAAGTTGTGTTGAGTGTGGGATACTCGTTTATTTTGTGTACATATTAAAGTTCTCTAAATGTTGGTTCCCCTTTAATTTATATATTACCATCATCACCAATATCTTTATCTGGATTAATATAGTTTGTTTCTAGAAGAAAAAAAAAATTGATTGTTATGTATTCATATAATGATGACAACAACAACAACAGCCACAGCAGCAGCAATAACGTCAATAGGAATAACATCAATCACAAATATCACAATCAATTATCATTAACCAGCAATAATACATATACTAGTACAATATAATAACTTGGTTCCATTATTCACTATGTTGTAGCTTATGCCCTCTCACATATAATAATAATCCGTGAGGTTAATTCACTTGATCCATTAAATGTATACCACGCTATATCACTTATCACAATCAAACACCATTTTCCTCTTCTCTGTACTTTGACAATATAAGTTTTTTGTATCTTGATTTGAACTGATAAATATTTGGACATTGTTTGAGCCCTGCCTCCAGTCTGTTCCAAAGCTTCACCCCACATACAGACACACACAAACTCTTCCTGGTGGTTCTCACCAGTTGAATCTTAAAGTTACCACACCCCCTGAGGTTATAACTCCCTTCTTTATGCGTAAAGAGCTTTTGAATATTCTCAGGCAGCATACCTTTGCTGGCTTTAAACAGAAGTTGACAAGTAGAGAACTCAACTAAGTCAACTGGTACTATTACTCAACTGGTAATATTAATAGTTGACTGTATGGGCAAACTAAGTTGTAAACGACTGTTTTCTGGATACAGTTAGTATGAATCAAGAACCAGTGTCTCCTCACACAATTTGTAACATTACAGTAGTCTATAATCAATAAATGTTAACTTTAAACGTATTGTGAAGAGTGCAAGTTGTATTGATGGTTTGTTGGGCAATTTCACACCAGACAATGAAGTAGACCAAATCAACTGATCAAGGATATTAACAAGTATATTGATTAGTGTTAACTCCTGTTCAGCCATGGCTTCAAAAACCTGCCAGCATCCCACATTAATCAAAATAGATAAAATGGCCATCTATAACCTTAAAAGTTGAGACTTCTCATATAGCAAGAGGCCATTGGACCACTGGGGACAGATCAGATTTTTTAAAATAAATTTGGCATCTCCAATCCCACCCAAATCCGGAATGCCCAATTGGTTAACTATGTACAAGGGTTGCTTGTTTGCGACCCCTTATTGCCAATTCAGGAGAGTTAAGACAGTTCACGGCTCTCCTCCGAAGCACGTGCCTGTCAGCCACCACTTCTTTTACACTCATTGGTTGAATCTTCGCTACTTCAGAACGAGGGCGGAGGATACCCAGACATGAACAGACTTAGAATCTTCCTGACGAGCACCCGTCTGGCCAACAGGAGGTGCTTGAGGAACGAACCAAAGCTATTTATTGTGGCCCCCGCAAAGCGTAGGGGGCCACTATGTTTTTGGTGCCGGTCCGCGTCTGCCGCCGGAGACCTTGCTTGTTACCGCGATAACTTGAAAACTTTTCGCTCCATCAACACCAAATCTTACTAACATGTTTAGCGACATCTTGACACAAACTGATTCGATTTTGGGTTTCATCCCTCGCCAATTGCCATTTCCAGGGCCCCCTCAATGGTAGCACCTGCGCGGGGGCCACATACGCGGTCGCCCTCGACCGACTGTTTCTAGTTTCTTTAACTTCCCATTCCCGGCAGTCCCTTCCCAATTTGAAACCCTGTAGTGCAATAGCCATTTGTGCGCTACTCTGAAAAAGCTGCCAACCACTGCCGGTTGGTACGACCGGTGCTCCAACCCGCGATGTGATAGACACTTCTGCACCTTAACCGAGTGAGATATCCGGAGATCTGGCATTTTGCTGACATTTTGCTCATCGGTTTGAGAGTGGTCCATGGGTGGGTTACTGACAAAAATGCCGACAGTTTTGCCAATTTTGATACAAACATCTTTTAAAGAATTTATTTATACTTTTTAAATCATTTTAATAACAGTTGATATTTTTTTTCTTAATACTTAGGCAAGGTAAAAATATAATGGAGCGTGGTGGTCCGACAGTGGGCCAGAAGTGGTGGTCCAGCATCTGAAAATCTGATTTTGCAATCTGGGCTTGAGTACACGATTTGGTCCCCCCCCCCACTTTGAAAATATCTCAGTGTTTCCCCTACATTCATTCAGCAGTGGCGCTGCGCCGCTACTGGATTACAAGTGCCGCTGCTAAAATTTCACATGATCATTAATATCAATGCGCTACTAATGATGTTTACTCACACTGTGTGAGCGCAACAACACACAACGTTATTTTGGACTTGTTTTGAGTCATCAACGAGCGCATCAAATCCTGTCGGACCCTCATAGGACATCAACGTAAAAGGTAACATTCAAGATTATACACGGTCTATATATAGCGAGTAGCGCAGGTAACGTTATTTGAACGTAACAGCGTAGCTCCATCAGGCAGTTACCGGGTAGTGAAAGTGACGGTGATAGCGAGCAGAGCAGCAGCGATTCAGAAAGATTGAGAAAATATACCGTTTGTCAGTTAATAAATGCAACAACTTCTCAAGCCAACAGTCTTATGCCATGCAGTGGTGTGCCGTCAGATGTCAGGAAGGCCTTCAGTAACATCACCCTTTCCCGCATAAATGCTCTTAAACTGTTTGCGATCAGGCTTGCCCGATTAACAATCAAAGAGTTTATCAACTGAACAGCCACCACCAATGCATGACAAGTAATGATTAACGAATGACAAAGCGATTACCTATTGGCTATGTTAATTGATGTGACTCCGCAAGGATGACAGTCTGCCTAAGAAGACTTCACGGCAATTATTTTCCTTATCACTCAGCTGTGCATCGTGCCTAACAACGCACTTTAGCCGTCACTACATTCAGACTATAGAATGAATTCTCATGACTTATTGCTCAATGAACCTCTTAAACTAAGTCACGCAATTCCAGAAATTATAAAGACATAGGCGATTGATATTTTCCATCGTCATTGATGTGTGGAAGTAAACGGCGTATATATTCATATTGCAATGTATAACAAGGCTTTCAAAAATAAATTAGATTCTCGTCAGTTCCACCAATCAGTCTGAGCAACTGTTTCTAATCGGGGAGGTAAACTGCGAGAGGTGTTTGTCATTAAGAAGTGAAAGGTGAGGTTATTGCTGGCCCTGTGCATCTGCCGATGGACCGTCACTGCATATTAACCGTATTTATAGGCTACTGTTTATACCGCCATATTTATATTGTTAATTCTGTTCATACTACTACACTTGCCATATTCATACAGTTTATATCTTTGCCACTGTCTTTTCTTAGATATATTTTAGCTTGTATATATTTATTTTTCTTCATGTTGATAGTTAAATGATATTCAAATTTTCAGATGAATCTGTTAAACTGGGTGGTTAGGAAGAGAAAGGAGGATGGAGACCATGGAGGAGCTGAATTGAGTAAAGTAAATTATAGATGCAAACTAGTCACCTTTAAGATAATGAGTTTCTTTTGGATTTTAATGTACAACTGTTTAGTTATACTGAGTACAAATGAAAACGCACCACTCACGAAATCTGGAATAGCTCCACGGATTGATATGTGAAGTATATACGTATGATGCATTTGAGATAATTAATGATTTAAGAAGACATGTAAACATCATTCAATTTCATTCACGATAATGTTAATGCGCGAGAAGTTTAAATGGTGCAGGGGTCAAACAGGAATGTCAATAACGGGTGTGACCGCAATTTGCATTGACACATGCGGTGCATCGTCGTCGCATGGAGTTGATCAGTCTCTGGATAGTGTTCTGAGGGATAGCATTCCACTCCTGAACAAGGGCAACCTCAAGTCCTCGGATATTGTCCATCTGGCGTCGACGTGAAAGACGTTGTCCAATTTCATCCCATAAGTGCTCGATAGAGGAGAGGTCAGGTGACAGAGCTGGCCACTGAAGCACGGGGATGTTCTGCTGTGCAAGGTACTGCATGGACACCCTTGCAGTGTGTGCCCTAGCGTTGTCCTGTTGGAACGTGTGGACATCGTGGTGTTGGTTGAAGAACGGCACTACATGGTTCTGCAGCATCTGGTCCCGGTAGTAGACGCCGTTTACCCTTCCTCTGCAGATATGGAGAGGGGTCCTGTGACGGTAGCTTATTCCACCCCACACCATAACGCTGCCACCACCCCAACGGTCCGTTTGAACGACACAATCGGCGTTATAACGTTCACCACGTCTCCGCCAAACACGTATACAGCCATCTGTGCTCCTTAAGTGAAATCGTGACTCGTCAGAAAAGATGACACCGTGCCATTGTCGTAGTAGCCAATTCTGGTGCCTGTTTGCCCACTGTAGACGCTGGTTTCGGTGACGATCCGTCAATATGGGGCCGAAATAAAGACGTTGTGCATGCAGGCCTGCAGCTCTTGCGCCCCTGTCCATAATCACAATCGTTTCAATTTCAGTAGGCGAAATCTGTTTCGAAAATATATCTTCAGTACTTAGCTAAGTGCATGAAATATTGGTCAGGGTTGTAAGGTGGAATGGAGGAAATTGGTCAAAAGACCTAATCGTATGGGTAGCATATATCTTGTCAGATTGCGAATGAGATTAATTGATATTCAAACTTCCGCATTAAAACTTGAGTCCACTTTCATTACTCTAGAATTGGGCAGCATTGAGGCAACTCATGGAGTAGTCCTTTTCACCCGTTCCAGCAAGCAAAAAGTTGAGTTTGGCTTCGCTGGAGCAGCTAATGACTCCGGGTAATTCCCTACGTCAGGATGACTCGCCATATGCAAGTGGTAGTTACCAAGAAATACTAAAAAGTAAAAAATAATACCTGCACATCAATGCAAATCACACAGATTACTGACCATCAAGTATTTTTATCAGTCAGAAACAGTCTTTGAACCAGAATACAAGTACAAACATCTTCTTCCACATAATACCCACAATACCATTCAAATAACTGAATTCATTGTGCTCAGATTGCCTGGCAATTACTTTTTCTTCATCTTTCAGATTTCCAGCAGACTAGATGCCTTGCGGCACATTACTGCCTCACTCAGTTCAGTCCTTGCACACTCTGCTAGACTCAGACCTCCTCTAAAGTAATAGTCCTGTCGAGTGTATGAAGGTCAGGATTGCTTTCACGACCTGACTGGTTTCCGGACAGATTTAGTGGATATTCAAATGTAACTTTTTGAACTCCATTATATTGAGGTTCTGACTGCAATAAACAGTTATGTCCAGATGTTTTACAGTGGACATAACTGTTTATTGCAGTCAGCTCTCGATATGATAAAACGGAGTACAAGTGAACGCTTTGCTTATTATACAAAGGACATTCCCTCAGTACATATGTCACCGTTTGTTGTTGTTTGCAGAATCCACAAAATCCATCCTTGTATTTTTGCCTGGCAACTTGGGTTTCGATTTGCTGTTCACATGCTTCTGCAATGTTTTCTGCTACACCATGCACTGCACGCGGATTTATCGCTGGTGAGTGAAGGAAATTACATTTCTGCACTTCCAATACCAGAGGAATTATTCAGAAAGGATTAAGAAAAACAAATACTTTGTGAAAGCACCAGTCGAATGTGGCCACAGTTTGTTTATGCTTAATCACGTTTGCCGGAATAAGATAAAGGAATATACGCGTTTAATAATAGTAATGATAATAGAGGGTGGCACGGTGGCACAGTGGTTAGCATTGCTGCCTCACAGCAAGAAGGTTGTGGAGTTTGCATGTTCTCTCCGGGTTGGCGTGAGTTTTCTCCGGGTACTCCAGTTTCCTCCCACAGGCCAAAGACATGCATATCAGGTTAATTGGAGACTGTAGAGTTATCAAACAGTGTGACGAGGCAGCAGACGTAGGCGAGTCGAGGTAGTTTAATAATCTCTACAAACGATACAATGTCATTCGTTCAGTCTCATTACTTAATCTCTCTACTTTTTCCCAAAACCAAGGCAACGAAACTAAACAAACTGCAACCTTGGCAACGGACCCGGAAGTAACAGAACCCTGTGTAACAAAACAATCCATCTATTATCATTCATTTTTAATACCCGCTTATTGCTCACTGGGGTTGCGGGGCGAGCTGGAGCCTATCACAGCTGACTACGGGCTGTGAGACTATTTACTCTCACACTCATACTTTTGGGCAATTTAGTGTCTTGTGGTGACCCACATTAGGAACTGTTACGGACATTCACCAAAGAGGTACTATGTGTACGGGTAAAGGTACATAGTGCCCGTTGTCAGGTACTGGTGACCCCGTTACTGATTAAGCATTTGGTAGATCATTATTCCTTTGAATCAGGTTCAAAAGCCAACTGCCCAACTCAGGACAAGTGGAAATTTTTGCTCCTTGAAGCCTAAATACTTCGAAATTCTTGTCTAATTGGCTAATCTTTTTTCACTATGTTAAGACTTCCATGTGTAGCTGTGAAAGTAGTCACGATTATGATGTCTGCTGTTAAATTATCATTATTTGCCTTTCAGGTATATATTCAGCAGTCTGAAAGGCAAATATAATTGTCCTGCTCAAATACTTCCATAGGTTTAGCAAAAACATTTAAGACAGTCGGAAAACGCATTACTAATGCCAATGTGCTTGCGGCTTTGATTACCATGACTTGTCTGTTATGTTATTCCTCATTACATTGCTGCGCTTTACTAAATTTTCTCTTGACACCAAATAGGTGACGTAATTCAGAACGCAGCAGGGGCTGTAACATTTTTGTACTGTACTGTCTTGTGGCAACAGCCACTTCAGTAATTGTCCTGCTCCACTAAGGGACTGGCCTGGGCCACTGTTCAGTGAACTGTCCTGTGGCATGAGCCACTGCAGCAGGTGTCCTGCTCCACAAGGGCACTGGGTCAGACAATGTAAATTACAATGTAAATGCCTGTCTTACCCTCAGCATGACTGTTGGCCAAATCATTTATCGAGCATGCCATTGTAAAACCCCAAGAAGACAATTCCAAACGGCGGATATTGCCTGGGTTGAAGGCCTTACGTGCTCTTTTAGTCTAACTTAAATTAGAGCATTCTTCTGGCTGGAGTGAATCACAATAAAATGAATAATCTTTCAACGTCCAAGGACGGGGCATGAAAACGCAATGGTTACGGTTAATCTGACTCCATAGGACAAGTAGAATACAAAATTTAGCTATAACCTCGTTAAAGATCTGACTCCAAATTAGAATTAGAATAGATAATATTGGGAACACCTGCGTGGATTTCGAGACAAACCTGCCGTCAGACACGGCAGCGCAAACCATCATTGCTCAGTAAATACGTCCCCAGGGTTAATTAAACGCAACTGTCCTGGAATCAATTCAACAATACTTCCATTGGTTAGACGAGACTATCTTGATAGCAGCATCGATGCTTTAACAATATAGCACTGAGCGTGAACATATCAAGAACCCAGATTATATGTATATACCCAAGGGCTCCTTAGAAAGATCAACCAGACACCGGCATATAAGGGTGTCTTTAATAGCTAAACCTTAAGAGCCGGTATTCAATAAATCCTTAAGGGGTAGAACATAATCCCAATCTAACTTAGAAGTATCGTTACCTACACGTCTTGGGAGGAATTTCCTCTCAAGTCCCGGTCGCAACAAGGCAAGAATATACGAGTATAACAAATCAAGAAAAATCACGCAAGCTGAAAAAGGAATAACAATAATTTAATTCACCAGATAGGCACAACTTGAATGAAAGAAATCAATGATAAGCCAATTACCGTAACATATCATTTAGAAGGATTTAGAGTATTTTCATACTTGGAAAAGATGAATGACCCCGTGGAGCTAAAGTCGCTCCACGTGGTCGGGGAGAACTCATGTTCCCCCGCTCCGCAGAGCAAGGCAACAGGTGACTTACCCCAAGAACGGTCAAAAAGAAGAGACCCGAAAGAGAAGAGAGCGCCACCTTAGGATCTCGTACCTTTAAAGGCTCCAAACCACGCCTCCGAACAAGGTAGAGGAAAGGTTGGCCGAATCAGAGTTTTACTGGCCTAGGTGATACTAATTTGCATAGACAGACTAGGTAGTCGCCCGAATGAATCTTACAAACGATGAACCATAATTCCAAGGGAAATGAAACATGTTCCATTCAACTCCTTGGACTCCCCCGAGAATAAAGAAACCAAACATGATAGGAATGTGTGCTAAAATGATGCAGATGTCATGGAAAAGCCTTAAAATGGAATATTATAGCCCAATAGTGTGATAAATATATGAGAGGTTCCTTTTAGGTTATTGAACATAAACAAAATATGAATTTGATAGAGGTTTAAGTTTTTTTAAGCCAATTGAAGTAGCTGCGCTTTAACTTCAATGAAACCAGTGAGTTTGAGTTCCAGAGATGCTGGGCCTGCTAGACTTGATGGCTCCCACCCCCCGCCGTGGGGAACAAAGGATGCCACTCTCACCGGCAGGCTGTAGGATTATAAAAGTTAACTGCTTGCTCTGGATTGTGTCAGTTCACCAAAACATTCAGATTTTACCAGCATAATGAGCATGTGTTCCAACACTAGGATTTTTGACCTATGTTGTAAGCCAAATCAAACTTTCAGGTTCTACACCATTTTGATAAATAAGTCGTTATTTCAATGTCAATTTATTTGTATAGCGCCTTTCACAGAGACTGTCACAAAGATGCTTAACAGTGAGAGATGATGTTAATGAAAGGGTGGTGCCTTGCCTATTCCCCACAACAGCAAATGAGGCAAAAAACTCCCTGTAGGGAGAAAAAAATCCTCGAACAGTGGTGAGAAAAAACTCCTCAGTGGGAGGAAATCTCAGGAGGAACCCGGCTATAGTGGGGAAGCCCATCCTCCGTCGGCTAGCTAATTAATAACAAGGTAAAGCAAAATAGGATAAAATGGCAATACAGTTCCATGAGTCCATCTAAACAGTGGCATCAGTAGCTCCAGGAAGTGGCATGCCGAGGATGGTGCAGAACTGGATCAGGACCGGATCAGGACAGCAGCAGCCAGCGCTCATGGTGAGGGACAGGACTTGGATAGTCCAGGACTCAGGATTGTGGAGGGAAAGATCCTCGGACAGAGACAGAAAAAAGTGGGGTGAGGCACTGGATAAAACTACTGCATATTAATAAAAATACAGTCCTGTGTCATGTGACAAGTGAGAATTTAGGAGCTGACTGGTCAGGAAACAGTCAACACCCCTCTATCCACTTCCTGCAGCACAGAGGCCCTACACTTACCCCAGCCTGGAAGATCACTTTCGATTTTCTGAACACTAGTACCATATCAACCTCCCCAGTGACTAAGGCTGTTGCAAGCCCCACTGGCACCGTTAATGCATGCTCAGTGCCACTGGTTCCACGTGGATTTGCTTGACACTACACCAGTACCATATGGACCTCCCCAGTGACTAAGGCTGTAGCAAGCCCCACTGGCACCGTTAATGCATGCTCAGTGCCACTGGTTCCACGTGGATTTGCTTGACACTACACCAGTACCATATGGACCTCCCCAGTGACTAAGGCTGTAGCAAGCCCCACTGGCACCGTTAATGCATGCTCAATGCCACTGGTTCCACATGTATTTACTTAACACTGGCTTCCAATATCGTGTGAACATATCATAAAACAAGGTTGTAGTCAGTCCGACCAGAGCCAATAAATGTTTATACATAACCAATCATGAACTAATCATAGGCTTGACAAAAAAGATAAGTTTTCGGGCTACTCTTGAAGATAGAGAGTGTGTCTGAAGCCCGAATTTGTCTTGGGCGATTGTTCCATAAAATTGGTGCTTTGTAAGAGAATGCTCTGCCACCAATCGTAATTCTAGAGATATTTGGAATTTTCAGGTACTCAGCACCTTGTGAATGAAGTAATCTTGTTGGGGAGTAAGGAATGAGAAGACTGCAAAGATATTCCGGGGTCAAGTCATTTAAAGCTTTGTAAGTTAGTAATTTTATTTTGTACTCAATTCTGAATTTTACTGGCAGCAAATTAAGATTTTTGAGCACCAGGCTAATGTGATCATATTTCTTAGTCCTACTCAGAACCTTAGCTGCAGCATTCTGCACTAATTGAATACATTTCAGGGCCGAGCTAGTGCAACCAGACTGTAAGAGATTAAAATAGACACAAATGCGTGAACCATTTTTTCAGCGTCTTGAAGGGACAACATTTTTCTGAGTTTAGATAGTTTTGAAGATGGAAAAAAGCCACTTGAATGATATTGTTGATGTGGGCCTGGAAAGAGAGTTCTGAATCAAGGGTCACTCCAAGGTTTTTAACGACAGCTCTGGCAGAAACAGAGAGGCCATCTAACTTAATGAATGATTCTCTAAGAAATTTGGGACCCTGTACCAATATTTTAGTCTTAACTGGGTTTAGTGAAAGAAAATTTTGCGTCATCCAAGCTTTAACAGCTTTAAGAAGCATCTCTAATCTAGTAACCGGATCATTTTCACCCGCCTTAAAGGATCTATAGAGCTGTGTGTCATCTGCATAACGATGGTATTTAGCATAAAGTCTACTTACGATATTTCCAAGGGGAAGCATGTATAGAGAAAAAAGCAAAGAGCCCAGAACAGATCCATGAGGTATTCCAAAGTTAACCTTGGAATACTCTGAACACTTGTTATTTACTCGGACGAGCTGAGATCTATCAGACAGATAAGACTTGCACCATGAAAGGGCAAGTCCGGAAATATAAACTAATTTTTTCTACCTACGAAGAAGAATATAGTGGTCTACAATATCAAAGGCGGCACTTAAATCGAGAAGGACGAGAACAGAGATGCGGGCACTATCCATAGAGAGAAGTAGATCATTTACTACAACAGTGAGGGCTGTTTCAGTTCTGTGATGCTCTCTATAGGCAGACTAAAAACTGTCAAATACCTCATCAGTTTGCAGGAAAGAAGAGAGCGATGCAAGGATCTTAGACAAAAATGTGAGGTTTGAGATTGGCCAACAATTGGCTAGGACTATGGGATACAAGTCTGGTTTTTTAAGCAGCGGCTTGATTTCTGCCATCTGAAAGGAAGTTGGAACAATACCTGAAATCGAAGAAGAAATAATTATGTGAAGAACTGGGCCGCCAAGAATAGGCAGGAGCTCTTTCATTAGCTTTGTGGGAATGGGATCCAAGATACAAGTAGATGATTTGGAAGTAACAACTAATTTGGCTAGTTCACTCAGGGATATAGGAGAAAGGGATCCAAACTGGTTTTTGTGTAATGCGGAAGACTCCATATCATAAGAAACGCCATCGCAAACTGGTATGGAGGCAGGGATGTTCTCTCTAATTACAATAATTTAGCCATTAAAGAAATTTAAAAAATCATCACTGCTGCAAGAGACTGGAATTTGAGGGTTACTTGCAGCATGATTGTTAGTGATTGTTAAGGCCACGGTTTTGAACAAAAATCGAGAATTATTTTTATTTTCCTGCATGAGATTTAAAATGTAACAGGACCTTGCACAAGAGAGAGCATGCTTATATGCAACAAGGCTCTCTTTCCAAGCACCATGGAATACCCGGAGTTTAGTGGAGCGCCATTTGCGTTCTAGTTGACAAGATTTTTGCTTTAGTGTGCTTGTCAGGTCAGTATACCATGGGGCTGGCCTCTTCTACTGAGTTATCTTTTTATATTTCAGTTGCGGACTACATTAAGGGTATAACGGAGAGCATATGCAAACTTTTCTGCCATATCGTCAATACAGTGGGCGCTGACTGGATGCTTAAAATAGGATGGGAAAACCTCAGTGAATTTTGTAAAAGTTGTTGCAGTAAAAGTACGACCAGTGTACATCCTAGTTTCTAACAATGCAGGGTTGGTCAGTTGTAAGCAGAATGTGATAAGAAAATGATCAGACAAACTGGGGTTATGTGAATTAATCTTGACCTGCCCAATGTTAATGCCAAAGTTTAAAGGAATAGTTCACCCAAAAATGAAATTCAGTCATTATCGACTTACCCTCATGCTGATGAGAAGTCCGTGTAGTTTTTTATTCCTCAAAGTGCAGCTGGAGACTGGGGGGGTTTCTTCCTGCACCGCAAATCCATATAACAAGCGTCTATGGTTACCAAAAAGAAAAGGTCCATAAAACTATGCAAAAACTTTGTAATATTCAGCCATACTGCTCGACCGCTACAATCCAAGTGTCCTAACATCCAGAGTTTACTCGAAACAACGTCATTTTTTTACAATTTTATAGCCTATTATTCTCCCTAGTATGTTTGCCTGGAGGCGGTTCTCCCGCGTATAAATAATTATTTATTGCATTGAAATGTGTGCCGGTCAGCCAAATTACCACTGCACAGAAGGTAAACCAGGTTGAAGCTGGCAAGCTTTCTGCGCAACTTCAGCGGAGACTTAATCTCTGTAATTGTCACTTTATCTTGATGAATATGTGACACCTTCTCCTACTACGCCACCATACCCCATCTCGGCGAACGTCCGTCTACCAAATTGCCAAAGTGGCAGCGCACGGGATTTCGCCGCTCGAAATTACCACTGCGCAGGCTGTACAGGACGAAATTACCACTGCGTGGTGCCAAGAAATTAGTTGTGATTTTAGTCTTTATTCAAAAATGAATGACTACATCAAGATAATTGAAAAGTTTAAATTTAGGGAAATCCGTAGACACCAAGCATGTTAAAATGGGAATATGGCTTACTGGGAATGTTTATTTATATTGCCTAAAAGTTGCGGTTGCTTATGGTTAACTTGCTCCAGCTGAATTGACCTAAGTATAATAGCGACCAGCTTTAATTTGCGACTAACGTTTGACTTTGAAGTGATACTCTTTCAGTATTTCAAAATATACAACTGAGATTAAATATACCACCCTGAGTCGCGGTGATTATGGACCACTCTTAAATTCTATGCATGCCATGCATTCAAATGCCAAAACGCAGCTTTTCTGTTGTGTCCTGCAGTGTAATAGGGATGTTAAATTGCACGCTGATCTTATTGTTCATCGTTTTCTGAAAGATTATCTTCGTAGAACAAAATTGTTGAATCAGATAAGGAGAGATGAAGGGCCGTAAATGCAGAGGTATAAATGTTTCCAGTGGTTTTATTTATATAGGCATTAGCTGTGGCTTGATCAGGTCACGACTGAGAGTATAAGATTCTGTTATGACATAACTGAATTGTGCAATTTATTATAAAACAAATGTAATTTCTGAAAGCGCTTGTGAAGTAATTCCCAATATAGGCAACCACAGACCTGACGCCATCACTCTGCTAACTTGCACAGCGTCAAGCCATTACTTTCACATTTGAAAAAGCAATGGTTTGTATTGATCACTTCCCCATCATGGGAACAATAACTCCTCTACCGCTTCTGGCTCCCTTGACTTGTCCTTTCTCTCAAAGAACCGCCTGACGTCCATGTCAGTGATAAGTATTACAAAACCCAAAACCAGTGAAGTTGGCACGTTGTGTAAATCGTAAATAAAAACAGAATACAATGTTTTGCAAATCCTTTTCAACCTATATTCAATTGAATACACTGCAAAGACAAGTTACTTAATGTTCGAACAGGTAAACTTTGTAATTTTTTGCAAATATTAGCTCATTTGGAATTTGATGCCTGCAACATGTTTCAAAAAAGCTGGCACAAGTGGCAAAAAAGGCTGAGAGAGTTGAGGAATGCTCATCAAACACTTATTTGGAACATCCCAAAGGTGAACGGGCTAATTGGGAACAGGTGGGTGCCATGATTGGGTATAAAAGCAGCTTCCCTGATATGCTTAGTCATTCACAAACAAGGATGGGGCAAGGGTCACCACTTAGTGAACAAATGCATGAGCGGATTGTCGAACAGTTTAAAAACAACATTCCTCACCCAGCTATTGCAAGAAATTTAGGGATTTCATCATCTGCAGTCCGTAATATCATTAAAAGGTTCAGAGAATCTGGGGAAATCACTGCTAGTAAGCAACAAGGCCGAAAACCAACATTGAATGCCCGAGACCTTCGATCTCTCAGGTGGTACTGCATCAAAAACCGACATCAGTGTGTAAAGGACATCACCACATGGGCTCAGGAACACAGAAAACCACTGTCAGTAACTACAGTTCGTCGCTACATCTGCAAGTGCAAGTTAAAACTCCACAATGCAAAGCGATAGCTATTTATCAACAGCACCCAGAAACGCAGCTGGCTTCGCTGGGCCCAAGCTCATCTAAGATGGACTGATGCAAAGTGGAAAAGTGTTCTGAGGTCTGACAAGTATACATTTCAAATTGTTTTTGGAAACTGTGGACGTCGTGTACTCCAGACCAAAGAGAAAAAGAACCATCCGGACTGTTATAGGTGCAAAGTTCAAAAGCCAGCATCTGTGATGGTATGGGGGTGTATTAGTGCCCAAGGCATGGTCAACTTATACATATGTGAAGGCACCATTGATGCTGAAAGATACATACAGGTTTTGGAGCAACATAATTGCCATCCAAGCAACGCCTTTTTCATGGACGCCCCTGCTTATTTCAGCAAGACAATGCCGAGCCACATTCTGCACGTGTTACAACAGCATGGCTCCGTAGTAAAGGAGTGCGGGTACTAGACTGGCCTGCCTGTAGTCCAGACCTGTCTCCCATTGAAAATGTGTGGCGCATTATAAAGCGTAAAATACGACAACGGAGACCCCGGACTGTTGAACAACTGAAGCTGTACTCCAAGCAAGAATGGGAAAGAGTTCCACCTGAAAAGCTTCAAAAATTGGTCTCCTCAGTTCCCAAACGTTTACTGAGTGTCGTTAAAAGGAAAGGCGATGTAACACACTGGTAAAAAGGCCCCTGTGCCAATTGTTTTGCAACATGTTGCTGCCTTTAAATTCTAAGTTAATGATTATTTGCAAAAAAAAAAACAAGTTTCTCAGTTTGAACATTAAACATCTTGTCTTTGAAGTGTATTCAATTGAATATAAGTTGAAAAGGATTTGCAAATCATTTAATTCTGTTTTTATCTACAATTTACATAACGTGCCAACTTCACTGGTTTTGGGTTTTGTAATTTGATTGAAATCACTAGCAAGTAATACAATCCTTGCTTCCAGTATGCAACTACTGAACTGCCTACAAATATAAAATTGAGCGGGAAAGACCAGTCAATATAAATTGGAAATTCTAATTTATCCTCATGATTCCGCGTCTCTGCCCATATTTGGGCATGCCCCATATGGCTGGCCTTTGTGATCATGCCTCGCATTAGATTTTGTTCCTGCTGCTACTACTACTGCATCAGTGTGTCAGCCCTCCAAAGTGATTTGACACTAGTAGGCAAGGCTACTGTTGTTGACTGCTTTGGGGGGGGGGGGGCTTCGGGAGATCCGGGGCTATTGGCCAATCATTCAGGGCTTCAGCCGGGAATGCCCAGGGATAACGACGCCCCTGCCAAGATCCATCTGGCTTAAATTGTGAAAGACTGGTACATGGAACATGAGGAATCATTTTGGCCACCTAAAAAGTTTTCAACACACACAAACTTGACAATTTTTGATAATCCGGCGATATGCTATAGTATTCGTAAAGCAACATTGACATAGGAGGTTGCATAGGCTAAAGTTGTTTGGATGCATGTTGTTTTAATAACAAGGAGAGGCAAAGTTGTGCATTACAATGCAGACACAACAATAATTGGCACCAATCTGGCACACATACCTGAGCAATCACCTGAATAAATGCCTGGTATAGCCTATCGGAGACTGGCACGCAATCAGTGCACTTGCAAATGAGAGCCTGCAGTCTGACCAATTGTGTGACGTCATTTAAACATCCATCTACAACAAATACGATCAGACAGATACATTTGGTACTTTGGTACTATTTGGTACTCAATTTGGTACTTCATTTCTGTTTACTGAAACTAAGCCCCTGTTAAAAGGGGCTTATAATCCATTTACATAGTTTCCCCACGGTTTCTACTGTGACTGCCGCTTAGGGCTTCTTAGGTTAATAAATTAATAAATTGTGGTTCTTCAGTTTCTGTCTCGGCATTAGTAATTTCCTTTATCTAGGGTGAGCGAGGTCATTAAGTAGAGTAAAGTTTTGGAAAGAGATTTCCAGGGTGGGTTTGTCTGCCACCGGTGCCAGCTAATTGAGCATCTGGAGAGCAAGATCCTTGATCTTCAGGGCCAGTTGGTGGCACAACATAGTTCGCAATCATTAGAGTTCCTAGAGGAACTAAGTAGTATGTCGTTGACAGAAATGGTGTGTATGCCGAAGCAGGGTGGTACGGGGATCCCAGAGCAGGCAGGGAGAGAAAGTTTGGTGCCTGTAGGTCGACAGCGCAGGGAAGGGCGCGCACGCCGTACAACGACAGCTCCTCCAGTGGTTGAGGTGTCCGACCGATTCCGGCCCTTGCAGGAACTCGACTTGGCCCCTGACCCTGAGAGTGAGGGGACTGATGAGCAGCAGGGCACCCTGTTAGCCTCTACCCCTCAGAAAAGAGAGTTAGTGAGAGTGGGGGACTCAATACTTTGAGGAATAGATAGCTTAGTCTGTTTGCGCAACAAGGAGTCTCGTACGGTGTGTTGCCTGCCTGGTGCCCAGGTAGGAGACCTCTTGGAGTTGCGGACAAGCTCCTGGCCAGAGCGGGGAGGGATCCAGTTGTCATGGTCCATGTTGGGACAAATGACATAGGTTAGGGTAGGTTTGAGGTTCTGCAAGGCAAATTTGTGGAATTAGCTGAGAACCTTAGGAGCAGGTCCTCAACGGTAGTGTTCTCCAGGATTCTACCGGTACCACATGCAAGCAGAGGAAAGCAGAATTTTATCTGGAGGTTTTACACATGGCTACGAACATAGTGTAGGAAAGAGGGGTATAGGATTATGGGGCACTAGAACTTTTTCTGGCACAGGGGTGACCTGTTCAAGCCTAACGGGCTGCACCTGAACTGGAGGGGTACCTTTGCACTAGGTCAGCGTATGGTGAGGGTAGCACAGGAGACATGGCTAAGTGAAGAGGATGGAGATGAATATAATATAGAAGGTTATAAGCTCTATAGGAAGGAAAGATGTAATAGGCGAGGAGAGGGCGTAGCAATCTATGTAAACCATAACATAAATGTACAGGAAATTCCCAAAACTGAACATTTCTTGCCCTGTTAAGATATGTGGGTCTGGCTCATTGACAAACACGAGACAGGTTTAAACATAGTTGTATGCTATCGACCGCCAGTTTTGGACAGTACAGTCAATGAAATGCTTTTTAGGAGGATTACGCAAGCTTGTAAAGGTGGAGGGACTATAATTATGGGAGACTTAAACTATCCTGGTATCAACTGGGAAATGGTGAAAGGACAGGGTAGGGGGGAGGAAGAATTTCTAGATGTTATAAATGATAATTTCTTGGTGCAGTATGTTAATAAACCTACAAAAGAGAAGGCAATTTTAGACTTAGTGCTCTGTAATGACCCAGATAGAATTAGCAATGTTGAGATATTGGAGCCACTAGGGACAAGTGATCACTCGACTGTTAATTTGGATGTTTCATAGGAAGTTAAAAAGGTGTATTCAAAAACAAAAATTTCAATTTTAGGTCAGCAAACTTTTACAGGATGTGCTCATATCTAAGTGAAATAAAATGGGAGACACTCCTGAACTGTGAGTCCGTGAATGAGATGTGGGGAAGATTTAAGGGGGTTTTACTTGAATCACAATGCAGATTCATTCCAAAGGTGTCCAAAAGTAAGCTGAAAAAGCAGAATCCTCAGTGGATGACTAGAAGTATTTGTAGGATTTTGAGGAAAAAGAGGAATCTTTATAAGATTTACATAAAGGATAACAATGAGAATACTAAGGCTGAATACTGTAAAATGCGGGCTGTGGTCAAAAAAGAGCTGAGGAATGCTAGAAGGATTGTATGAAAGACAAATTGCAGAGGGGGCAAAAACTAACCCTAAGCGCTTCTTTCAGTACCGTAGCACAAAAAGGAAAGTTAAGGGGCAGGTTAAGTTCACAAAGAATAAAAATGGATCGCTGCTATTTGATAACAAGGATATTGCGGATGCGTAAAACAGTTACTTTCTTCAGAAATTTACCTTAGAGGGGGTCTTTATTTGGCCAGAGGACATGTTAAATGCTCAAGATTATTTAGCAGAAATTGAGGTTTGGGATAACAAAGTATTAGACAAGTTGCGTAAACTAAAGGCAGATAAGGCAGTGAGTCCTGATGGCTTATATCCTAGAGTGCTCAGGGAAGTTGGTGAGATCATCTTTAAGCCGCTAACTGCCATCTTCAGACGGTCTTTAGAAACTACAGAAATACCAAATGATTGGAAACGGGGCAATATAATACCAATATATAAGAAAGGACACTGTACCGAGCCAGGAAATTACAGCCCAGTCAGTTTAACATTGCGTGTAAAATATTGGAATCTATCATAAAAGATGAGCTGGAGTTATTTCTTGGACGAAACAGTATCTTGAGGGATAGCCAACATGGTTTTTGTTAGGGAAGGTCATGCCTGACAAACCTTCTGGAATTTTTTGAAGAGGCCACCAGGACTTATGACCAGAGCAGGGCTTATGACATCATGTACTTGGATTTTCAGAAAGCATTCGATACATTACCGCATAAGAGACTAATTTTTAAATTGAGCTCCATTGGAGTTACAGGAGGTATTCTGGAGTGGATTCAAAACTAGTTACAGGACAGAACACAAAGAGTGGTGGTCAGTGGTATCTCATCTGAGCTAGGTATGGTGGGGAGTGCCATCCTCAAGGGATCAGTGTTGGGGCCCCTGCTGTTCCTCATCTACATTAATGACCTTGATAGTAATATTGAGAGTGTATTGGTTAAATTTGCAGATGATACTAAATTGGGGGGTTTGGCAAATAGTTTAGGGTCCACTAAAGTGATTCAGGATGATTTGGATAGATTCAGAATTGGGTAGTAATGTGGCACATGAAATTTAACATAGCAAAATGTAAAGTTGTACATGTAGGTAATAAAAACATTAGACGGGATTACTTCATGGGAGGTTTAAAACTGGAATGTGCTGTACACGAGAAAGATCTGGGAGTAATTGTTGACCAAACCCTCACAGGCTCTAGCCATTGTGACGTTGCAGTTAAAAAAGTCAGTCGGATGCTGGGATACATTGCCAAAAGTATAGAGTACAAATCTAAGGAGGTGATGCTTCTTTTGTACGACACATTTGTCTGACCACATCTGGAGTATTGCGTACAGTTCTTTGGACTATACTTTAAGAAAGATATAGAGGCTCTAGAGATAGTTCAGAGAAGAGCCACTAAGCTTATTCCTGGTATAAAAGATGAAAGCTACGAGCAGAGGCTGAAGATCCTTAATCTCTTTAGTCTTAGGAAAAGGAGACTAAGTGGTGATTTGATTGAGGTCTTTAAATATGTTAAAGGATTTAACAAAGTGAAATATGTAGGGTTCCTTCAACCAAGTGTTGTGAGTAGAACTCAGGGTCACAAATGGAAGTTGACCAAAGGTAAATTAAGCACTGATATTCGGAAATATTTCTTCACCCAAAGAGTAATTTCAATGTGGAATAGTTTGCCTGACCATATTGTTGAGGCAGAGACCTTAGAGGTTTTCAAGAGCAGGCTTGACTTTAAACTAGATACCATTGAGTCACTAAGTATCTGAAGGGATATATTCACAGTAGTATAAAGAAACTGGCGAGCGTAGTTGGGCGGAAAGGCCTGTTGTTGCCATTCATGTTATTGTAGCCCTGCTATATTCAGTCCCACTATGCACCACGCATGCGCAAGAATATTTCTCTTGCTCCTGCAGTCTGAGTACCGAACGACACTTTTTTTTGAACCAGAGAAAATAATTTCGATATAACTTCGCAGTTATAACAGTTAGCAGTATTGCGAGTGATAATTTTGTACACCATAACTTTATCTTGCTGTTTTATACGCCAAGAGGATATTTTGTTTGGTTTGAACTA
Source organism: Gymnothorax reevesii (assembly GCA_029721435.1). Classification (NCBI taxonomy): domain Eukaryota; kingdom Metazoa; phylum Chordata; class Actinopteri; order Anguilliformes; family Muraenidae; genus Gymnothorax; species Gymnothorax reevesii. The sequence continues at coordinate 111,522,326 of CM056573.1, forward strand.
GAGAAGAGCTTCGGTGAGTTATTTTATCACGTTCGTGAATGATATAAGAATAGTTAATATTATGATGAATTGGAGACCATGAAAGTTCATTAAAAACCAGTCGAAGCATTTACTCAACAATAGACACTTTTATGTACTGGATATGAGTGATATTTTCACATTTTCTTTCGTTGTTTTAGTTTAGACTTTGAATGAACCTGACGTGAATCTCCGTAGCTAATGTGTTCATTGCGCACACGTTGAGAAATTAGCTTGCTAATATTAAAACAAATAATATTAATAATAAAAAAAGACGTTAGCTTGACAGTTAGCCGACACTAGAAGTGAATGTGTATTGTTATACATTTTCCTTGTGCATTACGGGTGTGTTGCCGAACTATTTTCACGTACTGTCTGGTCAGGTTCGGTTAGCCTTGTTGGCTTACAGTTAAATTGTGCGAGCTTTCAGTTTGCTGCTGCTGAGATGTAGCCACTTTTTATGGGAGTATTACGCTGTTATGCCCGCTGAGAATTGGATGCTATAGCAAAAATCATAAATGAGATCTCATAGGAAAAGAAATGCCTGATTTGGTAACTGTTACAATGTTTCGTGTAGATTGGTTTTTTTATACGGGATAGAAGAACGGATTTCAGAGGAACCCAGATGGCGAGCCAGTCCTTGGAAACTCCACAAAAAAAAAAAACACCTGTTTGAAACATTCCACAGATGAACAGGTTAATCGGAAACAAGTGAGTGTCATGATTAGGTATAAAAGGAGCATCCCCGAAAGGCTCAGTCGTTCACAAGCAAAGATGGGGCGAGGTTCACCTTTTTGTGAAAAACTGCGTCAGCAAATAGTCCAACAGTTTAAATCTAACATTTCTCAACATGTAATTGTAAGGAATTTAGGGATTTCATCATCTACAGTCCATAATATCATCAAAAGATTCAGAGAATCTGGGGAAATCTCTGCACGTAACCTGCAAGAAAAGCCAACATTGAATGCCAGTGACCGTCGTCCCTCAGATGGCACTGCATTAAAAACCGACATCATTCTGTAAAGGATATTAACATGTGGGCTCATGAATACTTCAGAAAACCATTGTCAATTAACACAGTTTGTCGCTACATCTACAAGTGCAAGGTAAAACTCCATGCAATGTGAAAGCCGTATGTCAACAACACCCACAAACATCAGCGGCTTTTCTGGGCCTAAGCTCATCTGAGATGGACTGAAGCAAAGTGGAGAAGTGTTCTGTGGTCTGACGAGTCCACATGTCAAATTGTTTTTGGAAATCATGGACGTTGTGTCCAGTGTTGAAGTAATTACTCAAAGAAAGTAATGCATCACACATTACTGGGTACTTCTTAAAATAGTAATCCCTTACTTTACTCACTGCTGAAAGTAAATAGTAAATAAATGCAGCTATTTACATTACTTGTGGATTACTCAGCACCATCATCTGAAATTCACCATAACATAATTTAAACACCATATCATGTAAAAACCTGGCATATGCCCAGATCAGCACAAATCTTTTTTCTAGTAAGAAGGACACACGCAAGATCTCTCTTTCCTGCACTTTAAAGGGGACCTATTATGCTACATTTCCAAGTTTATATTTTAATCTTTGACTCCCCTAGAGTACTGATCGTCCAAAAAAGGGTCCTTATTTCGCTCATACTCTAAAAACCCCATTTGTAGTCCACTGTAGTCTCTGCCTGACAGGCCTCATATGGTTGGCTCTTCCGCTATGGCCCTCCTCCCCGTGTGCCCACTTTCTTTTGATTGGCCAGCTCAGTGGAGGGCGGAGCTGGGCGGGCCAGCATAATACAGTTTTCCGGGTCAGCCTCCCCTGTGTGAAACGTGAGACGCATCTGCCATCTGAGCTAAGCAATCGGCGAACAGTACATGTCCATGGATCTAAGGAAATGCACTTGTTCTAATAAACACAGCGACGAAAGTGGAGCATACAGTGTGAAAGTCTGGCAGCTCAAACTCTAATTTGAAGTTTAGAAAAGTTTAGAAACTTTTCAGAGGTTGAGTGTGGACATCCAACATTACTTATATGTAATAAAAGAAGGATCAGCTTAAAAGGTCCCCTTTAATACAGCTAAGCCAACAAAACAGTTGTAAAAATCAGCTCAAACAGCACTTCACAGAAAAGTGAGTCAAGTACAAGGCTACAGTACTGGCATAATTTCCCGACCTTCCTGCATCAAGATTGAAATCCAAAACGAAATATTAACTGCCTTTCTCGCCTTAATTTGTTATATTTCTTTTCATTTCATTCCAATGCTTTATTCTCTCCTTTTTGCATTCTGGAATATGGATGTTTAAGCATTGGAGTTGATTTGTTTTTGTTTATCTACAGTTGCGTAAGTGTCTTGCCGACATCGTTGCGTCTTAATTTCTGTCTGAATTGCGTGAACAAAAGTTATTTAGCTAACTTGAATTGCTACTTGTGTAAAGATTTGGATTTTTTTTAGAGCTTCGTGCTCATTGTTATCCGTTCTTGCATACCACTGTTTCGGATAAACACGCGGAGTTTAATTGCTTACCGTTTTTTCTGTTTCTCTATTTTTATTTTAGAAAGCATAATAAGATCTTGTTGTTTCCTGTTTCCAAATTTTTGCTTGATCCTTTAAATATATATTGCGTTGATGCAAATGAAAAAAAAAATCAATGTGATTGCTTGTTTTGCTTGTTATGTATATTGTTTTTGCCTGAATTCCCGTTGGCGTCGGCGTGGGCATTCCCATTTGTTTCCAGAGCATAACTCTGAAACTGTTCGACCGATTCTCACCAAATTTGATATAGTGTCTCTTCATAACATGTAGATGTGAACTGCTTTTGAATTTCATTTTTTCTGTTTCCATGGCAACAATTTGGACTTAGGCATATTGAAGGGTGGGACTCGTTTCCGGACCATAACTCTAAAATTTGACCTGTTTTTACGTGTAAAAACCATTCTAGTTTCTGGTTATGCCTGCTGTGGCGTGGATAAAGAAATCCTTCAATTAGCAGTTGAAAGCTGCCTGGCGCCCGAACAAACTTTTTCTTGAGTTTCCCCGTTTTATCTGCGCTACAACACACATGAAAAAGGCACGTTTGATTTGTTTTGCTGTCATCGGTCTCAATGGCCAGTATACTCAAAAGGAAGAGGAAGAAGTTTTTCTGGCTTCCAGTCCTGCCGACAGTTGAGGAATTTAAAGTAACGCGAGTAACTAGATACATTCTGTAATGCGATTACTTAGGTTTTCAATTGCTGTTAGATCGCATATTTCATTGCTATTAGATCTGTCACGTCAAGTCTGGTGGTGGTTTGTTTTAGCAGCAGCTTCGTTTTTATAACTTTTAGTACTTTTTAGTACTTTTTTAATCGTGTTGTCATTTTTTTTTTTTTAAAGTTATTATCATTTAACTTGTTTTACCGTTTAACTTGTTTTATTTTATCCGTTTCGTTATTTTAATTTATTTTATGTTTTTTAAGTATTTTCATTGCATCCGAGTATTGCCTTAAGCGCCTTGGCTAGCTAACCCCTAGCAGGCTAATCGCTATAATGGCTCCACTCACCTCTCCGCCAGGCTGCTTGAGCTGCGTCCGCATGTCTCAAAGAATTGCTGAGCTGGAGGGGAGAATTTCTACCCTCTACCAGTTTAGGGACGATGACCAGCTCATCGATTCCCTGGTTGCTCCTGCTCCAGCTCTTGTTGTGATGAATATCACCACCACGGGTGATCGAGATTCCATGGCTCTCCTCAGTGAAGCCCCTCGGACCCAAACCGAGGACCCCTGGATGCAGCTGGAAGCGAGGCCGAAGGAGGTCGTCAGCTCCACACCCAGCCAGGCTGAGCCCTGGGTCGGATCGCGCGGCAGGAGATCGTCACGAGTTCCGCCTGTTTGGGACCTGCTGCTCAAGAACAGGTTTTCCATCCTGGACGAGGAGGATTTGTAACCCCCGCCTTCTCCTGTTTGCCCGGCTGCACCTCTGCTGCCCACTCCGAGAGAGAATCGACCCCGTAAGACAAGCTCCACTGCCCCGAGACCGCCCGCTACTCTCATTAGTGGAGACTCAATCGTGCGCAACATTCGAGCGAAGTCCACCATCACGCTCTGCTTCCCGGGTGCCAGAGTTTTAAACATTTTAGACCGGATTCCTAGCCTGTTGGATGAATATCCTTATGTTCGGAACGTTGTAGTCCATGTTGGAACTAATGACACTTCATATCAACAGTCCGAACTACTGAAGCGTGATTTTACTTCTTTGCTCAATACGCTCAAGGACTTTGGGAAACATGTTTTTATTTTGGGTCCTATTCCAACTCTGGGTTGAGGGATAGGGCGTTTTAGCAGAATTCTTAGTCTTCATTCTTGGCTACAATCTGAATGCTCCTCTCACAAAATCTTTTTTATTGATAATTTTAATTTGTTCTGGGTGCGTGCAGCCTTCTTTTGAAGAGACGGAATTCACCCCACTCCGCTCGGTACTCGGAAGCTAGCTGAGAACATCTTTTATACAATTCACCTGTCAGGTAAATGACTAATTGATTCTCCGGTAATTGCGGTCTCACATTCAATTGTTACAATTACAATTCAGTAAGAACACAATCGCGAACTGGATCTAAGAATAACGCTGGCTGCCATCGCAGCAACTTGGTCACTATTTCATTAAGACCCCTGAGACATAAAAAATCAGCTAGCATTGTCAATATGACATCTTTTAATGTAAATTATTATCTCTAAATAATAAGAGCTTCTTAATTTATGATAATATCATTGAGAGGAAATTGCATTTTATGTTTCTTGTTGAGACCTGGCTGCAAAATGATAACGCTGCAACGTTCATTGAGGCTTGTCCACCTGACTACAAATTTGTTCAAGCAGCAAGACAAGGAAAGAGGGGCGGTGGAATAGCTGCTATTTATTCCAATAAGTTTAGCTGCTCCGAGATGGATCTCGGTAAATTTGCCTCTTTTGAATACCTTGCGATCCTCTTGAGAGCTGCCTCAGGTGTGCTCACAGCTCATTTTCATAACCCTATTCTGTGTGTTGTTGTTTATCGCCCTCCTAAATCGATTAACGGTTTTATGTCAGAATTTTCAGAGTTATTGTCCACAGTGGTTTTAAAATATGATGGAATCATAATGGCAGGGGATTTTAATTTTCACTTTGGCCACTGAATTTTTAAACCTTACGGAGTGCTTCAACCTAGTCCAGTGGGTGTCTTGCCCCACGCACAAACACGGCCATACTTTGGATTTAGGTTTTACTCTGGGCGTGAATTTGAATGACCTAAAGATCGAGGATCTTTTCATTTCCGACCATTTCAGTGTGTTCTTTGAAATCGAGGCCCCTGTTGCTCAAACCAAAGTAAAGCAATCCTTTCGTTCTTGTTTGGTAACTTCCCACACAGCCTCAAAATTTTCGTCCGTTTTTTTAAATACTTGCGTCAATATAGCGCATGTTGCCGAGAGCAATGAAATGCTAAATTTGTTTAATAATACATGCTTGTCTGCACTGAATGCTGTTTCGCCTCTCAAAATTAGAACAACACATGTGCAACAGAATTCGCCTTGGATCAAGGATTAGATTTGCAGCCTTAAGAGGGAATGCAGAAAAGCGGAACGGAAGTGGAAGGCCACTAAACAAAATGTTCTTTATGTGCATATGAAAAGCCTGTTAAATTCATATAATCAAGAAGTAACAAATGCTCAAGATAAATTCTTCTCTGAATTAATAGCCACTAATCATCATAATGTTAGATTTTTATTCAAAACAATTGACCGTCTGGTGAACCCTCCAGTTGCTGTTGATTGTGATAAGTTCTTGAAATTTTCTATTGAAAAGATAGCAGTCATACGGTCTAGTATCAGTCATGCTCCATCTGTTACTGTTTTGTGTCCTCGCTTAAACTTGCTGAGTTGTTTCGCACCGATTTCTCTGTTGGATCTTACTGAAACAGTGTCGCATATGAAGCCCTCATCTAGTCCCTTGGATATTATACCCACTAGGCTCTTTAAAGAAGTAATGATAGCTGTTGGCCCTACCCTGCTTTCCGTGGTAAACTCTTTCTGGCTGTGTTCCAGATTATTTTAAGATTGCCTGCATTCAACCTCTTCTAAAAAAACCAAATCTTGATCCAGCCATTCTTAGTAATTTTAGACCAATATCAAAACTGCCTTTTATTTCGAAAGTCTTGGAAAAAGTGGTTTTAGAAGCAACTTTTAGAAGTGGTGGAAACCAACAATATTTTTGAGAAATTTCAATCAGGCTTTAGATGTCAGCGCAGTGCAGAAACGGCTCTTCTCAGGGTCACGAATGATCTTTTGATGAATGCTGACTCTGGCAACTGCTCATTACTTGTGCTTTTGGATATCAGTGCTGCCTTCGATACAGTTGATCATGCCTTCAGATTGATAGGCTGAAAAATTGGGTTGGGCTCTCTGGAACGGTTCTGAAATGGTTCTCTTCCTATGTGTCGAACAGAAAATCGAACATTGGTGAGCATGTATCCTCGTCCGTACGCTTACTTCTGGTTTACCTCAAGGCTCCGTACTTGGGCCTATATTGTTTAGTTGTATATTTCAGTAAAATCCTCTGATTTCAGCAATGTGTTGGTCTTGCATGACTGTTTAGCTGATGTTCAAAATTGGTTGTCTAAAAATTTTTTGCAGTTAAACTCAAATAAAACCGAAGTCATTATACTTCGTCCAAAGTTGGTGTTGGATAAAATCCAATCATCACTTTGACCTCTTGCTCCTAATATAAGGCCCTCTTCCCGAAATCTCGGGGTGATATTTTATACTGAACTCAAATTTGAGCTCCACGTAAAGAAGCTTGTACAGTCATGCTATTTGCAACTCCGTTACATCGCTAAAATTAGGTCTCTTCTGTCATTTGAAGATACAGGAAAAATTATTCATGCTTTTATCTCGTCAAGATTTGACTACTGCAACTCATTATTTACTTGTCTGAATAAGAAAATTTTGAACAAACTGCAAGTGATTCAAAATTCAGCTGCAAGATTGCTCACTAGAACAAATAAAAGTGCCCACATTACTCCTATTTTGGCATCTTTGCACTGGCTGCCAGTCCTATTCAGAATTGATTTTGAAATTCTGTTGATTACCTTCAAAGCACTCCATGGCATGGCACCAGAGTATATAAGTGAGCTTTTAAATCCTTACAGACCGAAAAGATTGCTAAGATCCTCCAAGCAAGCATTATTGGCTGTTCCAAAGTCCAACTTAAAAACAAAGGGTGGTCGAGCCTTTTTGGTTAAGACTCTGGAACAGCCCCCCAAACAACATAAGAAATGCTGAGTCTCTATTGTCTTTTAAATCTCTTTTAAAGACTCATTTTTTAGGCTTGCTTTTGCTGATTTTACAGTATAAATTCTTTTTGTGGGTGTGTTATGTATGTCTCCTTTTATTATCTTGATTTTTCCTATTTTGATGTTTAATTCCCTGTTTCTCCATTTTGTTTTATTGCTTTTATGTACATTTATTTTACCAGTTTGTGAAGCACTTTGTGCTGTATTGCTTGAAAGGTGCTATATAAATAAAATGTATAATGTTATTATTCAAAGTAATGCGTTACATTACCGAGTTTCGGATATATGTAATCTGAGTACTGTAAATACTTTGTAATGCATTACCCCCAACACTGGTCGTGTTCTCCAGACTAAAGAGGAAAAGAACCATCTAGATTGTTTACTGCGTAAAGTTTTAAATCGGCTTCTGTGATGGTATGGGGATGTGTTAGTGCCCATGGCATGGATAACTTGCACATCTGTGAAGGCACCATCAATGCTGAAAGGTACATACAGGTTTTGAAGCAACATATGCCGCCATCCAAGCAACGTCTTTTTAAGTGACGTCCCTTATTTCAGAAAGAGGATGAAAAAGACTTTGCTTGGATGGCAACATATGTTGCTCCAAAACCTGTATGTATCTTTCAGCATTAATGGTGCCTTCAGATATGTGTAAGTTGCCCATGCCTTGGGCACTAATACACCCCCATACCATCAGAGATGCTGGCTTTTGAACTTTGCGCTTATAACAGTCCGAATTGTTCTTTTCCTTTTTGGTCCGCAGGACACGAAGTCCACAGTTTCCAAAAACAATTTGAAATGTGGACTTGTCAGACCTCAGAACACTTTTCCACTTTGCATCAGTCCATCTTAGATGAGCTTGGGCCCAGCGAAGCTGGCGGTGTTTCTGGGTGCTGTTGATAAATGGCTTTCGTTTTGCATTGTAGAGTTTTAACTTGCACTTGCAGATGTAGCAATGAACTGTAGTTACTGACAGTGGTTTTCTGGAGTGTTCCTGAGCCCATGTGGTGATGTCCTTAACACACTGATGTCAGTTTTTGATGCAGTACCGCCTGAGGGATCAAAGGTTACTGGCATTCAATGTTGGTTTTCGGCCTTGTCGCTTACGTGCAGTGATTTCTCCAGATTCTCTGAACCTTTTGGCGATATTACGGACCATAGATGATGAAATCCCTAAATTTCTTGCAAAAGCTCGTTGAGGAATGTTGTTTTTAAACTGTTCGACAATCAGGTCACGCATTTGTTCACTAAGTGGTGACCCTCGCCCCATCCTTGTTTGTGAATGACTGAGCATTTCAGGGAAGCTGCTTTTATACCCAGTCATGGCACCCACCTGTTCCCAATTAGCCCGTTCACCTGTGGGATGTTCCAAATAAGTGTTTGATGAGCATTCCTCAACTCTCAGTCTTTTTTGCCGCTTGTGCCAGCTTTTTTGAAACATGTTGTAGGCATCAAATTCCAAATGAGCTAATATTTGTAAAAAATTACAAAGTTTACCTGTTCGAACATTAAGTAATTTGTCTTTGCAGTGTATTCAATTGAATATAGGTTGAAAAGGATTTGCAAATCATTGTATTCTGTTTTTATTTACGATTTACACAACGTGCCAACTTCACTGGTTTTGGGTTTTGTACATAAAGCAATAATGGGAAAGAATTACCCCTACAAAGCTTCTGCCATTAGGGTCATCAGTTCCTAAATGCTTTTTGACTGTTCTTAAAAGGAAAGGAGATGTAACACTTTTAGGTATGTTTACAAGTCCTGTATGTAAAGTTAAACATTGGACATATTACAATATGATGTAACGTAAGAATTTTTATGCAGTCTGTTCATCATTCTGCGTATCAATACCCATTTTTTTGTTTTTAGGGTTAATTCCCCTCCGTCCAATACCAACGCCCTGAGCCAATCAGCACCAGTGGGTAAGGTAACTTAATTACCTTAATTAATTATCAGCCCATCTCAAAATTGCCTTGTCTGGCTTAGACTTTAGAATCTCTAGTTTAGAAACAACTTTGCAGCTTTTTGACTTTCAACAACATTTTAAATTCACAGCAATCTAGCTTCAGGCCTGGACGCAAAATTTTTTTCTCACTAGAGTTGCGGACACCCTCATTAACTCATTTGCATACAACCAATCAGCGACCTTGTGCCAGACCACTGAAGGAGTGTCTTGAGACAGTGAAATTTTTCTGTCTCTACTGCCCTTGCACTTAGAAAGCAAAAACCGAGATTGCGTCAGCTTATTCACGAAAATATGAATGCCCTGAACAGATTTTTATCTAGCCTAGCTGGAAACAAAAATGATTGGCAGGTTGGGAGAGTCATGTTAATAAATTGCAGCCCGTTCACACATTCCCGCTGGCTGTTAATCTTGGTAGATTATTGTGCTTTTTTCTGCGCCATAAAAACATATATTTAAATAGAAGGCTATAGCTATACTCTGGCAGAGGAGTGTGATACAGCCTAATCTTGTTATATTTCAAATGGGGTTTTGATTACGGCTCCGTGTAAATCTGGCTTCACAGAAAACACAAGAAAATGAGAATGAGTTTTACCATTCAATCCTTCTGAGCAAAACATAAAAATGTTTAGACTGTCAAAGGGGATAGATGTTTTACCCATGCAGAGGGCAACGTTTGCTGTCTTTCAGAAATGGGACTGAACTCAACCCGCAACTGTAATATATTGCAATAGTATCAGCCGATTAACCGCAGATAGTAGTACAGTACATCGCCCAGATAAGCCTTGAATAACTTGGGGCAGTGTTTAAAGTGTGACTGTTGTTGTAACCAAGTTTATAGTACTTATTAGCAATAATACTCAGTGTATGCTTTTAGCACATCCTGCGTTACCAAATTTTAGCTTCATGTTTGTTAAATTACAACAAAGAAAGGGAAAATTACCAGCAAATATCCACAACTGAATAACTTTGATTGAAATGCAATTTCTCATTGATATGATGCATTTCTGAGGGGACACTTTGTCAAAATAGCTTATTTAAGGCTTACAAGCACACGTTGACTTTGGAGACATAGCTCTGTTCTCATAGCTCACTGCCCATACAGGTGCGAAATTGAATGCAGGAAGCCGAAAGTAAACCCCCCCCCCATAGAACAGAGCCTACTGCAACAATGGTGTCAAAAAAGGGACATTGACATTGGTATTAATCACTGTAACTTATGAAACAAGTAATGAATGCTACACTAGACAAATAGAGCTGGAGGCTGTGGAGGGTTGTGATGCAAGCGAGACTGCTTCTATGAAGGAAAGCTTCATAAAATAAAACTTCAGATTTGACAATCTAGGAATGATCTTATAGGGCGACGTCTGTTAGCTGTTAAGAGGTCTCAGGTTACTCTGCTGAGCTTAAAACAGCTGAGCAACAGCTGATGAGATAGCTTGACATTGTACCTGTTAGAATTTGCAGAGAGCTTCATTTTTAGTCTCATGTCACCTTAATGAGGAAAACTGGCCACACCTGATAATGTTGAGTGTTTTCAGAATTTACATAATGTTAATATAAATGAATGATTGAAAACAGCTGACGACCAGTCATTAGTTTCAAGAGATGTTCAGTGATTCATCAGTTTTCAGCTCACCAGCCACCACTGGCATGAGTGTAATTGCATGTGTGCGTGTGTGCGCGCATGTGCGTGTATGTGTGTTTGGTCAGTGTGTACCTACTCTTGTGGGGACAAAATGTCCACAAAAGAGATGTCATATAAGATTACTTTATGCTACATACATTTTCAGGTCCTTTTGCAGAAACTGAGCTACAGGTTAGGGGCTAAGGTTAAGGTTAGGTTGAGGTCAGGGCAAGTTTTAGGTATGTACTGGATATGGTAAAGGTCAGGGATAGGGGTTAGGGAATGAGAGGGAAAGTCTAAGAGATGACCCCTGTGCATGAGTGTGCTTGTGTGCTGAGAGGTTAAAGCAATCATTCATTCCTATAAGCAAAGCACGAATAACCTGCATTGCTATGTGCAAGTTGCACATTCCCATGTTTGAGTGAATGTCATCAACTGTCAGTGCTGCTCTCAGCAAAAATGTGACAGCAGTGACAAGTGACAAGAGTAGATAGTGTTATGAGAGGTGCTGACAAACCCCTCCCCTCACTTTTACACACAGGCACAAGATACATAGTCCAGAGAGACTAAAGGCATTAGGCTGTACATGCCTAGGATCGTACACCTATCTAAAATAATGATTTTAGATAACAGCCGGCAGCAAACAGGCTCATTTAGATGCATCAGAGATGCATCATGTGCTGGTCTTTCTATCCACGATTAAGCTAAACTTATTTTTGCATCCACAAAATGGGTCTCTCCTATTTTTATTAGTCTCTAGACATTTGAATTATTTGAATTTAGGAAAACAGAATGGCAGGTGGGTATAAAAAAAAAAACACATTTTTCGATCCTGAAAATGTTTCAGTTTCTTATCTGTCAGCTCCTCCAAATCTGCCAATGATCTCTTTGTTTTCTGTCCTGATAGTCGAACAGAGTACTGATCTTGCTTTACATTCCTGATTATTTTCACTCAAACCTGACATATTTTAAAGATCCTCAGAACATAAAGTGTTTTCATTGAATTTCTCTTTGTTATGGTTCTGCCTCATGTGTGTTGTTTTGTCATTGTGCTTATTAGGGGGCCAAGCCCGCGGGGCTTGGGGAACGCGTATGCAAGCATATGCGTTTCTCAGGACCAGCGGTGCTGGGAACCCTATTGTTTTTGTTCGGATTTCTATAGGGCCAAGCCCATGGGGCTTGGGAAATGCGTATGTTTGCATAAGCATTTCCCAGGACCAGCGGTGCGGGGAACCCTATTGTTTTTGTTCGGCTTTTTATCAGGGGGCCAAGCCCGCGGGGCTTTGGAAACGCGTATGCAAGGACACACCACATGTCACAAATTCAAAAGCCTCATATCTGCAGATTCCCTGAATAGCCCTGAATCAAACGGGTGGGGCCCTGCCCATTTTTCCCCGTAAATTTTTTTTTTCGCAAAATTGGAAAAACTGGAAAACCAACTTTTTTGAACTCCTCCTTGGGGTTTTGTCCGATCAGAGTTAAAATTGGCTGGTACACTCTACAGCTGGACCTGATCTAAACGTATCAAAAGAATTCTGTTCGCTTAAAATATGCGCAAATTATTTACGAATAAATTTTCTAGCGAGCTATAAAAACATAAACAGTTGTATATCTCGCTCAAAATAAAGGCTATCTACACCAAATCTGACATGCTAAGTTGGCATGTGACTATCGGGATGTGTGCCAAATTTGGCTAATTTTGGCTTCTAGGGGGCACTGCAAATATGGGAAATTTATATCTCTGAAATGGCAGCACCGATTTTTACCAAATTTGGTGGGTAAAATGCTGGGTCACTCCTGAGGCCATATCTTGAAGTTCATCGTGACTGGTCAAAGTGGGCGTGGCTTATTACAAGATACAAAACAAACTTTTATTTCAGCTCAAGTATTGTGCTGAGGGCTGTGAAATTTACAGTGTATATATAGAGTAGCACACAGACCAACCAAGCCAAAAAATTGTGTCTACTCCTCTCGGTGGCGTTGTTACGGATGCAAACGCATTTTGCCCCATAACTTTCACATTTTAAATCATATCTTCATAAACTTTACATCAACATGTTCCCCCAATAGAGTTGCATCTTCTGACATTGGCCAGGCCCACTCCCACAGCACATTTTTCTTTCTCAGTACACATCAAAAACCTACTTTTACGAACACCTCCAAGTGTTTAAGCTCCATCTGCACGAAACTTTGCGAATACAATCTCCAGACTGGCCTGATCAAAAATTATCAAGGGAATTTTGCTACGCCAAAAAATACAGTACTAATAAATAAATAATTTTTTCTGCTTGCTAGAAAAAACATACTGTTGTATATTTGTGTCATAGTCAAAGTGATCAACATCAAACTCAATTCACTAATTTTAGACATCAACCAGAGGCTCTGTGCCAATTTTGGCACAAATTGGCCAATAGGGAGCGCAATAAACAGAGAAACATCAAGTAGCATGAAAGTTGAGAGGGCAGCCTTGTTTGACCTCACATTTGATAGCAAATCTTGGTGATGTACCTCCTGGTAACGAAATGCAGCTATTTGCATTCCATGGGCTCCGTGGGACCTGGGAGCCAAGTTGCGCGGGGAGGCTTGGTCCCCTTTCTTTACTGCTTGCAGTTCTGGTTATTATTATTTTACTGTGGGTAAAAGTGGTGTTGCAGGCTAAACTATGCAAGGGAGGGTGGTGCAATTTGGAGGGTTGGTCTAGAGCCCTGCACTTACCTCAGACTCAAAAAATTACATATGTCTGCCTGCAGGGGGCGCTATAACATAGGACAATGCATTTTGGGCTATAACTCCCACATTATATGTAGCACATTCAAAACCCATATAGCCACAGATTCCCTGAATTGCCCTAAATCAAATGGGTTGGGCCACGCCCATTTCCGCCTATCATTTTTTTTTTTTGTAAAATCGCGAAAACTTATAAACCTACTTTTTTGAAATCCTCCCTGGGATTTTGTCCGATCAGTGTGAAATTTGCCATGAACACTCCTCAGCGGGACCTGATGTAAAGTTATCAAAAGAATTTTGTTCGGTCAAAATATGCTTAAATTATTAACGAATAAATTTTTCTAGATAGCTATGAAAACGCAAACAATTACATATCTCCCTCAAAATAAATGCCAACCACACCAAATCTTGGATCCTTGGTTGACATGTGACTGTGGGGGTATGAGCCAAATTTGGCTAATTTTGGCTGCTAGGGGCACTGCAAATATGGGAAATTTATATATCTTAAATGGCAGCACCGATTTTTACCAAATTTGGTGGGTAAGATGCTGGGTCACTCCTGAGGCCATATCTTGAAGTTCATCGTGACTGGTCAAAGTGGGCGTGGCTTATTACAAGATACAAAACAAACTTTTATTTCAGCTCAAGTATTGTGCTGAGGGCTGTGAAATTTACAGTGTATACAGAGAATAGCAGACCACCCATACCAAAAATTATGTGTCTACTCTACTAGGTGGCGCTGTAACTGATGAAAAAACATTTTGGCCTGTAACTTCCACATTTTAAATCAAATATTCGTAAAATTTATATCCATTTGTTCCCTAAATAGAGTTGCATCTTCTGACATATGCAATGGGAGTGGGCGTGGCCTATTTTTCTTTCTAAGTCACTGCACATCAAAAACCTACTTTTTCAACCTCCTCCTACTGTTTAAGCTCCACCTGCACAAAACTTCACAAATACAATCTACGGACCTGCCTGATCAAATGTTATCAAAATAATTTTGCTACTCCAAAAAAATGGGTACTTGTAAATAAACAATTTTTTTTGCTAGCTAAAAAACACATACTGTTTTATGTTTGTGTCAAAATTAAAAGGTATCAACATCAAACTCATTTTACTCGCTTCAGAGGTCAACCAGAGGCTCTGTGCTGAATTTGGCACAAATTGGCCAATAGAGGGGGCTATAAACAGAGAGATATCAAGTGACATGAAAGTTGATCGGATTCGCACAAAATTTGGTGAACATGACATGGAGTCTTTGTATCTCCTGGAAAAGAAATAGAGCTATTTGCATTCCGTGGGCTCTGCGAGACCTGGGAGCCAAGTCCCGTGGAGAGGCTTGGCCCCCTTTCATAACTGCTTGCAGTTCTAGTTACTATTTTTATTTGTGCTTATGCGTTTCCTCCCGTGCCTTACACTTGCTTTATTTTTCAGCTTTCATTTCATCGTCTGCAGATTGATTCACTCTTGCCCAAACTCCTGTGATGTCGTCTGACTGCCTTGAGCTTGCTCGCGTCTCATCGTTCAATCATGTTTCCTCATTCGGAATCGGCAGCGTTATTTCATTCATTGCTTCCACCTGTGCTCATTCTGGGTCTCGCGAAACTCTGAGTGCATGCGTTCTCTGATAGGATAATTAATAACCCTACTAACCAGTGTTGAAGATATTAATTCAGCATTATTGATTATATTTACTAATATTGATTATATATCATTATTCATTCATTGCTCATACTCATAATCAATAACTATATTATGTAGGCAGCAGAAAGACACGCACACATAACACACACATACAGACATACAAGTAGTTCACATACTGCAGTGCAGACACACACAGAGAAACACATATATACAAGCAATTCAGTTCACACTTGCATGAGCAGCTCACACACACATAAGCAGCAGCTTCTGTAGCTTTGATTAGTAAGCTTCTGTTTTCTTGATTCAAAAAACCATAATCAGAGGATGTGTTTGATTTCTGTAGCTTTGATCAATATTTGTCCAGCAGAATCATAAGTTGCTACTTAATCAATTGAATTATTTTAATTTGATATGCATCGAATTCATCCACTGGTATCTTTTTCTTTTTTATCTGGCTGTATTTTTTCTAAGTGTGACTGTAGGTCTCTTAAGGTGACGCGCATGCGTCTTTGCTCTGCATTCCTGAAGGGTTACCTAATTGAGATCTCAAGTTGCCTGTCCAATTGTAATGCGAGAATGAAAAGGGGGAGGACCATATTTGCGGTATAAAACTGTATGCAATAGTTCAGTTTTACGGTCTGCTGGGAGTTCTACGGGAAGTTCGTGATGGAGAAGATCTTGCGCAGGAGGAACGGGGCATCCATGAAAAAGACGTTGCTTGGATGGCAACATATGTTGCTCCAAAACCTGTATGTACCTTTCAGCATTAATGGTGCCTTCACATATGAGTAAGTTGCCCATGCCTTGGGCACTAATATACCCCCATACCATCAGAGATGCTGGCTTTTGAACTTAGCACCTAGAACAGTCCAGATGGTTCTTTTCCTCTTTTGTCCGGAGGACACGACGTCCACAGTTTCCAAAAACAATTTGAAATGTGGACTTGTCAGACCACAGAACACTTTTCCACTTTGCATGAGTCCATCTTAGATGAGCTTGGGCCCAGCGAAGCCGGCGGCGTTTCTGGGTGCTGTTGATAAATGGCTTTCGCTTTGCATTGCAGAGTTTTAACTTGCACTTGCAGATGTAGCGACGAACTGTAGGTACCGACAATGGTTTTCTGAAGTGTTCCTGACCCCATGTGGTGATGTCCTTTACACACTGATGTCGGTTTTTGATGCAGTCCCGCCTGAGGGATCAAAGGTCACGGGCATTCAATTTTGGTTTTCAGTCTTGTCGCTTACGTGCAGTGATTTCTCCAGATTCTCTGATTCTTTGGACGATATTACGGACCGTAGATGATGAAATCCCTAAATTCCTTGCAAAAGCTCTTTGAGGAATGTTGTTTTTAAACTGTTCGACAATCAGCTCACGCATTTGTTCACTAAGTGGTGACCCTCGCCCCATCCTTGTTTGTGAATGACTGAGCATTTCAGGGAAGCTGCTTTTATACCCAATCATGGCACCCACCTGTTCCCAATTAGCCCGTTCGCCTGTGGGATGTTCCAAATAAGTGTTTGATGAGCATTCCTCAACTCTCTCAGTCTTTTTTGCCACTTGTGCCAGCTTTTTTGAAACATGTTGCAGGCATCAAATTCCAAATGAGCTAATATTTGCAAAAAATGACAAAGTTTACCTGTTCGAACATCATTATATTCTGTTTTTATTTACGATTTACACAACATGCCAACTTCACTGATTTTGGGTTTTGTAAATAAAATATCAAAATCCTGGCTAAATTCTCAGTTTCTCTCCATGTAGCTGTCTCTCCGCAGTTTTCAACCCGCAACTACTACAATCTCCCCAGTGTACCTATTTTTATAGTGCAAGACAAGATAACGTTTGAATCTGTTAGATTAGGTGACGCAAAGGCAAAGTTTTTCTTCAAACCGTTCATAAAAATGAAAAAAAAAAATTGTGAATAAGATTATATATTCCTTCTCATCATTAGGCCATCATCATCATATAGTTAGCGATACAAAAATGAGACCGGACACTGTTAGTCACATTTGCAGCGCTTGCTGGATTTAGCCATGACATTTTAATTTAAACCAGGATGGTGACATATTGCACATGGCATCCTATTATAAACTTGCACCACAAATCTATGTTAATCTATTAGCTCTTATGAAAATAATGCTGGTCCGTGTACAAGTCAGACTCAAATGGAAATCTCCATTCACAATAAAGACAAGGCGCGCATGTTTCAATCGGCATCCCATTTAACTACTCATTTTGACTTGCATTCTAGCCCCTGCATGTGTCTTTCTTAATTTTGTCCTTTCTTGTTCAACTTTCTTGCAAATGAATCACTGGACAAGAGTTGGCTGAGATATATCTCTGATGTGCAACCGGGATGCTAGAATAATCAGGGTTGATTTACAGTAATGTGCATATATAAATTCACAAAGACATCAGTTTATTGCGAAGCTGGCTCAAGTATTGTTATGATCAAAGATTTCTCAAAGAGTTCTAGCATAGTGCCCTAGAATCTTTGGTTATGATTTCTTCCAAATTAAGAACGTTCCCCATAAGTTCCCAAGCTCACAAACAAGGAACCAAATGGGAACGTTGTCAGTAAGTCCTAAATGTTTTCTTTATAACGTTACAGTGTCACCAAAAGATAATCAAAATAGAAGGTTCCTTTAAAGTCCTCAAGGGAACGTTATCATATCACCAAACCGGAACTAAATGGGAATGTTCTGATTATGTCCCAAATGTTTTTCTTTCTAATGTTACAGTGTCACCACAAAATAACCAAAATGGGACGTTCCCTTAAAGTTAGTTTGGCTGCTTTGAACTGTTGCACTTTCATAACCTAAAGAGGACATTTCAGGAATGCTCCCAATGTTCTCTAACGGTTAGGGACGTTCGTTATCTCCAGAGAACCTTTAAGGAATGTTAGATAAAGTTCTCAAAACGTTCCCTTCTAGCTGGGGTTTCAAAGCCGTTTGTCATTCATAAAGCCTTGGCCTATCTTTGAGTAAAGGTGAAGTCCCTTAAAGGGCATTTCCTAGCCCAAACCACCAAATTCAAAATAATTCTCAGCATTGATAAATCACCCCATGGGGTTTATGAATCCACCAGAAAAACCTGTAATATCAATTTTCTTTATGACAAAAAATTATATTTCATTGTTTTTTTTTTGTTTTTGGGAGGGGCCACTCATTCTGGGGCCCCACAAAGTGTCACCAATGATTAAAATCATGTGCTTATCAATACACATTGTAGCTGATATATTTTCCTAATTTTCTAATGAATGAAAAAAGAATTTGTTGACATTGATGTCATACTGCATAGATATTTGTTCAAAAAATATATTCTGAAATGGAGATTTCCTACGGCCATGTGTGTAAACAACGGTGCATTTGACAAAGTTCCCGACCATGACACACCAAGGGAATTTGCTGAAATTTGCCCTAGGGTATGTGTTGACGCCGGTAACATCTTCATCCGAATACTTGCATCAACTGACCGTTGTAAACCCTAAAATGGGCTGTGTTCATACAAAATGGATTGTGTGAGTATAGCATTCACTTTATTCTTCTAGTTGAAGTTTTTTCAGTAATATAGTTATTAACTATAATCCTTTTGATGTTTATGCTTAAAATTATTTCTTATTCTTAGACCCTGAACATGAAAAATGATAAATATCCGCACACTGGATTGTAGCTCCCAATACTTTATTGACTGGAAAAGCAGGCAACATTTCGACCCAGCAGGGTCTTCTTCAGGCAAATGACTTTGATGAGATGTAATGACATCTACAGTTTTCATGTTACTTCTATGCTCGCTAATCCTGGTGCAAAGCGCAAGGGAGGTTTCCCCTACATTTTTCTTTTTTTTAAAAACTTGCCTCACAATCAATTAGGCATCATATTTGGTTTAGGCTACACCTTATGGAGGTCAGGGAAAGATATTGCTTTCCTCTACTGTCAGTCCTGTGTTCTCCCATCCTCTACAATTCATGTATTTCACATGCTCGAAGGCAAAACAACACTCAGGAGATGACGACCGATGCAATGAAGGTCTGCCAGAGCATCACATGGGAAGCAGACCAGCATCCGGTGATGTTTATTAGTTCCAGACTTCAGGCACTTTTAAAAATGAGAATTTAATTTATGATTGTTTGCCCCATTTCTTTTGAGCCCCTAAAATTGGGGGACCAGGTATAAAATAGTTTTAATTTAAAGAAGGCTCATCCAATATTTTTGGCAAGAAGCCTAAAAACAGAAAGTCTACCATACAAGCACATCTTGATTAATTAATTTCAAATGCACCGTGGTGGCATGCAGAGCCAAGACAATAACTAGTGCTACTGTCTAAATACTTATGCACCAATCTGTAAGATAAAATGACTGCCAGCCTTTTAAATTAATGTAAATAATCATTTTAATTACTGCAGTTCACTTAAAATAGTGCTACATCAGAACATTTTTTAACAGAGTCTGCTGGTCACTGATTACCATGCTCACCTCTCCCCTTTGTGGGTCATAAATGATGTCTGGCAACCCCCATATAAAAAGCAACTGCACATCTGGGAGGTCTGTTTTAATTTATGTGAAATTAATTAGGGAGAATAAGCTTTTTCTTGCATGGCACGTTTAAAAAGAGAATAATTAAAATAGCTTAAAGATAATGATGTGGAAAAATAAATCAAATAATTTGGTCACTTGGGCAAGGTTTATATTGTAAACACTGCAACATAATGAGACATTTGGACGTAAATAACCATGGGCGGGGGGGCGTGTCAGAAATGCCCCTCCGAGCTATTTCATAAAAGGTCATGTATAATCTCCTCGGCTGAGAAGTTGTGCTCCGTGAGCTTCATAACAGTTAAGCAACAGATAACTCATACCTTATAATTGTACCTATGGGCTACCAATCGCCAGTATTACTGACTGAGAAATTTCAGCTGAGATATTCAGATTGCTCCACTACAATCAACTACTTTCCCTCCTGCACTTGGTGATTGAATTTGGCTGTCTGGCATAACTGGACACAAATTCTGATGAAATTATACCTGTATGAGTAAGCTGAAAGCTTCAAGGCATGGAAATTGTTCAACAAGCTTACATTTCACTAGCCTATGTCACAGCTGCCTTCACTGAGGGAAGCCATCAGTGGTAGTTTGGAAACCAATCACTGTTGGGGTACAGTTTGTGCTCTGAATGGATATTGAGTTGCCGATATGTAAAGGTTTAACTGTGGAGTGCATCACTCAGGAATTTCACAGCTCCTAGTTTAAGCCTGCATTTGAATGATAATGGCTCATTTGATTTCCCATGGGTTCCCATGGCTTACAGCTTACATCCATATTGCTCCTGATGTGTTCTTCAATATCATGCAAGTCATTCGCTCCCTGGAAAATGATATGCAAAATCCAGGAATTAACACAGAACCAGTCACTTCCAAAAATCACTCTCCCTTGGCTCTTGTTTCATACTGTCTTGTTTCACAGAGGCAGCAGAAAAGATGAAAAGTTTAGAGTTGGATGTGTAGTGATTTCTGGTGTAGATCCAGGGTAATAATAAGGATTCTATGTTTCTGGTTGTTACATTCCACACAGAAAACAGAATAGGCTTCAGCAATGACAACAAAAAAAGCAGAATATCCCTGAAGGTAATAAGTGGATGCATTCTGATTGTACTGGCTGGAGGCATTTATGACCAGCCAGACAATATCCATCGAGTGTTACTGTCTGTTTTTGTTGGTTCTAACTAGTTTTCTCAGTAATTAGTGTAAAACTTTTGAGTTGTATATGGAAAAAGTACTGACACTGACATCGGGCATTCTATTCTACCTTATATTTAATTTTTGCAATTCGTTTCTTGTTTGTCAATTCAAAGACAAGAAAGAAATACATTTGTAAAATTAAAAATGACTTCGTGAGAGGAATGTACTCATGGAGAGCAGTGGAAAAACATGAAGAAGCAGAACAAGGTGTGGTGAGCCCAGCTTCTTAGATCTGTTTTCATTATTCAGTAGTGAAGGCTGTTGGTGCAATCAGCTATTAATGTTGGACAGTTAAGCATTTGGTGGTGTACAGCAAATAAGGTTGTACCGAATACCAGTGGAAGCAAATATCTAACTTGGCTCTCAAAAGCTTTCAGAAGTTGATCAGAGCAGTTAAAACTTCTTCAGGTCTCTAATTTTAGGTATAGGTGACGAGCTCACTCATTAACATGCTCACCTTATTTTAGAGATGAGAAGTGGATGCTTGGCTGTAATAATATTACTCAGTCTGACTCAATTTAGGATCAAGTATATCAATTAGTATGTGCACGCTTCCACATAAGACATTGCTCGACCCATTATTCAAACCACTCAAAACAATTTTTACTGCACGCCCAAATCATAGCTATCTCTAAGACTTCATTAAATGAGAGGTTATACTTAGAAAATATTATCTTCCATGTTATGCTTCAGAATTTCAGTTGAAGCCCCTGTAAGAGAACCCTAAAAGAATTGTTAAATTGTTGAACGAAAAATTAGTTACCTGGGTGCTATACATTTTCATGTTAACCGGTATTCAAGCTTGGGATTCTGTTGGTGCCTCACCAGTGACCCCCCCCATTCCAAAGTTGAAATGAATCTTACACCCACACTGTCGGTAGGGGGGGTGGGGGAGTGTGACACAATTCCCTATTGTGTTGCAATACATAAGTCACTGTTCATCCTCAAACCTCAACAAAGGGAGTTATTTTCATCACTGAAGCGCCTTCTAAAAATCATTCCACATCTAAAGTTACTTTTTCCTCTCGCAATAAAGAACCAGGCCAGCATATGTGCCATTCCTGATGGGATTTTAATTATTTAATTAACTCAGTAACAACTGTATACCTTTGATACTACCATGTACCCAAGTGCTTCCTCTTTTGGCGACTGTCCGCAGGTATTCATAGCAATGCGTATGGTAAAAGACAACACTTTTCTTGTACCCCTGTATGTGAGACTGGTCACTGATACTGTCATATGCACAACAGATGATAGCAGTTCATGTGAAATGGCATTGTGCTGTTATTACCGAGTGTTATGCCATAAAATGAGCTTTATGACATTAGACATAAGCTGCTGTAATCTGCTTGAATTTCTCGGTTGTATCCCTTCAAATCATCTTCAAAGAATTCACAGAAAAATATGATCCTTTGGAAAAAAGAAGTGCAGTGGAAATACATTGATAGCATAGTTGACTTGTAAGCACAATTATTTTTTTTGTCATTGCCCAGTCTGAAATCCCAGCTATCATGTGGAGGGCAGGACTCATAATTGATTGAAAATAGATCTTTTAGTCACAATGAATGGAATTTTCAATGAAAATCTTAGTGTATTGCACAACTGAAAACATGGAAGCTCACAGTTTGTCTGTTAATAATCAATAACTGGATGGCTCAAGAAATGAAGCAAAATTTAATTATCAAACCAAGAAAAGCAGTAGGCCTACTGATGAAACGTCTACGTCCGAAAATCTGGTATCTGTGAAAAACATACAAATAATTTGAAAGTACATTCTTTCAAAGCAAAACTGTTCACAATAGTGATATAGCCCCTCCATTGCTCCAAGATTCAACACATGGGAGCTCTGATACGTATGCTACATCTTTTCTCAATTGCTTAAAATTTAACACAAATGTTCTCAAGACTCACAATTCCCATAACAGTAAAAGAATTTTTCATATGTCATGGTCATGTTTGTCAAGGGATATCATTTCGCTTATAAAAGAAGACAGGCTGGCCTGGACTGGTTATGGCAGGAGGAAAGCCAGGACTTGCCTTCCCTCACAACGGCACCGTAACCCAGGGCTAGCGCAAGCAGCCGCTCCACGCGTGAATAGCTCCGCATCATTCGGCTTCTCTGGTTCAGTGTAGTGAGTTATATCTAAAAGCATGGCAGTCTGATGGATGACGATTCAAGCAAAACAAGACAACATGGTCGGAAAATGAAAGATTGTGAAAGGTGTCCTGCATTTCAGGACTCCGGCATAAAGCAAGATTCATCTTTGATTTTGGCCAATTTAAAAGGTACGCCCCACCTATGACCAACCGCCGCCCAATCAGGACACAAGGCATTGTCGCGATTTCCCCAACCAGTCACCAATCACCAATAACAGTGCACAGCCACTATGCCACTAAATGTGTGTTACCTACATCTACTTTTTACTACTAGCAGAAGAACTATTAATGTATGTGTTTTTATGCCTCATTCCCAGATCCGAGGGTATAATAGTCCTCCCCTCCTCAAGTAAGAAAAAAACAAAAAAAACTGTAATCCACATATTGTCCCCAAAACACCATCCTAGGGAGTCTAAATAGGTTCTGACCCCGAAATTCCACTCTGCAACTGTGGCCTAAAGAATCTGCACTCAACCTAGACCGCACAGTGGAAAGACTAGAAAAGATTACCTGAAGAAGAGGAGCTCAACCCCACATCCTTCAAAGAGGTCTCAAAACAGAGATAATGCATCCGCTACCACATTCTCTTTTCCAGCCACATGCCTAACTACCAAGTTATATGGTTGCAAGACTAAACTCCATCGGAACACACTGGAGCTTGTTACCTGAAACTTTGCCAAAAATGCCAAGGGACTGTGGTCAGAATAGACAATGACCGAACCACCCACACTGGAAACATACACTTCAAAATGTTGGACTACTAGGAATAAGGCTAAAGCCTCCTTCTCCACTGTAGAATAGGCAACTTCTTTGAGAAGTATGTCATGGGTTTTTCGACTTCAGCCTCATCTGCTTGCAGAAGAACTGCCCCAACGCCAACATCACAAGTGTCCATTGCCAAAGCATATGGCTGGCAAAAATCAGGAGCTTTCAACACCAGGTCACCAGATAAGATGGCCTTAACCTGATTCAATGCTTCCTGACATTCCTGGATCCAATTCCACTTGACATCCATGCCCAACAGATTAGTCAATGGAGCAGTAATGGCTGCAAAATTTGACACAAATCAACGATAAAATCCACACATCCCTAGTATATGCCTCAACTGACGTCGAGTGGTAGGTGTGGGCAACTCCATAATCGCCTGCACCTTTGCCAACCACGGTAGCACTGCCCCACACCCTACCAGGTGTCTGAAGTATGTAACCTGACTTCTCCCAAACTTTGGGAGATTGACCACAGGCTGAGCAGATGCTAATCAGCCTAAGAGAGCCCCAAGAAGGCCCAGATGACTCTGCCAGCTCCCACTATATATAACCGCATCATCAATATAAGTTACCTCTATTTACATATATACTTGTATATACAGTGGCTCCAATAAGTATTTGTACATTACTTGAAAATTCGACTACATAACAGCTTTTGTATATTCAGCTAAATGCTTGCTATTGTGTGTAAAAGTGATTAAAATGTTTGATAATATGTTTTAAACAAATATTTAATGTCAAAATGGCATATTTGGCGATTATCTGACCCAATAAGTGTCTATACAGTTCCATTAGTGAGTCACAAAACTTATAATACTCACCTAAAATTGACTCCAGATGTTTACAGGACATAGTTGACTCACTTGGTCTGATTTGGTCAAGCGTGACCATACTGGACACTCCCTCTCAGGGTTCCCACTCTTCTTGAAATTTTTTTCCAGGACTTTTTCAGCTGCCACAGTACGAGTCAAGTTATCCCAACATACACAAATAAATTCCACCCCCAAGCTTTAGAGAAGTGTCATTTTCTACATTTGTACCTTATATTTTGTACATTTAACCAGATTGCTTCAATGTTTATTCCTCTCCCTCTTTCTCTCTTGTACTTTCTCCACAAAACATTGTTATATGTTCAATATATCACCTAAACATTTTCCTTTAGTTCATCTGTTTACTTTTTACTTAGTTTTCTTTGTGCATCCAACACCTGCATTCTTAAAGTAAAAATCAAAATCACTGCAAAAATAAAAATATCAAAATCAAATCCTATCCTGCAGTGCAAAAAGGTCAATATAAAACAAAGCAATGCAATTTAAATGAAAATGTTCCTCTAAAAAAATTCTGTTATTGTAACTTCTTGAAACTCTCCTGCAGGTCTTTCAGTGCTTTTCCTGGAGCTTGCAGCTCTTCCTTTTCTCAGCCACACTTTTGCGATAAGCATTGGATTTGGACAGAAATGTGAAGTCCTGTTTTTTTTCTGCTTTCACTGCCATTTCGTCTGCCTCTCTCTGCATCATCTCACTGCTTTTCATTATTCTTCTCTGTTTTGCTTTGACATTTTCTATGTCTTGGTGGAGCTCTGTTCTTTTCTTCTCATTTGTAGTTTGTTCTTTTCTTTTTTTCATCCTCAAGGTACTGCATGTATCTCATTCTTGCTCCTTTGCAATATCAGTCCGACGGATTAAGTCTTTTGGCAGGGCTTCATCAACTGCACGCTCAGCCATTGCATCCTGGACCATGCGCAATGCTATCAGACTCTTCTCCTTCAACACCCCAAAATCTGACAAGTTGGCCTTACTTAAAAAAATCTAGGAAACCGGTTGCCTTGAAAAAGGCAAGTAAATATAACCAATAGTCTTAAGTTTTGTTTACTTCACATTTAATTGTTCAGTGTACTTTAATGGTTCAGTATTTACTTAGTTAAGTGAAGTCATTTCAACTCAATTCTCTGAAGTTGTTCCAACTTAAAAATGGCAAGTTGTTCAACTTACCAAAACCAAGTTTGTCTGACTTATGTGAACAGTAAAATTTACTCAGTAGAATCTAGGAAACCGATTGCCTCAAATGAATAAAGTAAGCACAACCAAGAATGACAAGTTCACAGGATTATTTATTTATTTTAGTAAAATATCATTCTCAGCATCTTAACAAAGGCCATTTACAAATTTAATTGTAAAATCAACACAAATCAGCTCTTTTCAGTCATGAAATAAGGATAAAAAAAAAATCTCAACAGCACTCAATAGCAGTTTTATCACAATCAAGCTTCAGCCAACTGCTTTCGCACCGAAACAGGAAGACAATAGCTGCAAACATCTTACTATTAATTAGTAAAAACTAGTCACATTTACATAAAACGTAAACAAAACAGAACCACCAGTCAAGTCTTCGTTTGGAATGTACATTTGACATGATTAACTCCAATGGTCAAATGCCCAACACCTGGAACCATCCAACTTCACAAGCCAGTTTTGATTTGTTTGCCCCATAAATTGAAAAACCATACAAACTGATATATAACGTGCCTAAAAATCAGCCGTTTGTGATTGACTAACCATCAGAACTAGGCAGTGGTCACTGGTTGAAAACATTCAGCGTGTAACAGTTGAATCAAGTGTCTATGCTTCAGAATCTTTTTCTGTTATCTGCAGCTGCTTGCAGTTAACCCACCTACTGCAAAAGCGTATTTTTCAAGCTCTGAAGTTTTGGCCTCAGGTTACCCACCCCCAGATTGAGCATCACCCTCTGAATGAAGTCAAAGAAGTTTTTTAATGTTTTTGGATAATCGAGATGAAGGGCATACATTAGTCCAAATATAAGGCAAATTGCATGAGCATGGCTTTCAATGTCATCCATGACGACAGTACCTTCCAGAATAATACCAATGTTGCATGGTTCCAGGTGTAGAGCATTTGGACCTGGCAGCTGACTGACTTCAGGTATAACAGTCAATACCCCAACAGGGACCTGCGTAAAGTCTGCAGTGGCATCAGTGTTCTGTGGATATAAAGAATGGTAGAAAAAAAAAAGTGAAAATCATTGCTTCCTAGTGCAAAGCATCCAACATACCAAATTATACAATACTTACAAAACAGACTTTGTAGAAGTCACTTCCATCATCCCCAAAGAAAACAGGGAGACATCGCAGGACAGCAGTCCTAATGGCAATGACGTCATTGGTCTACAAGTGGGTAAAAAGAGTAAAACTAAGCAAAAGCAATTCCTAAAAGAAAAGCATCACATTTTTTCCAAAGTAAGTCAGATAGAATAGATCAACATGTTTATAAGCAGTCTTTATACTTGCAGTCTTGGTCAACTAGATCAGAAGGTTGATATCACGGTCATGTTTGTACATTAAATGTGAGGCTAAACTCTGGTTGGCTTAGCCAAGCATACAGATCATTAGAAAAGAGAATTTGAAGTGGAGAAATTGTGTATGCATGTGCACGCGCAACTGAACATAGTCTAAAAGAACAATTTGCACAATTTCCTGCCCTGAGAAAAAATTAATGAGAATAAATGCTTACCCTTGTTTCAACCTGGGCAAGGATCTCAAAGTGTCTGGCAACAATCCCCTTTTTAGATTTGAAGATCTCAAGGAAACGTGGGGTATGGCGATCCAAGGACTCAAAGAAGTCTTGCTCAAGATCTCTACTAGCCACTCTGGTGAACTCTGCACAAACCTTTTAGGACAACACAGAATACAAGCACAACATTTTGTACAAAAGTAAAGAGATGAGGACATTTTGGAAGACAAACTGCACGAGGCAGACATAAATTTGGTTTTTATTATCTACCTCTTTGCTTACCTGTTGTTTTTTGAAAAGTGCTGGCCAGCGTTCTAACGTGTGCTTCACAGAAGGCTGGTCTTCCACTACTTCTTTACGCCTCAATGAGAAGGTCTGGCTCATCAGCCGATTCACATACACTGCATTTGGGGACCTTTTCTTCATCTCATTTTCAAGTACCTGTCTTCAGCTTTCAAGTGCTGAAGCATCCTGGCTCTGCGGAAAGTTTGGCAGGAAGTTTGTTTCACTTCTCCTGGGTCTCTTCAGTTTTCTTCCTGGTGGCTCTCCATCTGGGTTCTGCACTGTCCTCTTGTTACTGTTGACTGACACGTCTGCCATTCCACATCTGCAAAGTTTGGCGCAGAGATTACCCATTTTAAATTTTAAGCTATTCTTCCATCCATAGCAGCCCCTGGTTGACCCTGGCTCAGCAAGGCAAGGGTGCTTAGCAATCAGTGCCTCAGCAACAGTGGTGAAGTGTTCATCTTGTGGGTAAGCTAAGAAGTAAGTAAGTAAAGTAAGTAAATCTTTATTTGTATAGCACCTTTCGCAGCTTGAAAACACAAAGTGCTTCACAGTGGTAAAAACAGAGATAAAACATATAAAACAATAAAAACAATAAGAAACAACACAGTTATCAATATAACAATATACAAACACTGTGCAGCAGACAAGAGATTTGCTTATTCAAAGGCTTGTCTAAAAAGATGAGTCTTTAGCCGACTCTTAAAGATGTCCACAGAATGAGAGGCTCGCAGGTCCAAGGGGAGTGCATTCCACAGTTTTGGGGCCACTGTTTGGAAGGCACGATCTCCTTTAGTTTTCAGCTTCGTACGAGGAATGACCAGGAGGCCCTGATTGGAGGACCTTAGTGACCGACTGCAGACATACATCTGGAGGAGGTCACAGATATAAGCTGGCGCCTCGCCATGCAGAGCCTTATAAGTGAGCAACAGAACCTTGTATTGGATTCTGAAAGCCACGGGGAGCCAGTGTAGCGAGAACAGGATAGGTGTGATATGACAGTATTTCTGCGACCGGGTTAACAGCCTAGCTGCAGCATTTTGAACAAGTTGAAGACGATCCAGGGATGATTTGCTGAGGCAGGTGAAAAGTGAGTTACAGTAGTCCAGCCTAGATGATATGAAGGCATGGACAACTAAGTCCAGTTCTGAATGGGATACAATAGATCTGAGTTTGGCTACGTTTCTGAGGTGGAAAAAACAGGTACGGGTCAGTGAAGATATGTGCTTATCTAAGTGCATGGATTGGTCAAAAATGACACCGAGATTTCTTAGGCTGGATCTAACGTTACCACTTAAAGCCTTCATGTGATTAACAACCTTGGTCATGACAGAATCAGCGGCTACTACGAGAACTTCTGTTTTGCTTGCATTGAGTTGCAGGGAATTACAGGCCATCCAGTTTTCAATAGTGGACAGACATTCATGTAAAATGTTGATTTTTTCGATCTTATCTGGTTTAAATGACAGATATAATTGGATATCGTCTGCGTAGCAATGATATGATATTTCCTTAAAATTGCTGATAAGGAGGCCTAGGGGAAGCATATACAGAGAAAACAGGATCGGAGCCAGAACAGAACCCTGAGGCAGGCCACACGTAAGAGGAGAGGGGTCAGAAGTAAAAGGACCAACAGCCACCGAGAAATTTCTCTCAGTGAGATAGGATGCAAACCAACTCAGGGCACTCCCAGATACACCTACCCACTCCCTCAGCCTGTCCAGCATGATGCGATGGTCAACAGTGTCGAATGCTGCACTAAGATCTAAAAGCACCAGAATGGAGCACTGACCTGTATCTGAAGCCATCATGATGTCATTTGATACTCGAAGAAGAGCAGTCTCTGTGGAGTGCTTCTGCCTAAAACCAGATTGGAATTTGTCTAAGATGTTATGGTTCATGAGGAAAGGTGTGAGTTGGTTTGCCACTACTTTCTCAAGAACTTTGGACAAGAAAGGCAATTTTGAAATAGGCCTGTAATTACTTAGTAGGAATGGGTCCAGCGTAGATTTTTTAAGTAAGGGGTTTACCGTAGCCATTTTAAAGGATGACGGAACATAACCTAGCTCAAGTGAAGTGTTGACGATAGAAACTAGACTAGGGCTGACAGAGTCAATAACCTCCTTTAGCAGAGGGGTTGGTAGAATGTCCAGGGGACTGGAGGAGGATTTCAATGAGTTGACCACCTCAGTGAGTTGTTTAGGGGAGATACAATGGAAGCTACTCAAGGAGGCTCGCCGGGCCGGGCAAATGGGAGTGGTAAAAGAGGAGGGGATGGTGGGGTTTTTGATGTTGGCTCTCACGTCAGAAACTTTGTCCACAAAGAATGACAAGAATTTATTACAGTCCTCATGAGAGGAAACAGGGACTGAGGGGACAGGTGGGCTAACCATACTATTTATGGTCTGAAACAGGACCTTGGGATTTCGCTTGCTGGAAATAATTAAATCTGCGAAATATGAAGCTCTGGCATCCTTTATCATGGCATTGAGATCACCCAAAAGCTCTTTGAAATATAGGCGGTGGACTTGTAAATTTGTGGATTTCCACAAACGCTCTATTCTACGGCATTTTCGCCTGAGACTGCGGATATCGTCAGTAATCCATGGAGAGGAGTTTACAGGTGAAATGTTACGGGTGACCATGGGGGCAATATCATCAAGAATCACTGAGCATTGTGAGTTAAAAGATTGAACCAGGTTATCTATGTCACCATGAGAAGTACATTGCATTAGGCCCGCACATGCATCGCAGTTAAAAGCAGCGGAAAATTTCTCTGCCGAAAGACTATTTAAGATGCGCGATTGTTTTACACGCTTCACTGGTGCAAAGTCAGGATCGAAAGACAGACTGAATAAAATACATTTGTGATCTGTAACAGGTAGGTCTTCCGTGCAGACAGTCCTGATATTTAAACCCAATGTAAATACCAGATCTAAAGTGTTACCTTTAATGTGAGTAGGACATGATATATGCTGGGTCAGATTAAAGGATTCAGTCATGTTTAAAAAGCTGACAGCGAAGGAGTTCGTAATATCATTGACATGAATATTAAAATCGCCTACCAACAGGACTCTTTCAAACTGAACAATGGAAGCTAAAAAGTTACTAAACTCAGACAGAAAAGCACAATTTATGCCAGGAGGGCGATAAATAATAATGCAATAAAACGGGTTAACGCGCCCGACTTTTGACATTAACATTTCGAAGGAAGAGACCGTTCCAAAGCTCATCGTGCGTGTTTTAAAACAATTTCTATGAACCATAGCCAGTCCCCCCCCGCGACCTGTACACCTCGGCGCGCATGAGAAAGAACAGTTGGGGGGGCATAGTTCATTCAGAGATACGAATTCCTCTAATTTTTGCCATGTCTCTGAAATAAGAATAAAGTCAAGGTCCTTGGATACAAAATAGTCATTCAATATGTGCGATTTATTTGCAATAGAGCGGGCATTTAATAGCCCAAGGGATATATAGTCCGATCCAACTCTGCTGAACGAGGAGGCCTGTGAAAGAGAACGTAGACACCCAGGCACTGAAGCCACACTGGTGCGCGTCCAGCGGCGTTTTGCGAAGACAAAGGCAGGCAGCTCTGACGGTGAAGTAGGGAGCATAGGCCGGAGGCATGACAGCCTCACACTACGAGAGGTAGTGAGAAGCGATGCAGAGGTGAATCGGGTGAACCGACGCAGCCTTACCGCAACTCCTGCTCGTTTCCCCCTTCTTCTTGTCCGCCGGGTCCGGGTAGTCCTGCAGTTGGGGCAAGGAGCCCAGATTATATCCGGGATTTGACTGCGCAGAGTACGGTGCGTATTCCACTGTTCAGATCTTTGAGACAACGGACTTTTCACTGAGGTGCCGATGTTAAGCAAAGTATGGAAGTCATACGAAATAGCCAAATTGCCGATGCACAGACAGAAAGACAAAAACAGGGACAGAACAAACAACACCTGAGCCAAGCGACTTGCAGCCGACAAAGGCGCGGCCATCTTGGTAGGTATAGAATCAAGAACTTGTACATCTCCTCAGCCAGCTTCTGCAAAATATCATGCTTCATGTCTCGTGACACTGACATGCGTGTACCATCTCTCATGTAAATAAGGTTTCCCTGTCGAAGTCTATATTCAATATCCACTGAAAAATATGGCACCTCAAATGTAGAAGGCCATGGGTTACGTGAGGTCTCCTGATTGTGTGGCAGTATTTCGGTATCAGATGAACTAGTTGTTGACATTTCACATGCTGAAGATGAAGCAGTAACTGAAGACAATGTTAAAAATACATTTTCCAGGGAGACTATCTTCAGTGTTGGTCTTGGGGGCAATTCAGTTATGTCAGTGACATTGCAAAAAGCATTGTTGAAATCTGGGTCTCCATAGTGAAGCATGAAATCATACTGCAGACTGAGTCGTTTTTTCAGCTCACATCTGAGTTCTTCCAAATCATTAGGCCTTTCTTGGAAGGTAACCTTGCGAATGTCATTATCACCAACAACAACTCTCACTTGCCAGGACTGGTCCATGGTCCTGAAAGAATGAAATGACACATCAGCACAAAATATAACGTCTCAGGGTAACAAACAATTGGCCTTTCACTCTGTAGGCAGAGAGGGGAAAGATATCATTGAGGTCTTGTAACTCCGTTACAAGCAGGCATGTGCTACTTTTGCAGACTTCATAAGATCTGAGGTGTTCATGATACCATGCAAACATCTGTCTGCAAATGAACAGGACATTGGTATCTATAACCAAAACCTGATGAATCTGCTTGAACTCTGGAAGGCCGGCACATGAACCAACAGACACCACCATATCACTTGCATACTTAATACCATCTATATTAACAGATGTTGCTGCAAGGACTGTGTTTTGAGGGGCACATCTTGCCAACAATTGTTGCTGCACACTATCTGGGAGCGAAGATATCATGACACTCTTCACTTTATCCAGTTCAAATGCTGGTTTAAAAAATGAAGCAGAATCTAAGTGGTAAGCGATCATCTTCTGATGTCTATTAGCTAAAGTCAGAGCAACATTTCTGAAATTGTGGGCTTCACGAATGACTCGCTTGAAGAATTTGTGCTTTCCCTAAAACCTCATTGTCCAAACATCAACAAGTGGCCCATATACTTGAATCAGATGGGGGTAATGCTCTATGTAATGGTGTTTTGGGCGGAGTCTGTAGTGAGGGAATGCCTTTTGAAGCAAAGCCCTATGCTCGGACACCTTGAAATCCAAATAATGGAGTGACTCCACAGTAAACCTCGGAGACATGGCCAACTCAACCACATCTTTCAGGCACAGTAAAACTTCCCATGTTTCATCTTCCTCAGGGACATAATGGCCAATCATCAGGGGAAGCAGTCTGATCAGGCTCCAATTTTCATGACCATTTCCTCCAATGGTCCCTCTGGCCTGAAATGTTTGAAAAATTGTTTGAGGCTGGTTTGTCTTGTCTGAATGTGTGTAGGGAAATTCCTTTATGGCGCTATTGAGCATCTCAAGTGTGAGGAATTTCCTTTTTATCAAATCCTGAATGCAAATGCACAGCTCTGAAGGAATGATACCTTCAAGCAAATCATGGAGGATGTCAGGGAGAAAACCGCCAATAACATGAAAGTGCTCCAAATGATCACTTACAGGACAGCTGCTTTTCACACCGTACTGCTTTGCCATTTGCGCATCCTGCTGAACTTCCTTCACCTGCAGATCATGTGTTTGTTTTGTTCTCAAGCAGAAGTTACCAGATCTAACTTCGTTGTCTTGTATTCCCTGGCTTGTCGCCATGCAAAAGCGGCAAATCTTATTAGAGACGAAACTTTCATGGAATCGGGCCAATGAATGAGCAGCCAAATTATCTGCTGCAACATACAAAATGGTTCCTTTGACACTTGATCCCAGTTTCTCCACATACACACCATGCTTTTCAAGAAGCACGAAATCCTGAAGAAGTGGTCGCAGGACTTCGGAGTACCCGCATGCTTTGACAGAGTTTGCCTTACAAAGGATGGCCAACTGTATGGAGTTCAAAGAGCGAAATTTTGGTGCAAGATTTAAGAGAACCGAATACACTGCTCATATTTTGTGCTTCTTTTTAGAGGTTCCAAGTGGATTTGCAACCTCAAAGTCATCTATGTAGAGTCCCAGGGCAATGTTAAAATTTTCTTCCACCAGTAAAGTATTTTCTTTGAACAATGAACCATCTCTGAAAGAGCAGTATTCTTGCACATCACCACTACTAACTTCGAGAGCCCTGTCCGAGATTTCTGCTTTGTTTAGCAAAGCCTGGAGCATTTTAAGAACAGGTATGTAGACAACTGACTGCTTGTCTTCACCCGTTACAAACTCAACAGGTTCCACAATTTTAAATTCTTTGACTGCGTATGATGCTCTTCTGCAGGATGTGGATAGGGAACCTCCTACCTGAGTGTGCTTCAGAATGACATTGCTATCTGAGATTGCACTTACCATTTCTCTTACAATGGACAAATCTACATCAGGATAGTACTTCAGGAGTATTCTCTGAATAGCAGATAATAGCAAAGGTTTTGATAAGTCCATTATCTGCCGTATTTGCTGTATTATATCTTGCACAGCACTTTCAGATATATGGAGTATAGTTCTCATTCTGAGGAAAAGGGCTGCCAAATTATGCTCAAGCTGCCACTCCAAGTTATCAATATTATCTGCCATCAAATCCTCTTCTTGAAAATCTGTTTCATCTTGAATGTCACCTTCAATTTCAGTTTCAACAACTTCATTTGAAGTTACTGTGTGTGTTAACCAGTTGCAGTTCAAGCAAGGGATTTTAAGTGTCTGCCTGCCACAGTGGTTCTTACTCTTATGGGCATTAAATGTTGTTTAGACGCTGGTTTCAAAATCACAATCCTGGTAGGGACAATGGACTTTCTGGTGCATCCGGATGTGTGTGCGTAAATGTGAAAAAAACTCATTTTCTGCACATGGCTCTTTGAAATCACAAATTTGACACTGGAATACATTTTTCCTGACATGAATAGGATTATCATCAATCAAGGAGTGTGCTCTTGATAGATGTATCTTAAGTGCATTAAAGGACTTAAATGAACAGAGGCACTCTTTGTGAAGACATGGTAATGGTGATGTTCTTGTGTAGCCACCATGTTTCAGCCTATAATGCTTAAGGAGATGCCCTCGCTTTTCACACGTGAAGCTGCAAAACTTACACGCCGACCGCATTAATCGTATGTCCGTCGTATGTCTTGAATCTGCAAAAAGATTAAAAAAAAAAAATCACAAAAATGGCTTTAAACACATATTTAACAACAACTACTTAAGACAGGCAATATTTAATGTTTTTGCTTCAACGCATCATTATGAAGTAAATGTTGAATGGGCAATACAATGTATATAGAGTCATGAAATCATTGCTGTTTACATTGGCTAACTTCATATATGATGCTATCAGATAGTGACTAAAGTTTTCGTGAATTTACAATGTGACAGTAAGGACCAGTAATATGATTTATATGTGCAATACGTTCTCAGAATGCTTTGTTCATTACCTGGGATAAAAACAACCAAAAAGTACCCACTCATGTTATAAACTTACTGTACAGAGCACACATTTTCAAGTCTTACTCAGAAATCATTTCTAGTTTTTCAATAGCTATTAACGTATTCAAGATACTGCTGTCCACATTTCACTTTGTTCAATATCAATTTTTATCATCAATGTAGCGGACCAATTTCCCCATAGGTAGGCTAATGTCCCCGAACCGTTTAATCGAATTTGTTCAAGTCTCTGATTAGCGTAATGTGGCTTGTAACCTCGCAGTTAACAGTTTGCATTTTTTCAAAACCACAGTGTTACCAGAGACAGATGATAGTCACGATTATACAGGACCGTGAATGCCCGTTTTAGCGAAGAAAGAAGTAACTCAGACTGAGGCCTCATGACAAAAGCGCGAAAGCAGTTGTCTGCTAGCCAAGATCAGAGGTTCCAAGTTGAAATCGGGGAATGGGGGGGAAGATCTCCTGACAGAAAGGGACTGATGGCAGATGTGTATGCGGCTCGCGGAGCGAGCACTCTTTATGGCCAGGGGTCTGGGGCCCGCTGAAGGGCCCCAGGAGCTGGATCCCCCAAGACGAATTCTGGTGCTTTCTTGGACTCTCCTAGCACCAAATCTCAAGTTCAAAATCCCAAACCTCTCTCAACAAAGTGAACAAAAATTAGCAACACTAAGTATCATTTTATTGATGGTTCTTATACAATGTATGTATCAACAAAAATACCGACTAATAGTAGAAAAAAAGCACCTGAGTCACAAGAATTCTGAGCATGGCTTAAGTTCAGAACATCATGAGATATTCAAGGAGACTTGAAACTTGTGATAGATACAATAAAGTAATGTGGAAAATAATTATTAAAAAAATAAATCAGGTGGGAAAGTAGGGTAATTTTCTCAGAGACTTCCACAGAATTGAACTTCTTTTAGCAACCACCGATGTCACCATCTGCTGGCCATTAAATAGGAAGCAAATTTTAGAGATTTCTGAATTGGCCTCAGTTTTCAGACCCGAGTGCTGCGTCAATATTTTTACACAGTCTATGCTGTCGACTTTAGAGTTTTGGTTTGATTCGAGAAATCTGCATCCGGTCTTTGAGCCCCACCTAGCGAAATGCAGCGTAAGGATCACAAGATTAGAGTTTAAAAAAATGTGCGTGGGTGGCATTTCAGCGTAAATTAATTGCACGAGCAGATCAATTTTAATAAACGTAGAATTTTCGAGTATACGCCAAGAAAGCGGGAGATTCTGATTGCAAACGTGAGGTCCAGAGATTGTGTGTAATTTATGTAAAAAAAATGGGAGTGTAATGTGAATATAGGCCACTAGATGGCAGTATTTACCTTTTTTTGTTAAGCTCAGACTGGAGTCATGTTTAGACATGTCCTGGACATGTCTGGGGCAAGTCTCAGAAAATTAAAAAAAAGAGGTCTAAATGTGGGTGGGGTCTGCAAAAGAGTATATAAGGAAAAGAATTGAGACAGTAAAGTAGTAGGAGAAATTGCAAGAAGAAGGATACGTGTGACCAGACCTGTCATTTCTGTTCAAGACCTGTGAAATTTTCTTTTGTGGATTTTTGCCTGTGTTTTGGCCTTTTTCCTCACCCAGCACATCACCAGGAAACCCACCAAAGGGACTGTAACTATTCCTTTTTTTTGTGTATATTCAATCTTGGTCTTTAGTTGTAGGTTAGTGTTAGTCTTTGTCTGTTTAATTAAATGTGTTTAAGTTTTTAAAACTGTGTCTGTCATCCCTTGCTGTTGCTGTTGTGTTGTAAATTGTAATAACAAATTGGGGCCATAACAGGAGATTCTCTCCCCCCCGAATTGGCAGATTTGGAACCTCTGCAAGACCTGCAAACTTTTTTCAAGCCATGAACAAACAACGAAATAATTATGCAATATGCAACATGCTGCAGTATTGCTATGCGAGTGTTGCCCCAGTTGGTGAGTACTGCGTTTTGATGCTCACCTCAGACCTGTAGCTAATCAATCCTCCCTCAGCCTGCCTCCTTACCCCGTCGTTATCTTGTGTTGTCGCTTTTTTCCCTCGAGTGTGCGAGCGCGCACATACACTGACACTTGGACTATCTTTTTCCTATACTCCGGTGGCACACTTCGGCACTTGAATTCTTGCTTCCACGCCACTGAAAAAAAATAAAGATCGCTTGTATGTTATGTTTGCACATGTGCTTGCCCACAATGAATGCTACTTTTAACAGCTTGAAGCATGAAATTTGCATTTAAAATATAAACCAATGAATGTAAGCAGAGCTCTTAAACGGCATTGCGCTTTTCATTATTGTTAGCTAAATACCTTGGCTAACGTTAACTGTTAGCCACTCGTGGTGAAAGACAAACGCAAGTCTGAACATTATTCAGAGTTATCCTTATAACCCGAGACGAAAATCGGGCCTGTTCTATTCAATTTGGAACAATAAATTCATACCTAACCCATAGAAATATTTGTTAAAGTCGAATAAATTACCTTTAGACCGAGAGATGTTCTGCTCCTTCCAGCAGCCACTTCTAGAAAATTCCCGACCTGTATTGCTCTTGCGCATGTGCACCGCTGTGCAGAGACGGTCACTCCATGAACAAAAAGTTTCAAGTCCTGTTCACACGCCCAAACTCAGTATAATACTTCTTTCAGGCAAAACGAGTACATTACTCACATTACAAGAGTTGAAACAACAGGATAGTGAGACTTAAGTAAAGAACACACATGTACTTCAAGTGAGCATTGGTATTACCTTTTAGAGTGAAGTTTTCTACTAGCATGTCCTTGTTGACGGAGTACCCTCGCTCCACTGCTGCTTGTCCATGAGACAGAGTGAGGAGATATTTCATCATGTCCCACAGTGCTGTATACTCTGTTCTGCCACTGACAAATCTCCCAAAAAATTCTTCAAGCCTGCAACTGTATGGAAAATCTTGGAATTCTGCCTTGAGGTTTGCACTTGCATGCACTGAGAATGTTTTACACTGAGCAAGGATTTTGTCACACTCTGAGGCAGTGCACCATCCTGCATTGAGGAGAACCTGTAGGAGTTTCTCAAACATTACTATTGCATGATCAGTCTCTGTCACCATGATCACAGGGTCGAGGGAGCTCATGTGCCGCACTGCTGGGTACATAAGAGGACTTCTCTCCATAATTTTTTTGCAGGTCACAGCAAGGAAGGAGACACATTCCTTCTTGAACACCTGTATGTTCACTGGATTTTCCTGGAGCTTTTCAGATGCCTTCTCTAAAGCTTGTTTTGTGGCAAATCCTGTGTCCAGTTGTTTGAGTGGCACATGGATTGATTTGTTTTGGAGGTCAAGTTTCAGCAGCTGGACAGGTGTTTTCATTTTCTGCAATTCTTCCCTTTTAATAAAGCATGATAGCAAGCATCTCAGGATGGAGTGGAGCTCTTTTGCTAAGAAAGGCACCATTGGTGCATCTGTCTGGAATTTCTCCAAAAAAGGCTTCAGCTGTCTAGCAACCAATGCAAAAAACTGGAGCTTAGCCTAAAAAAGAGGGTCAGCTGTGGCCCCTTTTACTGTACAGTAGGATGCAGATGACGGTACTTTGCTTTTCGGGAGTTTCTGGTGGCTGCTTATGTACGGTTGCACAGCTGGCCACACTTCTATTGCCCGCTCAGCAACTGCTAAGTCTTCAACCCATCGATGGGCACAGAACTTCAGAGGAAATTCTGTTGTTTTGGTCACCTCAATGAAGTCAGCTCGTCTTGCTGGTGAGTCATGGAACATCTGCCAAAGTGCTCTGAGCACATCTCCCACCTTCCAACCTCTTTCTCTCTCTCCATCTTGAAAACTTCCATGAACAACATGCAAACCACAACTTCCCAAATTGATCATCTTTGGTGCATCTGGGTCCTCTTGGCTTTTGTCCTCTTGGAATATCCTCAGGAACTTCCAGCTGACGGCAGGGCCATCCATTGAAATCTGTAAGAGCTTATTGGGATTGAGTGGTGACAGGGCTCTCTTGATTTTTTCCAGAAGCTCCTCTGCATTAGTGCATCCCATAAACTCTGAATCAAAATAATGCACCACAACCTTCCCTTCACGTTCACTCCAGTGCCTCACTACAACATCCAACTGTTCTGTCTGTGTCACTTTATTCCGCCATTCATCAAAAGATACTACATAGCAAGGTGCTTTTCTTACATCTTTGATCCGTTGCTCTTTGAAATAAGGACCCAAGCCAAAACGTATAAGGTAAGCTGCTTTTGTTGCGCCACATGAAAACTTTTTGGCAATCTCACTGTCTGGGAACATCTGACCAAAAATGGCTGAGATATCAGAGCTTGAGTTGAATGAGTAGTGTGACATCACCATCTTAATCACCCAGCGAATCTCTGCTTCAAACACAGCCTGGCTTGAAAAAAATGCTGAGCTTCCTTGTGTTCCTGAGCTTCACTACTGACACTTTACTTATGTACACTGGCTGTTGGTAGCTCTTTGTTTGTTGGACAGCTGCTTCCCTCTCCTGTGTCTGTTGAAGGACTCTTTGTTGGACAGCTACCTCCCTCTCCTGCGTCTGTTGAAGGAGTCTTCCTCATGAAATCTGTCATTCTTCTCTCACTGTTCAATTGTCCAGAAATCTTGACATGGCCTTCCCCGTGCATGACTCTTGAGTGCTGAGACACCCATGTTACCAATATCAAAAGACTTCCTGCAGAGCTTGCAATATGCCCAATGCACATCTCCGGACACTTCTCCTAGCCAGTCCCTGAACTGGTGGTGTTTTTTCCACTCAATTTTATATATAAGATCTCACTTGGATGTTGACATCTAAATTACTTTCATTGCAAAGTAGCTAGCTAATAACTGCATGAAAGTCGGAGCTCTGCTCTCTGTGCACAAACACAGTATTTTAATAGAATTCCCAATGGGACAATGGAGCAAGTACGAAATACTGAGTGAAACGTGGCCTAGTAAGACTACCTGTTACCCGTCACTTTCTCGAAGCTGTATTCATGGTTGCTGTGGCTCAACTGAAACCAGAGATGTATTTCATCTCAGAGCGCACAGCCAAAAGTGACGGCACGCCCACTATAGCTCTGCACTGCTCCTCTGTCACTCAACAGAAGAGACAGAGAGAGGGAGAAACACCTCACACTCGATATACAGCGATGGCATCACTCATGAACTGAAAGTCGCTAGTTTTGGTGCTTCTTTGGAGAAAATAAATCCTTACTTGGGTCTGAAAAGTCAGTAAATCTAGCAACAAAGTCAAACACTGGGCAGCAGAACTGCTAAGGGAATATGCAGTTTGATTTGAGTCACGAGGGGCGCTGTGTCGGCTAGAAGCAGAAATGAAGCAGAGAAGCGCTACAGCTCAGCGTTGCCCATTAAAGGCAGCTGAAAACAGACACACGTGCGTAAAATGTTTAACCCATTTGCATTCACGCCCAAGGAAGAGAGAAGCAGAGGGAGGAAAAATAATTTTCCAGGACAACTCAAGCTTTTCCAGGACATTTAACTTTTTTTCTCATTTTCCATGTGTTTTCCATGACTGGAAAATTGGTCAATCATTTTCCAGGTTTTCCAGGACGCGTGGGAACCCTGCCTCTGTACACAGACTGGCCTATGTAAATGGCCTGAGCGCCTGACCATGCCCATAATGTATTCCTGTGATATATGGCTAAGACAGGCGAGATACCCCGTCGAATGCGGGAGCAAATCATTCAGGTACATAAAGAGGGCCAAAGCACCAGAAAAATTGGAACTAGGCTATCGTTTCGCCACACGACCGTGCAGTACATCATCAAGAAGTACAAACAGTCTGAACGCATAGCCAATGCAGCCAGGAAAGGACATCCCAGGAAGACCAGCCAGCGCACTGACCGGTACATCTCCCTGCTGGTACAGAGGGAGAGACAGTCCTCGGCCTCCAGTCTTGCCACCAAAGCGAAGGAAGCAACTGGAAGCCATGTTTGTGCCCAGGCCATCCGTAACCGGCTCCATGAAGTACAGTAGTGTACAAATACTTACTGGAGCCACTGTATATTTCATACTTGTTCATGTTGAATTGTTCATAAGTTAAGAAATTGCCATTCGTCTCCATCAAGTCAACTATAGACTATATATTCCTCTCATACCAATCTTCAAAAAATAAGGATTTGCAGTGGCTCCAGACAGCAAAAAAAAAAAAAGGACCAAGGGTCCTGTAGCTTACCGGCAAGCTTACCTCCACAGGCCATCTTGCACACAGCGCCCCCGATAGACCCACTTCCATCGATTCAATCAAAATGGCGCTCGCACTGTACATTGACGGTACAAAGGTAAGTTGATTATTTAATTTAGAAAAAAATTTATCACACGGTTTCGAGAAATACATTTTTTTTTAAATTTCTCAGTCCTTTAACATTGTTTCTCAGTATCTTGAACATTGGAGCCAAAATTTCAAGGGTCCATAAAACAGACAAAAATGATTACATCAAAAATCTGGCGATATGGTCTAGTAGTATGCTTGTGTGTGTGATAGTCTGCGATCCATCATCACATATTTCCCTCAACCCATCACACTCCCCTGTTCCTGTAAGATTCACACTGATGTGTGTGCGTGCGCGTGCGTGTATGATGTATGTGAGTCATTATGTGTGATGTGTGCGTGATTATGTGTATACTGTATGTGTGTGGATAAACAAACAAGGTCCAATACAGCTATACAATTATGTACTTTAGGTCTCTAGTGTCATAGTTTGTCACAGTATCTAATGGGCGAAAATCAGAAGTTTCAGCCAACGTTTACAGTTCATAGTCTTTTGATCGTTCTACTGCATAGGCATAAAAATGGTCATCAAAATACTTGACTTTCAGGATTCTCACAAACATGAGAGTGGACTCATTTACTGCCTGTGGCAATATATGGATGACTTCCCCAAACAAAGGTTCTTCTTTGTGGTCTTAAGCGGCGATATAGAACCAGTTCTATAAGTCTGGCCATACACATCAACACTGACACAAATACAGTACTAGTCAAAGAAAGCTCAGTCTCAAGGGTTAACCTCAACTTGGTTAACAAGCCATCTGCTTTAAGTGACCCCACACTCACAAGATAGAAAATTGATGTGACGGATGCCTAAGACAAATTGTCAATATCCTTATAGTGATACGTCTGTTGAATCTGATGTTTAAGAGCCAATGTCAGAGTCATTTTTGAAGTTGCAAACAGCATGTGCTCATCTTTTAAGTGCTTAGCTTCAAATCGCATGCACCAGAGTTTAGACAAAGGACCAAACAAACGATCATCCTCGGATAATGTATCATAAAATGATGTTTCGAGATGAGATTTGTGTCATACAGCTCTCTGAAGAGAGTATGGTGCTCTATTATCAGCTCCTTTAGAAATACAGCAAGCCCATTTGTAACAACTGGTGCAAAGATGATGCTGCTTATCTCCCTCAGTATAATCAACAAATGCCAATGTTTACTTCTACTTTCAACAAGATATCCTATTAAAAAGGGCAAGACCAGTAAAAGGCACCACATTTGAGACGTCTGTCTTACTGCACTTTCACTATACCTCAAGTTCATAATGACAGTTGGTTTATTTTTCACATTACTGTATCCGGAGTGAAAACTTGAAATTTGGTCATTTAGCTGTTCCAAACTCACCGGCCTCATAAATTAAATGGCGCAACATTCATTTGACATGAAGTGGGGCTGCACCTTCAAATATATCATGCATGATTACAACACTTATGTTTTCTGTTACATGGAAATACTGAAGCTTATTCAGACGAGTCCTCTTTTACACCCGTCTTGCTTTGTTCATTTACAAAGTAGACTGACATGTTGCTTGTAATTGTCTTAGGAACACAACTCAACTTTATCTTCATCATATATATGCATTTGTTTTGTCAATCGTACAAAACTCACATAATCTGTTTGCAGAAAAAC
The DNA here is from genome assembly GCA_029721435.1 of Gymnothorax reevesii. Taxonomy (NCBI): domain Eukaryota; kingdom Metazoa; phylum Chordata; class Actinopteri; order Anguilliformes; family Muraenidae; genus Gymnothorax; species Gymnothorax reevesii. The sequence continues at coordinate 111,565,540 of CM056573.1, forward strand.
TTTCAAGATATCCACAAAGTGAATGCATTGCCAAATTGTCTGCTGTTAACAGGCAAACTGTACCATACAGCAGGTGGCTTTGACCATTTAACTCCACTGTAAGACCAGACTTTTCCAGATATGATAAGTCATCTAGAAGTGGTTGCAAAATCGTCAAATCCATATACCCCTCTATCAACTGAGTTAAACAAAAGGCAAAGGTGAATATTTTTTTTTACATAACATGAATGGCAAGAACAGGCCGTTCAGCCCAACTATGCTCGCCAGTTTCTTTATACTATTGTGAATATATCCCTTCAGATACTCAGTGACTCGAGAGGTTTGATTTGCAAGAGAGGAGTTGCACTGTCGTGGAAAATTCTTCAAAGCAAAGTAGACAGCTCCTAGTTTATGTATTGTTGTCTTTGAACCCAAGTTAACATAACAAAACAAAACATAAGATGAATGGAGAGAACAGGCCTTTCAGCCCAACTACGCTCGCCAGTTTCTTTATGCACTACTCAAAAAAATAAAAGGAACACTTAAACAACACAATGTAAGTCCAAGTCAATCACACTTCTGTGAAATCAAACTGTCCACTTAGGAAGCAAAATTAATTGACAATCAATTTCACATGCTGGAGTGCAAATGGAATTGACAACAGGTGGACATTATGGGCAATTAGCAAGACACCCCCAATAAAGGAGTGGTTCTGCAGGTGGTGACCACAGACCACTTCTCAGTTCCTATGCTTTCTGGCTGATGTTTTGGTCACTTTTGAAGGCAGGCGGTGCTTTCTCTCTTGTGGTAGCATGAGACGGACTCTACAACCCACACAAGTGGCTCAGGTAGTGCAGCTCATCCAGGATGGCACATCAATGCGAGTTGTGGCAAGAAGGTTTGCTGTGTCTGTCAGCGCAGTGTCCAGAGCATGGAGGCGCTACCAGGAGACAGGCCAGTACATCAGGAGACGTGGAGGAGGCCGTAGGAGGGCAACAACCCAGCAGCAGGACCGCTACCTCCGCCTTTGTGCAAGGAGCAACAGGAGGAGCACTGCCAGAGCCCTGCAAAATGACCTTCAGCAGGCCACAAATGTGCGTTTATCTGCTCAAACGGTCAGAAACTGACTCCATAAGAATGGTATGCTGCCCTACAACGGAAGAAAGGGGTATCTCCTCAGAGTGCAGTTCTGAGAAAAATGAGTTTAAAGTATTTTTGTTGTCCAGTCAACTATATTAAACTTAGGATTCTGAAAATTGGTCAAATTCTTGCTTTTGGAAGTAGTAATCTAGCTGTGTAAAAATATTTAACACAAACTTGATATTTTACCCTTATTTCAGAGTTACCTCTGTCTGTCTGTGCATTGGGGCAAAATATAAGCCTTTCACACAACGCAAGAAAGAGGTAACTCCCATTGGTTTGTGAAATGGTTTCTGATCACTATGAGATCACTCACTGATACTGTATTATAATAATAATAATCTACAAAAAGCTAGTGTATAGCACAGTAACATGTAATATATAGATCATAAAATGGATTGTAAATGATTGTCTATATGTGTATTAATGTGAAAATATCTTCACAGCTTGCATACCATTTACATTTCACTTCGCAAGCAATGAGCATTTCTGGAGCGAAGTGGAGACAACTGTGTGCAGTCAGATGATGAAAGACATGAATACTGTATTGTAATATATCGATGGGCGAAAGCACCGTAACAACGATGTATTCAAGGTGTGCGAAAAGTGGAGAGAGGCTGGTTTTGTGTCAAAGCGCCGACCAAATTCAGCATCGCTGGAAAACTCTGAAGGCGGCATATTCCTAAGCGAAAAAAATAAAGGCAGTGACTCTTTTTACGCCAGTAGTAATCTTACTCCAATTACATATTCTTAGGATCTTCTGTATTTTCATGCACAATGTAGGAAATCAGGACTTGGAGCCATAGACTGATTTATACAGTCTATGTTTGTACAACGGCATTAACTATGATGTATCATCTGACGTTCCCTTGTGAAACGGCTGTAACATTACTTATGTTTTCTAGCGAGTTGCTCAATTTAGCTAACGGGTTAGGTAGACTGTAATTTTAGGTTCAACGTTTGATCACTAATGTGGAACTGTCAGGTCGTCACTCTCCACAATCAATAGTGAGTAGTGATTTGTGTCGTGTAGAAGAGCTGATAGCTGCACGAAGTTCATCCTTGCAAGGAATCCTAGAGTGCAAGCTGGCTAATAACTAACCCAAACGTTGCCTAACTTGAGTAGAGGATATCCTGACTGAAACTTAAAGTAAGCCGGCTTGCCAGTCTAGTAATGATAACCACAAGGCACGAAGCGAAAGCGAGATGTTTTCAACCCAGTTGAGTAGCTGTTTTTTTCGGATACGGAAGTTCATAAGAATAGCAAATTACAGTAAGTTCACGACTGGCGTAAAAATAGCCACTGCCAAAAAGAAAACAATACCAGCGGCCCTGATCTAGCCAGTTTCATTTATTTCGCGGTCATGGATGAAATTCACAGAGACCGCTGGCGATGGCAATAACCAAGAAATTGGAGTCGATGGCAGCTTTAAAACTCTAACTGAAGGCAACTAAAGCCATGACGATTACTTTCGAGCATTATATTTGCTGAAAACCCGATGTTGAGATTGGACCAAAGCGGTGGATATTCTAATGAACGTGTAAACGGAATATTCCCATCGCTCAGCCCATGTAAACGGCTTATTCGGAATATTACCTTAACCCGAATATGAACCTTAATCAGAATATGATGTGCATGTAAACGCAGTCAGTGTTTACATGCTGGCACACTGGCATTACATGAAAATACTCAACTCGTAGCCAGCGTTAGCTTGACGTTTCGTAAAATTATTGTACCTTTAAAACTATTTCTGATTATGAAAACAAGTCAGCTAACTTTAGTGGTTATGGTTTCTCGTTCTGATCACATGTATTTGGGGTTGTGCTTCTGTAACTTGTTTTAGGTAAGGTTAGCTACCATTGGCTGCCATTAGCTAAGCACAGGGGTCACTCACTGGTCTGTCAAGCCGTCAATTGTTTTATTTATTTAAATATCTAACTAACTTGCATGATGTCAAACTTACTGAGGCGGCGCTTCAATGCCAACTCCACCATTAGTCTGCCCCTGGAAAAGTTGGCCATCTTGCCGAAGGAAATTTGCTGATGCGAATGAAGCTGTACTGGCAGAGTGACAGGCAGGCTCATTGTTTACGTGCAGAGGGAGGAGAAGCAGCCGCACCGGCAAGGTGACAGGCTCATTGTTACTGTGCAGAAGGAGATTACAGCTTACTTTCGTCTCGACAGTGACTCCCGACATATCAAACTTTAGGATGTGTTAGAAGACTAATTCATCTGCCTAACCATCATAGCTATGACACGTGAAACTGAAAACACAGCTGATCAATCGGAAAAAAACGACTCGGATGAATTTACTTCCGTGAATGTTTGAATGTAATTCAGTGATGATGTAGCGACCCATACACAGAAAGGACACGGTAACTCAGGTGGGGTAACTCAGGGTGTGTACAGTAGAGCTTATTGATGTACGTTCTGCAATGATAAATAGCGGTATCTCAAGTGCGCCTACTAGCCTGTTGTACGGGTAGGGCGTGTTGTGCATTCTATACACAGAAACAATAAGGTAACTCGTGTTACGGTGTTCTCTTGTCGTTTCACCGCAGTTTTTGGGAGTTACCGTGAAAACAACCCACAAATATATCCTAAATAAGAGAAGGTTGAGTCAAGATATTTATCCACATGATGTAGCAGACCTTTAATGTCCCAAAAATGACAAAATCTCATTTTTGACAAAAAATTAGTTACCCCCTTTCGTTGTACGGCAGTATGAGGGCCCGATGTTCACAGGTGGAGGCCGTGCTTACAGCCCAATACCGTGCAGGACGTTTGGCATTTGCCAGAGAACACCAAAAATTGGCAAATTCGCCACTGGCGCCCTGTGCTCTTCACAGATGAAAGCTAGTTCACACTGAGCGCATCTGACAGACGTGACAGAGTCTGGAGATGTCGTGGAGAACGTTCTGCTGCCTGCAACATCCTCCAGCATGACCGATTTGGCAGTGGGTCAGTAATGGTGAGGGGTGGCATTTCTTTGGGGGGACGCACAGCCCTCCATGTGCTCGCCAGAGGTAGCCTGACTGCCATTAGGTTCCGAGATGAGATCCCCAGACCCCTTGTGAGACCATATGCTGGTGTGGTTGGGCCTGGGTTCCTCCTAATGCAAGACAATGCTGACCTCATGTGGCTGGAGTGTGTCAGCAGTTCCTGCAAGACAAAGGCATTGATGCTATGGACTGGCCCGCCCGTTCCCCAGACCTGAGTCCAATTGAGCACATCTGGGACATCATGTCTCGCTCCATCCACCAACGCCACATTGCACCACAGACTGTCCAGGAGTTGGCGGATGCTTTAGTCCAGGTCTGGGAGGAGATCCATCAGGAGACCATCCGCCACCTCATCAAAAGCATGCCCAGGCATTGTAGGGTGGTCATACAGGCACGTGGAGGCCACACACACTACTGAGCCTCATTTTTGACTTGTTTTAAGGACATTACATCAAGGTTGGATCAGCCTGTTGTGTGTTTTTCCACTTTAATTTTGAGTTTGACTCCAAATCCAGACCTCCATTGGTTAATAAATTGATTTCCATTGATAACTTTTGCATGATTTTTTGTCAGCACATTCAACTATGTAAAGAACAAAGTATTTAATAAGAATATTTCATTCATTCAGATCTAGGATGTGTTATTTTAGTGTTCCCTTTATTTTTTTTGAGCTGTGTACTATTGTGAATATATCCCCTCAGATACTCAATGACTAAATAGTATCTAGCTTTAAATCAAGCCTGCTCTTGAAAACCCCCAAGGTCTCTGCATCAACAATATGGTCAGGCAAGCTATTCCACCTTGAAATCACTCTTTAGGTGAAGAAATATTTCCGAATATAAGTGCTAAATTTACCTTTGGTCAACTTCCATTTGTGACCCCGAGTTCTACTCACAACACTTGGTTGAAGGAATCCTTCAAAACATATTTAAAGACCTCAATCAAATCAACGCTGAGTCTCCTTTACTTTAGACTAAAGACACTAAGGATTTTCAGCCTCTTCTCGTAGCTTTCATCTTTTATACCTGAAATAAGCTTAGTGGCTCTTCTCTGAACTTTCTCTAGAGCAGGGATACTCACTCTTTTCCAGATTGAGCCGCTGTGGGTGCAGGCTTTCATTCTAACCAACCAGTCACACACCTGATTCAACCCTTGAGGCTTTTGCCAAAGACCCGTGATTAGTAGAATCAGGAGTGAGACTGCATGGTTAGAATGAAAGCCTGCACCCACTGCGGCTCAATCTGAAAAAGAGTGAGTATCCCTGCTCTAGAGCCTCTATATCTGTCTTAAAGTATGGTCCCCAGAACTGTACACAATACTCCAGATGTGGTCTGACGAATGTGTTGTACAAAAGAAGCATCACCTCCTTAGATTTGTACTCAATACTTTTGGCAATGTATCCCAGCATCCGATTGGCTTTTTTAACAGCTACGGCACAATGGCTAGAGCCTGTGAGGGTTTGGTCAACAATCGCTCCCAGATCTTTCTCGTGTGGAGCACATTCCAGTTTTAAACCTCCCATGAAGTAATCCCGTCTAATGTTTTTATTACCAACATGTACAACTTCACATTTCACTACATTAAATTTCATTAGCCACATTTCTGCACAATTCTGGATTCTAACCAAATCATCCTGAATTACTTTAGAGAACTCTAAACTATTTGCCAACCCCCCAATTTAGTATCAACATAGTATCATTAATGTAGATGAGGAACAGCAGAGGTCCCAACACCGATCCCTGGAGGACGCCACTCCCCACCATACCCAGCTCAGATGAGATACCACTGACCACCTCTCTTTGTGTTCTGTCCTGTAACCAGTTTTTAATCCTCCAAATACTGTTATGTTCAAGAAATAAGTCCAGCTTATCTTTTATGGTAGATTCCAGAATTTTGCACGCAATGCAAGTTAAACTGACTGGCCTGTAATTTCCTGGCTCGGTACGGTCCCCTTTCTTATATATTGGTATTATGTTGCCCTGTTTCCAATCATTTGGCATTTCTCCAGTTTCTAAAGACCGTCTGAAGATGGCGGATAGTGGCTTAAAGATGATCTCACCAACTTCCCTGAGCACTCTAGGATATAAGCCGTCAGGACCCGCCGCCTTATCTGCCTTCAGTTTATGCAACTTGTCTAATACTTCGTAATCCCTTACCTCAATTTCCGCTATATAATCTTTAACTTGCCCTCTGGCCGAATAAAGTCTCCCTCTGAGGTAAAATTCTCAACAAAGTAACTGTTTAAGGCATCCGCAATATCCTTGTTATCATACAGCAGCGATCCATTTTTTTCTTTTTGCACTTAACCTGCTCTTTAACTTTCCCTTTTCTGCTACAGTACTGAAAGAAGTGCTTAGTTTTTGCCCCCTCTGCAATTTGTCTTTCATACAGTCTTCAAGCATTCCTCAGCTCTTTTTTGACCACAGCCCGCATTTTACAGTATTCAGCTTTAGTGTTCTTGTTGTTACATCTTACAAAGATTCCTCTTTTCCCTCAAAATCCTATGAATACTTTAGTTCATCCACTGAGGATTCTGCTTTTTCAGCTTACTTTTGGACACTTTTGGAATGAATTTGCATTGTGGCTCAAGAAGAACTCCCTTAAATCTTTCTCACATCTCATTTACGGACTCAGTCCAGGAGTGTCTCCCATTTTTATGCCCCTGGAATCGAAGATTTGGGGGCATAGTTTTTCACCTGTCCGTCTGTCCGTCCGTCTGTCTGCAGCGGTTGAGGGAAACTGACCTGCAATACTTTAACCTGCCGCCGGGGGCATCAGTGTTCCACGAACACAGCTTGTATTTCACTTAGATATGAGCGCACCCTGTCAAAGTTTGCTCGCCTAAAATTGAAAATACACCTTTTTAACTTCCCATGAAATATCAAAATTAACAGCAGAGTGATCACTTGTCCCAAGTGGCTCCAGTATCTCAACATTGCTAATTATATCTGAGTCATTACAGAGCACTAAGTCTAAAGTTGACTTTTCTCTTGTAGGCTTAACATACTGCACCAAAAAATTATCATTCATAACATCTAGAAATTCTCCCTCCCCCCTACCCTGTCCTTTCACTATTTCCCAATCGATACCAGGATAATTTAAGTCTCCCATAATAATAGTCTCTCCACCTCTACAAGCTTGCGTAATCCTCTTAAAAAGCATTTCATTGACTGTACTGTCCAAAGCTGGTGGTCGACAGCATACTTCTATGTTTAAACCTGTCTTGTGTTTGCCAATGAACCTGACCCAGATATCTTCACAGGGCAAGGAATGTAAAATTTCAGGAATTTCCTGTATGTTCACGTTTTCGTTTACATAAATTGCTACGCCCTCTCCTCGCCTATTACATCTATTCTTCCTAAAGAGCTTATAAACTAATTTATTATACTCATCTCCATCCTCTTCATTAAGCCATGTCTCTGTAATCCTAACTATGTCATAGCCCTCACTAATCATAACGGCCTCAAGCTCTGGAAGTTTATTTTTCATGCTTTTTGCATTTAAATAAAAACATTTCAGGTTATTACTAATGCTCTTCCCCTTGATTTCCCACGCGGCCGCTGCTTCAAGCCCCCCCCCACTAGGCTTTGTTGCTTTAAAAGTATATCATTGATAGTTCATGTAACGCCGTCAGCTTCTATCGGGGCAGTCTGGATTTCCCTGTGTGTAACACTCACTAACCTCCCTGCCCCAAAAGTCTCTAGTTTAAATAATCCCGTGCTACCCTCAACATACGCTGGCCCAGTGCAAAGGTACCCCTCCGGGTCAGGTGCAGCTCGTCAGGCTTGAACAGGTCACCCCTGTCCCAGAAAAAGTTCCAGTACCCCATAAACCTGTACCCCTCTTTCCTACACCAGGTTCATAGCCATGTGTTAAACCTCCAGATAAAATTCTGCTTTCCTCTGCTTGCACATGGTCCCGGTAGAATCCCAGAGAACACTACTGTTGAGGATCTGCTCCTAAGCTTCTCAGCTAATTCCACAAATTTGCCTTGCAGAACCTCAAACCTACCCTTACCCATGTCATTTGTCCCAACATGGACCATGACAACTGGATCCCTCCCCGCTCTGGCCAGGAGCTTCTCTGCATGCTCCAAGAGGTCTCCTACCTGGGCACCAGGCAGGCAACACACCGTGCGAGACTCCTTGTCACGTGAACAGACTAAGCTATCTATTCTTCTAAGAAGTGAGTCCTCCACTATCACTAACTCTCTTTTCTGAGGGGTAGAGGCCAACAGGGTGCCCTGCTGCTCATCAGTCCCCTCACTCTCAGGGTCAGGGGCTAATTCATGTACCTGCAAGGGCCGGAATCGGTTGGACACTTCAACCATTGGAGGAGCTGTCGCTGTACGGCAGAACTACTTAGTTCCTCTAGGAACTCTACTGATTGCAAACTATATTGTGCCACCAACTGGCCCTGAAGATCAAGGATCTTACTCTCCAGATGCTCAATTAGCTGGCACCAGTGGCAGACAAACCCACCCTGGAAATCTCTTTCCAAAAGTGCGATCATCCTGCAACCGTCAAATAGTTTTGGCTACATTTTGAATCCCCTACCTAATGACCTCGCTCACCCTAGATTGAAGAAAATTACTAATGCTGAGACAAAAGCTGAGGAACCACAATTTATTAATTTATCAACATAAGAATCCCTAAGCAGCAGTCACAATAGAAACTATGCAGAAACTATGTAAATGGATTATAAGCCTTTTTTTAACAGGGACTTTGTTTCAGTTAACAGCAATAAAATAACAAATTAAGCCAAACTCTATATGTAATAAGCACTCCTAATAAGCCGACTTGAGTGTCTCTTGTCCAGTACTGTTAATATACTGACCTAAAAATATCACAGGGCTTAGCTGAGAACCCAGATAAAACAGACTGCCCAGGAGAAACTGGAAGAGGGAGGAGGTGGAGCACATCTGTAAAACTTACCGTTTAAATTCCATCCTAACCGAACGGACGAGTCAAGTGACTACTGCCCTACTAACTAAATACTAAATCTCAGATTCCCAGCCAAAAATGTAAACAGTACTTATTTTGCTAGCTAGCCACAAATACAACCAAGGGTAACCAAGAAGAGAGTAAAGCCCCGGTTCCCTTTAATTAAAACGGACAGAATAAACAAGTCGTTTGCTATGTGAGCAAACTAAACATGGTACCTCCCCCAACAAGCTGTCCTAAGCACTCAAACAAGCTGTTAAACTTTAATCAGCAGATCAAGGCACAGCAACGGAAGCAAGGGAAATACTAAGATAGGGTCATTTACACTGTGTTTAATCAGAAGAGCCCTTCGGTAATAATTAAATGCAAAAAAGACAAAATCCCCGGTTCGCGTTAATATTAAAGCTTGGCGATCTGTTTCTGCGGTAATGCGGTCAGGAATGAGAACAAAGGGGACTAAAAAAATGTCAATATTTATTGGCTAGAAGACTATATGAGGGGAGCCACCCAGTCAGAACCCAAGCCGGGTTATAGTTGGATATCCAGGTAATTCAATAATATACTTGGGTTTGAGAGCTTGCTGGGGTTCGTTAGGTAAATCAGCTACAGAAAAACCAAGCGACTGTACCTCAGTCCATGAAAACAAAGGTTTTACTTTGTATATCGCACAATTCACTTAGTTAGACAATTATGTAGTATTTAATTTATTCCCTAAATTTAGCTTTTAAATTTATTTTACTTTACCTTACTTTGCTCCCAGGAGACTGAAACCCCCCAAAAAACCCCCGTCGCCTTTGTTGGACCAGATTAGAGACTTAATTTGGCTGTTTGCTCACCGAGTTATTACAGGGGGAAAAAGAAGACGGGGGGAAGATTCTCCCTGCCCCTACTGTGACAAAGGTTATACATCAGGAGCAAATAGTCAAATCTCTATTATTGTTTGAGCCTTAACGCACAAATTATTTTCAGAAAACCCCATTTACACAAGAGTTAATCTTCAGCTTCAATCCCACGTCTTCCTCTGTCTCAAGTCAAGCAAAATGATCACCAACGAACAGCGCTACACCACAGCCAACAGGTCCAATTAAATGATGGCCTGTCATTTCAAAGTCATCAAAGTAAATTTGTATTTAAAGAGCATCAGGGTACTTTATATACCACAGCTTTAGGAGACGTGAGACCCGTCACAGCAATCATGCATTATGTAATCAGTGCTCTTTCTATTCTGAAGAAAGCAGTCTTGCATTTCCTCATGTTGGAATAGAATAGATTCCTCTGACAGTAGATATGGGCAGGTGCAGGCATGTGGGTATTTTCTTGTAGCCATTACCTAACTTGTGAAGGTCGACACACATCTGCCTTACTTGAATGGTGTGTTACTTTGTCTTTCCCATGTTGAAGAATGGATAAGAGAAATGGCCTCTGTGTCACATCATATTTATACCCCAGGGAAACAGAATTACAGAAATATACTGACCAAAACTTCCAAAGCAACACTCGGGTTTATTGCAACACATGTAATTTTCTTACGATAAATTTAACAATACATAACAAATATTAAGATTCAAATCAAAAACACAGATTTAGAGTCAGGAATGAAGAACAGATTTTTCCTGGTTTCCAATTCATTGCATCAGTTGAAGGCGCAATTCTGGATCACCAAAGTCAGTATCTCGTATGGCCTCCACTGGCGTCACACAGCCTGGATTCTGCGATGCATGGAGTCAATCAAATGCCGAGTTTCAGTCTGTGTGATGCGGTCCCATTCCTCCTGGAGTGCTTGACAACTGTTGGACTGTGGCTGGTTCTGGATCACGCCTTCTCACCCAGCAATCCAGAATATCCCATAGATGTTCTATAGGGTTTAAATCTGGGGAATACGCAGACCAATCAAGACACTGAACATTATTCAGCCTCAGGTAGTCCTGACAGACTCTAGCGACATGTGGTCTTGCGTTATCCTGTTGCAGCAAACGGCGATAACGATGGACGAGTGGAACTGCGACGGGTAGGATGTCGTCACGGTAGCGGGCCGCGCTGAGGTTTTCATCGATGAAAATGAGGTCTGTCTTGTGGCTACAGCTTATTCCAGCCCAAACCATTACACTGGGTCCACCCCAGCGGTCACGCTGCAGGATGGTAGCGTCAGTAAAATGTTCCCGTCGCCTACGCCATTGAGTGTGTCTTCCGTCAGACACACTCAACTTGAACCTCGATTCATCGGAGAAGAGCACCCTGTTCCACCTGAGAGCATTCCAGCCCAAATGTGCCCTTGACCATTGCAGACGGACGCGGCGACGTGCAGGAGTCAACGCCAAACCACGACGGGGGCGTCAGTTGTGCCAGTCGGCTTCACGCAGGCAGTTGTGTACGGTTTGGTTGCTAATCCAGTTCTGGTTACGATCTCTGGTCTGAGTAGCAGTGAGTGTAGCTGGCAGGAAGCGATTGCGCAGTTGCTGGAGGCGAATATGGCGATCCTGCTGAGGGGTGGTGACACGTGGTCTGGGGGCACGTGGTCAATCACCAGTGCTTCCTGTTTCAGTATACCGGCTCCAGAGATGCGATATGGTCGACACGTGGACGCCCAGGTTCCAACCCGTCTTTGTGACATTCCACAAGTAAGCATACCAACGGCTCGCTCTCGCTGATTTTGACCTAGGCGCGGCATGGTCACACGTTGACCCCGGATAATGCAAAGGAATACTGAAGTTGCCCATTGCTACGGCTATTTATTGACCAAATTCTTGAAGGATTGGTCAATGAGTTCTTCTCAACCTGACGGGATAGGCAAAATTCTAAACATTGTGCAATCAAGCGAAACGAGCTGCCCACATGACAAAATGAAAACAATTTTTTTGAGCTTTTAAGTTGTAGTTGATGTATCATGGCTCAAAACCAATATCCCATTTTATGTACACCAAATATTTCAAAATTGTATATGTTCCGTTGGAAGTTTTGGTCAATGTACTTCAATTACATTTATTTCCTCGGAATTTTAGGGGTGCCAATAATTGTGGAACAGGCGATTTTATAAAAAATAATTATTTCTTAATCAGGGATTTTTTTCCCCTTTAAAATTCACTAGAGTTGAAGGTTACATTTTTCTACATTTTTGAGTGTGAGAGTATGCTTCTGCAATAAAAATTTAATTTATTATAAGGATTACAACACATTTTAACCAGGGGTACCAATAATTATGGAGGGCGCTGTACATACTCAAAGACGGAGAAGACAGAGCTGAGTGGTGTTGGATAGGCGAAATTACAGACCCAGAACAGTTTGAAAAGTTGGTCCACAGCACACGTCAGCCCATCATCCAGAGGAATGGTTATGTTGTCGTTCTTGGCAACAATGTCGTACTGCCTGGTCGCACTCTTCAAATCACCAATGCACATCACCTGGGGTTGCTGAGTCGTGGACGATGCTGCAGGATCCCTTGCATAGCGATGCAATACTTGTTCCAGGCTTATAAACAGAAAAGAGACATTTTACATCAGTGATCAGTGGCATACGAACAAATGCTTTCATTAACTAAAAATAATCTGAACTTGACTGAAAACATACCAGTGCAAAACCAATCAAGTGCGTTATTGCAGATTTAAGTGTAGAACCCCACAAAACAATACCAAAATACGGACATTGCAGAGGGCTGAAGGCTCCACGTGTTCTTTTAGCTGGAGTTAACTCACACGATTTCCTGGCTGGTGTGAATCACAATAAAATGGGTATATTGTCTCAGTTCGAAGAACGGCGCTCAAAAACACAAGTAATCTGACTCCATAATACATTTAGAATACCAAATTGAGTTATTCCCTCATTAACTATTTGACTCCAAATTAGAATTAGAATTTTTAGTTTCAGGACAGCATGCATGAATGCTCGTCTGTGAAAACCAGTTACTCAAACAACATCCTCCTAATAACGCAGTCACTGAGCTTAAACATATCATGAACCCAGGTTTATGTACATCACAGGGCCCTTTTCGGAGATCAAATAGGCGCCAGCTTATGAGCCCATGGGCGGCCTTTAAGGCCGAATCCCCAGGACCAGTAGTACATAAACCCTTTAGGGGTAGACTGTAATTTGCAATACAACTGAACACCCATCATCCAAATGAGAATTAAAATGAATACTCTAGGGAAAACATGAAGTTGATTATACCTTAAATTCCTAACAGACAACCACCGTCACTTCCATTACTGTTCCCGGGTTTTAACACCATGTCCGGATCCTAGGTTCGTTGGTTAGATTAGAGGTTGGAAGTCAGCCATCACTGCAACAGCATCTTTTGTCTATATACAGCGAACCCAGATTTTGTGAATTTTAACGTATAACTGACTTCTCGTCCATGGGTTTCCTTAAGGCTAAAATCCCAGAACCAGCAATACATAAACCCTTTATGTAAGTAGATCATGATTGTCTTTCCAACTTAATGAAACCAATTCCCATACCGGGCCGCTGGCCAGTCATTCTTCGGTTGGGATTAAGCACCTAGGTATCTGCCGCGAAAGGGCTAGAATGTACAAGTGTTAAGAGTCACGGAGCCCATGCAAGTTGAAAGGAATAACAATTTAATCACCAGGTAGGCATAAACTTAGATCAAACAAATCAATGTTAAGTCAAATCAAATCAAGTTATACACAATTTAGAAAGAGAGAATAAAATCATACCAGGAAGAAAGGAGACACGCACACGGGCAGACCAAACCAAGTGCGTGGGGAGAACTCAGATGCCATCCCCCCCGACCATCTAGGTTGGCTACTTACGCATGGACCCAGGCACGCAGAGAGAGCTGGGATGCGATTCTCCATAATTAAAAGACTACTCACTACTCAAGACCTTCTGCATGCGGGGAGATCGAAATACGATTCTCCCCGAACAGCTCATTTCTCTTTCCTATAAACCAAACCAGCTACCCCCTCCAGCAACCAGAGAGCCCCATAGGTTAACCAGGTGGGATATCAGGTTACAGGTCTCAGAACTATGACAGAGTCAGGCCATTTAATTGTGAAGGAGGGGTCATTCAGACAAAAGGAATGAAACTTTATTACCCGAGAGCAGATTTTACCTTACCCAAATTTAGGGAGTTTCTAAAAGTGAATTAATTATCATTTCATATCATTGGATATGAAATGTATGCCATTCAACTCCTCGAATTATAACAAAAATATACATACCAAACAAGCCAGGAAAATGTATGAGTATGATGAAGTTGTCATGAAAAAGTCTTAAGCTGAATTATTATATAGTTCAATTGGGTTATAAGTATATAAGTGATTTATTCACAGGATATTGAACAAAAACATATTATGAAGTTCCCAGAGATGAAGATTATTCTAAACAAATTATATAACTGGACTTTAAGTTAAGATTAAGGGCAGTAATATGACTCCCACAGGGCATTGTGGCAGTCAGGGCTTTGCACCTAGCCCCCCAGAGTAAAACCAGGGACACCCTCCACAGGCAGCTGAGCGAGCATCCTGGGGGGGGGGGGGGGGAAGTCCATAAAAGTTTTATTGCCATTTGGCCTGGCTCTGGACTGAGCTTATCAACCATTTGTCATTTCCAGATTCTACATAAGACTGCAACGATTGGCACCAACCGGGGGAAGCAGGTGTGTTTGCAACACAAGGGTAGTGTAACAAGTCTCATCTGACAGCGACAAAGACGACAATAAATAGAAATGTGTCAACCAATACATTATAGTGCACCAGTGAATTACTTTTACTGATAGAATGAGTTCCAATCAATCAAATTAGTCCAATAAGGATAGTACTGAATTAGATTTAACGTTCTTATTTTCAGACAAAAAAGGTTTTCATCCTACCTTAACATGTTCTGACAAATGTCAAAATGTTGTGAGCGATGTGTCTTATCAGCTGACATCCTTAACATCAACTGATAAGACATATCACAACATCAGTCAAGGTAGGATAAAAACCTTTTCTGGATGAAAATAAGAACGTTAAATCTAATCAAATTGATTTTAAACCAATTACCAGAGAGGCATCTAATAGTTTTTGATATGATAGGTAAACTCAACAGTAGTAGAATCTTTAACATTTTTCAAATAATTGGATATCTTTGCGGTATTCACTTATTCGTCATGTTAAGACAGAGTAAGGAGACTTCTTAAATTGATGATTTTTATTTTCTTTAATTACTGTCTATTGGTACACTCAAGGAGCTCTCTCCTGAAAGATGAGAAGAGAGGGGAAAGGAGACAAGGAGAGTAGAGAAGGAAAAGGAGACAAGGAGAGGAGGTGAGTAAATACCTTCAGTCATCTCTTCAACACCTGTCAAGAGAGGACACTCTTGTTTCCAAGGCACTTTTATTTTTTTTGGCCTTTTATTGTGGGCAGTATAAGGTACACCTTTGCACTAATCATGGTGTCTGATGAGCATCTTGATGTGGCACACCTGTGAGGTGGGATGGATTGTCTCAAAGCTAAAGTGCTCACTATCACACATTTAGTCAGATTTGTGAACAATGTTGGAGAGAAATGGTAATATTGTGTATCTGGAATGAATTTTAGATCTTTGAGTCCATCTCATGACAAGTGGGAGCAAAAACAAAAGTGTTGCGTTTATATTTTTGTTGAGTGTAATTAAAGGGGTGGAACTAAAGGGATACCTAATTACATGAAACACAAACATTAACACAGACGAGGATCACAAGACAATCCCAAAGACGGGATAAAAAACCAAAATAAATATTTCAGTGAATAGAAAGAGACAGGACAGATAATGCAGAAGGTTCTGCCGGAAAACACAGCAAAGCCAGTGAAAGAAAAGCAAGAGGCAAAGACTAGAACAGGGCGAATGCTGAGAGATCATTATTCAATTAGTAAGTGCAGCTATACAATCCTAAGTGCTTGTTAGTAGGTTAGTCTAGTATACAATGTTAGTTTGGTTAGTAAATTCTAGAAAAATAAACTTAGTTGGGGTTAGTAATATAGAAAAGCAAGGGGAAATTAGTAAACGAGAAAGGAAGGAAGGCTGAAACCCAGAATCCATTAAATCACCCCGAAAGTGTGTCACAATCAATTAAGACAGAAAACTGCTGCAAATAATGACGCGACCGGGGAGAAAGCAAAGGCAGTACATGGGTAAGACATGGACTGGAATAACATGGGAGAAGAATGAAATATGAATACTAAGACATGGACTAAAAACCAACATCACAAAATAAAAACCTAAAACTGACTAACCAAACACAGACCCACGGAACACAACAGGCCTCCCATCGTCACAAAAAGACCTCAGTCTTTTCACCTGTGAGCTTGCCAAACCCTGAAATTGAGCTTACACAGGGAAGAAAAACATTTTTTGAACAATCAGCTAGAATGCATTTTAGCAGACGCACTTCTGTGTTCCACCTCACAGCGCAAAGTCATCCAGGGTTAAGGTTAGGTTTAGCGCTAAGGTTAGAGTTTGAGTTAGGTTTATAGTTAAGTTTGGGTTTGGTTTAGGGTTAGGGTAGGGACTTGCCTCAACGCAATGTCATGCAGGCTGTCATTTACATCTGGGCTCGGGGCACGGTGCGACCACTATAATGCATGTGTACCGAACAATCAAACAGATATGCTGACATGTTCAACATAAAACTTAATCGTAAGACATGGTTAAGTGGAGTAGGGCAAGACAAAGTCAACCACTATGGCCACTCAAGGACTTTAATTAAGTGTTGTTACTTCCATTTGAGAAACAACTCTATGCTTTGACATGTGGTGTCTAAAAGAGGCAGGAGATTGTCATACACGCCTTTCTCATCTCGATTAGATTATTGTAAGAGCCTTTTTACTTGTTTAACCCCTTTGCGCAGAAGCCAAATCTGGCTTTTTAAGGGGTTACCTGATTTAAGGCTTTATAATTCAAGATTGTAGCTTCAGACAGAAAAACTTTGGCTCAATTGAGTCTAGACACACAAAGCATTTAGACTCCCATCGTATTTCAGTTTATTTTTGTGATTGGTGGAGAAAAGGGGCTCCAAACAAATCTTCATGAGTATTCACCATTGAAATAGCAAAAAAAAAAAAAAAAAAAACCACATACACACACACACACACACACACACACACACACACACACACACACCTGACAAAAGAAACTGCTGGGGCTTAAATCTATACATTTCTGGGATCATAAACTTCTTGACCACAAGTACCATTCATCTTGAACATTACATTCTAGATTACCCGCTTGGTATGAGCCAAATTAGATAGCTATCCAGGTGTCTCCCCAAAGTCTGAGATCCATCAAAATGGTTCACTGTCAAATCATACATTAATCATATATTTAACACAAATTAACTTTTGGGGCATTAAATTCAGCATGAACTAATGATTTTCTGGTTGAGTTTAGCATGAATTTATCAATATCACTGCAGTTGATCAGTCACCAGTAACCTCTCCAAATTCAAAACATGCCTTTTCTCCATAATAAAATTAACAATATTGTTAATTAACAATAAGCGTAGTATTTGAGAAAATGTACTTACTGTCCACCACTGTAAAAGGCTTTTACACAAGGAAAGTTCCTTGGTTTTAAACAGGAGGGAATGTGATGCAACAGTTCAGGGGAAGATGGAAGAACTCTTAAAAGATAAGAGTTTGTTTGGAAGATGGAAAGCTGTTGTAACAATTTGGTTTTGAGGTCACTCAAACTACTGACGGGGGCGATTCTATATTTTGGGGTACATTCCATGTCCGCTGATGTTTAGTGATGTTACTGACTATTAAAAATCTTTTTTTCTCTGTAATTTCACATTTTAACCATGTATACACATCATGCAATATAACTGTAAAACATTTAACATATTTTCTGATTATTATTATTTAAAATCTATAATGATATTCTTAGAGTTTTCATTTTTTCCATGTCCGATTTCCCGTTTCACTATGTTGTGTTCAAAATAAAGTACTAAAAAACATAAAAGTCAATAATATTATTTCATAATGTTCTTAAGGGTATTAAGTACTAGGAGAAAATAATAATT
This sequence comes from Gymnothorax reevesii, assembly GCA_029721435.1. Classification (NCBI taxonomy): domain Eukaryota; kingdom Metazoa; phylum Chordata; class Actinopteri; order Anguilliformes; family Muraenidae; genus Gymnothorax; species Gymnothorax reevesii. The sequence continues at coordinate 111,583,602 of CM056573.1, forward strand.
TCAGATTATATTTTAACATCTTAATACTTAAAATTATTAATTTTACCACTGTCCGCAAAATTTATGTCAACTAAATTACTAACAAGACTGAAACCCAAAAATGGTTTGGTCCAATACCATGTGACCAGCCCTGTGTGGTGACGTCTTCCTTTCTGGCGGGCATGTTGAATGCATTATGGTGAGTCTCCTCTCATTTTATTCAATATTTGATCTAAAATTACATGTGGTCTGAGAGTATATTAATTAAGCATCAACTAAGTTACTCATATAATCATGGGTTTTGATATTTCAATATTTAAATTAACTTATCTGATTAAAAAAGCTTTTATCCGCTTTAAAAAAAATGCCATGTGCAATGCAATGCTACATTAGCTAAGGAAGTTATGAGACAAAACATGGAAATTGTCAACTAAGTTACCTGTCAACTAAGTTACACAGACTGGGTAACTTAGTTGACAGGCAACTCCAGTGCTCTCTGACATCAGTAATTTTCACTACATTGTTGTCATTATCAGTCTGCCTATCTCAATGAATACTGTAGTTAATAGAGTGCATCTTACTTTTTCACTATACAAGTTAATTTAGTATTTTAAAATCTATTTGAAATAGGTGTCAGCAGCTGAAAAACAGCGCAGATACAGGGCTCGAAGAGATGCTGATCCAGCTAGAAGGGCAGCTTATTTGGAGAAACAAAGACAGGCATGGCACAGGCTAAGGGCACAGAAAAAGGTGAAAACTGTTGAAATGATGAGTGAGAGAGAGAAGAGAAGCAAGAGGGCCTATTGGAGGAAGGCGCAGAAGGAAAGCAGGGAAAGAAAGATGAAACTTCAGAACTTATGTACACCACCAGGGAGTCCAGGCAGCCCAGGTCCAGGCAGCCACCTTGCAAATCAGTCTCAGGAAACAAGGTAGGAATTCACAGTGCCGTATGTTGATAAGGGAATAGATTTCTGTATTTAGGTATAACATTTTAAATTGGCCCACCTTGCACTCCTCAATTTCTACACATAGTACCATTGAGAGGGCGCACACACACACACACACACACAAAGCGAGAGTTAACTCTACTTTATGACTGTGTGTTAGTGTGAGTGTGTTTGTGTGTGTGTGTGTGTGTGTGTGTGTGTGTGTGTGTGTGTGTGTATGTTTGTGTGGTGTCTGTCAGTGGTATGGAGTGCGGTGATTGAGGAGCTCTTGGTGGGCCACTGACAAAATGTTGCACAGTAAGGCTTTAAACAGGACTGAGTAAAACATCTATATTCATAAAGCAGTGTATTATATACAGTAAATTAATATAAATAACTGTTGTTTATTTCAGACAAAAACAATCTGGAAGGAAAAGGATCAGAAGGGAAAATTCCAAATTGTATAGGGAAATAGAGAAACTGAAGAAATCATTGAGCAGACAAAATAAAAAAGCAGACAAACTACGTAAACAGCTCAAAAGGCAAAAACAAAAATCCGAATCCCCAGCATCAAAAACACAGCGACTGCTACAAAATGTGCCAGTTTCCAACAAAGTACGTAGGTCATTGCTTACTCACCATGCCCTCATGGCAAATATCAAGAAAACCTTTGCTACCACCAAAACCAAAAGAGAGAAACGAGTAATGGCAAGACTTTTCAATGGAAAGATTCTGAAACAGTATGGATTGCAGAAAGAAATCTCTGCTACACTACATGTCTCAAGAAAGTGGAGAAAGAATCTTGGGGAAGGGAATGTGAAGTACAGAAGCCTATGCTCCAAATTACAAGCAAAAGTTATTGCCTTCTTGACGAGGGATGAAAATAGTCGCCTGACTGCAGGAAAAAAACAAACAATTACTAGAGGGAGGATTAGAAAGCAAAAGAGGTTTCTGAATGACACCTTCCGAAATCTCCATAGAAAGTTTCTCAGTGAACATCGCCTTGTGAGGATCTCCTACTCTTTGTTCTGCCGGATACGTCCCTTCTGGGTAGTTACGCCAACACTTGCTGATAGGGAAACGTGTCTTTGCAAAACTCATGAGAATCTATCCTTTTTGGTGGAAAAACTTCACAGTCTCAAGTTACTTAAAAGCCTCGACATGGAGAACCTGGTGTCATCCATAACCTGCAACATGGAGTCAAAGGACTGTATGTATGATGTCTGCCCTGATTGCAAAGGACAAGAGTTTGCTATGGATGGAGTGGATGGAGTTGATCTTCAGCAAAAAATACAGATCACACAGTGGACAACTGACACAGTCATCAGAGAGAAGAAAAACATGGATGGAGAAAAGGAAAAGATTCCTGTGAAAATCACAGTAAAACAGAAAAAGGAAATGGAAATGGCTGATGTGCTTCAGATGTTTCAAAGCCAACTGAATGGTGTCAAACGACATCTATTCAACATCAAAAGCCAGTTTTCCCACTACCGTGAATTAAGGTGATGCATGTCTGATGAAGAATGTTTGATCCACGTAGATTTCTCTGAGAACTACTCTTGCAAGCTTGCAGCAGAAATCCAAGCCATGCACTTTGCATCAAACCAAAAGCAAGCAACACTCCACACGGGAGTCCTTTATGTTGGTGGGACAGAGGACCCCTTGTGTTTTTGCACAATTTCTGCTTCTAAGGAAAAGGGCCCTCATGCAATCTGGGCACATTTGTCTCCAATTCTGGACGAAGTGAAGAAGTCACATCCATCTGTTGAAGTGGTGCACTTCTTCAGTGATGGGCCTACAACCCAGTATAGGCACAAAGGGAACTTTTTTCTCTTCAGCACAGAGCTTTTGAGTCGAGGTTTTAAGCGAGGGACGTGGAACTTTTTCGAGGTTAGCCACGGGAAGGGTGCTCCAGATGGAGTGGGGGGGCTTCTGAAAAGAACTGCTGACAGGCTTGTTAGCCACGGCCATGATATCCCAACAGCAGAGCACCTCTACCACGCTTTGGCCAACAGGACAGCTGTAAAGCTCTTCTACGTCCAAGAAAGTCTGGTGGATGATGCAGCTAAAATGATGCCAATCCTACCAGCAGTCCCTTCAACAATGCAAATCCACCAAGTTGTCACAGGGGCACTGGGAGAGATCCTGTATCGGGATGTCAGCTGCCCTTGTACCACTCGGCAAAGTTTTGAATGCAGATGTGATGGCACACATTACTTTGCATTTGATGTTGAACACACAGCAACATTAGTCCCTCAAACACACAAAGCAGCAGGAAGTGAAATTCCTTGGGGTCCTGATCTAATTGGAGAATGGTGTGTTGTAAGGTACGAAGGGGACATTTACCCTGGGATAATTCAGGACACCACGGAAACCCATGTACAGGTGAAGTGCATGAGTAACATTGGTGTAAACCGCTTCTTCTGGCCACTCAGAGAGGATGTGCTATGGTACCTGTTTGAGGATGTGCTGAGAATGATTCCTCCTCCAAAGGCAGTGACTTCACGCCATGTTGAAATTGACAGAAAAATATGGTCAAGTTTGTAAAAGGTCCTAGTGAGGTTTATATGGAATGTATTGATCAGTTGAATACTACAGTTGTATTTCAATGTAATTCTGTTCTACTGTATTAACTGAATACAGCACAGGGCAGTTCATCAATTGTTATTTGTTGCCCTTTCACTGTGTTTATAAGTATGTGACTCAACATTATTGCATTTGAGTCTGCTTGGAAACATGAATGATTTCTACTGATGATTAGGCCTACTACTGATACTTTACTGTAACTGAGTTTCAGTTATAATGGTTACTTTGCTTTGTTCATGCTTTTGTCACTGTTTTATCCATCACCTTGACTACTTAAATGATATTTCATAAAATTTCATACTACATTAAAATAACATGGTACCGGTTGTTTAATGTGTCTTGTCAGCTAAGTTTCTTGTGTCAACCGCGTTACCTCCATCATCAACTAAGTTACGTTTACATTTTTCAAGTTAAGGAATGAAAATGAGGTCAATAACATAACTTCATGATTAGTATAGATGTGACCAGTTGTGAACTTTGGCAGCCTTTCGTTTAAATTCTGAAAATGACTGATGACATTTTTGTAAATGAAAACATCATGGTCCTAATAACAGTTGTAGTCCAATTGCTTACACGCTGGGGGGAATTTAATGGATAAAATATATTTTTAAAACAAATAATTGTACATCTGGCAGAAAAGACTAAATATGTCTTCAAATCTAATTTTACTTTAAGTGTAAGATTCTGCCAAATGATTGAAATCATATCAGTTTATCCGTAACTTAGTTGACAAAGGGGGAGGGAAAAACATTTTATTTCATTAAAAATAGAAAAAATGGTTAATGATTAAGCTTTGCAACAACTGGATATGTTACCTTGAAGGATTATGCTAACTTGTAAGACTGGTTGATTCACTGAAAAACATATTTTTTTTTTTTTCTTACGGTGAAATGTACCCCGAATTATAGAATCGCCCACATACAATTTTCATGTAGATAACCTGCATCTGTGTTCTGCTGTACTTGTTAAATCATTAAATGATTTTACGTAAAGTCATGGTCACATTGATTGAAACACTGGAGGTTAAATGGGACTTCTGTTCTGTGTTCTGGGGTACCTCAAATGTGTTCTTTAGTACAGTTGTTGAGTAAATGTGTAAACATTCAGCGAGGATACTGCACAGCTCTGACGAGTTCAAATCACGAATAGTAAATTGAGCAATGTATTCTTACAGTAATTTAAATAATTTTGTAATCAATTCCAAAACTAAGTGGGAACCGGTGTAATGATCCTTAAATCTAAATAAATTTGAGTGCAGCATACAGTTTAAAAGCCACCTGTCAGAGCACATTAATAAAAGACTAGTTCACTAACTAATCCTTCACCTTTTCCTGAAACTTGGACACTCAGGGATGGGAAGGTGGTGATAGTGTTTTGCCACAGCAAGTTTTTCTGCACCAAGAGGGTAACTAGAAAAATTACAAAAACGCAGCCACTCTTCGTTGCTTCAGTGCACTTAAAGAAAAGAAATTATGCCAAAACTTTTCATGACAGTTTTACAGGGTGATAAGGTTACTTACAAACCTCTCCACCTGATCTTCAGCACAGATTGTAATGGTGCCAGGAACCAGTAATGGTGCCAGGAACCAGTCTCGAGAACCAGGAAATGCAGTAGAGCTTGTTTTATTAATAAAGGGGGAGGACCCCTGCAGGGCAGAAGGCAAAAGTACAGAGTCCACAATCCAAAAGTAAAAATCCAGTTGGGCAAAAATAGTATCAAAAACCAGGGCAGCAATCACAGTAATCGTAGTCGGACAGAAATGGGTCTGGTACACAGGAACAGTTCCATCAGAGAAGCAAGCCAGAATCCACAGAACGTAATCCGAATCGTTACCAGGGCAGCAAACAGATCTCGTTGTCGGGCAGAAAAATGGTCAAAACACACAGATGCAACAATAATCCAAAATCACAAAGGCAAAAATCAAATGTCGGGCAATCCAGTCAGAAAGATAAACACTGAGAAATCAAGGCGAGAAACGTGGCACGAGAAAACTAGGGAGAACGATCTGACAAGAGAGTGAACCAAACAGACATCTTATATACACACCCAGGGTAAACACATGACCAGGGAGAACAGGTGCAATTAATGGTAACAATGATCAGGGAGAGACACATGAGGAATAAACTAATTACATGAATTTGGCTGTAGCCAAAACGCAGACAGGGATCACAAGACAAACCTAAGTACAAAACAGCTCCGGTTAAGGAGTACTAAAGTGCCAAGATAAAAGAAAAGGAAAGCACAAAGTATAAGTGGAAAACCACAGAAACTTGCAGCAGAGATAATTAGGGATAGGCAAGGAGGCGGAGATTAGAATTGAGCAACTGCTGAGAGATCATTAGTCATTTAGTAAGTGCAGGTATACAATCCCAAGTGCATGTGAGAAAGTTAGTAAAAATATACAAGATTAGTGTGGTTAGTAATTAGCAAAAACAATAAACTGTTAGTATGTGTTAGTAAGACAGTAAAAGAGAGAGGAAGGAAGAACACGAGATAATGAAAGAAGGTTGAAACCCAGAAACCAATAAATCACCCGAATGAGTGGCACACAAGACAAGGGACCATGAGCAAAGATACACACATGACAAGACAGGAGAGACAAAGTGCAAAGCATGGAAAGGAAAACTGAATGATCTAAACATGAAAAAATAATTCAAGGACGCTCAAGTACTTTTCAAACACTCATTTCTATTTTCAAGGATAATTTTATGTTCTCGAGAGACCTACTGATATTAGATGTTTGGGTCCGATGCCGATGCAGATTTTTTATTCATGAACTTCGGCCAAAATACTAAACACTAAGACGGCGGTGACTTACAATGCAGCAGCGCGAGGGTCGGTTGGTGGTCATATCTCTGGCTCTACTTGAGTCTATTTGCATAAAACCAAAATTGGGAGTATTTAGAGTGTGCTCTCGCTAGCAAAGGTGAAATAACAACCGGTGTCGCAAAAAAAGGGCTAAAAACGACCAGTACATCAGTGCAAGAGATGCATCGCCCGATTTTCTAATTTTTTACAGAGAATTGTGCAAAAACATAAATGGAGCAAACAAATGCTACCATTGCCAAAAATTATATTACAAAACTAATATACTTTACTAATAAAGATAACTAATACTTAACAAATGATTTTCTGGCAATAAACTCAACTATTTATTTCAAACTCACATGTTCTCAAAAGCACTCAGTGTGTCTAAAACCTCTTTGTTGATGTACTTTGTGCACAAAAATGTTGAGTTTTTTCCTATGACTACAAATAATTTCTACATATTTATAAAACTGCTTTTCTCCAGCAGACTTTTTGACAGGGTTAAAACACATTTCAACTACAAAACCCAAAACCAGTGAAGTTGGCACGTTGTGTAAATCGTAAATAAAAACAGAATACAATGACTTGCAAATCCTTTTCAACCTATATTCCAATTGAATACACTGCAAAGACGAGTTACTTAATGTTCGAACAGGTAAACTTTGTAATTTTTTGCAAAAACTAGCTGATTTGGAATCTGATGCCTGCAACATGTTTCAAAAAAGCTGGCACAAGTGGCAAAAAAGACAGAGAGTTGAGGAATGCTCATCAAACACTTATTTGGAACATCCCACAGGTGAGCGGGCTAATTGGGAACAGGTGGGTGCCATGATTGGGTATAAAAGCAGCTTCCCTGAAATGCTCAGTCATTCACAAACAAGGATGGGGCGAGGGTCACCACTTAGTGAACTAATGCATGAGCTGATTGTCGAACAGTTTAAAAACAACATTCCTCAACGAGCTATTGCAAGAAATTTAGGGATTTCATCATCTACGGTCCGTAATATCGTCAAAAGGTTCAGAGAATCTGGAGAAATCACTGCACGAAAGCGACAAGGCCGAAAACCAACATTGAATGCCTGTGACCTTCGATCCCTCAGGCGGTACTGCATCAAAAACCGACATCAGTGTGTAAAGGACATCGCCACATGGGCTCAGGAACACTTCAGAAAACCACTGTCAGTAACTACAGTTCGTTGCTACATCTGCAAGTGCAAGTTAAAACTCTACAATGCAAAGCGAAAGCCATTTATCAAAAGCACCCAGAAACGCCGCCGGCTTTGCTGGGCCCAAGCTCATCTAAAATGGACTGATCAAAAGTGGAAAAATTGTTCTATGGTCTGACGAGTCCACATTTCAAATTGTTTTTGGAAACTGTGGACGTCGTGTCCTCCGGACCAAAGAGGAAAAGAACCATCCGGACTGTAATAGGCGCAAAGTTCAAAAGCCAGCATCTGTGATGGTATGGGGGTGTATTACTGCCCAAGGCATGGGCAACTAACACATATGTAAAGGCACCATTAATGCTGAAAGGTACATACAGGTTTTGGAGCAACATATGTTACCATCCAAGCAACGTCTTTTCATGGACGCCCCTGCTCATTTCAGCAAGACAATACCAAGCCGCATTCTGCACATTACAACAGCATGGCTTCGTAGTAAAAGATTGCGGGTACTAGACTGGCCTGCCTGTAGTCCAGACCTGTCTCCCATTGAAAATGTGTGGCGCATTATGAAGCGTAAAATACGACAACGGAGACCCCCGACTGTTGAACAACTTAAGCTGTACATCAAGCAAGTATGGGAAAGAGTTCCACCTGAAAAGCTTCAAAAATTGGTCTCCTCAGTTCCCAAAAGTTTACTGAGTGTCGTTAACCGGAAAGGCAATGTAACACAGCGGTAAAAAGGCCCCTGTGCCAACTTTTTTGCAATGTGTTGCTGCCTTTAAATTCTAAGTTAATGACTATTTGCAAAAAAAAAAAGTTTTCCAGTTTGAACATTAAACATCTTGTCTTTGCAGTGTATTCAATTGAATATAAGTTAAAAAGGATTGGCAAATCATTGTATTCTGTTTTTATTTACGATTTACATAACGTGCCAACTTCAATGGTTTTGGGTTTTGTTTGTTTCATGAAATAATTTATCATTCTGTTATTCTCTCAAAATTATTCAAGAACTTTAAGTCTGAGTGCCAAATTGAAGTACTTCAAGCACCTTGGATAAACCCTGTCTTACTGTAATAATTTTCAATGTCATGGCAGCCAGTTTCCACAGAACTTAGAGGCATGTGTTTTCTCTAGAAGCCTCATTCCAATCTGTGGTACATACAGGTGTTTCTTCAGCAACTAACTTTGCTGCTTGATACGACCAGGAGAGTTGATGTAATTTTACATTTCTGAAAGTATATGTTTTAGAATAACACTACCTCAACAGTGTGTACTAATTAAAGGAGCAATATGTAAGAAATGTATGTTGATTAATCATGAAATGCCCCTGAAATGTCACCAGACATTAAGCAATGATGTTAATTTCAAGTACTTGTATCACCGACTACAGTAGTCCAGCCAGAATATTCTCATTAACAAAGTGAAGCTGCAGCCCACAACTCATGTTGATGTTGTCATTTTGTGTTTTGACCTGTTGCGCCGCCGTCCACCTATCTCCCAATCGCAAAGTCAGTAGTATTTCAGCATCAAGGTTGCCAGTTACGACTGAGCTGCAACTAACAACGTTTCGGAGCACAAATCTCTGACGCTACTAAACCCAAAAGGCCTCGTTATGATTCCGAAATACATTGTGACAAAGTCAGAAACAAAGCAAGGATCTGTATTGGACATGTCTTTGAAAGATGGAGACAGCTGAAAGTGGAGAGGAATTTGAAGACCGATGCTGCAGGTAAGATCCAGCTAAGTTTGCCTTACTTAATTCTATTTAATGTAGGTACTAGGGATGGGCATTCGGTGAAGTTCTCTTCGTCGATCATCGGGAGAGTTAATAACTAATAATCGATTAATCATAAACATTTTTTATATTAAAAACAATCACATTTAGGCCTATGATGCCTATACTCTTATGTTTTGAGAATAATAACTAGATTTTGTCAGTTAGCATGGCTTACAGGATACCCCCCGCAGCAACAAGTAGTCGGGCAGTACCACAGACAATAGACCTTCCAGGAAGAAAAAATTTTTTCAAAATCGGATGAGTAGGGTATGAGATCTAGGTATAATCCAGTATACCCCCCCTAAACTTCGTTGCGGGGGGTATAATAAAAATACAGAGTGTTTTTCTTCAAGGATGAATTTATTAACAAGACAAGTGTTTGGCAGTCAAACTTGAACACATGCGCATTACGCAAACGAGGGAGGCTTCAAGTTGTGAGCCAGACAAGGAACACATAGGCCTACAGGACACATCGGAACAGACATTTCTTTAACTTTTTTCTTTTCCTTTGTTTAAAAATAAGGATATTAAAATAAGAGCTACACAACAATTTGCCTTTACGTATCCCATTATATCACGGCGTCAGAATTATAGGCTTTTTGTTTAAAAAAAAAATGTTCAGTGTTCGGCAGTAAAACGTGAACTCATGTCAGTGACTGACAACATAACGGAAGAGCCGTTTTTTTACTCAAAATAAAAATAAAACAACAAAAAGATGTCGTAAAGCCTGTAACAAGGCAACAAGACCTTTGTATCTAATCATCAGGATAACATCACAAGCCAGTATTATGAGACGGCTACCCATTTTTGTTTAAAAAGATGAGCATATTCACATGCTTTGGCGTCAGACGAGACCGAATTCTGGTCATTGTCAGTCTTGCCGCTGAAAAAAGCTGTTCGGATGGGACAGACGTTGGCGGGATGCACAAGTACCTCTTAGCTAATTTCGCAAACATTGGGAACCGAACTCCGTTATCTCTCTACCAGTCGAATGGGGTACAACCCAGTGGTGGTGGAGTCTGTCGCAAAAAGTCCTGAAATTCCGCATCGATGTCAGTCTTGTGATGAGTGGCATAGTCATTTCCAAGAAATAGTGCCATAGCCGGGACGTGGCGCTGTGAGTCCTCTGCACCACTGTTTCCGCGGTCAGACGCCACCGGTGTCTTTTACCAGGTTCGGATGCGCGGTGTTCAAGTGATACATCATTTGTGTTGTCGATGAATTATATTTGTTTAGCTGCATTGCAGTGATTGCAGTGCACTTGGTCATTTTCTAAATGAAAGTGGTCCCACGCAACACTTCGCCGCGACCTCTTCATGATCAGGCAATGGACCTACGGAAGCTTGCATGTATCGACTGAGGCAGGCCAGGGTACGGTGATGGGAAATGTTGCCCCTTAGTGCCCAAATGTTATACAGTGGCACAGTGAAATGCATTGCATTGTTTGAGGGCAGTCGTGCACTAGGCCTTATAACCAACATTTGGATTGTTAAAAAAAAAAAAAATATTCGGTTTGTCGACGAAAATGAACTTCCTGAAATTCTTAATGATCAGTTATCGATTAATCAATTAATTATGCCCATCCCTAGTAGGTACGGACATTTCAAATATTCTCTGCAGTTGAATAAAGTTAAGTATGTTCATTCATGGTACGGGTCATCAATTTGAATAGGTAGCATATTGTTTGAGAAATAAAAACCGTGGAAGAGTGACGAGCTAGTTGACCAATATGACCATTGCTAAAGTTAGTCATTCGTTTTGATCTTTTCTGAACTGAACTGAACAGAACACAACCCTGTGAGAGCAAATTATTGGTGATATTAAAACATAGCCATGGTAGCTCCATGTGGTAGACGTTCTTGCTGGATTCGGCAACCTAGCTGGCAACCTCTCGTCTGGGGGAGAGGAGGAGGGGACACTGCGCTCTGCTTTTTTTTTTATGTGATTGCACTTCTAGTTTTGGCCACAAACTTACATATTGCTCCTCTAACTATGAAACAACATTGGCTAGCCATATCGTAACATAATTGTAGCTATTAGACTAGCTAGCATGTTACCTGTATGTGTACTCCATCTACTTAACCAGGGGAAGCCTGGAGTTGCTAAAAAGTGATCCATTGTGAATGGAGAGAGTGATTTTTCGATGAATTTTTCTTCAACACATCCTAAAATAACAAACATGAAGTATTAAGTTAGTAAATTAAAGTAGCATGCTGCTTTGCATTACATTACCATTGTCTTGCCCAACAAAATCAGTTAATAGGGTGACCAACATTACTTAGCACATATAACCATCACTTCCGTGGTGGGCTGAAAGTCGCTTCTTTTTCCCACAGCAGCGACAACTTGGTGCTTTGCAAAGCAAGCCCTTCTTTTATCGCCATCTGCTCATTGCTCTTCAATGTTTTCCACCGTTGCATCGGCATATTATTTCATTAAACCGCACTTAATACATTTTGCTGAGATAAGATGCTGCATATGGCTAGATGTCCCAACAAGACTGCTTCTGCTATTTACTCGCCAGTCGATTTGAATTTTTAGCGCCTTGTCTGTATCTGGCTGTCAGCATCATAACCGAGCCTCGATGCTCCGTGCATTTTGATTGGTCTGCACCATAATCCGCCAACTTAATTAGCTGAGAGAAAGAGAGAAAGGACAGTAGAGCGGAGAAAAAATCGGGAAAAAATTTCTAGGTAGGTAATTGCTTGCTTATTTGCTTTCCACCTTGTCTAAGAGTCTTTACCTTTAGCTAACAATATAGGCATTAAGTTGTCAAAAGGAAATCTTTCAACAGCAAGTTATGCCATGAAAGAAACTGCCAATTCGGACGACGAAGTGTGCACAATGCGGCATGGCTGATTTTGCAGATGACTTGGACTAAGGAAAATTAGCAAACATGCCAGCTAATACTGCCTAATATTAGCCAGTTAGCTAGTTATCTACGAAGATGACTACTTCAGTGTAATTATTTAGCTAACGTCAGCAGCCTACCTTTGCCTTTCTGTTATTATCGTCAAGTAATTATGCAATGCTCTGTTAATAATACAAGATAAATTGCTATCTAACGTTTCATTTATCAGTCACTGATCCTTTCCTGTGTTTTTTATAGAACACACCGATAAGCCCCACAAAATTACCTTTGAAGATAAATACCAGAGTGAAGGTCACCAATATAATATTCGCTGTTCTTGCTCATTTTTGCCCATCTAGCTAGCATCAGGTAAGTTACTTAAACGTGTTAAGTGCCGGACTAGGAGGCATTGCCACAGGGAAGCGATCTGACACTGTTTTTGCCTTTGTCTAATATAAGGTTAGTGCTCGACATGCTATGCAATAATTTATTGCAGTGATTGAGGTAAAATTGTCCAGCTTTATTATGCCACCAGCCTTCACGTGACACTCACCATCGATTGTGTAACACAAGGCATTGTAGCCAGATACTCATTGCTAGAGCTGTTGATTTTCCTCGCTGTTTTTTTACCAGAAAAGAGCATTCCCAGATAGCAAGCTCCTCCACTTCGGATCTGGCCTGGCTCTGGGCCGACTCCAGCAGGGCCAGATCCGGAGCGGAGGTGCTTGCTATCTGGGTTATTTTATATGCACGCAAGTATGTTAACCAACATCCCAGCAAACATGAGACATCCGGCTGACGTGCAGATCATGCCTGTATCGCGTCGGTCGGTCCAGGACCATATCTGTTTGTCAATACAACGCACAAATAAGGTTCAAGATTGAACCTTGGACTGAACCTCAGTAGATCGTCTATTGACATGTAGATCATGTTGGCAATTTTTAAGATCACATTCAACAGTTTGTATCGCTGTTTAAGGGCATGCATATCCTCATAGTCATGTCTCCATAATGCAGAACCCACAACTTCCTGTAGCTCAACGTATGTTCTCTTTAAAATAAAACACCCTGCAGTGATAACTTGGATGACACAAGTGATATGTGGTTCTACACTTATACATCAATATAAGGTATTTTTTGGACGTCTAATGACATGCAGGACAGGTGCAGGATTTAGGTCGTTGTCACAGTTGCCATTTTACAAGACAAAGCAGTGTAGGCAAATGTGTGATTGGCTAATAAAATTGATCATGCTTCGATTCCATGTTGGTGTGCCACAACTATTCTCGTGAGACAGCAACCACAGAGCAAGAGCAATATGGTCCCGAAACACCCAAATGCAATGAGACCATCTTTTTTTTCACCTGTGCTTGCTGCTTTGACATGATAAAACGGCCTTTGTGAAACAGGTCCAACAAATCATTAAACAATTAATCAGCAAGAACTGGAGCGAGAGCATAGAGGTAAATGATGATGATGATTATTATTAACCCAGCAAACATGGGATGTCCGCCCGACGTGCAGATCATGTCGGCAATTTATTAGAGTCACTCCATGCGTGCTCTCCAATTCTTGCATTCCATCATTCCATCCAGGTGTCTCAGAGTGGCCTTTATGTTGTGGTTGCTGTCTTACTGGAATGATTGTAACACACCCATATGCAATGGAACCATAATTACTTTTATTATTGAATAACTTGAATGGGGGGGTAATCTGAAATTGTTACATCGGTATTTGAATATGCTCGCTTGGTGGCCAGACTTTTTCTGTCACCTTGACTAGAGTCATTGACAGGACCGGATTTTAGCTATGTATTTTCTTTTCTTTTGCGTTCACTAGTCTTAAAGGAAATCTGACCTTTTCTAAGTAGAGTGAGTTTAATGCAAATTCATGCAGCAAATTTCACCCAAATATATTTGGAAAGCAGTAAATGAAGGTTTCCTTTAGCACCTCTACAAGTGCGCTCTGACTGAAACGGGTCCAATGCTCGGGACTCTTGGGTGTTCGTGTCAGAGATCGGAAGGTTTCTCTGAAAACATATTTATTCATATGTCTCTAATTATTCGAACAGCGACTTGTAATAATTTATAAATCGCCTCCATTACTACGGACACCGAAAGAAATGGTAAGTACTGAATGCCACGTTCCCATCAAACAGTTCTTGTATGGGAAAATTGTATTATTAAATTGTATGAAGTGCAATCTTTGTTAACAGAAGAAATAAGGATAGGTTTTGTCTCTTTACATCCAATATCAGGCCTCAATGTTGCGACTGTTTTGGTCGCATATGTGACTCATATTTCAGTTTTGCGATCAATAATTTTTTGCCGGTCGCACCCGTGCGCCTTGAAAATTTTGACCATGTGCGACCAAATAGTGATCTAACATTCATTATTATATCAAAAACGTAATTAATAATTTTTGGTAAACTTAATAACGTCTGAAAACGGATATAATTCGGCATTAATTTACTCTACCGGAAGCAAAAATGCGATAACAGAAACTCCGTACAGCACTAAGGAGGTATCGCTTTGACTTGAATTGATATACAAAGCTGTGTTGCGAGTTGTTTCGAAGCTCCGTTTTCAGAAGTAGGATTCGCGCTATCGTAATAAGCTTAATGCTGGGCCATGCGATGTTGAGAGCTTAAAACCTCAAGCCTCATGCCCCGTTCACACATATCGCTACTCGCTCATCGCCCCTAGCTTCTCGCTAAAATTTTACTCGCCGGTAGGAAAATTCTCTGCCGCTAGCGTAGGTTGCCATGGCTTCCCGATTGGTTTACTTCCCACTGCAAACGTGTCAGAGGGAAGCAAGTTGTGGCTGTATAACATACCAGCGGGTGCATACACGTCATTATCTGCCTTGGTTAAGATCGCTAACAATTCAAAATTCATAAAATTAACCCATAAATAGTACCACTTATAGATCGCCTTTTCTGTTTTCTATTGTCGGCTAAGGCATGGTT
Organism: Gymnothorax reevesii; assembly: GCA_029721435.1. Lineage (NCBI taxonomy): Eukaryota > Metazoa > Chordata > Actinopteri > Anguilliformes > Muraenidae > Gymnothorax > Gymnothorax reevesii. Next base: position 111,598,663 of record CM056573.1, read on the forward strand.
TGATGTCCACCGTTGGCTGACAGTTAGCTTCCAAAAGCATATTCGGCTAAAGAGAGAAATGTAATTTAAAACATGCTCTCAAATGAAACGCAAATGATTGCATACACTCTATTCCATGCGTCATGCTTTCGGTTTTCATTTTTATAATTTTGTAATGGTGGTATCATAGAGCATGTACAAGGAATGGCCTGAGATGCCAGATTGCCCTCCGGTTGAATGGGATGATGATTGCTCCCCCATGGCCGGAGTGGCACACCCCTGTTCTTGAAACTGAAGCTGTTACCTTAATTAAAACATAAAGACTTTATCTTGATTTTTTTTTTTTTTTTTATATTTAACCCTAATCCTTTTTTAGTACTTTGTTAATTTTGTGCTCCCAAAACTTATTTCATGCTCCTAAAAATTGAATTGTGCTCCAAAAATTTTTTTAGTAGCATGCATGCTCCTTGAGAAAAAAGTTTACATTGAGGCCTGTATATTTTTCCGTTTATTTCAACTTGCATTCGGCTAAGACAGGTAGAATTGAGCTAATTAAAATCCTGTTTGGCTAAAATTTTGGCTCAAAGGTTTATGGACTCACAGCTATCCCTATATACCGTTTCGGTCGGTAATGATGACTTAGAAAATTTCTTCGCAAATCATCTGCTGACAAAACATGGTTTAAATAGAAATCGCTGTGACGTGAAAACAGCTTTTGCGGTTGTTTCAGTGAATGATGGAAGGAAAGAAACATTCACATACAGGATTAAGAAGGGTGAAACACAAGTTCGGGCTCAAAGAAATAGACTTTCAGATGTTTATAATTTAACTCAATTGGGCGAAGAAAGAAAACAGGAAATATCGAAAAGTCTATCAAAGGACATCGTCTTAGTGAAATGGCTCCTCTACTGCCCAGGAAAAGGGGGATGCCAGAGGAGTTGCGGAGGTTACGGTCAATGATGGACCCTGTTATGGATCCTCAGAGAGGACCCCTAATGAGGCAAATTCAGGTGCGTATTCAACCTTCTGATAGTAATTTAGTCAGAGTCCCAAATGTATAAAAGAATGATTTAATAATGATCAGAATTGAGGTACATGCAAAACAAAGAGTGTGTGTTCTCTTTGGAGAGCGCTCTGCCGACTTCTTTGTCTTCCCAGTTTATATAGTCTCCAAGTCAAAAGTCTTGTGATTCGCTGCTCCTACGCCGTCTGGATCTCGGATGATTACTCTCCACCAATCCGTCACGATCCCACACTTAAGTTTCTATTTCCCCGAAAGTTTCCCTCTCCGTCTCTCGTTTTCCGAGAACTGGGAGCCGGCTGCGGTTATCAGCTGTTAGTGACCTTGAAGCAATGTGGCTGGAGAGGCTGCACAAGTGTACCTTTATACTCTATTACATTCATATTCTGTGATTTGTATATTGGCAGATTGTGGCAGCTATGCTAAGAGTTAATGTGCTTGACAACATAGCAACCCTCGGATATTTACGACTTTGACCAGCGCGAGATTTCGCGAGCCTGGGTACGGTTCTATACAGCCTGGGTACCAAACGATAGGCTCTCAGATTTCTAGGTACGTTTCGATGGTACCCAGGTCGAGAGTGACCCCTTCAGCAAAAGACGCCCAGAATAACCACATTTGAACAAATTTCAAACCTTATACAGAGGACGTCAGTACAGGGCATTCAGAGGATTTTGTAAAAACATGTCATAAAAACATCACCATTCTGGCACCTCAGGGGTCGTCATTCAGACGTTTGTGGAAGACCTCTAAAAGACGTTGTTGGGACGTGTTCTTGCTTGGTGGGATTAAGGGTTTGCTTCGCTTACATACGCTGAATTCACTCTTAAAACGCAAGGCATTACTTACTAGTGTAGTCACAATACTGAAATTTCTAAATTTGATACAATACCTAGACAAATATCGATATTTTCATTCTATGGGGAAAAACTCAAATATTAAGGTAGGTATGTAAAAACCCACAAAACAATCCCAAGGACGGACATTGCGGTGAGTCGAAGGTCTCACGTGTTTTTCTTGGCTAACTTTCATTCAAGCATTTTCCTGGCTGGTGTGAATCACAATATAATTGATCTTTTCTCCGTCAGTAGACGACTGAAGTCAAGCCAGCCTCCACTTCTGGGAAGACGGTCAAGCCAGCCTCCACTGAATTTTGCATTGCGTGTATATTCTAGCCATTACGATAGCAGGGCGTAAAAACCTGACTTCACCTCAGGGTGTCACTCAGAGAGTTTCAGGAAATTCTGATGTGTCATTTCAAAATAAAGGCCTTTTGAATACATCACATACAGTATAATGATGCTTTAATTTCAAATGACAATTAAAAGGAAACGGTCCATAGTTAAGGAATGAGTCCACTTCAGGGTGAGAGTAGACCTTTTTTTTGGTGAATTCATCTTTTATTTTGATGCTTTGAGGGGCCTTTAGACATAGTGGTGATTTATTTTACAAGTATAGTTTTAAGAACATTAAAGTTAGGGGGGCAGTTAGGGGGGCAATGCTCGACAGTGGGGGGGGGGGGCAGTCGCCCCCCTCTGCCCCCAGTAGATCCATCCCTGCCTCAGAGTACAGCATTGCTGCTGTGGACTCTAGTTCAACTCCTTTCTTTATTGCCTTAGTTTGTCCTGAGACTGGGGTCTTGAGACTAGCGGCAAGGCAATCATAGTCTGCTCCCCCAGAGCATATTCTTTTAAAGGAGCTTGATGTTAGTCGGGGGATCTGTGCAAGATGCCAAAGGTTGCTGTTATCCTGACCTCCAGTGTCTCTCTCTAGATCTATTGACTCAGACAAAGTGATGGTCATTTTGCTGTAGCTGCACATTTCATTTTTATTCAGAACTAAACAGACATGTATCAGTTGTGTTGGCAACGGGAAATCTGGGAAATCATCTGGCAGGGTCTCAGGTTGTGCTGCTCTTGCAGTACTGATGAGAGGAACCTGTGAAAGGGAAGAAAACAATACAAATTAATATACTGAGTACAAATGAAAACGCACCACTTGAAAAAAGTCAATATTTAAGTTCAAATGAACTTCAATATAATTTTTATACAACAGCAATACTACAGTGTAGTCACCCGACATGCCAAGTGCAAGAAATGCGAGAATTTCAAGTTAACTGTAACGCTAGGCAATTTTTTGCAAAAACGCAACATCTTGCACGCACACCACGGGAAAAATAAATTTCACTCTGAATTTGTGCACACATTGCCTTTAAAAGCAGGTGAATCCGAATAAAATTTCACTTCTTCACTGACACTTGTGAAACGTCGACACTATGCCGTGACTTACAGCCCCTGAACGGGAACGTGCCATAGGCATGCTTCAAATTGGCGCCCGCACCACGGAAATTGCCAGACGACTACACTGCGCTCACACAACGATCGCAAGACTCCATCAAAGGTTTCTGCTGATGGTGAGCACTCGGGACTGTCTTCGACCGGGTCAACAACGTGTGACAACGGCACGTCAGGACCGTCAGATCGTATGGGATCATGTCCGAGACCGAACACTTCCAGCGACAAGAACGGCTGCTCAAGTCCAAGGACAACGTGGATTCATTCATCCCAACACCATACGGAACCGTCTGCGAGCTGCAGGCCTGCGTGCACAACGTCCTGATATCGACTCCATATTGACGTATCGTCACCAAAACCAGCGTCTACAGTGGGCAAACAGGCACCAGACTTGGCGACTACGACAATGGCACGGTGTCATCTTTTCTGACAAGTCACGATTTCACTTAAGGAACGCAGATGGCCCTACGTGTTTGGCGGAGACGTGGTGAACGTTATAACGCCGATTGTGTCGTTCAAACGGACCGTTAGGGTGGTGGCAGCGTTATAATGTGGGGTGGAATAAGCTACTGTCAGCCCCTCTACATATCTGCGGAGGATGGGTGAACGGCGTCTACTACCGGGACCAGGTGCTGCAGAACCATGTTGTGCCGTTCTTCAACCAACACCACGATGTCCACACGTTCCAACAGGACAACGCTAGAGCACACACTGCAAGGGTGTCCATGCAGTACCGTGCACAGCAGAACATCCCCGTGCTTCAGTGGCCAGCTCTGTCAGCTCTCCCCTATCGAGCACTTATGGGATGAAATTGGACGACGGGACGACATCCGAGAACTTGAGGTTGCCCTTGCTCAGAAGTGGAATGCTATCCCTCAGAACACTATCCAGAGACTGATCAACTCCATGCGATGACGATGCACCGCATGTGTCAATGCAAATGGCGGTCACATCCGTTACTGAATTTCCTGTTTGACCCCTACCTCTCTCGCGCATCAACATTATCGTGAATGAAATTGAATGATGTTAACATGTCTTCTTAAATCATTCATTATCTCAAATGCATCATACGTATATACTTCACATATCAATCCGTGGAGCCATTCCAGATTTTGTGCGTTCGTGAGTGGTGCGTTTTCATTTGTACTCAGTATAGTAACTTTAATCTTATTTTTTTACTGTCATATTTACAGAGGTCCATCATCACACAGGCAACAACCATGAGGAGGAAGTGCAGACTCTGAAGGAGGGACTGAAGAACAGAAGCAGGAGATGGCTAATTTGAGGATGGAACTGGATCAGAGAGACCACCGACTCCAGTTCCTTCAAACTGCACACACTACCGATCCCTTAATCCCAGAGTCTGTAAATCAAAGCTATTACCTGACCGGATTCACCTTTAATCAGTCTGATATCATAGAGCTGCTGCAGGGTTGTATTCAGTCTGGCTACCTTAAAGTTGGCGATGGATTAATGGCAGACAAGGGATTTGTGATTGATAAAGAAGTTCAGCAAATTGGTCTCAAACTGAACATTACACCTTTTTCCAGATCCAACCGTCAGATGAAACATGCAGATGTTGAGATGACCATAACAAAATGCCAAGCACAGAGTTCATGTGGAAAGAGTCATTTCCAAAATTAAAAAAATTAAAATAGTTTTATGCAGGATCTCAGTGTCTCATCTTTCAACCATAAATCAGATATGGTATGTTGTTTTTCTGCTGTCCAAATTCCAACCACACATCATCAAGAAAAAATTTTATAACTCTGAATTTGAGATTTGAATAAATGATGATGTAAGATCAGTAAGGGATTATGCATAGTGAGGTGGTGATAGTTGGGGGAAAATGACTGATCTGTGTCTGTGTGAGGAGTTTTTCCATTAGCTTAATTTTCCAACTATCACCATTTCACTATACATCACAAAAACAGGTGCATGAAATCCTGAAATCGGCATTTAAAATTTTATTTTAAGATTTTTCTATCGCGCAATTTGATTAATGAAATTTTTTTAATGTTCACTATGGGGTCTATTCTCCCATTAGCGCGTAAGTCTTTTTTTACGCGCTTTGAGTTAAGCGTATTCTCCCCTACTCGCTTCGATCACGCCCACAGCGCTTAACTTCAGAATGTAGGCGGCCTTATGAAAGAGGTGTGACTGATCCAAAAGAGAGGCAGACTCTGTACAAAGCTCATTGATTATGGCTATCAGGAAAACATGGAAAAAGGATTTTCTGATTAACCATGAAAACGCATTTGTGGTCCATGGAAAACGCAAACCAGACTTTAAATTTGAATATTGTCGGCCTGCTGATAAAACCTCGTATCTCCAAACTGATAAGAAACGAAAACTCGTATGTCCACTAATCTTACATGCAAAATTAAAAATTTTTATTTTAAACTATATTTATCCATTTATATTATTATAATTATTATTTTTATTATTATTTTATTTTACATTTTTTAAATTTTCCTGTGAAGTTTGTCATTGTGAAGATACGAGGTTTTATATGCCGCTGTAATAATAGGCCGTACCAATTACAAGACGTAATTCAGACATGTCTTTATTTATCCCCCGCCGCGCGATTAGCGCGAAGCGGGGAAATAGCATTGGCCTCCGTCCGTACGGACACATAAAATTGCGGCAGCGGGGGATATGTTAGTGACAAACACTTGTTATTTCTTACTCTAGCCACCATGGCATTAAAGCTATGCATACAAACAAATTGCCGCAATAATGAAATAATAAATAAAGAATTTAGCGCTTCTCAATCAGCGCAATCAGATCATTGAAAATGTGCCCCTCCTACACCAGCCTGTTTGTTCCGTGGAAGACAGGGAAGAAGACAAAGGGAACATTCTAGTCATTAAAAGACAATCAAAGACAGTTTATATGATCTCATTTCGAAATTGCGCACTTGAAAACTACTCCAATGTCAGGTTTGCAACTAAAGGACATGGAAACGCTTTAACAAGGATTCTTACGCCGCACGCGGTCATCTCCCCGCCCCGAAACCGTCTCAGTAATGACGGAATTCCATATCCATAGCCTATTATCCTATTTGATTTGAGCGACACATTCACTTGAACTTGTGCCTAATACTTTATTATAGTCAATTATCCCATTTACTGATAATGATTCTCCCATGCCAGCTATTCTTTAAAGGCTAAAATTTATTAAAAAATGGATAGTGCTTTGGTATTTGCCAGGGTAGGGCTCAATCTAGAGTAGCCTATTTAATAATATCTTTATTCACACATTAAATTACACAGTATTACCAATGGTAAAAAATAACTAGGACTCGAGTTAGTTTATACAGATATTCTCAATTAGAAAATCAATCCCCTCACTCATGAGAATATCACAACTTTTTAGATTATCACGAACATACAGGGCAGTCGCATTTGTTAATAGAACATGGAAGACAATGATGGCGACGTCGAGCCAAAGCCAAAAACCAAATTTCACAGATGTTGGTGTTGTATGGCAAGCAAGCAATGAAGGCTGATCCGAGGAATTAAGCTGCGAATCGTTCTGGATGTGGCGTCGGTGGGGAGATGTAAGCGCAGTATCCCCGATTTAACCCCTTTCTGCAGATGTAGATGCCCGCGTCTATAGACCTGCAAATTGGAAGTACGCTGTTACTGTACTCGATCACTAGATAGCACCCCCGGATCAGTTATTGAATGCTCACAAGCAAGCAGACCTCGAACGCGGTTCTGAATACGGTGAAGTTCACTCCACTCCCTGTTTTTCGAGAGCTGCATGAATTAAACACCTCAGCTAAGCCTGATGTGCAAACTGGTCAGTATCCTTGCCCATAGTGTCGATTCAGCAGTTTGAAAAAACGATATCTTGACACAGAAAAAATCGTTATCCTTTGTAGCAACCAGTTTAGCCACAGTGAGCTAACAGTATTCCATTTAGTAGTTCATAAAAATCAGTTTTCTGAGGCAAAAAAATCGACATGGTATTAATTCTCTCACATTCTATTGCCTATTACAGTTGTCCCATACAAAAAAAATTGTAGTTCCCTACCGTGGATTTACGCGTAGATTCCTTCATTGCCAAATCCAGCGCTTCCTTATATCCACCCGAGTACTGGCGTTGATAGCCAATCACTCAACCATACACTCAAGCTCTTCTGCGTAATTGTAGAGTTACACTTCATGGCCTCCTGAAGTTTCCCTGATAACGATGTATTGATTGGCTCGTTTCTTATCCTATTCCCGAGTGTTTAAACATTTTAGAGTAAGTGAAACACATTGATTGGACAAACACAGAGCATACAAACCAATGCGTATCAGCATGCGCTGTTGTATCCTGTCTACGTTATGCACATTACGCGGCTAAAATAGACGGGATTTATAGAAAATCGATTCGCAAAACTGGCCTTGAAGTGTTCAGTTACATTACAGGATTTAAATGAGAACGATATGCTCTATTGGAATTATTTCGAATGAAACAGGACCGGAGGGTTCTTGTTACTGGATACATCGCTCTCTATTTTATACAGTCAATGTCTCTGGAGGAGGGATTCACGAAAAAGGTCAGGCTGCTATTTTTGTTTGTTTTTTTTTTCTGTTTCGGAATGTATATGTACTCAACTAAGTCGAATGTCGAGGTTTTTTTCCTGTTTAAAACGCGAACTGCCCGTGCATTTTGGTGTGGACCCCCGGTACGTTCATTGCACGTTTCTTTTGAATCGGGAGACGCAATGGATTTGATATTCCCTGAAAGTGGAGTGTCTGTTCAGTTAAAATAAGGTATATTTCAGAATTCAGATATTACTGTGTTAGTGAGGTGTACTTGCTCCTTATAAGTGTTGAAATGGGTTCGTGAGCTTTGAAGAGGGGACTGGTAGCTTTCATTACAGGGTGAATGTTCTGACCGTTTAATTAGCAGTTTATTTAATGCGTGTTTGTGCTGGCTTTGAAGAAAAATGGCCAAAACTCTAGACTTTATTATGGAGAAAAGGCACGTTCATATTTGGAGAGGTTACTGGTGACCATTGGTATTCAACTGCACTGATATTGATAAATTCATACTAAACTCAACCAGAAAATCATTCGTTCATATTAAATTTCATGCCTTAAAGCTTTAATTGTGTTAAATACATGATTTTTTTAATGATTTGACAGCAAATCATTTTGAGACTTTGGGGAGACACTTGGGTAGCTGTATAATTTGGCTAATAGCATGTAGGTAATCTAGAATGTAATTTTGAAGATGAATTCTACTTGTGCTCAAGGAGTTTATGATACCATAAATGTATAGTTTTAAGCCCCAGCAGTTTTTCAATCGTCAGAATTATTTTTTTTGCAATTTCAATGGTGAATTCTCATGAAGATTTTTTATGTTTGCTGCTCATTTTCTCTACCAAAATCATGAAAATAAACTGAAATACAATGTAATTCTAAATGCTGTAAGTGTCTTTCCTGAATTGAGCCACATTTTTCCTCTTTGTGAAGCTTAAATCTTGAATTATACAGCATTAAAGTGGGTAACCCATAAATAGCCAAATTTGGCTTCTGCACAAAGGGGTTAAAGCATAAATGGAGAGATCTGCGGGGCGCTGTAAAAACCAGGTTCTCTGCACACCGGAGAAGTGTACACGCAACAGGTGGTGGGCGACCATCATCCCCTGTGCATTTCACTGCACAGGAGGAGGGGATGGCATCCACTCTTTCTGCAGTAGAAGTGCATGGAGAAGAACGTGAAGCGCCAACGAACTGCGTCAGACACCTTGACACAGACGCCTATGATGTGAGTGACATCACCAGCCACTCTCTGGAACGACCCAGATGCCAGGAGCGACAGCGCAGTTCTGACGTTGATGACCACGGGTATGTTTTGTGGATAATTGCTGTGGCTGGATAGCTGTTCATCCAGAAGTCGGCAAAGATAGATGATTGCCTCATGCACTGTCCAGGCGAAAGCACTGGATGCACTCGATGTTTGTTTGTCCCAGGATGTCCAAACGAAGCCGATATATGCGTGTTCGTCTTCGAGCTCGGCGCGCTCCTCTTACTCTTTCCCAATCACGCAAGAGTGCAAGCAAATGCAGGACTGGCATTTTGGCTTTAGATTTTGAAGGCATGGTAGAATGATGGTCTTATGTATACTCGTATTAATTAATTGTTTTGCGTTTGTAATTTAACTGATTGGAGAAGAGGCTGATGCGTAATATCATGTGATGATTTCGTCTGATAAATTATCATGGCTTTGAGAAATTTAATTTAGGAATAAGGAAGAAAAATCGAATATTAAATGTCTCAACCTTTACCATGTTAAATAAAATAAAAGTAATGTTAAAATTCCGCCTATAACCGACATCAAACGCAATATTCAATTTCGCCTAATGTTGGCGCTTGACCTTAATACAGCCCTCAAAAGCGCTGAACAGAAAAAGCGCGTAAGCCAGGGGGAGAATACGCGTAAGTGTTATTTGCATGAGAAACGCCCGGAAACGCCCCGATTTTGGCCTTGCTCCGCCCCAAGCGCGTAAGTGCCTTCAAGACGCGTAATGCACAGACTTAAGTCGAGGGGAGAATACGCGTAGGCTGAAAACCGCGTAGCTACGCGCTTTTTTCGACTTAAGCGCATGGGAGAATAGACTCCTATATGTATATCATCTACCACTGTCATTAAGCTAATATCTCACTGAGCGGCAAATGCTTACGAATGTAGCGAATTTTTAGCTTCATCAGAGTTCATAAAAGGGAGCAAAGCAGGATCGCAAACATTTTTTTCTTTTTGAGCATGTTCAAAATTTCTTTGCGAATCTATTTTCTCACAAACAGTTGCAGATGTTTGTAAAAGAGTTGTAGGCATTTGAAAACGGTTGAAACACGTGTTGCTAAAGTTCTTTTTGATTCGCGAAGTACTGACCACTATACAACAGAGCTATGAATGCTGATGAATGTAGACGAATATTGGGTTTTGTGAGGATACCATCAAGATTTCGTCAAGATTGCAAAAGAGTTTGCAAACGGTTTTCAGGGTTGCAAAGAGTTCATTTTCATATTCTAGAAAGCCATTTCCTATTCTTTCGCAAACAGTTACATGAATGTTGCTAACTGACGCGTCTATCCTGATTTTTGCGCTACATTCTTTAGCATTCGCCGCTTAGATACTAGCTTTAGGTACTTAAAAATTTTGAAAGTGACTCTTAACAGTGCCTGAGTCTTTACACTCAAGTCTTCTGTCTTCTCTAACATCTTGGTTCTATCTGAAATGAGTTTTTGTCAATAAGATCAATTTTGTCAAAAAGATTATAAAATTAAATCTACAGTCCTGCAAGTGCTTCATTTAGCCTACCTGATGACTCAAACCACTGCCTTGGGGATACTTGTTCTCTCCCACAGGTACCTCAACAGGGGGTCTGCTGGTAGCTGATGGGTACTCCTGTCTGCTGTCTCAGTGATGCCATGTCCACATCCGTCACTGATGAGCTCCAAGGAAATAATTTTATTTTGTATTGTTTCACTTGAATAAAGTACGGTCCTATGCTAGAGGTTTGAATTCAATGAGGATATTAACATGTTTTATTGACAGTCTTGATTCAGTAAACTTCAGAGTAAAGGAGCAGATCTCATGCCATTTTATTCATTGAGATTTACAACAATCTGAGTGTGAAAGTCATGTAGCCTGCTTTGAATGATGTCACATCACCTTGCTGTGGTCTTACCTAGTCGGTGCTGTATAATGACAGTGAACAGGTCTCCGCTTCCGGCTCTGTCAGGCCTTGGCAACTACCACAGATGAGATGGGTACAGCCCTTAGCTTGTGCCATTGCTTGTGGCAGACTTGTTCAGGATGTTGAATGTTTCAAATGGCGTGCATTAATTATATCTAATGTATGTATCAACCCCACGATGGAGGAGCAGTATCCTGGCGCACTTTTAAACACGGAAAAAAGCGGGATAATTCAGTTTTGCAAACAAACATCTCTCAAAAGCATATTAGAGCCCTTGCTGTCTACTCATCTCTGATATTTCTGAACATTGCCAGAAATTTAAGATGATTTCCTGTGGACTATCTGTCGCTGATAAGGATGAACACGCCATATTTACATATTGGACTGCACCATAAAGCTAAAGCATGCCACGCATAGCAACAATAACTAAATTCCAACATTGCCTGTTGGAAATGATTACCAAAGAACATCTCCTCTGTCCTCTTTCTTTCGGTCCTGAAGAATGTATTTATCTAATAAATACACTTTTTCAAACATTTCACTTTTTTTCCCCCAATGCATTGAAGGTTATTTTAAATAGATCTACAAACATGATAACTTACACTTTTTAATATGGATCAAGGAACAGAAAATATTTGCAAAATAATTCAGATAGAAATGTTTTGGAAACCAAAAAAATTCAATCAATTAAAAATTGTGCCCAGCTTGTGATGTATGCTTTAAGTTTTTATTTCAAAATATTTTCATTACCATGCTAAACCATGTTTTTGTTTAATTGGCAACTGAAATAATACCATTCAATGGTTGACTTCAACAAAATGACTGAAAAACTTGTGAATGTCCAGGTGAGCTACAGTGCCATGGCACTATTTTTATTTGATGGCTTGGCTGCTAATCTGTACTGTCCGATTTTGGGGAGCTATTTTGCATTGCACTATATAAATTACATAAGGCTGAGACAACGAATCAGACATGCACATTGTGCCTTTCCTAACACATAAACTGTTGCGATACCTTTACATTTTGCTAGTACTTTTCTGTCACTGGGTTCATTATTATGCGCAAGCTAACAGGATAGGATCAGATGTGTACTTTGCATAGATGTGGACTGACGGGGCCCAAAAATAATTCTTGGACTCGGGCCCATCATGACATGCTTGCACCACTGGCTCAATGCCAGAGTTCTTCCCAACTTCATTTCTGCAGGTCAAGCCTCCATGGGGTGCTTGTCCCACCAACTCTCCAGTTGGTAAGAGTACCATACACAACCTCCAGCAAAATCGAAAAAAATCACAACTTTTTCAGCTTACCTTAATGTTTAGATACCAAGTAAAGTATTCGGGTGTGGAAAAACGTCGACCGTACATCCAGTAAAGATAATTTACACTTTAATTTCCACAGCGGCTATACGTGCTACTAGCTTATAAAGGTGGCAGCCATGACACTGTTGACAATACTTGGGCATGCGTACTTTGCGCAGCATAAGCACGCGCGTGCCGCAAGGGCGAGCGCTCAGTTTCCGCGCGCTACTGTGTTCCACACCCAGCCGCTTGTGTCATTGTGGGGCTGCATTCATTCGCGCCTGGACCTCTGTTTGAGTAATAATTCGCGTTCTTAAGTTTGCTTTGCACTTCACGACAGTAATTTTGGAATTTACGCGAAGTTGGCCTGATGATATTATTCGATGGACGTCGTGTCCGTGTGCAAATGAAGCTGTGTGGTGGTGCCCGGAACCGTAAATAATGCTTGGCGCAAAGTTTCATTGTTTTTTCTTTGGACCTTATAGGAGACCTCTGCCGAAGCAGAAGTCTGGAGAGTGGTGGCGACAAGATGTTACATGCTCTTTGGTGGCGCGTACAGCAACAGGATGTCGGCTAAAATTTGAGCAAAGTGGTCGACGCCGCTGTGTTTACGTCGCCACATGTACTACTCTGCCAAATAGAAGCCTAAGCCGTCGCTGCTGCTGGTGTGCGTGGATGGCAAGGACCTCTTGATCTGCCACCACTGGCACTCAATATTTTGCGGGTGCACGCCAGGGGAGGCAGGATCGACGAAATTCAAGGAGTGGTTCACCGTGAGGTGCTGGAAGTTTTCCTCGCTGAGGCAATTGTACGCCCGCCAGCAGTCGGTGACGATTTGCGAACCGGCGGCAACATACTCCTTAATAAGGGGTATTAGCGTCGCCGAACTCCGGTTCCTCAACCTCTACGAAAAAAACCTCCTTAGTCTCACGGCAAATTCCTCCCAAAACCCACTTGCCATCGCGCAAACGACCGCGGTTGTATTTTCGGCGGCCAAATTTGGACTCGTTGATTTCCACGACACGTCCTGGGCCCCCTATAGCGGTGGTACTACACTGCTGGACGACGTGAAGGCAAACTTCGCGGCAATAAGTGAACCAGTCGACGACGGTCTCCTTGCTTGTGAGCTCGCCGTTGAGGCTGGATTCCTTTATTGCCGCTTTGTTTGACATCTGCACCGCCCAGCAGTAGTTGAGCACCAGGACTTTTTCCAGCGACATCCTGCTACCAGTGAACCAACTGCCACGACAAATGCTGCGGTTGGAGTTCCGAGTGCTGCATCTCCGATTGTGGCAGCACCACACGAAGCCCACTCGAGAGTCTGCCTTCGCAAACCACGAGAGGGCTCTGCGACACCGCCGACAAAGCGGAGAGTGAGCAATCAGACCCCGCTCTTTACAGAATTCAATCGTGGCCTCTGAAGTCCGCAGCTGCCGAGACAGCCGCCACAAGTTCCACTCATCTTGCACCGTGTAATCACTCATTTTGGTTCTTGTTTGTCGGTGAGGACTATACCACTCTTTATAGTCTCGAAATAAACTTTGTGCACGTACGCCCAATTTCATTATTGTTATTATTGTATTATTACAATAATACAATACAATACGCCCAATTATTATTGTATCCAATTGTTATCCGCGCCTCACACCGCGAGAAATCAATCTGTCTGCCTCATAACTTGAGCTGCAAGACTTTGGCACCGCGCACATTGTTTTTCATTTGTCATGACACTGATCTATTGTTCTGTCATAAGCAGGCGAATGCGCACAAAGTTTAGTGTATGTGTATATATATATCGTGCCGAATCCCCCTCCTCCTCCTCTTCCAACCGTACTCGCCGCGTGCCGCACGGCACATTCATCACCTAACGAACTAAACCATCTCTATCCCTGTCCTACTCATAGGGAATGCTATCCCTATCCCTAACCCTCACATTAACCCAGCTCAGCCACAAATAGTTTGTTCTGCTCAAATTATTCTACCTATTGTCTCCGGATTGGCCACCAGCATGAAAGACATCAAAATGGATATTCACTCGTCTCCTCATTGACTACAATAAATAAAAGAGAAAATGAATATATGAGAAAAAAAGAAAATATATATATATTTCAAAAATCTGTGTGTGTGTGTATGTGTGCGTATATATATATACGTAATGGCAGTGAGCTGGCAACAATCTCGGTGTAGTGGTTAAGGCCACAGTGAATGGTGTGATTAACATTGCATTCTCCACAGGGTTCCTGGTTCGAATCTCACCGCAGACACTAATGTAATGTAATGGAAAGCAGAAACAAACAAAAAGAACTTCAGTCCAAAAAAAAAACATAAGTAGTTCAAGGGGTAGGACATAGAGTGAAAGGCACGAGGTAACAATACAAATACGTGCATCGGCATTAGCACGTTTTTTTTTTTTTTAAGCACACCACGTCTACCCCTTCCTTTTAAAATTGTTCCCCCATCATTCTAAACCCCCTTCTCACTCATAAAAACCCCCCAAAAATATTTGTGCCCCCTTTTAAAATTATTCTGGCCAAAAAAAACCCCAAAAAAAGTGGAGGTAGTGAATGGTACTCTTACCCATTTGTGCACCTGCTAACACTAACTCAGCACCGTAGGGACTGTGTATATCCGAACTTCTGATATCAATGGAGATTCAATCATTTTCTCTGATTTACTTTGCTTCAGCTGCTGGGAATTCTGTCTCACAAATAGACAGACAAAACTTCACAGGCATACAATATTTCTTCTTTCTGTTTGGACACTGCACGTTTATTTTCCAATTACCAGATACTTGCCTTCGTCAAGAAATTTCAGGCTGGATGCACTGCAAATACGAAAACACAATTTGCATGCTTTATTGATATGACCATAGAGTTTTCCTCTTGTTAGCTAGGCTAATTGGATTTTAAGCCATCACTCTGTCTTCTACTCCTGCGCTAATCTTGTGGTGTCTGTAGTCTAGCACTCCAAGCAAATGAATAATGATTTGAACCACTGGTAGACTCCCAGTTGCAAGTGCATTTTAATGCTTTGATTGCCATCATTAGTAGAATATCTGAGTGGATGCCAGCTAATTATACACTTATATATAATGTTTTGTTACCAGAGCTTATAATTGCCCAAAACTGTATGAAAACAGTACATGAGGTTTGTACATTTAATAAATATTAATCAGCTGGGTAAGCAGTGAGCTCCATGAGAGAAATAAACATTTTAAATTATTGATAATATAAATAGTTATAGTCTCAATGAATCATGCTTATCAAGCAGTTTCTCAAGCTGCATAGTTTTGTTGTTTTATCGAGTTCATGCAATGTTGATGAATGGATCCTATACTCCCACAGTTTTCAGACGTCACACCAAAGATCGATTGTGACTGTGCTTTCTTTGTGGCAGAAAGTGAGTGCAGAGGTTATAGACAAATTCGCCCACAGCCCATCTTTGAATCATCTTCTGGTTATACAGTATCTCACAAAAGTGAGTACACCCTGCACATTTCGACTATTAATTTATGAAACCCAAAACCAGTGAAGTTGGCACGTTTCGTTAATCGTAGATAAAAACAGAATTCAATGATTTGCTAATTTCTTTCAAGTTATATTCAATTGAATACACTGCAAAGACAGGATGTTTAATGTTCAAACTGAGAAAACTTTATATTTGTTTTTGCAAATAATCTTTCACTTAGAATATAAAGGCAGCAACACATTGCAAAAAAGTTGTCACAGGGGCCTTTTTACCACTGTGTTACATCGCCTTTCCTTTAAACGACACTCAAAAACGTTTGGGAACTGAGGGGACCCATTTTTGAAGCTTTTCAGGTGGAACTCTTTCCCATTCTTACTTGATGTACAGCTTAAGTTGTTCAACAGTCCAGGGTCTCCGTTGTCGTGTTTTATGCTTCATAATGCGCCACACATTTTCAATGGGAGACAGGTCTGGACTACAGGCAGGCCAGTCTAGTACCCGCACTCTTTTACTATGGAGCCATGCTGTTGTAACACGTGCAGAATGTGGCTTGGCATTGTCTTGCTGAAATAAGCAGGGGCGTCCATGAAAAAGACGTTGCTTGGATGGTAACATATGTTGCTCCAAAACCTGTATGTACCTTTCAGCATTAATGGTGCCTTCACATATGTGTAAGTTGCCCTTGCCTTGGGCACTAATATATGGAGTTAAATTACTGCCAAAACCTTGTATACAAACCGAACATGTTTTACAAATGCACCACGATCCACAAACAAATACAATGTGATTTGCAAATATAAAAATGATTCACGTGCAAATAAAGTGTGGTTTGCAAATATAAAAACGATTTGCAAACAAATACAGTGTGATTTGCAAATATAAAAACGATTCACGTACAAACAAGGTGTGATTTGCAAATATAAAAACGATTTGCAAACAAATACAGAGTGGTTTGCAAATACAAAACACCATTAACAAACAAATGTTTTCAGTTTTACAAATACAAAACGTACCGATTACAAGTATACGACGAGAACCATTTCCTACAAGTACAAATCACTTTTGGCAGTTTTCTACCGCTGACATGGCGTAAAGGATTTTCTCACAAATGTCCTCACTGTTATTGTCCCTGTTAAACAGCAGGTGGGGCTATGACTCAATATCCTAGATCTCTACACCGTGAAGTTGAACAGAATAGAGAACGGCCGCCAGCGACAACCGTGAACATGAGGATGATGGCTGAGGCTAAATAAAAACGCAGTGTCTTCGTGTTCGAAATAATTCCGTGTCCGACAGTGGGATGGTGTCAATATAACTACGTGTCCGACAGTGGATTATTGTTTTTAATCTCATGAAGTCTACTGAATCTTTGAGATAGCCTATTAAACGTGAATGTTTGATCAGATGGCTCAGTTCTTCAAGATGGGTACCCAATCAATGTTTCTGTTTAAGTACTGCTCAATAAAGTGTTCTGATTGATAGTGATATATTTTTATTTTCCATTTCGTTATAAATCTGGGCCCGTATTCACAAAGCATCTTATCTTAGCGCAAGGAGTACTCCTAATTCGCGCTAAAACATTTTATGTAGGAGTAAAATCTGAAAAGTAATTCACAAAACCGCTGAGAGCAACTTTTAGCCATCCGAGACACCGAGGGTAACGCTGCAACGATCTGTTGGCTGATATTATCCCACGCATACCGCTTGGATTTGCTGTTCACCCCCGAGCCAATTTTCCCTCTGATTAGGTTACATGCTTTCGCTCCAGCACCAACTGGCCCAGCAGCAGTAACTGGTCTTGGCTCCAGCTGGGCTTTCGCGTCATTTTTGAACTTACATCCATGACAGTTTAGGGCAAACAAACTTGAACGGCTCGACATTTAAATGATCGCAACATATTCTCATTCTCATCGGGTAACAAGTAGCTATTGGGGCAAGTGACGCGTTTCATTAATAACTTGTTTAATGCTATTAATGTTTTTACAATTATCTCTTTCCTATGTACGTTTATATGCCTAGAGCGTGATATGCGGGGACCGTGCATTGCAATTTTCAAAAGTGCTCAATATGCTATTATTTTAAACCGAATCTAGAAAAACCAATGCTTTGTATGTTAACAATAACTTGCTTAAAAGTAACCCTGTTTTAAATTATCATAGGAGTAGGGAAGAAAATTATTTAAATGTCAATGTTAAAGTTAAGGTTAGGCTTAGGGTTAGGGCAGTGTTTAAAAAGGGGATTGTCGTACCTCTCTACTTTGAAATGCATTTGAAAACTGCCGAACCCGTAACAACTGCCATTATTTTTTTGGAAAAACCAGTCCCTTGGACTATTTTCTCATTTTTTCCTCCATGGGTTGTATGTGGGATATTTTTTCAATGGGTTGCCCTGCCACCAAACAACCAATCACCGTGCTCATTGTTCCAAGACTCGAGCATGAGAATTGACATCAGCCATAGCAACGGAGATTACTCCCGCCTATCTCAGAGCTACCCCTATTGAGTTACCAATTTTCTTCACTAAAAGTTGCTCTCAGCGGTTTTGTGAATTTAAGATTGTTTTATCATAAATGTTTTAGCGCGACTTAGGAGTACTCCTTGCGCTAAGATAAGATGCTTTGTGAATGCGGGCCCAGATTTATAACGAAATGGAAAATAAAAATATATCACTATCAATCAGAACACTTTATTGAGCAGAGCTTAAACAGAAACATTGATTGGGTACCCATCTTGAAGAACTGAGCCATCTGATCAAACATTCACGTTAAATAGGCTATCTAAAAGATTCAGTAGACTTCATGAGATTAAAAACAATAATCCACTGTCGGACACGTAGTTATATTGACACCATCCCACTGTCGGACACGGAATTATTTCGAACACGAAGACACTGCGTTTTTATTTAGCCTCAGCCATCATCCTCATGTCCACGGTTGTCGCTGGCGGCCGTTCTCTATTCTGTTCAACTTCACGATGTAGAGATCTAGGATATTGAGTCATAGCCCCACCTGCTGTTTAACAAGGACAATAACAGTGAGGACATTTGTGAGAAAATCCTATACGCCATGTCAGCGGTAGAAAACTGCCAAAAGTGATTTGTACTTGAAGGAAATGGTTCTCGTCGTATACTTGTAATCGGTACGTTTTGTATTTGTAAAACTGAAAACATTTGTTTGTTAATGGTGTTTTGTATTTGCAAACCACTCTGTATTTGTTTGCAAATCGTTTTTATATTTGCAAATCACACCTTGTTTGTACGTGAATCGTTTTTATATTTGCAAATCACACTGTATTTGTTTGCAAATCGTTTTTATATTTGCAAACCACACTTTATTTGCACGTGAATCATTTTTATATTTGCAAATCACATTGTATTTGTTTGTGAATCGTGGTGCATTTGTAAAACATGTTCGGTTTGTATACAAGGTTTTGGCAGTAATTTAACTCCATACTAATACATCCCCATACCATCACAGATGCTGGCTTTTGAACTTTGCGCCTATTACAGTCCGGATGGTTCTTTTCCTCTTTGGTCCGGAGGACACGACGTCCACAGTTTCCAAAAACAATTTGAAATGTGGACTCGTCAGACCACAGAACACTTTTCCACTTTGCATCAGTCCATCTTAGATGAGCTTTGGCCCAGCGAAGCCAGCGGCGTTTCTGGGTACTGTTAATAATTGGCTTTCGCTTTGCATTGTAGAGTTTTAACTTGCACTTGCAGATGTAGCGAAGAACTGTAGTTAGTGACAGTGGTTTTCTGAAGTGTACCTGAGCCCATGTGATGATGGCCTTTACACACTGATATTGGTTTTTGATGCAGTACCGCCTGAGGGATCGAAGGTCACGGGCATTCAATGTTGGTTTTTGGCCTTGTCGCTTACGTGCAGTGATTTCTTGAGATTCTCTGAACCTTTTGACGATATTACGGACTGTAGATGATCAAATCCCTAAATTTCTTACAATAGCTCATTGAGGAATGTTGTTTTAAAACTGTTCGACAATCAGTTCACGCATTTGTTCACTAAGTGGTGACCCTCGCCCCATCCTTGTTTGTGAATGACTGAGCATTTCAGGGAAGCTGCTTTTATACCCAATCATGGGACCCACCTGTTCCCAATTAGCCCGTACACCTGTAGGATGTTCCAAATAAGTGTTTCATGAGCATTTCTCAACTCTTTCAGTCTTTTTTGCCACTTTTGCCAGCTTTTTTGAAATATGTTGCAGGCATCAAATTCCAAATGAGCTAATATTTGCAAAAAATTACAACGTTTACCTGTTCAAACATTAAGTAACTTATCTTTGCAGTGTATTCAATTGAATATAGGTTGAAAAGGATTTGCAAATCATTGTATTCTGTTTTTATTTATGATTTACACAATGTGCCAACTTCACTGGTTTTGGGTTTTGTAGTATATCTTTTTAAGGGACAACGTTACAGAAATGAAAACTGAATATATTCTAGAGTAGTCATTGCACAATATGTGTAGCAGTGTAGATTTACTGCACTGTCCAAATAACTGAACAAACAGTCACTATTTCCAAAATGGGTGGCAACAAAAGTGAGTACACCTCACCGTCAACATGCCAAATAGTGTCCATAGTGTCAATATTTAGTGTGACCGCCATTGTTGTCCAGCACTGCCTTGATTCTCCGAGGCATGGAATTCACCAGAGCTGCACAGGTTGTTGCTGGGATCCTCCACTCCTCCATGACAACATCACGGAGCTGGTGGATGTTGGACACCTGATGCTCCTCCATCTTCCTCTTGAGGATGCCCCACCGGTGCTCAATGTGATTCAGGTCTGGAGACATACTTGGCCATACCATCACCTTCAGCTTCTTCAGGAAGGCAGTTGTCATCTTTGAGGTGTGTTTTGGGTCGTTATCATATTGGAAAACAGCCGTGCGGCCCAGTTTCTGAAGGGAGGGCGTCATGTTCTGCTTCAGAATCTCACAGTACACGTTGGATCCATTATTCCATTAATGAAGTGCAGCTCCCCAGGACCAGAAGCACTCATGCAGCCCCAGACCATGATGCTGTCAGCACCATGTTTGACTGTAGGCAGTACACACTTGTTTTGATACTTCTCACCAGGGCGCCGCCACACATGCTGGACACCATCTGAGCCGAACAAGTTTATCTTGATCTCATCAGACCACAGAGCATGGTTCTAGTAATTCATGTTCTTGGACTGGTTGTCTTCAACAAACTGTTTTCGGGCTTTCTTGTGGGCTAGCTTCAGAAGAGGCTTCCATCTTGGCTGACGGCCATGCAGACCAACTTTGCGCAGAGCACGGCGTATGGTCTGAGCACTGACAGGCTGTTATCCCACTGCTACAACCTTGTTAGCAATGCTGCCAGCACTCCTGCGTCTGTTTTCTGAAGCCAACTTGTGCACCTGGCACAGAGCACGAGGACTCAACCTCTTCGGTCGACCCTGATGAGGCCTTTTCCGAGCAGAACTCTTGGAAAAACCGCTGGATAACCTTGGCCACCGTGCTGTGGCTCAGTTTCATGGTTTCACAGATCTTCTTGTAGCTTAGACCATCTTTGTGGAGAGCAACAATTCTCTTTTTCAGATCCACAGAGAGTTCTTTCCCATGTGGTGCCATGTTGACCCTACAGTGACCAGAATGAGAGCATTGCACCTTAAGCACTTCAGTTTAACCCTTCAACATGTTACACAACCTCATAAGGCCCAGTCGAACCGACAAAAGCATGAACATGATGAACAAGTCGCGTTTCATTGCTTGGTTGACCATTATCAATTGGGGTGTGTACTCACTTTTGTTGCCATCCATTTTGGAAATAGTGACTGTTTGTTCAGGTATTTGGACAGTGCAGTAAATCTACACTGCTACACATATTGTACCATGCCTACTCTAGAATATATAGAAGTTTCACTTCTGTGGCATTGTCCCTTGAAAAGATATAATAAATTAATTGTCAAAATGTGAGGGGTGTACTCACATTTGTGGGACTGTACAGGAAATAGATTTGAAATGTGAAATTTGCACACAGGAAGTGAACTGTGACCTATTTAGTGATTTCAAGATTTATGTGGGGCAAGCCCTTGAAAAGTCCATATTTAAACCCATAAATGATTGTTTTGAAAAACCAGATGATATTTAATGGCTACACATCATCATGGCGGAAGATGTTAAAAATTCCTAACAAAGAGTTACCGCTTAAAATGAATGTGCAAAGGTGCTAAGCGCAACACTTACTACAGACAGAGGCAAACTTCTCCATTAAGAGTAGGGGGTATGGTTGACGTTGTTGCTCAGGATGACATTGTTTCATGCTTGCACTTATCGACTACTGTATGTTCAAAGTAATTAGTAGATGGGGGGGCAATCAGCATTGCATCTTGTGTATTAAATATTTCAGTGCAAACATTGGTATTTACTCCAGAATTCCTGAATCAGTCTTTTCTATGCAGATGTGCCTGACAGTGCCCAGAAATATTCTGCATATACACCCCACTTCATTGTGAAGTCACAGTGCCTGTATTCTAATTTGTTTGAAAATAAATATATATATTGTTGATCACTTGTCAGTTTTTGGCTCCTCAAAGAATTGGCTGGCTTCATGAAAACCACATTTTTAACAGGACAGCAAAGACCAGTTCTTGGAATTTTGTGAAGGGTGTACGTTTCCACCCTAAATTAACACTCCTGGTTCAATTTATTAGCAGTTTTTAGTGATGCTTATGTGTAAAAAAATGTGCGCTTTGCAAGGGTTAGAGTTAAAATCAACAGGACACACATCACCTGGAACAATTTTGAACATCTGCAAAGTATACCATTGTTGCATATTCATAAAATGAAACTGACTAAATCACAAAGATTTTTTGAAAATTATTATTCCATGTCTTAGAAGTCTTCAATTAACAGTAGTGTTCAGAGATGATTATACTCCACCACGATTGTCTAAAAGGGGTCCAATTGAATTTCTCCTGCATTATTTTTGATGAAAATGTCCCGAAAAATAATGTTGTAGGCAATGAGGACAAAAAAAGAATCATTTCCTCAAGTACACAGAGGTAAAAATATGGGTAAATAACAAATACACTGAAAACTTCCATTTTTTATAACAGTTGAAAGGTGTCGCAAATTTTATTCTTTTGATTCTTGCACAGCCTGAATGCATGTTTGAAGGCTCATTCCATGATTATTTATCCTTTTTAGTCCTGAAGCAACTTAAACTCTTTACTGTCACCAGCATTTTCTCACATCTGGCCCGGAGTGGTATACCACATTTCAAATGCTCACTGCTCCCACGTACAATTGTTCTATTACACAAAATACTGGTTATCTGATGTTGCTGCTATGAGTATTTACATAAAATATACGGCTTAATCAACAAATAATGATAATGATAGTATTAATTAATAAGCAATATTAAATAATTGTAAATGTGCATCATAGAGATAATGATGAGAATAATAATACGCTGCTACAATAATGATGAGGATTACATTAATTATAATACGTATGAATCCCAATTCCAATGAAGTTGGGACGTTGTGTAAAATGTGAGTAAAATTATAATACAATGATTGGCAAATCCTTCTTTACCTATATAATTGAGTACACTACAAAGACAAGATACTTAATGTTCAAACTTTATTGTTTTTTTTGGAAGGTTGCCCTCTACTGTTTTCAGGAGGGGGTTGAAGTTGAGATTGACAATCGCGGACAGCCAAGAGGAAATCGTGACTCCTAAATATGTGATGATGCCAGTGTGGAGGGAAAGAGGTTCAGTTTCGTGGCCGGATCTAGAGGGCTGCAGGGGTGGGCTATTTCTACCGTGCCCCCCTGTGCCTCCTGACTTATTTATATTTTAGCGCAATTAGAAGGAGTACGCACAATGCGAATACTCCCCCCCCCCCCAGGTCAACAAAATGAAACGCGATCCCCCCCCCCCAGTCCACAAAATGAAAACGTCTCTACCCCTCAGAAATTTTCATTACACCACCAGTTTAAGCTGGCTGCAGCCGGCCCTGTGCAGTTTGTGCACCTCTTAGGGTTCAGTCTGCTCAAAAGGTGATAAAAATTGACGGAATCATGGATCAAAAGCAGTATCACAGCATCCTTGTGAGGCATGTATTGCCATCTGAAAAGAGATTGATTGTTTAGGGATTTTAGTTGCAACAAGATAATGACCCTAAACTCAATTCTTAGTGGTGCAAGAATTATCTCAGTTGGAAATAAAAATCTGCCGACATAAAAGTTATGACTTGACCTGATCAAAGTCCTGCACTGGGTTGAACCAGCTATGCGTAAGTGCTAACATAACCTAGTTTGATCAAAAGTTCTAACTTAAGATAGGGTTTACGTGCTACTGACATTTTAATGGTTGCACCGGCTGTAATAGTTCCAACACAGACATAATGAACAACCTAAATCTTACACCAAGCACTTAGTAGGTTTAAACACCTTCGTAAGATAGCAGTGTAACAACCCACTTTGAAAAAATTTTCTAAGTGTGTTGACATTTGGGACCAACTCAACGCACTTTTAAAAAATTTTTTCAAAGGGCGTTAAAATGTTGGTCCACCTCAACGCATTTTGAAAAAAAGAATTTTTTCTCAAAGTGCGTTAAAAACAATCATCATGACGCCCTTTGAAAAATTTAATTTAACAATGATTGGTTAATGGCGATTTTCGCATTTCACATTAATGTTCTTTCTAGACAGCCACAGAGCCCCGCGCATGGAATAAACTGTCTAACTTTAGGCCTTACATCACGTTTTTCGATGTGAGCATTTTTCTTAGCAATTTTTAGCTGACTCTCAGGCATTGTATTTTGTTCCCAGATGCCAGGAAAACGCATAAGTGACATTTAATTTACAAATTTTTCAGTTCGAGGACGCCCAGATCCCCCAGCAATATCGCCCCCCACTAGCAAATCCTGCAATCGCTCCTGCACGCCCATAAGCTATAGAAAAAATAAAAAAATAAAAAATTAGACTAGGCTAACTTTGCCTGATAATCTGGTAGTAGGCCCTGTAGCCTAGGCCTATACTGAAATGGCGTTGAAAGGCCCCCAACCCCCTCCAGGTCTAGGTGAAGACGGGGCAAGAGGAACCACTTTTCCTCCATTTTGTAAGAAAGGGTAATCAGTCACATATAGTAAGAAAGAGACTTTGTTAAGCGATACCATGAACCGTCAAACATCTTCTCTCAAACAAATGTAAAAAAGTGATAATTACGAAAATATGGATATAGACCTAGGGCCTATGTGACAGGTTCCTTTTGTTCGACAATTAGGCCTATTTCCTGGCGGAAACCCTCCCTGCCCCAACCGCATGGGACTCGTGTCACTGGATCCAGGCGCGGGGGGGTGGAATTCTAGGCTGAGAAATCGCCAAAAATAGAAAAGATGGACGAAGGAACGAAAAACGTGCAATTATAACGGGTCTACACACAACCAGTCCTCAACAATCACCGTGGCCAGGTGATTACGGGTTGACACGGGTGCACACACACAACCAGCACTGGCTGGGTGGCAAAATGAGGTGCGCGGGCAGAAAAATTATGATTAATACGACACGAAAACCACCGATTTCCTAAGATATGCGCAGAGTCTCCACGATTCTTCACCAGACAGTTTTTTGTCTATGACAGGACAAAACAGGTGTTCTCACACATTACGATTTCCTACAACACGACAAGAAAAATTTTCGACTGGTTGAAAACCCCACGATTTTCAAGACAGATTTGTGTCGTGTACAGTTGTGTTGGCCAACCTCTTACACATTACAATAACCACCGACAATACAAGAAAATTTGTTCTGTCTTGTCGTATCTCACATATTCTTGTCGTGTCGTTCGAAAATCGTAGTGTGAGGCAGGCCAAACCTAGACCGAGACAACCACAATCACGACAACGACGAGCCAAGTTAGGACTGCAACCATAGATTACGATGACCCCGCAAACGACTACCCTATATGACGAGCAGCACGACCCCCGATCCCGACGGAAATGTCATAACATGCATGATCCGGTAATTTTGAGGTTATTTTTTTAGTCCGTACATTTTGCCTTGAATCAAATGGCGCCAATTTCTGCCAATTTTTCGACTAAAAACCTTGTTATCCCATGAATGGACGCAACCAACCTTGAATTTCCATCTTTAAAAATGATAATATAGCCGTTCATGACATGAAATGGGTAATGCCAGTGCCACAAGCGAAATGAAATATTTTCTTGATGTACCTCCTTAACGCACTTTGAAATTTTTTTTTAAGTGTGTTGAGGTGGTCACACATTTTAACGCACTTTGAAAAAAATTTTCAAAGTGCGTTGAGGTGGACCAACATTTTAACACATTTTGAAAACTTTTTTCCCAAATGTTAACGCACTTTTTTTCAAAGTGTGTAATTTTTACAAAGTGGGTTGTTACATAGCGGTCGTCACGGCAAATAGTTTTGAAGGGTGAGATAATTTGGGTGATGTGGAGCGAATTATACCATTTGTTTTGCGTTGGCAAAGCATTCCCTGTGGTAGATTGCTCTTCTTAGAAACTTATGAAGACTTTGATTTACACTCACGATTGCGTCTTCCACAAACCCCTTTCAATAAACACAAACTATCTTTAGAAGGTAATATGTTACCAATTAATCATAATATTTTGTCCTCGTTTATATACCTTTAAGTCATGATACCTTTTTATTGTTTGGTAACGTTCCTCTTTTTAGTTGTAACCCTCGCATAGAAAATATGTTCAAATTTAAAGGGGAACTCAGGGCCAAATCATAATGCTGTTTTATACAATCATAATTAGTAATTAATTCTGTAAAATACAAAAATGTGGAATTTTTGTTTTCAAAGACGAGATAATGACGTAACATCACCCGGGAATGACGAAAAAAGATTGTTCATTATGGCCCATTGGCTAGTTGCACGAGATGGTGTTAAGTACTTTCTGAAATACTCAGGGCTGCTTCAACATTAACAGTTTCCCTCTGTCACTTATCAGTCTATATCAGATGCTGAGCAGATAATAGGTATATCATCCCGGATATGTGATTTTAGCTATCGCCGTTATTCCCTGGATTTGGCTTTATTAACCACGAATGATGTTCGCAAGATTTGTCTCGATTACCCGTGACTGATGTTTGTTTGCTGGCACTCTTAACGAGACATCAGCTGCTCCACTGAGAAACGAGTGGGTTTTTCACTAGCATCACATATCCAGCCGTTCACACTGATGAACTGGCTTTAAGCGAAAGAAAACAAATGTGAAAATATCTGGTAATTAATTTGTAAATATTGCATGACGTTGATATGCTGCTGAATAGCTCACTCGGTTAAAGCATCGCATTGCAAAGCAGAAGTGATTATCACGGCGCGGTTTAGAGCCCCCATTGTACAACCGGCAGTGCTTGGGAGCTTTTTTAGATTTTTTAGATTTTAGATGTAGCGCGCAATTGGCCAATATGCTACAGGGATGCAAATTGGGAAGGGTCTGCTGGGAAGGGTAATATACGTAAGTTGCTTTGTTCGTTCCTTAGGCGCCTCCTGTTGGCTAGACTGGTGCTCGTCAGGAAGATTCTGAGCTTGTTCACAAATGGGTATCCTCCGCCCTCACTCTGAACTTGCGAGGATTCGACCAATTAGTGTATAAGAAGTGGTAGCTGACAAACGCCTGCTTTGGAGTTGAGCCGCGAGCTGTCTTCACTCTCCTGAGTTGGCAACCGGGGGTCGCATATGTGAAAGCCTTGTACATAGTTCCCCAATTAGACATTCCAGATTTGGGTGTGATTGGAGATGCCAAATTAATTTTTTTAAATAATAATTAATTAATTAACATTCGATTGACGCATATTTTAATATTGTTGATACTTTGTTTACCTTCCCACTGGTCGTCAGTTGCACTCTCAGGGCCGTCACTTCTGTAGCTATGTTTAGCTGAGTACATCCAAAAAAACCATAACGATGTAGCAGAATTAGCTAGGTAGTTGCATCAGAAAATGTCGAAGTAAATTCACTATAAAACCGAAACGATTAAGCCAAATCCTGGAAATATCGCCGATAGCTAAAATCACATATCCAGGATGATATACCTGTCATCTGCTCAGCATCCGATATGGACTGATAAGTGACAGAAGCAAACCGTCAATGTTGAAGCAACCCTGCATATTTCAGAAAGTACTTAACACCATCTTGTGTAACTAGCCAATGGGCCACATTGAACGATCTTTCGTCATAAAATAATGAACTGGCACAATCACAGGATCCAAAACAATGATAGCGCATACCTCTGGGTGAAAGGCGACGGTTCGTCATTATCGGGCGGCATTACGTCATTCTCACGCAACCGTTGAAGCAGACAACAATTAATTGGGGGGGATAAAACCTCATTTATCTCATCTTTGAAAACAGAAATTCCACATTTTTGTATTTTACAATATTTATTTACTAATTATGATTGTATAAAACAGCATTATGATTTAGCCTTGAGTTCCCCTTTAAGTCGGTACGAGAAGCGCAATAATAAAAACTGCATTAAAATAGTGCTTTTCACTGACTGGCTGCTGTAAGTGAAAGCCTCATTTTCTCTGACAGTATTTAGCTTAGTTCGGACATTATGGCAGTGTAGTGAGGATGAGCCTTCAGTTTCCGTGGTGCAACAGAATGTTGATACAGCTTTAGTGCCAAACTAACAAGTTTCTCTGTATGGTTCAGTAAGGCCTTAGTACAATAACTTAAGGTAGAACTTACATACTGATACTTAATCAAACTGTCCAAATCTGTCGTAACATCTAAATAATCTCTTTGGAATGAACATATGGAATGATATAGTGAGTGAGGAAATTAAAAAATATGTGAAAAGTATGCCTGAAAGATTAACATAATGTAACATTGATGGCGAGAACAGGCCGTTCAGCCCAACTTGGCTCACCAGTTTCTGTTTACTATTGTGAATATATCACTTCAGATACTCAATCACTCAACGATATCTAGCTTCAAGTCAAGCCTGCCTCTTGAAAATTCCCAAGGTTTCTGCCTCAACAATATGGTCAGGCAAGCTATTCCACATCGAAATTACTCTTTGGGTGAAAAAATATTTCCTAATATCAGTGCTAAATTTACCCTTGGTCAACTTCCATTTGTGACCCGAGTTCTACAAACAAAACTTGGCTGACGGAATCGTACATCATTAATTTTGATGATGCCTTAAACATATTTAAAGACCTCAATCAGATCACCCCTAAGTCACCTTTTCCTAAGACTAAAGAGATTAAGGATCTTCAGCCTCTTATCATAGCTTTCGTCTTTATACCTGGAATTATCTTAGTGGCTCTTCTCTGAACTTTTTTTAGACCCTCTATATCATTCTTATGGTACAGTCCCAAGAACTGTACACAATACTCCAGATGTGGTCTGACGAATGTGTTGTACAAAAGAAGTATGACTTCTTTGGATTAGTACTCAATACTTTTGGCAATGTATCCCAGCATCCGACTGGCTTTTTAAACTGCTACAGCACAATGGCTAGAACCTGTGAGGGTTTGGTCAACAATCACTCCCAGATCTTTTTCATGTAAATGATTAAATGCAGATTAAAATATGTAATCTATGCTAAGGGTGACTTCTTTTCTCAAAAAGACATTATTATTTTTGTTTATACTATATATTATTTGTTTCTTTCTTTTCATCTATATGATCCAATATTCCATAAAACATATATTTGAATAGTACTTGGTTTCTGATTTATCTCCATTTTGTTACGTGTATAATCATACCTGCATACTACCGTATACAATTAAATACACCTTTCATGTTATCCAGACAATTATTGTGTGACAGGCTGAAATAGCGATTACCATAAGCCATTGTAGCAATGTTTCTATTTATGTAATTCAAAGACCTCAATGAGGTGTTCATAGATTTCCTCAAGCAAGAATGAAATGAAAGCACTGAAGTGCAAAACCCTCGGCGCGGCAATTGTGCTGGACAGAGATGATGCGCATGTGTATTACGTTTACATCCGCCTCTCGTTGTACAACGAGAAGTATACAGAAGACTACTGGCCCAACAAGCAAGTGGCTCTGTACACTGCTGGAAGCGCTATAGCTTTGACCGGAGCAGTACACATGCTTGTACTCCATCAGCAACCTCTGGTGCTTCGCTGTACATCGAACAGGGAACCTGATCGCGGGTAGGCCAGAGTAAGCTAATTAGCATATTATAATAGGCTCATACAACGGAGAGTGCTGGATCTCTGCAATGGAACGGTTTCAGAGAAAACCCCACAAATTTTTTGACCTCCGTTGCCCGCTGAGTACATGAAAGCATTTTCAGGACGAACAGACGCTCCAGAGGTGAGATGTGACTTAAGAGACACACAGACCCAACTACAGTAACCCTTGCTGCGCATGCGCATTCTGTGTTTGGGATTTGCTGTAAATGATGAGGCATAGGAAGAAGGGAAATCGTGGTGTGGTTTCTTTTTTGGATGATACTATGCAGCTTTGATTTGGGTTTCAGGTCATGTAGTGTCCATGAGATTAAAGCTAAATGTTTGTCAAAGAAACTAGTAGTATTAATGGTGCAATTTACCAAGTGTTTACTCTCAAATTTTATTTGAAAGCAGCTTGATGCTGGTTCTGAATACATTTAATTTTTTGGAGTAAACAAACAGGAAGCGCAGTGTCCCACAGGTCTTACAGACGTGAAAGAATTATGCAGGTTACAACCTAACGAGCCCCCGAGGGCTACTTTCAGTATGACTTCTTGCAACGTTAATGTCTGAATTGCAGCTTTTCATGTTCTAAAATATATTCTCCATTGCCAAGTCACAAAAGTGTTCTCCACATCTGTGTTGCTTTAGCCTCCATATTCCTTGAATAGATTCCAGAGCAAGGGTAAATTATGAGGACTCTGTTCAGTCATCAAGCTGATTCATTGCCTCTTGTCAGTGTTTGGTTTTTTCTAAAATAGCTCTGTGTTTGTCTGCTTAAGTTTCAGGGGCATTGTGACCCTGGTGTCAAAGCAGCCTGCCAAGGCTGGTCTTGACAGAGGAAAGGACCAAGTGAGTGGCAGACAATACAAACGTTTGTTTCACGGGTTGTGTCCGGTGAATCTTGATGGCCGGTGAGAAGTGACACGCGGAGGCTGAAAATAAGTGCTTACGAAGGTCACTGTGACAAAGGCTTTATGGTGTCTGCCTGCCTGGTAGCATAGTTGCACTGAGGACAGACACTGCCATTCTGATAGTGTGCTCAGACACTTAGGCATCTGTGGACCCAAGCACACAGGGATGCATGTGCAGACACACATGCATTGTATGCAGAAAAACACTCAAACATGCTCAAACACGCGCTCATGCACACGCACAAACAATTCCATGGACTCACGCACCCGTACGTAGACTGAATGCACTTTGTAAGAATGACTTAAACAGTATCTTTAATCTTTATTCACTAGCTGAATATAGCATTTGCATAAAATGCTTTTCATTGAGGAAAATTCATTGAAAATTTCCATTTCCCAAAACAAGAATGTTCAGGGCTCAACGAGATTAACCTGCAAAATATTCTGACCGTTTCTTGATGTACTTGTGGCTGCATTTATGTACATTCTGTTTTTAGCAACACAGTGTTTGCTGCCATAACACTTGTTCTTTTAACAGTGGTTGGAATCCCATGTGAGGGCAAGCAGTACAGGATACCCAGATAGCAAAAAGTGATTGAATCACCATTGTGATATTTTCAGGCTGAAGACTGCAATCAACATTGATATCAGATATTGATGAAAACATTGAAAGTGCTCGCGATAATCAACTTGGAAATAACATCGAATTTTGAATCAATTCTGGCAATGAATTAACCTTGATTCAACTATGATATGATCAACATTGAAAGAATATAGAATTGCATCAACATTGATTCAACTATATGTATGCATTGCATTATACATTGGAACAATGTTATTATTAAAGGACCATTTCAACAGTTTTCAACCCTCCTCTGTATAATTTTAATATGCCTCATTATAAAATAATCACACTATTACTCTACGTATGGCGTAGTTCAACAAGGAGCATGCCAAAGTAGTCTACTAGTCAGTGATCACTGCCATATGCCTGAATGGCAGTGATGTCACTAATAGGCAAGTTTGGAGAAATCCCCGCAGAACTTTAAAACACCAAATAGAGTAAAATTATTAATTATTTAAATGAGGCATATTAAAAAACATACAGACGAAGGTTAAATTGCTGAACTGGTTCATGAAGTATGGTATACTGCAGTGATTCTCAGCCTTTTTAGACAAAGACCCCACTTTACAGGGACATGTTTTGAGGGACCCTATACTCATTATAATAATTTCATAGGTGAAGATTCAAAAATGTGTTGTGAGCTTGTAGACTGTTTCACCCCCCTGCCGGATATAAACTGCTGTCCGGCAGGAGCTAGGACCATGGACGTAAGAGAATGCATGACCCAAATGGCAGGCTGGTACAAACTGGAGATTTAATAAATAGTAAAAAAAAACAAACAAAAAAAACAAACAGAAATAAAAACAGGGAGCAGCAGCACCTTATCATCAGGGTTAAAATCACACACATCAATAACACCAGAATGCAGTGCCGATGAGAACTGGCCGCTGCCAGCCCGATGTATTTCAGATAATCACCTCCACCTTAAAAAGCAGCAGGTGCAGCTCGTTAAGGTGGAGGTGAGAGAAAGCCACAGGGGAAGGGCTGCATGGCAAAAACCCTTACAGATTGGCTATTTCCATTTTTTAACAAACCATGGTTGAGAAAAGCTGCTTTACTGCATGCTCTATTAACAATAAAACAAACCATCGTTTCATTTAGTTATTTATTAAAGATTCAAAAGAAAGCACACAACATTTCTTTTGATCTTTTAAAGGAGGACTATACAGAATTACACATTTTAACTTAATCTTATAGTAATTAACTCCAACATAATACCCACAGTCGATTGTTTGTCTAGTCATACCCCCTGTTCTTTTAAATTACCATTAATTAGCCGGAATTGCTGTTTCCAGGAGGCTGCCATAAAGGCCACTCCTGGTATGAGAAGTTGCGAGATCATAACGTCACTGCGGTTGCCACATGCATTCATGTGCATGATGCATGCGATGTCAAAATGTCTAAATATTTGGATATCCAAATAAATTAGACCACAAACCAATTTAAAATTGTTCATTTGACTGGAAATTGAGCAAAGTGAAAGGGAGGGGGGGTGAAAGCAATTGTCGAGTAGAGGAGGATGATTTTGAAGACCTTGGGCTCTAATTTCTTGGCGCAGCGCAGGTGGCAAAGCGTGGCGCAGCCCACGCAGTGGTAATTTTGTGAGGTACAACACTGTGCGCAGACGAATGTGCGCCGAGATGGGTGTGGCAGTGTAGTAGGGGGAGGTGTCACGTATTTATCAAGACGCAGTGACAATTTCGTAGAAAAAGTCCTCGCTGCAGTTGCGTATAAAGTTTTGCAGCTCCAACCTGGTTCACTTTCTGTGCGGTGGTAATTTGGCTGACTGGCACGCAGTGCGCACACGTCACTGAAACTTCACAGGCAGGTTTCCAGAATGTCAGGCACATTTCAATACAGTAAATAATTTACAGCAAACACTGTTTAATGTAACTATCTGAATCAGCACATAAATTATAGTATCTACATCGATTGTCCTGATTTCAGATTAAAGGCGGTTGGCACGCGTGATGGAAACTCGACCTGACTTAATCAATGCAAATGAATCAATGATGCAAATTAACGACTTCTCATCTTTCTCAGCCAACCACAAGCAGCCTCGGCATCAGGCAGTGCGTATGTAATGCTTGCGTATATAAAGCCGCTTGCACACTGGACGCGAAACAAATTTTTCGCACGACTGATTACAGTCAAAGTCGATGTAAAGAGCTATCAACTTTTCTTGGTCTTTTTATTCGTCCATTTTCTTCCTTTGAAGACAGACAATAGTCCTTATTCAGTCTTTCTTTTGAAAATTATTCAGATGGATCGAACAGATTCACAATTTATTTCCACTGCAGAGATAAAATAGTGCTTGCAATCAGAGAGCAAATAAATTCCATGACCATTGACCGTGTAAATAAATTATCGCATGCACGATCAAGACTGTCCGACGTGAAATGCAAAATACTCCATGTCCGGCACCCAGCAAAAAATAAAAGTATTGATATGAGAACATATTTTTAACGGAATAAAGAATAAAAATACATATACATC
The DNA here is from genome assembly GCA_029721435.1 of Gymnothorax reevesii. NCBI lineage: Eukaryota > Metazoa > Chordata > Actinopteri > Anguilliformes > Muraenidae > Gymnothorax > Gymnothorax reevesii. The sequence goes on from CM056573.1 coordinate 111,632,661, forward strand.
ACCAACCAACAGGACATCAAAAAAAGATGACCCGCAAATAAATTAATCGCAGTGTTCGTTGGACGTTCTGTAGTTAAAATGTTTCTTTTTATTCTTTATTTCGTCATCAATCTGTTCTAATCGTCCCCCCTTTTTTTTTTGGCTGTCAGACACGGAGGCATTGTGCATCGTCTCGTGCCAATGTCGACTCACTTTATTGAGCAGAGCTTAAACAGAAACATTGATTGAAATTCTCGGTACTCATCTTGAAGAACTGAGCCCTCTTATCAAAACATTCACGTTTAATATCTAAAACAGTCAGTAGATTTGAAGAAATTAATAACAATAATAGACTGTCGGACACAGAGATATACTAAAACCCTGTCAGACTTTCGGACACAAGACACTGCTTTCAACGCAATCTGTCGAGGGAAAAATTCGTTTCGCGTCCATTGTGCAAGCGGGTTAATACTAGGCTACTATAATTGTCATTTAGTCGTTTTATCGTTTTTAGTGCGGGAAAGGAATACAGCCTGATTGCTATGATCTCGTACTGAGTTAACATCTCATATTGAAAATAAATGTGTAATGTATCTTGCATTGTTGTCCATACATGTTAATCCTAAAATTTTAAGTAGCAACAGCCTGTAATAATTGGAACACCCTATCCATCGTTTCTCTTGCCAATGAGCAATATTTGACTCGGCTGTGTTATACCCAAACACGCCTTCTTTGCCAACTTGCGCTGGAAGGAGGGACAGAGGCGGGACAGAGGAGTACTTGCGCCAGGCTACGCCAGGCACGAAATTGCAACATACGCCTGGACACACCCCGTTGGCGCGGTGCAACCCCCATTCGCTGCGCCTGCGCCTGCTCTACCAAATTAGAGCCCCTTAACTTTGTTAGGTCTTAACTTACAAAACACAAAACCAGTGAAGTAGGCACGTTGTGTAAATCGTAAATAAAAACAGAATACAATGATTTGCAAATCCTTTTCAACCTATATTTAATTGAATACACTGCAAAGACAAGTTACTTAATATTCGAACAGGTAAACTCTGTAATTTTTTGCACATAGTAGCTCACTTGGAATTTGATGCCTGCAACATGTTTCAAAAAAGCTGGCACAAGTGGCAAAAAAGACTGAGAGAGTTGAGGAATGCTCATCTAACGCTTATTTGGAACATCCAACAGGTGAACGGGCTAATTGGGGACAGGTGGGTGCCATGATTGGGTGTAAATCCCTAAAATGCTCAGTCATTCACAAACAAGCATGGGGCCAGGGTCACCACTTAGTGAACAAATGCGTGAGCTGATTGTCGAACAGTTTAAAAACAACATTCCTCAACAAGCTATTGCAAGAAATTTAGGGATTTCATCATCTACGGTCCGTAATATCGTCAAAAGGTTCAGAGAATCTTGAGAAATCACAGCACGTAAGCGACAAGGCCGAAAACCAACATTGAATGCCTGTGACCTTTGATCCCTCAGGCGGTACTGCATCAAAAACGACATCAGTGTGTAAAGGACATCACCACATGGGCTCAGGAACACTTCAGAAAACCACTGTTAGTAACTACAGTTCGTCGCTACATCTGCAAGTGCAAGTTAAAACTCTACAATGTAAAGCGAAAGCCATTTATCAACAGCACCCAGAAATGCCGCCAGCTTCGCTGGGCCGAAGCTCATCTAAGATGGACTGATGCAAAGTGGAAAAGTGTTCTGTGGTCTGACGAGTCCACATTTCAAATTGTTTTTGGATGCTGTGGACGTCGTGTCCTCCGGACCAAAGAGGAAAAGAACCATCCGAACTGTTATTGGCGCAAAGTTCAAAAGCCAGCATCTGTGATGGTATGGGGATGTATTAGTGCCCAAGGCAAGGGCAACTTACACATATGTGAAGGCACCATTAATGCTGAAAGGTACATACAGGTTTTGGAGCAACATATGTTACCATCCAGGCAACGTCTTTTTCATGGACGCCCCTGCTTATTTCAGCAAGACAATACCAAGCCGCATTCTGCACATTACAACAGTATGGCTCCGTAGTAAAAGATTGCTGGTACTAGACTGGCCTGCCTGTAGTCCAGACCTGTCTCCCATTGAAAATATGTGGCGCATTATGAAGCGTAAAATACGACAACGGAGACCCCGAACTGTTGAACAACTTAAGCTGTACATCAAGCGAGAATGGGAAAGAGTTCCACCTGAAAAGCTTCAAAAATTGGTCTCCTCAGTTCCCAAGCGTTTACTGAGTGTTGTTAAAAGGAAAGGCGATGTAACACAGTAGTAAAAAGGCCCCTGTGCCAACTTTTTTGCAATGTGTTGTGTTAATGATTATTTATTAATTTATTAATGTGTTAATGATTATTTGCAAAAAAAAAAAGTTTCTCAGTTTGAACATTAAACATCTTGCCTTTGCAGTGTTTTCAATTGAATACAAGTTGAAAAGGATTTGCAAATCATTGTATTCTGTTTTTATCTACGATTTACATAACGTGCCAACTTCACTGGTTTTGGGTTTTGTAGTTCAGCACACAGTTTGCCGGAATGTGTTTGCTTGATTATTACATTTGGCCGTTGTGTGTGAATCTTGTTCAATTATTAAATAAGAAATGTTTAAAAATTTGCGGCACAGATTTGCCTGAAAGTGCTTGCCCAGTCTTTGGTGCATTTGTCTATTGCTTGCAATGCGAAAATAATTTCTCCCTCACATTTTGCCGGAATGTGTTTGCTTGTTTATTAGATTTGGCCGTTGTGTGTGAATCTTGTTCAATTATGAAATAAGAAATGTTTAAAAATTTGCAGCACCGATTTGCCTGAAAGTGCTTGCCCAGTCTTTGGTGCATTTGTCTATTGCTTGCAATGCGAAAATAATTTCTCCCTCACATTCACGTTTGTTGCGCTTCACACAATGTTCTCTACTTTGTTTATTTTTAGACGCTTAAAAACCAGGGCCGTCTTAACGTGATTTTTTTTTTTTTTCATAATAAGTTAAAGTTTTCAGACGAGCGGTGGAATTCAGAGGTCTGCTATTTATTCAGATTACTGACATTTCAATCTAGCACGGTAGCCTTGTTCGGTTTGTCTGCTTCTCATTATCTCTTCGATATCATTATTGGCTAGATTTAGGTTTTGATTGGTCAGTTGGCTGAATAAATGGCTTGATTACAAGTTTGGCAAAGTACACAGGAATTGATTTAAGGTAAGCTAATTATGCAAAGGTGACGGCAGCTGGCCAGCCTTGCTAGTAATAAGCAGGCTTCAAATCGCACTTTTCTTTCCGGAACTATTTCAAATGGAATGGAATTAATTTATAGTCATTGTTACAAAATAACAAAGAAATTGGTTTGGAGGGAAAGTGCTGCCGAATTCTACTTCAATTTGGGGTGGAACAAGCAATTTTGATTGATCCGCTATTCATTTTGTAAATTTTTTACTTCACGCTTCAGGGCCACCAGTTCTCTCATCATCTTGTCCTGTCTCTTGCCTTAATTCACAGTCAAACGCACAAACTCCCCTCACTGACTCAAAACAGCGTCCATCTTTCAGTGCATTTCTGTAGATGATCCCAGAGTAAAAACCATAAATCCAAAAAGATAAACATCTTCCACGTCTTCAAGGGATAATGCCGCCAGACAAAGAACTTGCCATCTCGACCATGCGTCCCGAACGTAGCCAGCAGCAAAAATCCCATCTGGACAGCGCAGTTCACCAGGTGCTCCGCTTCTCGGTGAAAATAAGTTGTCATTCGCATTCAGGGACCAGCTAATTAATTCCATCTTTACTTGAAGAGCCTCAAAGGCAGACGGAAGGTCCAAAAAAAAAAAAAGGAAAGAGGGGGTAACACGACAAAAAAGGACAAAGAAAAAAGACGCAGGCAGGAGCAGAGATAGAGTGCGACTGCCCTCCTCAGAAGCCGGAAGAAGAAGCTTCAAATGGCTTCTGATGTAAGTTCACCACGAAATTAAAGTTGTATTGGATAGAGAAAGGTAGCTAATAATCAAGCTCGTCTGTCTGCCCCTTAGAGGAAGCGGGAATATCTCAGTCATTCAACAATCACAATGCAGGACCGCAGGCCCACGGACATTCATGGCGCTGGCAGCCGCACTGATATCACAAATCGGGGCGCCGCGAGTGGATCGAGGGCAAATTTTCGTCTGCTGTGGTGAAAATGGCACGGTCCACTAGTTTTGTAAAATCGCTCATAAAAATGAAAGAAATTGCAAAATAAAGAAAAAAAAAGTGTTTGGAGCTTTTTTCATGATATATTGAAATAATATCACCCACCTTTCCCAGCTATGATAGTCCTCCTTTAAGGTTTCCTGCCTGGCCTAGGCGGAGGAAGCGCCTTAGAGAAGTGCACCCCCCCATCAGTGCCATTGAAACGATGTCAAATCATTGTAGGGCATTTCAACATTGAAAAATCATCAACTATTCTACAGTGATTCAACAACAGTTTTTCAAACGTTGAAATAGTAACTTCAATTAAACATTTAGTCAACATAGATTTTTCAACCTCAACCAAAAATAACCAATCTGACCAAAATCCAACATTGAATTAATGCTTTTTGCTATCTGGGTATTGTGATGGGACGAGGTAGATAGAGAGGAATGTAAAGTTATTAATGGCTTTATTCTGACTTAAAGATGAACATTAAATGGTCCCTGTTGTGAACCAGTCTGCCAATATTGTTTTACCATCTGTTTTCATTAATAACTCTTTATTGCCTTTTGTTATTGTCATATTATTCACCCAGATTATCCACAGTTTTACTCTCACTACATTAACCACAGTGCAGTATGTCATGAGGAGTTTTTTTTTTTTTTTGTTGCACATGTGAGAGACACATTACAAAAGAGATCACTCAAGAGGAGTGAGTTAAAAAGAAGAAGAAAAAAATGTGCAGGTGAGGTCTGAAGCCCGAAAGGACTAATAGAGCGGCCAATGACCTTATAAACGCTTAGTCAAGTAAAGAAATAATGTACAAAAGTACATCCTATGGGAAGAGTAAAGGATAAGTAATTGAAAATAAGATGAGAATGATAAAATACAGGACGGCAGAAAAAAAAACAACAAAAAAGAAGAGAAAAGGAAAAAATAATCATAATAAATAAAGGAAAGCAAGAACAAACTAATTAAAAGAAATAACAGCAAACATAGATTGCGCCACAGATAAGCTGGTCCTAGGAGACCGCTATACATAGTGTTCTAATAATTTCAATAATAGTATCTTTTTAAGTATTGGCGAGGAGGGGGCATTGTCTGTAAGATTGTAATGTTCATTCCACAATGTACTCCCTTTGTATTTGACAGAGTACTGCCCTCTGCTGGTGGGGAAGTACTGCCCTTCCGCCACAGAGGGGAAGATGCAATTTCTGAAAAAATATTGTTGAAAGTGATTGGGCAGTTCTTGATTTTGATGAATTACTTTGTAAATAAAAGTGCATATTTGTATGATATTGATATCAAATATGGTTAGGATTCTTAGTTTATAAAATAGTGGAGAGGATGGAGCTCTAGAGTTGAGTTTGTGGCAGCTCTAACAAATTGTTTTTGCAGTAAGTGAAGCTTATTGAGTTTGGTTGGGCTGGTATTGGCCCACACTATGTTACAATAAATTAAGTATTGATATATAAAGGTAAAATACAATACCAGTAAAATGGATCAATTAAGAAATGAACTGATCTTTCTGATGATACCCAGAGACTTAGACACTTTTTTTTGCCACAAAAGCAATATGTTCTTTCCGAGTACAATTTTCATCAACCACGACACCGAGAAAGCGAGCAGAGGATACGTTTTAATTTCGGAGCCTTCAATAAAGAGCTTGACATCATCCAGGTTATACTTTTTCCTACCTGAAAATAGTATGCAATTGGTTTTATTTATGTTAAGAGACAGTTTATTCAATTTGAACCGTTTTGAATAAGCTTGTATGCCCAAGCTGGCCTCTTTTAAAAGAGTTTTTAAGTGTTTATTAGAAATAAGAAAATTTGTATCATCTGCGAATAAAAGAAGTAAAATTGTACTTGGAACTGTGGCAAAATCATTGATAAAAATAATAACAGACTCAGAATTGAGCCTTGAGCCACACCGCATGACAATGTTACCGTGTTAGACTTTCAGTTATTAAAATGAACGTATTGCTGCCTATCAGTAATATAGGTCCTCAACCATTGGAAAACATTACCTTGGAAACCATATCTATGTAGTTTTGATAGCAGTATTTCGTGGTTCACTGTATCAAAAGCTTTTGATAGGTCCAAGGAAATGGCTATATTATATTCATTATTGTCAAGAGCAGTTGAGATTTTTACAAAAAGATCTAACAAAGCCATGTAAGCAGAATGATTCTTGCGGAAGCCATATTGATGGATATATAGTATATTATTTGAATTAATATGTTGTAGAATTCTCTTGTAAACAAATTTTTCAAGAATCTTTGAAAAACAAAAAAAATATTGAAATTGGGCGATAATTTGTAAAGGAACTTGGATCATCTGATTTGAATATGGGGATGATTTTTGCGATCAATTTTGAGATCACTGGGAATTTCACCAGTCTCCAATGACAGAGAAAAAATAAACGAGAGGGGGTCTGCTATTGAATATTTTACCTCTTTTACCAGACAATTTCTGACTTCATTGTGTCCTGAACTGGTTGTTTGAGTTTCTCAATAATGCTTATGACTTCATTTGCATCAGGCAAAGATCTTATAGCAGGGGTGTCCAATCTTATCCGTAAAGGGCCGGTGTGGGTGCTGATATTTGTCCTAGCCTGCAGTGCTACAGCACCTGTTTCCACTAATTAACTAATCAGGGGTTTCAATCAGGACCTTGGTGGGCAGAATCAGGTGTGTTAGTGTTGGGTTGTAACAAAAACCAGCACCCACATCGGCCCTTTCTGGATAAGATTGGACACCCCTGTCTTATAGGTAGGAAAACAACCATCAATATAGTTAAGGGGACTACCACCTGGGTTTTTTTTTTGCCAGAGAGGCACCTACATTGACAAAGAAATCATTAAACCTACATGGAATCTCATATGAGTCTGTAAGCGTTTTCCCTCTGTCAGCGAAAAAAAATGGTATTTTTGTCACAGGTTTCATTTTATGTAATAGTTGATTTATAATAGTCCATGTTTCTTTGATATTATTTGAGGAAGCCTTGAATTTGTCAGTAAAATATCTGTTTTTGCTGATCTAAGGAGATGAGTAAATTTATTTTAATATGTTTTGTGATTGATTTAGTGCTGTAGGGTTAGTTAAGAATTTTTTATAAGGTTTATTTTCTTTCTTTGAAGACTTTTGTAATCCAGTGGTAAACCATGGTTTAGAAAAGTCCTATTCCTCGAGTTTGACTCCACTGGAGCATATTTATTAAAAAACAAAACAAATAAATAAAATGATAAATATAAAGGCAATGTGAAGAAATATTAAAGAAAAATAAGAATAACAAAAACCCGAGTGATTATTTATAGAATGAAACTGCAATTATTTAAAAAAAAAAAAAAAAGTACCCTGATCAGGAATGGAACCTTCACAATATCCTTTGCTGCGCAGCATTTTATCCAATAGGCTGCGCCAATCGACAACAGTCTTTGGTCAATTAAAGAAAATACGTACTGCTTTAGTCTCAGTATATGAGTGGAATACTGCAAAGATTCGGTCAAAATATAACTGAGAGCTGCCGGATAGCTCACTCGGTTAAGGCACTGCGCTGCAGTGCAGTGGTGACTATCACGTCGCGGGTTCGAGCCCCGGCGTACCCACCGGCAGGGGTCGGCAGCTTTTTCAGAGTAGCGCACAATTGGCCATCGCGCTACAGGGTTTCAAATTGGGAAGGGACTGCCGGATTTGGGGATACAATAGTAGCTTTGTTCGTTGCCCCAGGGCCTCCTCCTGGCCAGACGGGCGCTCGTCAGGAAGACTCTGGGTTTGTTCATGTCCGGGTGTCCTCCGCCCTCGTTCTGAACTTACGAGGATTCAACCAATGAGTGTATAAGAATCAGTGGCTGACAGGCACGTGCTTCGGAGGAGAGTTGTGAACTGTCCTCATTATCCTGAGTTTGCAGCAAGGGGTCGCATACGAGCAAACTTTGTATATAGTTCTCCAATTGGGCATTCCAGATTCGGGTGGGATTGGAGATGAAAAATTTCAACAAAAAAAAAGAGAAAAACAACTTTGAAAATGAAAGTTGAATATTTAGCGGATAATTATTCGGGCAATACCTCAAACAAACTAGTTATGTGTTTATATTGTCGCGCTATTCAAGAACATGCAAATGTCCCATGCACTCAGTTTGACGCACTGGGAAGGCAAGGCTGTAGCTCAGGCGAGGTTTCTGCGATTAAGTTGGTTTAGAGTTCGTTAAAATCATCAGGACTCATACAATCAAGTTTTCACTGGCATAGTCTTACTGACAGCATCACAAGCCGTTTGCAGAGAGGAAAATACATTGCAACGAAGCTGAATGCTGTGGAGCTGAAATCCTTGAAGCAACGCCCTGGCAAAGAACATGCGAGGATCCCGGCAGATCTAGTTTCGTTATAACACGAGCACATTGGACCAACAATAGAAAACGCAGATTTACCCTTGAGCAGTTTTTTTTATTTGCAAAATATCAAAGGTAAGAATTTTTTATCTGCTCATCTCTGTCGACTGTAAAGTGTATGCCTGCTGTTCTTTGAATGTGGTGTCGGTTTTAAATGACAGGGCTCATATCGTTGCATTCTGTGGACTTTATTCTCTTATTTGAGGTATCGTTTTTATGCATAGCACGAATTCAGCAGAAATTCTGGTGATTCAGCGCTGATATGATTTTATTCTGTGTTTTGCTGCATGCTTATTTATTTGCTTGGTGCTTGAATTGTGTTTGGTTGAGGTAAAAATGGCTTACATGAGCTTTCAGCTGATTTTCTCCCCATCATTTTGGTATGCTGCATGGTAGGATTGGTGCTTCCTGGCGTGTCTGTACCACATGCATTTGACGCAGGCCCCATAAAAGGGGGCGCTCGTAATGAACAGGTTAAGGTAAGTTTAATGCACAGAGAGAAATGAAGATGCAACAGCAAAAATGTTATCGTTTTAATACCCCCGGCATATAATACGGGGGGATATAGCGATCAGCGTGTCCGTCCGTCCGTCTGTCCGTCCGTCTGTAATAAAAACGTTTTCGGACCAGAACTCGAAAACTATATCACTTACAAACACGAAATTTGGCATGGAGCTTCTCCTTATGGTCTAGTTGTGCCTATTGGGGGTTTCGGTCCGTCCGTCTGTCCACACAACCTACAGCCGGGGGGATCCGCCATTGCCAGATGGCTCTTGTTATGTATAACACAAATTCAGAAGAAATTCTAGCGATTCAGCGCTGATATGATTTTATTCTGTTTTGCTGCATGCTTATTTACTTGCTTGGTGCTTGAATTGTGATCGGTTGAGATAATGGTTTATGTGAGCTTTTAGCTGAGTTTCTCCCCGTCATTTTGGTATGCTACATGTTAGGATTGGTGCTTCCTGTCTGTAGCACACACATCTGACGCAGACCCCATAAAAGGGGGCGCTCGTAATGAACAGGTTAAGGTAAGTTTAATGCACAGACAGAAATGAAGATGAAACAGCAAAAATGTTTCAGAGCAATGAGCCAGCAAATTTTTATCTGCTGTTTTTTTTGCTCTATCCTGTAGCTACTTTTGCCAAAGCTAAGGAAAGTATGACAAAATTTGCATAAAAATCAGAGTTGTCAGAAAGAAGATTAACAACAGGTAAACAAAGAAAGGAAGCAGGTAAGGCATGGCGAGTGACAGTGACAAGCCGTATGGATTCTCAGGGGGGTCCGGGAGGCTTAAAATGGTGCATTCAGAGCTTGGGCATATTTTAAAATATTTTTCAGTTTCAAGGTGCAGACTGGACATTTAAAATCAAGTTGTGCTTTTTCTCCCTGTGAAGAGTGACTGATATACTTAAAAATCGTAAATTTAATTATAAAAAAAGGAAAGCCATCCATTTCATCAAAATACTGTATTACATTGCCTTATTGCAGGTCACATTTTGACAAATAAACTTTTTTAGCTACATAATCGAAACACTGTGCTGCACGTGCGACTATGTCATGATGGCTATTGACTAATCCAGTGCCATTACTGCAGTGACAGTTCTGATTAAATCGCCTGCTTGACAGGTTGTGCCGCTGGCAGAAGTGTCATTATTATGTCTATAGTATCAATAATTGCCGAAATGGCAGATTGTGTGGACGATGTCAGGCAGTGGCCTACTGTTACCAATAAAGGTATATATACATTATAAAATAATGTCTTAAGTATTATTGGTCAGTTATAAGCTAAATGATGTGTTAATAATTATCCTACAGCAGCTACAGATATGTAGGCATAACTAATGCAGCCAAGCAGATAACTCTTATCCTAGCCAGATTCAAATAAATACTCTATTTTTACAGGTAGCCGATTCCAGATTATTTTATATTGACGATCATATTAGCTTTTCAAATGTTTGCGTTAACAATGCAGCTGTTTTTCCACGTTATTAGCACTAGCAGGTGGCGCAAACATTCACCTCAGCGGCTTAGGACTACTATCTGCTGGCGAACATCATTCTTTGCAGGGAATCTGTGCAGTGAACATGGTGCTAAACTGGGTCAGTCACTATGTGCCAAAGGTGTATGGATTTCGTATATACCCTTATTCCAAATTTGAATTTTCCCACTGCTATTTGAGCAGCTGAACACAAAAAATTTTCTTACCGGCATGTGACTTCAGAAAAAGAAAAACTTGTAGAGAGGGCTAAAATATAGAGTGCTAGCGGCGCTCTTCATAGACATCCATTCATTTCCAATGATGTTTGGACCGCAGCAATAACGGCAAACGCAACTTCCTGGTTTCGCCAGATTAGTCAATACTGTGCTCTGCTGATATGTATGTAGTTGCTTAAGTAACATTTATACATACTCTTTCAGGGTTCTGGCCATAAATATTTTTGAACGTACCAGAGCGACACCTCTCGTGATGTCACAAACCTGGTCAAGTGGGTTTTTTGACTATCGTGGTTGGCAAAAAGCCACAACATGACAATTGATTTTATCGGTGAAGTTGTCTCCCATTTTTTGTCATAATGCTAGTCAGTTGCAGTGTTATTAACTGCACAAACCGTTTCGTGAAGGGTTCTGGAACACGTTTCCTACATATTCCTGATCGAGAACCAAAAAAATCTACTTGTATTGATGCAATTCCACGCAAGAACTGGATGCCGTCAACCCACTCGTGTGTTTGTACAATTCACTTTCTGTCGGGTCAGTCGCAAGTTATTTTCCATCATTTCTACCATGACATTTTACGAAGTTTTCACATTTCATTATTCGGTCATGGCAAGGGAGTGATCTTTTTTATGTTGGGTAATTCAATTAGTTCCTTATTTTCTGAGTATTTAAAGGTGCACTATGCAAGTTTGTGTACTTTCACTACTGTTGACATTCGTACTCAAACAAAACAAAGAGCCCACCCCTCCCTCCCATAGTTCCCTCCTTCCCATGCTTCCATAACTGTCAATTCTTGTTGGTGATTGGCCGGGACGGTTCGTTATTTAATGGGGCACAGCCTGTGCCCCTTGAGTTTCTTTGGAGTGACGCCTGTTCGATCTCCAGAGCCCGGGTGTTTTTTTTACAGTGAATTTAGGGGCAGGCAGCTTGCGGATCGTGGAAAGATGTCGGCGAATTGAGACAAAAATATAATCGCGCAGAAAGTAAACAAACTTGCATAGTGTGCCTTTAAGTGACAGTTCAGATATTAGTATTGGAAAGAATTCCGTTTTCAACCTTCATCAGTATCGACTTAGATAGGTACTTTTTCGGCTTGAATTTTGGGTACCCAGATAAACATGTGAGTGTGTTAAAACATCTATCATACATCCAGTCAAGAACATTTTGAGTTAAATATCTACTGCAGTTGTAATGGCGGCAGCCTTGTTACTGATGACACACCAGGTGGCTGAGGAACGCGCAGTATATGCATTTTCGATATTAAATATTAATCATAAATTCTAAACGTCCTAATCATGAATAAAACCCCCCAAAATATATTGGCACCCCTTTTAAAAATTATTTAGGTAGACGTACAACTTTCACTGATCAATGATGATCAAAAAAATGTTGAACTTCTGTTCGATGTAGGAAAATCAAGTGATCCAGCCGACCTAGACCCAAAGAGGGGTGGTTCCTCCAACCGTTCAGCTTGTAAGGATCCGGAAGCCTAAACAGGCCTTTCGTTTGTACTTAAGCTAAGAGAAATATCTTGCCTTTGCGGTACTGTCAAGGTTTGGTACATATTCAGAGACTGCCGAATTGGTTCCACAACTGCAGAATGCAATACTTCCCCTGTTTTGTTGTTTTGATTTCCACTTGTTCTTGCCGCCCATGCTTATGTGTATGGCTGAATATGACATCAGTATTTGTAAACAAGAAGTATCGCACATCGAAGGAGTCAGGAGGATCTAAATAATGAATGATTAACGCTGTGCTCTTACGCATCCATGAGGTCACAGAAATTATTTCAGAGGCTAGGAGTTTCATTCCGTTTCCCCTGTAAAGTTAATTTGGGTACAAGAATCGTGTTGTATTACAGGTTAATCTATTTCACCATCTCGGCAATGCCGTATAATTTTTTCCCGAGTAAAGAAAACAAACACAAAACACTGGCAGCGAAGGCGAAAATCACTTAGCACAGAGCCCAATAAATAGCTTACTGTTTCATGATCATTTAATTGCCTTTTTCCCCAGTCAAAGTCCATCTTTGGTCCAGGACCCAATCCCAGCAATAGATTTTCCTCCATCCATGGGTTTTGCACATAATTGCTGGTGTTGAAATGCCTCTCAAAAGCCTTGGTTTTTTGCATCAAATTAAGGCCTGGTGCAGGTTTTCCCAAGCTGATCAAATCAAACTTCTCATTGAATATTAGTCTAGAAAACGTTGTTCATAAACAATATTCACAGCTATCACGAACTAACAACTCCGGTTAACTTGCTAGGTTGTTTCCTGCCGATTTTTTATTTTTTTTCGCTTGCTTGTGATTCACCTGGGGGACAGCGGGTGGAACTTGTCATATTATAGACCCATTTACGGTTTGCAAACAAAACAGGTTACGCGCGCAGCTTGGCAACGGAAGTATGGCGGACCCTAATAGCTTGTCAAGCTAGGCGAGGGCATCAGCCATCAAAGATCATGAATTCTACCTAAACAAATTTACTTTTTGACAAATGGCAAGCAGTTTCCAGATCCGTATGGTATCAGTGAGTGGGTAGATGACATTAGTTAGTGGCCCAGTATTCCGTGGCTTGATATATATATCCCCATTTGATCGAGAAACCTAACGTGTACACTAGGGAGGAACTACAAGCCTACAAATCACTGGATGCTTATGACTACCGGTACGTTATTTGCGGACATAAGCAGAATCTTAGAAACCACGACAGACTAGGAGTTTTGTCTCTCGAAATCAGAGGTCCTTCCTTGTCTAACACAAGGGCATAAAACCGCCGAGTATGACGCGTGGGTTATAATAATAATAATAATTAAAAAAACAAAACTATGGCCTGACAGCTAATTGTACCTGCATGGCAGGCTAAGTATTAGTTTGTTCTGCTGGCTTGCTAGCTAGCGAGTTTGACTGCGTAGTTGCCATGCAAATAAGAAATCTGCTTTGGTGTACCATTATTCTCACATATTTCATTTAATGGCTGTAACCGTGAGACACGGGTCAAAAAATTGGTTACATTAATTTCAATGGAGCGAAGCCCACTGGCAGCGTGTGACGCGAGTTAGATCTTTACTTTTCGCTATTGCTCAATTTCTTGAGCATCAACTCAATAGAAAAACATTTGTCTTTTAGATTATTTAACTTTTATTTCGCCTTGTCATCGTTGGTGGCACACATTTAGCAGACCTCACATGTAGTTGTGGAAACCCATAAACTTGATTTTGAACCAAGTCGCAGTTTTGAGAAGAAATCCATTATTTTGTGCGCATTTAAGTTGTCAAGCGATCTACAGTTAGACAGAACCTAACTCAAGGTACACTGGTAAGAATTTAACTTTAGCTAGCTAATTCGCTGCTGGTTGAAGTAAAGTGAATCAAAATATGAATTCACTAGACAGCTAAATTTAGGAGGAAAGTTATGCCTGGATATACCATATAGTGTACAGTAACCTGAACGTCGCACTTTTTCATCACTTAACACCTACTGATAAAGCTTATTTTTTCAAAAGTAAACGTTACCTTGTTGAATATTTTGAGAGTGACACCCATGGCTTCTTGTTCACGTTGACAACTGTCAATTTGATGCAGCTGACGCTTTCACTGGGCGTTTAAAAGCATCAAGGCAACGTTCGGCGTTTGACTTGACGGTTCGCTTGCGGCCAGTGGGCGTTATACGGATGTGATCTTCTCGGAATCCTGTAAAACTTGAGTCCACTAATGGAATATCAATTCTGACAGCCGTACACACAACAACCAGACATTTTGGTGCTGGTAAAATGTCTAATTCAATGTTTGCAGATTCATAACTCGTCAGACTGAATTAGGGAGACCGCTACTTCCGTTGTTAAGATGCGCATGCATCTTTTGGATGATGTCGGCTGTAAATGGATCTATTAGCCGTAGCAATGCCCTCCCATTCATAAGGGAAATATGATTGGATAATTTTACTGTCATTTGAAATTACTATTGCTCGGAGCCGTGCACTCTGTTAATGCACAGTGGACCCGCAGCATTTCCTTCCCAGCAGCTGCGGAGAAAATTCAAAGTATTTAGGCATAAATACTTGGTAATTAGCTAATGAAGTGGGGGTAGAAACTAGATGACATTGCTTAAACATGACAATTGTTTACGCAGGCTTTCTTTAAATAGCATTAGCTAGCTGGCAAGATGGCCATATAATCTGAAGAGTCACGTAATACGCGATTGCATAAGCAGCTGATTACCCACGAAGCGATGCCTCAGCGCGAACTCTGCTTGCTCTTCACTGAACAAAAGCTTTTCAGCAGCGTGATGCGCTCTGATAAAATATCATTATTTACTATGAAAGCATCACTGGATAGTTTTTGCCACCATGGCGAAGACCTATAAAAAATGTTTCGCCACAGATGGATTTATTTTTCTTATGGTGATGTGGCGAATGGCAAGTGCGCACCCAGATAAGGTCCACAGACCTGTAAGTTTTGCGGAGACTGATTATGCATTATCTATGTATAGTCAATTAATTTTAATTAAAGCACTAAAATCAATTAGATATGCCGAATTATCAGATACATACATACCATCAGTACGGGATTTCTTCGTGTAGAAATCCATGATTTTGTGATAAGTGTTATTACCTTTCTTTCTGTTGGTAGCCATCCTGGATTTTAGGGAAGACATGTTTGGAAGTGCTGATAAATTGAGTGTGCCATGTTCAAAAATAAGCAGCCTGCGCTCATGCTGTCCAGTGCCAAATAAATGTTGCCCATTCAAAGCATTCAAATAAATGTTGCCCATTCATGAATGTTGCGCTGCTATGCAGGAGTTATATGATGTAATTATACTCTTTTTCTCAGCACCCCCTACTCTGAGTTCCCATGTTCCTTTAAATCGAGCTGAAAATTTAGATACGTAAAAATTCAGTGTTTGGGATCACAGTACGCGATAAGTAACCCCCACGGCAAACTGTAAAATTTACTACTTACCGCCTGATTTGGACAACCTTGAAGTTTTCTCATTTTTCTGAAATGTAGTGTAGGTCAAGAAGGAAAAGGAAATGCATATTTTTATTCCCCCCGGCATATAATGCAGGGGGATATAGTAATGGGTGTGGTTGTTGGTCCATTTCCAGAGCATTACTTGATTGATTTGATTTATTTGTATGGGACATGTACAAAAAAACACTGACCGCTGCAGACACAGTTTCTGATGTAATGTACAAGTGTATATAGCCAAAGGTAATTTTCAACACCAGTCCCTTGATATTGAAAGTTATTGAATATTTTTTCACAAAACTTAGTCTGCACATTTATGACATGGAGCCTTTTGCTAATTCAAAGTTGATGACGTGGGGCCAGGGGGATTTGCTGTCTAATGGCTCTTATTAGTTTTCTCGGTCCTTGTGTCTCGCATTCATTGATGATGTATCTGATGTTTCCCCATCTGCATGGGAAATGCAGGAGTACGGAACTCTGCACACAGCTTCCAATCCAAGACTTCCGTTCAAAGATACCTCAGAGTCCTCTGGAAAGCAAAGCAGACATTGCCAAAGTAGCATGGATTTCCACCCTGTGTCATCTAATTACCTTGCATCTTTTTCTCATTTTTCCCCAAACTCCCGCTGAACCTCTGCTTGGCCTCAGTCTTGCCCATTCTTGCTATCAAAGAGGCAAAGGTGAAGATTCCTATTGCTCCAGCTGTGATGTGTGCGGACTCAAGCTGGGAAGATATCCCCATGGGGCAGTTGCATGGCCACTTAAAGCTGCAGTATACGATTTGAAAGTTTGATCATTATTAATAACCTAATTTAGATGGTGGTTATGGTCCTATAGTAGAATCTACACAACGTGAAGAGCAAAAAAAAAACAAAAAAATCCATTCACTCTAGTGGCTGCTGGGCTGCAGAGATGTTGACCAATGTAAGCCATCCGGCCATCCCCTCGCTCTAGTTGACACTCCCCGGAGAGCTTGCTCTGACTCTCCATGCTCCGCATTCCGCCTCATCCCCGCCCCTTTCCGCGTTATAAACTTTCTGCAACAAGCAATAGCTGAGTAGCACCTAAGGAACAACTGCCAGAAGAACGGAAAAGAAAGACAGTGACAGCAGCAAGCGGCCCCTGCTTGCCCCACCGGCAAAAGTTGGGAGAAAGTCGGCAGAGACGAAGAGGAAATGTGAGCAACACAGGACTCAAAGCCGAGAAAACATCAGGTCATCCATTCACCGCTGGAGGAAGCTCCAGGAGGATTTGGGCCTGAAAACCGATGCTGATACAGCAGACTTTTTGTCGAACAGTTAGATACTTTTTGACTTCTATTGTGCGAGTTGTTACATAAATAACTTTTTATAAGTCTATGACAATGCTGGCTTATGACTGTAAACGCTGCCGGCTGTTTTCTCTGTGTCGACAGACGGCGTCGGAACATTAGCCGTTTATTTTTAGCATTGTAAACTAGCATTGCTATCATCAGTGTTGTGCCTGAATGCATTCAATGAACTCATGAACTCATCCATATGTATTTCCGATTGATGAACATTATTGGGAATGTGTTCATTGTGGCGTTTGAGAGCGGCGCGCTCTCTTACTGATACAGAAACCCCAGCTTCAACCCACCGCAAACATCCCGGTGATTGAGAAAGGCAAATATTTTAAATTTGACCGGATGTTCTTGCACATTTATGTGGAATAAATATTGCACTGTGGAGCTGTTGTGGTATTATTAGCGAGACTTTTATGACCATCATGGCTCTGTGTCTGTCTACTGCCTGCCAGTTTGTTGCTCTGGTGTGTCTGGGAGTCTCCACACAGACGGCCACACGTGCTCAATGGGAAGGATCAGGGAGCACAGAGGGGAGGGGTGTGTGTGGGCAGGATGCTTTTTTCAAATCTTTCCTCAACTGATTCTCAGCCGATTCTGATTTTTAAATTTGAACTGCAATGTGCAGCGTATTTGTAGTCATTCTTCCAGCCATTGAAAGGTCTGCAAGCATTTGGATTGACAATTTTAAAGAGCTGAAAATCATTCGTAGTTAAAATATGGGAAAAAAATTAATGGTCTTCCTATTAAATAGGATTGTGTGTTTGCGATGTAAAGTTTAAGGTGTTCCACAGCTGTGAAACATTCAGTGAGTATATTGATTTTGGTGGGGGAAAAAAATCCTTCAGAGCTCATGTTAGTCAATGCTTTGCATTTAATCAGATTTAAATTGTGGGTATCCAGAAACCATAAAATGAAATTGTTGCTTGTTGTACACTATATGACCTGTTAAGTTTGATTTATGTCAAAGTAAAAATAAAAAAAAAAACCACACCACACACACCTTTAAGGTTTATTCAGAGGTGACTCACTTCAAAATTCTGAACATAGACACTTGTAACTTTTTACAAAGTACAGGTCTGTATCCCCAGACTCAGGATTATGAACATTAAGTTTGCCATTTGCCCTGTTTAGTCAGTGCACACACCATACCTGACAAATCATTGGTTCAAATTTAGCTGTACATATTTGATCACTGTATTCCCTTTTCATTTGTTATGGGTCAAGAGCTTTCATTTTATGCTGGTCTAAACAAACCTAGTACATGACCCAATGTCATCAGTAATGTTTTATCTCAATGACAATACAGATTTAAATTCTATCAGGACAACTTTGTCAACAAAAAGAGTTTTTAAAATTAATACATTTGGGCAGTATGGTTCTGTTCTGGAGCTCCCTGCCCTTCCATATGCATACATGGAATGCCCCAAGGCAGGGAGAGCAGCAAGAAAAAAGAAACCCCCCCCAAAACGACCATATCGGCAAACCTCCAGTTAACAGTAAAACAGTTACAAGCTCGTTTATTTATAGCCAGCATTAATCCTGAGCCTCAAGAATGAGCATAACATTATGCATCTGACCATTGGCCCATAGCTTTCAGGGTTTGCACAGGAGCAGTTGTAGCTGCTCCGATGCGAAGTGAGTGGGGCGTGTAGCGGTCTGGGGGGGAGTCCACTGTATTGGCATAGAAGACAAAGGCGAATGGCAAATCAGGTTCTGGACATAGGCTTCCCCTCCTTAGTTGCGAATAGAGGCTCTTGCTGGCTGGCGTTAGATCGACTTCCCAAACAACAAGACATGGAGGAGAGACAGAAAGGAATTAGTCTCAGATGAGGATAAATGTACCAATCACATCTATCGGTTTTTGAGTGTTTAAAGAAAAATAGTGAGAGTGAATGGTGATGTCAGAAATGGTAAGATCGTGAGAAGGATCAAAATCTCCTGAGCGGGTGGTGAATTCTCCCCCTCCAAGAAACCCATAAAATGCAGTGAGCAACACAGTTTCTAACATTAAGTCAGTGTAGGATCAAAACACCCGCCTCTCAACTGAGTGATTAAAGCTTTAAGCGGGAGAGTGAGACGGCCATCGTTGCCTTGAGGCTTGGTTTTCTGAAGACCATTTTGGAGAAGTCTGATAGATGAGTGTCCGAACGGGCTGGGGGCGGAAAGATCCACAGAACGTAAGTGAAACTGAATGCCTGCAATTATACCTTTGATGGATGATGGCTGAAGCTTACGGGATTCAAAGCAATGGACAATAAAAGCACATACCATGGAATAGTTGACTGGAAATACTGCAATGGAGAAATTTGAGCAGAAAGATGACAACTGAGACCATGCAGAATTAAATTTGTGTTTTTTGATAAACCAGCTCTCATATACTGTGCGGCAGAGGAGAGAGATTAGTTCCAGTTCTCCAATACTAACACTGTCTGGGCGAATGGAGGGCAGGTCAGGCTGAAGGGTTCCACTTCCAAGTTTGTGGAATTTCTGAAAAATCAAACCCGGATAGAGAGTCAGCCATTTCATTATCTGACCTGGGAATATGCACTGCTCTAATGATAAAATTGCCCTGGAATGTAGACCATGTAAGCCTTCTCACAAATCTGTTAAGGGGACAGATGACTGCCCTTTGTTAATTATTTTAACAGTGGCTTCATTATCGCAACACAAAATACGTTACTGAAACATTTCCCCCCCCCGACAATAGACAGGCCACAACAATAGGATAAAGCTCCATCAGGGCTATTGAAGAGATATTAGAGGGCAGAGGAGATAACTCAGTTGGCATTCCTCAGCGAACCACTGGTTGTTAAAATATCCTGCGAAACCGACAGATGGAGCCGCATCCGTATACAGATTAATGTCAGGAGCACATACACACGCGCAAAGGGGAGTCTCACAGAATAAATAAAGTTCTCTCCATTTCACACAAAACAGATGCCACTACAAGGGGTGCAGAGGCATAACCTTAAGGTGTCTGAAATGTCAGCTTCTGCTAGCCAAGGGCCCCTTCCAGCTTGCTTAATCAACTTAAATAGCATCATCCACTACAGCATAACACAAAGAGAAGTTTTCCAAAAGTATGAGACTTCATGTGTCATCATAATGAGAAGCAGGTAGGTCAATGATTAAACGCTCCTCCCCCAGAGTATCGCCATGTCGTTATGCCAATGGGGTAGATGTGGGTAACTGGAGGGTGCAATTTTTTTTTTTTTAATAAATATAGGGACCCATCATGAAACCTTTTTGAACCTCTTTGGCTAGCAAAAGATCTACCACCTCTGGCTCCTTTAAAGCAGACTGCAAATTTTTACAAGTGAAGGACATTTTCGGAAACAAGATCCAACCAACCAACCAAGAACCCCTGCACCAAGTCAGTCAGTAAATTGACAAAACAATGATTC
The DNA here is from genome assembly GCA_029721435.1 of Gymnothorax reevesii. Classification (NCBI taxonomy): domain Eukaryota; kingdom Metazoa; phylum Chordata; class Actinopteri; order Anguilliformes; family Muraenidae; genus Gymnothorax; species Gymnothorax reevesii. The sequence continues at coordinate 111,653,110 of CM056573.1, forward strand.
GGATGCTTCTTAAGTGCCTTCCAACTCTGGAATGTTGGTGGGAGTAGATGGTTTATTTCCCCTCTTTGGAGGACACGGACTTTGGGTGCCCATCTCTGCAAAAGCTGCGTGCATGAATAAAATTTACAATTATGAGATTGTGCTTTGCTTTTAACGAGAATATACAGAGTAACTGGGAGTTTCACCTAAAGCGGCCTTAGTGTCTGGGGCAGAAATGGTTCAGGTACAGACTTGGGATAGAGATGAATGAAATGAACGAAGGAGCTGCAGAGTGAACAGGCTAGCACTTGATGGCTCTTAAGTGGTTGGTCAACTACTGACCGGTCCAGTCTCTGAAACGTTGGATAAACATTGCGGCTTTGGCGGGAATAGACCAAAGATAATCATAAAACAAATGACCCACTGTAGGACATGACACCTATTTGGCTATTGTAGCCAATCTGGCCAAGCAGGGTAAGTAGGCATAGATGAGTAGATATAGCAGCTGCTGGGGGGGGTAGAAAGGCATTCCGGTAGAGAAAGGAACAGCAGATCCCGACGTTCCCTGCAGGAGGAGGAGGATTCCAGTCGAGTTGGCATCGGGTTGGTCCGGCTGGCGGATGCCGGTTGCTGGAGGAGGAGGCACTGGATCCGGAAACGGGGCTGGCTAGTAGAAAACGGCAGGATTCGGGAAAATAGCGAGCCCTGGAGCTAGAGGACCTGACACTGGAGCTGGCGCAGCAGCGGCCATAGTAGCTGCGGCCGGAGGAGCAGGAGCAGCAGCGGATGATTAGATCCCAGGGCCGCAGCTGACTTTGATGGGCATTCATAAGAAAAGTTTCAAAGGACTTGATTCTGGAATCCCTACTGGAGTGATACCTGGATGGCAGCTAGCAGGGGCAGGAATTGGGCATCTACCATAACAGAACCAGACACTTTAAAGGGGTATGAGTTCTTGGAGGCCAGTGAAGTACCATGAAGGCAGTGGAGCTTACGCTTTTCTGATGCCTTCCTTAGTATTGTACTTCCAATACGCAGACTTTGCCGATGGGCATCCGCGTTACTTAGGGCATCAGGCGCGGCTGGAGGCGGAGAGACTGAACTGCCGGTCTACTCCATATCCTTGCAAGACTGCTTAGACATGGCAAGCAGGGTGAGTAAACTCAGAACTCCTAATAACATGAGTGGTCTCAGAAAAAGGCATGTGAGTAGAAGGCAGCTGGCAGCTTTAAATAAAGAGCTGAACTTGATCTCATCCAATCGAAAACCTTTGGTAGTTATTGACCAACGCGATCAGCTGTGGCAAATCAGCTGAGCCAGAGGCGCTTGCCCCAACTAATGAGCGAGCTAGGTAGAACAGCTTTGGCCATGCAATCAGCTGAGCAGTCAGCTGGGCCCCGAGCTGGGCGAGAGACGCTTGCCTCAACTAATTATGCTGATTATGCTAATTATGCCTATACTAGTTATGCTGAACAGCTTGGGCCGAGCGATCAGCTGCGCTAGATGGGCAATAAAGTTTAAGTTTAAGTAAAATTTATTTTCCTTACAGAGCAGTGATGGCCATTTATTTTGATTTCAGGATCTTCTGCAAAAAAAGTGCCAAATATGCTATAGAGTAAAGAATGAGCTTGGTTCAATTACTACTGTAGTCCTTTGAGACAGCAGTGGTTGCGAGAAACGCAATACCAACTTTCATTAATTTACAGAATGAAATCCAAAAGACTATGGCCCAACCTTATAAAATGTTCATTTTATGAGACCTCAAATAATGTATTTTTGTTACTCTGGATTGTGAAGACAACACTAGATTTTGCTTTAAGTCATATTAAAGTCTCATAAACCCTATTACAATTTTAACCTTAAAGACACAATACTGTTTCCTCTCAAATAGCCCCATTTCTAACATGGATGGCTCTAATCAGCATCAAGTATAAAATAAAATCAGCATTTTAGGCATAAACATGCTTGAAGATTTGACAGCTATCGAGAAATAAATATATAGGTTAGGGGTGGGAAATTCCAGTCCAGTAGGTCCAGTATGTATTCTTCTTTTTTTTTCTATCAATTACCCCAACTAATTGAGATAATTGGCTGTACATATAAACACGGATTTGCTCATACATTAGATCAAAGAAAAATTTGAATTTTGGGAGACAAGAACAAGCTATGGTGGTCATTCATGAGTACTTAAAGAAATGCAGCAGAAACGTCAGATTTCATAAATAGTTTGGCTAATTTGGATAACTAACTAAAGGCCAGAAGTTGGTGTGAAAACTACTGAAAGATGCAGCCCTTGTTGCCCTCCTCTGATAAAGATTGATTGGAAGGAAGGCCTGGGGTACTCTGCCCATCTTAGATGATAGAAAATAAGTAACTACTGACAAAAATGAGTTAAGTAATTCAATCATATCAAGGAAGCAGGTAGCATAAACTAGCATGCAGGTTTTGGTAATCTGCTGATTAATTTAGCTGTAATCCAAATGTGGCTGGTTTATAATGACAAAAAGAAGCAAGAGGCCATCCAGGATTCCAGACCTAACAAGCCTTTTGACCAATGAGATGACCAATGGCCATTTGCCGATTGTGGAGTTTGTTTTGGAGCAACAGTGTTGGAAATAGTACCATATTAAGCCACCATCAATATCAAATAAAATCAGAACCTTTTCGGTGTTGGGGTACTGAACCATTTGGGTGCAAAAAAAAGCTTACATCCAGTCAAGAATTTTTAGAGTTTAATTTGTAGTGCTGCTGTACGTGGTAATACCATACAACGGTGGCAGTTGGGATACTGATGACACTCCTGCAACATTTTTTTCATAACCAAGCTGAGAATATAAACCAGTTGAAAATTAAGGGCTAGGGTTAAGGTTACGGGTTAGGGGCTGATCACACCGAACGCGCTTTATCGCTGTGGGGCACCCGTTTTGTTAATATTCTCAATAATTAGTCACGTGCTGGATGCTGCTTTTGCGCACCGAGCGCCTTTTAAACAACCCAGGCGCCTTGCTGTTTTCTGATGCACTTCTTTGAGGCGCTTCACGTCATTGTCAGTCTTTTCCCTGCTGTCCAATCATGTGAAAAAACCTGAAATAAGTTCTCTGACTAGTTCGTTGAAACGGTTAATTTCAGAATGTTTGCTGATGAGAGACAGGAACGTTACTAAGCAACACAAAAGAGACGCATCCAGCAACTTTTTACAAAGTTGGTTTCAAAAAAACAGATCAGACGCGCCTCGCGTTTCCATTCCGAAAAAGCGCGTCCCGTGTGATCAGCCCCTTACAAGGTCCTAACAGTAGTACAGTAGTATCCAGGACACTCTGGATTGGGCCGTAAAGTACAGGTTTGAAAGCCAATGGGGAGGGAAAAGGCGATTTTAACCATACTTTGGGATAAAGTCATCAAACTGTTAATTTTTTTTTAAATCAGATTTGACTGCTGATTGGACATGCGTGGGTAAAGTCATCTAACTGTTAGTTTTTTTTTTAAATCAGATTTGACTGCTGATTGGACATGTGTGGGTTTATGTCTCTGTGACGATTAATAATGAAGTTATGGTTATTGCCCTATTCAAAACATGGGAAGCCTAGTTTGCTGCTAGGTGGTTGCTTTGGTGTTCTGGGTGGTTGCTAAGGCATTGCTAGGCAGTTGTTATGGTGTTCTGGGTGGTTGCTAGGGCGCTGCCAGGCAGTTGCTATGGTATTCCAGGTGGTTGCAAGGTCATTGCCAGGTGGTTGCTGTGGGGTTCCGGGTTGTTGCTAGGGCATTGCTAATTAGTTGCTCTGATGTTCTGGGTGGTTGCTAGGGCATTACTAGATGGTTGCTTTGGTGTTCTGGGTGTTTGCCAGGCAGTTGCTATGGTGTTCTGGGTGGTTGCTAGGTCATTGCTATGGTGTTCAGAGTGGTTGCTAGGGCGCTGATAGGCAGTTGCTATGGTGTCCCATGTGGTTGATAAGGCATTGCTAGGCAGTTGCCAAGATGTTTCAGGTGATTGCTATGGTGTTCTGGCTGGTTGCTAGGTGGTTGCTATGGTGTTTTGGGTGGTTGCTAGGCGGTTGCTACGGTATTCTGGGTGGTTGGCAAGGTATTGCAAGACATATTTCATAGTGTTCTGGGCTTTTGCAAGAGCGTTGCTAGGCTGTTGCTATGGTGCTCCTCGTCGTTGCTAGGGCCTTGCCAAGCGGTAGCAATGGCTTTCCTGATGGTTGCTATGGTGGTGTGGGTGATTGCTTGTGTGTAACTAGGCAGTTGCTATGGAGTTCTGCCTGGTTGCTAGGGAGGGTTGAAAATCCATGTTTTTTCAGGAATTGTGGGAAATCCGTAAGTTGGATCGCTTAGAAAAGACATCCCACACCTTTCCTGATCGAGCCGCACGATTTAATGTATATATTGTATGGGTTTTCTCAAAGCTGTAAGACTAGTGGTAAACCGAAATTTTTACAGAAGAATAAATAAATAGAAAAGTAATTGCAGCTACACTGAAGCTGAAGCCACACTGCAATGCTGTCTTGTATAAAATAAAGTTTGAATGTTTGTAGAAAGGCTGGCGCCACACTGAATAGCTGCCTTGAATACAATAAAGTTTGAATGATTTGAATGTTTCTAGAAAGGCTAACACCAAATTTAATAGCTGCCTTGAATAAAATAAAGTTTGAATAATCTGGATACTTGAATGTTTGTAGAGCAGCTGAAGTCACACTGAAGCTACCTTGAATACAATAATGTTTGAAGGATTTGAATATTTGAATGTTTGTAGAAAGGCTGGCGCCACACTGAAAAGCTGCCTTGAATGAAATCAAGTTTGAATGATTTGAATGTCTATTGAAAGGCTGACATCACACTGAATAGCTGCCATGAAAATATAATAATATTTGAATTATGTAGAATATCTGAATGTTTCTTAAAAAGCTGAAGCCACATTGAATACCTCCCTTAATAATATGATGTCTGAACCATGGGACATTTAATTGTTTGAGGCCACCATGAATAGCTGCCATGGTAACTACTTCATTCAAATAAGATTATTTTAAGTAGTTAAAAAGCTGATGCCACACTGAATAGGTGACTTTGTAAGACCTCAACAAAGCAATACCAATGACGGAACATTGCAGCGAGGTGAAGGACTCACGTGTTCTTATTGACTAACTTTAATTCGAGCGCTTTCCTGGCTGGTGTGGATCACAATATAATGTATAATTTTCACCGTCTAAGGACAGAGCATAGAAACGCAACGGTTACAATCATCTGACTCCATTAAACAGTTAGCATACCAAATTTAGTTGTATCCTCTTAAATTATCTGACTCCAAATTCGAATTAGAATTGATAGTTTTGGGACAGCATGCGCGGACTTCGGGGAGATTATCCCCGGACTCATAAATGAAAGCCTACGTCACTGAAATATATACTTCCGCGTGTCAGTATTATTCCCGCAGCTTAGGTTCGTCGGTAATACCAGCGGATAAGAAGTCAGCCATCATTGCAACAGCATCTTTTGGCTTGAATTACAGCGAACCCAGATTCAATCCGCCCATGGGCTCCGTTTATATGAATTTTCAACAGATAGCCGACGTTTCGTCTTATGGGTTTCTTTCAGGCTAAAAATCCCGGAGCCGGCAATTACGAATCCTTAAGTTGGTAGATCCTGGCTGCCTTTCTAACTTGATTAAAACCGATTCTCATCCCAAAGCCGCTGATCAGTCAGTCCTTAGTTGAGCATAACCCCTAAGTCTCCGGCGCAACATAGCTACAAAGAATGTACAAGAGTTAAGAGTCATACAGACCACGCAAGCTAGAAAAGGAATAACAATCATTTAATTACCAGGTAGGCACAACCTGGATCAAACAAATCAACACTAAGCCAATTACCAGTTACATATAATTTAGAAGGATTTAGAATATTTTCATACCTGGAAAAGATGAAAGGCCACGCTGAGCTAAAGTCACCCCACGTGGTCGGGGAGAACTCAAATGCCTCCTCACTCCGGAACAAGGTAACATGTGACTTCCCCCACTTACCTATGCGCGTCAGACGTTGACAAAGAAGAGACAAGAAAGAAGAGAAAAAGAGCCCCCCTCCGGGTAGAATCTCCTACCTTTAAAGGTTCCAAACCCTGCCTCCGAACAAGGTAGAGGAAGGAGTGGCCGAATCAGAGTTTTACTGGCTTAGGTGATAAGATTAATTTTCATAGAAAGGAGACTAGGTAGTCGCTCGAATGAATCTTACAAACAAGATGAGCCATAATTCCAAGGGAAATGAAACATGTTCCATTCAACTCCTTGGACTCCCCCGAGAATAAAGAGACCAAACATGATAGGTATATGTGCTAAAATGATGCAGTTGTCATGTAAAAGCCTTAAAATGGAGTATTACAGTTCAATTTTGTTATAAATATATAAGTGGTTCCTTTATCGGATATTGAACATAAACATTATATGAATTTGACCGAGATTTAGATTGTTTTAAGCAGATTAATATAACTGGGTTTAAATTTCAATGGGACCAGTGATGAAACTCTAAGGAACACTGGGCAGCCTGGACATAATGGCTCCGGGTTCCTGCTGTGAACAGAACAAAGGATGCCACTCTCACCGGCAGGCTGTAGGATTATAAAAGTTAACTGCTGGCTCTGGATTGTGTCAGACTACCCAAACATTCATATTTTTCATGCGTAGTGAGCATGTGTTCCAACAATATGATTTTTGTTGTGAGCCAAATCAAACTTACAGGTTCTACAACTTTATGATATAATAATTTTTGAATCATGTAGAATATTTAAATGTTTATTAGAAAGCTAACACACTGAATACCTGCCAAGATAATGTAACACTATTTGAATGATGTTTATTTGATTGTTTGTTAAAAAGGTGAAAGAAAGAAAGAATTCAACATGAAGCAGCTCAAAGTTTGAATGCAATAACAGTTTAAAAAGACTGGAGTCTAATATGTCAAAGTTGGACACAGAAAGATGCCATCAGAAACAGACCTTGACTGTTTTTAAATGTCAATACTTTCAAACTTTGAGCTGCTTCAGGTGTGACTTTCTCTGTATGAGGTTTTACCTGCCAAGAAACAGCTTGAGGTTAATCTACCAGAGGATAGGACCAACCTGAGGTTGTTGAAACTGGCCAATCGCCTGAGTATTATGAATGAGAAAATAATAGCCAGCATGTCCTAATTGATCTTGATTTTTAATACCTGAAAAGAATGTCTACTCCAAGTCTCGTCTCAACTAATGTCTAAGTTTATGGGTGCACACACAAAAATACTCACCGTGTCACTGCTCCCACAGAGCTACAATTATTCTAACTATGATTTACCATAAGTATTTTCAATGGTTCCTGATGATAAACAAGACATGCCTCATTGAAAAATAGTTCATATCAATAAATTTATTGAAATCTTTAAAGTTCAATTAAATATATGAGCATGAAAATAAAACATTTTGAACAACAGGTGCAATTGTGGAGTCCATTGAAAATGTAAATAAATAATCATTGCAAGTTAAAGCTTCGTGATTATAGCCTGTTGTCATGGGAAAAAAATGAAAAAGGGAAAAATAGCTGGATTTAGGTGTAAAAGATATGTGGATGTTCTTTGAGTCTTCAGCCGTAGACCTCCAAAGCATGTCAGGAAAAACTCCCTAAAAACCCTCATTAGGGAAAAAGGAAGAAACCTTCAGGTAGGCCAAGTCTTTGCAGGATTTATGGTGGCCCAGAAGGGTCACAACACCTGCAAACCCAGAAAACATCGGCAAATTCAGAAAACACTTTCATCGATTTCACAACTCAAGAACTGCAAATGCCAAAACACCAGCATATTCAGAAAACATCTGCAAATTCAGAAAACACTTTCATCAATTTCACAACACATTAACAGCAAATTTCAAAACAGCTGCATATTCAAAAAACATCTGCAAATTCAGAAAACACATTCATCGATTTCACAAAACATGAACTGCAAATGCCAAAACACCTGCATATTCGGAAAACACATGCAAACTCACAAAACACATCAAACTCTTTAATGACAACGGAAATGTTTCTCGGGAGGAATGTTTCTCGGGAGGACCATAACCAGTGTCGGACCCACATCTGGTTGTCGGTCCCGAACGATCAATGCGAAGAAAATTGTTTCCGCAGAGTTACGTGTTCTTTTAATGGACTTAGCGATGTCTGATACCATCATGGTTTTGTTTAATTTCAACATATTAAGGCAGTGTCCACATAACGTATTAGTCCACTTAGATAATTGTTAAACGTTCTGCAAACTTTGTTGGCTGTAAACTAGCTGGCTAGCATTTCTACATTGCAGTCCCAGGACGAGCGCACCGCACCTCTCATTGTGCAATTTTGTGCGATACGAACACTTTGTCCATTCTTTAGTGCTATTACCTCTCCTGCTACGGACCCTACTACCATTTTTTTTAATTGCTCATGTATCTGCTCATGCCGCATTCCATTTGTACTGGGACGTCAGGATCTCAGAGCTCCCACTCTGAAATTTCAATTCGAACATCCCCTCAAGTCGGATTTTCAACTCGGAAAGTCAGAGATTCTTCACTTACCCCAAATTCCGACTTCCGAGTTGAAGATGGCTGCACCATATATCAACAGGAAGCGAAACCTGTGATAATAAACTGCATTTGCAATTCAGGGTCATTTGTGTTTAATAAAATTAGTCTTACACGCAGTACTGAAAAAGGTTTATCGGCGGACTTGTTGCTCCGGTTGTTAGCTTGCGAAAGATACCAGGTAATGCGTTGTTATCAACTAGTGTAGCTAACAACAGCTAATACAGGCTATCCTTGTCAGATGAGACACCACTGACCCCAAGTCAGTTTTCCCACTTACATAATGGAACACAGCCTGCTTGGGTATAACGTTGTTCCCAACCCCGACTTCCGATCCAAATAACGCGGCATTAGCGCCATCACCACAAGTCTCTCTGTGGTCATGGCGCTAAGCTGATACATGAGTCATTTTTACAAGCTGGTAGTAGAGTCCATAGCAGGAGAGGGAATAGTGCTAAAGAATGGGCAAAGTATTCGTATCTGCACGAAATTGCACTATGAAATCAGAATTGACATACATAAATTGTGACAGTGATAACTTTCAAAAATGGTGGTGCGGTCCACTCGTCTTGGGACAACAACGTAGAAACGCTAGCCGGCTAGTTTACAGCTAACAAAGTTTGCAGAATGTTTAAAGCCCAATGCACACTGAAGGCATTAGACTCGCGTCAAAAAATTGGTTACATTAATTTAAGTGGAGCAACGCCCACGGGCAGCGTCTGATGCGCCTCAGATTTTTACTTTTCGCCACTGTCCAATTTTTACTATTCGTCACTGCTCAGTTTCTGAAGCTGACGCGCGTCAGATTTTTCTTTTCGCCACTGCTGAATTTATGAAGGGTCTACACAATAAAAACGCTTTTGTCTTTTAGATTAGTATGTTTCGTATTACAATCATTATTATTGTTATATTTTGTTGTTTTTTACAATATTCAATTTTTGAAGGAACATGATTAGAAAATGATCTGGTAACTATAAATGTTCATCTATTAATTCACACAATCTCAGCTTTTTGTCACAAACGCAATGGTTTAGTAATGTTCTGTTCTGTTTCAAAGTTTACGAGGATCATACTTGCTGATTATATTTACAACGTTTCAGACCTTAGGATGCAGTACACAGGATTGTGATAACTGTAGTAAGTTTGCAACACACCCGAGTGGAGACAGCACTGTGGACGAGAGATGAAAATGTGGTCCAACAGAGAATTCTTTTCTGTGGTTGCAGAGGTTATGAGTTGCTGGTAACCTTTAGACTCAAACAGTTCGAGTATCTGCTTGCACGCTCGTGACTACAAATCTTCATTGAAATCTCCACAGACTAAGATTGGATGATTTCACGATTTCAAGCGAGTCCAGGAGACCTTGTAGGTTTCATAAGAATGAGCAGACACTGTAGCCCGGAGACAGACACTTTTCAAATGTTTAATATCAATTTAATCTTATTAAGAGGTTCCTAAACATTTTCTGTTTCAAAATTACATACTTTTCCAGACTAGCTTTTTTTCTGACATATTTTATATTAAAGAACATTTAGCTCAATGTTTGATATGTGAATTAATGGTTTGAAAATACAACTGACCATTTATGTTAAATTCTGGCCATGGATGCTATGATATCGTCAAATAATTTAAAAAAGACTGTAGATTGATGCTGGTACTAGATACTGGATACATTTCCACTTTGGCTCACTTATTGGTATTTGTTGTCTTATATATCTATATAGATATATATCTGATCAGATATATATCTGTGTTTACACCAGTGAGGATGTTTTAGACCACAGCAGACAGCAAACTGCACACAGACACACACAAGGAGATGAAGAGGAGAGAGAGAGTCTTTTCAGTTCATTATGATTTATAATAATGCAACGAAAAGACAAAGGTTTCATGGAGTAGACCAGTCAGTTTGTTACTGAGACAGATATTGTCACCTTCCTAAAATAATGGGCTAAGTCATTTTTGGACAATTTTTTTTTTTTTTTGTGCCTAAATCATCTGCTCATGATGCTGGCCACATCTGGTAAAATCACCTAAATCTGACAGTTTACTGGTGTAAACTTTCTTAATACAATAACATGAAAATCACGCAACCTGTAGTCATTATATAGACCAGGGGTCCCCGATCTTTCCCAGAAAGGGCCGGTGTGGGTGCACGCTTTCATTGCAACCAAGCAGCTACACCCCTAATGCTACTAATCAAGCTTATTAGCAAAGAGTCCAGGGATTGACTAGTAGTATCAGGTGTGTAATTGCTTGGTTGCAATGAAAGCCTGCACCCACACTGGCCCTTTCTGGGAAAGATTGGGGACCCCTGATAGAGACAAACCTGTAAAAAGGTGATAATATTGATGATGATAATATTTTATTAAAGAAATCAAGTATTATTAATAATTATACTTTTGTACTAAATACATAAACAGATGCATATAAATAGCGACCTTGTAGCTGCCAATCAAATTATAGTTTGACTGAAATCTCAGTAGTTTGATTGATTGATTGATTCAGTCGATGACAGTCGAGTTATCAGAGCACGTAATATATCTAAAATTAAAAATTACTCACAGCTTAGAGGCTGAAATCCAAGCAGACAGTTTTTCTTGAAAAAAGACTCACACCGATTTATCAACCATCTAAATAGTCAGTGATACATGTAGTAGTCAGTTAATAACAGATTTATCTATTTATAATTACAGCTTTAATCAGAGGTTTCTATCACCCCTCAGTGATTTTGCCCAGCAACAGGGTCTCAAGCTCAGCTCAGTAGTTTGATTGACAGCTCAGTCGGTCACAGTCAAGAGATCTGAGAACGTAAGTAATATATACATTTATACATTTTACCGGATTAAAACAACATTTGTTGTTTTATAAGTGCTATATGACTACAGGGAAGTACTTTATGAATGTAATAAAGAAATGAGTCGTCTCCTAACTAGACCAGAGCAGTTTCACACGGTAATAAGATTGTAATAGCTGCTGTTCTTTCAGAATGCCTCCACCCACAAAAAGATTCTGGGCGACAAACAAACCTGTACAGATGCCATCACTAAAACTCAAACTGATTGCTATCAAGCAAAAGCAAAGAGTCCAGCATTGGACAATTACAGAGGATGAGGCGAAACCACACAGTGTTCATGAGAACACAATTGCAACTGTATCGGATGGACAGGCTGCATACAAGTTTATCTTGTTTAAAGAACTGGCATCACAGGTTGGAGTCGGAAAGTCTTACATATTTAGAAATTACACAAAGGCAAAATTTGGTGGTTTCAAACGAAAATACACACCTGTGCTGACATTGATTACACTCTCTGCCATCACACCTGTGCTGACATACATTACACTCTCTGCCATCACCATCCCCTTGGACCACATAACAGTGGAGGGCTCCATTACACATGTAAGTTTCTGGAGATTTACATACCACACTCAAATTGTACATTACAATTAAAAGTCTTGCATTCTGACTGAAACATATACACACATTGATATTCTACACACAATCTGTTTCCATCTTACCTTGCCTTTAAAGGGACAGTGCATGCCATAGTCAAAAGTACATATTCCTCCTCTTACCTGTAGTGGCTGTGTATCCACCTAGACAGTTTTGGTGTGATGGCGGCCATAGAGGTGTCTGTCCTCTATGGCCATTACATAAACAGTACAGTACTGTTTGTGTAATTGAAAAGACACTGATGATTTAATGTCTTTTCTCTGTCCTTTTTAGTTGGATCCTGTCCAGACAGTGTATCCTCCACAGGGACTACTCTACCCCGTGCGCTCTCTGCATCTGAAGGAGGTAGGGAATTATTAAAATGAAGCTCTCCTCATGTATGAAACTCGATTCTTACTTTTTAAACATGTTGATTATATTGGTAAATATCATACATACTGAAATAATCACATTAATGGAGTTAAATATAAATGCATGTGTCTCAATCACATTTTGGTAGGAAGTAAACTCTTTTTTATAATTTCAGGAAGACACGGAAATGAAGGTGATGTTGTGGCGGGAGACGAACATACCACACCTAGAGGTGGACATGTCTGTAAAAATTACCCACACGCATGCCAAAAATCTGCCTCCCTATGGCATAGCTATTCCCAGCACGTCACACACCGAGGTCCAGGCAAGTAAATCACATCATGTATTGTACTGATTCCCCCTTCAGCACTGATATGTATCTTGACATCATTTAAGATCAGAAGTCCATGTAGTAATGACTAAATCATGTCTATATTCTCTGTAGCGTTTCTCCGGCCTCATGGATGTTGAGGTGTTGGGGGTCAGAGTCAACAATGAAGACGTAGAAATACTGGACACAAATGACATCCCAAGGATCATTGCTGGAAGTCTCTGGGTCGCCTGTTTTGACACGCCTCCAGTCAGTGCAGTGGGCACTAAACTGACCCTATGCTTCAAAGATGGAAGAGTACAGGAGGTCTTCTCAGTAGAAGATTGAGAAGACCTCCTGTACTCTTCCCAAAGGAGCTGTTGGCTCCTGTGCCTCCCCCGTTACCTGCCCCCATTTCCTGTTTGTGTTTGTTTCTATGAATTTTTTATTGCTGTTTTATTGTAATGTTCCTAAATAATATGTTTATGTGTATCTTAATTGTTAATAATTTCTTAACGCGTTTCCTTTTATTAAAGACAAATTTACAACTTCAGTTCTGTTGTGTCTTCATTCTGTGCAAACCCTGCATGTTCTGACAGGTTCTCTGGTAATGTTGATTGTGTAAAAGATATTGAAGAGAGACCCAAATATTATTGGAAAATAAACCCTGACAAGGTAATCCAGGGCCCTGAAACAAGGAAGAGGGGTCTGGAATTATCCTGTCAGGGTTTATTTAGTCAAAATGATCCACTCACTATAAATCATCATTTTTATTACAAGATTAGTTGTTTAAAAAAACAATAGTTTAAGACAGAGTCAATGATCAGAACTGACAGTCTAATATACATAACAAGGGTGTCCTATACAGACATAATGTGCCTCAGAATGCTGACCAAGGCTGGCCAATCAGAATTTAACATCTAACAATGCAGTGTAATCATATTTAGGAGAATGAGATAAATGGGTTGTGAAATTTTACTGGAGATTGTGTTTGTTCTCATATTTCCAAGTAATCTAAGTAATCTAACCATATAATAGAGAAAAGTATATCTGTGTGTGTAAGTGGGGGGGTCTAACCCTAATTCTGAAAAAAAAAAAATCTTAAAAATGTGTGGACATAGGGCTGTAGAAACGGGGATTATCCCTTTTTTACCTACGCTCACCAGCAAAGTGCATGGTGGGTATATATAATTAATTATTGAGTGTGGTCAAGACCTACTGTACATGTAAAGTGTCTTGAGACAACTTTGTTGTGATTTGGCGCTGTATAAATAAAACTGAATTGAATTGAATTACACCCCTCGTTATAGTTTAGCGGATACTGCGAAATACTGCCGTACCGTGATCGCGACTGGTTAGGGGTGCTCTTTTGAGCCAAAAGTATGTTGCCCTATTTGTGTCCTAACGTGTTATTGTTTTCAGATGCATCTGCTGTAATATGGATCCCCTGCTGTTTTCTGGCCGTGTTGAGATAATGTATCCCCAACATCTACCAAATACAGCATCACAAGCGCCTCATATATGATGTCTTCTTAATTTTATAGTATTCCAAACAATGAATTGTTTGGTGACCCATTTCAGTCGCTGCGGATCAAATAAAGTGCATTAAGAACCTTTCAATTAAGGTCAATTTTACCTCAAATACAGGAGACAGTCCAAAAAACAAAACAGTAAATGTTTCAAAAGATAAAAAAATTCAGGAAAGAAAGCTTGAATGATTTTCATTAGTGGCAGAGGGACCAGTTACAGCCAATCGAAATCGCTCTTTGTCACAGACCTACAATATGCCTGGGATATGTAGTACAGTTTACTGTAACAACAGTCATCATAGAATCTCCAAACAACAGTTAAATTCCATCGTGAAAGATTTCGCTACACTTGCAGAATAAATGGTTGTCTTCCTTCAGAAGGGACCACTGGCAGCCTGCATCTAACTCCCAGGAATTGTGCTGTCAGCGCTTTGTTTTCAGCAAGATGCGTTTGTCTTCAACTTAGCTAATTATGATTTTTTTTACCCTTTATTACTCTTTGCCAAGAAAACTCCAGGGAAACACTTCAAATGTTCAAATACAGTTAATTAACTTACAGGGAAACCTTCATTGAGTCGCGCTATTAATTATTCGGTTACTCAAACCAGAGCTTGTAATTTCAGAAGTGAAGAAGTAACTAACATTGTTCACTTGCTAGCTACATACAGTAATGTAACAGAACTTAATTAGGTTACATTCGATGACTTAGGCACGTTTACCTGCGAGATATACTTGCATGTATTTGATCCTGTGAAAGCTCTTTCGTTATCTATGCGAATATTCTAGTAGATTTCGCTTCGCTGGCAAACAGCTGCTGTTGACTTAGCAAGCCTGTATTGTAAATGAGTGAAGACATAACTTTTGCCAATAAACCTCGCATTTGACCGACACTAGTTTTGCTAAGCAATAATTTAATTTAATGAAGACTGCAAAGAGCGGAATATCGCATTCATTAACATATATATAATTAACATATGAATTCCAGTTTGCTGTAACAACAGTTGTCCGAGAATCTCCAAACGACAGTTTAATTCCATCGTGAAAGACTCCGCTACACTTGCAGAATAAATTATTGGCTTCCTTTAGAAGGGACCACTGGCAGCCTGCATCTAACTACCAGACTGTGCTGTCAGTGCTTTGTTTTCAGCAAGATGCATTTGTCTTCAACTTAGCTAATTATTATTTTTTCTCCTTTATCACTTTTTGCCATAAAAACTCTAGGGAAATACTTTAAACGCTCAAATAGTTAATTAACTAATAAGGAAACCGTCATTGAGTCGCGCTATTAGTTGTTCGGTTTCTCAAACCAGTTCTTGCTATTCCAGGAGACCAAGCAGTGACTAACATTGTTCACTTGCTTGCTAAATACAGTAACATTACAGAACTTGAGTAGGTTATAAACAATGGCTTTGGCACACTTATCCGTGAGAAATAATCGCACGCATTTGTCCTGAGATAGCTCTTCCGTTAACTGCACGAATATTCTCGAAGGTTTCGCTTGTCTTAATGGTAATGCTGGAAAACAGCTGCTGTTGACTTAGCAAGCCTGTATTGTAATGAGTGAAGACATAACTTTCGCCAATAAACGTTGCATTTGACCAACACTAATTCTGCTTAACAGTCCTTTAATTTAATGTAGACTGCAAACCGCGGCATATCGCATTCATTAACATATGTTTCTATTTTTAACATTGCATTTCTAGCGAATGTTTTATTCCGTCTGATTGATTGACACAAGGCTATGCCAGTGACGTTACTTCTCTCCACGTCTCCACTTAACAGTGAGCAAACAACTGCCACACACACACAGCCGCCAAGTCACTCAGTCAAAGAAATCCTTATTAGCGCTCACCTCAAACTCCTACTTCTCATGCAAAAAATGTTCATCCTGTCACCAAAGTAACCACATCTTTCAAGGCAGGAGACATTGCTGAGTGTGTGGATGTCTATTTTATTTCTCTGAGTGATATAATGTTGGATTTACAGCGATCGAAAAACACTTCCCGTTCGCTGTTCCCCCCGAAATTTTTGGGTGAATTTTGAATGGAGGAGAAAGAGAAGTTGTACCTGCCTCCTGTCCTTTGACTGTTCCCTGAGCCAAAATCTTGTACTTCACTGCTACAAAAATTATATTGCTGGAATAAGTATAATTTTCCTACGTTTTTGTGAAATTTTACGAAGAGGGATTCAAATTTGTGGAATTTACAGCGATTCAAAAAGTATTTTTTTTCGGTGCGTCTGCTCCCAGCTCACGCTCTAGGAATACAATTACGCCCTCTAGCTCCGAAGATTCCACGCCATAGACACCCATTATAAAGTCTGAGAAGGACTCAAAATTTAATGTTTTTTAAGCAGCTGGTGTAGAAAAACTATGAAAATATGAATTAGTCCCTGAAAGTTGTCGGCAATGTGAACGTTTCAGAGTTTGTATGGAGTTTCTATGTGATTGTATGAATTTGTGATGTGTGGGTGAAGATGAGTGAGTTTGAATAATTTTCTCATTGACTTCCATTATAACCAATTTCAGAAAATGGTGAATATTTTTTAACATTTGAATGAGATTGAAAAGATAAATCATATATAAAGAGTCAGGAAAATGTAGAATATTTTCCACTTTGAATGGAGTTTCTAGTTGAAAGTCTGAATCGGCAGTTATCGTTTGAAAAAAGGTGAAGTTTTCTGATTTTTGAATATTCCATAATTCATTTTCAATGGAAAAATGGTTTTGTAAAAATATTGGAATATCTGGGAAAATATCAATGTTAGGAATTACTAAAGACATTCCATGCAAGTACTAATTGAGCTGAATGTTTTGACTTGGAATGGATTGAATCGGTTGAAGTTTGTGGAAGGAGTACCGTTTCACAGTTTTTGTTGAATGGGATTTAATAGGAATCGGAAGTTTACCACTGAATTCTGGGATAATTATGAATGTTTCGAAAAATCGGAAGAGTGACCTGGAATGTCGAAATGAAGCTGAATCATGTGTATTTTGAATTTTTTCAATCGGTTGAAGTATGCAGAAGATATGCTGAGCCAAAAAACCAGTGGAATAATAAAAATAAAGAATTTTGGTAACAGAAAAACAAAGGGTTTGAAAGCTTGCAGCATTCACACCCAATAATATAGGCATCGAATAATATAAGTGGCTCGGGCTTTTACTCTACTGGGGAGAGTAGTGGGCCTGCGCTCAGCACAGGCTGTCATGATTATGGCCCGCCGGCAAAAGACGCAAAGCCGGCGGGCACTGGGACCATGTTCCCTAAAAAGAGATTAGGGACCCAAACGCACAGGCTGAGTAAAAATATAAAATTCTTTTATTGAATTTACAAAATAAAACCCCGGAGGGGAGCAGCAGCATGCAGAAACATAGCAGGGCTCTAGGTACAAAATGCTGCTGCCCTGAACAAAGGCACAGCAAACCCTTAAATAACAAATCCTCACCTCCACCTTAACGAGCCACACCTGTTGCCCGTTAAGGTGGAGGGCCTGCAGGGCAGGACCATCACACAGGCCCACTACTAATAATAAAAATACAGGCACAGAATAATATAAGTGGCCTGGGCTTTGCCCGGACCCACTACACTCCCTACTGGGGAGAGTAGTGGGCCTGCACTCAGCTCGGTACCACTAACTAGCTAACTTGGGTTTCTTTTGTTGCTCAGTATAGTTCAATATTAAATTTGTACCAATTTTTGCAATTTGCATATTGTAACATAGTCCAAAACAACTCCACCTGGTTCTGCTGATGACATGGAGAATTGTCACAATTTTTGGCGCTAATTAGCCCTGACTGTGAATTTCCTCCATGCTCTTAGCAGAATTTAGACTGAGGTGGATTGCTTGATTATATTTAATTTAAAAAAAAAGGTATTCCCCATTGTTCAAAAGAAGTCCTATCTAATACTGCTCCACGTCCTGGACTCAAGGACACCCCTCTATCAAACCCTGAGATCGAATACTTAGTGGATAGTTTGGCATCAAGATTCAATAAAGGTAACCCATGTGTTGCATATGCTGTCTGTTCTCATGATAGCTGTGTTGATAGTGGCCCTCTGTAACCTTCTCGCTCTGCAGAAGCAGCAGAGCTGATAGCTCACACCAAAAAATGTTGACCCATTCAGTTTGGCTGAGGCCTTTGCAGACAGAGAAGCAAAGGTGGCAGTCAAACACTAGTGATGCGTCGTTCGCGAACTTAACGGCTCTATGAGCCGACGCTTTGAAGTGAACGACGGGTGCCGGCTCCCCACCAATCAGGAGCCGGTTCCCTTCGAGACGATTTTTTCTCTCTCTCGCTTTTTTTTTCTCTTGAAGGCGCACGTGATTGGTCAATATGCGTGGTGTCGTCTCTGTGTCTGCGCTGCTTAGTGCGCTGAGCAGAGGGGGGAGGGGCGGCAGCCAGGTACACACACACAGCAGCACAGTGAGCACAGGAACGAGTCAAGAGAGGAGAGAGAGCAACACGGAGGACAAAAAGAAAGAAAGTAAGTAAAAAAGAAATGAGTCAAAGCAGGAAAAAGAGCCAAATTTGGACTCATTTTAATTATATTGATGGCTCCAAAGCAGAGTGCATTGTCTGCAAGAGCAAAATTTCATATAGAGCCGGCTCAATCAACAACCTCCACAGGCACCTGAGAACTGTCCACCCAACAGTTCCACTGGAGAAGCGACCAGTTGAACCTGGTAGTAATGAAGGTGCCAGTGTGTCATCTGTAACTGTTGCTGCTGCTCCTGCTACTGCTGCAGTGTCAACAGCATCATTCAGCAGCACACCACCACAGCTGCCTAAAACATCAACCCAGAGCTCAATGAAACAGTTTTTGGAGAAGTCTTTGACCCCTGCAAGACAGAAAAAAATTGACGAAGAGCTGGCTAAAATGATTGCAGTAGATTTTCAGCCTTTTTCAGTTGTGGATGACAAGGGTTTCAGAAAGTTTACACATGCACTCAATCCAGTGTATGCCATTCCAAGCAGGAAAACCCTCTCTCAGAAAATGATCCCAGACCTGTATCACCAAGAACGTGCTTCACTGCAAGAGAGGGTTAATAAAGCCACAGCAGTTTGTCTAACAACTGACAGCTGGACATCCCGAACCACCACATCCTTCTTGTCAGTTACATGTCACTTTATTGAAGACTACAAAATGGTGTCCTGTCTTCTGGATTGTTTTGAGTTCAGTGACAGACACACATCTGAGAACTTAGCAGAGGAGCTGCTCAGAGTAGCAAAAGAGTGGTATGTGGAAAAAAAAGTGGTTGGTAGTGTTACTGACAATGCAGCGAACATAACTAAAGCAGTTAAAACCCTGAAATGGACCCACCACCCATGTCTTGCACACACAATTAACCTGACTGTAAGAGACGCTCTGAAGGTGATGAAGCCTGCTGTGGACAAAGTCAGGGCAATAGTGGAATTTTTCCACAGGAGCACAACAGCCACACACAGGCTCAAATCAACACAACAGCAGATGGGCATGCCTGAGCTGAAGCTCTAACAAGATTGTGTGACAAGGTGGAATTCCACCTTTCATATGCTTAAAACGGATTCTGGAGTCCAAGGATGCAGTCATTTCTACCCTGGCTGTTATCAATGCACCGGTCGATCCTCTGAGCCAAGAGGAATGGGAGGTACTGCAGGAGGTATGCACTGTTCTGGAGCCATTTGAGTAGGTCACAGTGGAGATCAGTGCAGACAGGTGCAGTATACAAATGTTATTTGTATGTTATCACAAATGTTATCACATTATTATTATTATTATTGTTATTGTTATTTTTATTGTTATTATTATTATTATTATTATTATTATTATTATTATTATTTGGTGTTGTTGTTGAATTACTGGAATAAAAAGTGGATTAGACATCACCAGAGATAATGATATACACCTCCAAATAAAACAGAGCATAATATTAACACCTATTTACTCTTTTTCAGCTATGTTACAGCCTCCAAAATGTTAATCCTGTGCAGGGGTCTGCAGAGAGTGACAGCTGAGAACCAGACCAGCGTAACCACAGCAAATGTGAAAGAGCTAGTGGATACTCTCTGTGCAACCATGGACAGAAAGTTCCATCGAATGGAATACAACACTGTTCTGTCAGAAACCACCATTCTTGATCCGCGATTCAAGAAGCTGGCCTTCAATGACACTAAAGCATTTGATGAAGCTATTCAGAGAATAACTACTGCAGCAGCAAGGTTCAGCCAGCCAACTCCACTGCCAGGGGGCCAAGAGGGACCAGAAGATGAGCAAGAGAGGCCACAAGAATCTGCTGTTTGGAGGTTCTTTGAAGAACGAGTAACTGGGGACTCTACAAGAAGGAATCCTTCAGCAGATTCAATGATGGAGGTGAGATCCTACCTTGAGGAGCCCCTTTTCCAGAGAAGTGCTGACCCACTAAACTGGTGGGAAAGCAAGGCTTCAGTCTACCCACGCCTCACACATGTGATCACACGGAGACTGTGCATCGTTGCAACATCAGTCCTCTCTGAGAGAATCTTCTCTAAAACAGGTCAGATAATCACTGACAGAAGATGCCGAATCAGTCCCTCAAAGCTGAGGCACTTGGTGTTTCTAAATGCCAATCTTCAGTAGAGACTGCTGATCTTTTTCTTTTTGTTTTACACATTGTTTTTCAGAGGTTCTGTGTTGTTTCAGTCTAATTTTGTTAAAAGTTGAATTGTAAATAGTTAAAAGTTCTTGTATTTTATAGTTTATTTATTTATTTATTATTTTTAATTTATATTTTGTTGTTTTGCATTTTTTTCAGGGATTCTGTGTTGTTGTTTGACTTTAAATTTGTTGAGTGTATAAAGAGCCCAAAATTGTTTTGTATTTTATAATTTATTTTTTGTAGATCTGTAAATATTTTCATTTATATTTTGTGTGTTTTTCAGAGATCCTGTGTTTCACTTTAAATTTGTTACATATAGAAAAGCTAAAAGTTTATTCTTGTATTTCATAGTTTATTTGTTGTTGCACTGAAAAGTAAATATTTTTAATTTACATTTTGTTGTGTCGTGTGTTTTTCAGGGATACTGTGTTGCATGACTTTAAAGTTGCTTAGTATAAAAAAGTGAAAAGTTCACTGTAGAGTGAAAAAATAAAGGCTATTATAATATAGTAGTATGATACATTTTTTTATTAATTATTAATTCATTTTGTGCATAATGTTACATTATTATTGGTAATATATCGATTAAAGCAACAAAAAAATCTGAAGAGCCGCTTGGTAGCTGAAAGAGCCGGCTCTTTTTAGTGAGCCTAGCCGAAAGAGCCGGTTCTCTAAAAAGAGCCGGAATTCCCATCACTATCAAACACACTCTTGTGTCAATTTCACATGATCTACTGAGAGCGGAGCATGGCTGCTCCCCCACAAGAAAAATGTCAGTGGACATCACATGGAGCACAACACACTGATGATGGGTGGGTGGGACCCAATGGTAAGCATATCGCCAAAATCCTTCTTCCATACTGGTGCAGATTAGGTACATGGGTGGTGCCATGTACTAAGAGAAGGGATCAAGAGGTTAATGGATCAAAGTTACAATACTCACTTAATTAAAAAAAAAGTTGTCTAAGAAATGCCCAACATGACAAAGTTTTAACACAAGGGGAGGTGTAGTACTACAGAAGGAGGCAATTCCTCCATGCCCGGAGCCATTCCACACATGGGTGATGAATTTCATGCATATAACTCGGTGCGAAGGGAAAAGGTATGCGTTTGTATTGGTATGACTTTCCTCTAAATAAGAGAATCGAGAGATGCAATCACAGTAGCAAAAGGAGGAGAGAAACTATTCCTAGTTGGGGGATTCCAAAGACATTAGGAAGAGGATTAGGCCCTCTGAACCTAGTGTCCAACAGGCAGCGGCAGGACTGCAAAGTTCCCAGGACACATTGAAGATGGAATATAGTGCTGGGGAGAGGACTGAAAGCCCCTGTGTCTAGTGAAGTATGAATTGACATGCTAGCGTGGAACTGTCTAGTCGTTGTGTTTGTTGCATGTAAGTTGAAGGCAACATGTGGTACCTGGGCGACAGCCCACTCCTAGCAGAACAGGCAAGGCTGGTGAAAATGGTCAAAGTTTCTATACCCATAGCGAAGTGAGGTAGGGATCAGACCATCGGTTGCCACCTGGGGGGCTGGTAACCACTACGGGCTTCGGGGATCGCTATCGACTGGGTCACCGGCCAGTCAGGTCGCAGAGGATAGTAAGTCCATAGAGGGGGTGGCCGCCACGCTCGGCTCAATGTGCAGTCAGGCCACCATAAGCCAAAAGCGAATGCGTTAGTAGGCCAGTGGTGCTTCTGTGATCGGTGGGGTTTGATAAGAAGACACTGGAAAGCAGAAGGCAGAGTTCTCAACCTGGGGGAGCCTGGGCAAAGATCTCTGTGGAAAGGGATCTAGCCTTGAACTGCGCCCTCAGTGAGAGGTTCAACGGATCTAACTGGAAGAACTTTTGTACGCTCTAAGTCAGTTGAGACTCCAGACTGGTTCATAAACTGGCTCACTTCTCCCTGTGCTTCTTGATCCTAGGAATATGCATGGTAAGTGCAGGCCACAAGCTAACCTCACATAGGGCAAGAAGGTACAGCGCCCTCCATAATTATTGGCACCCCTGGTTAAGATGTGTTAAAAACCTTAAAATAAATTCCATTTTTACTGCAGAAGCATTCTCCCACACAGAAAATTTTGGAAAAATGTAACCTTCAAGTCAAGTGAATTTTAAGGGGGAAAAAATCCCTGACTAAGAAATAATTATTTTTCAAAAAATCACGTTACACAATTATTGGCACCCCTAACAATTCCTAGGAATTAAATGTAATTGAAGTATTTCTGTCATTTCTACAGTAGTTTACAAAGTTGATCAGAGTATCTAGGAACATTTTATTTAGTAAATCATCACTTCCTGTTTCCCTGGGGTATAAATATTATGTGACACAGAGGCCATTTCTCTTTTCCACTCTTCAACATGGGCAAGACAAAGGAACACACCATTCAAGTAAGGCAGATGTGTGTCGATCTACACAAGTCGGGCAATGGCTACAAGAAAATAGCCAGTCGCCTGCACCTGCCAATAACTACTGTCAGAGAAATCATTAAGAAGTTTCAAACAACTGGAACAGTGGTAAACAAGCCTGGACGAGGACGCAAGGTTATTTTGCCACCACACACAGAGAGGAGGATGGTAAGAGAAATAAAAAGTTCTCCAAAGCTCACTGTTAAAGAATTGTAACAAATGGCTGCATCTCGGGGTCACAAAGTCACCAAAACAACCATCAGGTGCCTTCTACATGCCAACAAGCTGTTTGGGAGGCATGCACGGAAAAAACCTTTTCTCACTCACAATAATAAACGCAAACGTCTGGAGTTCGCTAAGCGGTGCTGGGACTTCAACTGGGACCGTGTGCTTTGGTCAGATGAGACCAAGATAGTGCTTTTTGGAAACAAACACTCAAAGTGGGTCTGGAGGAACACAAAAGATGAGTATGCAGAACAGCACCTCATGCCCACTGTGAAATATGAGGGAAGAAGGGTGATGCTGTTTCTCTTCCAGAGGGCCTGGGAACCTTGATTGGGTGCATTGTATCATGAATGCTTTGAAATACCAGGACATTATTAATCAAAATCTGGTGCCCTCTGCCCAAAAGCTGAAGATGGTTCGTCACTGGGTCTTTCAGCAAGATAATGACCCTAAACATGTGGCCAAATCTACACAGAAATGGTTCACCAGACACAGAATCAAGCTCCTCCCTTGGCCATCTCAGTCCCCAGACCTCAACCTCATTGAAAACCTGTGTAGTGAGCTGAAGAGGAGAGTGCAGGGGAAAGGACCCAGGTTGCTGGATGATTTAGAGAGATTGTGCAAAGACGAATGGTCAAAGATCCCTCTTTCTGTATTCTCCCATCTTGTGACACGTTATAGGAGATTAGGTGCTGTTTTGTTGACAAAAGGGGGTTGTACAAAGTATTAACATCAGGGGTGCTAATAATTGTGGCACACATGATTTGATGTAAGAGAATTATTTCTTAATGTGGGATTTTATTCCCACTGAATAAATGCACTTGAATGAAAGGTTGGATTTTCCTCTTTTTTTCTTTGTGGTCCTATATTATTTAGAAAAAAACTGAATTTATTAGAAGCTAAAGAACACATCTTAACCCGGGGTGCCAATAATTATGGAGGGTGCTGTATGTGGGGGTGGATAACCACCTGCCTGAATTAGGAGATCCATCTCACATATATGCTACTAATACATGGTGGAGATATGCAAACAGATCGGCACATTCTGTTAACCATACTGAATGTTATGTGTACACACACCTACCAGCCTCCATATCTACACCCAGAGTAAAGGTGTTACAAGTCACAGTGGCCACGATGAGTCTGAATAGTGTGATCAAGTGCGCTATGGCAGTATCTACTGCTCATAGTGGATTAGCCTCAATGGACCCCAGTATACCCCCACTGAACCTACTGATAACTTTGGGTTAAAACAGTGGTTCTCAACTGGTGGGTCGCAACCCAAAAGTGGGTTGCGGACCCGTTCTGAGTGGGTCGCAGAGAGCTGGTTCACAAAAAATAAACAAGAGCGCTCAGAGAGCGCTGCTCCTCTGCGACGCCAAGGCAACTCTGTGCATGAGTTATTTTTTTCTGGCTGATGTTGGGTATTGTTTCATTCCACCCCTAGGTGGCAGCAAAACCCAAAAGCACGGTGATCTTAAATCCGACCCATTGGAAAGACCTGAAATCCTACCGCTTACTTGTGGATGTAGCCATTGTGATTGTTTGAGGTAAATCATGTGACTAATCAGAGAGGCACCAATTAAGGAAATTATCTGGAAATGTCCGGTAAAATGTACATTTTGTGTTTTCAGGGTATCTATGAGGCTAGGGAAAATAAACCCCCCTTAACTTATGACAACATGCAACAAAGGGTTCACCTCTCAATACAAAAACAGAAATGCCTTGTATTACCTGCAGTAGCTAAGGGTGACATCATCTTTATTAGCATGAAATATTTCTCAAGTAACTGGCCTGTTTTGAGAGCCAGAGGTGTGAGGGTGCTTTCTGGAACCAGAAGCGAGTACCAGGAAGTGCAGCAAAATTGTCTTTATTGAACTTTGGGGTAAAAACTCCGGCAGGATTGAAGGTAATGATACAAAGTCAGGAATCCAAAAACACAATCCAGAGGGTTAGAAACGGTTCGTTACTAGGGCAGCAATCACAAATCTCAAAGTCAGGCAAAGCAGGTTCGGTACACAGGCAACGTATAATCATAGGCAGAGGCAGAATAAAAATCCTGGACGTTCCAGTCAGAAGTATAACGCTATGAAAACAGGGCATGAACAGTGTAGCACGAGGAGACAAGAGATAACATTCTGACAAGGAGCTGGCTGTGATCTGACTGCTTAAATACACGTATGGGAAGTCACATGCTATAATAGGGAACAGGTGAGCTGGATCAGACTAATTGACTAAGGAATGAACAAAAGGAAGTTCCTAACCACATGAAATTGGTGAAAACCAAAACGCGAACAGGGATTACACAGACAGCCTATGACAAACAAATGGCTCCGGTTAGGGAGTTCTAAAGTGCACAGAGAGTGAGAGGCAGAACAGTGTTTAACAAGGTGCGGAGAATACGCCGAATCGCAGCAAAGTAGAGGTCTTCACGGGTCCAATTTGAGGGATCGAACCCAAATGGACCTGTGAAAATTGTTTCCGGAACCGACTGGCCCCGAGCTATTACTATAATTCTGAGTTCCGAACCCCAAATGGACCCATGAAAATTGCACCCAGATCCAACTGGCCACGAGCTATTACTATAAATCTGAGTTACGAACCCGAGCAGCACCGAGATATGTCAGAACCGGCTCCAAATAGAACCGTGACATACCAGCCCCGAACCAAAAAAAACCCATGGACCCGAAATTCCTGAGTTGCTTTATGATTTAATACAAGTTGTCTAGCATTAAATAAGACTTGTTTTTCTTACTTTCTGTTTCTTACCTAGATGTAGTCTTCTTCTACCTGGTTCCTGCTGCGGGCACTGCCAGCCCCCCGTAACACCGTAACACGCGGCGTAATCCGCGAATGTGTAGCCAGGCCCTTAATCCTAGAGACGCGCCTAGGTGTGTGGCATAGGGAATCTTAAAACAAACATATCCAACTCATTATAAAGTCTGCTTACGTTATAATAAGCCAACAAATAGCAAAGTTACCGCTGTGGACTGATTAATATTGCAATATTGAGGCAAAAAAAAGAACTTTACGATTTTACGTCAGATCTGCATTTAACCTTAACACAATTGAAGATTTGATTCGCATCAGTGTGGAGGGTCCTCTGGACATATTTGATGCCTCACTCGCAGTGAGGAGATGTATAGAAGGGCAGAGCAAGGAGACCCAATTTTTAATCTTGGCCTCCAGATATGGAATGAAGCCAATGTAGTGGAAACCTTTGTAAACAAACCTTTGTTAATCAAACTCAAGACTCTCATATTGTTTAATAATTGTCATTTGTTGGAGACAGTTGTATTGTTAATGTGGAGTGTTTATTGTAATTTCTTTAAGCATTAAAAATATATATATTGGTGCTTCTTTGATTTTGATGTGTGCGCTCCTAAATTTTTGCTCGCTTTGCTCCGAACTTTTTGAACTTAGGAGCGCAGCGCTACCAAGCAAAAAAGTTAATTTTGAGCCCTGCTGTGTGTGTGTGTGTGTGTGTGTGTGTGTGTGTGTGCTCTCTCCCTCAGAGCGGAGTGGCACAGCCGTGTCTGCTATCAGAGAGGCGTTTGGCATGCACTAGAAGAACTTAAATGATGAGAGAAATGTTTTATATGTAATACTAATTTGTGTCAGTGTTTTGTGAAAACGTATTTAGAGCCGTTTGCTGCTGTTATCAATCCAGCGGTAGTGGAGTTTTTCAGACAGCGTCTGCTCAGCTGATGTGTGTGCGTGTGTGTGTGTGTGTGTGTGGGGTGCGTGTCTCACTGGGGAGGAGCAGGCTGGTTGAATCTTTTCAATAAATGTTTTTTTCTAACTTGAGACCTCTGATATTTTTTATCTTTGTGTCATTTTTTTGATGTAAATTGAGGGAGCAAAAGCAGTATCGGCCACAAGTATCGGCCCAAGAAAATCAGCAGTCCATAATTGGTCATCGACTGAGGGTGACGGGGGAAAAAAATCTGTATCGGCATCGGCCCTAAAAAATCCATATTGGTCGATCCTTAATTGTTACCATTGATTGCACCTGTTCTCCCTGGTCATGTGTTTACCCCAGATGTGTATATAAGATGTCTGTTTGGTTCACTTTCTTGTCAGATCGTTTTCCTCAGTCTTTTGGTGCTACGTTTCTCGCCTTGATTACTCAGTGTTTATCTTTCTGACTGGATTGCTTGACTTTCGATTTTTGCCTTTTTGAGTTTCAGATTATTGTTGCATCTGTGTTTTTCTGCCCGACCTCGATTTTGTGGATTGCTGCCCTGATTATGATTCGGACTGTCCTTTGGCTTATGAGTTTGCTTCTCCCTCAAACTTTCGCCTGTGTATCGGATCTGTTTCTGCTGACTACGATTTTTGTGATTGGTGCCCTGGTTACAAACTCTGCTCTGTCCCATTGGAATTTGAGTTTTTGCGGACTGTTGCTTTTTTCTCTGCGGGGTTATTCCCCTTACTCAAAAAAGCTCCTCATTTTTGCAATCCCGTGTCCTCGCATTTGGTTCCAGATCGCTACCTCACAGTAAGACCATGATTAGTTGAATCAGTGTTACTCCATGGTTACAATAAATGCTTTCACCCACACCAGCCCTTTCTAGATAAGGTTGTAAACACCTGATATGCTGGCAGGTCTTGAAACACAAAATCACCATTAAATTACTGAAAGGAAATATTGAAAATGAAAAGAAATAAACAATTAGAAACTCATTTTTGATATATTTAAAGCATTGGAAACCAAGGCAGGTATGAAAAACATGGAAACAACTGCTATGGTTCTATAATAAAAAGAGTAATTAATAATGCAAGCAACTCTGTCACCAAATGGAATCTAGCATAGTAATTGAAAATTTTGTTCTTGAATTGCGTGTAAATTGATACTTCATCAGTCTTTATCCTTTTTGTGAGAGAGACTATGATGTGAAATTATTGTAGTTCATTCCAGGTCAAGGGGAATCTATTCCTTCGCAGTTTTCTCGAGATCTTTCTGTATGACGGGCAAAATGTTCATGTCAGAAATAGCACGGTGAGCTAATAGCACTGCTTGAGTGTGAATTCCATGAGTCTTATTGCAAAGCTGGAAAAAAAATTCCACCCTCTAACATGCATGCAGACAGCAAATGATGATTACGCTAAATTCAGATTTGGTTCTAAAAATATTTTTAGCTGGATGGGATTCCCGAGTCTTATGGGATTTCATATTCCTTAAATTGAGTCAACAAGTATAGAATCAAAAAATCAAACGGATCTGAATAGTTTTATACGTTTACGGTTTAACAATATTTTTCATTTGATCGCACTTCATTCAACCACACTAAGTTGAATTCATTTACATGCTTGTTTTTATTTGCTGTGGACTTCTTTATGTACCCCCCCCCCCAAAAAAAAAGATTTTATTGTTTGTAGACATTAATTGAAATATTGAATGTATTTTTTAATTCTTCCAGAGAAATCCATCGTTGAAGCTGGTTTGCAAACCAACACATTATAAATAAGAAATTACTATCGTGCTAGAGGCTGACTAGGCAATGACTGTTTACCATAGTTGTATTTATGTCTGCCTTCAGTCCTAAGACAAATTGATTTTGAATTTTGGGAGTATAGGTCAGAAATATCAGCCTACTTGCTCCATGGTATACTTCATTTTAGACTGGGGTGCACCACATTGCTTATGCCTGATGTGCGACTGCAATGAGAGCTTTTGAGCACAGGGAACAACAGGGGAGTAGATAGTCAGAGGAAGAGAAATCTTCTTGGCACAGGTGGGAAGCTGTTTCAAGGCCCAGTGCTGTTAGTATGCATGTGCTTTCTGACACTGCTGCACTCCCAGTGTGCTCTCCTTCCCTAGCTGGAGCTTCCCTGACAGTATCCTGGCAGCAGAGTTTACACGCAGATGCACTCATGGGCAGTGACCCAGCAAAAACCCAGTCCAGGGCACGAGCTGTGAAAGCAAAAATGTGGCATTGCTTTTGTGGTGAGTGAGCTCTTCACTGCTGCAAGACTTATTTTGCAGATATTGTGCTTAGAGTCAATTTAGGGTTAAGCCTATAAGAGCAGGAGCAAATAATATAGATTTTTTTCAGAGGAATATATCCCTTCCATTAAAAAGCAAAAACCAGAGCGAAATCACTTTCGTACCATGAATACAGTCATTTAAAACTGTAAAATAAATTACTCATGTATCATGGTTCGTGACAGTTTATTTCAAACTGAAATTTTGGAGACTGTCACATTTTATGTATCCTTTTTATTGCTACAGAATGAGATGAGTCAATCTTGTTACGCAATTTATTGATATCCGCATGTTAGCCCTTAAAACGCCGGGAAAATTTGCCTAAAATGCCTATCAAAAGCGTACCCAAAGTAAATTGAACTCTGTTCTTGATTCGTTTGGACTATATGGATAGTTA
Source organism: Gymnothorax reevesii (assembly GCA_029721435.1). Lineage (NCBI taxonomy): Eukaryota > Metazoa > Chordata > Actinopteri > Anguilliformes > Muraenidae > Gymnothorax > Gymnothorax reevesii. Next base: position 111,682,937 of record CM056573.1, read on the forward strand.
TGGTCTCATTTGAAAGGAAACACTCTGAAGTTTTTCGCCCAACTGAAAGAAACACTCTAAGTGCTACTGTCATTGAGTAATCCAAGCTGGAACACACTGAAGTAGAAGGTTTTTACTCTCAGCACAATTTTTTGTGCAAACAGATGCCTGTAGATGAGAGCAGCTGGGACTTATTAGCTGAAAAACACAAGGGGACCACAGCATGAAGTCTTACTGAGTTCCAGTTCAAATTTGAAAACAATCCTACAGAAAATGAGCATTTTACACGTTTTTCTAAGGCCATGTCTAGGCGTTTCCCTTGGATAACCATGGTCACATACCTAGGATAAAAGGGCATAAATGCTTCAACGTACAGTCATAATGTTGGGTTCTAATGAAAGGTGACACTTAGAGGAATCCAATCCCATATCCAGATTCACTATCAATATTGCTGAAAAAAAGTTACTGAAGCATAAACTCAAATTTGTGCACATAAGAGTCAAAACGAGTGCCGTTATGTAAAAAAATGCTTTTTTATATGAAATGTAAACAAACAAATAACCTTTGCGCAGCAAACTCACAGCAAAATATTTACAATATATGATAAATAAAAAAAATTGAAAGTTACTGAAGCATAAATTCAAATTTGTGCATATAAAAGTCAAAATGAGTGCTGTTATGTAAAAAATGTTTTTTAATATGAAATGTAAACAAACAAATAACCTTTCCAAAGCAAACTATTTACAATATATGATAAATAAAAAATTTTAAAAAATTAAAAGGTTACTAAGGCATAAACTCAAATTTGTGCATATAAACCCCAAGGGGAGGAGATTCTGAGTTCTTTTAAATATATCCAAAGCAAAGGAGAGATTCCTTTGTCTTTGTTCTTGCCTGTAAGGAAGACCCTATGTGGCACATAGTAAAATAATTCCTATTTACTTACTTTATCTCACTCTGATTTCTTACAGGGATGAAAATTAAAATTTCCACAACAACCAACGCCGGCGAAAAAATAACTTCCTTCCACCTTCGGTGACGGAGGTAATAATGCGTAATATGGTAATAATATAATCATCATAATATCAGCATAATATTATAATATCCTTTTCCTGTAATCCTTACCGAGAATTACAGAACAACAAACAGAATCACCAACTCCGGTGAAAACATGACGTCCTTCCACCTTCCGTGACAGATGCAAATAATACGCAATGTAATGTTATTATAATAATAATAATAATAATTATAAAATATGAACGTGATAGTATTATATAATGAAATATAAGTTATAATATGATGCGTAGCCTACTTGTCAAGAGTAATGTCATCTCCCTCGAGAAACATTTCCTCTGCTACGGAGCCATCACGGTTTTGGTCAGATATTTCTTCCCCTGAGCTATCACTTGCACGCCGAGTGCACAGCTCTGCAGCTTCTGAACTGAAAATGATTCTTTTCGCAACCTTTTCGATATTTTTTCTTTCAAACTCCGTAAAAAACCAACAAACATTCGCTGGAAATCTCTCTCTGCCTCGCTCTGTTTTGCGGAACATGCAAGCACGCATTACGCACAGCTGAGCCATATTCTGTCCTTTCTCTTACGCGAGCAACAAGCAGCGTCAGCTTTGTAGCCACCCCAACAAGCTATATATCAGCGTTTGCAGAATTTCCTTGGCTTTACAAGGCAATAATCGTCGTCTTGATTGGTTGCTGGTTGCTCGGGCTACACGCAAAAAAAGGAGGCATGAGCTTCGTTTCAACACAGGCACTCGTTGGCTATAGCAGGCTGTAGACAGGGCAGGGAAGTTTGTAACTGGTCGAGTGAGGTGTCAATCGAAAGGTTAGAGTGCAGACTCCATTTTGACACAAATGGATTTGGACTGTTTTTTTCTGCAGCGAAGCAAAGACTACTAATGCAGTGAACTTAGTGGATAACCACCGACTCATTTCAAACGATGCAGCGGCTGTTCATGGATATTTACCGGTATAATAGTGTGTTTTGGACTAAAAACTTTACTTGGTTGTATTTACTGGAGCTTCATGGATGTAACAAGACCATGTTTGAGGGGATATGTTAGAATGGAGGAGTGCTAGGAGGCTTCATTGCTGAGTTACATCAGTTTTGTCACTGTTCGTTTGTTCGTTTGTGGTCTGACATAGGCGTTGATTAAATGGTTGGCATCACTCGAATCTCAAGAATCTTAGCTTTCCGATGATATGCAGCATGAGTATCTCAGTTGCATACAGGTTGTGTAAATGACGTAGTATGTTTTTAACTTCCTTGACGGTCCGATTACGGGCCGTCGGAGTGGCAACGGGTTATTCATAGATTTCAAATTTCTTTTGCGGTGGGTGTCTTGGCCTTCTGTGGTCAGAGGAGTTTGTGAAAGAGAACCAAAAAAAGAACATTTATGTTCACAACTAAGAAGACTTTGAGCCTTAAGAGTCAGATTCATCAACGTGTTCTTAACTGCAGAATTGTTTGCAGCTTTATTCTTAAATTGATTAATCCCATCTCCTCGTAAACTGAGAGTGCGTGCCAGTTGAGCTAAATACACATATGATTAACATAGGTAACCGCCCATCAGTGCTCATAAAAGGAGGCACAGATGTCATTCGGAGGAAACAGCAACAACAAAATGTCCAAAGCAAAAAGTAAATCAACTGGAGCGCTGTCGGGAAAGAGAAAAAAAGACTTTGGTAGTTCAGAGGAGGAGGTACTCCTGGAAAAAAAAAAGAGAAAAAAAGAGTATTGGACTGAGGGTCGCAGCAATGGCTGGATTTATTATTTATTCACAGATGAAGTCCCCCAATTGTTGAGTTTCGCCAGGCTTGAGGTCTGTGCCAAATTTGGTGCGGCTCGCACCGCGGGAAAGGCCTCAAAACGGGTTGCAAAGCCGCGGAAGTATAAAAATAATAATCTCAACAAAAACAAGCAACTTCGTTGCCAGGAGCCGTTGGCCCCTGGTGACTTCGTCGCTCGGGCCCTAATAAATATGACGGACATATCACTGTAATATCACACTTTAATTAATAGCGCAAAAGTAGGCAACACAACCAATGTGCCAACATGTTGACGCTGAAATGTGCGTTAGATTTGTTCGTAGGATTTGTTCTTACCAAAGAACAAATCCTGGATAAGAAAACATTCATGAATGCCATAATGTTCGTAAAAACTTAATAACAAATTTGTTAGATTTGTAAGAATGGATCATGAATGATGCCCTTGGTTGGGTTTTACTGTTTTAAAGTTGCAATTTGGGGGAATTGGAAGCGGCAGTGAGTTTAATGAGCAAGTATAAAAATGATAGTGGCATGATGATTTAAAGGCATGATAATAATTGCCTTGACAACAAGGAACTGGAATCTTTTTAGTCGTGCTAGTGCTAGTGAATGTATCTGGTATTTCAGGAACCACTGTAACTCATTTAATAGAATATAGCACCCGCACTATGGCAGACATTCAGTTTATCTGAATCGCAGGAACATAGATTCTGTTCGGTGAGTAGGGTTTTTAACTTTTGACACCATTGCTTTTGGCAAAATATGCAGCCCATTTGCACGAATATTTTTTTGGTTTACACTGGTGCTCAATATCAATGAGGCTGAACAGCTCATGTCATTGTTTTGTCTGAGGAGTGTATTGTTTGTTAGGCTAGGTAAAGTTTGTGTGACTCATGCTATCCACGTACTCTGAAGGCAATATTTTTGAAATGGAGGACCTAGAACTCTTCAGGAGGACACTCTGGAAATATTATGGGTTTTATGCCACTGGAGACAAAATAACAACCAAAGAGAGACTTGTCTGCATGGTATAGAGGCAGCAATCCCTTTAATAACCCTCCAAAGACCTACACTTTTCCCCCCACAAAAAAAGATCAGTCATTTTGGTTTAGTTTAGGAAAGCAATACTAATGTTGTGAAGTAAACTGTTGTTTAAAATAAAGGTCAAATATTATCTACAAAATAATCTTACTATCACGACAAGAGCAAACATATTTCTTTGTTCCCTGTTTTTATTTTATTAAATAAATCATAGAGACACTGCTGTCATTATATCCTGCTTATAGCCTGGTTAGCACAGTTAAGATTACTGGTTAAATGGCACTTAAAACTGATTCCTAATATTTTGGCTTTTAAGCAATGTTTTAATGCAACAATGACTCCTCAAAATGTGAATGGAATAAAATTTGTGGAGGCAGTAATAATGTATTGTCTATGGAATGTAGCTTTTACCATGAGAAATAACCTTCTGAAAATTGATGACTCATCTGCCTTCTACCTGGTCTTGGAAACAGTCTTATTAAATGAATTCTGAAGGGCAGGAATGGTACTCAGAGGAAGTCATGAGTAGTATGATTCCATCACTAAGTCATGCACTTTGTTCTCTTAGGAAATACCCCCTACAGATAATGCCCGCTTGCTTTATTGCCTGTCCTTCCATGCAGAAGGATGTCAGTTCACTGGTATTTTCTTGCGTTAACTAAACAAATAGGTGTTTTAATAATTTATATTTATTATTATTATTATTATTATTATTAGTAGTACTATTATTATTACTATTTTTTTAAGTTTGTACCCCCTGAAGTTCAGCCCAAAAAAATGGTCTTGACCGGACAATCCTCCTTTAATGCCCTCAATAAGATGTGCTCCCCCAGATTAAATTAGCAGGATGCTGTCTTCAAATGCAGTCAAGAGAAAGGATTTTACAGCAGCTCTGAAAGGATAGTGGTTGTATAGCAGTATATGTTTGTCCTTTGACAGGCCACTTAGAGGCTTAAAATGATTTAAAGGTGACCTAATATGCTATTTTTCCAAGTCTATATTTTGGACTCCCCTAGAGTACTCCTGATCGCGCAAAGTAAAAAAAGGGCGCTTATTTCGCTCATACTGCCATCCTCAAAAAACCCCATTTGTAATCCATTGTAGTCTCTGCCTGAAACGCCTCATTGGGGTGGCTCTTCCGATATGGCCACCACTCCCCGTGTGCCCACTTTCTTCTGACTGGGCAGCTCTGTGGAGGGCGGATCTAAGGCGGGACGAGGCAGCTGAACGCAGTTTTCCTGGTGCGGCTCGAAAGTGAAACCGACGCACTTCCCAAAGGAATCGATGGGCATATTCTGCAATCAAACGCAGTACATGTGTATAGATCTAATGAAATTAACTTGTTCTAATAAACGCTACGGCGAAAGTGGAGGACGCAGTGCGAAAGTCTGGCAGCTCAAGCACAAATTTTCTATCGGTAGTAGTAGTTGACCCAATTTTCTATCAGCGCACACGCTTTGAACACAGCCCCATCACATCACTTACGCTGACACCCACAGAACCAGCCCCGCCCCACCGTTGATTTCCCTCACTCACTCACTCCATCTGCACTGAGTGTGTGAGACAGAAAGAGAGAGAAGACCGACGGAATTAGAAGACTTTGGAAACCAGCTTTATTTTGCATCGAACTTTCGACAACTAACTTAGAAAAACTTTTTTCTCCACTTACATCTCGCGGCCAGACTTTACTGGTAAGTAATTTTATCTTTCCTTTCTTTCAGCTATTTCAAACGTACTTTATTCATTACTCTCCAGTTTTTTTCACTTTAAAACAGTATTTTACTAACTTTTATTTTTTATTTTTTTTATTTTTTATTTTGCCTTAAAACACTATTTTACTAACATTTTACCCACAACTTTTAAACACTCTACGAATTTTAACCCTCTTTCGTTATCCCACGACTGTTATGATTCTGTCTCGTGTACTAGTTTGTGCTTGTGCATTTTACACCGTGTGTTTCTTGATTTGTGTTTCCGCTCCAATCCCGTGGTCTGACCATTGATTCCCTCTTGTGACAGCCTTCTGCATGCCTGAGTCTCGTCAAAGCTTGTTTCCTCTCTCGGTTTCGTTTTGGTATTTCATTCATTGCTTCTACCTGTGCTTAATTCTGGGTCTCGCATAACTCTGAGTGAATCCTCTGATAGGTTCATTACTAACTGTACTAACCCGCTCTTATTTAAGGGTGGGTATATTATTCGTTGCATATTATTAACCTAATTATCTCATTAGCGATTTCGTGTGTTTATAGCTGTGTAAATTCCTTCTTAAACTTTCTCTGAACAGCGTCTTGCCTTGAGTCAGTATTGTTACCCGGTCCTTGTGAATTTGTTCATTAATCCATGTGTCTCTGTTTCCACGGTAGATTGCCTTCCGCATTCCTGCCTCCTCCCATGTGTCCTTAAGAAGGGAAGATTGATGAGACCTTCAGATGGACTTTGTTGTGTTGTTTTGGTTTCCTGAGTTTACCCTCATGTTGCGTTCAACAAAAACTTCTGGATCCTGCATTTGGTAACACCCACACCACAAACGCTTGAAATAAAGTTTTACCACTTATCACTTCCATTTCCCCCCACCACTCAAATAATACATGCTTAAAAAGCACTAAACAATTATGCAATTAAATAAATGTTTTAAAAGATGTTTTAAATGTTTAAAATGTTATCTCAGAAAAAAAAAGGAGGGAGGGTGGTCGTGCTGAATCACCCCACACAGCCAGGGGATAAGAGGGGAGGGAGGGGGAGGGGGCAATAAACTATTATAGCCTCATTAAAAAATTAACTCATATGACATCATCAACTCATCTAAAAGCCATCAATCAAATTTCAATCAAACCCCAGAGATCCATTATACTGTTGGGAACAGGGCTCTGCCAAGGCAATATTATATAACATTTTTAAAGGATTTTTTATATTAATATTTGTGGCCTCTGGTGTTTTTTAGCCACAGACACATTGATGAAGAAAATAAAGAATAACCATCTTGGAATAAATTTGAATTACAAAAAAATAAAAATATACAGCCCTAATTCCGAAATAGTTGGGACAAAGTGTAAATTGTGAATAAAATCAAAATGCAACGACTTTCATATCACACGAGCCAAATGTGTTATTTACAGTTGAAAATAGATAACATTTCAAATGTTGAAACTGAGACATTTTACATTTTTATTCACAAAGGCCCTCATTTATCAAACTTGCGCACACCAAAAAAATGGGTCTACGCCAAATCTCCCGCAATAATCGGCATTTATCAATCTGAACGTGAGCGAACGGTCCCCAAAAATCTCCCGCCAGCCCTGACCAGGTGTACGCAAATCTGAAAACAGCGAACAACCTGCAGGAACGAGTGCAGCTGTCAAAATGAGTAATAAACTATATGCAGCGATGCAGACATCATGCTGTTATTGTTCTTATTAGTAAAATAAATAAATAGGATAAATAAATGAATGAATAAATAAATGACATTTATGAATAAATACATCAAAATATAAGTGTAATTAATTTCTCTACACCGATGTATTTTATTTTTTTATTTCATACATTTATTTAATAAATAAATAAATAGCGCCTGTGTTGAGAAATTAATTACTCTAATTCTGCATTCATGTGCTATGGGAATTATGGTAAATACCAAAAGCCGACGTGAAAAGTTCACATGAACACCCCCCTATGTGTTATTTTCCACTGGGCAACTCGTAGAAAATTTTGATACACGAGTTGCCGAGACAACATAACCTTTGACCTTTTCAACGTGGCGGAGAGCAGCGCAAGATTTGTGAATGGTAAGCATTGTACTCTATTTAACGTTTTTTGCTACTGTTAGGGGATAGTTTTTGGCATTCATACAATGTTATATCATTGGCAGTTGTAATATAATGAATTAACACTCAGTGTCAGTTAAAAAAATACCGTTATGGTTTGGTTTTATCTAACCAGAACAGATGCTAGCTAGCAGTCAATAGGAGTCTCCCAGAACGAGCGGTTAGGCAATTCGTGAATGTATTTTTTTTCTGTAGTGTACGCCAGCGACACCATGCTCTTCTGGGACCAGGAGATGAGCCAGCCCATCACTCAAACGCTCTTTCAGCGGGAAGGAGAAAGTACCCTGTACATGGACCATGATTTCACCACTGCTCTGCAAATAATTTCCCCTGAAACAAGTGAGTGCCCGCTTGCATGACGTTAACGAAATGCTATTGCAACCAGCCACGGCTCCTAATGTGCATCTCCATGCAGCCAGTAAATGCTTTTGAAACGTTAACAGGGATTTGGTCAATAAACTGATTAAAAACCGTTTATTGGCTTGATGGGAATGCACTATTGTCTGTTATATTCAGTTATATTCCTTTGGTTAATCTATTGCATTAGGTTATGTTGAGTTGTACCAACCTGTTTAATATAGGCTTAATAAAATTCAGTGACGTGCAGTTGGAGGTTAGTTTGGTGAGGTAGAATCCTTCCCTTTGCTTGATTCGCAATCAGACGATTAACTAATTTAGAAAGACTATTCGGCAGAATGACGGGCCATTTTAAGTTTCCGCGGCGTTATTACTCAGTAGGCTAAAATCGAACTTGAAATGCTCACGAAACTGCAGATTTGCGAGTATTTGCTTACAGGAAGCCATAGACGTGCGGTGAGGTGAGGCAGTGACCCAAACTTTTATCACAGAATTTTTTGAACCTGTTCCCACGTACTATTCCTGATTGACAATGAAAACAATTAAGACCAAGCTTTAAGGAAGCCTGATGCTGATAGAGGAGATAATAACTTAATTCACGTATACGCTGCAATTCGAGACTGTAAGGATGGAAATCTGAATAATCAATTAGGAAAAAGTCTTGGCTCGGTAATTCTGTTTTTAAACATTTTGTTAATCGGATTACAAAAGAAGACTGAAAATAAACGCCCGCTTTTTGTTTGGGTGTAAAACCGAGTATTTAAAGGAGAATACATTATAGGCTATTGATTAAGCATTGAACTCTGCATAAATCGAACTACGTTAATATTTTTTGATGACATTGCTTCGGCCTCCTGGAAGCTAGTAAGCGCAAATCTGCTGTTGAGCATTTCAGGTTCGATGTACTGAGTAATAACGCCGCGGAAACTTAAACAGGCCCGTCATTCTGTCGAATAGTCTTACTAAACTAGTTAATCGTCTGATTACTAATCAAGCAAAGGGGAGGTTTTTGCCTCACCAAATCAACCTTCACCGCATGTCACTGAAAAATTCAAAGTGATTAGATTTGTGCTTGGTACAGATATTGATTGCAGACATGCTTGAAAAATAACTTGTATGTCATTGCCAAGCTTCTATCCATTTTCTGTTTCATTCTTAGGCTACTGGCTGTCTGTCAATCTCAATCATTAATTATCTGTCTGTCTGTGTGTCTAGATGAGGACACTACAGTAGAGCTGCCCCTGAACCAGGGTTTCACTAGGGACCAGACTCTTTTTTTAATTGACCTGATGCGCCAACATCTAATGAAAGATGACAGTGAGCTTCCTCGCAACCTCGCCAAACTAAATTCCAGGATCAAAATGTCCAGGTGGAAGAAGCGACCCTTTTGGCAGGAAATTGCTGAAAAGTTAAAAGGTCAGTTCAAGCAGAATTTTGATGTGGATAAGGTGGCCAGAAAATGGACCTTGGAAGACGCATACAAGAAGGCAGTGGATAACAATGCATCCACTGGAAAAGCTCCTACCAAGTTCCAGTTTTTCAAGGAAATGGGGGAACGTATAGGGGGACATCATGATATTGATTTCCCTGTTATCGGGACAGCAAAGAGTATAACTGTTAGGCGACCAGAGGCCATCAAGCAACCCTCAATGTCAGGCAACCGTTCTGCTGAGGAAGAATTGTCTCCTCCCTCCATGGCACATTCCTCAGATTCTGAGAGCGCAGGGTCTTCAACCTTATCCCCTCCTCACACCAGTGCTTTGGTACGGAAGAGGAAGTGCCGCGAGGACACAATGCAGGTGATGTCCCGTCTGATGAAAGGATGTGAGGAAGCCACACAGCGCCGACACGAAGAAATCATGGGGGAACTTAAAACCACTAATGCTTTATTCAAGCAGATGCTGCAGTCCCGTGAGCAACAACAACAACAATAAATGTTGTTTTTCTATTCATTTACTGTTTATGTTTTAGGCCTGTTTTTAACAAAGCCTATACATCTGTATAATTCATAGTATTTTACAGGTGTTTTAAGAATATATTTTTACAGAAAATGGTTTATGTTTATATACTTTGTTTACAGAAAATGAGGAATGTTTATAAATGAGGTTTTATTTCAAATGTTTATTTTTATGCAACAAACAACTTGTTTACAAAAGAGATTCATAACATAAATGTAAAAATATATGTTCAAATATACAGCTTCAAAGTACAACTAAGGCATTTTCAGTGTTCTGAATTGTGTGGAAAAAAAAAGTCCTTAGAATTAAATGATTATAAGGAACCATACCACTGTCTTGATTTTTTTTTTTTTTTTTTTTACATCTGAACATAATGTCTTTGACAGTAACTTAATTTTTCACGTTAGGCAATGCTTGAATGATAGTGAAAGTGTCAGAGGATGAAATGGAATGCCTATGATATAAATCTTCTCTCTTCAAGAAGGCAGTAAAAATCTTTGACAAGAAACCTCTTAATTTTCATTACTGTGATATCATAAGAAAACATAATATTTTTAACCTTGACAGTTACCAAATTTTTGAAGATGCCTGTCTTGTTTTTAAAGTTTTAAATGGACTTGCCCCACCTCCGTTAAGTAATTTTATTCATAAAAAATGCAAAAATGCAATAACAACCAGAGCACAAACTAGGGGAGACTGCTATATGCCTCGGCGCAGAACTAAATTTAGTCAAGCGGTGGTGTCCGTCAGAGGTGCACAATCCTGGAACAAAATACCAGTACATATCAGAAACCGTGACAGCTATGTAACCTTTAAAAAAGAGCTTAAACATTGGTTAAAATCATACCAGTTATGCATGCATGTATAATATCTGTATATTATCTGTTTATTCCTATGCCCGAACCCGGGGGCATCCCGTTCACTCCGAATTTTAACTACAATATACATGGTTGTGTTAATTATTAATGTTGTGAATGTGTCTTGTGTGTAACAATACTGGTGTTTCCCCCCCCCCGTGTTATGTGCTTTTCTGTGAGGTGTTTTGTCATTTGGAAAACTTGTATGTTTTTTTTTTTTTTTTTTTTTTTTGTGTGTGTAAGTGCCTGCCTTAGGACTGCGGATGAAATTTAGCTATTGTGCTAATTCCGGCATATTTACATTGACGCATCTTGCTGATATGTTGATTAATGTGCATTGTCCTAATTCAATAAACTCAATAAAAAAAAAAAAATTAAAAAAAAATGAGTTTGTATGGGCTAGTAGTATATGGCATACATGTACACTAGTGTACACATACACTAGTAGTATGTGGCATACAGTAATGCTCATTCATTCTCATCCTCTTCACGAGGGCAGCCGTGAGGGTGCTCATCACATGCACTTTCAGACTCCCCGATACACAAATTGTGAAGTGCACAAGCCACCACAATGATTCTCACAATTATATCTACACAAGAGTTTTGAAGTTCACGGAGCCGTCTCCATTTGCACTTTAAGCGACCAAATGCCTGTTCCACTATTACCCTCCCTCTGCAGATCATTGCATTTCGATGCAAGTCATCTTCACCCAAGGCTCCATTGTCACGTTTTGGAGTGACAATGAATGGGAAGCAATTTACGATTGGGTTAAAGGCAGAGATGAATTCCCTCACGGTATCCAAAGAGTATAGCCTAGATTGTTATTATTTACATAGATAGGCGCAGCTAAAAAAGAAATATTAGCTCCATTAACTCCCCTCTCCTTAAGAAAATCTTGACTATTCATGACCTAGAAAAAATACAGCATATTATTTACCTTTAGAGTTTTGATAAATCTTCTTGCTGCAGAAGATGAGTAATTCAATCTAAAATGGTTTTACCCAAGAAACAGGCCTGAATCTGTGAGTCCGCCGTCTTTAATTTCCCAGTACAACAACAAAAGCACGTGAACACAACACACTGGTAAATACCACTTCACAAGTGGAAAATATCATCTTTTCCATCACACGTGAATGCAGCATTATTTGGGAACGACCTGCTTGTCAGGCCCCAATTTGATTAAGCGCAAGGCGTGGCTTCACAGATATGCAGTGTGATGGGTCAGATGCTCATCCAATCAGATATTTATCGGCAAACAAACACTTTGAACGTGATCATATTTTGACAATGACAGATCTTCCATTGTTAGATGAATAAGCTTCTGTCCGAAGTGAGAGGAACTTTTGGCACAGACAAGATCTCCTCCGGGAAAGTGACGAGTGGCTGGTCGGTTTGTGTGGCACCCAATAAAATGTCATGGAGTAACACTGATAAAAGTACAATGAAGAGTGATCTGTGCAGACTGTATTTTAACACTTACTCTCATGCAGCTCTAGTCCGCAGTGATCGACGCGGTGAGGACTCATCCTTGTCCCCACCGCCTCACATTCCCACGATGGAGACGGAGCCTGTCAGTGCTGCCATGCACTCCTGTAACAGAGACAGCTGTCTGGTTGGCCTCCACCGGTGTGTGCGCTGCTGCAACCTGTCTTATTGAGGCGATCTTAAAATCGGACTTTTTTTACCTACATGTAAAGCATTTGGATCGTCAATTATGTCGGCAATATAACATGAAATATTGTGGATCTATAAATTGAATTTATTAAGGCCGATGTTATTCCCACTTATACGTGTGGCCAATGCTGAAATTTTTTCTTGACCACACTTGTAAGTTGATGACCATTCCAGTGCCGCTTAGAAAGTGCAGCTTAAAATAAGTTTGGCCTAGAAAAAAGTTTAGCTTTGCATCTTGGCCTCAATAATAAGTGCATCTAACAAGAATGTTGTCATTAAAGTGCGTCCAAGCACAAAAATTAAGTGCGAATAGTCCCTTCGATTTATTAATGAATTAAATCAAACCTCTGCTGCACTCCGGTTTTCCACCCCAACGGTGTTTACTACTGCAGCAGCAATAGTTTTCCAAACTGCAGTCTTCTGGGCTCCCTTTATGCCACTCTTAAGACTTCCAAATAAAATAATTTAGTTTTTCTCCATCTGTCGTTGGCCAGCTGATAAAACCTCGTATCTTCAAAATGATAAACTTTATAGGAGAGCAAAAAAAAAGTTTCATTTTGCATGTAAGAATGCAGTTCAGCTGTGTTCGGGTAGGATGACTATTTCTCCTCCAAGAATGTATCCAATCAATGAAATTTTGTATTTTGCAATGTATATGCTATTATCGTGGACATACAAGTTTTTGTTTCCAATCAAATTGTAGATACAAGGTTTTATCAGCAGGCCAACAATATTTCCTCCTCAGTTAAATTATTTTTTCTTTGCCGTCTTTCGAGAGTCCATGTCGTAAAGTGGGCAGGACTATGCCTCCCGGAGCATGAATTTATTGGGGCAAGTCATGTAAATTACGATGGTTTCTGCCGCCAGATTTATCAACGACATGCCAGTTCTACACCGAAATCAGCGACGTACACACTTTTAGTAAATCAGACGTGACACCTGGCAAACATTGATATTTACACCAGAATGTACACCAGATCCTACGCAAGTTTGATAAATGAGGGCCAAAGTCAGCATAATTCAAATTTTATGGCTGCAACCGGTCTCAAAAAATTTAGGACACAGGCAAAAAAAGACTGTAAAATTTATTAATTTATAAGAGAATCAGCTGAAAGAACATTTAACAAGCAATTAACTAAACTGGCATCAGGTGTGTAACATGATTGGCTATAAAAAGGATGTCTTAGAGAGGCTGAGTCTCTCAGAAGTAAAGATGGCCAGAGGCTCTCCAACCTGTGAAGGCTTGTTTAAAAAAATTGTAGAATACTTTAAAAACAATGTTACTCAACGTCAAATTGCAAAGGCTTGAAGGTCTCATCATCGACAGAGCAAAACATCATCAAAAGATTCAGAGAAACTGGAAAAATCTCTGTTCATAAGGGACAAGGCAGAAGACCTTTGCTGGATTCCCGTGATCTTCAGGCCCTCAGATGCTACTGCATCACTCACCGGCATGATTCTGTGACTGACATTACGAAATGGGCCCAGGAATACTTCAAGAAACCACTGTCTGTAAACACAGTCCACTGTGCCATCTACAGATGCCACCTAAAATTCTAATGTGCAAAAAGGAAGCCTTTGTTCAGAATGATTCAGAAGTGCCACCGTGTTCTGTGGGCCAAGGCTCATTTAAAATGGACTGTAGCAAAGTGGCAAAGTGTCCTGTGGTCAGACGAGTCCAAATTTGACATTCTTGTTGGAAGTCATAACTGTCGTGTCCTCCGGAGAGGAGAAAGACCACCCCTCGTGTTATCAGCGTTCAGTTCAAAAGCCAGCATCTCTGATGGTATGGGGATGCTTTAGTGCATATGGTGGGGGACACTTGCTTGTTTTAAAAAGCACCATGAATGCTGAAAGGTTTGTAAAGGTTTTAGAGCAAGCCTTATGTATTTCAGCAGGACAATGCAAAACCACATACAGCAGCTATGGAGAAGAATCCCTGTGCTGAACTAGCCTGCCTGCAGTCCTGATCTTTCACTGATTGAGAACATTTGGCACATAATTAAATGAAAAGTCCATCAAAGGAGACCCAAAACTCTCCAGCAGCTGGAAGCCTGTATTAAACAAGAGTGGGATCAAATTTCAATGGCTAAACTCAAGAAACTTGTCTCCTCAATGCCCAGACGCCTCCACTCTGTGTTAAAAAGAAGAGGGGATGCTACACCAGGGTATACAGGCCCCTGACCTGTAGCAGGCATCAAATTTGAAACAAGCTCATTTTGTGGATAAAATTGTAAAATTTCTGTTTCATCATTTGCTATGTTATCTCTGTTCTATTGTGAATTAAATACTGGCTGGTGTGATTTGAAAGTCATTGTGTTTTGATTTTATTCACAATTTACACTTTGTCCCAGCTACTTCAGAATTGGGGTTGTGTGTGTCTGTATGTATATATATATATATATATATATATATATAATATACTGTATATATTTTATATATATATATATATATATATATATATATATATATATATATATATATATATATATATATATATATATATATGTAATGTATAGGGTGCCTAGAACCTTTGCACAGCTCTTTTAATTATAGTTTGATATACTGCGATGGGGGCATTTGTGGGTGGAGCCCAAAATTGACCTCACGACTGCTTGCTCTGAGCCTTATCAACAACACATTTTTACCACACGGCTCTTGGAGCTGCCGCAGACTGAAGCACACTGACAATTGCAATAGGTGCCCATACAACTTCAGTATAATAATGATTATAATTATAATAGTGATGCTTACGCTGATGATGATGATGATGATGATTATTATTATAATGTAAAATCACTTTTTTCTCATTAAGGTAGCTGGGGAGCTGTAGCTTATCCCAGCTGGCTATGGGAGCAGGGACACAACCTAGACAGTTCTCCAATCAACCGCAAGGTGCTCACACTGTTTTCTCACACACTCATTCCTGCAAAGAATTTAGAATTTCCAATGAGCCTGATATGCATCTTTTTGGACAGTATGTGTCAACCAGAGTATCTGGAGAAAACCCATGCAAGAACGAGGAGAAAATGCAAACTCTACACAGAAAGGACCCCGGCTGGATTCAAATCCACAATCAACTTCTTCTGAAGAGGCAGTGCTACCCTCTTTGACTCCATGTCGCCCTAATTATGATTATGATGGCGATTATTATTATTATAATTAGTCATCAACCATTATCTACAGAATGTAGGTCTTTATGCTTAAAATGGGAGAACATCTGTCTGTCATGTGCACCCTTATAAAACCTGCAGGTGTACCTAGCACTTATACTGTCATGCTAAACACCGTTATCATCTTTACTATAATGTCATCAGTCTAGTTGCATGTAATTTAACCTCTCGTAATGTTTCAGTTATTGAAATCCTCATAATTTCCCTGTCAAGATAATGCTTATTTTATGAATGCTATTAGATTTTTTTAATGCAATTTGATGGGAAGCATTATGCATCAATCAAAGCAACACAGGAGTTTGGTCTCTGCCATGCAGAAGATGCTGCCTTCATTACCGAGAGTAATTAAAGGGACTTTCCATTTCAAGGTACACAGGTGTTTTTTCTTTCATACTGCTGTCTGAAGTAGGTTATAATAAGTTTCTGAGTTTTTGCATTATTAATTCGGCAATAACCTGTGACAATTTAATCAAAATTTTAAATGCCCAGCATCATCCTTTTCACAGAGGACAGTGACATCATCTTTGGCTGCTGTTCTTCCAAAAAATTACTGTTCTCACAGAAGCGAACATTCATTAAATTCCGCTGCAAAAAGGGATGAGGGAAATAGTATAGGTTTTTTTTTTTTTGATGCTTGGATAGAATGGGGTTCAACATGAGCATAAGGATGAACGTGCCCATGTTCACAGTGAACTCTGGCAAACTCTTTATGGAGGGAGCAGGGGCCACTGGTTTGCAAACACTTCTGACAATAGATGATAAATGGATCAGCAATATGCTCGGACAGATAAAGAGACTCTTTGTATTTCGACTGTGACAAATACGCATGTTGTGCATGAGCATTGCCAATCCACAGCTGGGCACCAATGCAGCCTTTGTGCAGGCAACCGAGCCTGAGATGGACAGAATTTGACACCATTATTGTCACCAGGACAATGAAATGAATGCACCATAAGGCATGATTTTTAAAATTTCTTTTCTAATTTTATGCACTGTATCTAACGATATGTATTTGTGCCAGGATGAAATTCCTCTAATCAAGTGTTATTTTTTTTGTTTCCACATGTAATATACCCGAATGTCACTCGCATATGCGACTTACAACATTATCTTAATTCTTTAGCTTTAAGTGGCCTCAATAGTCTAAGTGCCTCCTGTTGCGCTTTTCAGATCAAGCATGATGAATCATTTTAACCTCCTGGTATGGTAGCCTTATATTTTCCCAAAGAAGAATTGTGGAATGTGAGGTGAATGTTTACAAAGGAAGACTGTGCCTAGTAGAAATGCATAAGCTGAGGAATTCCAATGCTTTATGCAGGTGTGAAATATGGGAAATGTATATTTGATCAATGGATGGTTATCCATCTGTGACAGGAACTGTTTATTCATATGTCTAGGGTTGTGTATTTAGAAAACTGCAGCTCTTCTCATGGAAGTAGTATTTCAAATTAAAAAATGATCTGCCATTTTTATGCATTTCAAAACTCCAACGGCAGGGCTATAAATCGTACCTCCAGTGACAGAGATAGGAGTAGCTCAGGTATTCAAATTCACTCCCTCTTAAAAGCATGCGTGATGCTCACGCGCCCATTGTAAGCACTTTTGGCAGTAGATGGGGGTCAGCAATGGGCACCCTGACTGGCCTGGGGCTAATCAGCCCAATTCACAACAAATTCCCATACACTGTGTGTTCTGACCCCTTTCTATCATAAACTTTTTGAGTTTTTCAGCAATTTGAGCTACAGTTGCAGTTCTGTTGGATCAGACCGCACAGGCCAGCCTTCTCTCCCTACGCACATCAATCAGCCTTGGCTGCCCATGACACAGTCGCCAGTCGACCAGCTTTTCTTCCTGGGGTTACGTTTGGTTGGTACTGACCACAGCAGACTTGGAACACCCCCCACAAGAGCTTCAGTTTTGTAGATGCCCTGACCCAGTTGTCCAACTATCGCAATTTGGCCCTTGTTAAAATCGCTCACATCCTTATACCTGCTGATTTTTCCTGCTTCCCACACATTCATTTCACAGACAAAATATTCACTTGCTGCCCAATATATCCCACCCACTAACAGGTGCCACAGTAATGAGATGGTGAATATTATTCACGTCAACTGATAGAGGTCAGAATGTTATAGCTGACTGGTGTATAATGCAAGGGTGGAATATTCCTGATGTACTCATTTATTTATTGCTGTTACTGAATGACTGCCCCTCTAACTCAAATCAGAGGTAGCTATCATGCTGACAGAAACCAAGCAGGATGCCCTCTGAAGAAATTTTGCTCACGGAAATGATCCAGCTTTGTGTTTCAACCGCTTCACCATAGACTCAAAAAGGGCTTATTGAAGTGCAGGGTCCGCATATAAAGAAGTTGATAATTCGCCCACAGCCCATCATGTGAAACACAGTCACTTAGGAAATCCATGCACATCACTTCACTACTAAAATGAATTGCCACGACATAAAGGCTGCAGGATTTATGGTGACAGAGTTGCATAAGTATACCAGATGTACTTGTATACAGTAGAAGTAAACAAAGTACATGAAGTAAACAAAAAGTACTGTGCCTAAATCAATCCAGTATCATTACATTTTGTAAAATGCAACATCGCGGGAACATTAAATATTTAACTTCTCCAGATGTTACATGGCTGAGGACCTACATTGGGAGGACTGGGAGCAGAAATAATCCATCATTCAGCCCACAGAGCATCAGGGGGGCTATGTACCAAATGTATTGAAAAATGACTTAATTAACTTACACAACTATGCAATATCACAGTTAATTGCTTGTTGTACCTCCACTTCATAAAGGCTAGTCGTGTTGTTTTCATTATCAGTCACAAATATTCCTGCCTGCGTATAGGTATTAGATATTTCATTAACATATTTACCATCACTCCTTCGTTTCATGAAGTCCTGCCACCAGTCAATCATATTTATTCAAATATGCTTTATTATTTTCAAATAGATTGAAAGAAATTAATAATTCAGTATTTGATTTGTTTCTAGATTTGTAAGTTGAATTTCCCCAAGAATTTCTTAATGCATGTTAGTTTGCTAGTAATAATTCATTCCGCCTTTGACCGAGATTAAGTGCTTGTGTCAAATGATATTTGGTTTTGGAAACACTGAAATCCCTCAGCTCTATTACCCAGTGGTACATCATTAACTGCATTTAAAAAAACCTGGTACAAGGGTGAGAGATAAGTGAAACACAAAAAGGGAAATCAGTCAGTTTTAACTCAAATGTTTCACTCTCATAGAATTCTGAGTTTGCAACAAATGAAGACAAAGACAGCATCCAGCGCTTTCCTGCCCCCTGCTTCACTGCTGTGTTACAGGAGTCACGAGGGACAAGGGGCAGTCAGCGGAAAATACGATATTCAATAATAATAATTTTTAATAAACTGCAACATGAAACATCTGCTGTCTCCGAGAAATGCAGCGAGAGAGGGACAAAGAGGAAGGCAGTAGAAATGCAAAAGACAAGAATGCAGCAGAATAAGCACACTGGGCAGAATAATTTTTTGAGCTTTTGGGAGAGGTTGGAGGTAGTTGATCCACCTGCAGGTTACAACTAAGCTATAAAGAAATGGAAGTGCAAGAAGTAGATGGACAAAACAGAGCAGTTTTATGGACACAGTGGGAGATTTTGTGTACCCTGGTGTTAGGTTAAGTGTTTTGTGACCTTGGAAGGCAGCACCACTGGCTAGAGGATAAAGCTGTATGGTTCAGGAAGTCTGCAGTGGCGGAAAAACAGTGTAATCCAACAATTTTCAATATTGTGTCAACCTACTATCTGCAATTCTTCAGCAACCTACTTGGATTATGTAGGCTCATTCACTGTACACTTCCTGGCTTTTTTTTTTACTTGAAATGTTTGCATCAAGCATAAGAGCAAGACCATACAAATTGATCTCTTCTGTCGGTAACCTTTGCAGATGTGGGTAAACTGATATCATATTGCGGCAAAACATAATTGCGCTACTCAAACCTCTTTCATGTTAAGAGCAGCAAATCATATATTTTAAAGGAAGAGAGTGATTACGGGATGAATCATTTAGATTCCCTGTCAGCTCACTTGAAATATGCAGCACATATATCTCTGGAACCGTCGGCCTTTATCCATCTCCATATTGTTCCATGAAATATTTAAATGGGTCAATCAGCTCCATGATTATGTGTGAGCCAGTTTTAACCGTCCTGCAGTTTCACAGTGAAAGAAGAGCCGCACAGCCCAATGGATCATCCCATCTTGTAGATTTAATAACTACTTCATTTTCTATTTACAGATAACTGCAGGTCAGGCTTCCACCTAGGGTCTCATAAACACATTCCTCTGCCCCTAGCTTAGGTTATGGAAAATGTATGTGTCTCCATGGATCACTGCTCATGGCCACATGGTGTTGTAGGAAGTAACTGCTGAATGTGTTCATTAAAGAGCGAACAAATGGGGCTTCTGGGTGTCCCATCCCATTAAGGTGCCATTCTGGTGCACGTATGAGCCCTATGGTGTGGTACTGAGTTTGAGCCTTACAAACGTACGCTTGTTTAGATTTATTCTTGATTATAAAGTGAAAGCAATGAAGAAGCGTATGAGTCTAAAAAATGTGTGGGATACAGTACTTTTAAAAGACTTACTATCTGCAGTATGGGGTAATGCTAACCTTTTCACTGAGCTTTTCATTTGGAGTGCACCTTGACACCCTCTGATGCATAAGACTGTTGATCTACAGGAGTGGTGGTGGCAGGGTCAGGGTGGCCTCATATCACTTTGAATGCCCAGTTGCAAACTGCATGCAGGCGGCAGGCAAAGAATTTGGTGGAAACAATAAAACACCCTGGCCGAACTAACCTGGTTTAAATACAGGGCAGCTTAATTGGTGTGAGCCCCTGTATATCACTCCATAATGAAGCAAGTAACTATCAGCATTCATCAGTACAATCCAAGGCAGCATTAAGAATGTACAATAGCAGCATTACTATAAAATGCCAAACACTGATCCTTCTATCTTCCCAGGGCATGTGTGGGAGCACTTGGATTGCCTCATACATCATTGTCATCCTGGACCACAGAGAAGGCAAACACCATCCATTGCCCTATTGGGGTGAACAGGCTAAGATTTGATGTATGATGTACACAACCTTATTTTTTTCTAGGGGCAGGAGGATATGTCTGCGTGCTGGTAGAGTTCTGATGACATTGATCATTACATTGTACATTGTTTGTCCCAATATTAATTTTATGCCATATTCTCTGTTATACAGTATGTTTAATTACATAGATATTGTAAGTTGATGTCCCATCACAAAAATAAAATGTTAAACTGGACAAATTTTGAATATTATTCTTTCAACGAAGCTGGAATAATTTAGTCATTGTCAGCCAAGCCATTTTAGTCCTGTTTGTCAACCTCTTGGATTTTTTTTAAAGGATTTTTTAACTTTGCCATATTTCAACAGTGTTTTCAGGTTCATTAATAACTCAACTCAATGCACCCCACTTTCAATATTCATACAATTCGCGCAGCGGTGCGACAGGACCCGTGACTCCGGTAAGAGCAGAGGAGGGGTAAGAGCACTGTTCATACGTCAGTAACAACTGGTGTACCAATACAGTGACTGTAGAGAGCCACTGCTCCCTGGACCTGGAGTACGTGACTGTTAAAGGTAGACCAACCTACCTCCCCAGAGAGTTTACCGTTGTCATGATTACCGCTGTTTACATTCCGCCGCATGCTAATGCTAACTCGGCCCTCAGACTTTTACATGGCAGCGTTAGCAGTCAGCAGAAAGCATATCCTGACGCTGTGCACATTGTAGCAGGGGACTTTAATCATGTGGATTTAAAGACTGTGCTCCCTAAATTCCATCAGCATGTTAAGTGTGCTACAAGAGGAGCTAACACACTGGATAAGTTGTACTCTAACATCAAGCTTGGCTACAGGGCCAAACCACTACCTCACCTGGGCCAGTCTGACCACATATCCCTGCTTCTGATCCCGGCATACACCCCCCTAAGGAAAACTGCTCCTACCACCATAAAGACTGTGAAAACTTGGCCTGATGGCGCATCTCAGCAGCTGCAGGATTGTTTTAGAACAACTGACTGGGAGGTTTTTGAACATCCAGACTTGGAAGTATTTACTGACAGTGTCCTTTGTTACATAAAGACCTGCACAGACACTGTCACGGTGGACAAACACATCCGTGTCTACCCCAACCAGAAGCTCTGGATGACCCGGGAGGTCCAGCAGCTGCTGAAGGAGAGAAACACCGCCTTCAGGTCCGGCGACAGGGCTCTCTACAGCACAGCCTGAGCCAACCTGAAGAGAGGCATCAGAGAGGCCAAGTCAGACTACAGGAGGAGGATTGAGCACCACCTGGACAGTAACAACAGCAGGCAAGTGTGGCAGGGGTTCCAGCATCTCACCGACTACAGGACTGTCCTCAGAGCTGTCGAAGGTGACGCTTCACTGGCAGAGGAGCTTAACCTCTTCTTTGCCAGTTTTGAAGCCGACCCATCCGAATCAGCTATGCCACACCAGGCGGCACACAGCAGCTCCACTTTCAAGGTAGAGGAGCACGAGGTGAGACGCACTCTGCGGGCCGTTAACCCGAGGAAGGCTGCAGGACCCGATGGTGTCTCCGGTCAGGTGCTAAAGATCTGCGCGGACCAGCTGGCTGGAGTTCTCACCGGGATTTTCAACCAGTCCCTGTCCCACTCTTCTGTCCCTACCTGCCTGAAATCCTCCACCATAGTCCCTCTGCCCAAAAAGTCTCTCATCACCAGCCTCAATGACTACCGGTGTAGGTAAGAAAAAGTGGTCCGATTCTAAGATTGCCACCAAAAAACGGGTGGCTGCACTGAGGCGCAGCAGCGCACGGACTGGTAAAGCCCGATTAGAATTGAACCTCCAGCTGCCACCATTCTAGGAGTCCATGGCAGCAGGGCTCCTACCCTATCGTGGGAATACGTGGGAATACGAGGCGGTGGGAACCCCACTGCCTGGATCGGAGCTGCGTGAGGATAATTGTTAAAATACAGTCTGCAGAGATGACTCTTCATTGTACTTCTATTAGTATTAATCCATGAAATTTTATATGGTGCCACACAAAATGAGCAGCCACTCGTCACTTTCTCGGAGGAGATGCCGAAAGTTCCTCTCACGTCGGTCAGAATCGTATTCCTGTAACAATAGAAGATCTGCCATTGTCAAAATGTGATCACAGTAGTTAGCTAGTTAGTCAACGAACTTTAATGGTTACTCAGTCAAAGTGAAAGCAAAATAAAGTTTGATGAAACGAGTTTAAATGTGCACGCACTAGTTATAAATTTGATTTTCTAAAATTATTACGCACAAACTTATTTTCCAGTCTGTCTTTAATTAACTTGCGCTTCTTATGTTGTTCAGTATATATACTCAAAACCATTAAAAACGCAATGCCTAATTTTGGAAATATTTCTAGTTAAGATTTCCTTTGGTCTTTTTTACTAATAAAACATAGGTGACCCTTATACTGGGTCTCTATTTGTGGAGTTTTGGGTTTGAACCCATCATCAGTTTTCGGGAATGAACTTTGTGCAAACGCAACAATTGTCATACTGCACGAAATTGAGCAAACACATGTCCCACCTTTTGCACGTGCAATTCGTGCACTATGGCCCTTTAAATACCTCTGCAAATTTGAACATTCCTCAGTCTGAAAAAATGCCGCGCCATACACAAGACAACAGGAACAGAGCCCTTGGCATGCTGGATCAGGGCGCTACACAGGCAGCCGTCGCCAGATACTTTCATGTCCATCCGTCCACTATCGTTCGTCTGAGACAACGTTACAACGCCACTGAAAGAGTTGCAGACCGACCCCGACCTGATGCGCCACCTGTGACAACCGCTGCTCAAGATCGTAACATCCGGTTACAGCACTTACGCAACAGGTTCCAGACAGCTGCTGCCACTGCAAGGGGAACGATTGGGACATGGCGACGTCACATCAGTCCACAAACCGTCCGAAGACGTCTGGCTGCGCAAGGGATACAATGTCGTCGACCGTACATTGGCCAGATCCTTTTGCACCGTCATGGACTTGCCAGACAACGATGGGCAGCAAATCGGGGATATCTGGGTAACATACCGTGGGGAAATGTCATCTTCTCTGATGAATCCTGTTTCAATCTCAGTTTTGCTGATGGAGGCCAGCGTATCTACCGACGTCGACGTGAACGCTTTGCCCGTAACTGTGCTGGAAAGGGATCGTTTCGGGGGTGGTGGCGTCATGGTTTGGGGCTGTATCAATGTCCACTTCAGGTCACAGTTAGTGGTGGTCCAAGGCAACCTCAATGCTCAACGTTATGTTGACAACATCCTCCGCCCAGTGTTGCTTCCATTGCTGGCTCAACATGGCGGCCGTCGACCGCTCGTTTTTCAGCATGACAATGCCCGATTTCATGCTGCCCGGTTAACGAGGGACTTTCTGAACAATCAAAATGTCCACGTTATGGATTGGCCCGCCATGTCGCCAGACATGAACCCAATATAGCACCTTTGGGATGAACTTGGACGACGGGTTCGAACCCAGGCTGTG
The DNA here is from genome assembly GCA_029721435.1 of Gymnothorax reevesii. Lineage (NCBI taxonomy): Eukaryota > Metazoa > Chordata > Actinopteri > Anguilliformes > Muraenidae > Gymnothorax > Gymnothorax reevesii. The sequence goes on from CM056573.1 coordinate 111,707,175, forward strand.
CCACCACGAACTCTTGCAGAGTTGACACAGGCACTCCAGAACCATTGGCAAGCCATCCCACAGCGTGCAGTGCGACATCTGTGCCAGTCCATGCCAAGGCGACTTCAGGAATGTGTCAGAGCTCAAGGTGGACATACACAATACTGACCCCTGATGTGTCTCAACAATCTCGGAGAGTCAGATTTCGCGCATTTAAAATGATTTTTTTCATGAAATTACCCATAAATGATTGTTGTATCGTTTTCATCAAATGTTATAATTTTTTGTTGAAATTTGTTGCATTAAAGAAGCTTTGTTTTTGAAGTTGCGTTTTTAATGGTTTTGAGTATATCTGACTGGATGAGCATCTGACATACCACACTGCATATCTGTCAAGCCACGTATTGCGGTTAATCAAATTGAGTGTAATTGTCAGCCATCTGGCCTGACAAGCAGGTTGTTGTCTCAAAAGATAAGTTGAATTAATTTCTCAACACAGGTGTCTTATTTATTTATTTAGCCTATTTATTCATTTTACTAACAAAAGCAACAACAGCATGACATCCAAATCACTGCATATTATTAAAAAGTCGACATGGTCTGCAACATCCCCCACCAATCGTACGCTTCTTATTTTCAAACTCGATCAAGGCCTTTATGGTCTGAAGCTGCACACCAAATTTGGTTACTGTATCTGTAGTTTCTGAGTAAAGCTGTTCCCTTTATCTCGGACGGACGGACGGAAGGACGAACGGTCGGAGGTCAAACCTATATCCCCTCCCACTTCGTGTTGGCGGGGGATAAAAAACTACATGGCAGGCTTTGGCAGTATGGTTCTGAACTTTCGAACTTGATCAAGGTATTCATGTACCAGAACTACACACCAACATTGGTTTGGCCACCTGAAACATTTTTTGAGAACATGAGTCCTTCTTTCGCCAGTTTCGGATGGACGGACAAACTGAGATTAAATCTATATTCTGGTCCACTTTGTGGCAGCAGATACTAATTCCTGTGTAAATGTGGCCTCTTTGAAAAGATCATGCACTAAGTTGAAGAAACGAGACAAGGGCAATAACTCCGTAGAAAATGCGGTAAGATACCGGTTTTCGAACTTGACCTGATTAATCATGTCACAAAGCTACACGCCAAATTTGGTAATCCCATCTACAATAGTTTCTGAGAAAACCTGTCCCCTTTGAACATACCATGCAGTAAGTTAGATAAACGAGACAAGGGAAATAACTCGGTAGAAAATGGCGGTACGGATCTGGTTTTCTAACTTGACCTGGGTAATCATGTCACAAAGCTACACACAAAATTTGGTAATCCTAGCCACAGTACTTTTTGTGTAAATGTGTCCCCATTTCGGACGGACGGACGGACGGAAGGAGGTCAAACCTACATCCCCCATACTTCGTGGCAGGGGATAATAATTTTGACAGCTGCCCTCTTTCCTGCATGTTGTACGATGAGCGCACACCTGGTCAGACCTGGCATGAGATTTTTGCGGACCATTCGCTCACGTTCAGATTGATAAATATCGCTCCTTGCGGTAGATGTGGAGTACACCCATTTTTTTCTTGGTGTACGCACATTTGATAAATGAAGGCTAATGTGAGTATACAATTACGTCAGTAATGTACAAACTGAAATGCGGTACAGTTTAAAGGAATGGATAACAAAATTTAAGTATTGTTTGAAACGGATGTTTTGACCACCCCGATTCACAGTTCTACGGAATTTACCCCATGATTTCATCACAGTTAGAACGCATTTGGAGAAAAACCTTGTCTTCAGTCGCCAGTTACATACCTGCCAACAAATACGGTTTGCTCGTAATGGTAACGGTTTTCAAAAGCACAGTCCGGTTTATGGCTGAACAAAAACAAAGTCCGGTTTTTCGGAAAATAACAAATGGTATTAAAAGGGGCAATAAGCAGAAATGCATCATTTCTAGATTGAAGGAATTAAAAATCGCTATGTGAAGAATGAGAGGTGTAATTTCATCCGGACTATTGCAGGACGCCACACACCCGCTCTCTGGGTTGATCTCCAGGCCCTTGTTTATAAGCCCGGTCCAGCCGCGCCTTCCCGAGAATTCTTTCATACAGCCATTGAGCAGAATCGCTTCCTCCTCCTTCCCGAGAATGCATTCATATAGCCAGTAAGCAGTGGCAGCACGTATTTTTTAAAAAGCCAAATGGCAGCGAGCAGAACGAAACATTGATCTGAAGACGAGTAGGATCTGAAATTACTTCTAAATAAACAACGGTCCTTGCCGAAGAAGTTGTCGGATATAAAAGGGACAGGACCTGGATTAACATTGGTCTTGCATGTCCAAGGTGGAGAGCACTGCGAGAGCTAAATGGGCTACAGTTTGAACCGGAGCAAGCTCTTCTTCTCCTGGACAGGTAAGTAAAACATAAAGTCAAATGTCTGCTTTAATTAGTGTTACAGTAACGTTAGGCACATGCCGCTATGGTGATGGATTTAAATTTAATGTTACAATCGTAGCATGGGTTAATGTCTGGAGCTTGAGATGTTAGCGGCTCGGACCCAGCAATGGGCCAGGTGTTACGATTGTGTTAGGTGAGTAGCCCGTCAGTCAGCTAACATTTGCAATTAGCGCAAATCTGCAGTTTCTTGAGCATTTCAGGTTCGATGTACTGAGTAGTAACACCGCGGAAACTTAAACTGGCCCGTCATTCTGCCGAATAGCAGAGGTAGAGGGAGGTGTGGCTCATGACACACTTTGTTTTAGACTGCAGGCAGTGCACAACAGCAAACTTAGCAGTGAAACGATTTTGCATTTTTCCCGTTTAAAACATGATGATAAAATAAAAAATGAAACATGTTTGTTTATTACCGTTTCTTAAACGCTAGTTTATATTTACCAAAGAAGGCCATTTTGTTACAGTCGCAGAGAATCTGTTGGTTCGTTTGCGGAAACAATTGGTACATCTCGCTGGTTATAGAGATTATAAGGAATCATGGAATTGGCCGAGGCGTTTCAATTGGAACCATTCTCGGCTAAAATCGGAACCACAGCACAATGGAAAATAAGGGACAGTAACTGCATCATTATTGACGTTACTTATCAGTAACACTTTGACAATTAATTTTTATATTAGTTGATCATTGTGGTAGTTACTTGCCAGTGACACTGTGGCAAATTAATATTAAAACGTCTTGATCATAATTGAAGTTACTTACCAGTAACACTGTGGCAAATATAATTTGATACTAGTTGATTACTTGATGAATGTTGAATGTGATGTATAATGATGATGTATTCAATTAATTGATGCTTCAGATATCTTTTGTTTGATTAGTGGAATAAGTTGCACACTTGTTGCAAACTGAAGACACATTCTCAGATTTAGATACTGTAATATGGAAAGAAGCCACTAGATGGCAGTATTGACCTTTTTTTTTTGTTAAGCCCAGTCTGGAGCTAGGTTTGGGCATGTCCTGGGCATGTCTGAGACGGTAAGTCCCAGAGAATTAAAAAAAAAAGTCTAAAAGGTGGGAGGGGTCTCCAAAAGAGTATATAAGGAGGAAACTTGAGAAAGTAAAGTAGTAGGAGAAATTGCAAGGAGAAGGATACATTTGACCAGACCTGTCACTCTTTTCAAGACCTGTGAAGCTTTTTGTGAATTTTTGCCTGTGTTGCAACATTTTACTCACCCGGAACATCACCAAGCAAACCCATCTCAAGGGACTGTAAATATATATTTTTCCTTGTATATTATCAATCTTGGTCAGTAGTATAAATTGTAGGTTAGTGTTGGTCTCTGTTAAATTAAATATGTTTGAGTTTTAAAATTTTGTCTGTCATCCCTTGCTGTCTTATATGTCGTAGCATATTGGCGCCATAACACCCAGTTTCCATTAAATATGACCCATCTGTCTAATTGTTGTGAATTTGTCCTTTCACTAACTGCACTAGAGCGGTTTGGCCATAACTAAATAACAATATCCATCACGGTAGTCGTGGGCATGTTACCTGGGCTATGAAAAGTTCTACTCTCTAGGATTTCTGTGGACAAAAGTGTCTAATTTCTGCCTCAAAGAGCTGAAAATGCAGTATTTTCGTACCCTCCGTACCCCCACCTACGGGAAGGCGCGATTGCATGCTAGGATTATTAGGATTATGGTTTTTCACTTTCAAAAGTTGGCAGGTATGCAATTAAAATAATTGGAAAATGCGTCAATAAAGAAAAATAATTGAGAACTAGCCAGGACAATCCTAATTGTCATAAAGGGACGTGTCTGTGCCACCCTGATTCCCATTTCTAGCTCCGCCACTGGTGCATAGTGTATGCATCTTGCTACTGAGGCCATGATCAGAGATTGAGCAGATAAAGCCATTCTATACATAGCCAATAAGTCCAGTAATCTGCCTCTCCTCTCCTGAGTCATGCTTGTAGACCAGCTTCTCATGGCCATGCTCTTTATCAATTACGTATATCACATTAAAAATTTTTTGAGCAAAAGAATAAGTTTAAAATGTTATGACCCAGAGGCATGTATGGCTCTGGGCTGTCAATCGCTGTATGCAACAGAGAGAGAATTGAAATCTCTCTCAAAGATTTCTTTTGGACTGTGGATGAGTTTCTTCACATTGCCAATGATCTGTTCTATTTTCTGTCAAGCTTGAGAAATGTACACAGTCCGTTTACCAAAAATGTATATACAGAATTACATAAAAGCTAGTAAGCAGATGGCTTTTGAGTCTCAACTTAAGTCATTTGGTTATGAGTATACCTCAGCCATGCCCGCAAACACGGCTCCCAAGTCAAGTTCAACAAGTGGTGCCAGGCACAACAAACCCCACCCCTCGCACATACTTTGACCTACTTTTCCTAAATTCAGTAGGCATCTATTCTGGGTCAGTGGCAATCCCTAAGTACAATTTAGGGTGAATCTGTCCATTAGTTTTGCTGCCAAAGTGTTAACAATTAAACAAAGAAACAGACACACAAACAAACCAAACCTAAAACAATACCCCTTGCCCTCCCCCTTTGGCCGGGGCGGGGTAATTATTATCAATGTCAAAAATATGCCAGCAAGTGATTACACTGATTTTATATTGATGATACAAAGATGCAGGATACAATCATGATACATAATTTACCTGTATTTTAATACTTCAGTTATATTACACTATTTGCATATAGGCATAGCTGCTTTACTTAGACATGTTTGTTGCCCAGCAAAATTAGGAAATAGGTTGATTTCAGTTGAGACATATGAAGCTTAGTGAAAGTTCAGTCAGGAAGACTCTCTCTCGCGCACGTCAACTCTGTTTATTTTCTTTTCATTCACTCGCATGCTCACCCATCTACCTCTGCTGTCAATGTCTGGGGCTGTCAATTGACCAGTCAGCTGGTGTAGCAGCTGATCTCTTCCATCCAACCGTGGCACACCTCTGTCGCATCGCTAGCCAATCCTTATGTTGCTGTCTTTTTAAAAAATGTAATTTTTCTCTGGTCTAGTTCGTTCATGCTGCCGTTGGCTGACGCTCCTCCTCCCCAATGCCACCCTGCTCCATCAGACCTTCCGTACTGCCGCTCTAGCTTTGTCAGCCTTCAGCCACAATCGCCACCAGTGTCTGGACTCTTCGGGGGATTTTTCAAGCTGCTGCTCTGAGCCGTACTCCTGCTCTACGAGTCTTCCTCAAGAGTCCAAGCGCCAAAGACTTGTGTGCGTATTGTCAAAGATACTGCATGCAGGAAAATTAGCTCCAAGCACATAGAGCATAACAAAAAATGAGCAAAAATGCAAAAATGCCCACATATACACACACAAAAACACACACACTCATAAACACACTGACAACTAGCATCAGATTGAATATAATATACAGTATATAATAACTGTTGAAATGTATATTTTTCCATGTACATAATTCATTCACTGTCATGAAGCTTCTCAGTGTAACAAAGAATTGTGTTTCACATAAATGCAAGGCATTGCCTTATCACAAACACAGGCCAGCAGCATGTATTCAGTGATGAGATGAGGGTCAGTAATCAATGAACAACATGGGGAATTTGCTGATCAGGCATATGTGTAATTTGGATGCATGTTCTCAAGATTTTCCCAGATATTGAGGAGGAGGTTAACATGTAAAAAATCAATTATAGTGACTCCAAGTACAAAAAACAGAGGCAATTCAAAGGGCCCTGTAATGCACTGTAGAGCAAACAGCTTTCATTTTTCCTCATTAGTTTCCATGTCATATGCGCCAAAGAAAATATTGCTGTCTTTAATACACAGTACATCTAACTTGTATCTGCTAAAAAAGAGAAGAAAAGAACTAAAGAACTGCTAAAGAACTGACTCAATTGCAATGCTTTAGCAAGGTGTCCCATATAACACCGTGAAGCTAAACATGCAGTATAATGTGGTAAATTGCAATGTCATGAATGTAATTTCCTGAATAGAACATGTCCCAATGAGGACAATGGGCTGTTCATCATATGATCACCTGATGTGATATGAAAGAAAATATGAACAATATGAGATATCAAGATATATATTTTGAATCAGCCACAGGGTTACACTTCTACTGATCAAAACATTTACAAGGCTTTAAAATTAATGTTGTTAGTGGCTGTAGCTTAAATTTGTAGTGCTTAGGCCCCCATGTGGTGAGGTCTCACAACATGAATGTCATGGTTATGGTTTTTGGTCATGTTTATGTTCATGTTCAGTGTTCATGATTTCGTCTTTTATTTATTCTTTTTGGTTATTGTAATGTTCAGGTTTTTAGTTCATTCCATTTCTCAGTTCCATTGCACTTGACTCCCTTGTCCTGTGATCTGTTGGTTCAGTCCGTCTTCCTGTCTGCGTGCCCACTGACTTCGGGTGATTTAAATGAATTCCGGTGTTTAAAATATTCCTTTGATTCTCGGTTACTTCTGTTGTATTCTTTGGGTCTCTGTGTGTTTGCTTAGTTAGTTTAAGGTTTTTATTATTTCTGTGATGTCCGTTTTGAGTCTGATGACTTAGTGTTTCACATTTCATATCTCTCCCGTGTTATTCCAGTTCACGTCTTACCCATGTACGGTCTTTGCTTTCTCCCCGGTCGCGTCATTAGTTCGTTGCAGTTAATTGATTGTGACACTATTTCGGGTGATTTAATGGATTCTGGGTTTCAGTCTTCCTTCCGTTCTCGTTTGCTAATTTCCCCTTGCTTTTCTATATTGCTAACCCGTACTAACAGTTTGTTGTTTTCTAGTATTTACTAACCAAACTAACATTTTATATTAGACTAATGTACTAACGAGCACCCGAGATTGTATAGCTGCATTTACTAATTGACTAACGACCTCTCCGCATTTGCCCTGTTCTAGTCTCCGCCTCTTGCTTTCGTTTAACTTGCTTAGCTTATTTTTCCTGCAGATTCTCTGCATTTATCTTACCTGTCCTGCTTCTCATTCTATGCACTTAGGAGTCTTTTATCCAGTTTATTTATCCCATCTTTGGGAGAGTCTTGTGATCCTCGTCTGTGTGTTAATGTTTTCTGTTTCATGTAATTAGGTTTCCCTCGTGTTCCACCCCTTGTTAATTATATTATTTACAGCACCCGTGTTTGTCCGTGCCCCTGTCCTATAAATGTTCCCAGCCCAGCAGTCAGTTCAGATCTGACTTCGCTTCCCTTCACATTGCACCGCTCCTCGCCCCTGTTCACGTTTCCTCTGGTCCCCAGCATTCTCTGTGTTCATTCCACTTGCCTTCATGCCCCATCCGAGTCTCCTGGTGTTCTTGAGTTGCCCCTGAGCCTCCTGGTGTTCCCGAGTCGTCCGAGTCTGCCCCCTGCCTGATGTCTTCCCGAGCCTGCTCCCCGCCAGCTGTGCCTTCCGAGTCAGGCACCTGCCAGCTGTGCCCGTCGCCTAGTCCTGTGTCTGCCCTCCGCCTGATTTCTTCCGAGCCTCCTGATTTTCCTGAGTTGCCCCAGTCTGTTCCCGAGTTGCCCCAGTCTGCTTCCTGAGTTGCCCCAGTCTGTTCCCGAGTTTGCCCCAGTCTGTTCCTGAGTCTGCCCCCTAGTGTTCCCAAGTGTAATTATTTGAATCCTGAGTTTCTTTCCCTTTTCAGTGCTGTCGCACGATGGTTGTGTTGGCCTGAGTGCCTCGGTTTTTCCCTTCCGAGATTTTTAGTTTTATAAATAAATTATTTTTGGTTCCCTGCTTATGGCAACTCTCCCCCTTGTTTCCTTATTTCCAAGTCCTGTTTCCAGTCCTGTGTTTTCGAGTTCCCAGTGTGTTCTGAGCATTCCCTCGAGACTCATAACTTCCCTTGTCTTTCTGTTCTGATTACTAACAAGACCAACATTTGTATTTTGTATCATAGTCTACTAACACAACTAATCCATGTATATAGATTACTAACTTAATAATGAGCACTCTAGTTAAATCTGTAAAGTTGCACCGCTACTAATTCAGACTAATTCCCTCTCTGCAATCGCCCTGTTCTAATCTCCGCCTCTTGCCCAGCTGTCCCTATCTTCTCCAGAGTTTCAGCGAGATCTCTTTAATTACTTTCCTGCGCTCATTATCTGTGCACTTAGAACTCCTTGACTGCAGCTGTTTAAATGTCATAGGCTGTTTGTGTGATTCTCGTCTGTGTCTTGGCTTTCGCCAATTTTCGTGGTTAGGGTTTCTCCCGTTCTCCCGTCTCCCGGTGTCTGATCCATTACACCTGCTTCCTGCATAGCATGTGACTTCCCTCTTGTCTATTTAAGTAGTCTTTTCACAGCCAGCTCCTTGTCAGAATGTTGATCAATATTTCATTGTGCAGAGCGCCTTGTACGCCATTGAGTATTGTTTTTCTTGTACTGGTCTGTCCGACTTTGATTCTTGCCATTGCCCTTTTTGTATTGTTTTTGTCTTTCTTGTTTTCGACCCATTTTTGAATGACCACGATTTGTGTGTTTGGATGTCCATTGTATCACCCTTGGCTTTGTTCATCGACTACAACTCTTTGCCTACCGTTTATCTACTTTTGCACATCTGTCTTCCTGGTTCTGACCCCTGCCTTTCTTATCGACACTGTTTTTGGATTTCGTATTGTGGCTTGGCAATTGTTGTGTTTTTTGGTTTTGACTCGGACTTCATTAAAGGCATACGTTTTTTGGATTTTCCTCTCTTGCGTGTGGTTCCTGAACGCACCTTCACAGTGAATAATTAACATGAATAATTGCGCAATGACTGCACAAAACTTGTTGTGACAACAGATCACATTGCTTGCGTCCACACTTTTAGAGAAGCCTCTTCCCAAAGTAATTCAGGATTTATGCATAGTTCATCACATCCCATCAAGGCACATGCTCCTGATGCAGTATCCCCTAGGCATGTTAATAGCTTCTGCTACAGTTTATATGTAAGGCCCCAGATAATCTGCTTATGTTTATGTACAGCTGTGCATTTTAGAAGATAAGTACCACCTATGCTAGGTTTTATTTAAATATGGCTAGCTCTTTGAGTATTTCTGAGTGTATTTTCTTTCTTTCTTTCTTTTTTTTTTGTTCATGTAATTTTCTACATTTTTTTTCTAACAAAAGTGAGAGTTCGTTAATGGCCGCTTTCTGGTTGTCTCATATAATATCTTGGGCACATTTCATCAGCCAATGAGACCGCAAGTGAAAGGTCATGGAATAGCAGTTCTGGTGCGAGCTAATCTAGTGGAAGAGTGTGGCCAGTTGGAGCTTGAGTGGAGTAATACGTGAAATATATTTGGTGCCTTAAACGCGACATATTCGCCCAAATAGTGATTTACTATTAGGGCAGAGTGTAGCGAGAAGTGCTTGTCAACTTCATTTTTTCCTGAATTAAGTTACTTCGGGTTCCGAGCGTGTAGCCTTGCTGTAGCTACGTTGTAGCCAGTGTGACATTTTATTTTTTTTTTATTTCCCGTGCCCCATTTGGCTAAAGACCTCTTCACTTTAGCGGTACTATTCTTACGGAATCTAGCAAAACAGTATGCGGTTTTAGGCAAGGTCCTTCGTGTATGTGAAGTCTGGGACGCTTGAAGATGCGTACTTCTGCCTGTTGTAGAAGCTAGTTGCTAACTCCGAAGACCGCGTCTTCCACTGGAGCTCGGCGGAATTCATTCGCCCAGGGATTGGGTTCTCGGAACTGCAGCGAGAAGAGCGTTAACCTGCAGCTCACTCCACTACAAGGGATTCGTGAGTACTGTTTGTCACCGACCACCGAGTTGTATTCAACAAGCGAACAATTGGAAGTTCGTACATTGGAGAGTTACTGGATATCTGTGCACCAACTGGGCCCCAACGAAAGAAAAAAATCCAAGCGCTTGGTAATTACTATTTATGAGTGACTGGCCATATAAGAGGGTTTTGAGAGCCATCTAGAGGCTAGGTTACGTACCTGGGTTGGGAGTATCACTTCGAATAAGGCCATCTGTTTTCTCTGGCTAAGGTCAACTTTAGTGTGGTGACCCGACAGTTTTGTTTTCTCTAATTCTCGTTCAAACAGGTGCCTGTGTATTTTGGGATTATTAGTCATTTATTTTATTTTTGTCCATTTTTTCTTATTCGGGTACTACATTGCTGTACATTTTTATGAGTTGTTTTTTTTTCTATTAGAATTTACAAGGCATTTGAGTCTTAAGCAGGCTCATTAACATCAATATTGCGTCTGGCAAGTTCGAGGCGATTCATTTGAATAAAGAAATGCATAGTTGAATGTATAGACGCGAATCGGTTAGATAAGGAGCTAAATAGGTTCTTAAGGTTAATGTGACGTTTAAGTTTAAAAAAAAGAGCATTCACTGCACAGTGATGCAGCCTGGGTGATGGGGTAACAAAAAAAAATACACTTGAAAAAAAATAAATAACCTACTAAAACTTCATTGTTTTGAAAATAGAAACTGAGAATAAAACTAAATTGTTTGCGGACTCTGGAAACCTTGGTGGTTGGGTCTTGTGTATTTTTGTTTTTTGGTTGTGTGTGTAAATCAGACTAGGCATAACTAGTCATTTCTGGGGAATTACATTTTATACCAGGTACCATTTGGTGTAGTAGTTCCACAGTGGAGGCACCGCGCTGGTTGTTGGTTAATTGGTTTCCTTGGATGGTAAATGAAAATGAATCACCACTGTTTACTTTTCACTTAATCTCTGCAGGGGTTATAATTCAAATAATTTTAGGAAGTATCAGCCATTCTACCATCAAACGCTGAGGACCCAGGATCCTGTTCCATTGCAAACACAGAGTGTAGCCCTTATTGAATATTGCTGACCCACGAAAATAGGGTTACATATATGTAAAATCATAGGGTGACCAGGTCTGGGCTTGATCGTCTGATCTTCAGTATTCCTGAGATTCATGCACCCTGCCCCTTAATGTTGTCTTCCACTGCATTATAACACATACCTCTATATCTGCCAGACAAAAACATGCCCCATAATGTAAGCTATGCTTGCTTTTCCTGTCATCAAAAAGTGAACATCAAAAAAAAAACACATTTTTGATTAAATTAATAAACTGGCGAGCGAATTATGGTTGATTCTAGGAATATAACGACAGTCTTACCGAGGCCATTGTTTCTTGTGAATAGGTATAAATTGATAACCGTTGTGTTATTCATCCACAGTTGTCCAGAGATAGCCTGCTTCCACGTTAGATGGCCATTTAGGATTTTATTACTCCTTGCTAATGTTAAAAGGGGAATAGTGGCAACAGACTTATGCGGTTATTGAGATGGGGATATGAATTTGCCTAGGGGGACTACATTTCCCACAACACCAGGTGACCTGAACGGCTTGTGGGATGGCCCCATAGACTGTGCAGAAAAGTGAATAAAAGACCCTACGTCACAGCAAAACTTCAGAGAGGGCCAGAACCTTGCAAAATGGTGCCATCCAGGACCCGCCATAAACCTCAGGCAATCAGTAAACTTGATGATTTTCGGTATAGCTTTGCAAACTTAGCTTGACTAGCTGGAAAATTACATTGGACTATTACTAAGGTGTAGCAGGTTAAGTTTTTACTATTTCACTTTTTGTATTCAAATCCATGCTTCCCACAACTAGATGATATTACTGAAGGCACACACGGGCCTCCAATGAACCTTATGATATGGACTCACAAATAAATGCTTTAGGCTAAGAGCACCTTTTCATGCATCTCATAAAGGCCTACAAATGATGTGCCTAAAGGTGTCCTTAGCCTACTTTTTCAAGGTCACTGGCCTAAAAATATCACCAAAAACTTCAACATTTTGATGTATCTCATCAACTTTTTCAGTTACAGGCTCCTAATTTTTACTGAACATGCATCTCACGAAGGCCTACAAATGATGTGCCTAAAGGTGACCTTGCCCCATTTTTAAAAGTCACTGCCCTGTAAATATCACCAAAAACGTCAACATTTTGCTTTATCTCGTCAACTATTTGACTTGCATGTCCAGTAAAAATTAGAAGCCTGTATCTCATAAAGGCCTACAAATGACTCGCCTAAAGGTGACCTTGGCCTATTTTTTCAAGGTCACTAGCCCAAACATATCACCAAAAATTTTGACATTTTGCTTTATCTCATCAACAATTTCAGTTACAGGCTCCAAATTTTCACTGGTCATGCATCTCATAAAGGCCTAGAGATGATGTGCCTAAAGGTGACCTTGCCCTATTTTTCAAGGTTACTGACTTAAAAATGTCACCAAAATCTTCAACATTTTGCTTTATCTCATCAACTATTTCACTTATAGGCTCCTAATTACAGGAACATTTTACAGGAAATGCGTCTCATAAAGGCCTACAAATGACTGGCCAAATTGTGACCTTGGTCAATTTTTCAAGGTCACTGGCCTAAAAATGTCACCAGAAATTTCGACATTTTGCTTTATCTCAGTAACTGTTTCAGTTACAGGCTCCTAATTTTTACTGGACATGCATCTCATAAAGGCCTACAAATGACATGCCTAAAGGTGACCTTGGCCTCTTTTTTCAAGTCACTGGCCTAAAAATATCGCCAAAAACTTTGACATTTTGCTTTATCTCATCAACAATTTCAGTTGAAAGCTCCCAATCAGCTCCTGCTGCCCGAGGGGCACGGGAAATATGGTATCTGGCTCCGTCCGTGCATATTTCTGTCCATGTGTGCATCTGTCAACAAAAACTTTGACGTTTTGTCTGAATGGTGGGAGCTTCCGGGGCCGCCAGTGCCCTATATTTGCTACCTGGCATAGTGGTCCTCAAAGAATTGGATTAAGGAATGACAAGACCAACAGTGTTTGTGTATACTTTTGATTAAAAAGTGTGCCAGTGGGCTAGGAAAAGTTCAAATTATGTTCGAATGAAGGTAGATTCCAGTTATGGGTTTTGACACCAAAGGTCTTTTGAAATGCAAATAACTATCAATTATCAAAGAAGGGTATCTTTTTGAGAAAGACTAAATTTACAAGAAAATTTCTGCTTGGAGAAATTTAAAGGGACTTACTGGATTTGGGGCTAATTGTGAAAAATATGAAACATCTATTATGATTTGGCCTGAGTGGCACATCTCCATAAGGAAGTTTTACATTTGCTTTCATAACGGTTTTGACACTCAAAATTCAGCAATTTCTCTTAATATTACATAATTTAAAACTGAGCTTTTATATGAAGCTTCACCTTGTTGGTGAGTTGCTTTGTAAAATGCAATGGGAAAAAATTGAGCATTCCAGTTTCAAAATACAGACAAAATTGCACTGGCCTATGGACCTTTGAGATTATGACAGAATGTATTTTCAGAAATGCTCTAATGAGATGTACGGTTTGAGACAACATATGATTGCATTAATGTTATTTTTAAAAATGGTGAATCTAAACAAATCACAAAAAGAAACTGTACTCAAAAATACCCACTATTTATTCACTTTACTACAGAATTACGGTCGTCAGGCTGTTGGCTGTTTTATAATCAAGCTTCCATTTCAGCACGTGACTTTGTTCTGAGTTGTCCAGTCGCAGTGAACAGAGCAGGCTGAGTCATTAATTTTTCATGACTAGCTTAGTCGATTCAACGCTGAATCTTTCAAACAAAATATTATGGGGAGTATTGTGTGTGGTGGAAGAGGTTAAAATTTTGCTTTCGGTTAATTTCCCTATGCAAGTTAGCCACTAATGCCAATGTCTTTATACTCATCTCAGCCAGATTTTTTTCAAACCAGAAATCTGAACAAGATTAGATACGGAAGTGGGAGAAGTGGGCAGGATGCATAAGGTCAGCTAAGAGCCTTGGGGATTAATGGCAATCGCCATTAAGCCATTTTGAGGGTGATTTTACGTAATTACACAAACTGATCATTTTAAGAAGTCTCTGCTTCTTGCGCTCGGATTGAATGCAATTCTCATAGCATCCTAGCAAAATATAATTTTTATTATGACTAGATTACAAAAAGAATCTTATCTGAAATATATATTCTCTCTGTGTGCTTCCAGAATAAATTTTATGTCTGTCGAAGCCATTTCGCCTAAGTATAAATCATGCGCATGTGTGCTGTAGCTGGCAAGTATATTAGACTTTAAAGGATGTCTTGGTTCAGTGGCAGTGCTGTAAATCATTGAATATGATCAGTGAACTTCAGCATGAAAAATAATCAATATCAATACACTATGATAAAATGGTATGTTATGCTGTAACAGTGACACCAGCTATCAGCAAGGGGGGACATTTATTCCTCGGGGGATTTATTTCAAACACCGGTGCAGGGGAAATACCTCAACAAAAATGAAACATGGCGAGAACAGAAAATTAAGACTTTCATCTTAATGATCCTCTTTTTGGATATTTGGTGTAGCGGGAAACCTGCAAATTTATTTATCAGTCACATAAAATTACTGACCAAGAATATAGTAATGAAAATAACCAATATTTATGATCGAATATAATAAATCTGAAGGATTTTTTAAATTCTTAGGAAGACGTTTACTGTAATGCCTCTCCTCTTGGACATTCCTGTTCTCCCCAGCTACCTCCCTACTCTAAATTATTCAATTATCCCCCCCCCCACACTCTCTGTTAATGATTACACCTGGTTTCTACTAGTTAAGTATTCCCTTTATTTTTACCTTAGTTTTCCCTTTCACAGGCAAGTAGCCTTAGACTGCAGCACCTTTTACCTAAGAGCTCTCTTGTTCCCCTGTGAAGTTCAGACCTTTTGTTTCTGATGAACTTTGTTTATTTCTTAAAATCCTTTGCACACGTGTTCTCATGTTTATTTACTCTCCTTGTGCCCCTGTTACATCCTTGGACAGCAGGAATGTTACATTCTTGGAATATCAAAACATGTGCTAGGTTTATTAAGAGAATTTAACTGAAAAACACAGACCATAAAAAGACTAATCCGTCAAATAATGAGGATATGGATGAGAGAGTGTGTCGTGTATGTGTGGATGGGTGAGTAGGTGCACATAAATACAACATACAATGCAACCAGAAAATATTCAGACTCTTACACTTTTTGGCATATTTGTTATGCTGCAGCCTTTTGCTTAAAATTGCTTATATTCATTTTTCCCTTCATCAGTCCACATTCAATACCCCAAAATGACCAAAAAAAAAAAGAATTTTAGAGAATATTGCAATTTATTAAAAAGGAAAAGCTGAAATATGACATTGATGTTAGTCCCTTTGCTGTGACACTTGAAAATTAGCTCAGATGACTTCCATTTCTCTTGATCATCTTTGAGATGTTTCTTCCCCTTGATTTGAGTCCATCTGTAGTAAATTCAACTGATTAGACATGATTTAGAAAGCCACACACCTGTCTATGCAAGGTCTCACAGCTGTTAATGCAAATTAGAGCAGAAAGCAAGCTATGAAGTCAAAAGAACTGCCTGCAGAGCTCAGAGACACGATGGTGTTGAGGTGCAAATCTGGGGAGGGGTACCAAAAATTTCTGCTGTTTTCAAGATTCCAAAGAACACTGCTGCCTCCACAATTTTTAAAAGTAAGAAATTTGGAACCAGAGTCCCGCTGCACCAACGGTTCTAAGTGTGTCCTAAAGTTATGCGTGAAAATGGGTTGCACCAATGATGACTTACGACAAGCCTTGTCCTAAGTGTTGTGTTGTAAGACAAGTTGGTGCAATGGCCCAGTGGCGGTTCTAGCTACCATGGCGCACTGGGCAAACCTCTCCTTTGGCGCCCTCCCTTCCTCACTCCCGTTCCAACTTAAGAAAAACAAAAGAAAACAACATGCACAAAAAAATTTTCAGCAAATGCACCCAGAACTTAATAACGCAATGAATAAGCAAATAAGGCAATATGCACCCAATATGTGCATTCAAAATAAAATTAATGAAAAGACATTAAATAGACCGTGCTAGAGGGTGTTGCCACATATTTCAGAAGCCCCCCATGAAATACAATTAATAAGTCTCTGGTACCATATGCAGGCTTTTAATAAATTATAACTTACATTTTATCTTGTATATTATAGCCCTGTTATGCCTTCAGAATAGGAACCAGAACCATACAACTTCCACCAACAGACTGAGTATTAGACATGAGATACATCTTTTAATTAAGTCTACAGCATTGAAAATGTCATTTCCTAAACCTAGGACCTAGTCAGTACAATTAATATGCTTTACATTGTTGGCTAATGAAGGTTAACCAAATGACAAATAGATTTCAGATTAAAAATGTTTCTAACGTTTTTTTTCAGCCACCCCCAAACTACATATGAATCCTCCTTATTAGAAATTATATCAATACAGCGTTATGTACCAGTCGAACAGACAGTGACAATAGATCTTTACTCATTCTGCATACCCAGAGAAGCACTCGGGTGTGTAAAAATGTTGTGTACATCCAGTCAAGAGAATTTAGAGTTTAATTTCTAGTGCTGTGCTGCTAGACGTGGTAGTGCCATATAACGCTGGCAGCCGTTGTACTGATGACACACTAATAAAAGGCCCCAAAATACATTGGCGCCCCTTCTTCAAAATTGTTCTGCCAAATAGAAAGCGGAGAAGTGGAGGTTGGATTGGCAATTCTTTCCCAGTTAATAGCTAAGCTGATGTCATCAATGATGTTAGACTTAACAGGGCCTAGAAAGTCTTAAACGTTGATAATTATGGCAAAAATTTTGAAAGGCATTAAAAATGGCCATTTGCGAGCATTGGTCCGGGGTAACATTATTTTTCATGCTCTGCTGCCTTCAGAGGACAGAAGCTAGATCAAAGCATGAATGGGTTTTTACAATTCATTACAGAGAATGATTTTCCGCCACGTAAAGAATTAAGCGTGAGGTATCGTTCAGGAACCAAATGCGAGACCCAAAACATCCAGTAAAAAGGTTGAAGCAAGGGGCTGCATTCCCACAGGGCAGAAGGCAACGGTACAGAGTTCACAATCCAATATCAGAATCCCAGTGATGCAATCTAGATCGTACACAGGGCAGCAAACACAAAACTCAGGGTTGGGCAGAGCAGGTACGATACTCAGGCACAGGAATAGAAGTTAATCCAAAGCCAAAATCCAGTCGACGTACTCCGGTTCGTAAACAGGGCGGCAAAGACAAAACTCAGGGTCGGGCAAAGCAGGTACGGTACACGGGCAGAGGAATATCAAGGGTAAAGCCAAAATCTGAATCCAGGACGTTCCAGTCAGAAGTACAACACTACGAGTACAAGGCATCAATAATTGTGACACAGGGAAGACATTCTGACAAGAGCTGGTTGTGAAAAAACCAACCAACCAACCAAGCCTCCCAACCCCCACTAATCCCCACCAGTCCATCAGGACACTGAGACGATGTTCAATGCAGGGCATGATAAATATAAAAACCAGAACCTGTGAATATGGGAAATGGCAGGAAAAAGACATGGAAAGGCAAGACAGGCAAAATACAAAACATGGCATGGAATAACTCAAAAAACATGGCATGGAGTCAGGGTAATAACAAAAACATGGACAGGCAAAAGCAGAATCATAACATTAAGTTAATTTAACGACTCTAACGTTGATATGCTCTTACCTTCTCTTGAGCATCTAACAGCAATCATAGCCTAACTAACTTACCGAGATTCAAAAATACAGAAGATAAAAACTTTTTCTTTGTACTCCATGTAGATCATAAACCCTATATATATAGCTTGTTGAAATCAGTTGAAAATCCACATCTCCCCCATTTACTTGCATTGAGTGACGCTCAAATCTAACTTGTCAGAGCAACGAGCCAAAGAAAGCTGCTAGTGCGGCCTATACGTACAGTATATGTATTGCTTGACCCTTCCCTTCTCTCTCCGGAGAGGCGTGTCTTTGCCAGAATGTAGGCAGCCAGCAGCCTGCCAAGTAGACAAGGGGGCGCCCAGCAGCATATATTAAATCCACTGACTGGAGTTTTCTAATCAAGTGACAGCAACAAATGAGTGGTTTTTTTTGAGCTCTCGCCGGCGCCCCCTGTTAATCCCTTTGCGCAGAAGCCAAATCTGGCTATTTAGGTGCTACCTTATTTAAAGCTTTATAATTCAAGACAGAGTTTCATAGACAAAAACTTTGGCTCAGCTGAGTCTAGACACTTGAAGCATTTAGACTCTCATCGTATTTCAGTTTATTTTCATGATTTTGGTAGAGAAAATGGGCTGCAAACACAAAACATCTTCATGAAAATTCAACTTTGAAATTGCAAAAAAAAAATAATACTGACAATTGAAAAACTGCTGGGGCTTGAAACTATACATTTCTGGGATCATAAACTTCTTGACCACATGACCACAGGTACAATTCATCTTGAACATTACATTCTTGATTACCCGCTTGCTATGAGCCAAATTAGACAGCTATCCAGGTGGCTCCCCAAAGTCTGAGATCCATCAAAATGTTGCACTGTCAAATCATAAAATAATCATATATTTAACACAAATTAACTTCTGAGGCATGAAGTTCAGCATGAACTTCCTATGATTTTCTGGTTGAGTTTTGCATGAATTTATCAATATCAGCACAGTTGAACATCAGTGGTCACCAGTAACCTCTCCAAACACAAAACATGCCTTTTCTCTATAATAAAGTCTATAATTTTGTCCATTTTTCTACAAAGTCTCCCAAGCATTAAATAAGTGCTGATTAAACTGCCAGAACATTCACCCTGCAATGAAAAGCTAACCGCTCTCACATCCAAGCTTACAACCATACACCTTATAAGGGTAAAAACTCACTCAGTAATATCTGAATTCTGAAATGTACCTTATTTTAACACGACTTTTTTCCACTTTCAGGAAAAATCAAACGACATATGCCTCCCTAGATTCAACAAAATGGTGTGATGAACGTACCGAGGGATCTACCGACGTGCGTGGGCTGCATGCATTTGGAGAAACGAAAACCTCGGCATTCGATGTCTTTAAACGCGGAATAAAATCTACAGCAAAAAGCCATATTGAGCAAAATGCAAACAGAGTAGAAGTATAACCTGTTTTCTTTATTGATGCCCTCCTCCAGAGACAGATGTATCGGGTAGAAGGAACCCTCCGGTACTGTGTCATTTGTAATAATTCCCATTGAACGCGTCCATACAATTTTTTTTTTTTTTCTGTAAAATTTGGCATCTCCAATCCCACCCGAATCTGGAATGCCCAATTGGTGAACTATGTACAAAGCTTGCTCGTATGCGACCCCTTGCTGCCAACTCAGGATAGTGAAGACAGCTCACGACTCTCCTTCGAAGCACGTGCCCATCAGCCACTGATTCTTATACACTCATTGGTTGAATCCTCGTAAGTTCAGAACGAGGGCGGAGGATACCCGGACATAAACAAACCCAGAGTCTTCCTGAAGAGCGCTCGTCTGGCCAGCAGGAGGCGCTGGAGCAACGAACAAAGCTACTATTTTATCCCCAAATCCGGCAGTCCCTTCCCAATTTGGAACCCTGTAGCGTGATGGCCAATTGTGCGCTACTCTGAAAAAGCTGCCGACCCCTGCCGGTGGGTACGCCGGGGCCCGAACCCGCGACGTCATAGTCACCTCTGCACTGCAGCGTAGTGCCTTAACCGAGTGAGCTATCCAGTATGAACGCGTCCATACATTTAAATCTCGTAAATGAAACTGAACACTTCAGGCTGGTTTCAGGTGTCTTTTTTTCTTTGATATCGCATCATTTTCAGCTGCGCAATCGTTGCCAACATTCAAAGAATACAACCGACCTTACTTTTACGCTCAGCTTTGTATCCTATTCTTATTGTCCTATCAATGTATTTTAATTATTGAAGAAAGTTTAAACACTTGGGCATTGGATAAGAAACGAGTCAATCAATACATCGTTACCCGGGAAGGTTCACGAGGGCGTGAACTATAACTGTGCAGTTGCGCAGATGAATGTGAGCATATAATTGAGTCACTGGCTAACGACACCAGTACTTGGGTGGATATAAGGGAGCGCTGAATTTGTCATTGGAGGAATCTACGCGTTAATCAATGGGAGGGAACTGCACATTTTTTGTGTGTGATGACTGTAATTGACAGTAGAATGTGAGAGAATCAATGCCGTGTCAGATTTTTTGCATCACAAAACGTATTTTTTAACCTCTAATTGGAATACTGTTGGCTCATTGTAGCTCAAGTGGTTGCAACGGAGTATTAAGTTTTTTTCTGTCCCAAGCGATAATTTTTGATACTATGGGCAAGGATACTGACCAGTTTGCACATCAGGCTTAGCTAAGGAGTTTAATTCATGCAACTGCTGAAAAACAGGGATTGGAGGGAACTTCTCCATACTCTAAATCGCGTTTCGGCTCTGCCTGCTTGTGAATATTCAATAACCGATCCGGGGATGCCATCTCGTGGCTGAGTACTGTAACTACGTGCTTAAATTTGCAGTTAAATAGACGCAAGCGTCTACATCTGCAGAAAGGGGTTAAGATGCCGCCCTGGGCAACTGCCCATGTCGCCCATATCTAAATCCGTCACTGGTTGCATCAATACAAGTTAGGACACTGACTTACGACAGAAACTAATGCATGGTGGAAGGTGACTTGATGGAAAAGAGAACTTTTTTCATCTTTTACCCAATAAAAGTACACTGCCCCGACTATTCAAATACGTTCTTGGTTATTTTTTGAAAAATATTTTTAACGACTAAATCATTTCAAGATAGTCTTATACATTGTGTGTGGTGCGCCATGTTTGTTTGAATCGGGGTAGGAGACCAGGGGCCTCATGCACAAAGGGTGCGTACGCACAAAAACGTGGCATACGTCCTTTTACACAGCAAAGTTCAAATGTGTCAAGAGTGAAATGACTGTGGAAATGTGCAGCGCCTCACACCACCTTCATGGCTGTCATACGCATGTTTCAACAGCTATTGATCCTTTGGTGATACTTAGAGGTCATGCTGGGAAACTGTTGATAATGAGAAAACAATTAGTCCTCAGAGTGCTGTGCACCTCAGAGACACGTGAACAATTAACACTGATGAACAATTAACACACCCCCGTGTCTGCAATTAGATTAAAGGATGTAAAAGCATGCGCAAAAGTGATGCAGAAAATACAGTTTACAACAATGGCTGTTTTAGCAGTATTAGAAGACTGTGAATGGTGCAAAAAGAAGAAATCATGTGTTCAGAGACAGAGAGGATTTACTGGCACATGATGACAATTAGCTCATCAGCTGCTTTAGGTTCCCGAGGGCAATCCAGGGCCGGATCCAGACCGTTTCAACCATTTCGCCCCAATCGGTCAGATTATTTTCCGAACTTTTCGTCATCGGTAAGATTTTTCACGGGAAACTTTTTTGCTGCCGGGCCGTTCGTTATCTGAATCCCGGCGGTGGAATACATTGCTGCTAATATACCAGCGCGCAAGATTTTAAACCATTCTCTGTGAAGCAGTGCTTGGGTGTTCATCTCAGAATGCAATCAAGCGAGGATGAAACAACAACAATGGCTACGCCCAGGAAATCACTAAAATAAGGGAATCTCAAAACTTTTTTTTTCACAAAAAACGGTAAGTATTTGTTTTTTACATATGAGAAAAACAAACTCATGTACCTTGGATTGTGTTGATAACGTGTAATGTGAAATGTAATGAAAGGAGATTTCTTGTAATGTGATGATGAAAAATTTATCAATTCCAATTTTTCAGGCATTATTATTGACAGGGCAGTTGCTAGGAATTCTGGGCCCCCGGAAAGAATATCAGTGTGGGCCCCCGCCCCCAACATTTCATTGCCATTTTTTTACGACAATGGCTGTTATTCATTTTTCTGTTTCTCTGTGTTTTTGACAGTGCTCGATACAATACACCCAATTTTTCATTTTTTTTTTTTTTTTACGATTAAACACTCAACACAGTCAATTATTATGCAAATTATTATGTATTATTATGCAATTATTATGCAAATTCTGAATTATTAGATATGGCACGTATTCAGAAAAGATGCTACCTGAAACCATACTAATACACTTTGTCTGGTCAGAAATAAATGTTCAATTAACCACTCAGCAAATGGGTACTGGGTATTCTATTGCAAAACATCGAGCACTGATGTGCAACAGACAATAACTCACAAGTATACTGGCTGAAGATACAACACAGGGTGGAGCTGTTATAGTGAAATCACAAAGGTAGCTATGTACTTTTGTAACTTAATTATTTGAATTTCTTGCAAGTAGTATTGACAACACAATGAAATACTTTCTTGTAAAATAAATATCAAAAACTGTAATTTAAGTCTTCCCTTATCTCAACTTGAGCTTAAGTAATTTTGTTTGTTCACAGCCTAAGGGCTTTGAACTCCCACTGTCTGCTTAAATGACTTTCAATTGAAAGTCTGGCAAGGCTATTAAACCTCTTTTGGGTTGTTGTTGCTGTAGCCTACCGCTATGATCTGATTCACTATTCCCTTCACTATCTGAAGTAGCCTTGCTTTGGGGAGATGGGCCTGGCTCTATCAACAGGATGGATAGTGACTTAAGTAGACTTAAAAATAAACCCAGTCAATTTTGCCATTAAATTATATAATTCAAATGGCTGAGACTGACCTATATATAAGTAACTGCCATTGGTACAACAGTTCACTAATAAATCTAAACAGCCAACCAGTTTCTGCCACACTCACTCACCATCAAAAACATCTTCAGACTGCTGGTGATGAGGATCTACTGCTGGGTCAGGTTCAGATCTTGGAGCACAACAAGGCGAGGAGGTGCTGACCACAATGGAATTCCTAGCAACAGGGCACTCCCGAGGGAGCTGTGCCAATCGACCCTGAGTCGAGCTATGCCAGCTGTGTGGAACTAAATTATCCGCATGTCAGCCAGGTATATCTAATTCCCATACAATGCAGATAACCGGGCCAATATTAAAGCACAATTTGCAACGAGAGCCGGTTTACCTTATGAGAGTAAATGGCCACTATACCATACATCAGAGGTACATCTGAAACCATACAACAAATTTTACAACCGTACAACATACGCGTAGCACACAAACCTATCATGACTCTTAGACGTTTACTGACCAATGTCAAAGACAAAGACCGACCTCATGACAGACCTGGGGCTATTTATAAAATAGCTTGCACTGACTGTGACTCTACCTACATAGGGGAAACTGGGAGGAACTTGAATATTAGACTAACCGAACACAAACGTGCGACTAAAAACAAAGACCCCAATAATCACATTGCCGAACATCACAGACTAACTGGACACAACATCGACTGGGACTCTGCCACTTGCATAACTCATTGTTGTTGTGTTCCAGGGTTCTGGCCTTTGGCCAGAACAGTATTGCTTATGGTTTTAACAGTTTCATGTATCAAGATTCCATAGTTCATAGTTTCATAGTTCATAGTTCATGTCACAGTTTTTGCATTTCATGTTTCACATTCCATGTTTTTACTTTTCCATGTTTTTGTTCATGCCAGGTCTGCCATGCCACTCCACCGCTTGTCTGCGTTCCGCCCCGTGCCTTCGTTCTTGCACATTTCTGAGCTCTGGTTGGCTTTGGTATTTCCCCTTCCTTCCATGCTGTGCTGATTCGGGGCTCTCTAAGCTTAATTGACAATTAACTGTTTTTAAGTTACTAACATTTACTAACACTCACTGGGTTGGTGTAATTCTTAGATAGGCACATTACTAATATTACTAATTTAGACAGGGAGTTTATTGTCATGATTCCTGCTTTGCTATTTCAAGATCTTGCTGTGCTTTTCTGTTCTTAAACATTCATGCTTGCTTCCAAACTGCATACTTAATTGGTACTTAAGCTGAGCACGCTCATTCTCTTAATGAGCAGGTCATGTCATCCAATCTCAGTCCATGTCTTGATCTTGCCATGCCTCTTGTTTCTCTCTCTCCAGGTGTTACCCCTCATGTCATGATTTCCAAGCCTTTATCTGGATGCGGTGGAAGTTGGCTGGCAGACAGTGTCTCAAGTTTGTTTCTAGTCGCGTCTCGTTTAGCCAAGTTCTTGTCAAGTTCCTTAGTATTTGTCCTAGCCTCTCGTCTTGTGTATATATATATTTAGTATTGTTATTTATTTTTCTTGAGTATCTTGCCTGGAGTTTCCAGTGCCTTTTGTTTTTTGCCTTTTTGCATTTATTGTTTATAGCTCTGTGCAGCATACTTTAGTTTGTCTTTTGCAACCCTTTGGGCCAAGTTTTTTGTTGGCCCTCGTGCCTGTTTTGTTTTTTGTTTAATAAATCCTCATTCCCATCTCCCCGCATCTGGTGTCTACCTGATTCCTTATCAATTGTAACAATTGGCACAAACGACGCTTACTTGAAAGTTGGTATACTAACTTACAATACAAACCATTAAACCGCTCTATGACACTTCCCGCACCTCACAAAAGACTCATTAACGATCATTCACTGACAGCATTATACACTGATTCTGCCGCTTGAATCAATCTTGCCTACGCACTCAGATTGACTTACCGGCACATTGATTATCACCTATGCTTTTCTCACACTATATAAACGGTTTCTGTCTGCTCGTTTCCTTACTCTGAAGATGACTTCCGCTCAGGTTGTCGAAACGTCAGGTCACCACATCAGTCTTTCTGAAGACTACTCTCACCCGGACGATCATTTTACCAACTCATTGGTTTTCCTTACGTAATTGGAGCTACCGACTGTACACACATTGCTATAAAAGCGCCATCACAGGATGAATTTGTTTATGTCAACAGGAAGCATTTTCATTCGATCAATGTACAGATCATATATGATGTGCAAATGTAATCAACCAACATTGTGGCGAGTTGGCCTGGTTCAACGCACGATTCTGAGTAACAGCATGGTTGGGAACAGATGACAAGCTGGCACTGTGCGCAATGAGTGACTTTTTGGTAATAAAATGAGCAAGAACATTTGTTTAATTGTCCTAATATTAATCCCCCTCATGCGCATTGAGCATAAGCGCCCCTATATATGCTCCTGTCTTCACAGCATCAGTACCAGTCAGTGGTTCAAGTTAGTGACTTACTGTTTTTTGCTGGTTAAACTACAGAGCTTTCGGAGAGGCCCCCGATTGCCTCTGTGTGTAAAGTACTCATGTCAATAAACCCACAAGTAAAGTGTGTAATCCGTGCATAAAGTGTGAAATGCATTAATCAGTCTCACGTTTACCCTGGCGCACTTTTGCATTCATTTACAATAGTGTGTGATCCGTATTAGTGGTGTATAAAATTAACAAACATAAACTGTCGATCCAGTTCACATTATTAACTGTCTGCTTTCAACTGACCCCAGGCGACCGTGGATACCCACTTAAGACCTGGCTGATGACCCCTCTCACCAACCCTCAGACTGACCAAGAGCAGTGGTACAATGATCTCTATTCCCGCACTCGGTCGGTTGTTGAGAGGACCATCTGCCTGTTGAAGGGAGGGTGGCACTGCGTGGACAGGACTGGGGGTATGCTGCTGTACTGTCCTGAGAAGGTGTGCCACATTGTGATGTCATATAACTGACAATGTCACTTAGCTTGCGGCTAAATACTATAAAGGGTGACATTGTCAGCTAAGTGACGTTGTCGTTGTCACATCTGGCATCACATGCTGAATAAGGATCTGTTATTTCACCCTTTACAAAGCATGACATTTGCTTACGTGTGATTTAGAAGACATTATGTCTCATTTATTAAGGCATTATACATGCTGTATAAAGCCTTTATGAACAACACTCCATCTAAAGTGTAATCGGCTTCACTAAGGGAAATCAGTGAGAGCTTATGTCCTCGGTTAGGTCCAAGTTTCCCGTTTTGCTGGAACCAACAGCCACACACAACGGCATTGTGACTGATTCTGTTGCTCAGGCTGTAATAATGATTGATAACATCGAGCCTTGATCAGTCAGCATAACATTAAGCTGCAGCAAGAGTGATAGTCAAGACTAATTAGAATACACTTAAAACTGATAAGCTGATTTCCTTGTTTTTCAGCATCGTGCCATCCAGGACGTTGCCACACAGAGTATATTTTGAATGGAGTAATGAATGGAGTAATTTTGATGTTCAACTGGACATTTTACAACATTCTGACTTTGAAACACAGATTTTTTTGGATAATTGTGGATAATTTTTTGGAGCAAACTTAGCCCATCAACAAAACCTTAAAAGGATTATAGGATAAAGGATTTGGGAGCTCAAACAACGAACAGTTACTTAAGCATGTATATAATGCAGGATTCCCTAAATAAGAAGAGGTCAAAGTTAAATTATTTTCATACAGTCAATCAAAGGCTAATTAAAAAGTATTAATTTAGCAATAGTTTGACCATTTTGTATCGTTGAAGGCGTAAACTTAACAGATAGACCTTGCTGAAATGGATACTGTCCTAATAACATGATGATCTGTTAGCGAGGTGTCGACGTATGCAAGCTTTCTCTGCCTTCACAGGGTGTGACTATACATCTGCCTTTTGTGAGAAAAGGGAAGGTGAGAACATATCCGATACTGGAGAAAAGCAAGGACATCCACCATGTATTGGCTAAGCTTCGGTCACGGAACGAGGTGAACGACAGCACAGAGAAAGCACTCCAGACATTCACAATGAGAATCTATGTGTTATGTCTGTTCAGGACGAGCCTTTTCATGGTTCCCTGACATTAAATAGGACAAAATCTACATTTAGCACTCCCTATCGTATTTATTTGCCCTGAAAATGAAGATTCAGATGCTTTTACGTGAAAATTTTTTGTTTTTAAACTATTTCTGATTAATTTAACTGATCAGGAATGCCCCCTTGGAAATGTCCGGAACTGGCCTTAAATGGCAACTGACGTCAGGCAAGGCAGCCATCGGGTCAGATCTCACTCGCTCTACAACGAAATGTACATACTGTAGAGATCCGGGGCTCTCCACGGGTCGATAAAGTTGCAAACAGGACTGAAAACAACTCGTTACCGTCACACTGCACGTTTATTTGTATGCAGGGGAAGCTCAAACATTAGTTGTATGCCGCTCACACTCAAAGACAAAAGAAAAACAACTCTTAACGTAGTCCATGCGTTCTTTCCAGCCCGGAAAATAAGATGATCAGTCTCAACTCTGACCTCGCGTTACCAAGGAAACCAAACACAAAAAAAATAGTAATTTAAAGGCACAGTACTCAGATGGTGATCATTACATATTCCCCCCTCCTGAAAAAATGGGCCGTCCTCGGGCCACAAAAAGATGGTATTTGAGTTCATTTCAAAACTGGAAGCAAACATCAGTTGAAACAAAATGAAGACATACATGAAATGCATCACAGCCTGCAAGTTACTATACAGTGACCGGTATCACTTTTCATTTCACAATTTAAAACTAGAATGTGTATGATAAAAGAACACAACACAAAAAATGTATTAACACAGACCACAAGGAATCTACAACATTCCCACATTGTAATAGTTCATAGGTGGTTTAAAGAACCATAACAGATCAAAAAAAAAACCACCAAGACCCCTGACCTTGATTAACATAAGGGAGGGGCCACCTAGTAAACTACCAACTTGGAGCTACTTGTGTCGAGGACGGAGAAAATAGCGTGAGGTATGAGTTTTAGGTGTAAGGCAGGAATGTTCTTGTGAAATGTTGGAGCCCGAAGCACCACCGTCAGGAAGGTGATGGGTATCCTCGAAAAGGAAGTCGAATCCATACTCCTCCACCTCCTCTGGCTCCTCCAAGTCAGGGCCCACTGGAACCACCGCTGTATTGCAATGTGGGACGCTGTGTGAAGCCCGAGCCCCACTGTCCCAGGAGAAGGGTAGTAAGTTGCTGACATGATGGACGCCAACGTCCTCCCCTGACAAATTATCCACAAGCCTGTAGTCCAGATCCGACATCACCTGAAGAACCCTGTAGGGGCCCTTGAATACTGGTGCCAGCTTAGCAGCAAAGCCAGCAGCTGCGTTGGATCTTGGATGAGCTTTCAGCCGTACCAGGTCACCGACCTTGAATGTCATGTGGCGACGTTTTTTGTCATAGTGCCTCTTTTGTGTGTCATGACTGAGGGCCATAGTTTGTCGTACATGGTCGTAAGCATCCTGTAGGATAGAAGTCAACTCGGATTTGTATTTGTAAATGGATTCTGGAGCACACTCCTCATCTGGCTGAAGCCACAAATCCAGTGGAGTGTTGAGATCTCTGCCATAAAGGAGAAAAGCAGGAGTGTCTCCTGTGCTCTGATGTGGGGCTGTTCGAAGTGCGAAGGAGATATGCGGGAGGAAGAGGTCCCATTCTCTGTGCTTAGTTCCCACATAAGCCCTGATGGCAGTTTCGATTGATCGATTGACTCTTTCTGTTTGGTTCGACTGTGGGTGGTAAGCAGTCGTCAGCCGGTGAACAGAACCCAGTGATTCAAGTACTGACTCAAAGAAACCACTGACAAACTGCACTCCTCTGTCAGACACTAGGTACCTGGGAGCCCCGTGTCTTGCGAAGACCTCCGACACAAATTTCCTTGCAGCAACTTCTGCTGAAGCTTCTCGAACTGGGCATATTTCAACCCACTTTGTAAAATAATCAATGAAAATGAGAATGTACTCATTTCCATGTGTTGATCTCGGCAGAGGGCCCACAAAATCTACACCCGCAAACTCCCAGGGATATGAGGCTACAACTGGCTGCATGTAACCTGCAGGCTTGGGATTGGTCGGCTTTGTGAGCTGGCATGTCTCACATGAGAGGACGTATTTTTTCACCTCTCCTCTCATCCCTGGCCAATAAACACGCCTTTGAAGACGAGAGAGAGTCTTGGTAACACCTAAGTGTCCTGCTGTCGAGTGGTCATGGAAGTACTGTAAGAGTGTGTTGCGTAGTGAGCAAGGGACATAGTAACGGAGATCTTTGTATGGATGAAGACGACAGGAGGACCTCTGGTCTCTGAAGTAAACCATATCGTTGTGAAGACAAAACGACAAAAAGAATCAACGCAGGACTCGTTTTCCAGTTTCTCGTGTAGAGTACTGATGATCTCATCGCCATCCTGGAGAAAGCTTAGTTGTTCCTTGTCTTCTAGTATCAGCAGAGGCTGGTGACGAACATTCAAAGAACCCACAGTGGCATAAGGGGGAAGCAGGTCCACAGGGTCATCTGACGAAGTTGGGTTGCGTGAGAGTGCATCGGGGACTGAGTTTGAAACACCTGGTTTGTGTAAAATCTCGAAATCAAAATCCTGCAGTCTGAGACACCAACGGGCCAGTCGGCCAGAAGGGGATGGGTGTGACATTAGCCATCTTAGGCTGTTATGATCTGTGACAACCTTAACATGAGAACCTTCAAAGTAGGGGCGGAGGTGTTCAAGTGCCCAAATCACACCCAAGCACTCTTTTTCCGATGTAGAGTAGGCCCGCTCTGAGGTGTGCATAGTGCGACTCGCGAATGCCACTGCTCTCTCCCGGCCCTCAGTGTCACACTGAACCAATGCCGCCCCGAGACCAACATCACAAGCATCAGTGTGAATGGTAAACTGTCTCTCAAAATCTGGGAGAACTAAGATAGGTGCTGTGCACATCTTCGACTTAAGC
Organism: Gymnothorax reevesii; assembly: GCA_029721435.1. Lineage (NCBI taxonomy): Eukaryota > Metazoa > Chordata > Actinopteri > Anguilliformes > Muraenidae > Gymnothorax > Gymnothorax reevesii. Next base: position 111,737,132 of record CM056573.1, read on the forward strand.
AGGTCCAGGGCATTTTGACGTTCTTCAGTCCAAATGAAGGGTGTGCCCTCTCTAGTTAGAGAGATGAGAGGTTCTGTGACCTTTGAGTACCCAGACACAAAGCGCCTATAATAACCTGTCATCCCCAGGAACTGCCTGACTTGTTTAACTGAAGATGGTGGAGGAAAGTCTTTGATTGCGCTTATTTTGCCCTCATCAGGGCTCAAGCCCTCAGCGGTGACAACGTAGCCCAGATAGCGAAGAGAAGGTTTACAGAAATGGCACTTCTCAAGCTTGAGGGAGAGACCTGCATCTGATAAGCGAGTTAGCACTTTGCTGAGGTCTTTCAAGTGTTGCTCAAAGTTTGGCGAGACCACTACGATATCATCTAAGTAGACGACACAACAGTTGTAAATAAGGCCTGCCAGCACCGTGTTCATGAGCCGCTGGAACGTCGCAGGCGCATTTGACAGTCCAAACGGCATGACCTTGAACTGGTACAAGCCTTTGTGTGAGATAGATGCAGTCTTTGGACGGGACTCAGGGGCCAGAGACACTTGCCAGTACCCTTGTGCTAAGTCCAACGTTGAGATGTATTTTCCGCGTGCTAGAAAGTCGAGGGACTCATCCACTCTTGGAAGAGGATATGAATCTTTGACTGTAGACTTATTGACTTTACGAAAGTCAACACAGAACCGTGGTTCCTTAGACGGCACTTCCACAATTACTACAGGTGATGCCCATGGACCAGATGCTGGTTCAATAATGCCATTTTTCAACATCTCTTCAATTTGCTCCTCTATTATCTTTCTTTTCCCTGGTGAGGCACGATATGGAGGTAGACAAACAGGTTTGGCCTCCCCAGTATCAACACTATGTTCCACCAGGGAAGTCTGTCCTAGTTTACCTTCAAAGAGGTGAGAGAAGCTGCTGAACTTCTGCGTCAGTTGAGTCTTTTCATCTTCTGGTAGGGCAGCGTCCTGCACCTTTCCTCGAAAATCGACTGCAGAGTCTTTTGACCACAAGCAGGTAATGTGACCCTCTAGTTCTTCGATGTCCCCAACATCAAGATTTGAGGATGGCGACGCATTGTCTCCCAACCAAACCCTGCCTGAAGCTGGGTGAATGTGCACGTCAGCAGGGATCATGAAGTCAGTCGCGAGCAGAAGGGAGCAAGAAAGATTTGGGATCACAGCGAAGCGATGAATAAATGATTGTCCCAGCAGTTGAAAAGGCAGCCAGACAAGTCCAGTCGGGGTACAGCATGTAGAATCTGCAAGTTCAAGGTCACGAAAGTTATACGGCAACACTGCATCAAGTCCAATACCACAGTCAACCAGGGTAGAAGCACGAACGGCCGACATAGAGGCACCAGTGTCGACAACCCCCACTATCTGAACATCTTTGATGCTGACGTCGCAGGTAACTGGTTTCCTGGGCCGGCGTTGCATAAGCTTAACAGTGGGTGGGCCCTCAGGGGGATGTTTTTCACTGTCACCAGCCTGATAGTTATTACTCCGACTGTGTTTTTGGTAACTACAAGGGCGAGCCCCAGGGTCATGTTTTGCACTCTTTCCATCTGCTCCTGTGGCACCATCTCCCAACTCAGGGTCCAGCATGTCCCGTCCCTTCTCCCTGTATCGTTGTCTTTCCGCACAGTTCTGGCAATTCTTGGTTGTGACACCAGGAGCTGAACAGTTAAAGCAGCGAAGGTTTTGACGCAACGGCGCAGCCGGGATTGAAACTTGTCTCGAAGGGGGCATTGGACCCAAAGCTGAGTGTAGCTCATGAGCTTTTAAAAGGAGGTCAGCAATGGACATCACGGCACAACCATAAAGTGCCAGCCTATATCGGTCGGACACATGGCGGAGTATTATTTCAACTTGTTCAACTTCAGGAGGAGGATTTTTCAACTTTTTGAACTCCCCAACAAGGTGAGTAACAAAGGTGGGGAGGGGCTCATCTGGTCTCTGAACCCGATCCAAGATGCCACGCCATATCATTTCCTGATTGCCAACAGGTGAGAAAGCAAGGCGAAAAAGCTCAGTAAACTGTACCCAAGTAGTTAGATGAGGCTGCATGGCGGCAAACCACTTCTTTGGCTCTTTATCAAGCAGTCTGGGTAGCTCTAAGAAAAGCTGGGCATCAGAATGTCCGCATGTATTCTTGTAGATAAACACGGATTGAAGCCAGTCATCAAGCTGAATATCACCCTCAGCACCAAATCTCTCAGGCATAAGTCTTGGATGATGCACAATGGAGCTGACGTTAGGGCTGGAGGCCGACTGGTTTGCATGGTTCTGGTGGGTCACCTGTTGTAGCCCTGGTGTAGAGGTGAAAAACTTAGGCGTGGCATGTGTGTCAGGTAAAGGCAAGGGGTATGTCTGATTTTCTAAACGCTGTAGCAGGGCACTCTGTAACTGAAGTGACTGATCCAAACCTGACTGTAAAGCAGCTACCTGTAACCTTAAGTGGTTAACCTGCTCAGTTAGGTGTTGCACACTTCTCTCGTTAGATCCTACTGCCCCAGTAACATCATCATTTCCCACCTCTCTTTCAAACCAAAATGAATCCTGATTTGCCATATCACACTTCTGATATAAACTTAAACCAAATAATATTTTTCCACTTAATTGTTATTAAAACAATAAGACCTTAAGAAGCCTTAGTAAAAACAAAAATTGTGTCAAAAACTTTAACTGATAGAATCAATATTGAAATTCTCCAAAAACAAAATACTTAGACAAGTTTGTTTTCTTAATAAAAATACAACCAAAAGGAGCAAAATTGTTTCTCTCCAGTTAGAAAACAAACCCAGGGTCTCTTTAATTGTTTACTTAGCTGACATACGACTCTAAAGTCCGTGACCGTTCAGAAACGTCTACCGCAGCTTCCTGTTCGTCCGGAGTGTTCCAGCTTGATTTTCTCTTGCACAGCAGACCGCAGCGCGGAGAATCAGTTCGATCACTCACTGTCCGAGAGCACACAATCCGTCTTCAATGCATCAGCACGCAGAAACTCCCGTAAAAGTCCCAGTGTCTAAGAAAGGAGCATGCGGCAGCACCCAAGAATAATCCCCGCGAACGAAAAAAAACTCACGGGAATTACTTTATATCCGAAGTTTCCAGAAATACAGACACGGTTGGGGCGCCATTTGTAGAGATCCGGGGCTCTCCACGGGTCGATAAAGTTGCAAACAGGACTGTAAACAACTCGTTACCGTCACACTGCACGTTTATTGTATGCAGGGGAAGCTCAAACATTAGTTGTATGCCGCTCACACTCAAAGACAAAAGAAAAACAACTCTTAACGTAGTCCATGCGTTCTTTCCAGCCCGGAAAATAAGATGATCAGTCTCAACTCTGACCTCGCGTTACCAAGGAAACCAAACACAAAAAAAATAGTAATTTAAAGGCACAGTACTCAGATGGTGATCATTACAATACACTATGCTTTATTTACCACAGCCAGCTGACAGACCCTTACAAAAAACTACTAGTGGAATACCATAAAATTTACCACCAAATAACTTTATTATTACAGTAATAATTGTATGTTTTTTTGGAACAGACATATTAAATGAAATATTGTAGGGCTACCACAGCTAATACAACAGCACTACAGAAAAAATAATAGTGTAATACTATCGCTGGTGTAACGAACTATGGAACCCCACAACCATACTTTAGAACACTGAACAATCCATTTAGTACACTTAAGTAACTTAGTTAATTTTCGTAAGGGGAGGGAACTACTTAGCCGCATATTAGCTCAGTGGAAAAAAAAAATGGAATTGGACTCCTCATACTCTGATATTTCACTCTATCAACTTACAAGGATTCAACCAATGAGTTTATAAGAATCAGTGGCTGCCAGGCACGTGTTTCGGAGGAGAGTCGTGAACTGTCTTCACTATCCTGAGTTGGCAGCAAGGGATCGCATACGAGCAAGCTTTGTACATAGTTCACCAATTGGGTATTCCAGATTCGGGTGGGATTGGAGATGCCAAATAAAAAAAATATAAAAAAAGAGGTGGACCATGTGGTAGCCAAAATGGACGCAGGCAGACGATGTCGAGGACGAGGCTATGGCAGTGGACTGCATCACGGCCCACCCTGGTTTTCCTGTAATCTGCCTCAACAGATGGGTACTAGAAACGGCATACCTCCAATACCGGCAACAGCATGGCAACCAGGTGAAACAAGATGCCACTGAAAATCAGTAAGTCTTACTAATAATGTAGTACCTTTAATTTCATGAATGTGTTTGTTTGCCACTGTTTTTTTTTTTATTATTTTATGAATTAGATTGATTTCTCCTCCTTCGGACAAAAGAATCACTTGACCATACAGAAATTGTTTTAGAAGTATGTCAGGGTAGAAAAATAAATGAATGCAAACATTATTTGAAATTTGGGAACAGAGATGCCATTGAATAACTTCTTTATAAACATATGTTTGTTACATCAGTGTCCGTATTTCAGGGCTCAACACTAGCAGTGGCCCAGGGCCATTAAAAATGGATTTTGAGCCACTACATTTAAAAAATATTTACATGCCAAACATACACTCAGTTGCCTGAATGACAATAAAATGTTTCAAACACAAAGAAGTTCAGAATTAAGAAACACTGCGAAAGCGTGGATTGGATGGGAATCTACACAACTCAGTGTACTATGTTTTTTTGTGTTTGTATTGCTTCCAAACTCTTGGTGCATTCAGCAACATTTTCAGGAAAAAAAAAGAAAACTAGAGATTTTTAACTACTCGTCTTAGAAGGTCTGGTCTTGCATACCTTCCTCAAAGTTGTAATGTGTTTTAGCACGATGCTGATTACTAAGGCAATGCCTCATGATAATCACACATACTGAAGAATTCTTCTGTTTTTTTTTTGTGAAAACAAAACAGCCGCGACTTCGTGGTGTATTTCAAGAGAAGAGACGGAGTCAAATTCGGTGTTGGAAAACCCAGTTTAAAAGGAAACAGAGTTTATTTGTCGTCTCGACTAGCGCAGTGTCCTGTATAATTATGATCTGACTGACTTCTTTGCAATACAACAGGGATTAAGTACCATTGTGAACAGAGGATATTGACCCAGGAGTTACGCTATGGTGCAGAAACAATAGTGCTTGATTAATTCATTGGGTTAAACACAGATGACATTGTCTCAGTCAATACACTACATAGTTCATCAATGTGTTCCTGCTTGACTACATCAACCCAGCAGTGGAATGAAACTGCCTTGATTACGTACGTATTATGTATTACGTTTGGTGAGACAGAATAACTGGTTGTAAAGATTCTAGATTACTTCCAACAGAACGCCACATATAACTATATGTGCTGTGAACACTAAAATCTAACAAGTTCTTTTCAGTTTCCAGTGAGCCATCCCTCAAAAAACAAAAGAAATGCTCTAAAGTACATTACGCTGCCAACATGCCAACACTGAGGAAAGATAGTTTATCCTTTACTATAACTTCTTCCTACTTTATGTAGTACTCCGTTTGTTCAGCAATACCATGTTATTAACAAGTTTAAACTTCTCACTTTAAACTAAAATGTGCCTATTCATGTACATGTTTGAAACGACTGAAATGTTTTTGGACCACTTCCTCCTTTGATGGGTACTGGTATTTGCTAGAGAGAGGTGGCGGTGCAGCTTTCCTCTTGGCTTCATGCTTGCTTATCCTTCCACCACGTCCAACATCAGCCATCAGATCCTGAGCATTAGCAGTATACGTAAGAAACATCATAGATTCAATAAAGTCATTGTAACATCACAATGTACGTAGTGAAGTTAAAAAAAATTATGCTATGAAGTGTGCGTAAAAAAAAAAAAAAAAAAAAATCATTACCTGAAACTCATCTAATTGGCAATTGAAGCTCTGATTACTAAAACCCCTCAAGTCAAGTCAAGTGTGACTTATGGGATTTTAGTAATAGGTGCTTCAATTTCAATGCAAAATAATGTTTGAAATAATTATCAATTACACAGTTGGATGAGTTCGGCAGTGACCTCCTGGCACCGATACTACACAAAGCATTATTTGTTGTTTCAATTTACATCTAAATGCGTCAATTATGGCTTCACATCTACCAACACGTACAGTAGGATAACAATATTTCAAAAGTACAGATCAAAATTAACATCAAACATGCAGTACACATCTAGACCACAGTTGCTGAAAATGCTTAGAGGATGTGGCTGTTACATTGACAGGCTTGGCTGACGCTTTCCCAGGTTTGTACTTCGGTTTGCTGATCTTGAAGCATTCCTTTCCCTTGGATGTTGCTTGCTCCCTCTCGCTATTCTCGTAGTGCATGGCAGCGAGCTGAATCCTTGAAGATGAATGTAAACACATTAATTGAATACAGGCCGTCTACAAAAACATGTCTTGCAGATCTACATTTCAATACCAACGTGTGCCACATTTCATGAGAACTGATCAAAAACTGTGATAGTAGTTTGATCCACATTGATTTTTCCTGATGTTTTCCCTCAAAAATGCTTTTTCCATGGCAATACAATTTCTGGCACTCTCAAAAAGTGTCTTGAAAATCTACACAGAGGCCAATATGTGTGCCAAATTTCTTTTTACTTGCTCAAAAACTAAGGAAGGAGTTTGCTTGTGAAAATTTTCAACAGACTGATCGACTGCCCGACTGCCCGCTGCATGCTGATTACTATATAAGCCCCACAAATTTTGTTCGGTGAGAGTATAAAAAGTAACACGCCAGTTTATTCTCTCTCTGTATTACTTTGTTTCCTTTAAGCTGGTAATCTATCAAAGGGTATATGTGAACATTAAATTTTGTACATGATTCAAATACATATAATTTGAGAATCTCTGTTCTACATGTTACTTTCATCCATTTATCTGCTCATAAATCCATAGTAAGAGTAGGCTTTCAGCTTGGGTGCAAGGTGATTGACAATGCTATGAAAAGCCTCAAGGGATGAAGTCTGTTGCCCACTGGATAACTTCTTGATGTCCTTCACCAGCAGCGTACCTGAAAGGAGGTCATCTAGCTTCTCACATACAGCAGTGCCTACATAGACCAAAGAAGAGTATGCTGTGTCAAGGGTGAACATCTTTTCATCATAACACTGTTTGGATTATTTGTCTCATTCTAATTGTGGGGCAATGATATTCAATTGAAAGGTCAATTTGCAGGATACATCAAGTTCTGTAACACTCTTCTGAAAGGCTGTTTGAAAAAGATCTGAGTACCATTCATATTGATTCATTTTGAGAAGTATACTTCAAAAATTCTCTTCACAATGTCAGTTATGAATGCTGATTCATAATATGAATGCTTCATATTCTTCTGATTCATATTAATTCTGGTGATGATATCAAAGTAGAGGAAAAGCAATCCAAGAGATTAATAATGTGATACATTACATAAAACTGCATATAAAATTTATATTTTAGACATTCCATGAAATGCGTACTTCTATGCAACATTAATTTTCATAGTGTCTGTTTGTGTGACTGAGATAAAATGAGGGGGAGTGGAACACACCACAGAAATTGGCAATATATAGAAGCCAAAATACCAGGCCTTAACCATTTCTTCTGCCGACAACTATCCAGCTCCTCGTGCAGGCAGCCTGGGAAGAGGTCCCCTTGACCATGATGTACCCCCTGGATGTGGTTGATGAGGGACAGCCACTTGGCACCTCTCATGTCCTCCTCTTTGTCACAAGTTGACGCTGCCATACCAATACACGTGATTATTGATACTCTGTGTCCAGGCTCCCAGGGCCTTGCAATCCTTCTGCTTCACCAGAGCCTCCACTTTCTTCTGGACACCTGCATGCAAGATTGAATAAAAAGTAGAAAATGTAAAAAATGAATGAAAAGATATCCATTTCAACCCTTCGAACTTCCAATATAGTGAACTAAAACACAGACATATAAATGTTGCACATTAATTATTGCGCCAGAATTAACATGTGGAAACCACCGTTACACAAATATGGACCCACCCTGGAAAGCTGGCCAATCCATTACAGGGCGCACGCACCATTTGCTCTCACACTCAAACCTATGGCAATTTAGTGTCCCCAATTAAGCTAATATGCATGTCTTTTGACTGTGGGAGGAAACTGGAGTACCCTGAGGACACCCAAGCAAACACGGGAAGAACATGCAAACTCCACATGGCGAGGCCCCTTGGCTAGATTCGAACCCACAACCTTCTTGCTGTGAGGCAGCAGTGCTAACTACTGAGACACCGTTCTTAAGCAGTTTGTTTTTGGGCTGGGCCGAGCAGCGGCCCGGCCCCTATAAACACAAATGTCGCTGAGTGAGTGAGTGACTGAGTGCCTGAGTGATCAAGTTCAACGATTGCCTGGCCGGCAGGGAAGAAGTTCAGTGATTGGTCAGCCGGCAAGGAAGAACTTCAACAACTGGTTGGCCAACGACAGGCTTCCGCAATTGGTTGCCCGGCAGGCAAGAACTTTCGATTGGCCGACGATTGGCTGGCTGGCTGGACTGGCGTTTGTCACTCGTATCTCTAGGGGGATATACTACGAAGGAAGTTCAACACAGACACAGACATATTTGAGTGAGCCACTTCAACAAACCCTGAACTCCCAACCATAGATAATTGGTACCACAATGGTGGTTGTAATCTTTCTTTGTTAATCTCATTTTTGTGCTTTCAACACTGTACACACTCTCAAAAAAAGAGCGTTTCATACGTCAATTGACCCCATTTCCGTTCATAAAATGACCAATAGCGTGCTGTATGTTTCTCCGAGGAGGCTATCCCTGATCCAGGATCAGTAACACTGCGGGTTATCTTCCCCCGCCGCACTAGGGGGCGCCACTAGCGGCTTATTGAAAGATACACTGAAACTGGCTGTATGTGAGTGAGCCGGCTCAACAAACCCTGAACTCACAATCATAGATAATTGGTACCACAATGGTGGTTGTAATCTTTCTTTGTTAACCTCATTTTTGTGCTTTCAACACTGTATGCGCTCTCAACAAAAGAGCGTTTCATACCTATTATCCCTATTTCCATTCATAAAATGACCGATGGCATGCTGTTTGTTTTTCCGAGGAAGCTATCCCTAACCCAGGATCAGTAACACTCCCCCTACGCCACCAGGGGGCGCCGCCAGCAGCTTAATGGGAGACATATGAGGTTTTACACTGATTGGTTGGACACTTGAAAGACTGCATGATTATGCATGCACGTACTCAGGTGGACACTTATGAAATTATAATAGAGATTTGTCAGTGCATTCATTTTGGTTGATGTATACACTTGTTCGTTGGATGTAATGTAAGTTGTTGCTAGGTGATCAATAGAATCTTTAAATAAATAAATAAATAAATATAAACACTACCTGACAAAAGTATTAGGACGTCACTATTTATGTGTGTGATTTTCTTACAGTGCAGTTGAAAATAGTGAATGTATCATATTTGGAAGTAGTTGTTTATTCAAATAAAAATACAGACCCCATTTTGGATACACTAAACAGAATTATTCTAAGTCTTGACCCTCCTTTTATAGAGAATCAAAATCACTCCATGTGCCACACCTGATCATATTGATTGAACTAATAGTAGCCGTGGTCTTCCAGTATAACAAAGACACAATTCCAAACTTGTAAATTTGAAGATTACCATCTTGCAAGCACTGTTTGTTATAATATCTCTTATTTATTACAGACCCAAAGTGAGAGTTTTTTATGCCAATGAGAAAAAATATGCCAATTTGTATATCTGTAGCATCCCCAAATGTTCAAATAATGTTCTGTGATGTTTACATGTACATTTTAGGACACCATTAAATTCCTACAACACTCACATGTGTAATATAGCACGTACATCAAAGGTTGAGTGAGAATGAGGATCGTCCTAAAACTTTTGTCAGGTAGTGTATATATACGTATATATATATATATATATATATATATATAGAAAATCTCCTAGGAGTGGGTCGTGATTATGGCCAGTTATGAAGAATGTAAATGTAATATAAAAAACAGCGAAAAGCTACACTGTTGCTACTAATAAGGCCAGAGAGGAATTCTAGCAGAACATTTCTGACCCCAAGTCCTCTGATGAAGGACTAGTGGAAATCACTTCAGTTTCTCAGCCAAATCAAACACAATGAAATCATAGAATGAACTTTCTTATTTCTCAGCCGATTCTCATCATCTTGCAGTTAACTACAAGGCCTTTTTGAGAGCTTTCAATAGTGTGATGGCGCGTTCAGGAACCACACACGAGAACCTAAATTCCAAAAATCGTAAGCCTTTATTGCAAAAATCGTTCGAGACCAGAAGACACAGGAATTGCCAAGCCAAAATCAGAATCCAAAAAGCAAAGTCAAAATAACAGGCTCGGGTCAGATCCTGAGAAGCAGATGTGCAACATACATGTACATGAAACAGTAATCAAAAATCATAGTCAGAATCCAAAAGGGTAGATCATGCACAGGGCATCAAAAACAGGAATCATGGTCGTACAGAAAATGGGTCTAAATTCAAATAGGAACAAACAAGAACAGCAAGGGCAAGGCAATCTCAAGGTCGTACAAAAATTGTTGTAGGAGAAGCAATAATCAGAAGGCAGACAGGGAGCTCTGCACACGTGATAATTGATCAGCGTTCTGACAGGGAACAAACTGCAGTCAAGAGAGATCTCGGAAAACACAGGAAGATGTAGGGAAATTAAAGCAAGGGGCAGAGACTAGAACAGGGTGAGTGCTGAGATTGCATGAGTAGTAATTATAGCGGTGCAACTTTACAAATTACCCCAGGCGCTCGTTAGTTAGTAAGTAATATGTACATGGATTATAAATTGGTGACGAGAGCAAAGGATACAGGCACGGTGGCACAGTGGTTAGCACTACTGCCTCACAGCAAGAAGATTGTGGGTTTGAATTCGGTCTGGGGCCTTTCTGTGTGGAGTTTGCATGGTCTCCCCGTGTTAGCGTGGGTTTCCTCTGGGTACTCCAGTTTCCCCCACTCACAAAACGTGCAATATAGGAACACTCCTGTATGGCTGTGTGTGAATGTTTGGTGGTGGTCGGAGGGGCCATAGGCACGTATTAGCAGCTTTCGTCAGTCTGCCCTAGGGCAGCTGTGGCTACAAAAATGTAGTTCACCATCATCAGAGCGTGAATGTGTAAGTGAATGAATAATATATCCATTGTGAACCGTCTTTGAGTGCCCAGAAAAGCACTATATAAAACTGATGCATTATTTATCATTATTATCCCCCGCCAACACGAAGTTGGAGGAGGATATAGGTTTGACCTCCGTCCTTCCGTCAGTCCTTCCTTCTGTCCGTCCGTCCAAGATAAAGGGGACAGCTTCACTCAGAAACTACTACAGATACTGTAACAGAATTTGGTGTGTAGCTTCAGACCATAAAGGCCTTGATCGAGTTTGAAAATAAGAAGAGCACGATTGGCGGGGCTTATTGTAGACCATGTCGACTTGTTAGAAATGGCATGAACTGAAAAACCGGGATGTATAATAAGCAAAATGAATAAAGACAAGACATGGCAAAAACAGCAGACGTGCTTGGGCATAACAGACATGGCATATAATGTTGTAGCCATCGTTCAAAACTTTCATTTTTTTGGCAGCTGTTGCGGTTACTTATTACTTTCCATGCAGCCACAACAAATGATGTTATTACAACTTTTCAACGTTTACAGTCGCTAACATTACATGAGAATGTGCAAGCCATCAAAACGGACAGCCTTACATTATCTCTCGACTGTATTACGGTTATAACCTGTGGACAAATAGTGCTCCAATGAACACCACATAACAGCAAATCAACTCAAAGTAAAACTCGATAAGATAATAAATTTGTAAAAATGTAATATGACTTTCAAATCCAGTAGCAGCGAGGCCAGGTCCCCATCAGTCTTCAAGCCCTTTGCCTCTTTCAGCTCGCGCCACCGAGTGTAAGCTGGTCCAATATTTATCTGTGGCCAGGTTCATATCTTATCACTTTCTCTTCTTTGCCTCCTCAGACAAAACATTCTTGGCTTTCTTAGCTGGCTCGGCCATGGCGTTGGTTCAGTAAAAATCCAAGTAGCTGCTGGCTAAATACAGTACCACCAGCGAGTAAACATTTGACTTATGCCGTAAAGTAGGTCGCACTTGATAACTTTACAGCAGTTGGAACCTGCCTGCTCCGGGAAGTTACACAGTGTGGTTGCAGCCGGTGCGACCCCCCCTCAGGCTGCAGAGGCGGCACCATTCATCCCATTACTTAACTGAGTTTTAAAACATTATTGTAAGATCAAAAAACTACCTAGTGTTGCTTTAAGATTGAATTTTTGAAGTACATCAAGGTTACTCCATTTATGAAAAAATATTGATTAGGCGTTAATTGCTAATTTTAGTCATTCTTGGTGGTACTTTTAATGGCGCCCCTTGCTCTCTCCCACAGTTGCGGAACTTAAGAATCCCCCTATGACCCACACCTGCAAACTATTTGTTCCGCGTCTCAAACCTTTAGGGCTCAAATTGCTAATTAAACACTCACTGGCTCCCGGACTATAAGACCACCTGCTGCCGGGGGGAACATTCAAGCATGCCCTTGGCCTTTATAAAACCCGCCGCAGTCTTGAATGGCTGCCAAAAGTGCCAAACATCAGAGGGCACATGAAATGCTTCCGGAAAATACTGGACTGACATCAGTATTTTTCTGTGATGTTGGCTGAATGGAGCTAAGTAAACGACTACTGAATCGTCTCCTTTTAACCAATCAGGCTACAGGTACTCTAATCCTGTCCCCAGTTACTTTGCTCAATTAGCAATCAAACAATGCAATGGGTAGATATTCCACTTTTTTGCGATAGCACATTTGATTGTCGCATTTTGAAATTTCAATGGCTATAGAAGATTTGCTTGAATGCGATATCACGATGTTTGGTGGACTTATGCCATTTCTTGCGATTGCGATAATTTATATCTCACATTCACGTTTCATCTGCTTTTCAGAATGTTTTCCACCTGGTGTATTTTTAGATGGAAAAAATCCAGAAAGCAATCTCTTTGTTTTCATGTGTGCCATATTTAGCTATCTTAGTTCCATTCACTCTATGATTCTAATGTAAAGTATATTTATATACTATTGTATACACTGCTCATGCATGCATGCATTCATACATATATTACACAATCCAAATTTGATCCATAGCCGCTCAGATTAGACCTTCCAGAAGTTGGAGACTGCGGTCAGAACTTCACGGCCAGGGATGTTTTGTTACGCTAATAGGACATGTTCTTAGACCTATTGTAATATATGAATTTTTGGACAAGCGTGAGAGTTTTTTGTGCAATGGCAGTTACGACATGTCTCCACTGCCCTAAGTTTGGTGTCTAATGACAAGCACTTATGACACATTTGGTGCAACCAAACCCCGGACTCTTTCTGAAGCTGGCCGCCCGGCCAAACTGAGCATTTGGGGGAGAAAGGCCCTAGTTAGAGAGGTGACAAAGAAATTGATGGTCAATTTCTCTGGTTCAGCTCCACAGATCCCGTGTGGAGATGGAAGAAACTTGAGAAACCTGAGAAACAAAGATAGAAGGTATACAGGGTGTATCCAAAAAGCGAACACTTTGAAAAATGTCTCCACAATTGATAAAATATCATTTTCCAAAAATCTATTATGATGGACCGTGCCCACATGCTTCTATTGGCACCTTGTTAATCGCCTACTGTTCCGCATGAGTGAACACGGATTGTTTATTTTCACCCAATTTAAACTGGCTTGCACACAGAAATGAGAGGGTAAAAAAAACAAAACAAACACAATGGTTGGCAAGTTTAGACATTTTTCCTCACAATTTTTCATGAAAATTGGATTATCCCTTTGTCTGCTACCAGCCCACTAACATCGGACTCACATTTTGCTATTCTCAGCACATTTAAACAGCATGACGGTACTTAAGTCCATAGTAAAAGGAACATTGCATTCAAATTTTTGTCTTCAACATGGGCTCCATTCCTTTGTACAGAGACCTCTGCTCTCCTCTGCATATCATAAACAGATAGTCGGATACAAAGCAAAAGTTACACGCACATCGCGTATAGGTGCAAGGCTATCAAATAAAATGCGTAAATGAAGAAAGGAGAAGACGCCTGCACACTTACTCCAAGCCACCAAAGAAAACTTTATTAACCCGTTACCACTCCGACGGCCCGCAATCGGGCCGTCAGGGAAGTTGAAAACATACTACGTCATTTACACAGCTTGTATGCAACTGAGATACTCATGCCACATATCGTCAGAAAGCTAAGATTCTTGGGATTCGAATGATGCCAACCATTTCAAAGTATAATCATCCCAGCAGCTTTAATCAACGCCCATGTCAGACCACAAACAAACAAACCAACAGTTACAAAACTGATGTGACTCACCGATGAAGCCCCCTAGTACTCTTCCAGTCTGACATATCCCCTCAAAAATGGTCTTGTTACATCCACGAAGTTCCAGTAAATCCAACCAAGTAAAGTTTTTAGTCCAAAACACACTATTATACCGGTAAATATCCATGAACAGCTGCTGCATCGTTTGAAATGAATCGGTGGTTATCCACAAAGTTCGCTGCATTAGTGGTCGTTGCTTCCGAACAGATTTGGACAGTACACAGCCATTTGCGCCAAAATGGAGTCTGCACTCTAACCTTTCGATTGACACTTCACTCGACCAGTTACGAGCTTCCCTGCCCTGTCTACAGCCTGCTATAGCCAACGAGTGCCTGTGTTGAAACGAAGCTCATGCCTCCTTTTTTTGCGTGTAGCCCGAGCAACCAGCAACCAATCAAGACGACGATTGTTGCATTATAACACCAACGAGATTCTGGAAACGCCGATATATAGGTTGTTGGGGTGGCAAAAAGGCTGGCGCTGCCTATCGCTCGCGTAAGAGAATGGACAGAATATGGCTCAGCTGTGCGTAATGCGTGCTGTGCGTTCCGCAAAACAGAGCGAGGCAGACAGAGATTTCCAGCGAATGTTTGATGGTTGTTTACGGAGTTTGAAAGAAAAAATAGCCAAAAGGTTGCGAAAAAAATCATTTTCAGTTCAGAAGCTGCAGAGCTGTGCACTCGGCGTGCAAGTGATAGCTCAGGGGAAGAAATATCCGACCAAAACCCTGATGGCTCCGTAGCAGAGGAAATGTTTCTCGGGGGAGATGACATTACTCTTGACAAGTACGCATCATATTATAACTGATATTTCATTATATAATAACATTACATTTATATTTATTATTATTATTATTATTATTATTATTATTATAAAATTACATTACGTATTATTTGCATCTGTCACGGAAGGTGGAAGGACGTCATGTTTTCACTGGAGTTCACCGTCATGTTTTCACCGGAGTAATTCTGTGTAAATAATTACGGGAAAAGGATATTATAATATGATGCTGATATTATGATGATTATATTATTACCATATTACGCATTATTACCTCCGTTACCGAAGGTGGAAGGAAGTTATTTTTTCGCCGGCGTTGGTTGTTGTGGGAATTTAAATTTTCATCCCTGTAAGAAATCAGAGTGAGACAAAGTAAGTAAATAGGATCCATTTTACTATGTGCCACATAGGGTCTTCGTTACAGGCAAGAACGAAGACAAAGGAATCTCTCCTTTGCTTTGGATATATGTAAAAGCACAAAGTCAGAATCTCCTCCCCTTGGGGTTTATATGCACAAATTTGAGTTTATGCCTCAGTAACCTTTTAATTTTTTTATTTATCATATATTGTAAATAGTTTGCGATGGAAAGGTTATTTGTTTGTTTACCTTTCATGTAAAAAACATTTTTTTACATGACAGCACTTGTTTTGACTTTTATATGCACAAATTTGAGTTTATGCTTCAGTAACTTTTACTTTTTTTTATTGATCATATATTGTAAATATTTTACTGTGAGTTTGCTGCATAAAAGGTCATTTGTTTGTTTACCTTTCATATAAAAAAGCATTTTTTTTAACATAAAGGCACTCGTTTTGACTCTTATGTGCACAAATTTGAGCTTATGCATCAGTAACTTTTTTTCAGCAATATTGATAGTGAATCTGGATATAGGATTGGATTCCTCTAAGTGCCACCTTTTATTAGAGCCCAACATTATGACTGTAGGTTGAAGCGTTCAAGAGTTATGCCCTTTTATCCTAGGTATGTGACCATGGTTATCCAAGGGTCCTTTTGGGGTCTCCAAATGGCCATTTTTGGAAACGCCTAGACATGGCCTTAGAAAAACATGTGTAAAATGCTCATTTTCTGTAGGATTGTTATCAAATTTGAACTGGAACTAAGTAAGACTTCATGCTGTGGTCCCATTGTGTTTTTCAGCTAATAAGTCCCAGCTGCTCTCATCTACAGGCATCTGTTTGCAAAAAAAAATTTTGGCGAGAGTAAAAACCTTCTACTTCAGTGTGTTCCAGCTTGGATTACTCAATGACAGTAGCACTTAGAGTATTTCTTTTAGCTGTGGGAAAAACTTCAGAGTGTTTCCTTTCAAATGAGACCATAACCATCCATATAGTCCAAACGGTTCAAGAACAGCGTTCAATTTACTTTGGGTACGCTTTTCATAGGCATTTTAGGCAAATTTTCCCGGAGTTTTTTTAATTATAAAATGACAACGTTTCGATCCGACTCGGATCTTCGTCTGGTCAGCAATTCTCAAAAAGGGGGGGGGGGTTACACACCCATATTTATACATTATCCCCGCCAATAAGATGACAGGATTAATTATAATCTCCAATAAGGAAGGAGACTAAAAATTCAAATTCAAAATTCAAACATATATCACATAGACACAAAAGGAGCAAATAGGTATAGTTACACCAAAAAAGTAGAGCCACCCACTATATTGTGAAAATTGTACGTAAAAAGAAAAATACATCTTTAGATACCAAGGTGCATCACAATATAGGCATCAAAACCTTCTTAAAAAAGCAACAAGATATTCCGCCAATGTAGTATAAAAGGTGATCAAAGGAAAGATTTGAGATCAATTTCTTGATTGAGTCCTCTAGGTACAAGAGTCTGGAGGGTGAAAATGTAAAAACTTTCTCTTTTCAGCAAGAGGGCATTTGTGTCACCTCCTCTTCGAGGAATTTTAACGTGCTCAATGCCAATGTATCTCAGAGAGGCCACTGGGTGGTTGGCCTCTCTGAAATGCAGTGCCACCGGGCTACGCTGGTCCTGAGTCCGAATGCAACTCCTGTGTTCAGCTCTCCTTGTTTTTAGTGCCCTTTGTGTTTTCCCCACATATGCTGAACCACAAGGACATTTAATAAGATAAATCACATTTTTTGTAGAGCACGATACAACACCCTTTATTTTCATTGTTTTTCCTGAAACTGGGTGTATATAGGTGGAACATTTGTACGAAAAATTGCACTGAGCACAAGAGCCACAGGGATAATTACCTGATGGAGGATCAAGAAAGGTAGTGTTTCTGATGGGTAAGAGATCAGATTTTACCAACATTTGTCTCAGATTAGGGGGACGTTTATACACTACCTTGGGTAAATCCTTGAATTCATTTTGTAACTGTGGATCAGAACTCAAAATATGCCAATGCTTTCTTATAATTTTATAAAGTCCTTGCCCAGAGCTGAATATTTAAAAAAAACATCTCGGAGCATTATTTGCTCTTGATTTATCTTTTTTGATTAGGCTCTCTTCCTGTGTTATATTAACAAACCTGTCTCTGGCAGATTTTACTCAACTTTCATTGTACCCTCTTAATTTAAATCTATACTGTTATTCATCAGCTTGTTTCTCAAAATCAGTTTGTTTAGTGCAAATTCTTTTAATGCGACTAAATTGACTGATGGGAAGGCTTTTTTTCTGATGAACGGGGTGAAATGACTGCCCATGTAAAAAAGAACATTTGTCAGTTTCTTTTCTATATAGGTCTGTGACCAATGTACTGCCCTCTCGTAAAATAAGAATATCCAAAAAACTAATTCTTAGAGCATCATAACTGATGGTGAATTTTAAACATTCATGACAAGAATTGAGGTACTCATAAAACTGCAAAAGACCACCAACAGGACCATCATAGATCATAAAAATGTCATCCACATAGCGTTTCTATAATTTTATGTGGTTAAGGAAAGGATTTGTAGAAGAAAAAACATAGTCATTTTCAAAACAAACTACATATAAGGAAGTGAAATTAGGAGACATTTTACTGCCCATAGCTGTCCCTTTTCGTTGTCTATATAAAGAGGATACTTTCTCAAACATAAAAATGTTTTTTGAGAGAACAATCTCCGCCAATTCCCTTACACAACTAGTGCTCGGTACAGTCCTAGGAGGTCTTCTGTCCAAAAACAAGGTTAAAGCATTTAAACCACCCTGGTGATCGGTGTCCCACCCTATTATGCCAGTTCTCTATATCTTACCTAAAATTCATAAGAGTCTGGAAAACCTACCAGGTAGACCAATTGTTTCTGCCATCGGCTCATTAACTGAAAATATTTCCAGTTTTGTTGACTTTTTTTATAAAACCTTTTGTTACATCTCTTCCATCCTTTGTGCGTGATTCTATGGATATGATCAATATTCTGAAGATGGTAGCTGATTTGAGTACCAATACACACCTGGTAACTTTGGACATTCAAAATCTGTTTCCCAATGTCGATCACCAGGGTGGTACTTTGGAAGAACAGTTTTTGTGCACTACCTTATTGCTGACACATTTCTTGCTCGATATTCCTATAAGTGATAGGCAGGTAAAGTGGAAACACAGTCTAATGCCTTTTCCAGTAAATTGCTAGATTTTGAGCAAGGACATTTCACCATTGACGGAAAAAGCAATGGGTTTGTATTCTCACCTGCAACCACAATTTTGAAGGCTTAAAATTTTTAGCATACGCCTAATACGCCGCTTTTCATTTTATTTTTTAAAGCTCTGAGGTTTCTATTGGCTATTAATGACAGAGGATATCTCAGCTTGAACAATTTAACGAGTTCCAATGAATAGCTGTGCATTATATTAGGTTCCTAAGAATTGCACAATCAAATGGCTTTTTTATTGGTTTCTTGTCTGGTTACCCTGAAGAAAAGACCACTTGACATGATTGGTTTAGTACAGCCCAACATGTCATGCTCCCTCGTAAACTGTTTTCTGTCCAATCAAGCTGTCTGTGTTAGTTTCAGTCCCTTTTATTTTTTTTAACTCGTTCTTCAATTATTGTCTCATTTCACTTCCCTTCCTCCTTGTTCCATCCCTGTTCTCCTTCACTGTTGATTGATGCTCAGCGTTTTTTAGTTTCTGTGTCTTTTCTTCCCTGGATTTTTGCCTTGCGTTGTGCTTCTTGCTTTGCACTGTTTCAGCACTCTCATCTCCTGTATTCTATATTGTTATGGCCCCAATTTGTAATGACATTAACGACAGCAAAGGATGACAGACAAAAATTTTAAAACTAAAACAACTACAAAAACCAAACACTTTTAACTTAACTACTATCTACACTACAGACCAAGATTGATTAAATACAAAAACAGAAATATTTACAGTCCCTTTGGTGGGTTGCTTGGTGATGTCCTGGGTGAGGAAAATGCTCTCACACAGGCAAAAATCCACTAAAAGCTTCACAGGTCTTGAACAGAATGACAGGTCTGGTCACATGTATCCAACTCCTTGCAATTTCTCCTACTACTTCACTGTCTCAATTCTCACCGTTACATACTCTTTTGCAGACCCCTCCTACCTTTTAGGATTTTTAAAAAATTTTTCTCTGGGACTTGTCCCAGACATGCCTAAAACATGGCCAAACCTATATCCAGTCTGGGCTTAACAAAAAAAAGGTAAATACTGTCATCAAGTGGCCTCTATTCACATTACACCTCCATTCCAAAAGGGAAAAATTTTGACTCAAAGGCAAAATTTTTCTTTTCAATACAAAATGGTTAAGTGGAAACTTGTCCATACATGTAATACAATATTCGAATAAACGCGTGATATTTATACATACTTAACCACGGGATAAGCAATCAGCAATTACATTGTCAGTACCCTTTACATGCATAATTTCCAAGTCAAACTCCTGTAAAATCAAACTCCAATTCAACAATCTCCGATTCTTGTTTTTCATCTTACTCGAAAACATTAACGGATTGTGGTCAGTGTATACAATCATTTGCTTTTGCCCTGTACAAACATAAACATCAAAGTGTAGTAAAGATAGAACCAGAGCCAACAGCTCCTTCTCTATTGTGGAATAGTTCCTTTGGTGGCGATTGAACTTCCTGGAGAAGAATGCCACGGGATGCTCAATGTCATCAGAGTCACTTCTCTGTAGGAGCACAGATCCACAAGCTTGGTCGCTAGCATCGACCGCGATGGAGAACGGTCTGTTGAAGTCAGGAGATTTGAGCACAGGGAAGTGACACAGCAGAGACTTCAGGCGATCGAAGGCTCTCTGGCATGCATCATCCTAAGTGAACTTTACGCCTTTCTTCAGTTGGTAAGTGAGACTGAGAGCAATCTCAGCAAAGTTCTTGCAGAACTTGCGGTAGTACCCGATCATTCCAAGGAAGCGGCGCAAAGCTTTTTTGTTGTCAGGAACTGGAAAGTCCATGATGGCTTGGACCTGAGCATTTATGGGTGCCACCTTACCCTGGCCTATGACGTAGCCAAGATATATGACAGTAGCACAACCAAAGTCACTCTTGTTCAGGTTAACAGCCAGGTTAGCCTGGGTCAGGCGCTGGAACAACATCTCTACATCTTTTAGATGTTCTTCCCAGAAGTAACTCCATGTGATCAGGTCATCGATGTATGCCCCCGTGTGTGGCAATCCGGCGATTGTAGACGGTATCATCCTTTGGAACGTGGCTGGGGCATTTTTCATGCCAAAGGGTAGGACTTCATACTGGTATAACCCAGATGGTGTGGCAAAAGCAGAGATGCTCTTGGCCCTCTCAGTTAAAGGCACACACCAATAACCCTTCAATAAATCAATCTTGGTCAGAAACTTTGCTTGCCCTACTCTATCAATACAATCATCAATCTTAGGTATTGGAAACACATCAGTTCTAGTTACAGCATTGACTGTGCGATAATCTGTACAGAATCTAGTACTTCCATCATGTTTTGGAACTAGCACACAGGGTGAACTCCAATCTGAGTTGGAGGGTCTGATAGTATCATGTTCTAACATGTACTCAACCTCTTTCTCAGCAATCTTTCTCTTTTCAGGATTCATCCGGTACGGATGCTGTTTAATTGGCTTGGCATCACCAACATCGACACCATGAGAGGCTATAGAAACTCTCTTTGGAACATCAGGAAACAGATACTCATATTTCTTGATCAACCTCTCAAACTGATCTCTCTGTGAGGGTTCTAAGTGCTGGAGTTTTACATCAAGATTTTGCAACACTTCATAGTTTGACAATTTACATGAAAGAACTTCAGCTTTAATTCTGGGTTCACCATCTTGAAACTCCCCCTCATCTTCACAAATCTCGGCTATTGGAGGATCTGAAATGAAAGCTGCCACCCTAGCATTTCTATCATGATAAGGCCTCAGCATGTTAATGTGACACAAGTGTTTTGGCTTTCTCCTATCTGGAGTCTTTACAATGTAATTGAGATCATTGAGTTTTGTCAGAATTTCATAAGGACCATGAAATGTAGCCTGCAATGGATTGGACTGCAAGGGAAACAACACAAGGACCTTGTCTCCTGGTTTAAACTCACGGCTTCTAGCCTTATGATCATACCAAGTTCTCATTTTTCCCTGACTTGATTTCAAGTTCTCTTTGGCTAGGTCACATGCTGCACGCAATCTGTCCTTGAACTTGCTAACATAGTCTAACAGACTGATATGCGGTTCTTTCTCTTGCCATTGTTCACTCAACAATAGCAAAAGTCCTCTGACTTCATGGCCAAACACTAGCTCAAACAGACTGAATCCAGTAGACTCCTGCACTGCTTCTCTAGCTGGAAACAACAGCTATTGAACACCTTCATCCCAGTCTTTCTCATGGTCATAACAATAAGTCCTCATCATTGTCTTGAGAGTGGAATGAAACCGCTCTAAGGCACCCTGACTTTCTGGATGATAGGCACTAGAAAGAATCTGCGTTGCACCTAGTTCATACACCACCTGCTGAAACAATCCAGAAGTGAAATTGCTACCTTAGTCTGACTTAACTTCCCTGGGAAGGCCAAACAACGTGAAAAACTTTATCAAAGCCTTTGAGATTGCAGTTGCCTTGATGTTGCGTAGAGGTGTGGCTTCAGGGAATCTGGTAGATGCACACATGATTGTCAACAAGTACTGATTTCCAGATCTAGTCTTGGGTAATGGACCAACACAATCAACAATGACCTTAGAGGAGGGCTCCCCCAATGCTGGGATAGGCTGCAATGGAGCTACAGGTGGGTCTAACTGGTGTTTTCCAACTACCTGACAAGTATGACAGGTCCTGCAAAACTTGGAAACATCTTCTCAAAGTCCAGGCCAGAAGAAGTGTTTCATGATCTTATCAACAGTCTTGTTAACACCAAGATGACCTCCTAAGGGCAAACTATGAGCCATTGTTAAGATCTCATTCCTGTAGACCTTCGGAACAACAATTTGCCTTACCACTGGCCAATCTGCACTGGCAGGGATATCAGGAGGGCGCCGCTTCCGCATCAACACACCATCCTTGAGATAATACCCAACTGGAAATGCGTCTATTTCTTAATCAGGAAGGGCGCTCCTCTTTAGTACACAAATTTCAGGATCATTAGTTTGCTCCTCAATCAACCGCTTTCTGGACAGAGACAAGTCTCCAGATACATCAGAATCACCAGACCCATCTGGCTGGCTGAACAAAGAACTGATAAAAGTATCTGATAAGTCCTCAAACGGAGAAATCATAGTAGGCCGAACAGAGTCATGGGGCGAACCACCTGAGTCATGACTATTCAATGTGCTGGACGGCAGCACATTATCATCTTCTTGAGCCTTCTTGGCCATAGCAAGAGTCACTGCACAAGAAGGATACAAAGATGGGTCTTCATCGCCATCTTCAGTGCTCGGCTGTGAAGTTAGATGAACAGGGGGAGCTACATTGCCCCCAGCCAGGTCATTACCTAGCAACAGAGAAACACCCTTTATAGGTAGACTTGACATAAGTCCCACCTTTACCTGTCCTGTAACTAAATCTGACTTCAAGAATACAGAGCGCAGGGGTACCGATACAGTCTTCCGTTCAATACCTTGTACAAGTATGAAATCCCCTGAAGCGGTCTCATCACGTAACTCCAAGGAGTCCATCAACAAAAGTGACTGAGAAGCTCCAGTATCCCTTAGGATATATATGGGGACAGGAGTGGTATGCTCATTCAGAGCCACAAATCCCTCTGACACAAATGGAAGAAATTCCTCCCTCACAAAGGCAGCAGTATCAGGCTTTTTAGCCCCACAAGAAGCAGGCAATTTAGCAGATCGGTTATTTACCACAGGGGTTTCTAACCTTGTTTTCACAAAGGCATTTTGTTTGGTATCCTTTTCTTTTTCTTTCTAAGCTTTAAGGAACCAACAGTTAGTTTTAACATGACCAGATTTCTTGCAATAATTGCAAACTAGACCACTTTTATCATTGTCAGCTTTCACACTTTGATCAGACCTGTTACTGGATTTCTGAGCACCATCACCAGATTTGTCTTTGTCTTTGGGTGAGGAATCTTGGGTATCACCATTACCTTTATTCTGAAATTGGAACCATCTATTGTTACTGCTAGACTGAAATTTGGACATATGTGTGAGAAAATATTCATCTGCAAAATTGGCAGCTGACTGCAAATTCAGTGCTTGCTTCTCATTTAGGTAGGTCTTAATATCATCCTTAACACCGTTCTTGAATTCTTCAACTAACACCATCTCTTTTAGTGAGTTGAAATCATCCTTGACTTCCATAGAAGTACACCAGCGCTCAAAGCAAACCTTCTTCTCATTAGCAAATTCCACATAAGTCTGATTTTCAGATTTCTTCAGACCTCTGAATTTCTGTCAGTAAGCCTCTTGAACCAACTCATAAGATCTCAAAATAACCTTTTTGACAACCTCATAATCAGAGGAATCATCTGCAGACAAAGCCGAATAGGCTTGTTAAGCTTTACCCTTGAGGACAGTTTGCAACAACAGAGGCCAGTGTTCCTTTGGCCACTGGCAACTCTTTGCTACCTTTTCAAAACAGTGGAAATAGTTGTCAACATCCTTTTCCAAAAATGGAGGCACCACAGTTTTACCTCCTGGCTAGCCAGAAATTTATTTTCAGATTCAGTTTTCATTTTTAGTTGCTCCATTTGGAGTCTTTCTTCTCTATCCAACTTCTCTAATTCAAAATCTCAAAGTCTCTGTCTCTCTCTTTCTGCTCTTTCCTCGTTCCTCCCTTTCAATCTCTACCATTTTTAATTTAAGTTCCATTTCTATATTTGGATTTTCCACTGGAAATTGTTCCAGATCTCCTGGTGCAAACAAATTTTCATCAATGTAATATTCAACTATCTCTCTAGCCAGTCTTGCTTTTCGCATGGCTGGTTTTACCTCTGTCAGCTCCAAATGTCTGCATATTTCCAGCAATTCTGTCTTTTTAAAAGACTTCAAAACCTCAACGGTTGGTGATGCCAAGAAATCATCCATTGCTGTTGATCTGTCAATATATATAGGTAAATTCACAAAAACAATTTTACAATTTGAAATGTTAAATTTTCAATAAATGACTCTCACAATGTTCTATCCCGGACTTGAGCCCCCAATTTGTTATGGCACCAATTTGTTATGACATTAACGGCAGCAAAGGATGACAGACAAAAATTTTAAAACTAAAATACATTTAATTCAACTAAACACTTTTAACTAAACTACTATATACACTACAGACCAAGATTGATTATATACAAAAACAGAAATATTTACAGTCCCTTTGGTGGGTTGCTTGGTGATGTCCTGGGTGAGGAAAATGCTCTAACACAGGCAAAAATCTACTAAAAGTTTCACAGGTCTTGAACAGAATGACTGGTCTTGTCACATGTATCCTTCTCCTAACAATTTTTCCTACTACTTCACTGTCTCAATTCTCCCCGTTATATACTCTTTTGCAGACTGGCGCCCCCAGGGGTGGGGTGGGGGGGGGGGGGGGGGGTGCGAAATCCTAATTTTGCCTTGGGCACCAAAATGGCTGGGGCCAGCCCTGAATATTAGCATTTCTGGTTTATAACGATATGCAAACGCCTTTGGCAAGGATTACAGCTGAAAGTGTTTCCCTACTATTTGTAAAAAGTTTGAGGGATTTTTTTTATCATTCCTCCATGCAGAGATCCTCAATATCATAGGTATTTTTGGGTTTGGATGTAATAGATCGCCATTTCCATTTCAGACTCTCTGATCTTGATGGCATTTAGTTCCTGAGCCTGAGAAAGCCAGTACAGGACATGGAAGTTGTTTTCACTTTATCATTTCAGTGCTAATTCATTATGCAATAGATTTAGGGCTGTAATTTCTTCGCGCAGCGCAGGTGGCGAAGCGTGGCGCAGCGCTCGCAGTGGTAATTTTGTCCGGCGCAGCCCGCACAGTGGTAATTTCGTGAGGTGCAACACTGTGCGCAGACGAACGTGCGCCGAGATGGGTGTGGCGGCGTAGAAGGGGGAGGTGTCACTTATTCATCAAGACGCAGTGACAATCTCGTAGAAAATTCACATTCTGTGCAGTGGTAATTTGGCTGACCGGCGCGCAGTGCGTACACGTCACCGAAACCTCACAGGCAGGTCTCCAGAATGTCAGGCACATTTCAATACAGTAAATAATTACAGCAACCACTGTTCAATGTAACTATCTGAATCAGCAAATAAATTATAGTATCTATATGGATTGTCGATGTCAGATCAAAGGCGGTTGGCACAAGTGATGGTAACTCGACCTGACTTAATCAACGCAACTGAATCAATGATGCAAATTAACAACTTCACATCTTTCTCAGCCAACCACAAACTGCCTCGGCATCAGGCAGTGCGTATATAATGCTTGCGTTTTATGCTCAGTAAAGCCGCTTGCACACTGGACGCGAAATAAATTTTTTGCACGACTGATTACAGTCAAAGTCAATTCAAAGAGCTATCGACTTTTCTTGGTCTTTTTATTCGTCTGTCTTCTTCCTTTGAAGATAGACAACAGTCTTTATTCGGTCTTTCTTTTGAAAATTAGTCAGATGGATTGAACACATTCACGCTTTATTTCCACAGCAGAGATAAAATAGTGCTCACAATCAGAGAGTAAATCAATTCCATGACCATTGACAGTGTGAATAAATGATCGCATACACGATCAAGCCTGTCCGAAGCGAAATGCAAAATACTCCATGTCCAGCACCAAGCAAAAAATAGAAGTATTGATATGAGAACAGATTTACAACGGAATAAAGAATATAAATACATATACATCACCAACCAACAGAACATCCAAAAAAGATGACCCGCAAATAAATTAATCGCATTGTTCATTGGATGTTCTGTTGTTAAAATGTTTATTTTTATTCTTTATTTCGTTATCAATCTGTTCTAATCGTCCCCTTTTTTTTGGCTTTCAGACATGAAAGCATTGTACATTGTCACGCACCAATGTCGACTGACTTTATTGAGCAGAGCTTAAACAGAAACATTGATTGAAATTCTCAGAACTCATCTTGAGGAACTGAGCCCTCTTATCAAAACATTCACGTTTAATTTCTAAAAGAGTCAGTAGATTTGAAGAAATTAAAAACAATAGACTGTCGGACACGGAGATATATTAAAACCCTGTCAGACTTTTGGACAAAAGTTACTGCTTTAAACGCAATCTGTCGAGCGAAAAATTTGTTTCGCGTCCAGTGTGCAAGTGGCTTAATACTAGGCTACTATTATTGTCACTTAGGTTTTATCATTTTTAGTGGGGGAAAGGAATACAGCCTGATTGCTATGATCTCGTACTGAGTTAAGATCACATATTGAAAATAATTGTGTAACGTATCTTGCATTGTTGTCCATGCATGTTAATCCCAAAATTTTAAGCAGCAACAGGCTGTAATAATAGGAACGCGCTATCCATCGTTTCTCTTGCCATTGAGCAATATTTGACTCGGCTGTGTTATACCCAAACACAGCTTCTTTGCCAACTTGCGCTGGAAGGAGGGACAGAGGCGGAACAGAGGAGTACTGGCGCCAGGCTGCGCCGGGCACGAAATTGCAACATACGCCTGGACACACCCCATTGGCGCGGCGCACCCCCCATTCGCCGCGCCTGTTCTACGAAATTAGAGCCCCTAATGAGCATTTTACTGCAGGCAGGAAATACCTCTACTTATATCCACTTTCTCCCTTGCCATCTTGGACTCATTCAATTATAATTGTGCATCCCATCCAAAAAGTTTGTTGCTGTGGTTGTGGCATGTGTATTGTCTTTAGACTTGGAGACACTAAGAAGCTGCTAACCGCTGCAATTTCTAAACCATGATCCTTAGGTTCTTCATTGCCTCCCTAATCATCCTCTTCACCAGCCATGGAGACATCATTCCCCTTTTCACCCTTTTTCTTATCAGAATTCTTCCATTCCACGTACTACTTTCTTATCATTGCCCTCAAAGTGCTAAGTGAGATTTTTAACTGTTCACGTATTCCTTGGATACCATATTACCTCACGTGTGAAGTTCAGTTGACATCTGTCTCATTTGATTTGCTTTCTCCCTTGGTGATTGATGACAGAGGGACTCAACAAGTATTTCTCCCCAATTCATATCCTTTTGGAAACAAGTCTTGCTGGAAAGACAGATGGACAGACAGACAGTATAGTTCCTTTAACATGAAATGAGCTTAAGAAAAAGATACTACCAACTTAACTTTGTTCGATTTTATTAAATATAATTGCAAGGGGCGCCATTTTTACTGGAATGCCATATAAATAGAAAGTTGCAGTAAATTATGAGAAACACTGAAACATGAGATTGCATCACTGAAATAGAAGTAAAAGGTATTCTTACATGTTTAAATGAGTTTATTATTAATATAGTTAAATTTATCTTGTTGTTTTTATAAGTCTTCCCTCATCACTTTTATCAAGTGTGCCAGAAATTTTGGGCCTGACTGCTAGAGTCATTATAAATGTCATTTTAAGACAGACTTGTTTTTAGTAAAATTTGTGCCTGTCCACAGAAGTGAGTTACAGAAATCCCTTGGTTATGGTCACCTGGGGTCAGTGCAGCTGTCAGTGTGTCACATCTGAACTCTTGGGTTTGTGGCTCATATAACAAGCATGAAACAGAGCAGACCTACAGTGCATACTTTGCATGCACCACGCTAAATGTCCCCACTAGAAGTCTGAGTGCATGTGTGACCACAATTTGTAACGCATAACCCTCAGCAGCAGTTTGCAGCATCATGGAAAAAAGCAGGAAGTATTATATGTTTACATTTACAGTTGATACTTTGTTATCTACTGAGGAAATAAAATGACATTATATTGGAAAACTGACCAGGCAATTATGATATGTGAGCTATTGTAAGCTAATGCAATGGTATTTTATAAGGCAGTTGATGTGGTTCATTGATCCTCATTCATAGGTACCTGTGTTGATAAAATATTGATTATGCAGATGTCCAAGAGGAATTGAACAGGTGTGTATCTGAATTTGTAATTTGCTGACCAAAATTAAAAATTATAATTTTGAAAATTTTCAAAAACATTAAACAATATAAAAGATGTGCTGTAACAGCTATAAGAACTAATTCAGGTATGAATGACCCATATTAGGTTTGATTTTTCAGAGCTTTAGGTGGCGCTTAAGATATGGCCAAATGTGCAATGCAAGGATGTTCCCCCCGGTCAGATTTACAGATGATGATTGGATTCAACATGCAATTTTAAATACCCACTCTTTTTTGTTTAGGAAAAAATTTTGTTGAATTTATCATGCCAGCCAGCACCAACCTGAACTGTCAGCTCTTAGTTCCTGTGCTTTGTCATCTCTCTGGCCTTTCATGCAGAACATTTTTTCACCTGTCACTCGCTTCACTGCACCCTTGGACCGATCCTGTGAATCTCCTGCCACCTTATGCACACAATCCCAGTCTCTCAGCAGGAACAAAGTCTACATACTGCACACCGCTGTCTGGAGCAATCAAACTATAAACAATTTTGAAAATAAAAACATAATGAGCTCGAAATTCATAGACCAAGCACAGGCGTGGCGAATAGAAGGAGTGCCGCGCCAATGGGGTGTGCCCAGGCGTATGCTGCGATTTCATGCCCGGCGTAGCCTGGCGCAAGTACCCCTCTGTCGCTCCTGCCGGCGAGGCAAAGAGGGAGAATAAAAGACTTAAGTGGGTTTAAAACAGCCAAGTCAAATCTTTACCAGTAAAATGAGCTCCTCTCCTCACCTTTAAAGTGTTGAAATAAAGAAGTCTCTGTCCTATATCTGCATGATGCGTTAATGTTTCATTTTACTTTGCTGTTTCAGGCATGTTTTCTGCACCGCTTACGTCTATGTTAAGCATTACGAATATGAGGCATTCTGGAATAATTACCATTAGTGAACTTGAATTGAATTTCAAAACGAAACTACGTCAGATCGTTCAAACTTATGAAGTTGGAATGAAATACGACGGTTGCTCATTTATTTCTTCTGCCTGCATCATTGGGAAGAGAAACAATGGATAGCATGTTCTTAGTATTAAACCCTGTTGCTGCTCAAAATTTTGGGATTGTGGTGGGCTACGAGGGATGACTTCGTAAAACAGCCGTCTCCCAAAATTTTTTCCCAAATGGGGAGTTTTTTTCTCTCCCTGAAGAGTTCTTAGGATTTTTGAGCCCAGACTTTTCAATATTTGCACCTGTTTTGCTGTTAAGTTTCTATGTGACATTGTTTTTGAAAAAAACCTCCTAAACTCCAGTGATGTCGCGTGACAGCCTTCAGCATGCCTGCGTTTCGTTGTCCAATCACGTGTCCTCTTTCGGTTGCAGCTCTGATATTTCATTCATTGCTTCCACCTTCCACCTGTGTTTAATTCTTGGTCTCGCGAAACTCTGAATGAATGCGTTCTCTGATAGGATATGACTAACCCGTACTAACTAGCACTTATTTGAGGGTGATTGTACCAAACCAGTGAAGTTGGCATGTTGTGTAAATCGTAAATTAAAACAGAATACAATGATTTGCAAATCCTTTTCAACCTATGTGATAATCTCAACGTTGAGAATGGTCGCACATCCAAATAAACAAATCAAGACGGCATATAGATATACCTTTATTATCGGCAAACACTAAAAAGCGCTAACGCGTTTCGGCTAAATCAAGCCTTCGTCAGAGCGCCTTTTCAACCTATATTCAATTGAATACACTGCAAAGACAAGTTTCTTAATGTTCGAACAGGTAAACTTTGTAATTTTGTGCAAATATTAGCTCATTTGGAATTTGATGCCTGCAACATGTTTCAAAAAAACCTGGCACAAGTGGCAAAAAAGACTGAGAGAGTTGAGGAATGCTCATCGAACACTTATTTAGAACATCCCTCAGGTGAACGGGCTAGTTGGGAACAGGTGGGTGCCATGATTGGGTATAAAAGCAGCTTCCCTGAAATGCTCAGTCATTCACAAACAAGGATGGGGCGAGGGTCACTACTTAGGGAACAAACGCGTGAGCTGATTGTCGAACAGTTTAAAAACAACATTCCTCAATGAGCTATTGCAAGAAATGTAGCGATTTCATCATCTACGGTCCGTAATATCGTCAAAAGGTTCAGAGAATCTGGAGAAATCACTGCATGTAAGCGACAAGGCCGAAAACCAACATGAAATGCCTGTGACCTTCGATGCCTCAGGCGGTACTGCATCAAAAACCGACATCAGTGTTTAAAGGACATCACCACATGGGCTCAGGAACACTTCAGAAAACCACTGTCAGTATCTACAGTTTGTCGATACATCTGCGAGTGCAAGTTAAAACTCTGCAATGCAAAGCGAAAGCCATTTATCAACAGCACCCAGAAACGCCGCCGGCTTCTCTGGGCCCAAGTTCATCTAAGATGGACTGATGCAAAGTGGAAAAGTGTTCTGTGGTCTGACGAGTCCAAATTTCAAATTGTTTTTGGAAACTGTGGACGTCGTGTCCTCCGGACCAAAGAGGAAAAGAACCATCTGGACTGTTGTAGGCGCAAAGTTCAAAAGCCAGCATCTGTGATGGTATGGAATGTATTAGAGCCCAAGGCATGGGCAACTTACACATATGTGAAGGCACCATTAATGCTGAAAGGTACATACAGGTTTTGGAGCAACATATGTTGCCATCCAAACAATGTCTTTTTCATGGACGCCCCTGCTTATTTCAGTAAGACAATGCCACTCCACATTCTGCACGTGTTACAACAGCATGGCTCCGTAGTAAAAGAGTGCGGGTACTAGACTGGCCTGCCTGTAGTCCAGACCTGTCTCCCATTGAAAATGTGTGGCGCATTATGAAGCGTAAAATACGACAACAGAGACCCCAGACTGTTAAACAACTTAAGCTGTACATCAAGCAAGAATGGGAAAGAGTTCCACCTGAAAAGCTTCAAAAATTGGTCTCCTCAGTTCCCAAACGTTTACTGAGTGTCGTTAAAATTAAAGGCAATGTAACATAGTGGTAAAAAGGCCACTGCACCAACTTTTTTGCAATGTGTTGCTGCCTTGAAATTCTAAGTTAATGATTATTTGCAAAAAAAAAAAAAAGTTTCTCAGTTTGAACATTAAACATCTTGTCTTTGCAGTGTATTCAATTGAATATAAGTTGAAATGTATTTGCAAATCATTGTATTCTGTTTTTATCTACGATTTACATAACGTGCCAACTTCACTGATTTTGGGTTTTGTAAATATTTCATCATGTTGTATTAACCTTAATTAACTCATTAGCGAGTACGTGTGTTCCTAGCTTTAGTAATTCCTGCCTAAGCTGTCTCTGATTAACTGCATTTAAAGCTGTGCTTTTCTTCGTTTCTCTCGTGGTACTTTTTACTCGTCACGTTTAGATTACCTTAATCTAAACTGTCTAGTTTGATTTATGGTCTCAGCGTCTTGTCTCCAGTCATTATTGTTAACCTGGTTCTTGTGTAATTGTTTATTAATCCCATGTGTTTCTGTTCCAGGCGAGATTGCATTCCGAGTCCCCGACTCCTCTCGTGACTTTAAATGTGGCAGAGATGGGCGGGATGATCAGACGGAACCTTTTTTGACTCTGCTCTCCATGGTGAAATCTCAGCTCCTTACGCTTTCCAAGTATTTCCTTTGTATGACTCCCGAGTCTTGTGTCTCCCAGTGTGTCTGTCAGTCTAGTTAGGTCCAGTTTTGTTTTTCTAGTTTAGCCACTCTTGGAGTGAGTATTTCCCCCTGCCTTGGGCAGTCCTTAGTTTTCCCATTTGTTCAGTGCATGTGCACGGGGTTTTATTTCTGGCGTGTCTACCCATTTTCTCATAGTGTTTTGTGTTTCAATGAACATTTCGGTTCCTGCATTTGGTGTTCCCCTGACCTCTTCTTAACACAAATGGCGCTAACAGAAAATAATTCAAACTGGCACTGGGTACAAGAATTGTATGGAACTGTCTGAACCAGGCATGGAGTGAACAGGATCAATGGGGAGAGGCAAGCCATAGTCAGACAAATTTGAAGTCAGAACCAGGAAGGTGAGATAGGGGTATAGGACATATTTCACTCTGTACACTCTCAAACCCCAAAGCTTGGAGGAACCGGCTGACGTGCCACACTTGAGCTTAACAGCACAGGGAGATAACCCTATTAAAATGGTTACTTGATCCTCCAATGACAGAGGGTAAGAGTTTTCAGAAGAACGAGCTTGGAATGCAATGAGGAGAAACAATACAGTGAACATAGAACAAAACTTAAATACACGCTACAACAATTAACAACAGAAAATAGGTCAGAGTGGGAGCGCAAAGGGAAGAGTGATGTACAAGTAAATAATTAAATGATGAGTACTAATTGTTATGATTCTGCCTTGTATGCTTGTGCGTTTTTCCCCTGTGTCTCTCTTGATTTGTTTTTCAGCTCCATCCCCTCGGTCTGACCGTTGATTCCCTCTTGCCCTGACTCTTGTGATGTGTGACAGCCCTGAGCATGCCTGAGTCTCGTGCAATCATGTTTCCTCTTTCGGTTTCGGCTCTGGTATTTCATTCATTACTTCCACCTGTGCTTAATACTGGGTCTCGCAAAACTCTGAGTGAATGCATTCTGATAGGGTCATTACTAACTGTACTAACCGACTCTTATTTTAGGGTGTGTATATATTTCGTCACATGGTATTAACCTAATTATCTCATTAGCGTGTGTGAGTGTTTCCAGCTTTTGTAAATTCCTTCCCAAGCTTTCCCTGATTAACTGTGTTTAAAGCTATGCTTTCTTTTGCTGTTCTCGTGGTGCTTTTTACTCTTCACGTTTAGATTACCTCAGTCTAAACTGTCTAGCTTGATAGATCGTCTTATCATCTTACCTCGAGTCTTTATTGTTTACCCGGTCCTTGTGAATTTGTTCATTAATTCCATGTGTTTCTGTTTCCCCTTGAGATTGCCTTCCATATTTCCCGCCTCCTCCCATGTGTACTGAAGCAGGGAAGATTGAAGAGACCTTTGTTTTCCTTAGTATGATTCCCTAGCCTCCTGTGTCCCTGCATCCACATCTTGTCTACCCCCTTGTCTAAGTCTCCTAGTGTTCCCGTCAGTTTAGTTTAGGTCCAGTGTTTGTTTTTTAGCCTAGCCACTCGAGGAGTGTGTACTTCTGTTCCCCCCCTGCCTTGGGCAGTGTACCTTAGTTCTCTCAGCTGTTCAATGCATGTGCACGGTGTTTTGTTCTTGGACTGTCTGCCATTTTTCTCCCTCGTTGTGTTCAATAAACACTTCTGGATCTTGCATCTGGTGCCCCCCAGACTACTTGCTTAACACTAATTTAGGGAAATAGAAGAACAAAACTGACAAAGGTGGCTGGATTGTGGGAAAAAACAACTCAGACTCAGGATCTTTCAATAATGTTGACCTCACTTACTTAACAGAAGGCTTTCTGACAGTCAAATGGGAAACCATTTTGAGCAGTGAATAGATGACATCTCTGACACATATCAGACCAATGCCGGGGTGGCCGTTGGGAGAGCTGGGTTCCCGGTGGGCTGGGCAGCACTTCACTCACTATGGACAAGCCTTCTTACATTAAGTCTTAGAACGCTTGTCATAATGCTATGGCGGCCATATCTTTCTATAGAGACCGCATTTGCAACGGTCTATTATTATACTAAAATGTACCTTTTCTTACTAATGAAAATACGTTGTTTTTATATATACCTGTTCAACATCGTCAAATACTCACCCATGGTGACTCAAGATGCAATGTAAATCTTAATTCATGACGTGGTAGGCCTAGCTACATTGTCCTATGCATTTTAATAAATTGTTACAAAAAATAAATTGTTTATTAAGGCATGTAAAAAGCGTTCAAAACACAGCCTATAGGCCTACTAAATATTTTGCTTGTTTTGCTCTCAGAAGTTAGGCTACAGTGGAACAAGGATTGATGGGAATGGGAGCTGGATTGTCCAATCATAGCCTTTCTGCCACTCGACGTGCATGATCAGCAAGCGTGTTCTGTGCGTGCGCGGGAGTGATTCTCGGGTTATGCGTAGTTGCACCTGAGAGGTGCGTTGTGGATGGAGGGCAAGAAGAGGCCAGGAGGGGCCGCAAAGGCCAGGATTAAAAAAAGAAAGGCACTAGAAGAAGATCCTTCCAAATGTGTGAAGCGGCCAGATCTATTTTCCCAAGGACAGAGCCAATTTGCATTTGGTAAAGAGAAATGGTTAACGTTTGCAAAGCTATAAGGTCTGATATAGGCTAGACGTTTGGAAAGCTAAAACCTGTTCTTATAAGCACAGTGCAGCCTAGGCTAAAATTCAATCTCCTTCAGTGACGGTTCGTCGGCCGAAAGAAAGGGAAGCCAAAACCTCGCCCTTCAAAGCATAATGACTTAAACCTCTCGTAGTTTACTTTCCTTGATCAGCAGGTGCTTATACCAATTGGTAGAGGGACAGTCAAATTTATTTTTGATAGCAAATGAGGTCTCAAATTATCAAGTACGTTTTTATTAATTAGTTTGCGAGGCTTCTTTCGCAACAAGAATCCGTTTTCTACAATCGTAATTCAGCGGCGTAGCCAGCGGGGGTGCTGAGACACGTCCCTTTTTGACTGCAATTAGTAGTTCTCAATTATTTTCTTTTAGTGACGCGTTTTCCAATTATCGTAATTGGCAACCGAAGACACGGTTTCTCTCCGTATGCGATCTAACAGCGATTAAATCATGGGCTAAATTCAATCCAGTTGCGGAACACGAACAAAGAATTGGATCGCAAAAAACTTCTGTTTAAAACAATTATTAGCCCTGACCTGTTCTCAGTCATTTTCATAATTAACAGAGGGTTCACTCCGAGAGCACTCCACATTTAACATGTGCGGCTTGTTCTTCCCGATCAGGAACAGGTCAGGACTAATAATTGTTCTAAATGGAAGTTTTCTGCAACCCAATTCTCTGTTCTTGTTCCACAACTGGACAACTTTGCAGTCTACTTTTAACATATTTTAGGGTTGAAAAACTCCTTTCACAGGCAACCTGTGTGCTTGAAAGTGTCAAAAGAAACTGGTATTCCATACCAATGAAATGGTAGGCATCGGTGAAGAGGTTGTACTGTGAGAGAATTAGGTAGACACAGATGGGGCAG
Source organism: Gymnothorax reevesii (assembly GCA_029721435.1). NCBI lineage: Eukaryota > Metazoa > Chordata > Actinopteri > Anguilliformes > Muraenidae > Gymnothorax > Gymnothorax reevesii. Next base: position 111,772,919 of record CM056573.1, read on the forward strand.
TTTTTGCAAGAAGAACAGGTCCTGCTTTGAAGTTCAAACTCCATCTCTGTGAGTCCACCATCCTCCTCATCTGCCTCTGTCTCCTCACTTCCTATCCTAACCACATAACCCTCCAGAGGGGCTTTCTTTAGCTGCACCCACTGAGATGCCACACTGTGGCTGTTGATGCTTTGAATCAGGTACTGTCTGATCAGGTACTGGCATAGGCCTGTTGTACAACCCAAAAACAGAGAGAGTCTGCAAGAAACCCAAATATAGCTTTCTTTTATTTCAAATTATTTATTCAATATTTTGTAACATTTGATTTCACTGCTTATATGAAAGACTATTCTTTTCAACTTGTACATTTCTGAGTTTTGTTTTAGGGAGTTTCCAGTTGGAAATGTGGACTGCGGTTTGAACTTTCCCACTAAGATTTATGTTGTATAGGTCACTAGGCTACATTATGCACTTTTTAGTTAATTAACAAATTCAGCAGAATGTTTAAGTGAAGTGTTATTCCATAAGGTGGTCAACAAAAACCCAATAAAAAGGGACAGAAAATATTAAGTTGATCAATTACGTTTCATTTAATAAAATGCCTCCACCGTAAAAAGTGGGCCGGTGTATGCGTGAAATTGCCGGGCTGAAAAATGATCCCACCCCGGCCCTGTATCAGACCCAAAGTTTTGCATGATCGACCATGTTACTATACATTAGACCAAAAAGTTCTCTGGGACGACTTCTGATACAGGTGCCAGAGTAAGGAGTAAGAGATTTGTTGAGTCACAGACAGGATTTGTATCCTGGCTTCACGTTTGTATCAAATTGTTGATTAGCCCAATGTGGTACTTGTCAGCAAATAATGGAAATGCCCCAAGCCAAAGTAAAAAATGTTAACTTGAGGAATATGTTGTTGGAGAGTTTTTTTGTCACGTGCAATTCCAACAGCATTTCCACAATAACCCTGCTACACCAGTACAGAGGTAGCAAGCTTCATTGAAGTGAGTACAAAAGTAAAAGTAGCCATCTACCCTCCAAACTACCTGTTTGAGGATCTATGATTGTATTCCTAATGGAACATCTGGTGGGGAAAAAAATCAAGACAACAAAATCTTCTCAGCTTTAAATGCAGATCTCATTGCATTTCCAAGGCCCTCACGCTTCAGTTAGCGACACAAACCTAACCAACCACGGGGGGAGTGCGGCTCGAGACATGGTCCATCATCTGTCACCACAAATTAATAGAGCCATATCAATGTGACAGCCCTTCAGTCTGAGTATGGTCATTTGTGCTCCCGAAACTGTGAAGCCTCAGTGATTGATAAGGGCACCAGACAGGCGTCCTTATCCTCCCCACGGCACTTGCCTGACCTGCGTGACTGACCAGGGGTGGTATTACAAACAATTAAACCTTAAAATTGGAGACTAACAGGCCACACTCACAGGCATGGTGATAAACTCCGCTAACAAAATTTTTCTGTGACTCAACGGTCCGCTGACGACAAAGAGGGCTGGGCCTTCATTCCAAGTTAGTTCATCTTCACTGTCTTCTTTTTACATAACTTGTCTTGTGCTACATGACTGGGAATAGCCTGTCTCCCTTGCAGCATTGGCTGTGGATTGCATGTATCAGATCGTCAAGATAAGCAGATTGTTGCTGTGTATGAATATACTGGGGTCGATTGATCCCGTTAACTGACGTGGCTATAGGGGTAATCTTTGTATGCATGCAGTGCTTTTTTTTTTAAACAGAGAAAAGGACCTTTTTTGACTAATGTGATTAATATTGTCTATATTTATTCAATCATAATTTTTTTTTTTTTACAAAAACAATGTCACTTAGATACTTAACAGCAAAACAGGTGCACATATTGAAAAGTCTGGGCTCAAAAATCCCAAGAACTCTTCAGTGAGAGAAAAAAACACCCCATTTGGGAAAAAATTTTGGGAGACTGCTGTTTTACAAAGTCATCCCTCGTAGCCAGCCACAATGTCCCCAGTTAACATTAGGCTGAGTGGTCTCAGGGTGGTAATGGGAAACTTACCAGACTAACAATTAAAGCAGGTGGCATTTCAATGGGTCCTTAATGTACATTTAATTATTCTGGGTACTATCAAGAAACATAGGTGTAGGGACGCTTGCATGGGAAATTAAAGCCCATTAAATTCTAGTTTATCCTCCAAAATGACATCTCAGGAAAAAAAATAATTAAAAAGTGAGGTTTCTTTGTTCTTTAAGGAACAAATTTGTGCATTCCCATCCTTCAGGTACATATACTGTAAATACCTTCGACAAGCAAAAAAGGAACAAAAGAATTATAGTGCCAATGGCTGGAGGTACAACACAGTACCCCACCCACAAAATGGAGTGTCAATATTGCAGTGTAAACCTATTTTCATCTGGATAGAGTAGTTATAGCACTATGCAGAGTGAAATCGTCTAAATGGAAGTGTCAAAAGTGAGAGTTAATTCCCACTTCCACACAAGGACAAAATCTACTCTGCAGGGTGATGATTCCCTATAGTGTTAAATATTTTTACACACCTCATTGTTAATTTTGACACAAAATAGAGTAAAATTAACTCTAAAAATCTTACACTGGCTATAGAGTAAATTTTACACTGATTTGGAGTGGGACCAAATGTTATCTGACAGAGAGTTAAATTCAACTCTTAAGGAGTAAATTGTCACTGTGACTGTCTTCTTAGTCATAGTAATATCTGAGCAGCCATTATCAGAATCAGTTTGATAATTTTACTTGTAATTGATATGAGCACATGATTTTTATGCAGACACTGGAGAAAAATGATTGCTGAGCACATTCTTCCAAAATTCTACAGGGCTTAAAAGTATCTTCATACACAGTCATAGCATCATGAGATGCTTATATGAGCTGTATATTTCTAAGTTCTCTAAAAACCATCCTCATGTTTCCATACAAATCTATAAACAACATAGCTTCCCAGAACAAATAATTAAATTGGCTTTATTAATTGTATGTCCGACTATTGCTCCCTGCTGATTGTGATCAAATTATGTCGGTATTATTCTGGAGTGAACTTGTTGTATGTATGTGTATGTGTGTGTCTGTGTGTGTGTGTCAGTGTCTGTGTTTCCCAATTCACAGATGATCTCTTTCGTCAAAGTATTTGTCTCGTCTTGGCACAGCATGAGATAATGTCCTTGTCCCACTTTATGAGTCAGTGTCCCCACTGAGAGGGAAATTTTCTTCCTTAAACCAAGAGTGAAAACACTATTATCACCCAGACCTGTGGCACTCGTGTCGGACATGTCCTCATTTTTTCCCCACAACTGCAGGCCCAGTTGCTCAGTTCACTGCACTTGTTCTTGTCAGGGATAATTTCACTGAGAGGCAAAACAGATCAGGATCTGCCTCTGTATTTTGTTCTTTACTATTTCAGATTTTTTTCTGTCAAGTGGTTGGGACTCACAAAAATACAGCCTTCCTATTTTATTTTTCTGTTGTAAAACATGCAGTATATTTTGTGTTGCAGAGTGATTAAGAAATTTTAAAGCGAAATATTGCATGTATTACCGCAGTGCTCACTGACCCCATTCCTGGAAATATACCATCCAGCAGAATGTCGTTTCAGCAAAATTGGCAATCCTGATTTTCCAAATTTGTAGCTCCATTTCATCTCTGGGTTTTGAATGAGGCGTGCAATGCAAGGGTTGGAGTGAAAGTCTTCAGGATAGCAGATCTCCAGGAAAAGGACTTGTGACCGCTGCATTACAGAATATTAAGTCCCAATAAACTTCAAACAATTTTATTTTATCTATTTTTTGGATCTTGGGCTATGTAATATTAACAAGATATGAGAACATGACTACTCTACGCTAAATAGATTTACAGAGGCTTTTGAAACTTTTCATCTCAAGGTGACATCACATTGTACTCAAGTAATCTACCTAATTTCATTGGAAAAGAGCTATAGGAGCTTTCATTGGATAGTTAGAATTAATTTAATACCCCCCACCACCACCACCACTACAGTCCATGAAAATATTGATGAGTCTATTCAGCCATGTTAGTTATGTATTTTACCATATGTGTGCTTTTTTTTGGAAAAAAACAACTGGAACAAAGTCAATTTTGAAATATGGTATTAATTTTTAAGATTGATTTTGTGTGTTCACAGGGACTTCAAACATATATTACCACATGCTAGCAGAGGGTGTTTCCCAAAGCCTTGTTGAAGGATGGTATTAGGTTTAGAAAAAGTAATGTACACAGTTTAAGCTCGTTGAGGCACCATCTTCTAATGAGGTTTTCAACCCATTCGTTGTACATGCTGCCCTGAAATGAGGGCAACCAACTGGTACAGAACGCTGGGCTAATTAAAATAGATATACTATGTTTAATCAAAACCTCATTAAGTCAAACCATAAGTGAAACATTCATTTTGGTCTACTTAATTGTGTGCCTGCGTGTGTGTGAGTTTGTGTATGTGTGTGTATGAGTGTGCGAGTGGGTGGGTGGGGCGTGGGTGGCCTTTGTCTCCAAATGCTAATATTAAGGAATCATCTAAGAACTAAGCAGTTCAGGGGTAATGAGCTGTGAAAAGTGGGCAAAATGATAGTAGAGAACAAATGAAGGAACAGACTGGAGCACTCGAATCACTTGCATCAGTTCATTGAGATGCCAAGACTAACGTTTCAATGCACAGCGTCTTCTTCAGTCAGAGTTGACTCTGAGGAAGACGGTGTGCGTCGAAACGTTAGTCTTGGCATCTCAATAAACTGATGCAAGTGATTCGAGTGCTCCAGTCTGTTCCTTAATTTGTTTATATTTTGTCCTTTTCTGTGAGCACTGACCTCTGACATTAGAGGGGCTGAAGCGCAAGGGGTTCCTTTATTTTCATGATAGAGAACAGTTATGGAAGGTCGCTGTTGCTCACTGTAAGGGAAATATATGCATTTGCAGGTTTTTGAAGTACTACTTTGTAGAAGAATGAGATTGCTTCCTCAGCATTGACAAGAGCTTTTTACCGTGATATTCTGAGGGAAAATGAGGCATGTTACTGCACATTTCAAAACGGCAGCCAGCACAGATCCAACAACTATCCAGCATCAAGTAATTGTTTCAAGCCGCCCATGCATCACAAGCCACTTAAAGGACGCACAACTTGAACATTTGTGATGATTACCGCGCAAGCTGCATTCTTCTCTGTGTAACACTGATAAAACACAATTTTTTCAGAGCTTGAAAAAACTCGGTTAATCCCAGGTGTTTGCGTTAGCCACTGAGAGGACGTGGAAATTTACTCTTTACCTCTCCTGAAAGTTGGCTTGGTCTCAACTCAATGGAAGTTCAGCTTTTCAAAATGGGTCAATGAGTGTCGTTTCTATGCTGCAAGCTCTGCAGAATAAAGATTCCCATATTTATCCATGAAGAATGTGTTTCCCAACAGTGGACATAGTTCTTTCCCAGCTGACTAAATTTATGGCCGCATTGAGCAGCATATTTGCTAGAAGGACAGCGTGTTACACAAATTATAAGAAAAAAAGAAATTTTTAAGTCTTCGATATTGACTGGCATTATTCTTTGATTTAATTGCATCATAGTATAGTGTTTTAACTTGTTTATCAAAATATATTAACACATAGGGAAGCTCCTCGACACTTACTTGTCCCAAGACAATTTTTCTCTTTTAATGCTTCAAATGTAAATATAGCATTTTGCAATGAAACTCTTAAAATATAGTTTGAAAGGGAATATCAACAGTTTTAAAATCCATTCAAGGAATATGACACCAAGGAAACAGGCAGAAAAAGAACAGGGGAAGCATGGCAAAAATGTTTGAGGAAAGTATAATCAGTTGAGGGAGGAAAAAATAAATATAAGAGTAAAAATAAAAAGCTTTATTTTTTGGGATTGGCTGAGCAGCGGCCAGGGCCCTACAAACGCGAATGTCGCTGAGAACTTAAGTTATTGACTGACGGAGTGATCAAGTTCAACGATTGGCTGGTCGGCGGGGAAGAACTTAAACGATTGGTTGGCCGACGATTGGCTGGCCGGCGGGGAAAAAGTTCAGCGATTGGTCAGCCGGCGTGGAAGAACTTCAACGATTGGAAGGCCGACTACTGGTCAGCTGTGTATTATAAATAGGCATATGGGTCTCGGATTTTCGGCATTGATGCTTTGCAGCAGGAACGGAATACTCTGCTTTTGGTGGATTTCAGATTTGAAATGGAGCACCTACTTTGCTGTAGCTGGATTTTGGATTTGAGTGGAGTTCTTTGCTGTTGGTGGATTTTGGAATTTTCTCGAGAAGGTAAGTGAAATTTTCACTTTGCTGACTTTCGAGTGTGTGCCTAGGTGAAGTCAAACCATTTGAAATTCATGGCTTGAAAAAAGTTCACTCATTTAAAAACGGGGGCATTTCATGAGTTAAGCCACAGTAGGTGTTTGTTTGTTTAGGGCTTTTGCGGGTCTGTGATGTTGCTCAAAAATTAAGTTTAGCACTCAGTTTTATTCACTTGCATGGACATTTCATCATGAGTTAAGTTACAGTACATGTCTGTTCACAGCATCCATGTGTTCAAAATCGATGTTGCTCAAATTAAGTTAGCTACCCTGTTTTATTCTCTTACATGGGCATTTCATCATGAGTTAAGTTATAGTAGGCTACGGTGTTTGTTTGTTGCAGTCTACGTGTCCAAAATCGGTGTTGCCCAAATTAAGTTAGCTACCCAGTTTTATTCTCTTGGATAAGGTTCATGGCTTGAAAAAACTTGAGAAGTGAATTATGAATTATTGAAAACCATCCAACTGTCGGACAAGGAGACACTTCGAAGCAGTGTCTACGTGTTCGAAAGTTGGACAGGGTTTTAATATAACTCCGTGTCTGACAGTCTGATGGTTTCGATATAAATCTAAATATAGTGGATGCATATGCTGCATTTGCCCTAGCTAGACCAGTTTTTAAAAAAAGTTCCATTCTCTTTTGTTGCCTTACATTCACAATCCGACCATTATTGGGTTAATCTTCTTTCACGCTAGATTGGTTCAGTTTGTTTTAGTCCTCCATGCTTGTTTTCTCTGGTACTGGTTGCGATATTCCAGAGAGATAGAGGAATGCAATCCATTGTACCAATCTAGCGAGAATGAATCATAACAATGAGAATGTGTTAAAAATTCCCTATTCAATCTTGCAACCAATACAACAGTCGACAAGCATGGAGGACAGTATCGGTTGCGAGATTGAATAGGGAAATTAAAAACACATTCTGATCATTGTTAAATTCTTTCATGGGGACTGCCGGAGAGCTCACTCGGTAAAGCATAGTGTTGCGAAGCAGAAGTTACTATCACGTTGCGGGTTCGAGCCCCGCGTCGTACCAGCCGGCAGTGGTCGGCAGCTTTTTCAGAGTAGCGCACAATTGGCTATAGCGCTACAGGGTTGCAAATTGGGAAGGGACTGCCGGGAAGGGAATATAATGGTTGCCTTGTTCGTTGCTTAAGCGCCTCCTGTTGGCCAGACCGGCGCTCGTCAGGAAGATTCTAAGTCTGTTCATGTCCGGGTATTCTCCGCCCTCGTTCTGAACTTGCAAAGATTCAACCAATGAGTGTATAAGAAGCGGTGGCTGACAGGCGCGTGCTTCGGAGGAGAGCACTGTCTACACTCTCCTGAGTTGGCAGCAAGGGGTTGCATACGAGCAAGACTTGTTCATAGTTCACGAATGGGGCATTCCAGATTCGGGTGGGATTGGAGGTGCCAAATTTTCTGAAAAAAAAAAAGATTCTTTCAAGCTAGATTTGTATGATGTGTTACAATCTCCCTTTTGAATTTCACAGCCGGTACCAGAGAAAACAAGCTTTGAGGACTGAAAAAAATCTCTCTTATATATACTCATTACTGTAGAAGACATGAGCTGCAACTTTATGGCCAGCATTGTGTCTACTACATTCAATAAGGAGATGGACGATTTTAACAAAGCGAACCACTCTATAGGAAAGAAGAATGGCCAGATTATTTCCTTAATCTTCATATTGAATCTTGCAACCGATACGAGAGAAAACGGGTACAATGGAGAGACTTGGGTACATTATCATATTAGCTATGTGACAAAGTGCAATACTCGGTCAGGCTGTTACTGGCGCTAATGAAAATCGTTCCTGCTTTCTTTCCTGAACTTTCGTATCATATTTCGATTTTTAAACCATTGATTAGGCTGTATCATTTTTTGGACTGTCTACCATATTTCATGTCAGATTGACCTAAATTGCTCATTTATTAAGCGGTTTTACTCAAAACTGTGGATTCTATGTGCTTGTGTATAGCTGCTCTTAATTTTTCTAATTCCTTCTAAAGATGTTTATGACACTGCTATTTTCCAACAATAAACTTGACAAAGTTGAATGAAATCTTATAGCTCCTTTGAAGTCATGGATCCCACCTAATTTCACAATCTCCCACCCTCACCACCCACTTTGTAAATAATTTCTCAGCTCCAACTCATTACTAAACAAGCACTTCATATGACTGCGTGACCTTTGCCTCATTTGGCACCCTTTTCTTGGGCACACATTCTCATACAGCACTTGGTGGACCAGCCATATACTAGGTTGCACCTAGTCTTGTTATTCAGGACATGGACTGTGCCGAAAATGGCACAACATGTATTAATCTACAGCGCCCTCCATAATTATAGGTACCCCTGGTTAAGATGAGCTAAAAGCCTTAAAATAAACTCAGTTTTTATTGCAGAAGCATACTCTCACACTGAAAATTGTAGAAAAATGTAACCTTCAACTCAAAAGAATTTTAAGGGAAAAAAAATCCCTGACTAAGAAATAATTACTTTTCATAAAATCGCCTGTTCCATAATTACTGGCACCCCAAACAATACCTATGAATTAAATGCAATTGAAGTATTTCTGTCATTTCTACAGTAGTTTACAAAGTTGATCAGAGTATCTAGGAACATTTAATTAGTAAATCATCACTTCCTGTTTCCCTGGGGTATAAATATGACGTGACACAGAGGCCATTTCTCTTATCCACTCTTCAAAATCGGAAAGAAGAAGGAACACACCATTCAAGTAAGGCAGATGTGTATCGACCTTCACATGTCAGGCAATGGCTACAAGAAAATAGCCACTCGCCTGCACCTGCCCATATCAACTGTCAGATCATTAATAAGAATCATTAAGAAGTTTTTAACAGCTGGAAGAGTGGTAAACAAGCCTGAACGAGGATGCAAGGTTGTTTTTCCTCCATGCACAGTAAGGAGGATGGTAAGAGAAAGAAAAAGTTCTCCAAAGATCACTGTTAAGGAATGACAACAAATGGTAGCATCTTGAGGTCACAAGGTCTCCAAAACAACCATCAGGCGCTAACCACATGCCAACAAGCTGTTTGGGAGGCATGCACGGAAAAAACCTTTTCTCACTCACAATCATAAAAGCAAACGTCTGGAGTTCACTAAGCGGTACTGGGACTTCAACTGGGACTGTGTGCTTTGGTCAGATGAGACCAAGATAAAGCTTTTTGGCAACAAACACTCGAAGTGGGTCAGGCAGAACACAAAAGATGAGCATGCAGAAAAGCACTTCATGCCCACTGTGTAGTATGGGGGAGAATCGATGAAGCTGTGGGCCTGTTTCTCTTCCAGAGGCTCTGGGAACCTTGTTAGGGTGCATGGCATCAATGACGCTTTGAAATACCACAACATTTTAAATCAAAATCTGGTGGCATCAGTCAGAAAGCTGAAGATGGGTCATCACTGGGTCTTTAAGCAAGATAATGACCCTAAACATGCGGCCAAATCTACACAGAAATGGTACACCAGACACAGAATGAAGCTCCTCCCATGGCCATCTCAGTCCCCAGACCTCAACCCCATTGAAAACCTGTGGAGTCAGCTGAAGAGGAGAGTGCAGAAGAGGACCCAGGTCGCTGGATGATTTAGAGAGATTGTGCAGACGAATGGTCAAAGATCCCTCTTTCTGTATTCTCCCATCTTGTGAAACATTATAGGAGAAGATTAGGTGCTGTTTTTTTGGAAATGGGGGGTTGTATAAAGTATTAACATCGGGGTGCTAATAATTGTGGCACACATGATTTGAAGTAAAGGAATTATTTCTTAATGTGGGATTTTTTCCCACTGAATAAATGCACTTGAATTAAAGGTAGGATTTTCCTCTTTTTTTTCATTGTGATCCTACATTACTTAGAAAAAAACTGAATTTCTTAGAAGCTAAAGAACACATCTTAACCAGGGCTGCCAATATTTATGGAGGGCACTGTACCTGAGGCAGCTGAAAGAGTTACAGCGTAATACACATTATATTTAGGTTATGGCTGAACTGATAAATGGATTTAAACATTCAAAAAAAACAAACATGATCTGATCTACTTTGCATTGCTAATTATAGAGCTAGCTTATGCTGTTCAAAATAGAGAAAAGTAAATTTCACTGCATTTTCTTGAATTAAAAAAAAATGGACTTGTGACTTGACATGTACTGTCCAGTTTTTTTAAAAGGTAAGTGATAATAATTAATGATACATGAAGTAGGATTGGAACAAATTATAACAACACTTGAAACAATTATTAGTTTTGCATGTGACCTAGGAGCAGGCCATAGTACATGTAGGGCCTGTGTAATGCTAATTAGCTGGTTTATAATTAACCATATCTGCTGTGTTACATATGCTGTCTATTAGACGGTTGACAAACTAAAAACACTGATAGGCATAAAATGGAATGTTAATGGTGCATATAGTGAAGAACAAATAAAATACTGCTGCTTGATATTAACCATAATCAGAACAGATGTTTAGGCACTAATTATGAGAAACTCAAAGGCTCTCATAAAGCGAGGACAAATTGATTGATTTTTTTTCCTCCTGCTGGTGACTCAGAGAAACACCGAGGGGGGGTGACTATTCCTCTCCCCAATGAGCATTACTGGGCAGTTGCCCACTGAGCTGCTCTCTTTTATAGTTAGAGACTGCCTGATGGGCACAGTCATACTATACTTCGCTCTACTCTAGAGGCCGCTAATCTGAATTCTGACAGGAACTCCACTCACACCAGGGCAGATCTGTGGAACAAATACCTAATTGTGTGCAAAAAAAAAACCAAACCAGCATTGCTATTCAACCATGTCTTGAACATGAGGGATCTTACAATGATGGCTGCCTTACCATGGAGACACATACTTGAGCCCCAGAGAAAGGGAGAGAGAAAATAGTGAGTGCCTGAGTGAAATTTCACTGGTTGGCATTCTGCAATATGGCTGTCACACTTCTGTTTTATTTCTCTTTACATAGTAACTGATTTACATAAGGTGGAAGACAGCTGCCAGCTGAGAAAATAGATGATTTCTCTGGCTCTGCAAAGGACATTGGGGTGCAGTGATATCCAGCATTACACTGGGAGTATCTTTACTCCAGCAAGTTTTGTTTGGAGGAGAAAGTAGGTCAAGATTAACAAGAACAAAATTGAACAGAAATTGCCCTCAGAAAGAGTGGAAATAAAGAATTCTTTATTCATGGCTAATGCTTTTATAGCGCATTATATCAATGTTCCCCACCGCACGGTGGCCACATTCCAGCATTACACAACACTATCTAACCTGCCTGCTAACTCGTGCTCTGTACCAAAATTATACTTTGGCATTCTCATATAATCATTTATATCATTCTTCACATCATGCTCCACAACAGCATGAGAAGCTGCTGTAATGCAAGCAAGAACACAAAAATGTCAGTCACTCAATGCATCAAACAACATTCCCGTGTTTCAACAATGCACATGCTAGCTACTGCCAAAATTTCCACTATGCCATAAAATTTATATGTGAGAAATAATTTGCCCTTAATTGACGCAATAATTCAACACAAGATGTATATTTGCTTAGGAATAATATTTTATTTTATGTTGGAAAAAATTTACTTTTCTCATCATCCACAGCAATTGTCTACGGCATGTCTGCAGATGTATAGCCCAATTCTATTTTTGAAATTTCAGAACTTAAGTGAAGAGTTGTGGCAGACAAAAATGTTAATGAAATATCACAGATTTAATGGGGTTTAACCCCTTTGTGCAGAAGCCAAATCTGGCTGTTTATGCATTATCCTTTTTAAGGCTTTATAATTCAACATTCAAGCTTCCCAGAAAGGCAAAATGGCTTAAGTGAAATAAGACACTTGTAGTATTATGAATTCCATTGCATTTCAGTTTATTTGCATAATTTCAGTTCAGAATAAGAGCGGCAAACACAAAAGCTTCGTGAAAATTCAGCATTGAAATAAAAAATGCAAAAAATACTGAGAATTGAAAAATGAAAACATTTCTGGTATGAACTCCTTGACCACTAGTGTGTTATACGTGAGAATGATATTCAAAATGACCTGTTTATGAGCCAAATAAGATTGCTATCCAAGTGTCTCTCCATGTTCTCCCACCCCCCAAAATTGTGCACTGTCAAACCATAAAATTATCATATTATTAACACAAATCAACTTTTGACAGATAAAGGTCAATATGAATGATTGATTTTAAATAATGTAATGTAGCATGAGTTCATCGATATAGCCACGGATGGACATCAATAGTCACCAATAACCTCCCCAAACATGCTAAAACATGCTTTTTCTTCTTGACAAAGTTTAGATTTTGTCCATTTTTCTTCAGAGCACCATCAGCCAGCAAACATATTAATTAAAGAAGCTGCTTATTTTACAGTCAGAATGTTAACCCTGTAATCAAAAGCTTGCTGTTTCCACCTCTGAGTACCCAAGCAAAACACAAGCTTGTATAAATGCTTTCCCTGCCCTTTAAGGAGCAAGTATAACTCACTAACCCAGTAATATCTGAAATATACCTTATTTTTACAAAGCATATCTTCCACTATCATAAAAAAGGTAAGATACACTTTATTGAACCCCATTGGGTAATTTTTTCTCTGCGTTTAACCCATCCTATAGTTAGGAGTAATGGGCAGCCACAGAGCAGCACCCAGGGAACAACTCCAGTTCTAGAGCCAGTTCATTGGTCAGAGGTACTGGTCGGAGTGTTCCAATAAGGCATGCTTTTCTGGTTGGGGGAAATCGGAGTACTCAGAGGACACCCACTCGAACACAAGTCCACATAGAAAGGCCCCAGGCTGGATTCGAACCCATGACCACCTTGCTGTGAGGCGGCAGTGGAAACCACTGCAACGAACGTACCAGGAGGGTTACTGCAGTCCTCGAGCTGTTGGCGTTTCAAACATGTGAAAACCTGGGCATACTATTTCATTGATTGCAGGATAAACTCTAAAACAGATTGCCACATTCAGCAATGTCACCATATACAGTATTACTAACAAATGCCCACAATTACTCATGATAACCAATGTACAAATTACCTCTGTGATCATCATGGCTACGGTGATGATCCGAAAATAGAAATAACTTGCTTGCAAGCTAGCTAGCTGTAAGTTTATATACTCCAAACAATAGGTCCACTCACACATCATGAAGAAATACACTCCGTCATTGACTTTCTTCTCCAGAGAATCAATGCTATCAGGCTCAAAGTAACCCTCCATTCCGGTTCCATTCTGAATAACTCCCAGTGTCCATCTCGTAAATGTAACCTGAATACTTCAGGGTTGCTACATTCAGACTTGCAATGTAGTGAGGATGTGACCAAACTTCCATCCATCCATCTTATTCCGCTTATCACACACCCCCATTCCCAGCCACTTCCTTCAACTCTATCAGTGGGACCAAAAGACGTTCCCACGCCAGCCGGGAGGTCTAATGCCTCCAGCGTGTCCTAGGCCTGCCCCGGGGCCTCCTCCCAGTTGGAGATGCCTGGAGAGCCTCTAAAGGGAGGCGTCTAGGAGGCAACCCAACAAGATGCCTTAATCACTTCAACGGACTCATCTCGACGCAGAGGAGAAGCGGTTCTACCCTGAGACTCTCCCAGATGTCTGAGCTCCTTACCCCATCTCTAAGGGTCAGCCCAGCCACCCTACAGAGAAACCTCATTTCGACCGCTTGTATTTGCGATCTTATTCTTTCGGTCATTAACCAAAGCTCGTGACCATAGGTGAGGGTTGGAACATAGATCGACCATTAAATCAAGAGCTTTGCTTTTACGCTCAGCTCTTTCTTTACCAAAACAGACTGGTACAACACCTGCTTCACCCCAGATACTGCAGCGATCTGTCTTTCAATCTCACACTCCATTCTATCCTCACTTGTGTATGACCTCGAGATACTTGAACTGCTCCACTTAGGGTAACAACTCAACTCACACCTGAAGGGGACAATCCACCTTTTTCTGGGAGAGAACCATAGCTTCAGATTTGGAGGTGCTGATACTCATTCTGCCCGTTGCACACTCACGACTTAATGCCGAGAATGCAGACACAACTTCGGCTTTAGTTGCACAGGGATTATAATAATAATGCATCAATTTTATATAGCGCTTTTCTGCTTTCAGGGCACTCAAAGACGCTTCACAAGGATACATTATTCATTCACACATTCACGCTCTGATGGTAGTAAACAACGTTTTGTAGCCACAGCTGCCCTGGGGCAGGCTGCCAGTATGCGCCTATGGCCCCTCCGACCACCACCAAACATTCACGTTTGTATTCCTATATTGCATGTTTTGTGGGTGGGGGAAACTGGAGTACCCGGAGAAACCACACAGAAAGGCCTCAGGCCGGATTCGAACCCACAACCTTCTTGCTGTGAGGCAGTAGTGCTAACCACTGTGCCACCGTGCCGCCCATTCACTGCCGCACCACCCCACAGAGAATTTCTCCATTCATCTGTCTTTCAATCATGTGAAGTCTGCCAGTACCATATGCTGAAAAACAGCCCTACACCATGACATTGGCACGTGTCCTTTGCGTCTTCGGTAGCACCTGTGGTGCTGAGCGTTTCTATCCTATCCTTTGTCTGCCTTCAACAGAATGCAATCGCAAATTTTGCCCTTTTTTCGATGGCCTGCACTTCTGCAAGACACCAATGAGGTGAACCTTGGACTTGGGCTACGCCAGCATCTTGCTAACATAAGTTATCCACCATGGTTGCTTCCCCTTGTTCGCCGCCCTCTTTTCCTGTCTTGTGCTCTGAATGTAATATGCTTTGTTGCGACTCCTCTGCGCCTAGCGGCACTTTTATTTGCAAGAAATGTATCTCATATGCTAGCTTAGCTGAAAAGCTCTTACAGCTGGAAGCTCGGATTGAAACGCTGTAGAACGTTTCAATGCAAGGTAAACGTAGGGGAAAGAAACTTGTACAGTCATCCAGTTCCTCTCCCGTTAAACTATTTAATTCATTTGCCCCCCTTGAAGAATTGCAGGCAGACAAACGAGTATCGGAAAAGTCACTGATTTTCTGGGATTCCATAGTAAGAAAGGTAAGGGTGTTTAAACCGGCTACTACAGTGAACTGTATTCCTGGCGCTCGCGTGACTGATATCAAGGCGAATCTGAAATCACTTGATCAGGGCAAACGCATTCTGGTACAAATGATATTCGATTACGACAATTGGAGATCACAAAGACCAGTTTTAGCTCTAAAGATGACGCGGTCAGTGACTTTCTCTGGTCCGTACCCGATCCGATGTAGTGATGAAATGTACAGTCGATTTGACTCACTCAATCGCTGGTTGTCTGAGTGGTGTGCAGATACTAACGTTGGTTTAATGGATAATTGGTGAGCTTTCTGGCAATGACCTGGTCATTTGAGGAGGGAAGGTGTTCACCCATCTCGAGAGGGCACTGCCCTTCTGTCAATAAATCTGGCCTACAATTTAAATAATTGTAGATGACTGCCCAGAGCTAAATCTAAATTACTCACATTCAGCAATGATAAACTGTTGATTAGGTTAAACCGTATAGAGATTGTGTCTGTTACCCGAATCCAAGAGAAATTAAGAAAGAAGAATCGCAGAGTACATCATGAAAATTTGATTTGCATTAAGACTAACTGTATCAATCCATCTATAAATAAATATTCTTCTCTCAAAATTGGCCTGTTAAATAGATCCTTGAACTCAAGAGCAGCTCTTGTGAACAAACTAATCTCTGATTGTTCTGTTGATGTATTTTTTCTAGGGATGGGTATCGTTAGGATTTTTATGAATCGGATTCCGATTCCGGTTCTGCCTATCGATTCCGGTTCCTAACGATTCCTCATTTCGATTCCCAAAAAAAGAAAAAAAAACAGGAAGCTAAATGTATATTTAATAAAAAACACTTTATTGCAAACTAAATCACCGTTTAATTCGGTACAAAATGGCAGGCTAAATATGTGAGTACATGAAAATAAATGTAGATATAATATAAAATACATTCAGTAATAACTGCTTTTAATAAAATGAATAGAGAAATAATAATCAAAGTGCATCCCGTGTGGCTTAATTTTCAGTCATGTCTGAGCAGCATCAAATGCATAACAGCTGCGAAAAAAAGAAAACAAGTAGATCAGAGGGATCTAATAGCTGCGACCTGGCCTAGCATCGTCACGTGGCTTAGTGTCCATGACTGGTGGTTTCTTGTACAAGTGTGACCTCGAAATTGGCAAATGACCTTGAAAATCAATAGGGAACCCTCCCTCTCTACCAAGAAGCTTGTTGTAAGATATAATGGCCATCCATCAAGTTAAACTCGAGTTACGGTGCGAAAACTGTGAAATCGGGGAAAAATCGACACTTTTTTGACTGGTGTGACCTTGGGATTCGACAGATGACCTTGAAAATCAATAAAAACCCCTCCTCTATACCAAGAAGCTTGTTCTAAGATTTCATAGCCATTCATTGAATTAAACTTGATTTACGGTGCTAAAACCGTCAAATCGGGCAAAATTGACACTTTTTTTTACCTGTGTGACCTTGGGATTTGACGGATGACCTTGAAAAAGAATAGGGAACACCTCCTCTATTTCTATTTCCAAAATTTCACAGCGATCCATGAATTCTACCTGGAGTTACAGCGCAAAAACCCGCAAACAAGGTCGTGACCTCTGTGAACTTGACCTTTGACCTCGACGTTGGGCATGGACATCACTTTGGTGAAGGTCAATAACTCCTGAAAATTTTATGATGATATGACGACAGGAACATGGTGAAAAAGGTGTCACAGACGGACGGACAGACAGACAGACGGACAGACAGAAGCGTTCATAGAGCTGCTTGGTCGCAACTAAAAATCATAAAACCATAGAAAGGATTTAAGAATATAACTCAACAGTTTTTGTTGAGGAATATCAGCAATTCAGCTTTATCTGGAAGTATCTTGCGATCTTTTTGCCAAAGTGAATGTGGCCACTCTTTCAGTGCGCGACTCTGTTGGGGCAGCTGCGGAGGTGCTTGCACTGGGGCTCGATGCCTGAGATTGCAAGACATCAAAACACCGCACATTCCTTCAGGTCGATGCCGTGCAGTCTCAAATGTTTTGTCAGGTCGGAAGTGCAACCAGTCTTGCAGCTAATTAATTTCCCACGTGTTGCATTTTCCACATTCGCCGCTCTCTCTCCTGAAATGAAGCCACACTTTAGACCGCTTTCCCCGGTCCATTTCCCGTTAGTACCTGTGGCAAGCTCCCGCTGTATTGACTGCTGACGGCAGGACTGTTGTGTTAACAATGTGCAGCGTCACGTGACGTAGTAGACGTGCAACAGACAGGTCCTGACAGATATCTTAAGTCTGTAAGCAGCCGTTGTGTAAAATGAGCGCATCTAGGAACCGATAAGCAGAACCGAAATTATTATTTTTTAATGGGTACCCGGTACTCAGTAAATTTAATTTGGTTCCTACTTGAAACCGAATTTCGGTACCCAACCCTAATTGTGTCTCACAGAAACATGGCTGAGACCAGATGAAAACTTTTCTTTGAATGAAGCCTCTCCACCTGGTTTTATATACACTCAAAATCCCCTCCTCGGCTGGAGAGGTGAGGGTGTTGTTGCTATTTATAGAGACTCCATTCATTCAGCGCCAAAACGACAGTATCAATTTGATACATTTGAGGTTCTAGAGATGAATTTTTCAGAAGTGGATACAGGTGTGAGCCCTGCCCCTGATCGGCCTTTAGCCCTGGTGACAGTCTACAGGCCCCCTGGCCTTTACTCTGCCTTTATTCAAGATTTTTCAGAATTTCTTTCAGACTTAGTCATAAGGTACGATAGAATAGTTTTATTGGGTGACTTTCACCTGCACTTTGAGAGGGCAGATGATTCTCGAACATCTGCCTTCACTAACATTTTGGAGTCGGTCGGCTTCGCTCAGTGTGTTGTAGGCCCAAATCAATTTCTTGGTCATAGTTTAGACTTTATCTTAAGCTTAGGCATTAACATTGGGCAGGTCAAGATTCATTCATATAATCTCAGTTTGTCTGGCCATTTTCTTATCACATTCTGTTTACAATTGACCCACCCTGTATTATTAGAAACCAGGATGTACACTAGTCGTACTTTTACTGTAACAACTTCTACAAAATTCAGTTAGGTTTTCTAATCTTATTTTGAGCATCCAGTCAGCCCCCTCTGTATTGACGATACGTTAGAAAAGTTTGCTGAGGCTCTCCGTAGTACCCTTAATGTTGTCACGCCACTGAAATATAAAAAGGTCACTCAGAAGAAGAGGCCAGCCCCATGGTACACTGACCAGACACAGGCTCTACAGAAAAAATCTTGTCAACTAGAACCCAAATGGTGCTCCACTAAATTCCAGGTATTCCATGGTGCTTGAAAAGAGAGCCTTGTTGCATAAAAGCATGCGCTCTCTTGTGCAATGTCCTACGGGGTGCCGTTTGTAAAATAGGGTGTGTTATTTTATACCTTACAGTTTTTACACATTTAGCGTCAAAAACCGAGAAGAAAGATTGTTGCCATTTTAAACAGTCTCTTTTTCACACTTTTAGACACAAATATGTGGTGTAGAAAAGGTGATATCGTTTTTTGTAGTATAACTTTTTGTAGAAGGAAAATGAGGACATTAAATAGTAAATCTAAACGTTAAATATAAATATTTATATACACATATATCTACAGTGCTGGCAAAAAGTATTGGCACCCCTGCAATTCTGTCAGATAATGCTAAATTTTTCCCAGAAAATGATTGCAATTACAAATGCTTTGATATAAAAATGTTCATTTCTTTTGTCTTCAATGGAAAACGACAAAAAGAATTGTCAAAAAGCCAAATGTTTATAATTCCACACCAAACATAAAAAAGGGGGTGGACACCCTATTGGCACCCTTTGAAAATCATGTGATGCTTCTCTAATTTGTGTAATTAACAGCACCTGTTACTTACCTGTGGCACATAACAGGTGGTGGTAATAACTAAATCACCCTTGCAGCCAGTTAAAATGGATTAAAGTTGACTCAACTTCTATCCTGTGTCCTTGTGTGTACCACACTGAGCATGAAGAAAAGACAAAAGACCAAAGAACTGTCTGAGGACTTGAGAAGCAAAATTGTGAGGAAGTATGGGCAATCTCAAGGCTACAAGTCCATCTCCAAAGACCTGAATGTTCCTGTGTCTACCGTGCGCAGTGTCATCAAGAAGTTTAAAGCCCATGGCACTGTGGCTAACCTCCCTAGATGTGGACGGAAAAGAAAAATTGACGAGAGATTTCAACGAAAGATTGTGCGGATGGTGGATAAAGAACCTCGACTAACATCCAACAAGTTCAAGCTGTCCTGCAGTCCGAGGGTACAACAGTGTCAACCCGTACTGTCGGCGTCTGAATGAAAAGGGACTCTATGGTAGGATACCCAGGAAGACCCCACTTCTGACCCAGAAAAAAGCCAGGCTGGAGTTTGCCAAAAGTTACCTGAGAAAGCCAAAAACGTTTTGGAAGAATGTTCTCTGGTCAGATGAGACAAAAGTAGAGCTTTTTGGGAAAAGGCATCAACATAGAGTTTACAGGACAGAAAACGAGGCCTTCAAAGAAAAGAACACGGTCCCTACAGTCAAACATGGCGGAGGTTCCCTGATGTTTTGGGGTTGCTTTGCTACCTCTGGCACTGGACTGCTTGACTGTGTGCATGACATTATGAAGTCTGAAGACTACCAACAAATTTTGCCGCGTAATGTAGGGCCCAGTGTGAGAAAGCTGGGTCTCCCTCAGAGGTCATGGGTCTTCCAGCAGGACAATGACCCAAAACACACTTCAAAAAGCACTTGAAAATGGTTTGAGAGAAAGCACTGGAGACTTTAAAAGTGGCCAGCAATGAGTCCAGACCTGAATCCCATAGAACACCTGTGGAGAGATCTCAAAATGGCAGCTTGGAGAAGACACCCTTCAAATCTCAGGGACCTGGAGCAGTTTGCCAAAGAAGAATGGTCTAAAATTCCAGCAGAGTATTGTGAGAAACTCATTGATGGTTACCGCAAGCGGTTGTTCGCAGTTATTTTGTCTAAAGGTTGTGCTACCAAGTATTAGGCTGAGGGTGCCAATACTATTTTCCGGCCTATTTTTGGAGTTTTGTGTAAAATGATAATTGATTTGACTTTTTTTCATTCTCTTTTGTGTTTTTTCATTGCAAGCAAAATAAATGAAGATATTAATACCAAAGCATTTGTAATTGCAATCATTTTCTGGAAGAAATTGAGCATTATCTGACAGAATGCCTGGCCAATACTTTTTGCCAGCACTGTATATCTATGTATATATATATATTTAAGCATACCATTACATATTTAATTTAGATTTAAGATTTAGATTTAACCTATTCACCAGTAGATGGCACTGTCAGCTTGGCATTGCTGTTCTGTGGGTTGCACATGACTTCAGCGTGTAGACAGCTTGAGCAAGTAATCAACAGCGCGCTAGCGGGTATAGGCCAAGATTTGGCAACAGCCTTACAGACGGCCGTTTCCTTACGTGTACAGGCAGCGATATCTTTTTCCGTACTGCATCGCTGCTCTGGAATTCTGGTCCCCCCACTTCACTTTCGTCCCATAATCGCGACAAAATAAGGCTACAGTTTGCATACTGTCTTACTAGCGAGCTGGTTGGCTATCTAGCTAGCAAACTAAAGTGATGTTGCATGGTATAATGTTATAGCTAGCACGCAAATGTATTTGGCTACATAGCCAAGTGGCTAGCGAGCTAAAAAGCCTTCAGTTTCCTGACAATGGAATACTCGCAATGGAATAACTAGACTGTCTAGTTATCAATATGAAGTGACATCAAAATCTACCATGTTATTGCTTGCATGCTAATGTATTTAACGCCCCAACTTTCTTCACTTCAGGAGAGCATTCAGAGTAATGGCAATCATGATCACTGGGAATCATGATCATCTCTTCAATGATGAAAATCTGCAGTGCTCAGTTTAATTCACATTGGATATTAGGAGCAATGTGAACTATGGAAGTATTTTTCTTGCTAGCGAGTGAGATAGTATGCAAACTGTAGCCTTATTTTGTCAGCGTAATCAAGACGCAAATTGACACGATTATGGGACGAAAGTGAAGTGGAGGGACCAGAATTTCAGAGTAGTGACGCATTAAAGGTACGGAAAAAGATATCGCTGCCCGTACACCATCTGTATGGCTGTTGCCAAATCTTGGCTTATACCTGTAGCCACTTCTCGATAGCACACTGTTCACTACTCGTTCGAGCTGTCTTCACGCTTAAATCATCTACAACCCACAGAACAGCAATGCTAAGTTGACAGTGCCATCTACTGGTGAACAGGTAAAATCTACATTCTAAATAATATAGATAATATATATATAATTAAATATTTAATTATATATATATATAATTTAGATTTACATTTAGCCATTGATTTATATTTAGCAAATTGATTTATATTTAACGTTTAGATTTAGTATTTAATGTCCTCTAAAAAAAGTTATACTACAAAACATGATATCACCTTTTCTACACCAGTTTACACATATTTGTGCGTAAATGTGTGAAAAAGAAACTGATTAAAATGCCAACATTCTTTTTTCCTGGTTTTTGACAGTAAATGTGCAAAAACTGTGTGGTATAAAACAAAACACCCTATTTTACAAACAGCGCCCCATAAGGTCCTGTTACGTTGCAAATCTCGTACAAGAAAACAAAAATAATTCTCGATTTTTGTTCAAAACCGTGGCCAAGTTAACTAACAATCATGCTGCAAGTAACCCTCCAATTCCAGTCTCTTGCAGCAGTGATGATTTTTAGCTCACCTGACGACAAAATCAGATGAGCTTATGTCATGGCCTGTTTATCCGTCGTTCGTCGTCGTCACACTTTGTCAAAATTTGGTGCTCAAATTTGGTCCTGGTACATTCTGGCATCGTGCACTGACCCTGGCCATCTCACCTCCAAATTGGTTACAAGATTGGAGGCATCACATATCATCTGGAAATTGATAAAGTATGTGTGTTTCAAACATCATTAAGATTGCATTCAAAAATAGAAGCAGCTTACAAGTGCCACTATGCCTACTTGAGCATTTATGCTGTGGAAACCCTTGCTATTCACATAATCTGCCTCATTTAGGGAGGGCTCTTTGATTGAATGCATTGATGGGACGCACGTACCAATGACAATTGGAAAGCCTGTAACAGCCACTGCTCAATAAAAGAAAATTCACCAGCAAGTTTTCTGTGCATAATTGGAAAACCGAAGCAATGCTGACCTGCCAGTTGGTGAAACTCCGTCTTAATGACTCTTGTTGGTTTGCGGCCAGGAAAACGAATACAATTGTGCATAAACCATTTTAGAGCAAGGCACACTTTACGCACTGACCGACAAGCAGTTGCTTTACCTATATGTTCTGCGTCTCCAACACTGTACAAAAAACGGAGAGTGATACACATTGTTTGCAGAGAGGAGAGGGCAGACCCACAATGCGTAACGTTGGAAACGAAGGAATGGCCAACGTTTGCTGGCGTGATAAGCAGCTTTCACACTGGATGCGAAATGAATTTTTCGCGCGACAGATTACATTCTAAGTCAATGGCACAAATGTCACAAATTCGTTTCGCGTCCGGTGTGAAAGCAGCTTGATGTGCCCATAATGCCTGCATTCGCATCTTTGCTTTGACTTTGAATGTAATCTGTCCCCCAAAAAATTCATTTGCCGTCTGATGCGAAAGCAGCTTTATGGATAGTATAGGACAGCTATAGAGAGCTCAGTTGCGATATGAACATAATGCAGGTTTTACAGATCGTAAGTTCCGTTTTCCTGGACAAGTGGCTTGTGTGGAGCTTGTGAATCAATCACTTCTACAGGAAAGAATTTCACATTTAATCTTAGCCTTTTTTGGCTTTTTATTAGCCATTGGAATTTCTAGTCACGGTAGTGCAGAGAAATTATTTGTTATACCAGACAGGTTACAGCTTTTGTGTATCGTATTGCTTTCATGGTAGCATCAGAGAGCTAACCTAGATATTTGTAAAGTATCCGGCTGATCCCGATTATGGATAAGTGAAGCGAAACAAACCCAAACACGTACCTATCCCACGCTCTGCAACACCTATGTCCGGTCTAACTGCAGCCTTTTACAGCACCTCTCCAGTAAGCGTCAACTGTAGTGGCTACAATCAGGCAACGTTATGATGAAACTGCCACATTGATGCTTACCGAAGTAACAGAAGCAGACCGATCAGAATTACGGCAAATAAGTTAACCAGGAGCATTTAATTAGGACGGCACGCTAACTAACATGCAATAGCTGGTTACCAAGCGGTCATACAACCACAGAGACAAACCCTTGCAATACAGGTTTTACAGACAGCAATTTTCGTTACCGTAGACAGTTGTACCAAGCATCCAGATTACAAACAAGTATAAAAAGTTAGCTTTGAGTGAGGATAATGTTCAAACACCTTCTCTAGAATTAACCCTGATATCACTCTTGCATATTTAGGACACAAACATTAGCAACAGTAACTTGGCTACGTTAGCCGCAGTGCTACAGCCACAATCAACAGGTTAGCTTATGCAGTAAAAGCAATTTACAGATTCTGTCTCTGAGTCATGGACAGTCACAACCAATACAGGCTTTATCTTCAGAAATTTTACCTCCTTTAATTTTAGCCTGTGCTTGAGGCCAGTTGTTAGTGCGACCTATCGCTAGCGGTCCTGCTAGCCACCTGTAACACGTTAGCTTCGCTTACATTACACATTTGCTGTTATATCGTTACTTACAGTTTGTGGCTCCGAGTGCTTGATCATGCAACTGCTTCAGGTTTGAGAAGCAGCTGAAACGCTTATCCTGTGTCAAATTTTCCTTTATTGACCAAACTGTCTTTGGTGAAATGCTGAGCACAAGCAGCTAACGTTCCCTTTGGCTGTGGCTGTTTGCTGCCAGCAAACAAAAAAAAGCTACCCGCTGGTTTCTGGTGGCATCGTCTTTCGGAGTTTTTCTTCGCGTCCAAAAGTAAATGGACAAGCAGCTTTGGGAGAGATACTGACAGAACTGCACCTGAAATGATCTTCGGGTCTTCTTTTGTATTTCCAAAAGTGTAGATACTACTAAGGCATAGTATGATCTGCCGTTGTTACTGCCTGGTAGAATAGTATCTGGTGTGAACAGGTCCAGCGCTGTTGTTGGCTCTGGATAGGTCTGTACTAATTGGACGGCACAACCTGACGTCAGGTTTTACCCAGATCTTGCGAAGATCTCGTGAGGAACTGTTTAGAGAGGAAATCGCGTTCATGAAATCACATTCTTGGATTATGGCAAAACCTCTGTATATTATGTTTGGAAACTTTTCAGAGGTTGAATATGATCAACCAACATTAAAACATTACTAATATGTATTAAAAGAAGGATCAGCATAATAGGTCCCCTTTAATATTAAGCAGGTGGTTGTAATGCTATGGCTGAGCAGTGTATCAACATTTTGTAAATTGTACTGTCATCCAAGATCTTGAATATCTTGAGACTTACCCAGTTTGCTCTCCACCACATGCCTTCACAGAGCAGTTTCTGCCCCTGTACCTGGCACCAACCAACCATTTGGAGATGGCCTTTTCAGCAGCCTTCCTAGTGATTTCCTTCATCAGGGAATTTTTTTCCAAACTGCCTGTGAGTAGCATCCACAAAGAGCATAAGAAAAGACCAACATAAAATTCCACATTTAAGCCCTTGCAACAAAGGAGTTACTGTGGGAGCAATAATTATCTGATACCTTGCTGACTTTGTAGGTTTGCCCACTTACAAAGAATGGAACTGTGAAGAATTTTAATCATAGGTACATCTTAACATTGAGACAGAAAATATCACAAAAAATCCAGAATAACAACATCATACAAATTTGATATATTTCTCATCATATTTTTCCATGAAATAAGTATTTAATCCCCTACCAACCAGCAATAATTCTGGCTCCCACAGACCCGTTAGTTTTCCATTAAGAAGCACTCCTAATCTTAACTCATTACCCAAAACACCTGTGTCAACTCCTTACATCGTTATATAGTATAAAAGACACCTGTTCATAAAATCAATCAGATTCCAATGTTTCCACCATGAGCAAGACAAAGGAGCTGTCTAAGGACATCAGGGACAAAATTTTAGACCTGTACTAGGCTGGGATGGGCTACAAGAAAATAAGCAAGCAGCTTGGTGAGAAGTCAACCACTTTTGGAGCAATTATTAGAAAATGGAAGAAACACAAAGTCAATCCCAATCTCCCTCGGTCTGGGAGTCCATGCAAGATCTTGCCGCGTGGGATATGTTATGGCCCCAATTTGTAATTAGATTTACAACGCAACAGCAACAGCAAGGGATGACAGACACAGTTTTAACAACTAAAACACATTTAATTTTTAAAACAAAGACAATAACGACTAAGCAACTTACAACTAAGACCAGGATTGATAAGTAAAAAAAAAAACATTTACAGTCCCTTTTTAGTGGGGTGGCTTGGTGATGTCCTGGATGAAGAAAATGCTGTAACAAAGGCAAAAATCCACAAAAGAAACTTCACAGGTCTTGAACAGAAAATGACAGGTCTGGTCACATGTATCCTTCTTCTTGCAATTTCTCCTCCTACTTTACTGTCTCAATTTTTTTTCCTTATATACTCTTTTGCAGACCCCACCCACATTTAGACCTTTTTTTTTTTTAACTTTCAGAGACTTGCCCCAGACATGTCCAGGACATGTCTAAACATGACTCCAGTCTGAGCTTAACAAAAAAAAGGTAAATACTGCCATCTAGTGGCCTATATTCACATTACACCTCCATTCCAAAAGGGAAAAATTTTGACTCATAAAGGCAAAATTTTTCTTTTCAATACAAAATGGTTAAGTGAACAGTTGTCTATATATACATATCGTACAATATTCAAACACATGATATATATATACACATTCAAACACGGGATAAGCAATCAGCAATTACATTGTCTGTACCCTTCACATGCTTAATTTCCAAGTCAAACTCCTGTAAAATCAAACTCCAATTCAACAATCTCCGATTCTTGTTTTTCATCTTACTCAAAAACATTAACGGATTGTGGTCAGTGTACACAATCATTGGCTTTTCCCCTGTACAAACATAAACCTCAAAGTGTTGTAAAGGAAGGACCGGAGCCAACAGTTCCTTCTCTATTGTGGAATAGTTCCTTTGG
The DNA here is from genome assembly GCA_029721435.1 of Gymnothorax reevesii. Classification (NCBI taxonomy): domain Eukaryota; kingdom Metazoa; phylum Chordata; class Actinopteri; order Anguilliformes; family Muraenidae; genus Gymnothorax; species Gymnothorax reevesii. The sequence goes on from CM056573.1 coordinate 111,799,479, forward strand.
TGGCGATTGAACTTCCTGGAGAAGTATGCCACGGGATGTTCAATGTCATCAGAGTCACTTCTCTGTAGGAGCACAGATCCACAAGCTTGGTCGCTAGCATCGACCACGATGGAGAACGGTTTGTTGAAGTCAGGAGATTTGAGCACGGGGAAGTGACACAGCAGAGACTTCAGGTGATCGAAGGCTCTCTGGCATGCATCATCCCAGGTGAACTTTACGCCTTTCTTCAGTTGGTTAGTTAGACTGAGAGCAATCTCAGCAAAGTTCTTGCAGAACTTGCGGTAGTACCCGATCATTCCAAGGAAGCGGCGCAAAGCTTTTTTGTTGTCAGGAACTAGAAAGTCCATGATGGCTTGGACTTTAGCATTTATGGGTGCCACCTTACCCTGGCCTATGACGTAGCCAAGATAGGTGACAGTAGCACAACCAAAGTCACTCTTGCTCAGGTTAACAGTCAGGTTAGCCTGGGTCAGGCGCTGGAACAACGTCTCTACATCTTTTAGATGTTCTTCCCAGGAGTCACTCCGTGTGATCAGGTCATCGATGTACGCACACGTGTGTGGCAATCCGGCGATTGTAGACTGTATCATCCTTTGGAACGTGGCTGGGGCATTTTTCATGCCAAAGGGTAGGACTTCATACTGGTACAATCCAGATGGTGTGGCAAAAACAGAGATGCTCTTGGCCCTCTCAGTTAAAGGCACACACCAATAACCCTTCAATAAATCAATCTTGGTCAGAAACTTTGCTTGCCCTACACTATCAATACAATCATCAATCCTAGGTATTGGAAACACATCAGTTCTAGTTACAGCATTGACTTTGCGATAATCTGTACAGAATCTAGTACTTCCATCAGGTTTTGGAACTAGCACACAGGGTGAACTCCAATCGGAGTTGGAGGGTCTGATAATATCATGTTTTAACATGTACTCAACCTCTTTCTCAGCAATCTTTCTCTTTTCAGGATTCATCCTGTATGGATGCTGTTTTATTGGTTTGGCATCACCAACATCTACATCATGAGAGGCTATAGTAACTCTCTTTGGAACATCAGGAAACAAATCCTCATATTTCTTGATCAACCTTTCAAACTGATCTCTCTGTGAGGGTTCTAAGTGCTGGAGTTTTACATCAAGATTTTGCAACACTTCAGTGTTTGACAATTTACATGAAAGAACTTCAGCTTTAATTCTAGGTTCATCATCTTGAAACTCCCCCTCATCTTCACACGTTTCGACCATTGGAGAATCTGAAATGACAGCTGCAACCCTAGCATTTCTGTCATGATAAGGCTTGAGCATGTTAATATGACACAATTGTTTTGGTTTTCTCCTATCTGGAGTCTTCACAATGTAATTGAGATCATTGAGTTTTGTCAGAATTTCATAAGGACCATGAAATCTAGCCTGCAATGGATTGGACTGCAAGGGAAACAACACAAGGACCTTGTCTCCTGGTTTAAACTCACGGCTTCTAGCCTTATGATCATACCAAGTTTTCATTTTTCCCTGACTTGATTTCAAGTTCTCTTTGGCAAGGTCACAAGCTGCACGCAATCTTTCCTTGAACTTGCTAACATAGTCTAACAGACTGATATGCGGTTCTTTCTCTTGCCATTGTTCACTCAACAATAGCAAAGGTCCTCTCACTTCATGACCAAACACTAGCTCAAATGGACTGAATCCAGTAGACTCCTGCACTGCTTCTCTAGCTGCAAACAACAGCAAATGAACCCCTTCGTCCCAGTCTTTCTCATGGTCATAACAATAAGTCCTCATCATTGTCTTGAGAGTGGAATGAAACCGCTCTAAGGCACCCTGACTTTCTGGATGATAGGCACTAGAAAGAATCTGCTTTGCACCTAGTTCATACACAACCTGCTGAAACAATCCTGAAGTGAAATTGCTACCCTGGTCTGACTGAATTTCCCTGGGAAGGCCAAACAACGTGAAGAACTTTATCAAAGCCTTCGAGATTGCAGTTGCCTTGATGTTACGTAGAGGTATGGCTTCGGGGAATCTGGTAGATGCACACATGATTGTCAACAAGTACTGATTTCCAGATCTAGTCTTGGGTAATGGACCAACGCAATCAACAATGACCTTAGAGAAGGGCTCTCCAAATGCTGGGATAGGCTGCAATGGAGCTACAGGTGGGTCTAACTGGTGTTTTCCAACTACCTGACAAGTGTGACAGGTTTTGCAAAAGTTGGAAACATCTTTCCGAAGCCCAGGCCAAAAGAAGTGTTTCATGATCTTATCAACAGTCTTGTTAACACCAAGATGACCTCCTAAAGGTAGACTATGAGCCATTGTTAAGATCTCATTCCTGTAGACCTTCGGAACAACAATTTGCCTGACCACTGCCCAATCTGCATTGGCAGGGATATCAGGAGGGCGCCACTTCCGCATCAACACACCATCCTTGAGATAATACCCAACTGGAACTGCATCTATTTCTTTATCAGGAAGGGCTCTCCTCTTTAGTACACAAATTTCAGGATCATTAGTTTGCTCCTCAATCAACCGCTTTCTGGACAGAGACAAGTCTCCAGACACATCAGAATCACCAGATCCTTCCTGCTGGCTGAATAGAGAACTGATAAAAGTATCTGATAAGTCCTCAAACGGAGAAACCATAGTAGGCCAATCAGAGTCATGAGGCGAACCACCTGAGTCCTGACTATTCAATGTGCTGGACGGCACCACAACATCTTCTTCTTTAGCCTTCTTGGCCATAGCACGAGTCACTGCGCAAGAAGGATACAGAGATGGGTCCTCATCCCCATCTTCAGTGCTTGGCTGTGAAGTAAGATGTACAGGGGGAACTACTTTGCCCCCAGCCAGGTCATTGCCTAGCAACAGAGAAACACCCTTTATAGGTAGACTTGACATAAGTCCCACCTTTACCTGTCCTGTAACTAAATCTGACTTCAAGAATATAGAGCGCAGGGGTACAGATACAGTCCTCCCTTCAATACCTTGTACAAGTATGAAATCCCCTGAAGCGGTCTCATCACGTAACTCCAAGGAGTCCATCAACAAAAGTGACTGAGAAGCTCCGGTATCCCTTAGGATATATATGGGGACAGGAGTAGTATGCTCATTTAGAGCCACAAATCCCTCTGACACAAATGGAAGAAATTCCTCCCTCACAAAGTCAGCTGTATTAGGCTTTTTAGCCCCACAAGAAGCAGGCAATTTAGCAGATCGGTTATCTACTACAGGGGTTTCTAACCTTGTTTTCACAAAGGCATTTGGTTTGGTATCCTTTTCTTTTTCTTTCTTAGCTTTAAGGAACCAACAGTTAGTTGTAACATGACCAGATTTCTTGCAATAACTGCAAACTAGACCACTTTTGTCACTGTCAGCTTTCACACTTTGATCAGACCTGTTACTGGATTTCTGAGCACCATCACCAGATTTGTCTTTGTCTTTGGGTGAGGAATCTTGGGTATCACCATAACCCTTTATCTGAAATTGGGACCATCTATTGTTACTGCTAGACTGAAATTTGGACTTATGTGTGAGAACATATTCATCTGCATATTTGGCAGCTGATTGCAAATTCAGTGCTTGCTTCTCATTAAGGTAGGTCTTAACATCATCTTTAACACAGTTCTTGAATTCTTCAACTAACACCATCTCTTTTAGTGAGTTGAAATCATCCTTGACCTCCATAGAAGTACACCAGCGCTCAAAGCAAACCTGCTTTTCATTAGCAAATTCAACATAAGTCTGATTTTCAGATTTCTTCAGACCTCTGAATTTCTGTCGGTAAGCCTCTGGAACCAACTCATAAGCTCTCAAAATAACCTTTTTGACAACCTCATAATCAGAGGAATCATCTGCAGACAAAGCCGAATAGGCTTGTTGAGCTTTACCCTTGAGGACACTTTGCAACATCAGAGGCCAGTGTTCCTTTGGCCACTGGCAACTCTTTGCTACCTTTTCAAAACACTGGAAATAGTTGTCAACATCCTTTTCCGAAAATGGAGGCACCAGTTTTACCTCCTGACTGGCACAAAATTTATTTTTAGTTTCAATTTTAATTTTTAGTTGCTCCATTTGGAGTCTTTCTTCTCTATCGAATTTCTCTAATTCAAAATCTCTCTGTCTCTGTCTCTCTCTTTCTGCTCTTTCCTCTTTCTCTCTCTCAAATTCTCTTTGTTTTTCTTTTTCTTCCCTCTCAATCTTCTCTTCTCTTGCTAATTTTTCTAACTCAAACTGCCTTTGTTTTTCTTTTTCTTCCCTTTCTTTCTCTCTTTCTTCCGTCTCAAATTCTCTTTGTTTTTCTTTTTCCTCCCTTTCAATCTCTAGTATTTTAAATTTAAGTTCCATTTCTATATTTGGATTTTCCACTGGAAACTGTTCCAGATCTCCTGGTGCAAACACATTTTCATCAATGTAATATTCAACTATCTCTCTAGCCAGTCTTGCTTTTCGCATGGCTGGTTTTACCTCTGTCAGCTCCAACTGTCTGCAAATTTCTAGCAGTTCTGTCTTTTTAAAAGACTTCAAAACCCCTACGGTTGGTGATGCCAAGAAATCATCCATTGCTGTTGTCAATATATATCTAGGAAAATTCACAACAATTTCACAATTTGAAATGTTAGATTTTCAATAAATTACTCACACAATGGTCTATCCCGGACGAGCCCCCAATTTGTTATGGCCCCAATTTGTAATTAGATTTACAACGCAACAGCAACAGCAAGGGATGACAGACACAGTTTTAACAACTAAAACACATTTAATTTTTAAAACAAAGACAATAACGACTAAGCAACTAACAACTAAGACCAAGATTGATAAGTAAAAAAAAAAAATATTTACAGTCTCTTTTTAGTGGGGTGGCTTGGTGATGTCCTGGATGAAGAAAATGCTGTAACAAAGGCAAAAATCCACAAAAGAAACTTCACAGGTCTTGAACAGAAAATGACAGGTCTGGTCACATGTATCCTTCTTCTTGCAATTTCTCCTCCTACTTTACTGTCTCAATTTTTTTTCCTTATATACTCTTTTGCAGACCCCACCAACATTTAGACCTTTTTTTTTTTTTTTCTGAGACTTGCCCCAGACATGTCCAGGACATGTCTAAACATGACTCCAGTCTGAGCTTAACAAAAAAAAGGTAAATACTGCCATCTAGTGGCCTATATTCACATTACAGATATTTATGGTCATGAGAGAGGTCAGGGATCAGCCCAGTACTACACAGGAGGAGCTTGTTAATGAACTGAAGGCAGTTGGGACTACAGTCAAGAAGAGAACCATCAGTAACACACTACACCGTGAAGAATAAAAATCCTGCTGCGTGCGCAAGGTTCCTCTGCTGAGGAAGGCACATGTACAGGCTTGTCTGAAGTTTGCCAAAGAACACCTGGATGATCCAGAGGAGGCTTGAGAGAAGGTGATGTGGTCAGATGAGACCAAAATAGAGCTATTTAGCATAAAATCAACTCCCCATGTTTGAAGGAGGAGAAATGCTGAGTGCAACCCCAAGAACACCATCCCAACCAGGGTTTCCCACAGCGCTTTATAGTTAGGGCGACCGCCTTGACAACAAATGCCCCCCGCCTTGACTACGTCCCCACAAAAAAAAAAAAAAAAAAAAAAAATGCTGTATTCATACATACATACATACACAGTAAAACAAGGCCGCGTCGAGATGAGGCTGAATAGCGGCCGGCATCTGCTGGTTAAATTTGTTACTGCGCCATCTATCACCTGTTGCTAGCCAACATTATTTTTTCGGATCGGGAAGAAGCTAATTATCTGGATACACTATAACCTGTCGTCATGGGAAGGACACGTGGAGGAAAGATAATTATTCATCTAAATTTAAGATTTGAATAATGTCTCCTATCAACTGCTTGCCTACATATTCTGCTTCATGAAGATAGGCTGTATGCAATTCGTTAAGTTTCTTATCAAGGCTACCGATGTGTTTGCGCGTGGCTTTCTGCTATGTTAGACAGTTGCACGAAGTTTTCTCTAGTGTACAGTAATGGATGGGAAAAAGTAGTCAAAAATATCTGGGTACTTTATTCAAAGAAGCCGGCCTACTTCACCAACTGCGCGTAATTAGATCTCGTAATTACGAGAAGGTGTATTTTTTATTTATTTTTATCCTGTGAATGTAATACACTTCTGTACATAATACCGTTCTCCTCTCCCGAAGCATAACCACAACCACAAAGCATTTGGGGAACTGAAGTCAAAAAAGATAACGAATACATTTTCCGTTCTTACATTAAAGTGCCAGTAAATGCCTTGCATGTGTTTTTTTTTTTTTTTTAATTCCAAAAGTCAAGCTATCTGTAATATGGCCCAAAAAAAATAATAAAAAATATTTGACCAAAAATAACCTTAGGAAATGCAATTTTTCAAAAAAAAGGTTTCCCGGTCTAAAAATAGATCAGCTAGATTATGTACCGCGCAAAGCATTGTGGGTCAAAATCGCGCACTGTAAACAAAGACGGCATCGCGCGGACGAAAAAGAGGACAGACAGGAACGTTTTTGGAGAATGTGGAGGCAAAAACGATAAGCAAAACATAATTCGAGGCACACTACCATTTACGTTGTACACTTTTATGAACTCGAGTAGTGCGAGAAATTTTGCTAAGAAAAACCAACACGGTATTTCAACTTACTAATCCATCAAAGTTAGGGCCAACTCATCATTGTCAATGCCCAGTCGCTCTCTCAGACTCTTCCATCGATCAATAGCACTCCCAATATATACTAGGGATCGTCTTCTTTTGGCATCAAGGGCAATTTTCCGGCGTTTTCTCTCCGAGGCTGTCAACTTGATTCTTTTCGCCATTGCTGGTGTGTGTGCTACGTCACACGTCACGTGGTACACAAGAAAGCGAAATTACTCTAATGACATCACATTTTCGCTCGCGAGACAGTTTTAGAGTTGAGCGAGTTAACATCAAAATCCATATTTTTCGATGTCGTAAAAATTTGTATAACATATCGACGTGAAGATGAATGATTTCCCTACCTACTGATACCATTTTTATATGTTGTCACAATTGAGATATCATTGAAGACATGCAAGGTATTTACTGGCACTTTAATTTTCGTTTAACCCTTCGGGACGGTTGTGAGCATTTTATGCACTTATCTTTTTCTTTTCTTCTTTTTTTTTTGATAATTTTGACTGTGTTCATGTTCATAGCATGAACTTTGGTAAGATTGTGTGTTTTTATTTGATCTTGTTATTTCCAGCTCAACTCTTACAGTAAGGCTAAAATACACTGTGTACAAGCAAGTGTTACACTCAGACTGTCAAGCACAAAAAATGCGCCATTGAAACCCATAAACCCATTCAAACTGCAATTTTTGATCTCACTTTAATGAAACCATAATACATGCATTGTATTATATCTGAGTGTCAATTAATAAAGTTACATGACTGTTGACTTGCTGAAGCTTCAAGTTGCCAAGAGACAGTCTCGAAACTATAAGGATTCGGAGAGGATCTGCAAAGGGGAGTGAACCAAAATCCCTCCCAAGATCTGTTCAAACCTGGTGAAAAATCACAACAAACGTCTGACCTCTGTGCTTGCCAACAAAGGTTTCTCAACCAAGTATTAAGTCTTATTGTTCTATGGATCAAGTACTTATTTCATGTGATAAAATATTAAATTTGTACATTGTTGTTGTTCTAGTTTTTTTTTGTGCTATTCTGTCTCTCAGTGTTGAAATGTGATTAAAATTCAACACAGTTCCATTCTTTGTAAGTGGGCAAACCTACAAAATCAGCAAGGGATCAAATAATAATTGCTCCCACTGTATCTCCATTTGGACACACAGACACACACATGCTACACACACACAAGCTCACTGGAGTTCCCCATACATCTGGCTGCAAAAGGCCTCTTTAACTGCAGGTTCTTATGACATTTCATAGCTCAAAAATTGATCACATGCTTTATTGAACGATGAACTGATCAAACAGAGAAAATAATTGCAGTCCTAATCAAATGGAAAGTAAACCTTACACTATTTCAAAAAGTCGAAGACCTCGGAATTCCTGCTTCTCATGGCAGCCAACAAAATTGTACTGTCTGGATAGGGCATTGTCCATCAGGAAAGCCATCATCCTTCTTGTAGCCTCATCAACCATAGCCCCACCAGTATCTGCCACCACCACGACCTCAGGGAAATCAAGGCACTCATGAAAGTGGCAGACATCCCAGAAATACAAGTGTAGTTGGAAAATTCTTTGCATGTGTCTTACTTCATGCTGTTCAGCACATGCTTATGAAAGCACGAGACGTTTTTCAAGAGAGGATCAGAATCTGATGATAAAAAAATGAGGAAATTGCCTGTGTCATTCCACATCAAATCATCCATGGGGAGCCAGGTCACCTCCTCAAAATTCTTTGAAAAAATTCATTAGTAAATATGCACTCAAAATGAAAAAATGCCAAATATTAGGCTATCTTAAATAGCTTAAGTTATTGCCCTCTGAAATAAAATATTATTCAAAAGTTTTTTGGCAAACCCATTTTCAGCGAACTTATTGCTCCAAATTGATTACTTATACAAGGCTGATTAGGTATATTAACCATACCCATTCCCTAGAATCTGAAAATGGCCTTGTGCCTTGATCCAATTTTGTGTGCTAATGCCTCAAAATCAGCCAAAAACACAAAGTGTCCAAAAACGAGACCATATTTTATGACCTGTAACTCAGAAACTAAGTAAGATAAAAGGCTAGAATTAATTTTTTTATGATTTTATGGTATATTGCTCTGTAAAAATGCAGTAATCAAAGTAATATCATTTGTTCAAGTTTTTTAATTAAATAATTTCAAAATAAATTTTTCCGGTTTTTCCCCAAAATGTCCTTTTTTTGGGGCAAAAAATGACCATGTTCCCAGTAATTCATCTGAATAACTCTGAAATTTTAACAGTGCAATCTTATAAATGTGAACAAAGTCTGACATAAAAATTAGAATGATGTTCAGCTTACTTTCAAATTGTTCCAAACTTTTCGTGACCTAAATGGGTATTTTTTGTGGTGAATGTTTCTGGGATATGCATAGAACGTTTGACTCTTCTCATAGGAAGTTAAAAAGATTTTCCCATGATGACAACAAAGAATCAATCTGCAGAAGACCAGGGCCTGTATTAACAAAGCATCTTATCTTACCACTGGGAGTACTCCTAAGTCCGTACGGACGGAGCCCAATGCTATATTCCCTGCTTCACGCTAATCGCGCGGCGGCGGAGAATAATTCATGCATAGCAGAAGGAGGTACAGCACCAAAGCCACTGTCCCCAAGAAAGTGACATCCCACAAATACATAATGCCTGTCAAATAATTGGCATAAGCTGCTTTCCATTAAAATGCGAGTCGTGTGTGGATCCTGGCCATTTCGCAACAATGTCCAAAATATTGTTTTCGGGAATACTATCAGGGTGCTGATGGAATAAAATTTTTTTTCTATTTACAAATAACTCTTCATCTTGGGTGGGAGAAATAATTCGTGGGTCTCGTCAATAACACCTATGATATCGGGCATACCTGAGATGAGCGTGAATTAAAGTTTGATTCTGTGTTGTTGGCGAATGTCTATTGGACAACGGATAAACTGTTGGATGATGTGGGGTTCACAGAGCGCATAGGTTGTTTGTTGAATTGAACAACTGACAGATGACTGTGAAATTCCAAATTGTCCATGCTGCAAAGTTGCATTTTTCCGGTGGCAAGGTAACAAAGTGTTGTCGAACATTTTATTTCTGGGCTTATTTGGTTGTTTCTCATGGCTGGAGACGTAATTCTCTCCTTTATCAAGTCACCAACAAATAAAATTCCTTCACGGTCGATCCGATATCTTTTCAACAACAGCGCATCATTCAGAATTTCCACGTCATTCCGTCTTTCAACAGCAGAAGCCATTTTCAGATTCTTTGTGAATAGGTTTTAGTGAGTTAGGAGTCCTCTTGACTACTTTTAAGCTCTCCCAGACTTACGAGCTACTTTTAGGCCTAAAATGTGGATAACACTTAGTAATAATAATTAGGAGTCCTATATTTACGACTGACCTGCCCATTTTTTTTACAAAACCCAAAACCAGTGAAGTTGGCACGTTGCGTAAATCGTAAATAAAAACAGAATTGCAATGATTTGCAAATCCTTTTCAACCTATGTTCAATTGAATACACTGCAAAGACAAGTTACTTAATGTTCGAACAGGTAAACTTTGTAATTTTTTGCAAATATTCGCTCATTTGGAATTTGATGCCTGCAACATGTTTCAAAAAAGCTGGCACAAGTGGCAAAAAAGACTGAGAGAGTTGAGGAATGCTCATCAAACACTTATTTGGAACATCACACAGCTGAACGGGCTAATTGGGAACAGGTGGGTGCCATGATTGGGTATAAAAGCAGCTTCCCTGAAATGCTCAGTCATTCACAAACAAGGATGGGGCGAGGGTCACCACTTAGTGAACAAATGTGTGAGCTGATTGTCGAACAGTTTAAAAACAACATTCCTCAATGAGCTATTGCAAGAAATTTAGGGATTTCATCATCTACGGTCCGTAATATCGTCAAAAGGTTCAGAGAATCTGGAGAAATCACTGCACATAAGCGACAAGGCCAAAAACCAACATTGAATGCCCGTGACCTTCGATCCCTCAGGCGGTACTGCATCAAAAACCGACATCAGTGTGTAAAGGACATCACCACATGGGCTCAGGAACACTTCAGAAAACCACTGTCAGTAACTTCAGTTCGTCGCTACATTTGCAAGTGCAAGTTACAACTCTACAATGCAAAGCGAAAGCCATTTATCAACAGCACCCAGAAACTCCGCCGGCTTCGCTGGGCCCAAGCTCATCTAAGATGGACTGATGCAAAGTGGAAAAGTGTTCTGTGGTCTGACAAGTCCACATTTAAATTGTTTTTGGAAACTGTGGACGTCGTGTCCTCCGGATCAAAGAGGAAAAGAACCTTCCGGACTGTTATAGGCGCAAAGTTCAAAAGCCAGCATCTGTGATGGTATGGGGGTGTATTAGTGCCCAAGGCATGGGAAATTTGCACATATGTGAAGGCACCATTAATGCTAAAAGGTACATATAGGTTTTGGAGCCATCCAAGCAACGTCTTTTTCATGGACGCCCCTGCTTATTTCAGCAAGACAATGCCAAGCCACATTCTGCACTTGTTACAACAGCATGGCTCTGTAGTAAAAGAGTGCGGGTACTAGACTGGCCTGCCTGTAGTCCAGACCTGTCTCCCATTGAAAATGTGTGGCGCATTATGAAGCGTAAAATACGATAACGGAGACCCCGGACTGTTGAACAACTTAAGCTGTACATCAAGCAAGAATGGGAAAGAGTTCCACCTGAAAAGCTTCAAAAATTGGTCTCCTCAGTTCCCAAACATTTACTCAGTGTCGTTAAAAGGAAAGGCGATGTAACACAGTGGTAAAAAGACCCCTGTGCCAACTTTTTTGCAATGAGTTGCCGCCTTTAAATTCTAAGTTGATGATTATATGCAAAAAAAAGAAGTTTCTCAGTTTGAACATTAAACATCTTGTCTTTGCAGTGTATTCAATTGAATATAAGTTGAAAAGGATTTGCAAATCATTGTGTTCTGTTTTTATCTACGATTTACATAACGTGCCAACTTCACTGGTTTTGGGTTTTGTAGGAGTTTCTCCTAAATCCGGCAGTTAGGACCTACTTTTAGCGCTAAGATTCTTTGTGAATACGGGCCTAGATCACCACTGCATTAACCCAGTTAAACCGGGACAGCATTTGCGCATTTTAACCTTTAAAACTGGGGACGCTGTTACGCATTTCTACCTTTCAAGCTGGGAAAGCGGATGCATCATTTTGTTGTTTTCATTATTTTTTCCGACCATTTCCGGGCTCATAGCTGCTGTTTTACTGGCACTTTATACTAGGGCAGATGCCATCGTAAAACTTCAAGACACTCTATTTTTTATATTTTTATGTTTATTTTTAAGGGGCAGGGGCGGGGGCGGGGGGGGGTTAAAGACATGTCCCTTTTAGTCCTGGCTAGATCTCAGTCATTTTCCTTTATTGACGTCTTTTTCAATTATTGTAATTGGCAACTGAAGACACAGTTTCTCACCGTATACGATCTAACAGCTCTGAAATCATGGGCTAAATGTTGTGTTCCAGGGTCCCGGGCCTTTGGCCAGGACAGTATTTTGGGTTTAACAGTTTCTTGTGCCAGGTTTCATAGTTCATGTTCATTCTCATGTTACAGTTTTAACAGTTTCTTGTATCAGGATTCTACATTTCATAGTTCATGTTTATTGTTCATGTTTTTACTTTTCCATGTTTTGTTTTTTCGCCAGGTCTGCCCAGCCACTCCACCGCTTGTCTGCGTTCTGATCCCTGTCATCGTTTTCGCACATTTCAGAGCTCTGGTTGGCTTTTGGTATTTCCCCTTTCCTTCTGCGCTGTGCTGGATTCAAGACTGCCAAAGCTTAATTGACAATAAACTGTTTTCAAGTTACTAACGTTTACTAACAGTCACGGGAGGTGTAATTCTTAGACAGGCACATTACTAAATACTAATTACTTAGGTAGAAAGTTTATTGTCATGATTCCTGCTTTGCTATTTCAAGATCTTGCTGTCGTTTTCTGTTTTAATAACATTCATGCTTCCTTCCAATCTGTATGCTTCATTGGTACTTAAGCTGAGCACGCTCATTTTCTTAATGAGGAAGTCATGTCAGCCTGTCATTCACCTTGCCTCATGATCTTGCCTTGCCCCTTATTTCTTCTCCAGGTGTTGCCTTCATGTGCTGATTTCCTTCCCTTTATCTGGAGTTGGTGGAATTTGGCTGGCAGACAGAGGCCATGTTCGAAACTGCGCAGTATCGTACTACTCGCACTGCTTGCACTACCGATGACGTCAGACGTAGGGGATATGGTGTTTTTATGCGTGGGGAGTGGTTTTGTGTCCGCGAAAATTTTCCGGATGTATACTACATCTGGCAGATATTTTGGGGATGCATCGCAAGCTCACTATTCAATTACCTGTGCTGGAAACCTCGTACTAACGTACGCCGATTACGTCAGAGTAAGGGAGTAGGGTGTTCACTGATGCGTGGGGAGTGAGTTTGTGTCCGGAAGAAGTTCCCGGATGAATACTAGATCGAGCAGATATTTTGTGGGTGCATCGCATGCGCACTTCATACACTAATTGCCCAAGATGCAACGCGACGTAAACAGCCAGAAAAAAACTCGCCGAGAAATAATATGAAGCCACTTTAACTGCAAAAACGGCGGAACCTGTGGGTGGCGACACGGCACCAGCCAGGAGCAGCGTCAATACAAATGTGAGTAACATGTTTAATCTTGTAATATGGGTTATATATGGTAATCTAATACTCAGCTGAAGGTATATTGAATGTTTTATTTCAGAGTTGTAAAGAACGTTTCCATCCGGTTACATACTGTCAGCATCAGCATCCATAAATCGGGCCGTTAGCCAATATAGCTAAAATGGGCTTATAACCGCAGTTTTTACTGGCGTATAAGTGAGGACTTCCGATGATTAATCCGTGTAAAATGTTGAATCTAATGACGCACATCTTGCTCGTTTGTTCATTTCTTATAGGGGCAGATGAAGATACAGGGCGCCATCCCCTAGAGAGCCAGCAATGAGGTGCTCTTCACAGTGGGGCTCAACGCGGCGGTCCGAGGATTTCAGTATGTGAATAATTTTCTCGGAGTAGCCTATTGCAACGTTAGTAAAAGCTCATATTCAGTTATGTCAATTTCACAGATGTTATGTTTCTGTAGAATGTTCATAAAGGAGCATAGCTTGGAAGGTAAGGTGGAGAAAAGTATAAAGTACGAAAAATCATATGCACTACAGTCAACACAAAAGAAACAAGATGATGATGGGGATCGTGAGCTTAATCAAAATGTTAACAAAAAATGCTTTTTGTATAATTCTGTTCTGAATTGGGAAAAAGTTAATAAAGTTGAAGGGGAAAAGGCAGCGTTTTAGATTTTCAAGAGACCATGAAAATGTAAGAGACAACAAGTGTTATTGGAGTTTTGACCAGCTGGTTTATTGCATTGTGGATTTTCATATACTTTCACATTGCTTTAGTCTGATGATGCATATCAACCTAGCATGAGAGAAAAAACTGTCAAGTACCATGGAATATGCACACAAATTGCATTGCCTGAGAGAACCTAAATAATAATGGAAGGTGTTGCGTCTGGTTTTTGCTCTGCAGAAATGTACTAAATATTGCAAGGGAGCATGAAAAAGTCAAATATCAACCAATTGTCTAACTTCACTAAAAACCCCTCTTTTTCAGGTGGCAACGTTCATAGATGAATTGAGAAACTTCTTTTTAGCTTTCATTGTCCAGCAACATGCTTTAGGGAGAGACCTTCGACTTCTACACTCAGCTATAGGTCTTCCAGCAATGTTTCTGTAATCATAACTTATCTGCTAAGGAAGTGATTGGTCCACATAGTTTAACAAGAGCCCCGTAAGCCAGTGCCTTTCCAGGTAGATCAAGACAGGCCTTCATGGTTGCTGTATCGGCCCAAGTGGTTAAACCACCCACTAAACTTCTCTCTGCCTGACAGTCCTGTACTTTACCTGTTTCCACCTCTTATGACTCAGACGAGGCGTTGGATTTTTAAGAGGCAAAGATAAAAGAACTATAATACAACTATGTACACCACGGCAGAATCTCTCTTAAGATTTGAGATGAATCAGGAACAAAGAACTCCCTGGGCAGAGTAACACAAACCAAAACAAAAACACGAACAATCATGTCCTTGCAGCACTGCAATGGGAACATCAGGAGCAAGCACCGATGCTGCAAGTCTGCCCCTGAGGGTGTCCCCGGACCGCTGGAGTGGCTCGTGGGCTTCAATCATCCCTATCATCGCCATCATCCCCGTCATCCTCGCCTTTGACCTCAGGCTCCAAGACGTCCCCATTCCCGAGGCAGACATTGTGCAGGAAAAGGCAGGCACAGATGACCTCAGGCACAAACTCTACCTTCGCCTCCAGTGCCCTAGGAAAATGGAGTGCCACCTGGTCTTGAGGACCCCAACTGCCCTCTTCACCACGCACCTTGCCCTGGACAGCCTGGTGTTGTACCTGCCCTTCACAGGATTTCGGACAGGCTCCAGGAATGGCGTCATCAGGCAGATGGGCTCTGCCAAGCACGGGAATCCACCATCGCTCAGCAGACACCATCCAGGAGGTGGGTACAGCCAGTGGACATAGAGGGGGCTGCACCTCAGGACCCTGGCATCATGGACGCAGCCAGGGAAGCCCACCACCACATCCAGAAAGCGACACTTGTGGTCGCAGATGGCCTGGAACTGTACTAAGTAGAACAGCCTCCTGTTGTAATAGTCCATTGCAAACTGCCCAGGTGAACAATGCAGACATGGCAGCCATCAATGCTCCCTGCCACCTGCCCAAAGGCTGGGGAACCAGACAGCTGCTGGCTACTACTTTTCCTACAATTTCATTTGCCGAGCATTTCTGCTCCATATACGTAACTGTTTGGGTTTAAGTTATGTTTCAAGTAGAAATACGATAGCATTATGCATGATAATTAACATTAGATGGTTATTTAAAGAATACTTTCTTCGTGGTCATTCTGTATTCTGATACAACTGTTCTTTGGTTGAAGCCAAGTTAACATTTCACTCTCTTCTGTTCACATCGTCTACTGTAAGTAAGTAAGCTGAGTGAAAGTAGAAACTTGCTTTTAAATGGTATCTTACCTCTGATGAATATTCATAAGCGCACAGATGAAATGCTGATGGTGGGCCGATTGACTTCGTCGTTTCCTTGCTGACCGCATCTTCAACTGGTAAGGCATAACGGCAAAATGCCGGTTGGGCGGTCGAAAACTGCTATTTTAGGTTGGCTAAACATCCTGTTTCAATCCCCTCAAAACGAATGCACATTTTTCCCGTTTTGGTCTTCCACTTATTGTTAGGTTAAGGGGGTTTTATTTTATAGATCACATTCAGAAATATTCATTTCTCAAACGGGTTTGTTCCTAAATCATTATTTTATACCACACAGATGATGGCGGTAATACACAAATTGGTGTGTAATTCGCAAAAAAAAAGAAGAAGAAGAGGGAAGGGTTTGCTCGTAGGGAGAAGCGAGTAGTGCGACTAGTGTGTAGAGAGAGTAGTATGAAGACCATAGAGCGCGGTTTCGAACACGGCCAGAGTCTTGCGTCTCATGCCCTTGTGTCTTAGAACTTAGCTCAGTGTTTATGTCTTCATTCTAGCCTAGTCAAGTTCTTGTTTTTTAGCATTCAAAGCCTGATTATTTTTTTTCTGTTTGTGGTCATTCTCCCTGGAGGTTCCAGTGGCTTTTGTTTTTGTCGTTTGGGCTCTTGTTTTTTGTAAGCCCAGTGAAGCTCTCTCTAGTTCGGATTTTTGCAACCCTTTGGGCCTAGTTTTCTGTTGGCCCTCGTGCCTGTTTTCTTTTTGTTTTAATAAACTCCCTGTTCCCCTACATCTCGCTTCTGGTGTTTCTGATCTTGCATCAATTCAGTGCAGAAAAATAATTTACTAATTAATTGGCCAATGCTTTGCGTGATTGAACTGGTCCGTGTTCCGATGAAATGTGGACTTTCACTCTCGGTATTTCGTGGATTGATTAAAAAAAAAAAACAAACTAATTTTAAAAAGGTAGGTAGGCAAAGGTAGGCCATGCAATTTTGAATAACGTAGATTTAAATACAGCAAATACACGTCCAGAGGAATGATTGTTGTCTTACCTAATCGGGGAGAACAAGCAGCACCTGTTAAGTGCGGAGCGCTCTTGGAGTGAACCTTTTGTTAATCATGAAGATGACTGAGAACAGGTCAGGATTTATAATTGTTTTAAATGGCTGTTTTGTGCAACCCAATTCTCTGTTCCGCCACTGTGCTGAATTTAACCCGCAATTTAATCGCTGTTAGATCACATATGGAGAGAATCCGTGTCTTCATATGCAAATTACAATAATTGGAAAAGACGTCGATAAAAGACAAGTGCAACGCAGAGTGTGGCATATGCCCCCACCTGTATGTTGATCAAGGGCATAGTGAGATGACTGCTGTGGCGGCCATATTAGATATCGCATGACACTGGTTTTTGAAAGGGACCTTCCTCTAGCCACTTCGAATACACAAGTAAGAAATGGCATCAATCTGACGAGGGATTCCATAGTTATCCCATGGAAACGAAAAGTTAACGGACGACGGACGGACATGGTGTCGACAAAATGCCCCCTTTCCTCTTTGGAGGGCGGGGGCATTAAAATGATTGAGATCTAGCCAGGACTAAAAGGGATGTGTCTTCGCCCCCCCCCTGTTTGTTATAAAAATGTTTGTTATTCTCTAGTGCAGAACTTATACTTTTATTTATTAGGCCTCTTTATTCCATTTGAGTTGTGCATGTTATGTAGATAGAGATTTGTTATTTATTTTATTGGTTTTATTATATTTTATAGTTCAGTGTTTTAAATATTGTGATGAAGAGTTGCACAAATAAAAAACATCTTATGAGTTCTTATGAAAGCCACAGGTGTAAGCCCTCAAATACTTTTTGAATTTTGTTTCTATCTGCTACAGAGGCTGAGATATCAGCTTTTTACTAGACGTTGACACCTGAGTGCTGTATTCCAGAAAACCTCAGGTTTTAGGGGTTCTTTTCAAAATCGCCCATAGGTTTTCATAGGCGTTTTTTGAACAGGCCTCAGGCCTAAGTGGGTTAAGGCGATATACTCACTTGAGGAAGTATCAAATCCCAACAGTCCAGTTTTTCTTGTAAATTTCCTTGAATGATATGCATCATCTAAATTGGATCTAATACTGCACCAAGGTTAATTACTCCCCTCCATTTCAGGGCTAATGATGATCTAATAATCCCCAAGTGGGACTGCTTCCTTTTATAGTGAACTATTATTGTGCAATTCAGCAATAATAAATGGGCTCATTTAAGATTACTTCAGAAACGTGTGATCAGTCAAGTCATGGCATGTTGAGGCAGATGTCATCCCTAACAAAAACAATGAAATCAATTTGAGGAATAAATCTGTGGAATCAAACAGTGAAATATTCTAACAAAACTTCTGTTATGTATTATACTTTTAGGTGGTGTGTTATATATTACAATATTTTTAATTAATGTTTTTTTTTATAATTAGTAGATAACAGCCCTTGCAGCAGGCCTATACCCATTTAGTCAATTATCATCTGTGTCTCTGAATCTGCATCCGAATCAGAACATCCAAGATGCAGGTCATCCAAGTAATTTGCATCAAAGAATTCATTAGGCATCGCAGGTTCGAAATGAAATATGTCAGTGTCCAAAGCTTCATAAAAAATGTCAGAGGCATTATGTGCCCCACAATCATGATAGACATAATCCCCAGTCTGAGTGGAATCATCATGAAATTTTCATAAAGATTGATTTGTTGTTTATATGTTACGGAGTGGAATAAAACTTTCATGCATCTTGATTTTAATCAAACAGTTTACTCTTTCTCTTATGAGTCACTGTGAGTGTGGTTGTTATAAAAAAAAGTGTTCAGTCTTAGACTGACATTTCAGTTTATTCTTAGTTTATAGTATGTGCCTGAGAAAATTGGTTATCTGTTAATATGAATATTATGTTTCCCGGCACAGAAAGGGAAAATAATACGTTTTGCGCTGTAGATAAATGCAACTAGGGGGGGCCTATAGAGCCTTTCAGCCCCAGAGCCTGACAGCAGGTTAAGATGGGACTGTATAATACTCTAGCACATACCAAAGATTCTCAGTGGCTTAAAGTCTAGACTCTGTAGTGGCCAATCCATGTGTGAAAATGTCTCGTGCTCCTTGAACCACTCTTTCATAATTTGAGCCAAATGAATTCTGGCATTGCCATCTTGGAATCTGCCCGTGACATCATTGAATTAAAAATCCATTGATGGAAAGACCTGGTCATTCAGTACATTCAGGTAGTCTGCTGACCTCATCTTTTGGGCGCATATTATTGCTGAACCTAGACCTGAACAACTAAGGCAACCCTAGATCATAACACTGCCCCCAAAGGCTTATCCGGCAGGCACTAGGCATGAGGGGTGCATCACTTGGTCCATCTCTCTTCTGACCCTGATGTGCCCATCACTCCGTAACAGGATAATTTAAGCCTCATCAGACCACACGATCTGTTTCCAGAGTCCAATCTTTATTTGATGTCACCAAATATTTAAGTGATCTCCCATCACAATAATTCATAATTTTTTTCTTCTTCGAAGATGATGGTTCACCACTGTTCTTCTGGTTTCAGTAATCCATTGGACAGTTCTTAACCCAATTTTAGTAGTTTTAGCAATCTCCCTTGTTGTTTTCTGTGCTTGAGGCAGGCCAATAATTGACCCAACTGCAAAAGACCCTACATCTTTTCCATGACCACAGGTTGTGTATTCCAACTTGGCTGTTTAAGAAATTAGAAGCTATTTGCAAGAGAACACTTTATCATTGTAGTATAACACCAAATCAGTTAAACTTATGGGAGATCAATCAGTCCATTTAGGAAGCACAAGTTCTGAATCAATTTCACCTGCTTTGGTGCAAATGTAATTGACTACAGGTGCGATGGAGAGGCTAAAGCAAGACAACCTCCAAAAAGGTAATTGTTGTGCACGCCGTGGCTACAGGCAATTCCTCTCTCCTTATCCTTCAGGTCAGATGATTCTCTATTTTTGTGTTCAACTAGAGCCCTTGTCACAAGTGGTAGCATGAGGTGGTACCTGCAGCCCAATCAGGTTGCACGGTAGTCCAGCTCCTCCAGGATGGCACATCCTTACACAGAGTTGCAAAAAGGTCTGCTGTGTTTCCCAGCACGGTCTCAAGAGCTATAGCAGGAGACCGGGCATTACATGAGAGCTGGACAGGGCCGCAGAAGGGCATCAACCCAGCAGCAGGACCGGTATCTACTCCTTTGTGCAAGAAGGAATAGAAAGAGCCCTACAAAATGACCTTCAGCAGGCTAGTGGTGCAAGGTGCAAACAAAAGGGGAGCTAGAGGGAGCTTGGCTCCCCTGAATAAGACATGACCTTTCCCTGAAAACACAATCTGTGAAATTTTGGGGGGTCTCCAAAATATTGACAATATGTTATTTTTGCACCGCATTTTTATTTTTCACTACTCTTATCATAGATATCGCATTAAAACGGCAATTACTGATTCATGATTTATGCCGCTGATTTAGGAATAAATATTAACTTGATCTTTCCATGGCCACCGAAACGTGGCAGCGCTTTGTCAAGAACGTCACTCACGCAATTAGAGAAACAAAAAACTTTTTAGCTCATCTCAGTTTCTGCGCCAAGTCTTATTATTCTCCGTGGTTAGTAGTCTGCAAAAGTCAGAGATGGTTGCAAGAGACCGGCCTCTTGCTGCTCCTTTTTCTTGATCTTAATGGACCTTTCTTAGAAAAATTCAATCCAACACGCTTCATCGCATCTTGGATTAAATTAGGTCTTCGCCATTCTACGTCATGGGCTTTAGGATGAATTGCAAAGGCAGCTGATCCCAGACCTCTGTGGCCACTTCCGTGTTTAGGTAAGAGCTAATGCCAGTTATTCACGTTTAGCATTGAATTGTGATGGGTGTTCAGATGGTACCCATCTGGCACCCAATATGAAAATATTTTTAGTGTAATTACAAGCAGCCTTCCCCCGCAACAGAATCATTTGCGTCTCCTCCCGTGCGTGCAATTACGCACGAGACAGCAGTGTAACCTCATTGACTATTACAATCTCCAAACCCATGCATCACTTCTTCCGTTACATTTCACATTTATTTTTAGGTTCTAATCAATACTTTCTGCAACTTGATAAGATTTTTGGCTCTTCAATCAGAACATAGCTGTTCTTGATTTGGGTATCCAGTAGATAAGGTCTTTCAGAAAGTTGTAAACAGTTTTGAAATGTGTGTTGCCCGATTTGCTGCGTTCATATTCTGAATGGCAGTATTGTATATTTTGTGGTGCCAATGGGGTATCGTTGGTCATTTTCCTCCAAAGTCAAACTTCATTTGTTGCACATTGAAGTGTGTGTTGCGCATTGAATTGAATTGACTACTACTACTCTGGCTCAGAATGCAGTGATGTGAGAATCATTTAAACTCTATATATAATTGAAAATTGTACTCAGACAACATATCAGATGTAGAAACTGAGAAATTTTACTGTTTTGTGAAAAAAAATCTGTCTATTTTAACTTTGATGCAATCAACACGTTCAAACAAGTTATTATGGGGGCAACAAAGGAATGGAAAAGTTGTATAATGCTAAAATATGCACCTGGTGGAACATCTAACTGCTGATAAGGTTAAGTGATAACAGGTCAGTAACATGATTGGGTATAAAAAGAGCAGAGGCAGTCTTTCAGAAGTAAAGATGGCATCGGCTTCACCATTCAGTGAAAGACTAAAAATTAATGAATAATGTTTCTCAATGTAAAATTGCTAAGAATTTGAGGATTTTATCATCTGTAGTACATAATATCATTAAAAGATTCCACAGAAATCTCTATACGCAAGGCAGAAAGCCAATATTGAAAGGACCTCAGGCGGAGCTCCATTAAAAATAGACAGGATTCCACCGTGGAAATCTCTGCTTGGGCTCAAGAACACCTTCTGAAAACAATTGTCAGTGGACACAGTTTGTTGCTACATCCACAAAGGCGATTTAAAATTAAAATGTGAAATACTTCTTGTGAATCATGGATGCGTAAGAATGGTCCATCATTTGTCACCATTTGGAATTTTGTGGTCTTACATGAAGCTCAAGCAAAAGTGCAGTTGGGAAGACTCTTTTTTTGCATGCTTCTGCCTGTAGCTTATTTCTCATTCAGTCTGCTGTTCATGCATGCTTACTCCTGCTGTCATTATCTGGGGCTGTCAATTGAGACATATGATATGTCATGCTCACCCTCCACGTCCCCATCATCATAATCATCATCTCCTAGTCTTCACATATTCATCAGCTTCATTCTTCATCAACCTCATCAGCATATTAGTCAGCAGAGTCATCAGCCACTACAATCACCAGTATCTGGACTCTGGGATATGGAAATGGGAGAATTTATCCAGCTGCAGCTCAGGGCACATGCTCCTCAATCACAAAATCTCCCCATTGAGTCTAAGTGCCAAGGGCTTTGCCTGGGCTATCATCCCATCATCATTTAATCTGTACACTTGGTAATCTGTGATAAATAATTATCTTTGCATCATTCACTGGTCTCTCCTGATTGAACTGTAGTTGCAAAGGAAGTGGCATGGGTGACTTAGGAATATTTTTTCTAGTAGCATGGATGCTCTTTATTTCTCTTCAGCAAAATATCAAATGAGTTTTATTTGGTAAACAAATGCTGACAACTGATTTATTTTCATGAACATTGAATATGTAAGTAATTCATGACACTCACCATACAAAATAACAAAACCTGGATACTTGCGGCAAGTATTTAAGACCTCACCTTGATTTTACCAATTATTGAACCAAATGTTCAAACGACCTTGTTGTGTCTTCCCAATCAGACATTTTTGTATTTTTGAGATCCCATTGTCCTCAAATAATTGGAGAGAGGCAAAATCATCAGATTAATTATCAAACTTTATTCCAGCCTTGAATTGTACAGTTATCCAAACTTGGAGAGTAGTTCTTGTGCAAGAAGTGCTACCCTAGTGATCTTAAATGGAAATATTTATGAAAGAAACCTTCATCCATTCACATTACATTGGTTATCTCCTATCCCTTTTCTTTCCCCTGTTGGTTAGCATGCTCTCTCTCTCTCTCTCTAAGGGATTTTCTGGAAAATATTGGTGGCTCACAGAAAGATTGTCCCCTTAAAAAAGGACATTTTAAAAATAGAGAAAAATACTTTTAAATGAATATGATACAAATGGATATGTAAATGACTCAACTGATCATGTTTCTAAAAATAACTAATGATTTTATTGAACAAATATTGATCAAAACTACAGAAATCAAATATATTTAAATGACTAAACTGATTATGTTTTTAATAATAACATGATTTTACTGAACAAACATTGATCAAAGCTACAGAAATCAAATACTTTTAAATGACTCAACTGATTATGTTTTCAGTAACATTCAAACCCCAATTTTAATTAAGTTGGGACATTATGTAAAACGTGAGTAAGTACAGAATGCAATGATTTGCAAATAATGGCAATGATTTGCAAATCATTCTCGATATTCAATTAAGTACACTACAAAGACAATATATTTAAAGTTCAAACTGATTAACTTTATTGTTTTTTTTTAAATATTCACTCATTTTGAATTTGATGCCAGCAACACGTTCCAGAAAAGCTGGGACAGGGGCAACAAAAGATTGGGAAAGTTGAGGAATGCTCAAAAAACATGTTTGGAACATTCCACAGGTGAACAGAGGTTAATTCCACAGGTTAATTGGAAACAGGCGAGTGTCATCATTAGGTATAAAAGGAGCATATATGAAAGGCTCAGTCATTCACAAGCAAAAATGGGGCGAGGACTGCCACTTTGTGATGAACTGTGTGAGTAAATAGTCCAACAGTTAAAGAACAACTATTCTAAACATGCTACTGCTCTGAATTTAGGGATTTCATCATCTACAGTCCATAATATCATTATAAGATTCATAGAACTGGAGAAGTCTCACTTGTCAGTGGCAAGGCCAAAACCAAGATTGAATGCCCATGACTGTTGTTCCCTCATGCGGCACTGCATTAAAAACCAACATCATTCTGTAAAGGATATTACCATGTGGGCTCAGGTACACTTCAGGAAACCACTGTCAATTAACCCAGTTCTTCCCTACATCGACAAGTGCAAGTTAAAAGTCTACAAAAGCCATGTATCAACAAAACCCAGAAATGCTGCCGACTTCTCTGAGCCAGAGCTCATCTGAGATGGACTGACGCAAAGTGGAAAAGTTGACTGTGGTCTGAGTCCATAACTCACGTTGTTTTTGTAAATCATGGACGTTGCATCCTCCAGGCTAAAGAGGAAAAGGACCGTTCAGATTTTTATCAATGCAAAGTTCAAAAGCCAGCATCTGTGATGGTATGGGGATGTGTTAGTGCCCATGGTTTGGGTAAATTTCACATCTGTACAGGCACCATTAATGCTGAAAAGTACATCCAGGTTTTGGAGCAACACAAGCTGCCATACAGGCGACGTCTTTTTCTGGGACATCCCTGCTTATTTCAGCAAGACAATGCCAAGCCACATACTGCATGTGTTACAACAGCCTGGCTTCATAGTAGAAGAATGCTTATTGAGTGTTGTTATAAGGGAAGGTGATATGACACAGTGCCCCTGTCCCAGGTTTTTTGGAATGCGTTGCAGGCATCAAATTGAAAATGAGTGAATATTTTTTAAAAAACAATTAAGTTTATCCAATCGAACATTAAATATCTTTGCTTTGTAGTGTACTCAGTTGAATATAGGTCGAAAAGGATTTTCAAATCAGTCTTTTTATTCACGTTTTACACAGTATCCCAACTCCATTGGAATTGGGGTTTGTAGTTGTATATCGATTAAACCAACTAAACATAACAGATACTAATCAAATCAGCCAGAATAAACTGAATAGATGAAGTTTAAATCAACTGAAATCCACTGATGAGATATTCATTAAAGGAGGGGACAGCACCTCAGCAAAGTATATTTCTGCGGAAAGTAGAATTCTTGAAGTGTCTATAACGCATAGTTTTATAAATTTAAATTCGCTAATGATCCAGTGCGATGCATTTTTAAACCGGAAATTCTTCAAATCGGCGTCAATACCAGAATACCAATTCCCACAGCCTCGCAAACTAATTTCCGCAAATCTGTGCTGCTTAACGAGTGCTGAAAATATGAAGACATTGATATTTTACATCGTCATTTATGCACAGACGATGCCTCATATTGCCTCATGACGATGACGATGCCTCAGTGAATTAGACTGTTGTCAGTTTTCATCAAATAGTCTGAGCAACTGTGGTTAAGGTTATTAAGCATTTTTAAAAGTGAGGTTTCCGAAGATCAAATTCATAATCAGAAGATTCCCTATGTAAAAATGTCTGCCCCCTGTTATTGAAGCCAATTTGAAGACTCACTGGTTTAAAAATGAGTTGCACTGGATCATTACCTAATTGAAATTTATTAAAATATGCGTTTTCGAGACTTCACGTATTCTACTTTCCGCTGATATATACTTTTCCAAGGTGCTATCTCCACCTTAAAAGCTGAAGTCCGTAAGATTGCTTGACCGAGAGGATTAAAGGCTCACTTATGCTCAATGTTAAGTACGGATATTTGGACGGAGCCTTCTGTCAATACTTTGCGTTGATTTCGTCCATATTTTTATTTGTTTGCAGGAAGCTTACGGATACGGGCCAAACGGAGCAGTACCACGGGAAATCATGAGGGCAGTGTTGAGTTCATAGTCTATACATTCACAAGATCACCAGAGTCATGAAGAAGAGCAGCGAAGAATAGTGGAAATCGAGGAGCACCTCACTGAGCTTGTACAAAACTACAAACATATTTGCGACGCGCCCAGCCCAGGGCATCGAGAAAAATAGATGGTCGCCCGTTTTTAAGAAATCGAGGCAGATCTGGGTGTGACAGGGGAAGTTATCAAAAATAAATGGACAGATATGAGACCACTATGTCACACATTTCCCGCATTGGCAGTAGGCTTCTAAACATCGGAACTGCCCATTGAAGGGGCGGCTAAGGTTTAGTGGCCTCACGTTCCACCGAAGCGCTGTTTTTTTTTTTTTTTTAACGTTTGCGAAGCAAATACAAATGGACTTCCTTTACAGTTGCTGTGTTTTATTAATGCAGATTTATTGGCACGCAGCACTGCCATCTAGAGGAAGTTTTGTGTTAACGCGCCCCTTTACACAAAAGACGTACTGAGGCATGAAGGGTTTACATGTATAGGACAGGACGGATGGGCGGACGGACGGACTGACGAAAAAAGGGTATAAATGAGCCTTTAGTCAGATTTTCGAACGAGTACAAATTTCAAGCCCCTCCCCTATTTGCGCTGAATCCAACCAGTCCGTCCCTCAATTTTTTTGTGCACATCCGAAGGCGTGTGCTAATGATCTGATTCGATCATTGAGCCAGGAGCGGTAGAATTTTGCAGAATGTATTACAGGCTGTGGCTGGAGATAAAGTCGCAGATTTTTTTCTAAAATCACCTGATTCATATTTGCATGGACAAGCATAGAGACATAGTTTCAGTAAATACAATCAAAAAACTCTTCCCGACTTCAGCTTTAAATCAACTGAATAAATGTTGATGAAATCAACTGAAAGCAACTGCTTGCATTACTGATTATTGTCTTTTGATTATGGCAACTAAATATGGTCATTGACTTACTGATTGAATACAATGACTGATACTGAAGTATAATCTCCAAAACTCTCTATAGGTATCATCATTAATTAAGGCTTGACAGTTGACTTGAAAATGCTTGCTGTCCAGTCAATGATTTTACATGAATATACATCATGCAAAAGGGTTTGGGTACAGATTTTTATAACATAATATTCTCTAAGGGCTGCATTTTAGCATTGACAGTGGATGTGCCCTCATCATCCGAATATTGCTGCTGCAATGTTTGGTAAATAGCATAGAGTCTTACAGCCTTATCAGCCATGCAGCCTTTGTGAATAATGGCTTACTAGTCCTAGCACTTTGGTAAACAATTCTTTGCTGTCTTTTGACATAATGTACAACTGATTCTGTTGAACATGCTTATGGAAAATACATTGTACTTTGAAATATTTTGGATCAACTGAACACAAACAGCAGGTGAAGCTGACTCTTGCACTGCTACTGACATACTCATGTAAACAAAGGCAAAGTGGGTAGGAATATGAGCAGAATAATCACAGACATTTTACAGCTCTATTTCAAAGTGATATAGCAGGTCTAGCTTGCCTTTTCGTTGGTCCCTGCCCTTCAAATCATGTCCTTGAGGGCCAAGAACAGTTGGTTTGAACCTCTGGTCAGTTGGGAGTTGAAGACAGTCTGGTCGCTCAGGTTCACTAACTTTTTAGTCCACTTCTAATGAGGAAATAAGATCAGGGGAAGAATCCAGAATTAATTTGTATTCATAGGGTATACTGACAGTTTCTGACCTGTTTCTTGCTTCAGAACTGAGTAGGGATGTCACAATACCAGAAATTTAGAAGTCGATGTCGATACCATTGAAATTCCATGATTCTCGATACCATTTCGATACCATGGTAAAAATAAAAAATAAATAATAAATCCCGTGTACTTCAACATACACTCCTTTATTATAAGTGAACAACAAACAACAATACTGGGTGCTTAAACAGAACAATTGGCATGTGGCTTTAAAGTATTAAAATACTGTGCATTAAAGTATTAAACTATAGAATAAACAATAAAATAAAATACTGTGCATGTACTGTCGGCTAGCCTTCAAGTATTAAACAATAAAATACTGTGCATCACAGTGCATGTAGCATTCAAGTATAAAAAATAATAATACTGTGCTTATTTAAGGGGGATTTACATTTGAACGTACGGGCGTCTACGTGCAACTTACGTGCGAAATTTGGGAAAAATGACTGCGTGCTCGACGTGGCGAGTACGTGACACGTGCGTGTTTTGCTGGCCGCAGGGCACGTAGAACCGCCCGTAGCAAAGAATTGGTCAGCAACTTAATTCCTCGGTCGAAATTAATTCCACGGGCGATCAGTCGAAAATAGTCCACGCCAAGTACATGGCAAGTACGTCACAAGTGCGTGTGCTGTAGATATATATAGGGTTTTATGGGGGAAATTCCATTAAAATTAATTCAAAATGAATATCAAGAATTTTAAAATATTTTTAATATTGTAAGCATACGAATATACACCCACGCAAGTGCCACGCACGTGGTAAGCACTTCTGTCATCCGGGTAGCGCAAAACTGACTTAACTTTCTACGCACAACACTGGCGGAGCAAGCAGGTCAGACGTACTTCTCACGCAGCGCACGCACGTGGCAAGGACTTGCACGTGCGGGTTATTTAAACCCGGTCATTTGCCAGTTCTTGAACAGTTGTGAAAATGCCACCCAGGAGATCCAAGAAATCACCAGCTTCCAGTCAGCTTTCTGGTTCCACTGCCTCCACTTCCAATGATACCAGAACGGATGAAGATGACAAATGATGCTGAGTCCTGTTACATCAGCATTTTTAAATAGTACCCCAACCCGCACTGGCCACGTAGAACACGTACTCCACACTCACTTGCGCCTTGTCGTCGACGTGCATGCCACTCAAGCGGCAATCACGTTACACGTGCGTGAACCCCTCCCGTACGTCTGCATTACTTGCCACTTGAATCGCGCGTGCATGTTAAGTACTCTCCACTTGCGAGCATCACGTCCCACGTGCGTGTGAAAAGGTCCCTGATCGTCACGGATTTCGCAGATCACGCCAGCTTCATGTAAGTGGCACGTACTGAACAAGTACTTACCCTGTACGACCAGAAAAATTGGCTGCGTGCGCCACGATCAGTCAGTTTTGGCCGTAGAATTCGGGTCGCCCGTAGAACACGCAGTTCACGTAGACACGCACGATCAATTGTAAATAGCCCCTTACCAACCAGTTGCAGCATGTGGCCTTCTTCAAATATTAAACAATAAAATAAAATAATGTGCATCAGTGTATGTAGCCTTCAAGAATAAAACAATAACCTAAAATACTGTGCATGTTGCCGTCAAGTATAAAAACTTTTTTTTATGACAGAATGACAATGAACGGTATCCTATTACAACCGCGCGTACGCACGCACGCACGCACACACACACACACACAAAACAAGGAATAACATTTGATAACGTTACGTTAGGCGATTAAGTAAATTAGCTGCCTGGCAACGTTACCTAACTTTATTATGCGGAACAGACGAGGCTGGACAAAACGTTAACGTTACTTCGCCAGTCAGCTCATTTAGGCTACTGTGGGCTCATCATGGTAAAGATTTTAGATATGGGCAACGATGATAACACGGGAATTAAAATGCTCGCACCTAGAATTCTTTGTACAAGTCTGGATGTCGATCTTTAATATGTTTCGCTAAGTTGATGTGTTTCCCCCTTCCGCCTGGAAACGGTTACGGCATCTTTTGCATAGCTACAGGTATTTGAGGATCAACTATTAATCCCTGCTCATCAACCTCAAATGCAAAGTACTTCCATACGCGACATATAGCGTTTTTCTTCTCAACTGTCACTGCAGTTGAAGACGACGCAGATGCGCGTGCCACTGCCATGTTGCATGCATTGACTGTTGTTCTCCTTAGCACAGGTAGCACGGTGGTCACGTCATCAGACGCTGCGTGGGTTGCCAGATAACCGCTCAATTGCACCCCCAAAACAACACAAAAGAAGTGGCCAGATCTGCCGCCTCGGTACCAACGGTACTTCGAGTATTGCAGAAAAGGCAGTACCGTCACATTTTCAGAATCTTGGCATCAACTTGGTACCGAAGTATCGGTTCTCGTTACAACCCTAGAACTGAATACAATTTAAATGTTCTGCACTGACCATAATCATTCTCTCACAATAAAGGGTGTAATTTAAGGTGGGTGGGGGGACACGCCCCCCCAATATGGAAAAAACATCATCGGAAAAAAACAAAAGTGGTTCTTGCAGACACAAACGTTTCAGTTGCTCTGTACCCACAATCACAAAGAACTGTTATTCCAAGTTCCAACCCTCTTGATAACTATTAAGAAGGGATGATTGGCTTTCCATAGGTTTTTTTTTCCATTGGTTTTCCGTAAACACCCACACTAATGCTGTGTTTGCCGATCTCAATGTCTGGGTAGCCAGGAATGCATTTTGCTACTATTCTGTCATAATGAAATGGTATTTGGGAAGATAGGTTGATAAAGATAAGACTTCAATAAACTTATAGCAAAGGGACGTGCATCTAATGCAGGCGATATTGCATGTACATTGTGTTTTTTAAAATTTGGATATATCAGATTGTATTTAAAATACAGAAAATATTGATCACACAAAACAGCTGAACTCCACATGTAAAATCAAATTTATCACAGAGCTACTCATTATATTAATTAATTGGACAGTTGTATTTGACTAGATTTAAACATATTGCTAAATTTGAAACTAGATCAAGCTAAATTTACTTAATTCCTGAAGACATGCTGTGTTCTCTCACTGCAAACGGGTATCTAATTCAAAACTTATTTTCATTGATATAATAACCTATTATTCTCGCCCAGGGAGAGTGCATGGAAACTGAGAAAAAAATATTTATTATATGCTGAGATAGGAAATCCACTGTTAGATATCAATAAGAAAATTGGGCCTATTGTAATTCAACTGTGTACTTCCGTAAACCTATTCAGATTTTTAACATAAAATATGACTTAACCAGAATTTAAGCAGAAATACAAAGAGGGTCAGCATAAAGTAACATTTTCCATTACAGGTCAAAATCAGAGCCAAGCAAATTTTTTCTCTTACAAAATGATACGATTCAGCGAGTTTAGGAGAATCAAATTCATTCGGCTTTTTATTTTGACAGGATGTTACCCAGATTGGCCTCAAAGAGCAAAGCAGTGCATAATAAAAATCATATTAAAAATCAGATGCTAAAAGCCCAAACAAATGAAGAAAGCAGAAAAGAAACTAATATATAGAAAATGGACTATGCCAGAAACTGGCTGTGGTTTCACCAAACATTACTGCATAAAGACCCTTGACCCATGACCCTTAGCCTTCCCATTGTACCATCTGAACTGAACTGTGTACTCATTTTATGGACAACATCCCTTCTTGCCACTACCATTTTCATATCAGTAATCACCCTCATTGGATTGTACTCTTACCGTGCATCGGGATCCTTGTCCAGATGAGAACACTACTCAGCGTTTCAAATGTAATGAAATCCCAATTTAGGGCAGCAGGAAGCTGATTATTTTTTGATAATTCAGCTAAAGTATCAAATAATATATCCCAACTAAAATTTTTATGCACAGATTAAATGTAGCATCTCATTTAGCAGTTCACATTAATATGATATATGAGATGCTGTGCAGTGCACTTTGGACTGGAATGGAGTAGTTATCTTGCATAAATTCTGCTTTGTGAAATAGTAATCAAGATTAATGAAGTCCTGTGTGTGCATAGGCGTCGCAACCATTACTCTGGAGGGGGACGTGCCCCCCCCCCCCACTTTAGAAAATCTTTTGTTTGGACCCCTCCATATTTTCCTCGAAATGTGAAGCCGACCGTCAGCTAATCATCTCAGAGATATCACTCAGTGCTCTTTCCATTGCCTCTTTATTAAATCCATTCTTGTTCCACAACAAGAGAATGCCTAAATCCATTGAAATCCTCTCCATGTTTTTAACGTATTTTAGGATACTCTTCACAGCTCACGTGCACACACATTCACTCACTCGAGATCGAACTAAAAACTCATGGGATGGAGTTTGATGGATTAAATAAAATCTGGTACAATACACTCATTAACATCACAAATGTTCAGTATTTGCCGAATTGTGTTCCTCTGGATGCTCTGTCAGTGACAGAAAGCGCTAGGTAAGTGTTGAATTAGTTACAATAAAAACAATGAAAGCTTACTTTAACCTGTAGCCTATGGTTCGCTGGTATGATAGAACTCTAGATTAATTTCTTTCTTGGTTTTTGATATACATTTTACATAAGTGCATTGAGAGCCTCAGCCTGTTGCTGTGGTACCTCAACTTATTGGCTTGCAGCACTGGGCTATACAGTAAAAATGCAGGCGAGCTAGCCAGTAAACAGGGGTGCGGCTGGTTTTTATGCCTCCGGAATCGAACATTTGGGGGCATATAGTTTTTCACCTGTCCGTCTGTCTGTCTGTCCGTCCGTATGTTTGTCTGCAGCGGGGGAAAATAACTTTAACCTGCCGCCGGGGGCATCAGTGTTCCACGAACACAGCTTGTCTTGTATAAAAAATGCCCTAACACTTTACTGTTCTAAACCAATTTCAATCAATCTTTTTTATATTCAGCTGGTGTATGATATTTGTGGTGCAGAAATAAAGTTTTGTCTCTTATTAATTGAAATATCAATAGTCACTGAGGCTACAATAGCTTGAAAAAGTGTCCTTATGTCTTTATTGAATGAAGTCATTGTGCATCAGAACAAATGAGAAGAATCAGAGTGGCAGCATAGCCTATTTTTGCGGAATCAAACTTCGGCTTTGTTTGAAATGACGTTATGCTTGCCACTTCCCTGCTAGGTAACGCACTCCATTGTCCCATCATTTCCCCAAGGCAGCTCCAGAGATGGACCATCAGTTAACAGCCAGGGTTTTCACTGACTAAATCTCCCAAAACTCTGGTCAGCTACCACCACACACAAAATAATTACATGAGAAACACTGTAACGACTGATACAACTATGTGGTAAAGCGCCAAAATATATTTTGTTCCAGCAACGTTATTCATTGATAGCCTGAGTTTATTTGGCTTAGTTGTTAGTTACTATGGCTAACTTGCATAAATGCAAGAATATTACGATTGCATAGCAGACTAAAAGGATCGAGGTGGACTATCGGGTAGGTCAGTATCTACTTGCTTCGAGCTGGATTCCAGCTCCAGTGGCTCAAATATGTAATGGCTGTGCATTAGCATTCCAATAAATTGTTAGATGACTGTAATAAGGCCCGGGCCACACTGCCTGCTGCTGCGTTGCGTCTTCTGCAGACTGCATGCGTCTTTTCGTTTCGGTTCCCATGTTATTCAATGAGAGCGGCCACATTGCATGCCGAAGCTGCGCGTCTCACACATGCAGAAGCTGTACTGCTACCTTGCGGAAAATGATTCAGACTCTCGCCAAATTTTTCCGCACGACACATGCAGAAAAAGGCAAAGCAGAGCTGAAAATGACTGTCAGAAACAGTCACATCGCCATAAATACATGAATTTCGCTAAATTGCCGAGGATGCGTGTCTACTGCAAGCATGAAGCCGACAATCAAAAGATATAACAACACTTCCGGCATGTTTATCATATTAAAAGCCTGTTTACATGGACATTATCCCTTCCCATCAATTCAGCAATGCTTTGTGAAATATTGAAACATGTAGTGTGTGGGCTTTTTCACCTTTTGTCAAGTCTGATTTCACGTGTTCAAGGGAGAGAGTGACTAGAAATAAGGGAATTGTAGACCAAATGTCAAAAATAATTGTTTATAGCAGACAAAGAGTAAAAAATTAAAAACTGTAACAAGAAGGATGTTCTTAGCCACAGTTCGGAGAGCGCTCTGCTCGGGCGTTGCCCGGGCATCAGTTCTTATAGTCCACAGTCCTTTAGCTGCACATCAATTGGCTGTAGATCTGTCTGTAACCGCAGTCCAATCAGCTCCCGCCTTTCTAAATAGTATTGTCCAGTCTACTTTAGACAGGTCACAGAGAGGCGATTACAGGATACCTGATGCCACTTTGGACTGCTCCTTGGGCGTTGTCTTTTGGCAGGGTGCCAGCATTTCTGCGCCACTCTGTACCTTGCTCCTCCTGTACAGCTTCTCTCATCCACTCTCACACATTCTGGGTAAATAGGTTTATAAGCTTTGGGGTATTGACATTAAAGATGTTTTAAGCAGTATAAGATAATAATGATAATACAAAAGATGTTTTGATAATAAGTCTTATGATAATAAGATGATAAGAATACAAAAGATGTATGATTCCGCAAGTGGGAAATTTGCGACTTGCATCGTAGGCTGCTGTCATTAAAGGGGATATAGCCTACAGGAAAGTATTTTGTCATTTTCAACTTATTTTTCAAAACTTCAATACAACGTTGCTAGTTTTATTTTGGATTTAGATGTCTAGACTTTGCGGGAATATGCCATTAATTGCGGTACCAAGCCAATGAACATAGCTTATTATGTTGATGCTTAAAGAGTATCAGAGCAGCACTTTTCCGTATCTCTCACTCTGGCCATGACACACACGCAATTCTGGAACCTACATATGACTCCCCACTTGTATCAGCAAGTTCAGGTGATTGTTTCCACTTGTAAAGAGAGAAAAAAAAAACTAAGCCGAATACAGCATGGAGCTATAAAACATCCTTTGGATATAATGGCCAGACGAATGTACAGCACATCAGCCAGTTTCTGAATTGTCTGAACTGTTCCTTTCACGGTCGTTCGGCGCCTAGCCTATACGAATGGTTTCAGCCTCGAGTAATGTAAATTAGATCGCTTTTGAAAGCACATTCCACATCCCGATACCCTCCCCCTACCCCTACCCCGAAAGTAGAGAGCAAGACCAATTCAAACGGGTTTGCTGTGTATTGTAATATGATCGTATAATTAGATTGTTTGTATGTTACGCTCAAGCATGCTTCCCCTACTGTCAATACAAAATATAAATCACGTGTAATAGGCTATTTCATTTCATTTCATTTTATTCGGCCTCCATTACTGGAGAAAACATCTTCAATAAAATACACAGAATAATAGCACAATAAAACATATAAAAAGTAACATGTATAGCATTAGCTCGAATAATAGTTACAAGGCTGTTGTTAAAAGATGAACAAATAAGTGCTCGTCCGAATACGGTTTTATAAAATTTGCATTGTATGATAACAGTTTTAGAGAATCAACAAGTCCATTACTCCCTAAATTATCATTAAAACGTGGTATATTTAACATGACATTAACAGGTGATAAGCCAGGGCTTACAATGTGGTCTAAAAATGAGCCTTTGACTAGTTTGCCATACAATATATATTCAGCTAAATGAAACATGTTGAAATTTCTGCTAGGGCTAGATAATTTACAGGTTCTATGATACAGTGACACAGTATTCCTATTTACAAGTTCGCCTATCTTTTGTACATTCAGTGCTCTAAGCAATTCTGTATTATGTGAGCGTTTACTTAGTCCTAAACATTGCTTTATCAATTTACCCTGTGTAGTTTCTATACGTGACATATCTGTAGTGGACACATTGATGCTATCTAGACCATATATCATTGTTGGCTGACAAACACGTTTAAAAAGGTAACTCTGTACCTCTGGCATGGCGCCGGGATAAATCATACTGACTGGAGAAAGACTATAAAATGACTGTCTACATTTCTGTATTCTACCATCTACATGGTCAGAGTACGTACCATTAGTGTTAAACACAGTTCCTAGGATTTCTAATCTATTTACATTATTCAGTTCGGTTCCGTCCATATACCATTTAGGTTCTGAAACTGTACGCAAATTTCCTATAATCATACACATAGACTTTTCTTTGTTAAATCTAAATCTCCACCGGTAACTATATAGTATACATACATCAATTAAGTGTTGGAGACCAACAATACTTGAAGACAATAACGAAATATCATCAGCATATGCAAATGAGTTGTACAATGTGTTACCAATGCGTACACCAGCATCAACGCTTTGTAATTGTAATAATAGGTCATTTATGCACATATTAAATAGATACAGCGAGAGTACACTTCCTTGTCTTGTCCCTCGTGTTCCATTGAACATATAATTAAATTGACCGTTCCATTTAACAGTTGCATTTAAATTACTGTACCACTCATATAAAAACAACCACTGATACATAGGGAGAACATTACGTAGTTTAACAAATAATGAAACGTGGCAAACCATGTCGAAACACTTTTCAGCATCAAGACTTGAGAGAAACAGTGGTGATTGTTGTTGTTTACGACACATAATTATAACATTAAGCAAGCTACAAGCCATGCCTGTCCCACGACCTTCCCTGAAACCATACTGGTTGTCACTAATGGTATGGGACGGGATGAGCGTCATCTCTACAATCTTTGTGTGGATTGAACTGAGGGTCACTGGTCTATAGTTTTTAGCCACGTTGGGGTCCAATGTTGACTTCTTGATAATTGGCACAATAAGACCAATACAAAATACAGGTGGTACACAGCCTCTACACAACAGGGTGGTATAGAGTTCCGACAGCATGTCACAGAGCCTAGCAGAGCGTCCATATTTTAGATGTTCCCTGGTGATACCATCTGCTCCAGGTGATTTCCCGAGGTGTAGTTGGTGAATAATCTCAGATATAGTGTCGGACGTTACACGGTGGAAAAATGGACTGGACTGCTGGCACTGTTTATGATAATCATAGACACCTGTTTTATCCTTCAACTGCTCACCAGTTCTCACCCCATCATCATTCATAAAAGTCTTATAGAATGCACTGAAATCACTGGGACTGAGATTTGACTTCACTTTTGGACATCTGTGGCGCTTCAACTGGTTCCAGAGCGACGAGAGATGGCGTCTTCCAAGTAACCTACTGAGTCTGTTATAATACTGTCTGCTGTGACCGTTAACATGCTGCCTGGATGTTTTTCTGTATTGTTTCTTTACATATTTGTAAGTCTCGTAAATCACTCCAGTCCTGGGTCTGCCATTCTCGAGCCACAATCTCCACCAAATCGTTTACGGTCTCTTAGCTAACTCAATTCCGGACACCAATACAATTTAGGATTATTCCTCCTTGCAGGAATGCAGCCTGCCTTTTTAGCTGTCTGATGCATAGCGTCATTGTTGAGGCCCAGATGTTCGTCTACTGCCCCCTGAAGTTCATGATCAGGAATGTCACTGCGCAATGAGCTAATCATAGAAAGTTTATCACTCAGGATACTCCCGTACATTGTTCGTTAATACAGATCATCCCACTTTGCTTTAGGAAACTGCTCCAAATAGTCCACATTGTCTCTACGGGATCAATCCACTTGGCGGAGGCTATAATGACGCGAGACAAAATAATGTATAATTTTATAGTGATTTCTTGGGCAAAGTCGTGCAGAGCCAGAGTCGGAAGGAGGAGCCCGCGGCAGACCTGACGCAGCAGACACGCAGGCAGTGTGACCGAGACGCATGCGACCAGCGGTTGCAGTGCTGCGCTTGCAGAAGACGCAACGCAGCAGCAGGCAGTGTGGCCCGGGCCTTAGCCTCTTAAACTTCTAGCAACGCTAAGGAACTTACATTTTTGGTTGAGTTTGGCGGTGCCTGTGGACCAAAGCGGTAGTGTTTTACCTGAGGGAAGACCCCATTTCCCATGAGCACCAGAACGTTGCGTCATAAACATCCTGATCTCCCGGTACCCTGCAGTTGTTCTGGAAATTAACAGAAGACGGGTCCAAACTAGGGCTTTCAGAATGAGCCTTTAATACCGTTCGAATTTTCCTGGCAATTAAACTCATGATATTGATATAATATCAAATATTTTACTCGCTGTATTTCCCACGTAAAATAACAACATACTAACATAAGATACAACAACATAAACATATATTTGATGGATGATAAGCAAATATTAAGACCTAGAGTTTCCTATGTCTGTAATCAGCCCGTTTCGGTGAGTCTGAACTCAGGACCCTGACGCATTGCAGGGCTTATGAAATAACAACAAAACAGGCTCACCCAAGTTCGAAAGAGATGCCAACCGTTCAGTTTTATTCCGTGAGACAATAATCACTGTAATTAATCACAGTACACAACATCATTACCTCCCTCACCCCAGTAAAATCTAAAACTATTGTCTGTAAATGAAACTGCATTTCAAATAGTGCATTTCTTTTCACCAGTTTTTAACATTACACAGTAAAAACCAACACCCGCTGCAGGAATGGTAGGCTAACTCGAACTTGCGTCTAGTTTGCAAACAACTTTCGCTCGTTCCTAAGTTTTACCGTTGTCGACTGACCCAAACCCGAATTATTTTCAAACGGTGCTCTTTAGATTATTTGGGCTGTAAACCGGTTATTTTCCGAGCAGTTGCGGCTCGTGAACTGGCGATAGGGGAAGCTCAAACCCATCCCTTAAAAATAATGATTTGGACTAGAGCTGTCCGGTTGTGAAAATTGGACTTCGGTTTCAGTTTCAGTTTGGATGTTTTTTAAAGGAGTTGATTGTCGGTTTCAGTTTTATTTAATAAACTTAAAAAAGGCTCACAACTTGTGAGAAACCTGTGTAATGTGAATATAGGCCACTAGATGGCAGTATTTACCTTTTTTTTGTTAAGCTCAGACTGGAGTCATGTTTAGACATGTCCTGCACATGACTGGGGCAAGTCTCCGAAAATTAAAAAAAAGAGGTCTAAATGTGGGTGGGGTCTGCAAAAGAGTACAAAAGGAAAAGAATTGAGACAGTAAAGTAGTAGGAGAAATTGCAGGAAGATGACCAGACCTGCCATTCTGTTCAAGACCTGTGACGGTTCTTTTGTGGATTTCTTTGCCTGTGTTTGAGCATTTTCATCATCCAGGGCATCACCAAGCCACCCCCACGAAAAGGGATTGTAAATATTTATGTTTTGTATATAATTCAATCTTGGTCTTAGTTGTTAGTTGCTTAGTCGTTATTGTCTTTGTTTTAAAAATTAAATGTGTTTTAGTTGTTAAAACTGTGTCTGTCATCCCTTGCTGTTGCTGTTGCGTTGTAAATCTAATTACAAATTGGGGCCATAACAAATTGGGGGCTCAAGGTCCGGGATAGACCATTTTGTGAGTAATTTATTGAAAATCTAACATTTCAAATTGTAAAATTGATTTTTTTTAATTGAATACATATATATTGACAACAGCAATGGATGATTTCTTGGCATCACCAACCGTAGGGGTTTTGAAGTCTTTTAAAAAGACAGAACTGCTAGAAATTTGCAGACATTTAGAGCTGACAGAGGTGAAACCAGCCATGCGAAAAGCAAGACTGGCTCGAGAGATAGTTGAATATTACATTGATGAAAATGTGTTTGCACCCGGAGATCTGGAACAGTTTCCAGTGGAAAATCCAAATATAGAAATGGAACTTAAATTAAAAATGCTAGAGATTGAAAGGGAGGAAAGAGAAAAAGAAAGGGAGGAAAAAGAAAAGCAAAGAGAATTTGAGAGGGAAGAAAAAGAAAAACAAAGGCAGTTTGAGTTAGAAAAATTAGCAAGAGAAGAGAAAATAGAAAGGGAGGAAAAAGAAAAACAAAGAGAATTTGAGTTAGAAAAATTTGCAAGACAGAGAGATTTTGAATTAGAGAAATTCGATAGAGAAGAAAGACTCCAAATGGAGCAACTAAAAATAAAAATTCAAACTGAAAATAAATTTCGGGCTAGCCAGGAGGTAAAATTGGTGCCTCCATTTTCGGAAAAGGATGTTGACAACTATTTCCAGTGTTTTGAAAAGGTAGCAAAGAGTTGCCAGTGGCCAAAGGAACACTGGCCTCTGATGTTGCAAACTCTCCTCAAGGGTAAAGCTCAACAAGCCTATTCGGCTTTGTCTGCCGATGATTCCTCTGATTATGAGATTGTCAAAAAGGTTGTTTTGAGAGCTTATGAGTTGGTTCCAGAGGCTTACCGACAGAAATTCAGAGGCTTGAAGAAATCTGAAAATCAGACTTATGTGGAATTTGCTAATGAGAAGAAGGTTTGCTTTGAGCGCTGGTGTACTTCTATGGAGGTCAAGGATGATTTCAACTC
This sequence comes from Gymnothorax reevesii, assembly GCA_029721435.1. Classification (NCBI taxonomy): domain Eukaryota; kingdom Metazoa; phylum Chordata; class Actinopteri; order Anguilliformes; family Muraenidae; genus Gymnothorax; species Gymnothorax reevesii. Next base: position 111,839,066 of record CM056573.1, read on the forward strand.
ACTAAAAGAGATGGTGTTAGTTGAAGAATTCAAGAACTGTGTTAAGGATGATGTTAAGACCTACCTTAATGAGAAGCAAGCACTGAATTTGCAATCAGCTGCCAAATTTGCAGATGAATATGTTCTCACACATAAGTCCAAATTTCAGTCTAGCAGTAATAATAGATGGTCCCAATTTCAGAAAAAGGGTTATGGTGATACCCAAGATTCCTCACCCAAAGACAAAGACAAATCTGGTGATGGTGCTCAGAAATCCAGTAACAGGTCTGATCAAAGTGTGAAAGCTGACAGTGACAAAAGTGGTCTAGTTTGCAGTTATTGCAAGAAATCTGGTCATGTTACAACTAACTGTTGGTTCCTTAAAGCTAAGAAAGAAAAAGAAAAGGATACAAAACCAAATGCCTTTGTGAAAACAAGGTTAGAAACCCCTGTAGTAGATAACCGATCTGCTAAATTGCCTGCTTCTTGTGGGGCTAAAAAGCCTAAAACAACTGACTTTGAGAGGGAGGAATTTCTTCCATTTGTGTCAGAGGGATTTGTGGCTCTGAATGAGCATACTACTCCTGTCCCCATATATATCCTAAGGGATACTGGAGCTTCTCAGTCACTTTTGTTGATGGACTCCTTGGAGTTACGTGATGAGACCGCTTCAGGGGATTTCATTCTTGTACAAGGTATTGAAGGGAGGACTGTATCTGTACCCCTGCACTCTATATTCTTGAAGTCAGATTTAGTTACAGGACAGGTAAAGGTGGGACTTATGTCAAGTCTACCTATAAAGGGTGTTTCTCTGTTGCTAGGCAATGACCTGGCTGGGGGCAAAGTAGTTCCCCCTGTACATCTTACTTCACAGCCGAGCACTGAAGATGGGGATGAGGACCCATCTCTGTATCCTTCTTGCGCAGTGACTCGTGCTATGGCCAACAAGGCTAAAGAAGAAGATGATGTGGTGCCGTCCAGTACATTGAATGGTCAGGACTCAGGTGGTTCACCTCATGACTCTGATTGGCCTACTATGGTTTCTCCGTTTGAGGACTTATCAGATACTTTTATCAGTTCTCTATTCAGCCAGCCGGATGGGTCTGGTGATTCTGATGTGTCTGGAGACTTGTCTCTGTCCAGAAAGCGGTTGATTGAGGAGCAAACTAATGATCCTGAAATTTGTGTACTAAAGAGGAGAGCCCTTCCTGATAAAGAAATAGACGCAGTTCCAGTTGGGTATTATCTCAAGGATGGTGTGTTGATGCGGAAGTGGCGGCCTCCTGATATACCTGCCAATGCAGATTGGGCAGTGGTCAGGCAAATTGTTGTTCCGAAGGTCTACAGGAATGAGATCTTAACAATGGCTCATAGTTTACCTTTAGGAGGTCATCTTGGTGTTAATAAGACTGTTGATAAGATCATGAAACACTTCTTTTGGCCTGGGCTTCGGAAAGACGTTTCCAACTTTTGCAAAACCTGTCACACTTGTCAGGTAGTTGGAAAACACCAGTTAGACCCACCTGTAGCTCCTTTGCAGCCTATCCCAGCATTTGGGGAGCCATTCTCTAGGGTCATTGTTGATTGCGTTGGTCCATTACCCAAGACTAGATCTGGAAATCAGTACTTGTTGACAATCATGTGTGCATCTACCAGATTCCCTGAAGCCATACCTCTACGTAACATCAAGGCAACTGCAATCTCGAAGGCTTTGATAAAGTTCTTCACGTTGTTTGGCCTTCCCAGGGAAATTCAGTCAGACCAGGGTAGCAATTTCACTTCAGGATTGTTTCAGCAGGTTGTGTATGAACTAGGTGCAAAGCAGACTCTCCACTCTCCACTCTCAAGACAATGATGAGGACTTATTGTTATGACCATGAGAAAGACTGGGATGAAGGGGTTCATTTGCTGTTGTTTGCAGCTAGAGAAGCAGTGCAGGAGTCTACTGGATTCAGTCCATTTGAGCTAGTGTTTGGTCATGAAGTGAGAGGACCTTTGCTATTATTGAGTGAACAATGGCAAGAGAAAGAACCGCATATCAGTCTGTTAGACTATGTTAGCAAGTTCAAGGAAAGATTGCGTGCAGCTTGTGACCTTGCCAAAGAGAACTTGAAATCAAGTCAGGGAAAAATGAAAACTTGGTATGATCATAAGGCTAGAAGGCGTGAGTTTAAACCAGGAGACAAGGTCCTTGTGTTGTTTCCCTTGCAGTCCAATCCATTGCAGGCTAGATTTCATGGTCCTTATGAAATTCTGACAAAACTCAATGATCTCAATTACATTGTGAAGACTCCAGATAGGAGAAAACCAAAACAATTGTGTCATATTAACATGCTAAAGCCTTATCATGACAGAAATGCTAGGGTTGCAGCTGTCACTTCAGATTCTCCAATGGTCGAAACGTGTGAAGATGAGGGGGAGTTTCAAGATGATGAACCAAGAATTAAAGCTGAAGTTCTTTCATGTAAATTGTCAAACACTGAAGTGTTGCAAAATCTTGATGTAAAACTCCAGCACTTAGAACCCTCACAGAGAGATCAGTTTGAAAGGTTGATCAAGAAATATGAGGATTTGTTTCCTGATGTTCCAAAGAGAGTTACTATAGCCTCTCATGATGTAGATGTTGGTGATGCCAAACCAATAAAACAGCATCCATACCGGATGAATCCTATAAAAGAGAAAGATTGCTGAGAAAGAGGTTGAGTACATGTTAAAACATGATATTATCAGACCCTTTAACTCCGATTGGAGTTCACCCTGTGTGCTAGTTCCAAAACCTGATGGAAGTACTAGATTCTGTACAGATTATCGCAAAGTCAATGCTGTAACTAGAACTGATGTGTTTCCAATACCTAGGATTGATGATTGTATTGAGAGAGTAGGGCAAGCAAAGTTTCTGACCAAGATCGATTTATTGAAAGGTTATTGGTGTGTGCCTTTAACTGAGAGGGCTAAGAGCATCTCTGCTTTTGCCACACCATCTGGATTGTACCAGTATGAAGTCCTACCCTTTGGCATGAAAAATGCCCCAGCCACGTTCCAAAGGATGATACAGTCTACAATCGCCGGATTGCCACACACCGGTGCGTACATTGATGACCTGATCACGTGGAGTGACTCCTGGGAAGAACATCTAAAAGATGTAGAGACGTTGTTCCAGCGCCTGACCCAGGCTAACCTGACTGTTAACCTGAGCAAGAGTGACTTTGGTTGTGCTACTGTCACCTATCTTGGCTACGTCATAGGCCAGGGTAAGGTGGCACCCATAAATGCTAAAGTCCAAGCCATCATGGACTTTCCAGTTCCTGACAACAAAAAAAGCTTTGCGCCGCTTCCTTGGAATGATCGGGTACTACCGCAAGTTCTGCAAGAACTTTGCTGAGATTGCTCTCAGTCTAACTAACCAACTGAAGAAAGGCGTAAAGTTCACCTGGGATGATGCATGCCAGAGAGCCTTCGATCGCCTGAAGTCTCTGCTGTGTCACTTCCCCGTGCTCAAATCTCCTGACTTCAACAAACCGTTCTCCATCGCGGTCGATGCTAGCGACCAAGCTTGTGGATCTGTGCTCCTACAGAGAAGTGACTCTGATGACATTGAGCATCCCGTGGCATACTTCTCCAGGAAGTTCAATCGCCACCAAAGGAACTATTCCACAATAGAGAAGGAGCTGTTGGCTCTGGTTCTATCTTTACAACACTTTGATGTTTATGTTTGTACAGGGCAAAAGCCAATGATTGTGTACACTGACCACAATCCGTTAATGTTTTTGAGTAAGATGAAAAACAAGAATCGGAGATTGTTGAATTGGAGTTTGATTTTACAGGAGTTTGACTTGGAAATTAAGCATGTGAAGGGTACAGACAATGTAATTGCTGATTGCTTATCCCGTGTTTGAATGTGTATATATATATCATGTGTTTGAATATTGTATGATATGTATATATAGACAAGTGTTCACTTAACCATTTTGTATTGAAAAGAAAAATTTTGCCTTTATGAGTCAAAATTTTTCCCTTTTGGAATGGAGGTGTAATGTGAATATAGGCCACTAGATGGCAGTATTTACCTTTTTTTGTGAAGCTCAGACTGGAGTCATGTTTAGACATGTCCTGGACATGTCTGGGGCAAGTCTCGGAAAATTAAAAAAAAGAGGTCTAAATGTGGGTGGGGTCTGCAAAAGAGTACATAAGGAAAAGAATTGAGACAGTAAAGTAGTAGGAGAAATTGCAAGAAGATGACCAGACCTGCCATTCTGTTCAAGACCTGTGACGTTTCTTTTGTGGATTTCTTTGCCTGTGTTTGAGCATTTTCATCATCCAGGACATCACCAAGCCACCCCCACGAAAAGGGATCGTAAATATTTATGTTTTGTATATAATTCAATCTTGGTCTTAGTTGTTAGTTGCTTAGTCGTTATTGTCTTTGTTTTAAAAATTAAATGTGTTTTAGTTGTTAAAACTGTGTCTGTCATCCCTTGCTGTTGCTGTTGCGTTGTAAATCTAATTACAAATTGGGGCCATAACACCTGTAATAACAGAATATATTATTTCAACAAAATAATAGAAACAAAAATAAATTAGCCTTAGTTTGGCAGAAACAAGTAAACAAAATGCCAGGGCTGAGACCATGCAATATATCTCTCACAGTGCCCCATTTACATATCCAAAGTTTCAAACAAGACAATATTGTAGGTGTTGACAACTTGATATTGGTAATCTTGCATGCCGTCATGCCCTCCATTGCACGGCACTGGTTAGTGGTTACAAGATTAGACTTATTTGGGGAAGGCCCAAAACCTATGTTCCAAATTCCAATTCTATTGTTATTATATTCAGTAAAGCTTTATGCCATTCTAATACTGTAAGTCTAACCCCAGTGGGAAGTGTGTGTTCCTTCAAACGTGCCACCATCCCATACTGCCCGTAGTGAGCCCCCTAAATTGGCCCTAATACAATTGTTCTATTACTGAGAGGATGACCCATCAGGGAACAGAACTGTCAACCTTGGAACCAAGGGCCTACCTTGGAACAATCAAATTAAAATATTGGCTGCCTTACCTGAAACAAAAACATCCATGTCCAATTAGCTTTTAAATAGGCACCTCAATAACATAGATCCTAGACCCATATATATTTTGTTCTGTTACTGGTGTGAATCGAGTAATTGTAGCTGCTGACACTGCTCTCCGTTTTGATCGCTACATGCTCGTGTGTTGTCGTCATAGACTGTATTAAAAGATGGATTTAGCAACCGTGACGTCACCCATCGGTTTCAGCATACCATTGAGGAAGCCTCGATTTTGGCTATTTGAATTGCGCCATTTTGTCATTTTGAAACCGGATGTGATTCCTATTGGACAAGAGCGTGAAATGAATATCCGGGGAAAAGCGAAGGGGCGATCTACGGGTGGACCCTACCGTATCAGACAAGGACCAAAGGATAGCCACGCCCCTAATTATAGGCTTTATCCGTTATTCTAGTCTATTTGGGATCAGAATTTACAAAAATGAACATCATGATTTATCGAAAGAGCCTTGAAACTTGTGATAGATACAATAAAGTAATGTGGAAAATCATTACTAAAATTATAAATCTGGTGATAAAGTAGAGTCATTTTCTCATAGACTTCTATAGGATTGAACTTCTTTCTGCTACCACCGACATCGCCATCTGCTGGCAATTAAATAGAATGCAAATTTTGAAGATTTCCGCATAGGCCTCAGTTTTCAGACCCGAGTGCTGCGTCCATCTTTTTATACCATCTATGGTTGTCGCACATGCATTGCACCAGGTACGTCAAGCATGGTCTAGATTCAACATTGGTGCCCTCGACTGGCAACGCCACTACATTTACAGAAAAAAAAGCTCTCGGGGTGTAGGACTGTAAAATGTTCAGTTAACTGACAAATAATTTAAATTAATCGACTCAACTGTTTTCGACAATTAATCGGTAATCGGTTAATTGTTTACATCCCTACCAGGTACTAGTCCCTGTGGCAGTATGGGCCGGTGCCAAGTCCTGCTGGAAAATGAAATCAGCATCTCCATGAAGCTGGTCAGCAGAGGGTAGTATGAAGTGCTCTGAAACTTCCTGGTGGACGGATGTGCTGACCTTGGACCTGAGAAAACACAGTAGACCAACACTAGCAGATGACATGGCTCCCCAAAGCACCACTGACTGTGGAAACTGAACACTGGACCTCAAGCAAGAAGGATTCTATGCCTCTCCCGTCTTCCTCCAGACTCTGGGACCTTGATTTGCAAATTAAATGCAAAATTTACTTTCATCTGAGAAGAGAACTTTGGACCACTGAGCACCAGACCAGTCCTTTTTGTCCTTAGCCCAGGTAAAATGCCTCTGACGTTGTCTCTGGCTGTGTTTATTCCTTGTTGCTTGTGCACCTTTTTCTACCACATTTTTTTCCCTTCTATTCAATTTTGCATTATTGTGCTTGGATACAGTACTCTGTGAACAGCCAGCTTCTTTAGCAGTGACCTTTAGTGTCTTACCTTCCTTGTGCAAGGTGTCAATGATCGTGTTCTGGGCAACTGGCAAATCAGCAGTCTCCTCCATGATTGTGCAGCCTACTTGAACCAGACTGAGACCATTTAAAGGCTCAGGTGTGACACCATGAGTCTTCAATATGGAACTTCTTCACAATATTCTAATTTTCTCAGATACTGAATTTTGGGTTTTCATTAGTTGTCCGATGTAATCATCAAAATTAAAAGAAATAAACACTTGTATTTTATCAGTCTGTGCTTAATGAATATATATATGAGTTTCCTTTATGAATCAAATTTCTGAAGTAAGTCAACTCTTTGACAATATTCTAATTTATTGAGATGCATCTATGTAGTTTATAAGCAAGTCAAAATGCTTACTGAATGCATTCAAAATTATATAACTTTACAACATATAATAATTGAGGATGATACTTAACCCACATACAATATCCTTACATAATACTTTAGGCCTAATTTGGAACATACAAGAGTTGGGCGAGTATTAGTGAAACCAAAATCTTATATGAGTTTATGCCAAGCATTGTCATAAGAAGTATAAAAGAAGTTAAATAGATAAACCCCATATATTTTCTATGAACCTTATGAATTCATAAAATGTCATCATAATCTTATCATACAAAAGTTATCCCTTACATAAAAAGTGTAAACTGTATGTTATATACATATTTATAAGCGGAAAATATGTAGTTTATACACTGCCCTTCCAAAAAAAGACCTGGATTTCAATTACAACATGGATGATTATGTTTCAGCTGGCAACAAGTGATTTAACCCTTACTGATGCAGTGAATAGCTTCTCATTTCTTAAGCAACCATGTCGGAAGACACAACCTGTGGTCGTGGAAAAGATGGTAAATCTGTTTCAGAGGGTTCAAATTATTGGCATGCATCAAGCAAAGAAAACAACTCAGGAGATTTCTGAAACTACTAAAGTTGGGTTGAGAACTGTCTGGCGCATTATTAAAAACTGGAAGTATAGTGGGGAACCATCATCTTCAAGGAGGAAATGTGGTCGGAAAAAAAAGAAGGACTGTGATCGGCGATCACTTGACAGTTTGATTAAATTAAACTGTAAAAAAAAAAAAAAACAGTAGAACTCACTGCTATCTCTTGTAAAAGCATTTCCACATGCACAATGTGAAGGGAACTCGAGGGATTGGGATTGAACAGCTGTGGATTAGAGTGTGTAAATTTTTATTTTAATTTTTTTTTGGACGGGCAGTGTGTATATGTTGTATAAAAGTTAGCCAGAGGCTCTAAATGAGATTTGCACTGGTACGCAAAGTGTTTGGAAACTTTGGTCTAGCGGATCAGGACCTGGACTGATAACTGGGAGGATACAGGTACAAATTTCAGTTGAGACATTGACAGCTGACATCCCTATTCCTTCCTGGGCACCATACTACCCACTGCTCTGGGGGTGGCCGGTGCACAAAATCTTTCAACCGAAATCTCTAAACTTTATATATATCATGTACTTTCTGTGTAGTTTACTTATTCAATTCATTCAGGATGTGCACTAGATTCATATTTGATTCTAACAAATGCTTTGTAAAAAGGACAAAGCTAAATTGGCCACTTGTGTAGTATGACACATACCCATAGCCTAAGCATTTTGTATTTCTTCTTTTATAAGTTTTAACTAATTCTTTCTTCATATGGGGTGTTAATGTGTGGATGAACAACTAGGCTGATATCTACATAACTACTGATCTATACCCTGATAGAATGCACTAGAGTGCAGGAAATGGCATCTATTTCTTTACATTTTTTCCTGGGGGAGAATCCTCAGACCCCTGTCATATTGTCCCCCCTCCATATTTGGAAAGCTTCTGATGCCCCTGTGTGTGTGCATTAGATTTATATATATTTTGGGGGGTATTAGAACTGTTCTGGGACCCTTGTAACAATTACAGTATGATGCTTCTCCCTCGGCTCAAATATCTTGAGGGAGCAATTGCTCAGCCTTCCCTGGAGATTCATCTGGTTTGCGGTCCTTTTCATTACTAGAGATCCTGACCGGGCCTTCTCAAATTGCTTGGAATGATTCAATTAGCCTATGACCTGGGAGGAAAATGTCAGCTGATGGGTGCAGAAGGAGATGATGTCTCTTTGGGACATGCAATGACACTCCCCAGGTGGTACCATATGACGTCAGGCAGCCGAGAGTGGCTGCTATGATAGTCTTTTGACTCAGATTATTTAGCCGATGAACACACCAATGAAATAAAACAATAAAACCACTCAGATACAAAAACATGAATAATCTTGTAACAATAGAGCATGGCTAGATCTGTGGACAGACCTTAGACAGTAAGCGAACAGTCAGTTCTTTTAGACGTGCACTGGATGTGGGAGAAATAGGAACCGAGCTACTTTAACAAGGGCCAAATTGTTGTGGTCAGATGATTGAGTCAGAGCATCTCCAAAGCTGTAAGGGGGGGGCTTCGAATTAGCAGTGGTGAGTACTATAATGATGACTGGCCACTGGGCGGCCAAAGCTCATCAATGCTCGGGCAATCTCATCTGGACTGGACAGGCAGAAGGGCCACTGTGGCGCAAGCAGGGGTGCCGCGAGCAATTTTGGGCTCTATGACTGGAAATCGATTTGGGCCCAAAGACTGGAAGTCGATTTGCGCCCCCCCATATATAGCACACACACACCTCATCGCTTGAAGATGGCCCTGACTCTAAAACATCCATAAGAATCAAATATTCAGAATCTGTCATAGGCCTTAACAGTAGGTTATAGGCTACATTGACTACACATTGTTGTGATACAGGCTATTTGATTGGAATGAGCTGGGCATGGATAACCTGCAAGGAAACATCAACTTTGCATTTTAAATAAAACTAACTCACAAACCTGTCTTAGTGAGCCAGGTTTTCAGTTCATTGCAATAACTTTACACTAAGGTAACCTAGCAGGTTTGCGAAAATATTCAGTTTACAGAAATCTTAATTTCAAAGCCTTTTATTCTGGGACTATTGTAGGCTGTGTATTATCCTGTAGCCTATAGTGGACACCTTCCTCCCATTCGACTATATCTTGTGTATGGGGGGTTGAGGAAGATTTCCTGGGGCCGCTGTATCTGTGCATAACAGCATTTAATATTAAAGGCGCATTTCGGAAAAATACGTTTTTGTTGATTTCCGGTCTTTTTTAAACATGAACGTGTTCTAGAGATCAAAGTAAAAAATCCTACCAAAGAACTTTGTCTTGTGACGTATATTCATTGTGTATTTTGTGAAAACAAATTCTATTCGACCAAACCAATAGATTTCTCCAAAAACTACATCTCCCGCCGTTAGGTGACATCCTGAAAGAATGGACAAAGAATGTCACAAACTCAAACTAAATAACTCGATGCACTTGATTCATGTTGTCTAAATTATAAATGAGAACATCTCCAAATCAGATGTGTTTAAATTCAGCAAACACAATTTGAATGTGTTATCTCTACACACGGCTCAAACACTTTTTTCAGTATAAGCCCTTTACATGGCCCAGCATGAATGAGCCAGAAGCAGACATCTTTCAATTAATCAGAGGTCATTAATTAGAGCACGAGATGCAGGTGTAGCACTTTATTGCTGTCCTTTGATGCGCACTGACTCCTCGCTCACTCCATGAGGCAAAGGCGTCAAGAAGTGTTCAGGTCCCTAGAGAATCTAATTGATTATCTCTCAGTTGGTCAGAAAGTAGAATTTGCATTTAACAAGACCAGTTAAAAGCACAATATGCCTCACTTCAAAGAGCTGTGCATAATGATGGAGGCATGCTGCTGGGGAATTAATCAGGGAGAGGCATTAAGATTGAAGGGAACACTGAAAAATCTGCTGAGAAATAAATGAGGGAGCGGCATCTTCTGCTTGATAGGTCAAGATAGTGATAAAGATGATGTACACCCCTCCCGCTCTTTTTTTGTCATCCTGCTTACAAACAAGCAAGTCTACATACACAACCACCCCACTCTCACAATTCCATTCACATGCACACACATACATACACACACACACACACGCACACACACACACACGCACAGACGGACACACAGATACACACAAACACATGCAGGCATAGGCTCACATGCACCCACATTCACTCTCAAACACACACACAAACCCAAATGCACACCCACACACACACACATATAAAAATCTCTTCTTTCTTAGCTCCTGGAAATATTTATTTTCAGGCTGATTTTCCAGATTTGCTTCAGAATCTCAGCTCTTGGTAGTGTCCTGTTTTGTACAGTGTATATAAGAATTAATTTAAACAACGACTTGCTGTAACACAAAGTTATTTGCTTACTGGAGACATACAAGTTGGTTGTTCTTTTGCCAGAAAGCAAACTTCGAACTTGTGACTGGTCTGACGTGCTATTATAGAGTATGCTGTGGAACAATCACAATCAAGCATCATTCAGCAACAAATACGGATACTTTTCAGTGCCTCATAGTTTTTAATTTACCGTTTACAAGTCTTTGTAACATATTTTACTGGAATATTACACTTAGTAGCTGAAGAGCAAATAAATTTTGATGCACTGAAGGCATTCATGACATTGCTGGAATTCTTTTATATATTCATACTTTGAAGGAATATTTTTTATTAGTGTCTATCCTTGGCTCTAGGATAGCAGATTCTCTCCCCCCCCCCCCCCCCCCCAATATACACCTACTAATTTGCTCGCATTTCTGATAGTTAGTTGAGTTACTTTGGGATAAAAATGTATTTCACAATATAATCTACAGTAATGCTACTGATTGCACAAAAACGCTGAAAAACATTTTTTTCTACTGTAGGAAGGATGAAAGTGTTGTAATCTCGAAAAGAATGACTCAGAAAGCTCATTTTAAGTGCTATATTTATCCTTCCTCATCTCCTTGTCCCTGCCCAGATCTGGAAGTTGATTAGGGTGATCCATGCTCAGTTAGCTCGGTGGTGGAAGTTGTCCAATGATATCCTGAGCGAGGAAACTCGAGCATGTCCTTTGCAGAAGTATGTTTTGGAACGCATGAGGTGTCAACTTTTGGATCCATCTCTCTCTACTTGCCATGAATCTTCCAGCTTTGTAACTGACATTGCTACAAAATGGCACTTGAACAAGAAAGGAAACTGCATGTTACCTTCGATCCTCCATCTTCACACTCTTTCCTTGCCTTTCTCAACTGATGGAACTAAGATTACGGAGGTGAACAATGAACAATTGGAATGAGTCAGGCATTTATTCATTGCAATTTTTTGTCACCCTTTCCTCAAGTGACTGCTCCGGGTCAGTCAAGAACCTGAGCTGGGAGGTGTACTCCTCCTGAATAATGAAGGTGCCCTGCAGCCAACAAGCACAAACAAACCCTTGCAATGTGTGTCCGAGTGAAATGCTCATGTATGCTCTCCTATGGAAGCTGCTATAGTAATCCTGAAGCAGAAATAAGGCTTGTACACATTCTTACAAAAGAAGAAAATGCTAGTGACCAGTCCTTGTGCTTTTACAGATGTATTCATGCCACAAGACGAATAATATTCCTCCAAAGGGAATGGTAGAGCGCAATATTTTTGCCTCTGAAGCTTAGATTTACTGTGGAGTTTGAAAAAGAAAAAATCTTCAGATCTGGTCCACAAGATGAAACCTTAGAAAATAATGAGGTAAATTTTGTGTGGATGTCATCTTCTGGTGCTTCTTTACATGTGCGTTGGTGGGGGTGGGGGGTCCTATATGAGGGCAAGGGTACGAGAGATGCGAGGTTGGCATGCCAGTTGAGAGGTGTGGGCCCAGGAAAAGACCTTGCCTCTCACTCTCTGAAGGGCTACAAGATGGTTAGCTCCATTACCGGGTAGAGAGGGTCAGGACCACAATCCCTCTTTGACCTTGCTCTGCACTTGATTAAATGTTCTCTTTTATGTATTATTCTAGATTAGAGCATCTACTGAATGCCACTAATGTAATGTAATGTTATGTAATTTTCAGGCCAAGAAACTATCAGTAACTTATGTGAAGGCATAAATAGTTAATAGAAATTTTTATCTTGAGAATTATGGCTTAATTCTGAATTGTTTCCGGCCCAAATGTCATATTTGAATATTCCACCAACTCATGGTAGTTCTAAACAACATGCATCATGCATCTTGTATATTTTTATGCATGATGTACAGTGTTGAGTTCGCAATTATATTTTTACATATCGCTATCACGTCACCGAAGCCATTGCTGAATGGGTCTTTTTATGAAATACAACATTTTCCTGGCTAAAACAACGAGGACAGTAAGTGGTAACTTGTTTTCAGTACTGAAAAGGTAATTGAAATATTGTTACTCTATAGTGCTGTTCACAGACTGATGCTAAATCTAGAAGCTAAATGAAGCAACAGTAGATTTTTTGTACTTTATTGGCATGTGTACAAAGTTCAAATACCATCCACTTCATATTTTAAGAGAGAAAGGAAGCTTTTGATTTTTGTATGTCTGAAATGTATTTTGTGCCTTATTGGCTCAAAACAAGGCTGTCTAGCAATGCACTTATTTTTGATGTTTCAAGACTGCAGGTCTCTGAATTGTAATTGTCACTTGGTGAAAGTTGAAGGAAATTCCTCTATGATTCCTCCCATATTGAGATTCATGCATCTTGTATTTTTTTCCTACAGACGTTGGGAGAGCAGTAGGTTTCCTTGTGATTACATCTCACCTCAGAGCAGGAAATAGTGCATGCAAAATAATTTTATCATGGCTTTATGTTTTTTCCTAACAAGCAAGATTTGTGCTTTTGCGGATTTATAACATTTTGGGTTGATAAATAATTCTGTTCGGCACTAAACACATTACAATCGTGGGAGAGCGTCACCTCTGTGACCTTGAACGCTGAACTTCTGCAGCTGTAAGTTTATGTCCCTGCCCATGAACATCACCACAGAATAACTTCAGGTCAATTACCCCTGAAAAGAGAAAAAAAAATTCTCTGGCTCTCTTACTATCCTCTCTACTGCTGCAAAAATAAACACTGTGCTTCATCATAGCTATTCTATTTACCAGCATGAACATATGGTCAGTATGAACTTACTACATTTTTAATACATTGAATCTTATTTACAATCAAAATTAAATCCCACTGTCTGAGTTTGCAATTTTTCAAAAAATCACCTTTTGTCATATTTGTTAAAACTGTTACTATGACCTGACAGTGGGATGTGAGTCAGATGATCTTTGAGAGAATCTGGCTCAATCTAGTACTTCTAATTCCTTCTGCAAGATTTCACCTTGACCTGGGCAAAACAACGAATCAGAGTGTTATGATTCCGTTGTTGCCTGACCATGTTTTTGTCATGACTCTCTGGTTACCAAGCCATGTTTTCATTTAGTCCATATCATGTTTTGTATTCTGCCTGCCTTGCCTTGTCCTGCATTCCTTGCCATATTTCTTAGTCTGTTTATATTATCATTCCAGTTCATGTTCTTGCCGTTGCCATGCATAGCTCATTGTTTCCCCTGTCTGGTCATATGTGATGTGACAGTTTTGTTCCCCAGTATTGCATGCCACGCTTTCAGGTGATTTCATGGTTTCTGGGTTTTCAATTATTCCTTCCTGTCTCGTTTGCTTTCTTCGCCTTGCTGTTCTATCTTTAGTACCAAATACGAACAGTTTATTATTTTATATAAATTACTAACACTTACATTGTTAATACCGCACCCTCCATAATTATTGGCACATCTGGTTAAGATGTGTTCTTTAGCTTCTAATAAATTCAAATTTTTTTGAAATAATATAGGAACCCAATGAAAAAAAGAGGAAGATCCAACCTTTAATTCAAGTGCATTTATTCAGTGGGAAAACAATCCCACATTAAGAAATAATTCTTTTACATCAAATCATGTGTGCCACAATTATTAGTACCCCTGATAATAATACAACCCCCTTTTGCCAACAAAACAGCACCTAATCTTCTCCTATGTTTCACAAGATGGGAGAATACAGAAAGAGGGATCTTTGACCATTCCTCTTTGCACAATCTCTCTAAATCATCCAGCGACCTGGGTCCTCTCCTCTGCACTCTCTTCTTCCGCTCACTCCACAGGTTTTCAATGGGGTTGAAGTCTGGGGACTGAGACGGCCATGGGAGGAACTTGATTCTGTGTCTGGTGAACCATTTCTGTGTAGATTTGGCCACATGTTTAGGCTTATTATCTTGCTGAAAGACCCAGTTACGACCCATCTTCAGCTTTCGGGCAGAGGCCACGAGATTTTGATTTAAAATGTCCTGGTATTTCAAAGCGTTCATGATGCCATGCACCCTAACAAGGTTCCCAGGGCCTCTGGAAGAGAAACAGGCCCACAGCATCACCAATCCTCCCCCATTCTTCGCAGTGGGCATGAGGTGCTTTTCTGCATACTCATCTTTTGTCTTCCGCCAGACCCACTTAGAGTGTTTGTTGCCAAAAGGCTCGATCTTGGTCTCATCTGACCAAAGCACACAGTCCCAGTTGAAGTCCCAGTACCGCTTAGCGAACGCCAGACGTTTGCGTTTATGTGAGTGAGAAAAGGTTTTTTTAGTGCATGCCTTCCAAACAGCTTGTTGGCATGTAGATAGCGCCTGGTGGTTGTTCTGAAGACTTTTTGACCCCAAGATGCTACCATTTGTTGCAATACTTTAACAGTGAGCTTTGGAGAACTTTTTATTTCTCTTACCATCTTCCTCACTGTGCGTGGTGGCAAAATAACCTTGCATCCTCGTCCAGGCTTGTTTACCACAGTTCCAGTTATTTTAAACTTCTTAATGATTCCTCTGACAGTATGGGCAGGTGCAGGCAAGTGGCTATTTTCTCGTAGCCTTTGCCTGACTTTTGAAAGTTGACACACATCTGCCTTACTTTAATGGTGTGTTCCTTTGTCTTCCCCATTTTGAGGAGTGTATAAGAGAAATGGCCTCTTTGTCACATCATATTTATACCCCAGGAAAACAGGAAGTGATGAATTACTAATTAATTGTTCCTAGATACTCTGATCAACTTTGTAAACTACTGTAGAAATGACAGAAATACTTCAATTACATTTATTTCCGAGTAATTGTTAGGGGTGCCAATAATTTTGGAACTGGTGATTTTATGAAAGATAATTATTTATAAGTCAGGGATTTTTTTCCTTAAAATTCATTTGAGTTGAAGGTTAAATTTTTCTTCAATTTTAAGCGTGAGAGTACGCTTCTGCAATTAAAATTGAATTTATTTTCGGGATTTTAACACATCTTACCCAGGGGTGCCAACAATTATAGAGGTCGCTGTAGTACTAACTTACTAACAAGCACTAGGGATTGTATAGCTGCACATTACTAATTGATTAGCAAGCTCTCAGCACTCGCTCTGCTCTAGTCTTTGCCCCTTGCCTTTACCCAATTTACTCTGCTGTGCTTCAGAAGATTCTCCACAACTTGTTAATCACTGTTCTGCCTCTCTCTCTGTGTACTTTAGAACTCCCTAACCGGAGCTGTTTGTTTGTCATAGGCTGTCTGTATCATCCCTGTCCGCGTTTTGGCTTTCGCCAATTTCATGTGGTTAGGGACTTCCTCTTGTTCATTCCTTTGTTAATTAGTCTAATCCAGCTCACCTGTTCCCTATCATAGCATGTGACTTCCTGTATGTGTATTTAAGCAGTCTGTTCACAGCAAGCTCTTGTTAGAACGTTTTCTCTTGTCTGCTCATGCTACCCTGTTCATGCCCTGTATTGATTGTGTTATACTTTGACTGGACTTTGACTCTGCCTATGATTATACTTTGCCTGTGTACCGAACCTGCTTTGCCTGACTTCAAGGTTGGTGATTGCTGCCCTGGTAACGAATGGTTTCTGGCTATCTGGATTGTGTTTTTGGATTCTGGACTTTATACTGTTGCCTTCAATAAAACCAATTTTGCTGCACTTCCTGGTACTCTTGTGTGGTTTGTTATGGCCCCAATTTGTAATGACATAAGACAGCAAGGGATGACAGACAAAATTTCAAAACTCAAACAGATTTTTATTAAACAAAGACTAACACAAACCTACAATCTACTCTGCTGACCAAGATTGATATATACAAGAAAAAAAATTTTTACAGTCCCTTGAGATGGGGTCGCTTGGTGATGTACCGGGTGAGGAAAATGCTCCAACACAGGCAAAATTCCACTAAAAAAAAACTTCACAGGTCTTAAACAGAGTGACAGGTCTGGTCAAATGTATTCTTCTCCTTGCAATTTCTCCTACTACTTTACGCTCTCAATTTTTCTCATTATATACTCTTTTGCAAACCCCTCCCACCTTTTAGACTTTTTTTTTAATTCTCTGGGACTTTCTGTCTCAGACATGCCCAGGACATGCCCAAACCTAGCTCCAGTCTGGGCTTAACAAAAAAAAGGTCAATACTGCCATCTAGTGGCTTCTTTTCACATTACAGGTTCCAGGACGCACCCTCACATCTTGTGCACACGCAATTCTATCAGCTGTGTAGCCTAGTTGTAGGTGTTTCTTCACAGCAGGACAAATGTTAGCTAGCATAAGCATTGCCATTTCTCACGGACTCCCATATTTGTGAGTTCTAACTTGAGAAGTTGAGAACGGGAGTACTAATTTCCAAGAACGCGGGGACATGGTAAGCTGAATCTGCAGTTTGAGACAGTTGCGTTTTTATTCACTAAACATTTCAGTGCGAGAATTTGTTCACATCTCACAATTTTAATATTGTTAAAAATAAAGAGTTATGTGCTTTTCCCTAGGTAGATGCTGTTGTCGCTGACTATCACCAGAGAATGCTGTCACGAGGCGCTCTGCTGTCACACTAGCTGCAAAAATCATAGGGAAAAAGCAGGCTACACTTGCCGCCGATAGGCGTTGCAAGCTCGGCTCATAGCAATAACTTCGTCGGTAGTTGCTTGCTAACGCAAGTGGGTGGCTGGTAGATACATTGTATATCACCACAGATGTATTTTCTGGTTACAGAACCAATGTTTTCATATTTCAATGAGCCAGATGTAAGAAATGTATGTTGATTAATCATGAAATGCCACTGATATCACCAGACATTAAGGAATGATATAAATTTCAATGTGACGGTACATTCAGGAACCACATGCAAGAGAGGGAAATCCAAAAAACGGAGGCCTTTAATGAGTTCCGGGTCAGTACCAAAAGACACAAGAATTGCCAAGTCACAAAACAAAATCCAAAAACAGAGTCGACTAGACAGGCCGGGGTCAGAACCAGTAAAACAGAGGAGCAACGGTACATAGACGGCAGGCAAAAAGTCGTTGTCAATAAGCAAAGCAGCGGGTCATACACAGGGCATCCAAACACAGAAATTGTGGTCATACAAAAATAGGTTGAAATCCAGAATGACAAAATCAACACAAAAAGGGCAATGGCAAGAATCTTAGTCGTACGAAACGGTCGTAGAATAACAATAATCAATGGCATACAAGAAGCTTTGCACAATTAAATATTGATCAACGTTCTGATGAAGTCAGAACAGCAGTGAAGACTCTAAATAGACGGAATGGGATGAGATCTAATTACAATGAGAGGAACACATTGTAACCACAAATCACACATGCAGCCAATGAGATTAAAACAGCTCCGGTCAGGGAGTTCTAAGTGCACAGACAATGAGTGCAGGAAAGCAACTAAGCACGTGCGAGAGATCTCGCGGAAACGGAGAGGGAGACAGGTAAAGCTAAGCAAGAGGCGGAGACTAGAACAGGGCGATTGCTGAGAGTGAATTAGTACTGATTAGTAGCGGTGCAACTTCACAAATTTAACTAGTGTGCTTGTTAGTGAGTTAGTAATATATACATGGATTAGTTGGGTTAGGAGACTATGATACAAAAAACAAATGTTAGTCTTGTTAGTAATCAGAACAGCAAGGCGAAGGAAGTAAATGAGAATTGAAGGAATAATATGAAACACCAGAAACCATTGAAATCACCCAAAGCAGGTGAGCACACAGACTGGGGAGGCGGACTAAACCAACTAGACACAAGACAGGGGAGACAAGTGCAATGGAACTGAAAATGGCAAAACTGAAACCTGAGAATTACAATAACCAAAAAGAATAAATAAAAGACAAAATCATGAACACCAAACATGAACATAAACATGAAAACAAAAACCATAACAATGATATTCAAGTATTTGTATCACCGACTACAGTAGTCCAGCCAGAATATTCTCATTACCAAAGTGAAGTTGCAGCCCACAACTAATGTTGATGTTGTCATTTTGCATTTTGGCCTATTGCGCCGCTCTCCACCAGTCTCCCAATCACGAAGTCGGTAGCATTTCGGCATCCAGGTTGCCAGTTACCACTGAGCTGCAACTACCAGCATTTCGGAGCACAAATGTCTAAAGTTACTAAACCACAAAAGGCCTCGCTATGATTCCGAAATACATCGTGACAAAGTCTGAAACAAAACAAGGATCTGTATAGGACATGCCTTTGAAAAATGGAGACAGCTGAAAACAGAGAAAAATTTGATGACTGACGCCGAAGTTGCTAATTTTCTCCTGGGCAGGTAAGATTCAGCTAAGTTTGGCAAACTTAATTCTATTTAATGTAGGCATGGACATTTCAAATATTCTCTACAGTCGAATAAAGTTATGCATGTTCATTTATGGTACGTTAGTGCGTATGCAGGTGAGTCATCGATTTGACTTGGTAACAAATAGTTTGAGAAATAAATACCGTGGCTCTTCATTGCTAACATCAGCAGTGCATTATTAGTCCATTTCTCTGGCTTTATGTTGAGACGCTGTTGGAATGGTTGCATTATTAGCACAGCAATTATAGCAATATGTAATGCAATTGAGACAGTACATTGGTCAAATGAGTCCTCATTCATTCTTTACGCATATTACAGTATGGACTTTAGTGGGCTATCCACACAGAAGAGTGACGAGCAAGTTGACCAATATGACTATTGCTAAAGTTAGTTAGTCATTAGTCTCAATCTTTTCTGAACTGAGCTGAACACTAACCTGTGAGAGCAAATCATTGGTGATATTGAAACGTAGCCATGGTAGCTCTGTGTAGTAGATGTTCTTGCTGGATCCGGCAACCTAGCAGGCAACCTCTCGTCTGGGAAGAGGAGGAGGGGATACTGCGCTCTGCACTATTTTGAAAGTGATTCCACTACCAGTTTTGGCCACTTACATATTGCTCCTTTAACAGTCAACATTTCTCGTCTCATTTTACAAAATATCAAGTATATCAACCCCATAAACCCCAAACTTATTAATCTACGACAGACTTTCCCGGCTGGATCTCCTCAGGTCAGTGGGAAGTGTAATGTGGGGGGGGGGAAGCCACGAGATGGCAGTATTGAATTTTTTTTTTGTAAAGCCCAGTCTGGAGCTAGGGTTTTGGGCATGTCCTGGGCATGCCTCAAGGGGGAAAGTCCCAGAGAATTGAAAAAAAATCTGAAGGTGGGAGGAGGCTGGAAAGGAGCATATAAGGAGAAAAATTGAGAGAGTAAAATAGTAGGAGAAATTGCAAGGAGAAATCGTGGAAGCATTTGACCAGACTTGTCACTCTTTTGAAGACCTGTGAAGCTCTTTTTGTGGAGTTGGAGCATTTTCCCGTCCCAAGACATCGCAACAAAGCAACTCCATCTCAAGGGACTGTAAATATCTCATTTTCTTTATATATTTCAATCTTGGTCAGTCTTTGTTTTATTAAATCTGTTAAAGTTTTAAAACTTTGTCTATCATCTTGCTGTTCGCCTTGTCATAACCAATTGGGGCCATAACAGAAGCCACTCACGTTCTGCCACCCAAAAGTATCTTGGCGCATATTGTTAACAAACATTCTGAAATGCCATATAGCTTCATATGTAAGAAGTCAAAAGTTACAGTAACACTCTGTTGAGAATATCTCATATTACAAACATTGCGCTCGTGGCTGACATTAGCCTGTTTCCAGTGCTAAGGCTAACTATGTGGCTAGCTGTGTTTTATACGTAATATGCTGTAACTCTATTTCTAATATGCCCAGGTAGTCATATTGGTTTGGTCTTTAACCTGGGGCCACATTCATAGGATGCTTGTTGATGGTATGCTGTGTTTGCACCTAGCGTTCACACAGCTCCGCTGACAATACACTCATAGGACACTGCATCCAGGTAACGGAATGCGAGACTCGCACTCATGCATTTGAATCAGGGGGTGTGGCTTTGGTCAGAGACTTGAGGGGAGGGGGTGGGTTTACGCCTCGGTCACACTTTTGCATATTTGGCTTGCGTATTGCTGCATATTGCCCGAACGCAAACATAGGGTCAGTCCATATATTTCCATCCAGACCCTCCCAGATAACCTCCTCCGAAATTTCTCAAAAAATTCATATGGGTACCTCTGGTGGACTTATAAAATAATACCAAGTTTTAGACCAATATCCTTAATAGTTTTGAAGTGATGGCCTGTCACAATTTTAAGTAAAAAATTTTCTAATATTTCATGACCAGCAAGCATAAAGTTTTTAGGTGAAATAATAAATAGTATCTTTATCAAAACACTCATCATTTTTCATAGAATTTGTTTTTATTTGTTTCTTCGCATGATTCTGTCTGTAACAAAATTTAAATTGAGATTTTCAAATATTACTTTTCCAATTAATCCATTAATGACTATTGGCCAATTTTTGGGACATGGCACATTTTAACCTCAGTAACCGAAGTGAATGCATCCTGAGCTGCTGTAGGTTAATATAGGGAAGTAACTCGCTAAAAGTGCGAATGGGAGTAGTCTGCCTTTACAGCAGAGGTTAGGGGCCACCATTTAAATGAATTTCTTGAGTCTGTAACAGTACTATGCGATGCTTCAAAAGGTGAGTGTGCCATATATTTCTGAGACATTTTTATACAACACTGAGAACAAAAATTGGAGACAACCCATATGGAAAAGAAACAGAAAAAAACCTTCAAGAAGTTTCCATTTCCTTCTGCAGTAAATGTTTTTAATGGATTGTGAATCTTACATGGCTTATAAGTCTCATACTATGATAAACTCTTGAAAGTGGCCGCTTTCACATTTTTTTCATACAACATAATAAAAATTAAGTATGAATCAACTAAAAGTTGTGTAAGTGGTGTGTAAGGATACTGCATGGCAAATTATGTTTTCCATACATGTTTCATTTAATCTTTTTAGTTTTTAACCGTAAGTCAGTTTACTTTTATGTATGAATATCTATGAATATATACAGGTTTTCTGTATTCAAAGAGCAGCTAATGAGCCGGGAATTTACGCTTTCTTTGTATGCTTCATATAAGTATATTACAGGTTATCCTATTAAAATTACCCTATCAGTGTAAAAACTATATATGAATATGAACCATTACAGATAGGCTTTTTTGTATGTTTCCTTTATGTTTTTTCTACAAAACCCAAAACCAGTGAAGTTGGCACATTGTGTAGAGTTGAGGAATGCTCATCAAACCCTTATTTGGAACATCCCAGAGGTGAACGGGCTAATTGGGAACAGGTGGGTGCCATGATTGGGTATAAAAGCAGCTTCCCTGAAATGCTCAGTCATTCACAAACAAGGATGGGGCGAGGGTCACCACTAAGTGAACAAATGCGTGAGCTGATTGTCGAACAGTTTCAAAACAACATTCCTCAATGAGCTATTGCAAGAAATTTAGGGATTTCATCATCGACAGTCCGTAATATCATCTGCGGTCTGTAATATCGTCAAAAGGTTCAGAGAATCTGGAGAAATCAGTGCACGTAAGCGACAAGGCCGAAAACCAACATTGAATGCCTGTGACCTTCGATCCCTCAGGCGGTACTGCATCCAAAACCGACATCAGTGTGTAAAGGACATCACAACATGGGCTCAGGAACACTTCAGAAAACCACTGTCAGTAACTTCAGTTCGTCGCTACATCTGCAAGTGCAAGTTAAAACTCCGCAATGCAAAGCAAAAGCCATTTATCAACAGCACCCAGAAACGCCGCCGGCTTCGCTGGGCCCAAGATCATCTAAGATGGACTGATGCAAAGTGGAAAAGTGTTCTGTGGTCTGACGAGTCCACATTTCAAATTGTTTTTGGAAACTGTGGACGTTGTGTCCTCCGGACCAAAGAGGAAGAGAACCATCCGGACTGTTATAGGCGCAAAGTTCAAAAGCCAGCATCTGTGATGATATGGGGGTGTATTGGTGCCCAAGGCATGGGCAACTTACACATATGTGAAGGCACCATCAATGCTGAAAGGTACATACAGGTTTTGGAGCAACATATGTTGCCATCCAAGCAACATCTTTTTCATGGACGCCCCTGCTTATTTCAGCAAGACAATGCCAAGCCACATTCTGCACGTGTTACAACAGCATGACTCCGTGGTAAAAGAGTGCGGGTACTAGACTGGCCTGTCTGTAGTCCAGACCTGTCTCCCATTGAAAATGTGTGGCGCATTATGAAGCGTAAAATACGGCAATGGAGACCCCGGACTGTTGAACAACTTAAGCTGTAAATCAAGCAAGAATGGGAAATTGTTCCACCTGAAAAGCTTCAAAAATTGTTCTCCTCAGTACCCAAACGTTTACTGAGTGTCGTTAAAAGGAAAGGCGATGTAACACAGTGGTAAAAAGGCCCCTGTGCCAACTTTTTTGCAATGTGTTGCTGCCTTTAAATTCTAAATTAATGATTATTTGCAAAAAAAAAAAAAAAAGTTTCTCAGTTTAAACATTAAACATCTTGTCTTTGCAGTGTATTCATTTGAAGATAAGTTGAAAAGGATTTGCAAATCATTGTATTCTGTTTTTATCTACGATTTACATAACGTGCCAACTTCACTGGTTTTGGGTTTTGTAGTTTTCTGGGGAAGTTTGTGGAATCTGTTTCTTAGTAATTGTTGATTTGTATTGATTTGAGGAAAGTGATGAAGATGCCAGCTGGAGAGAAAAGTGGAGAGCGGAACCTCTCAGGCTGGCACAGGTTAGACAAAACTACAGGACTCTGCAATTTTCTCTCTCCCTCAGTCTCTTCTCCCTCACTGTTAGACTACAACTATTATTTCACCGTCTCTCGCCCTCATTCCTATATTGTTTTAATATTGGACTTGTGTTCCTCACAGGAAAGGGATGAAGATGCCACTCAGAGAGAACACCAGAGAGCCCAGCCTTTTACATTACCACAGGTGAGACAAAACTACAGCTTTACAAGTTTTATACACGTTTCTCTCTCTCTGTCCTTCACCCTTACTGTTGAACAAAAGCTACCACCTCTGCGGTTCATTTGTGTCCTCCTTAGGAGAGTGACAAAGATGCCTGCTTGAGAGAGAAGGAAAGAGCAGAATCTCTCACACTAGCACAGGTGAGACAAAACTACAGTATTATACAACCTTCTCCCACCGTTTCCATCTCTTCCTCTTTAATGAGTTGTTGATTTGTACTATTCTTAGAAAAACAATGAAGATACCAGCCAAAGACAAGTGCAAAGAGCTAATCTTTCACAATGGCACAGGTGAGGCAAAACTGCAGCATTCCCACATTTTTATGTCTCCCCTCTGAAGGGAGTGAAGACATATTGGTTTTGTTTGGTTTCCCACGTGCATGAGCATTGGCATTCCCATTGTTTCCAGAACATAACTTGGAAACTGTTTGAGATATCTTCACAAAACTGTGTGCATGTTTAGTAGGTGGTGCAATGTGGTATTTAGAGTTAAATAAAATTCATTTTATTTTAAAATGAGTAACAGTTTGGACTTTGTTTCAAATGGGTTCGTTTCTGGACCGCAAGTCAGAAATTATGCAAGACATTTCCAAGAATTTTTGTATGCAAGTTTAATAGATGGTGTAGATTTGTCTTTTGATCTTTTTGGGTTTGATGATTTAAATTTTTGTGTTTCTATGACAAAAGTTTTGGCTTTGTTTTCAAATGTTTCTGGACTATAACTTGGAAAACATGCAGGATATTTCCACAAAACTTATGTGAAACAGATGGTATAGATGTGCCTTCAGAAATTTTGGGTATGATTTTTCAGTTTTGCTTGTGTGATTGCAGGATCTTGGCTGCAGGATCTTGCAGCTATCGCAGTGTTTGAAGGGCTTATTTCGCAACTTCGGCAAGATTCTCCCGTAATTTATCTGGAATCTTGCGCGCTCAAACGCACCCGATATCTCTGGGTGACCAAGCTGCCCTCCACTTAGTGAAAGAGATTCCACAACTGCGGTGAGATACTGTGAGAGAGTTGCTGTAAATGGAGACGTTGTTTATGGTCATGCCTACAGGAAGACCAAAGACACAACTCTGTTGTGCTTTTGAAGGATGGAAGTATTTTTAGAGTCTCACTTTATTGACATGGATGATCAGTGTTTATATGCCATACAGTACAGTCAAGCATGAACAAAATCAAAAATATTATGATAAATTTGACAGTGTAATAAAAGCAATTGTATTCTTGAAGGAAATTTTTTTAGTATGTTAAATATGTCTTTTTATTGCAGAAACTGCAATTCTGAGAGTTTGTGAGTAGACCTTCAGCGAAGTGTGTCGCAATTGATTTATTGGTTTTGAAAAGCCAACCATAATGTAAATAAACAAATTGTGATTATAGATGATGTGTTAAAATATAACTCTGATTTAGCTTTGACAGTGTTAACTTAAATTAATCCAAACCAACTGCTAACTTGAAGAAAATAATACCCTGCAATCTTTACCTGGATAGGTATATGTACGGGTTTTAAATTCTTTCATATAGGCTATTTTTCACAAATAACTGACTTACTGACTTTGGAGCATTTTATTTTATACTGTATAAATACATCTTTATAAATGTGGCGAATTATAAAGAGTATAGCCTGTAGCATGTATGACTTCTCACTCCTGGGCGCACCTGAAGACACCAAGTCCTGTAGGTGTGAATAATCTGGGATTACGGATCAGTGGGTTTCGTTATTAACTGAGTTAAAAGGACTTACAGGACTCCATTTTTAAGCCATGCGGCTTAATTGCAAAACAATAGGCTATCCAACGTCCAGCAATTGACACCTGTACTGGTCTTGACCTTGTGTTTTTTAAGGCATTCAAAAGTCATTATGGTCTCAATAAATTCATATTGTACACAGTTCTTTTCTAGTTGCAATGTTTGTAAACATTATATTTGAACATCTGAATGGTTATGACAAATCATTAAAACAAAGACAGACGATGCAAAACATTTTGTCATGAAAAATTGATTAAAAATTGCCTATTAGCATTTTAAAACGAAACAGTATATAAATGTATAAAAGTTCTTTCCATAAATGAATTTTACTGAGACAGGGCGTGAGTAATCTTTGATAGGCTATAGAAATGGATATTAGATGCTAAAGTACAGGTTTGTAGCAGGAAAAATAATATATTTCAGCACTTGAGTGTAAAATAATAGTACATAAAAGCACACATTATCTCCAAACATAAAATATTGCAGAAATGATACCTGAAAAACAAAATTCTCACCAAAAATAGCATGATATACCGCACTAAAGTTTTAAATAGTAGCACAGGTTGAGCAAACTGCATCGTCTAATATAACAAGAGGCCCACGGGCCTTAAGGGTCACCTGAGTATAGTATATCCAATGTTAAACCTTGGCCATTAGGCGTGGCCCTAATTTTGACCCCAGGGATCAGATTAATGGAAACCAGTATCATAAGCAACAGAGTATTCTAAATTGTATGTATATAACTTGTGGCTATTTTCTTTAAGCAAAGAAGATTTCTCAAGTCATTTTGACCCTTGGGCCCTGCCCCTTAGCCCCTGGGTAAGGGAAACTGTCAAAAATATCATAATATCTCATTGTTGTTATGTCAATCAAGTGTGAATGATTTCCAGTAGAAATTACACAGAATATACCCAAAAGTATCATTTTCCTATATAAACTATAGTAAACTTGACCCTCTCCCCAGGGGCAAACATGGAGCCTGGGGGGTCATGAAATTCACTATTTTTATAAAGCACCTCAAGACACTTCCATCTATAAAGATAACTGGTTTCCAGCATATCTAGGTATAAAAAAGTAAATGCAAGACAATAGGTTTGCACTAACAGAGTTGACAATACATAGGTTTGGTCGGTGCGGTCTGTGAATATGTTCATAAAAACTACATTTTGCGTTTAAACAAAAAACGCATCAGTGGAAGGAAGGAATAATAGCTTCATTAACATATGTCAAGTTACTTCTCTACTTCTGAGGTAAAACCGCATCCCGCGGGGCATTTTCCCCTCAAACTGTACAGGCAGTTGCCAAGTACCAACCACAGGTTGTTGGTTTTCTCCAGGTATACTCCAGTTTCCTCCAAAACCTAAATATGACACATCCTTAAATGACCCTTACTTAAGTTGTTGTGTTCACAATGTGGCTTATGATGACAATATAACAAAGGCCAATTACTCCATCAAATTTGATTGAATCGGTCTGGTTTTCAAACTTCTTTGAGATCTTATAGATATAAGCCAGCATGCAAAGTTTCATGAAAATTGACCAATATTTACTAAAATTATTGTGTTCATAAGATTGCTTATGATAATACTACAACAAAGGGCAATAACTCCATCAAATATGATCGAATCAATCTGGTTTTCAAACTCGTCCAAGATCCTATGGATATAAGCCTGCATCCAAAGTCTCATCAAAATTGGTTCATAAATACTTAAGTTATTTTGTTCACAAGGAAAAGTTTACGGACGATGCACGATGACGGACAAAAGGGGATCGCAATAGGTCACGCCTTCGGCTCAGGTGACCTAAAAAGGTTTGCAGAAATGACTACTGGCAGAATCACCCCCGCCAAAGAAAATCAATATTTTATGTAGGCTAACATTACTCTTGGATTCATACATGGAAATAAATCGCCAAAAAGCTGTGCCATTATCTACACGTGCGAACTACTGTCAACACGACCGCCCCAACCGCCCTCGTGGCTCAGTTATGATTAAACAAACACCTTGCTAACGGGCAATCGGCCAGCTACCGCATACGTGGTAGGCGGTGGGAGATCTTTTGTCGTCGTGCACATCAAGACGCCTGTTCTACCGCACAGCTAACAGTGAGATTTCCTGGTCCTACCGACAGGCTAATGCCCCCCACTGCAGGATTAACAACCTTTTCTTTGGTTTTAACGGCGACTGTACAGTAGGAAACTACGGTAATTACACGGTACAAGTTAGTCAGAGGTTTTCATCTCAGAACTCAACTGAGATACATTTCAACAGTACACTTTCCCACAGCCTTTCACAAAGGCAAAAGCGCTACTCGGGTAGTTAGGCCAAGTAAGTACATTCAGTAACCACAGTCCAGCTCGATTGTATGTCGGCTGCTGAACACGTATTACTGTGAGTGAATGGATGTCGGCTAAATGTGCGGATTGTACTGTTTTTTTTTTTTGTTTATTTTGGTGATTCTGAGCTGAAAGGAAACATTTCTGTCTAAACCGGTGGTCTTCAATGGTCTTCTTGGACCCACTGTATAGCAGGTAGCTGAGAATGCAACAACAATTCTTACTGTACTGTCACCATGAACTTGGGTCAGTCTGGTCATGTAAAGAGTGAACAAAGTTGTTCACTGCTGTTATCACTGAATTTTATTAATAAATGTCCAATCTCTGTAATCTCATTTTTATCTTGTGTAAAATTTTAAAAAAAATTCAATGGCAAGAAATGAAAGAATGAGGCCTTTTCTTTTTCTTTGTTTCTTATTGATTACAGTCCATGGGGATTTCGAATATTTTCTGTTTGAATGCAAAATAATTTTGCCTATTTCATGGGCTACAATTGCTCCTAAAATCTTCAAAAACATACTTTTCCCATGTAAAAATTTTAGGAGAATTCATTAGTTTAGAAAGAAGAAGTTACCTTGTTTTGGAAAAATGCTAATCTGAGCAAAATTTTTTCAAGCCAATGTTACAAAGTGTTTTTCTGTCATCGCGTGCTTTTCCATGTAATTTTATGGTAAGATTATGGTGTTATTATTTGAATGTCTCATATGTGGCACCTCACGTAAGTCTGGCAAGTGATTTCTATGACACTTGCAAGATTTTAGTATCTCTGATGGTTCTCACACTCATATAACTTTGATATTGCACATTTCTGGTAAGGATATAGTATGTGGAATTACTATCATACGTTGTTCTTATAAGTTCCAAAATCATACAAATTTCATATTGCACAACTTTACTAAGGATCTTATATCTAGTTTGATAGTCATATGCATTCCTTATAATTTTCAGATAAAGGTTAGAAACTTTCGAAAAATTTATCTATATTTTTTCCATATGGGTATAGCTCTATCTAAATATGTTTTTCTCTGGATTTTAGGATCTGTGTACATTTGTAATGAAAAATACATGTTTGGGGTCTTCAATGACAACATAATTATTTTTCACCAGAGTTTAAGCGTGAAATGTTCATTTTACACCATACCCGATAATAAAAAAACTTTTACTTTGAAAATAAATTTGGGCATTAATTGGTTAAGTTCTATTTGTAATGCAATAGCTCAGTGATTGCTATGATCAATATTGCCGATGGTCACGACACGATTTCATGCAAGTTCCAAAATCTCAGCAAAAAACAAAAAGAATTTCTGAAGAGCAGGTAAAATGTTCAGTATAGGTAATTGCACTGGCCTGTCAGTCCCAGTTGAGCTGACAGTTTTGGGTTTCTCCTACTTGAGAAAAGGAGCAAAGTGTGAAATGGAAATGTGGGCCAACTGACACAATTCATTTTTCAAACCCGTGTTCCACTGTTCTGAGAACTGGCCCACTCAACTGCACTGCTTTGTCAGCAGGAAGGAGCCGCAGTTTCCCACTGTAAGTTTCCCACTGGTTATTTTCTTTGCAAGAGAGTGAAGGACTGACATTTTAGCAAAACAAAAAAAACAGTTTTTGCCTTGACCAGCAGCTTTACAGATCTGCTGGTAACACTTTACAATAATGTAACATCTGGAGAAAGGAACCAATAGCAAGTAGTCCGGAATGCAAAATTGAAGCCTGATTGAAGGCCAAACCAGGTGATCAGTGACACAGTACACGAGGATAATGCAAAACAGGGTCCAAAAACAGGCTGGAGGTCAAAAACCACAAAGGCACAGCACAAAATCACAAACCAGAGAGAGAGTCAAGTTACCGAAATCCAAGATCATAAGCCAGGGCAGCAAGAGACAGGAATCGTTGTACAGAAATGGGTTGGTAATAGGTGGCGAACAAATCCAGGCAGACACAGGCAGGTTTTGGAATCAGCGGGAAAAGTGTCACTATGTCACAAACAGATCACTAGTGTATTGGTAGCTCCGCATAGGAAATGTTGACACCTTTTAACATTCTGACAAAAAATTAGCTGAAGTGTAATTTGGAAGAAAAAAAAAGCCACTAGATGGCGGTATTGACATTTTTTTTTTGTTAAGCCCAGTCTGGAGCTAGGTTTTTGGGCATGTCCTGAGCATGCCTCAGAGGGGGAAGTCCCAGAGAATTGAAAAAAGTCTGGATGGTGGGAGGGGGCTGGGAAGGAGTATATAGGGAGAAAAATTGAGAGATGTAGAAGTAGGAGAAATTACGAGGAGAAATTGTGGAAGGATACATTTAACCAGACCTGTCACTCTTTTCAAGACCAGTGAAGCTCTTTTTGTGGATTTTTGCCTGTTTTGGAGCATTTTCCTGTCCCAGGACATCACAACATAGCAACCCCATCTCAAGTACCAAAGGACAGTAACTATCTCATTTTCTTTATTATTTCAATCTTGGTCAATGCTTTGGTTAATTAAATCTGTTTTTAATTAAAGTTTTAAGTTTTTAAAAATTTTGTGTCATCCCTTGCTGTCCGATATGTGACAACAAATTGGGGCCATAACAAAGTGAGGGCTTGTCTGGCATAGACCTCTGTGTGAGTCATTTATTGAAAAATCTAAAATTTCAAATTGTGAAATTGGTTTATGAATTTTCCTAGATATAAATTCACAGATCAACAGCAATGGATGATTTCTTGGCATCATCAACTGTAGAGGTTTTGAAGTCTTTTAAAAAGACAGAACTGCAAGAAATATGCAGACAGTTACAGCTGACAGATGTAAAACCAGCCATGCGAAAAGCAAGACTGGCTAGAGAGATCGTTGAGTATTACCATTGATGAAAATGTATTTGCACCAGGAGATCTGGAACAGTTTCCAGTGGAAAATCCAAGTGTAAAAGTGGAACTAAAATTAAAAATGCTAGAGGTTGCAAGAGAGGAAAGAGC
The DNA here is from genome assembly GCA_029721435.1 of Gymnothorax reevesii. Taxonomy (NCBI): domain Eukaryota; kingdom Metazoa; phylum Chordata; class Actinopteri; order Anguilliformes; family Muraenidae; genus Gymnothorax; species Gymnothorax reevesii. The sequence goes on from CM056573.1 coordinate 111,869,797, forward strand.
ATTCAAGAGAGCAGAAAGAGAGAAAGAAAGGCAGTTTGAGTTAGAACAATTAGGAAGAGAAAAAAGAGAGGGAGGAAATAGAAAAACAAAGACAGTTTGAGTTAGAAAAATTAGCAAGAGAGAGAAAGAGGAAAGAGCAGAAAGAGGGAGACAAAGACAAAGAGATTATGATTTACAGAAGTTAGACAGAGAAGAACGGCTCCAAATGGAGCAACTAAAGATCAAAATGGAAGCTGAAAAAAAATTTAGTTCTAGCCAGGAGGTAAAGCTGGTGCCTCTATTATTAGAAAAGGAGGTTGATAAGTATTTCCAGTGCTTTAAGAAGGTAGCTAAGAGTTGCCAGTGGTCAGAGGAACACTGGCCCCTGAAGTTGAAAACTGTCCTCAAGGGTAAAGCTCAACTATTCGGCTTTGTCTGCAGATAATTCCTCTGATTATGAGGTTGTCAAAAAAGGTTGTTTTGACATCTTATGAGTTGTTTCCAGATGCTTACTGACAGAAATTCAGAGGTCTGAAGAAATCTGACAATCAAACTTATGTGGAATTTGCTAACGAGAAGAAGATTTGCTTTGAGTACTGGTGTACTTCTATGGATGTCAAGGATGATTTAAACTCACTAAAAGAGATGGTGCCAGTTGAAGAATTCAAGAACTGTGTTAAGGATGATATTAAGACCTACCTTAATGAGAAGCAAGCACTGAATTTGCAATCAGCTGCCAAATTTGCAGACGGATATGTTCTCACACGCAAGTCTAAATTTCAGTCCAGCAGTAACAATAGATGGTCCTGCAAGATGGAGAGGATTATCTGGCTGGATTATCTGGCTTCATAATCATTACTCCAACAGCTTGACCCTTGTTTGGATACGTGCCCCATCGTTACTCCAACAGTTTGACCCATGTTTGGATACGTGCTCCAACATTTAGCAGATGACCCCAGGGTCATGGGAATGGACTCAACTAGACTCTCTGGCGCCAATCTCACCTCGCCACAGGGGTAATGGTTAATGCAGATGCCTGGGAATCTTCCAAAAACCTACTGTCCGCAGACCCTTGGCCAGCGAGACTCATGCCGGACAACTCCACAGTGCCATCCAATGGACTCTGACATAACTGCACCCGTACAATTCTAATACAATACAGTTTAGGTAAATATTTCTAAAGACTTTTAATTTCCAGAGTAAAACACTAACCTCAATCACGATGTCACAGAATAATGTGTATTTTGCTATACTGAAGGTTAAGAATGGAATAATAGCCTTAATGCAGATTATTCTTGTAATTCGGTATTGTGTCGGACGTTTCATGACCAACTCTAACGCAAGTGGGTTGTGTTTGGTATCATTTTAATCCTCGTAATTTCTGAGATCTCATGGGAAATATTTCGAAGGAATTGGACTTGTGCATACCCTCCTTCAATAACTTTAAGAAAAAAACATGCTTCAGTTTTCCTTGTGGTCATGTCTCCTCCCAAAGCCCCTCCGGAATGGGGGAGCATTCCTGGCTCAAATGACCCAAAACGACCTATGACCCCGCCATAGGACGGAGTTTAGAGATTGGGCGTAAAAGAGGGGGAAACAGAGAAGTCGAGGAAGCTTGTATTCATCCTTCCCTCATATACGTCTGTATATGTGTAGTTTTGGGCAGCGCCAGGTATGAATTGACTTCTGTTCTCTTTTCTGTAACGATGTAATTAGGTCTTGTGATTTAAGCTTGTGCCTGCCTGGCGAAATAAATTGATATTCACATCTGTGGTGTGTTTCTGACTTTGGACAAACATATACCTACCGGTTCGGACTCCTGGATCCCAGTTGAGTAACGTAGACCGTAATTGCGTGCCTGATCAACACGCTTGGTATCTGCGTTATAAGGTGGATTTTCCATGCTGTGTATGACGCTATTAATATTGGCTTCGAGCAAGATTCCGTTTATATTTTTAGGCGGAAATCTTAAAAGACGCAAGGCCTCTGAACGATGTGTTTCCGTTATGCCTTTGTAGTTGCTCGCTGTGGGCCCCGGTAATCCCTAGTCATAGCGAGGCTATGTCAAATTACTGGCTTAATAGGCTGCCAGCCTCTGAGTTCTTTCGCCGGATTGGATAGTTCAGATGGTTTTGGTCCGGCGGAGTAGGGTATAAACCTGTTATGGGTCCGATGCACAACAGAGCTCCAAATTGGGTAATAAATTGACGAATTAAAATTCAAACATATTCATGCAAAACGCATGATAACCGCAAATGATTGCAAGCACAAATTTGTATCTTAAATCTGATATGGAGTCAGATATATTGTAACCACTAAGACATTAAGGCTGCAGCATCCGCTCGGCACGTCTCAAGCCACTTAAAAGCAGAACGTGAAAGACGTCATCACGTGAGGCCTGGGGCAGGGGTCTAGCGCTGACGCTGTAGCCAGACCCCATTTTTACAATGGAGAACGGTAAATTTTTATTTCTCTCGCAGCACACGAAAACACGCTGAGACCTTCTGCCTCATCTGGGACCCTCCTTGGCCTAGTTGCACGGTGTTTACAGTCCCAATTTCAGAAGAAAGGTAAAGGTGATGCTCAAGATTCCTCACCCAAAGACAAAGACAAATCTGGTGATGGTGCTCAGAAATCCAGTCACAGGTCTGATCAAAGTGTGAAAGCTGACAGTGACAAAAGTGGTCTAGTTTGCAATTATTGCAAGGAATCTGGTCATGTTACAACTAATTGTTGGTTCCTTAAAGCTAAACAAGAAAAAGAAAAGGATACCAAACCCAAGGCCTCTGTGAAAACAAGGTTAGAAACCCCTATAATAGATGACCGATCTGCTAAATTTCCTGCTCCTTGTTGGGCTAAGAATCCTGATACTGCTGACTTTGTGAGGGAGGAATTTCTTCCATTTGTTGTCAGAGGGATTTGTGGCTCTGAATGAGCTTTCTCTTCCTGTACCCATATATATCCTAAGGGATACCAGAGCTTCTCAGTCACTATTGTTGATGGACTCCTTGGAGTTACGTGATGAGACCGCTTCTGGGGATTTCATACTTGTACAAAGTATTGAAGGGAGGACTGTATCTGTACCCCTGCGTTCTGTATTCTTGAATTTAGGTTTAGTTACAGGACAGGTAAAGTTGGGACTTATGTCAAGTCTTCCTATCAAGGATGTTTCTCTGTTGCTAGGCAATGACCTGGCAGGGGGCAATGTAGTTCCCCCTGTTCATCTTACTCCACAGCCGAGCACTGAAGATGGTGCACCTTTATCCTTCCTCTGCAGCGACCCGTGCTATGGCCAAGAAGGCTCAAGAAGAAGATGATGTGGCGCCGTCCAGCACATTGAATAGTCATGACTCAGGTGGTTCGCCTCATGACTCTGTTCAGCCTACTATGGTTTCTCCGTTTGAGGACTTATCAGACATTTTTATCAGTTCTTTGTTCAGCCAGCCAGATGAATCTGGTGATTCTGATGTGTCTAGAGACTTGTCTCTGTCCAGAAAGCGGTTGATTCAGGAGCAAACTAATGATCCTGAAATTTTTAAACTAAAGAAGAGAGCCCTTCCTGATGAAGAAATAGATGCAGAACTAGTTGGGTATTATCTCAAGGATGGAGTGTTGATGCGGAAGTGGCGCCCTCCTGATATCCCTGCCAATGCAGATTAGCCAGTGGTCAAGCAAATTGTTGTTCCAAAGGTCTACAGGAATGAGATCTTAACAATGGCTGATAGTTTGCCTTTAGGAGGTCATCTTAGTGTTAACAAGACTGTTGACAAGATCATGTGGCACTTCTTCTGGCCTGGTCTTTGGAAAGATGTTTCCAACTTTTGTAAAAACCTGTCACACTTGCCAGGTAGTTGGAAAAACCAGTAAGACCCACCTGTAGCTCCATTGCAGCCTATCCCAGCATTTGGGGAGCCCTTCTCCAAGGTCATCATTGATTGTGTTGGTCCATTACCCAAGACTAGATCTGGAAATCAGTACTTGTTGACAATCATGTGTGCATCGACCAGATTCCCTGAAGCTATACCTCTGCGCAACATCAAGGCAACTGCAATCCCGAAGGCTGTGATAAAGTTCTTCACGTTGTTTGGCCCTCCAAGGGAAATTTAGTCAGACTAAGGTAGCAATTTCACTTCTGGATTGTTTCAGCAGGTTGTGTATGAACTAGGTGCAAAGCAGATTCTTTCCAGTGCCTATTATTCAGAGAGTCAGGGTGCCCTAGACCGTTTTCATTCCACTCTCAAGACAATTATGAGGACGTATTGTCATGATCACGAGAAAGACTGGGATGAAGGTGTTCATTTGCTGTTGTTTGCAGCTAGTGAAGCAGTGCAGGAGTCTACTGGATTCAGTCCGTCTGAGCTAGTATTGGGCCATGAAGTGGGAGGACCTTTGCTATTGTTGAGTGAACAATGGCAAAAGAAAGAACCGCATATCAGTCTGTTAGACTATGTTAGCAAGTTCAAAGAAAGACTGCGTGCAGCTTGTGACCTTGCTAAAGAGAACTTGAAATCAAGTCAGGGAAAAATGAAAACTTGGTATGATCATAAGGCTAGAAGCCGTGAGTTTAAACCAGGAGACAAGGTCCTTGTGTTGCATCCTTTGCAGTGCAATCCATTGCAGGCTAGATTTGGCCCATATGAAATTCTAACAAAACTCAATGATCTCAATTACATTGTGAAGACTCCAGATAGGAGAAAGCCAAAACAGTTGTGTCACATTAACATGCTGAAGGCTTATCATGATAGGAATGCTAGGGTTACAGCTGTTACTTCAGATCCTCCTATAGCCGAGACTTGTGAAGATGAGGGGGAGTTTCATGAACCTAGAATTAAAGCTGAAGTTCTTTCATGTAAATTGTCGAATTCTGAAGTGTTGCAAAATCTTGATGTAAAACTCCAGCACTTAGAACCCTCACAGAAAGATCAGCTTGAGAGGTTGATCAAGAAATATAAAGGTCTATTTCCTGATGTTCCAAAGAGAGTTTCTATAGCCTCTCAAGATGTAGATGTTGGAGATACCAACCAATAAAACAGCATCCGTACCAGATGAATCCTGAAAAGAGAAAGATTGCTGAGGAAGAGGTTGAGTTGATGTTCGAACATGATATTGTCAGACTCTCTCACTCCGATTGGAGTTCACTCTGTGTGCTAGTTCCGAAACATGATGGAAGTACCAGATTCTGTGCAGATTATCGCAAAGTCAATGCTATAACTAGAACTGATGTGTTTTCAATACCTAGGATTGATGACTGTAACGATAGAATAGGGCAAGCAAAGTTTCTGACCAAGATTGAGTTATTGAAGGGTTATTGCTGTGTGCTTTTAACTGAGAGGGCCAAGAGCATCTCTGCTTTTGCCACACCATCTGGGTCTACCAGTATGAAGTCGTACCCTTTGGCATGAAAAATCCCCCAGCCACGTTCCAAAGGATGATACAATCTAAAATCGCCGGATTGCCACACATGGGTGCGTACATTGACGGCCTGATCACATGGAGTGGCTCCAGGGAAGAACATCTGAAAGATGTAGAGACGTTGTTCCAGCGCTTGACCCAGGCTAATCTGACTGTTAACCTGAACAAGAGTGACTTTGGTTGTGCTACTGTCACGTATCTTGGCTACGTCATAGGCCAGGGTAAGGTGGCACTAATAAATGCCATCCAAGCCATCATGCCATGTCCAAGCCATCATGGACTTTCCAGTTCCTGACAATGAAAAGCTTTGCGTCGCTTCCTTGGAATTATTGGGTACTGCCGCAAGTTCTGCAAGTTCCCTCAGTCTCACTAACCAACTGAAGAAAGGTGTAAAGTTCACTTGGGATGAAGCATACCAAAGAGCCTTCAATCGCCTGAAGTCTCTGCTGTGTCACTTTCCCGTGCTCAAATCTCCTGACTTCAGCAAACCATTCTCCATCGCGGTCAATGCTAGCAACCAAGCTTGTGGATCTGTGCTCCTACAGAGAAGTGACTCTGGTGACATTGAGCATCCCGTGGCATACTTCTCCAGGAAGTTCAATCGCCACCAAAAGGACTTCCACAATTGAGAAGGAGCTGTTGGCTCTGGTTCTATCCTTACAATACTTTGAGGTTTATGTTTGTACAGGGCAAAAGCCAATGATTGCATATATTGACCAATCTGTTCATGTTAATCTGTTAACAGATTAACAATCTGTAAAAAAAAAAAAATCGGAGATTGTTGAATTGGAGTTTAATTTTACAGGAGTTTGACTTGGAAATTAAGCATGTAAAGGGTACTGACAATGTAATTGCTGATTGCTTATCCCGTGTTTGAGTATGTGTATATATCATGTGTTTATAAGCATATATATATATATATATATATATAGTGTCTACTTAACCGTTTTTGTATTGAAAAGAAAAATTTTGCCTTTATGAGTCAAAATTTTTCCCTTTTGGAATGGAGGTTTAATGTGGGGAAATAAAGCCACTAGATGGCAGTATCGACTTTTTGTTAAGCCGAGTCTGGAGCTAGGGTTTTCGGGAATGTCCTGGGCATGCCTCAGAGGGGAAAGTCCCAGAAAATTGAAAAACAGTCTGGAAGGTGGGAGGGGGCTGGAAAAGAGAATATAAGGAGAAAACTTGAGAGAGGCAGTAGTAGGAGAAATTGCAAAGAGAAATTGTGGGAGGATACATTTGACCAGACCTGTCACTCTTTTCAAAACCTGTGAAGTTCTTTTTGTGGATTTTTGCCTGTGTTGGAGCATTTTCCTGTCCCAGGACATCACAACAAAGCAACCCCATCTTAAGTACCAAGGGACAGTAACTATCTCATCTTCTTTATTATTTCAATCTTGGTCAGTGCTTTGTGTTAATTAAATCTGTTGAAGTTTTGAAAAATTTTGTCGGTCATCCCTTGCTGTCCGATATGTCATAACAAATTGGGGCCATAACAAAAGTGAGGGACTCTTATGCACAAGGAGGGTAACGAGGTAGGCGAGGCATGAGGAATAATCTAAATATTAACCGAGAGGGGAAGGTACAGGAGGTAATTAACAAAATGGGAAACAATGACAAAGACTAGTTTCACGAGACATCCTAAAACAACAACAGCACCATTCAAGGAGTGCCTAAAAGGGGAGAGATGAGTGAAACAGATTAGGAGAAGAGATATTTGCAAAGTATCCGCAGAAACTTAGGCAAGGGACTGGGAGAGCAAAGCGGGTGGAGTTACAGATTAGTGTGGAAAGCGGAGAGATCCATTAAGTCAAGTTAGTAGTTTGTGCGATAATTACCCAAATAGTGCAAGTTAGTATGTTCGTTATTTACAGGATTAGTGTATTAGTATGGATTGGTAGATAAACTAGACAAAAATGTATAGTTTTAGCGGTATTAGTGCCTAACTAGTAATTAGTTTTGAAGGAAGCAAACGAGACATGAAGTAACTTTTGAAACACCGGGAAACTTCTAAAATCACCCGAAATGTGACAGCTCGCGGACAGAGGCGTGCACTGTTGTTAATATAGAAATACAAGACATGACAGGGGGAACAAAGTGCACAAAACTGGCAAATGGCAATGATAAGGCAGATAATACAAAATACAATAGAATCAATAAACTGATAAACCAAGAGGAATAAAGCATAAAACAGAAATACAACAAGACAAATAAGGTGTTATGTTGGCGCAGGAATGATAACTAGTGTCTCCGTACAGTCATTGAGTTTGTTAGCTCCCAAGTGGATGCACTGATCTGGCTAGACAGTGAGCCTTGGGGAGCGGAAAAGAATTGTCTAAGGACCTTCGTAACAAGTTCAACTTTTTGAAGATGGGAAAGACGATGAAAAGATATTCAAAGACTTGAACATGCCAGTCAGTACTGTTCATTCCCTAATTAAGAGGTGGGCAATTACGGCGTATTGTTGATAGAAAGCCCAGGTCAGGTGGGCCAAGAAAGATTTCAGCACAAACTGCCAGGAGAATTGTTTGGGACACAAAGAAAAATCCACAGGCTACCTCAAGAGAAATAGGGTATGCTCTAGAAAAAGGAGGTGTAGTCATTTCAAGGAGCACAATATGGAGGTACTTAACCCCTTTGTGCAGAAGCCTAATGTGGCTATTTGGGGGGGTTACCTTATTTAAGGATTTATAATTCAAGATTCCAGCTTTACAGACAGGAAAGGAGTGGCTGAACTGAGTGTAGACACTTGAAGCATTGAGACTCCCGTGGTATTTCCGTTTATTTTTCATGATTTTCGGAGAGAAAAGGGGCTGCAAACACAAAACATCTTCATGAAAATTCAACATTGAAATTGTAAAGAAAAAAAAAACCTCAGAATTGAAAAACTCCTGGGGCTTAAATATATACATTTCTGGGATCATAAATTATACTTGTAGTCAAGGAGTTTATCTTGAATGTTGCATTCTAGATTACCTTCTAGCTATGAGCCAAATCGGACAGCAATCCAGGTGGCTCCCCAAAGTCTGAGATCCCTCAAAATAGTGCACTGTCTGATCATAGAATAATCATATATTTAACACAAATAAAGTTTTGAGGAATGAAATTTATGAACTAATGATTTTCTGGTTGAGTTTAGCATGAATGTATCAATATCAGTTCAGTTGAACATCACTGGTCACCAGTAACCTCTCCAAACACAAAACATGCCTTTTCTTCAAAATAAAGTTGAGAGTTTTGTCTTTTTTTCTTCAAAATCCCCCAAGCCAGCATAGTGGGGCAGCTTGCTGAAACAATCTTTCACTTGGTGATACAAGCACCAAATTTTCCACACAAGTGCTTCAGAACCTACTCACTCAGAAAAGTACATTATCCACTTATCCACGTTTCAAGATGGCCGCCATTCAAAGTGGTTTTAAACGGTGTTTGAACTATATATTGATTGAATAATCCTATTTTGATGGTCTATACGTTGAAATATATGTTTTCGAGTGTGAGAAATCCAATTGAGCCTCTCATTTAGCTGCATGGTCATGGCTTTTTGCAGCTCTGATGTTGGTTCCATCTTTTCACATAAGAAACACCGCTGCACTTCAATGCTAGTCCTTCGCATTTTTGAGTCCTTCACCAGGATCATTCTGAATTCCAGCTGCTCTTTTTGTAGCACGCTAGAGGATGCAGTTGCTAAACATTTGACAACAATTTTGGTGATACTTTGGTGATATCCTCAATCCCACCTCCATCATCCAATCTCGATGGGCAACCTGATGGCCTAACCTGATGGGCAACAGGTTGATGGCCTGAAACTGTGATATGTTTTTGGCTATCATGAAATAGCCGTCAGAACTACACTCGTACTCCTCTTTCATATCTATCTGACAGAGGCAACACTTCCTCCAGTCAGTTTTAGTAGTGCAACTCAATGGATTATTGACAGACATCTTAGACAGCTTTTTTTTTGAAAATTCGTATATAAGGCCCGGAGGCCAAGAGTACAATGTAAAGTACCTATAAAAACATGGTACCAGCGCTACCGTGTAATACAGCATAGACAGCATATACATCAAACAAACAATATCTATCTCAATTACAGCCTGTGAGCTGTAATGGCATACATCTTGTGTTATATGGTTAAAGGCCGAGGGGCTATCCTTTCACCACCCAATCGTACAAAACATCAAAGCACATTGAAATATGGAATACAACTAGGTTCAAGCATCTGATGCCCTACACCTAGCCCGATCGTTCATTCGGTGCCATTTAAGTCCCGTGCGATCTGTACACTATCTAGGTAACTGAAGCCCCTTTACCCTTGGCTCAGCTCTCCTGCGCTGGCACATCCTGTCAATTTAATATCTATCAACAATATTACAACTAACTAAACTTCTAGTTGAGATATATATAGGGGCTTATTAGGTAGCATTTGGGACACTAAAGTATACTACAAATTACAGTGAGTACACCACTACAACAGTTAGTAAACTACAACTACAGCTAGTACACTACAAGCCGACACTGAACCCCATGCTGAGTCTCACAGCAGTGATGTCACCAGTGTGCACTGGTTGTGCTTTGACATCACTCTTATAAAATAATACAAACCAACACTGCTAGGCTAGACCACAGCATTTCAATGAATGATCATGTGTATTGCCCTTCAACTAAATACAATATCTGTGATCAGACAGCTTTCGAAAACACTATTTTGTGTCACGTAATAGCTGCCATCTTGAAAACTGGTGGCCATATTGGAATTCAATTGACACCATTAAGTTCCTCCAGTCAGAATGCATTCATTTTGATGTTTGGGTCATTAACACATTTCTGTTTATTCAAGTTCTACTTCAAAAACCATTTTTTGGATTTGACGAGGTGGCCATCTTTAAAACTGGCAGCCATTTTAAAGTTTCAGCTGGATAACGTACTTTTCTTAAAAAGCACATCTTGGACATCATTTCTGCCAAATTTGGTGCTTGTATCACCAAGTGAAAGATTCTTATGGAATAATGACTTAATCTGCCCCACTTGCGCACATACTCATGAAATAAACTGCTGATTTCAACGGTCAGAATATTCACCCTGCAATGACAGCTAGCAGTTCCACCTTCCGAGCTCACAACCCTATTTCAACACTTAGAAGGAAAAAGTACAACTCACTAACTCAGTAATATCTGATTTCTGAAATATATCTTATCTTAACAGAACAGACATTCCACTATCAGGGAAAATCAAACAATATATGCCTCCCTAGATTCAACAGAAACGTGCAATGACCAGACCAGGGGATCCACCGAAATGCATGACCAGTTCATGTTTTAAACAGGGAAAAAAACCTTGGCATTCGATTTTGTTGAATACGGTATACATTCCAAAACAAAAAGCAAAAGTAGCAGCCTAATTTTTTTTCTCTGAATCCCTCCTCTAAAGACTGATGTATCCAGTAGAAGGAACCCTCCGGTCCTGTTTCATTTGAAATAATTCCCATTGACCATGTCCTTACCGCAGTGGTGTGCCGTCAGATGATGGGAAGGCCTTCAGTGACATCGCCCTTTCCTGTATAATTTCTCTTAAACGGTTTGCGATCAGGTTTGCCTGATTAACAATCAGTTTATTAACTGAACAGCCACCGCCAATACTTGACGTGTAATAATTAACGAATGACAAAGCGATTACCTGTTGGCTATGTTGATATAATTGATGTGACTCCGCAAGGATGACAATCTGCAAAAAATCCGGAACTTTCGCTGACTTCGCGGCAATTGCTTTCCTTATGATCACTCACAACGCACTTGAGCTGTCACTACATTCAGAGGAGAGAACGGATTCTCTTGGCTTGTTGCTCAATTAACCTTGCAAACTAATTTGCGCAAATCCAGAAATTATAAAGAAGTAGGCGATTGATATTTTCCATCGTAAGTAAACGCCGTATATATTCGTAGTGCAATTTATAACAAGGCTTTCAAAAATAAATTAGATTCTCGTTGGTTCCACCAATCAGTCTGAGCAACTGTTTCTAATCGAGGAGGTAAACTGCGAGAGGTGTCTGTCATTAAAAAGTGAAAGGTGAGTTAATTGCAGGCCCTGTGTGCCTGCCGACGGACCGTCACTGCCTTACCGCATTTAAATCCTGTAAATGCAAATAAACACTTCAGGCTGGCTTTTGGACTCTTTTTTTTCTAGAAATCGCGTCATTTTCAGATGCGCATTCGTGCTCAACGTTGAACAGATACAACCTACCTTGCTGATATGCATAGGCTTGTATACTCTTATGTTTGTCCAATCTATGTCTTTCAGTTACTGTGGAAAGTTTAACCCTCGGTAATTGGATAAGAAACGCCAATCAATACATCGTTACCTGGGAAGTTTCAGAAGGGCATGAACTATAACTGAGCAAACATAAGACAGGTTTAAACATAGGAGTATGCTATCGACCACCAGCTTTGGACAGTACAGTCAAGGAAATGCTTTTTAACAGGATTACGTATGCTTGTAGAGGTGGAGGGACTATTATTATGGGAGACTTAAATTATCCTGGTATCGATTGGAACATGGTAAAAGGACAGGGTGGGAGAAAGGAAGAATTTCTAGATGTTACAAAAGACAATTTTTTGGTGCAGTATGTTAAATGAACCTACAAGAGAGAGGGCAATTTTAGACTTAGTTCTCTGTAATGACCCTTATAGAATTAGCAATGTTGAAGGACTGGATGCACTTGGGACAAGTCATCACTCTACTGTTAATTTTGATGTTTCATAGGAAGTTAAAAAGGTCTCTTCAAAACAAAAATTTTCAATTTTAGGTGAGCAAACTTTGACAGGATGCGCTCATATCTAGGTGAAATAAAATGGGAGACACTCCTGGACTGTGAGTCTGTAAATGAGATGTGGGAAAGATTTAAGGGTGTTTTACTTGATTCACATTGAAAAGTCATTCCAAAGGTGTCCAAAAGTAAGCTGAAAAATCAGAATCCTCAGTGGATGACCAAAAGTATTTGTAGGATTTTGAGGGAAAAGAGGAATTTTTATAAGATGTACATAAAGGATAACAATGAGAACACTCAGGCTGAATACTGTAAAATGCAGGCTGTGGTCAAAAAAGAATTGAGGAATGCTAGAAGACTGTATGAAAGACAAATTGCAGAGGGGGCAAAAACTAAGCCTAAGTGCTTCTTTCAGTACTGTAGCAGAAAAAGGAAAGTCAAAGAGCAGGTTAAGTGCATGAAGAATGAAAATGGATCGCTGCTACATGATAACAAGGATATTGTGGAAGCCTTAAACAGTACTTTATTGAGAATTTTACCTTAGAGTGGGTCTTCAAGATTATTTGGCGGAAATTGAGCTTAGGGATAATGAATTATTAGACAAGTTGTATAAACTAAAGGCAGATAAGATGGCGGGTCCTGATGGCTTTTATCCTAAAGTGCTCAGGGAAGTTAGTGAGATCATCTTTAAGCCGCTATCCGCCTTCTTCAGACAGTTTTTAGAAACTGGAGAAATACCAAATAATTGGAAACAGAGCAATATAATACCCATATATAAGAAAGGGGACCGTACTGAGCCAGGAAATTACAGGCCAGTCAGTTTAACTTGCATTGCATGCAAAATATTGGAATCTTTCATAATAGATGAGCTGGACTTATTTCTTGAACGTAATAGTATCTTGAGGGATAGCCAACATGGTTTCCGTAAGGGAAGGTCATGCCTGACAAAACTTCAGGAATGTTTTGAAGAGGCCACCAAGAATTATGGCCAGAGCAGGCCTTATGGCATCATATGCTTGGATTTTCAGAAAGCATTTGATTTAGTACCGCATAAGAGACTAATTTTTAAATTGACCTCCATTGGAGTTACAGGAGGTATTCTGGAGTGGATTCAAAAGTGGATTATGTAGGATTCCTTCAACCAAATGTTGTGAGTAGAACTTGGGGTCACAAATGGAAATTGAAATTTACAAAGGTAAATTTAGCACTGATATTCGGAAATATTTCTTCACCCAAAGAGTAATTTCAATGTGTAATAGCTTGCCTGACCATATTTTTGAGGCAGAGACCTTGGGGGTTTTCAAGAGCAGGCTTGACCAAACGCTAGATACCATTGAATCATTGAGTATCTGAAGGGATATATTCCCAGTAGTATAAAGAAACTGGCGAGCGTAGTTGGGCTGAACGGCCTGTTCTTGCCATTTATGTTATGTTATACAATGGGCAAGGATATTGACCAGTTTGCACATCAGGCTTAGCTGCGGAGTTTAATTTATGCAACTGTTGAAAAACATGGATTGGAGTGAACTTGTCCAGCTTCTGAACCACGATTGAACTCGAACTTGCTTGTGAATATTCAATAACTGATCCGGGGATGCCATCTAGTGATCGAGTTCTGTAACTGCGTGCTTAAATTAGTAGTTCCATAGACGTTGACGACATTTGCACAAAGGAGTTAAAACAGTTAAGCATTTCAGATTTGATCCTGGGATGGAATTAATGATTAAGTGAGGAGGCAGTTCTGATGAGACAGAATTGCCAGAGACGGATTTTGTAGTTTTTTATCCGTAGTGCAGAGATTTCTCCAGATTTTCTGAATCTTTTGATAATATTATGAACGGTAGATGGTGGGACATTCAAAGTCTTCATGATTGCAAATTGAGGAGCATTTTTCTGAAATTGTTCCACAATTTTTTGATGCAGTTTTTCACAGATTGGTGAACGTCTGTCCATCTACTCTTCTGAGAGGCTTCTGCCTCTCTAAAATGCTCTTCTTATACTCTGTCATGTTACCAAAATGTTGCTAATTAACCTAATTATTTGCAAAATGCTTCTCCAGCAGTTTTTTATTAGAAACAACTCATTTTTCCAGCCTTTTGTTGCCCTTGTCCCAACTTTTTAAAGACGCTGCCATCAAATTCATCTCCTGAATCATGTGTTGGCCTTCTTAGAGCAAACATTGATTTCATCTCACTGAACTGCCCATTTATTCATGGGTTCTCAGACTGCTTTTCCATATTCTGAATAATACAGCTCATTTTGTTTTTTGCCTCTCAGGAGCAAAATCTATCAAAAGGCTTGCTTGACTTTTCCTTTAAAAACAAGCCAAATACAGTTCTGAGTTTTGTGTTTGTTTGACACAAAAGTGGCAATTTAAATTTTGAAATGCATTAAAAATGGATCAGCTAGATTAACTTTGCTGCCTTGTTTGTATAAGTCACATTGGAAGAATGAGGCTTACTAAAGGCATGCAATTAAAAAAGTGTTGCCTCGCCAGAAAAATAATGAGTAGCGCTAACACTGGAATGTATGTCCATGAGAAACATTGTTGTTTTCCCTTACCTGAAATTTGAGCAGTGAAATTTTGCTATTTGTTGCTCTCCCTGCTGCTGCAGTGGACTTAGGACATTGATGATCAAGGAGCCTTCTTCCTATGAACAGTTATATTCAATTTGTTTTGCTGTAGAGCATCTTGACTATATCAAGATGGTCAATATTTACAGTCCCTTGAGATGGGATTGCTTGGTGATGTTCTGGGACAGGAAAATGTACCAACACAGGCAGAAATCCACGAAAAACTTCACAGGTCTTGAAAAGAGTAACAGGTCTGGTCAAATGTATCCTTCTCCTTGCAATTTTTCCAACTTGTTTACTCTCTCACTTTTTCTCCTTATATACTCTTTTGCAGCCCCCTCCCACCTTCCAGACTTTTTTCAATTCTCTTTGACTTCCCCTCTCAGACATTCCCAGGACATGCCCAAACCTAGCTCCAGACTGGGCTTAACAAAAAAAAGTCAATGCTGCCATCTAGTGGCATTTCTTCAAATTACACCTCCATTCCAAAAGGGAAATATTTTGACTCAAAAAGGAAAAATTTTTCTTTTCAATACAAAAATGTATATATATATACATATAATACAAGATGCTAACAAACACTTGATACGTACACATTCTCAAACACGAGATGCATAATTTCCAAGTCAAACTCCTGTAAAATGAAACTCCAATTCAAAAATCTCTTTCATCTTACTCAAAATATTAACTGATTGTGGTTAGTATATACAATCATTGGCTTTTGCCCTGTACAAACATAAACCTCAAAGTGTTGGAAGGATAGAACCAGAGCCAACAGCTCCTTCTCTATTGTGGAATAGTTTTTTTGGTGGCGATTGAACTTCCTGGAGAAGTATGCCACGGGATGCTCAATGTCATCAGAGTCGCTTCTCTGTGAGAGCATAGATCCACAAGCTTGGTCGCTAGCGTCGACCGCAACGGAGAACGGTTTGTTGAAGTCAGGAGATTTGAGCACGGGGAAATGACACAGCAGAGACTTCAGGCGATTGAAGGCTCTTTGGCATGCTTCATTCCCAGGTGAACTTTACGCCTTTCTTCAGTTGGTTGGTGAGACTGAGAGCAATCTCAGCAAAATTCTTGCAGAAGTTGAGTTAGTACCCGATCATTCCAAGGAAGCAGTGCAAAGCTTTTTCATTGTCAGGAACTGAAAAGTCCATGATGGCTTGGACTTTAGCATTTATGGGTGCCACCTTACCCTGGCCTATGACGTAGCCAAGATACGTGGCAGTAGCACAACCACAGTCACTCTTGTTCAGGTTAACAGTCAGGTTAGCCTGGGTAAGGCGCTGGGCGTCTCTATATCTTTCAGATGTTCTTCCCAGAAGTCACTCCATGTGATCAGGTCGTCGATGTACACACCCGTGTGGGAATCCAGTGATTGCAAACTGTGTCATCCTTTGGAAAGTGGCTGGGGCATTTTTCATGCCAAAGGGTAGGACTACATACTGGTACAACCCAGATGGTGTGGCAAAAGCAGAGATGCTCTTGGCCCTCTCAGTTAAAGGCACACACCAATAACCCTTCAATAAATCAATCTTGGTCAGAAACTTTGCTTGCCCCACTCTATCAATACAATCATCAATCCTGGGAATTGGAAACACATCAGTTCTAGTTACAGCATTGACTTTGCGATAATCTGTACAGAATCTAGTACTTCCATCAGGTTTTGGAACTAGAACACAGGGTGAACTCCAAAATGAGTTAGAGGGCCTGATAATATCATGTTCTAACATGCACTCAACGTCTTTCTCAGCAATCTTTCTCTTTTCAGGATTCATCCGGTATGGATGCTGTTTTATTGGTTTGGCATCACCAACATCTACATCATGAGAGGCTATAGAAACTCTTTTTGGAACATCAGGAAATGGATCTTTATATTTCTTGATCAATCTCTCAAACTGATCTTTCCGTGAGGGTTCTAAGTGCTGGAGTTTTACATCAAGATTCTGCAACACTTCAGAATTTGGCAATTTACATCAAAGAACTTCAGCTTTAATTCTCGGTTCATCATCTTGATGCTCCCCCTCATCTTAAAAAGTCACGGCCATAGGAGGATCTGAAGTGACAGCTGTAACCCTCGCATTTCTATCATATTAAGGCTTCAGCATGTTACTGTGACACAACTGTTTTTGCTTTCTCCTATCTGGAGTCTTCACAATGTAATTGAGATCATTGGGTTTTGTCAGAATTTCATAAGGACCATGAAATCTAGTCTGCAATGGATTGGAATGCAGGGGAAACAACACAAGGACCTTGTCTCCTGGTTTAAACTCACGGCATCTAGCCTCATGATCATACCAAGTTCTCATTTTTCCCTGACTTGATTTCAAGTTCTCTTTAGCAAGGTCACAAGCTGCACGCAGTTTTCCTTTGAACTTGCTAACATAGTCTAAATGACTGATATGCAACTCTTTCTCCTGCCATTGTTCACTCAACAATAGCAAAGGTCCTCTCACTTCATAGCCAAACACTAGCTCAAACGCACTGAATCCAGTAGACTCCTGCACTGTTTCTCTAGCTGCAAACAACAGCAAATGAACACCTTCATCCCAGTCTTTCTCGTGATAATGACAATACGTCCTCATAATTGTCTTGAGAGTGGAATGAAACCACTCTAAGGCACCCTGACCCTCTGGATGGTATAGCTTCAGGGAATCTAGTAGATGCACACATGATTGTCAACAAGTACTGATTTCCAGATCTAGTCTTGTGTAATGGACCAACACAATCAACAATGACCTTGGAGAAGGGCTCCCCAAATGCTGGGATAGGCTGCAATGGAGATACAGGTGGGTCTAACTGGTGTTTTCCAATTACCTGACAAGTGTGACAGGTTTTGCAAATGTTGTAACCATCTTTCCGAAGTCCAGGCCAGAAGAAGTGTTTCAGGATCTTTTCAACAGTCTTGTTAACACCAAGATGACCTCCTAAAGGCAAACTATGAGCCATTGTTAAGATCTCATTCCTGTAGACCTTCGGAACAACCCAACTGGAACTGCGTCTATGTCTTTATGAGAAAGGGCTCTCCTCTTTAGTACACAAATTTCAGGATCATTATTTTGCTCCTGAATCAACCGCTTTCTGGACAGAGACAAGTCTCCAGACTCATCAGAATCACCAGACCTATCTGGCTGGGTGAACAAAGAACTGATAAACGTGTCTATTAAGTCCTCAAATGGAGAAACCATAGTAGGCCGAACAGAGTCATGAGGTGAACCACCGGAGTCATGACTATTCAATGTATTGGACGGCACCACATCATCCTCTTCTTGAGCCTTCTTGGCCATAGCACAGGTCACTGCACTGGAAGGATACAGAGATGGGTCTCCATCGCCATCTTCAGTGCTCGGCTGTGGAGCAAGATGAACAGGGGGAACTACATTGCCCCCAGCCAGGTCATTGCCTAGCAACAGAGAAACATCCTTGATAGGAAGACTTGACATAACTCCCACCTTTACCTGTCCTGTAACTAAATCTGACTTCAAGAATACAGAGCACAGGGATACAGATACAGTCCTCCCTTCAATACCTTGTTCAAGTATGAAATCCCCAGAAGCGGTCTCATCACGTAACTCCAAGGAGTCCATCAACAAAAGTGACTGAGAAGCTCCAGTATCCTTTAGGATATGTATGAGTACAGGAGGAGAATGCTCATTCAGAGCCAGAAATTCCTCCCTCACAAAGTCAGCAGTATCAGGCTTCTTAGTCCCACAAGGAGAAGGCAATTTAGCAGATCGGTCATCTACTACAGGGGTTTCTAACCTTGTTTTCACAAAGGCATTTGGTTTGGTATCCTTTTCTTTTTCTTTCTTAGCTTTAAGGAACCAACAATTAGTTGTAACATGACCAGATTTCTAGCAAAAATTAAAAACTAGACCACTTTTGTCCCTGTCAGCTGTCACACTTTGATCAGACCTGTGACCGGATTTCTGTGCACCATCACCAGATTTTTCTTTGTCTTTGGGTGAGGAATCTTGGGTATCACCGTTACCTTTTTTCTGAAATTGGAACGATCTATTGTTACTGCTAGACTGAAATTTGGACTTATGTGTGAGAACATATTCGTCTGCAAATTTCGCAGCTGATTGCAAATTCAGTGCTTGTTTCTCATTAAGGTCGGTCTTAATATCAACCTTAACACAGTTCTTGAATTCTTCAACTTACACCATCTCTTTTAGTGAGTTGAAATCATCTTTGACCTCTGTAGAAGTACACCAGCGCTCAAAGCAAAACTTCTTCTCATTAGCAAATTCTACATAAGTCTGATTGTCAGATTTCTTCAGACCTTTTGACAACCTCATAATCAGAGGAATCATCTGCAGACAAAGCCAAATAGGCTTGTTGAGCTTTACCCTTGAGGACAGTTTGCAACATCAGAGGCCAATGTTCCTTTAGCCACTGGCAACTCTTTGCTGCCTTCTCAAAACACTGGAAATACTTATCAACCTCCTTCTACGAGAATGGAGGCACCAGCTTTACCTCCTGGCTAGCACAAAATTTGTTCTCCGCTTCCATTTTAATTTTTAGTTGCTCCATTTGGAGCTTTTCTTCTCTATCGAATTTCTGTAAATCGAAATCTCTCTGTCTAGCTAATTTTTCTAACTCAAATCCTTGTTTTTCTTTTTCCTCCCTTTCTTTTTTCTCTTCTCTTGCTATTTTTTTAAGTGAAACTGCCTTCCTTTCTCTCTTTCTGCCGTCTCAAATTCTCTTTAGAACTTAAAAGCTACTAGTCAAATTTATTAGAAAGATGAGTAAATCTTTTAATATATCAGATTAGTCTCATTGATGAGGAATGAAGTGGTGTTGACATTTATTTAAACTGCATGTGTCATTTTTACGTAATACAACACATTCATCAATAAATGTAGGCATGTGTTTTACGCTAAATAAAACCACAGGAATGTCATGGATGCAGTGGTAGGACTGTCATTTGCATCTGATGCACACAGGATATAGGCTTAACAGAAAATCAAATGCGTGTTTTTTCGAATAACGAATACAAATTCTCGAATACAAGTGAACGAAGAGCCAAATGGGAGCCAAATGAACGGCTCTTTTTAGAGAACGGAGCCAACTTGGAATGCCTATCATTACCCCAAACTCTTTTTTCATTGTGAATACCAAAATAAACACAGTATTCCAAGTATCTCTATATACCCTTGTGCAAATTGAGACAAGATGCGAAAGAGTTGCACTAAATAATGTTTTTCCATTATGTTTTTTCCAATTTCAACTATAATTATACTATGATTCCTATTGATTAATGCATATCCATATACTGTTGTGTCTTATAGCTATGGTCACTAATGGATGAGGTGGGAAGTAGGAAGTAGATTCTCACAGCTTCAAATTGAAGCACCACTTTAATTGCATACAGGCAATCAACAGCAATACATTGAAATCAATCCTGCTCTACACCTTTGCCATTGCCCCACTATTTTTCCCCCATCGTAACACCAACATTATCCCGGTAGCTCCAACTATCCTGCAAAATGTAAAAATTCTGTTTTAAAATGTATAACAATTTACAATTTACCTGTTCCTGGGTTGATTTTAAGGTCCCAGCATGCTGTGCGCCGCCCTGGCACACTATACAGCCCCCGCCTCAGAGGTCAGCTGTTTCCAGCAACCTTCAGTCCAAGACAAAGTCCTGTAAGCAGTCGAAGCTGCCTCTTTTTTTTAAATTTAACTCTTATTTAACCAAGGAAGTCCTGTTGAGATTGAAATCTCTCTTTCAAGGGAGCCCAGGGGGTTGAAGTGGGGAGGGAGAGGGCAATTAGCTCAGCTAATTAGATCAGGGGATGATTAGGTAGCAGGTGGAAAGAGCCAGGTTGGGACTTAAGCCATGACACTGGGGAACCCCTTACTCTTATCGATGAGTGTCATAGGATCTTTAGTGACCGCAGTGAGTCAGGATCTCAGAATAAAGTCTCATCTGAAAGACGGTGTCGCCATCAGTACAGTGTCCCCATCACTGAACTGGGGCATTGGGGATTATTCCACCAGAGGGAATATCGCAACCTACTGGCCCACCAACATCTCTTCGTCTCTGCATCAGCCATAAAATTTTTTCGGCAGCTGCTTAGGCTTGGTCCCTCCACTGGTTCCTGGTAGACAACAATTGATCATTTTTTCCACTACAGTGCAGGGTCCCATCCACTGAGCCATCCGCTTGGGGGACAGTGCCTTTTTCCTCTCCGGGCTTTACAGCAACACCTGGGCTCCTGGTGCAAAGTTCTCACCCCAGCAGTGGGCGTCGTAGGCCCTCTTTTCATGAGTCCCGGCTTTGGCTTCGGCCTTGTGGGTCAGCTGGTGCCAAGGGCGTAGGACTAATGTGAGAATTGGTGGGGACACGTATATGATGCAAGCACGCAAAAATTTTTGTAAATCTGAGTGCAAATACTGCCTTTACTGTATACAGAGATTATCCAAACGAGTGTTTCTCAGTTTTTTAAATTATGCTACACAAGGCGCCTCCAAAATTTTCATACAAAGATGCATAAACTTGCCACAACCTTAACTAACAGCTGCAAACCATTTCAGCGCACTCATGAAACCTGCTCAGATCTAGTAACCTGAACATTGATACCAAGTGAGTGGATATATAACCATGTTAGCAAGCCAGCTGGCAATCCTACCTATTAAGCATCTTAATATGCGCTTACGTAACTGCAACCAAGATAAACGCCTCAAAATGGACCACCGACTATGAATTGGACAAGCTGCAAACCGAGCGTTAATTGGACTGGATCATGTTAGATTTACGATTATGTGTTTCTTTCAGTTCCCCCACTAAGCCAAAGTTGGTTCGGACATTTTGACTTTCAAAGGTTATATTTGCTGAACATCATGAGATTAACTTCAATGCTTTCCCTGTAATTCCACAGGGCAAGTCATAATTATGACCTCACCTGAAGCCCTGATACACCTGTATCCTCAACAGCTTGCTCCATTTCTCTAGTACCTGCATATGAAGTAGTTAATTAATAATGGCACCTTCGTGGGATTTCTCCACTGAAATTCACCTCATAATTTGACATATACACCTGGCTTATATTTACTACTGCTCGCAACCCGATTACTAACCAACATGTGACAGAAACCAGGTTAAGTTCGCTAATGAACTAGCAAACATGATTTATTAATATCCGTTGACATTATTTTCTAGTAAAAATGCTGTATCCCCCGCTTTGCGCTAATTGCGCGGCGGGGAATTACTAACTAAAGGTAGCTAGCTTTTCACTTTGAGTAACTACCTGTTTCTCTGCTTGAATTGGAATAAAAAAGGTGCCAGTACTCTGAATCAGTAGCTCTGAAAAACCAAAACAGAACCAAAACCTTACTGTAGAAACGCATTACACTCCGCCCCAACCCCAACACAGGAGCCACCATCGCATATCTTAACCGGTATAACTTAAGCTCCCACATTCTCAATTTACAAGTAGATCTTTGATAATGTCATGAGAATTATGAATTTAATACCAAATAACTAACCTTCATGTGAAATATTATATTGGTGATATTGACAAAATTTTGCAGAAAAAAATAAGACTAGCTACAACAGAACTACAGCTTTCTCAAAACAGTTGTCAAAATGGAACATGGAATGAGAATATTCCACTCAATAGAATCATTTTATTTGTAGTGTATAATACTTTTTACAGAAATCAGGCCATTTCCAAGCAAGCCAATTTAAGGAGGTGAACCAATATGCATATAATTATTGACTGAGTGGAAATTTAAATTACCAGACAGAATGACACATGTAACATGGCAGGACAGATTTTTATAAGTCCGATGCTAATAGACAGGCAAGCCTACACAGGTTAATAATGAAGAATACAAACCAACTGAATAATGGATAATACATCAGTGTTTCACACAAGTTCATAGGTTACTTGTGGTGGGGGCTGTTCAAACTAAGTGCATCAAAAACATTCATGAGAGGAAAAAACCATACCCACCTCACTAGAAGCATTGGGCCTCATGCAAGAAGCACTTGTACGAACAGATTCGTTCTTAAATGGTTTGTACGAGTGATTTAGGAGAAACTGCCGCATTTACCAATTTTCTCGTATTTTTAATCTTCTCTCAGGCACGAACAAATTCTGCGAGTGCTCCAGACCTGATGTAGGAGTCTTGTGCAATTAGTCCGCTGTTATCCAAACCTAAGTTTTTCACTAAAGGATTGTATTTGTCGTTACTTTGAAGCAATTTTGAGTTTAAAAATCCAATATAAATTACACATCAATATGTATCCTGTTTAACTCTGCAATTTGAATTATAAATTATGTTTTTATTCACATAGCCTGATATCATCGTTAATTTCAATGTATAATCGATGCTTTTGGATAACACTTCAGAATCAATATGGACATTTCAAACTGCAAAACGATTAAATAAAATAATGTACTAATTGCAAGTTAATTCATCTCTGTATATAAGGAGGTAAACGCAAGGTGAAACCAGATGCGTCTTGGCTGACTTGCTTCTTTTGGATGCCTGAGCACGTCAGGCTCTTGGAAGAGAGCGTGTCTTTAGACAGCATGAGAATATTTTTGCAGAGGCAGATGAGTGATTGTTGTCACGATTTAGATTACCACGGCCAGTGCTTTTACAAATCTGTAACTTGTTAGAGCCACAACTTCGCAGGCAAAAAAGGCGATCAAACCCAATTCCACCACATGTCCAGATCCTCACCACACTCGGATTCCTCGCCACAGGAACTTTTCAAAGGGAGATAGGAGACACTGTCTCCCAGTCATCTTTGAGTCGTGCGCTCCCCTTGGTCCTCAAAGCCCTCATCACATTATCGCCCAGGTACATCAAATTCCCATACACCGCCGCTGAACAAGTACAAATTAAGAGTAAATTTCATGCCATTGCTGGACTAGCCAACATCGTACGAGCAATAGACTGTACACATCAGAGCGCCTTCCCCTAATCCATTCCTCTTCCTAAACCGCAAGCAGTATCACTCCATCAACGTGCAAATTATATCAGACGCAAAATACAACCTGCTAAATGTCGTTGCTCAATGGCCCGGGGGAGCGCACGACTCCTTTGTGCTGCAAAATAGTGAGGTCGGCACGCGTCTTGCACAAGGTGCCCATGGAAATGGTTGGCTAAGTCGTAAGTAACTTGCCAGCTGGTTATTGTCACCATGCAAACATGTTTAATTTCATTTAACTAAAATTCACCACTTACATCAGGTGATTGAGGTTATGCTTTGGCTCCTTGGCTCATGACACCTTTACTCAACCCCCATACAACGAGCGTCATACACGCATCTGTTCTGTGGCAGAGCGTACAATTGGCATTTTAAAGGCCAGGTGGATGTGCCTTGACACAGCAGGAGGCAAGCAACTCTACACACCGGAAAAGGCATGCCACATTATTTTAGCATGCTGTGTTGCACAATATTGCAATGAGTGATTAGCATTACCATTCCATTACCCGACCCAGCACCCACAGAGAACGTGCCAGATGACCCTCCACATGGACCACACCACCAAAATGCCATCATGATTAGAGAACAGCTGAATGCAAGGCTTTAGGGTAGGCTATCATGTTAATTTATTGAAATAAGACGTTCTTTAGAAAATAGTATGTTTTATTGCCATGTGATTTTTTGAACATGTCATCTTGAGAAAAAAATATCAGACAGTCTAGCTAGACTGTCTGATATTTTTTCTAATGTGGCAGACATAGACTGAAGACATTTCAAAATCTCCTCCTGGATTTTCAGAACCGCATCAGACACCACTTGTGTGCGTGGGAGACGACGGCACGGAGCATCCAACCGGGCATCAGATGTTCCTGGTTGTGGTGCAGAGTCTTGATCATCCTCAGAATAAAAGAAAATATTGAACACTGCTGTTTGACAATTCGTTCCACAGAATTTACATTTACAACATTTAGACAAATGAAAAGGATCAGAGTGAGAAATTAGAATTCAAAGCCATTTCTGTTATATGTCAGTTGATGGTTAGTTTGGTTACATTAAACGTGTCACCGGTGCACAAAATTTGTTTCCCCCTTTTTTTGTCATTTTGAAAATGACAAATTAATAAAAGATGGGTTTAAAAAAAAACAAAAAAACCACGCTTTACATCCCAACTTTGTCAGGACTATTGGCCCCATCTTCACTTACAGCCAGTAAGTCGGTGTCCAGGGGAACATCATCTGATATAATGCCTGACGAGGAAACATCACCTATGATGGCCCAGATTCTTACGTCCACCTCTGTGGTGGAGACATCCTCTTGGCCTCCACCAGTAGTTTTCATTGACTGCCTTGCTTTTGCTAGATGTCTTTTTGACACCATTTTCATATCAAACCATTTCTTTTTAACTTCTGTAACAGTGCGACCGACATGCGACACAGCGTTTACAGCGCTTGTTATTTTTCCCACTGCTTGGATTTTGCCGGTCCTTTAATTCCGCTGCTGATGCTGCTAGAAATGACTGATTTCCCTTTATGGATTTCAGTCAGCAGGACCTCGATCTCTGAACTGATGAAGTTCTTCTTCTTTATCTTTGAAGCCATTTTTGTGAATGAACACTTCCTGACAAGTGTGGGAGGTCGCGAAGCCTTAAATGGAATCATTGGGGCGGTAATTATGCAGATTTGCAATCTCGTGAACGCGCTCACTTATGCACAGGTGGAATGCATCATGTTTACGAGGGTCATTTACGCAGTTATCTGAAGTTAAGAGTGTTTGCTGAATCTGACGTGGCACACTCGTACGAGCCCATTGTAGGAAAAAAAGTAAGAAAAAGTTACGACAAGAATACGGAAATGTTGTTGCATGAGGCCTTTTGTTTGACAAGCCATTCGTTGTTCTTACAGAAATAAATTCGGGTCGTTGACCGGGGAAAATCGCTTTCGTTTCGACATGTTCGCATGATTAAGCCAAGCCAACATCCTCAAAACCGTACTGTTTTCAGTAACAAGTGACGACAAAATAAATATTTTGGAAAGCTCTGTAAGCACGTAAATTCGCGCGATGCGGTTAAATGTTGCATTTTGAGTAGACGTGTCTTTATAAAATAAAATATAATTGGCTTGAATTTCACTTGCCGTCCTTATGAACTGCATTAGATCTAGAACGGAATTTTTTTTTTTGAAATATTGGAATGCACTCGTGCGGAAGACTGTATGGTTGTCCCATGCAGTGACGTGCGGTGGAGGTTGGTGTGGTGAGGCGCAAACCTCCCCTTTGCTTGATTGGCAATCAGACGATTAACTAGTTTAGTAAGACTATTCGGCAGAATGACGGGCCAGTTTAAGTTTCCGCGGCGTTATTACTCAGTACATCGAACCTGAAATGCTCAACAGCAGATTTACGCGTACTTGCTTCCAGGAAGCCGAAGCAATGTCATCAAAAAATATTAACGCAGTTCGACTGATGCAGAGTTCAATGCTTAATCCAGTGGTTCCCAAACTTTTTCTGCTGGGCCCCCCTTTGGTACATAAAAAAATTTTTGCGCCCCCCCCCCCCCAAAAAATAGGTAATACATACGCACATTTTGTTTTCAGAGACCATTGCAGTTTATTTCACTCATTGTAATTTATATAAACCTCAACCTTTTTGGAAAAAATGTAAGTAAACGGTCATAAACTGTAGATTGTCATAAAGTAAAACTAGGCTACTTTTAGAATTGGAAATAGCAAAATAACAAACAACCGCGGTGTAATTATTTTAAGTGAAACTGTTTTCAAGCACCTTAACTGTGTAATTATGTTCAGTGTAACAGGTTTATTTTTTTTAATATACAACAACATTGCTATTTATGCATTTTCCGGACACCAACAGAAACTTACTTGCATACAGCCAATCAGCGACCTTGTGCGGACCGCTGAAGAGTGTCTCGAGACAGTTACATTTTCCTGTCTTCACTGGCCTCGCACTTTTAAGTTAAAATACGTTAACCGAGATCGCGTCAGCTTATTCTAGAAAATATGAATGCTCTGCACAGATGATTTTTGTTCAGCCTAGCTCGAAACATTAAAAATGATTGGCACGTTTGGAAACGGCCACCGTTATTTTCCAATTAAGGACACGAAAATTTAATAATGCAAAATCTCTTTTAAAGTATAAACTCATTAGGCTGTATCACACTCCTCTGCCTGAGTATAGCCGTCTACTTAAAATTATGTTTCTATGATGCAGAAAGACAGCGAAGTACGAAAAAAAATTCATGAACACCACTTGCCGAACCTGCCGATATGTTTGTAACGTTCAGTTGGTGGGCTAGATAAAAATAATCTGTCGGCATACAGAGCATTCATATTATCGAGAATAAGATGACGCAATCTCGGTTATTTCTGCTTTGTATTCATCGGATTTTGTTCGGTGTCACTTACCATTTTATTATCAATATGCCAGATCAGTGCAGGATAAAAAGCGGCGAGTTGGGTATCGCGAGACTACATTACCGGCTTCAAATATTTGAACAACTACATTCATAAATTATTTATGAAAATGGCAGGCTAGATGAGTGATTTGGCGAACAGTTATGTTGAGAGTAAGGCAGGCATTTACGATGTAATCGCAGAATTCTGGGCAGCGAATGGACTGTATGCAAATGATTTTCTGTTGGCGTCCGGAACTCCCGCACCCCGCGCCCCCCCTGCAATTGCTCTGCGCCCCCCACTTTGGGAACCACTGGCTTAATCAATAGTTTATAACGTATTCTCCTTTAAAGACGCGCTTTTTTCACCCAAACAATAAGCGGGCGTTTATTTTCAGTCTTCTTTCGTAATCCGATTAACAAAATGTTTAAACGAATTGATTATTCACATTCCCATCCTAGCAGTCCAGAATTGCAGCGTGTACGTGAATGAAGTTATTATCTCCTCAATCAGAATCAGGCTTCCATAAGGCTTGGTCTTAATTGTTATCACTGTCAATCAGGAATAGTAGCCTACGTGGGAACAGGTTCACAAAATCCTGCGATAAATTTTGGGTCACTGCCTCACCTCACGGCGCGTCTCTGGCTTCCTGTAAGCAAATACTTGCAAATCTGCAGTTTCATGAGCATTTTAAGTTCAATGTAGCCTACTGAATAATAACGCCGCGGAAACTTAAAATGGCCCGTCATTCTGCCGAATAGTCTTATTTTATAACTTAGTAAGTATAAAGCACGCTGACTTATAATTCCATAAAGTAACGTTGGACTTTATTCAATAACGTCGGCACTGCACAACAACACAAGAAGCCCGCCAGCTCTGCTGTCATATGGGGGAATGTCGTACTACTTAAAACCCGGACTGGGAGGAAACAAGCCTGAACAAAGGTTCCCATCCCACCCACCTAGTTGTAGAACTCACTCTACAACACTTCTCCCCTTTTAGCATTAAACATATAATAAAGCAAAATTGTAAAACCAGGATGTTTGGTTATTTAAATGTCCCACAAATTATAGGTGCAACAACTACAACATTTTAGTAACAAATAATAAGTCCCTCAGCCCCTCAGCATATATATATATATATATATATATATATATATTTTTTTTTTTTTACACCGTTTACCAGTTCAGTCTATCGGGAGGCTTGTGCTGCCTCTGTGACCTTCTGAGCTCTACCGTGGTGGCCACAGGCCCAGGCTGTGCTCTTTCAGGCCGAGGTGGGACTGGTGCGGCCGCCTGTGCGGATGGTCCCTCAGCTTGCACTGACAGCTCCTCTCTACCCTCTGGTACCACCACACAGTCACCAAAACCACTCACATTGTCCTCCTGTACCACTGTCCGCGGCTCCTCCTCCTCTACATCATAACGAACACGCAGATGATCCTGGTGCCTGCGGACCTGTCTTCCTGTCTGCAGATCCACAACAAATGACACCGGACCCGACTGGTGGTGAATGACACCTGGCAACCAGGGCAAACCCCTAGCAAAGTTTTTCACATACACAGTCCATTGGCTTAAACAGCCTCTCTTTTGCATGCCTATCATGTCTCTTTCTCTGCTCCTCCTGTGACTGGGTGACTCTCGCTCCGACGTCTGGGTGGAGTAGATCAAGATGTGACTTGGGTCTTCTCCCCATTAACATCTCCGCTGGGGGCACTCCCGTAGTCGTGTGGGGAGTGATTCTGTATTGGAACAAGAACCGCTGCAGCTTGACTTCCAGTGAAGGTCCTGTCATGTTTCGCAGACCCTCCTTCACGGTGCCCACAGCCCGTTCTGCTAGACCATTTGAGGCCGGATGATATGGGGCTGTGCGGACATGACGGATTCCATTTTTCTCCATTAACTCCTGGAACTCCTCACTTGTGAAAGTGGTTCCGTTATCAGTCACCACTGTGTCTGGCAACCCATGAGTGGCAAAGATTAGTCTGAGCTTTTCTATGGTGACTGAGGCCGTTATGCTCGACATGATGTGTGCTTCCAGCCACTTTGAATGTGAGTCCACGAGCACCAAGAACATGTGACCCATGAAAGGGCCATCAAAATCAAGGTGGAGTCTGGACCAGGGACGGTCCAGCCACTCCCACGGGTGGAGGGGAGCCGGTGCTGGCATCTTTTGATTTGTTTGACACTGAGTGCATACTTTTACCTTTTCTTCTAAGACGCCGTCCATCCCAGGCCACCACACAAATGACCTGGCAAGGCCCTTCATCCTTGACGCCCCCGGATGGGCCTCGTGTAGCTCCTTCATCACTTGTGCTCGTCCTGGCGGAGGGACAATCACTCTGCTGCCCCATAATAAACAGCCATCATGTACACTCAGCTCCCGCTGCCGCTTTACATAGGGCTTGAGCTCCTCCCGCTCAACTGCTGCTGGCCAGCCCTGCATTACCCACCTCCTAACCTGTGACAACACAGGGTCTCTTGCTGTCCACATTTTGATTTGTTTTGCTGTCACGGGATAGTTAGACAGTCTGTCCATTAAAAACACAGTCTCTGGGGGCAGGTCTGTCTGGCTTGGTGCGTATGGGAGGGGAAGACGGCTGAATGCATCTGCATTACCATTTTCACTTCCCGCCTTGTAAACGATACGGTACTGATATGCTGAAAGGGTTAATGCCCAGCGCTGCACAGGTGCTGATGCCATGGGTGGGATGCCTTTAGTTTCGCCAAACAGACCCATCAGGGGCTTGTGGTCTGTAAAAATAATAAAAGGGCGTCCATATAGGTACTGGTGGAACTGTTTCACGGCAAAGACCACCGCAAGTCCTTCCTTCTCCAGCTGCGAGTACCCCTTTTCTGCTGAGGTGAGGGTACGTGATACGTAGCCAATTGGCCTTTCAGTTCCATCTTCCATCCGATGTGAAAGGACTGCTCCCACCCCATAGGGGGAAGCATCGCAGGACAGGACCACTTCCCTGTCTGGGTCAAAATGCACCAGCAGGTGTGAAGAGTGCAACAGCCCTTTCACCTGCTGAAAGGCTGTCTCCTGGGCTTGCTGCCACTTCCACGAGCAGTCTTTGTGCAGCAGCTGATAGAGGGGAGCGAGCACCGTGGAGAGATCCGGTAAGAACCGCCCGTAATAGTTTACTAAGCCCAAAAACGACCTGAGCTCTGTCACGTTTTTCGGGCTCGGGGCCTCCTTAATCGCCCTCACCTTCTCTTCTACTGGCGAGAGCCCCTGAGCTGAAATCTGGTGGCCCAGGTAAGTGACACTGGGAACTTGGAACACACACTTACTGCGTTTAAGCCGCAGCCCGGCATCTGTCATTCTCTTCAACACCAGGTCCAGATTTTTCAGGTGCTCTTCCTCCGTCCTGCCTGTGACGAGGATGTCGTCCAAGTACACAGCTACGTGGGGAATGTTCTGCAGCAGATTTTCCATGGTGCGCTGAAAAATGGCTGGGCTCGATGCAACGCCAAACACCAAGCGGTTGTATTTAAACAGTCCCTTGTGTGTGTTAATTGTCACGTATTGTTTGGAGTTCTCCTCAAGCTCCAGCTGTTGATATGCCTGGCTCATATCCAGCTTAGAGAAAGTCTTGCCCCCTGCTAGGGTAGCAAACAGATCCTCAACTCGGGGAAGAGGGTAGGTGTCGAGCTGTGAGGCCTGATTCACGGTTAGCTTATAATCCCCACAGATACGTACACCTCCGTCTTCCCTTAGTACCGGTACAATTGGAGCTGCCCAGTCTGAGAATTCAATAGGCTCAATGACACCTAGTCGCTGCAGTCTCAGCAATTCTGCCTCCACTTTTGTCTTCATGGCATATGGTACAGAACGGGGCTTGAAAAAGCGTGGCTGCGCTTTCGGATCTATGCACAGTTTCACTGTGGTGCCTCGGAGGGTACCCAACTTCTCTTTAAATACCTCTGGGTATTTTGATAAAATATCTGGGAGTACCCCAATATGCTTGATTTCCTCCCAATTCAGTCGCATTTTCTGTAGGAGGTCTCGTCCCATCCAACTAGGCCCCTCCCCCTCGACCACAAGAAGTCTCAGCGCTGCCTATTGCCCCTGATAGTCTGCATTCACTTCAATGGCTCCCCTAAGTGGAATACACTCTCCCGTGTATGTTTTTAGTTTAATCTTAGTCTCTAAGTACAGGTGCTTCTCCAGAGCGCCACAATTTGCTGTAAGTGTCTTGACTTATAACTGAAACTAAGGCCCCCGTGTCCACCTCCATCTCCAACTCTTTCCCATCTATCAACAGAGTTGCATGAATGGGCGCTGCCCTGGGCCAGTTTAGGTTAAACAAATTATAGGAACACTGCTCCTCAGAGTCCTCGTCCTCACTCTGTAGGTGATGTGTGGTCAACTTGGGCTTTGGCTTCCCTTCCTCTACTTTCTGTTTATCTTTAGCCCCTCTGCACTTCCTAGCTATGTGCCCCCTTTTATGGCAGGAATGGCACACCGCCTCTTCAAACCTGCAGTCATTTGCAAAATGTGCACCCCCACACCTGTAGCATGACTTGCCTGGTCTCTCCTCTGACACGTGTTGAATGGCAGCTGGCTGTCCCTCATTAGCCTTTTGGATGTCTTTGGCATTACTTTCGGCTGTTTCCATAGCCTGAGACAACTCTAGTGCCCTTTTAAAAGTCAGCGTGGGCTCACCTAACAAACGGCGCTGTGTGCGATCATCATTAATTCCGCACACCAACCTGTCCCGCAGCATGTCATCCAGTGCAGCTCCAAACTCGCAGTATTCCGACAACTGCCTCAGCTCCGCCACAAACGTTGCCACTGAGACCCCCGGCTTGCGAGAATGTGTGTGGAACTTAAAACGCTGAACAATAACAGACGGCTTCGGATTAAGGTGCTCCTGCACCAGCTTCACCAACTCCTCGAACCGTATGTTCCCCGGCTTTCGCGGCATGGCTAGACTCTTTATTAACCTGTACGTCTTCGCGCCACAAACACTGAGGAGAATGGACCTCCGCTTTGCCTCGTCGTTAATGTCATTCGCCAGGAAAAAGTGTTCCAGCCTCTCGACGTACTCAACCCAGTCGCCGCTCCTGTCATCGAACTCCGTGAGTGAACCCACCGTTGCCATGACGCTAAACGCTAATTAAATAACGTTACTCGCAAACTTCTTCTTCGACCCAATTTATCCAGTTTAATCCTCGTCGCCAGTTTTATAACTTAGTAAGTATAAAGCACGCTGACTTATAATTCCGTAAAGTAACGTAGGACTTTATTCAATAACGTCTGCACTGCACAACAACACAAGAAGCCCGCCAGCTCTGCTGTCATATGGGGGAATGTCGTACTACTTAAAACCCGGACTGGGAGGAAACAAGCCTGAACAAAGGTTCCCATCCCACCCACCTAGTTGTAGAACTCACTCTACAACATCTTACTAAACCAGTTAATCGTCTGATTGCTAATCAGGCAAAGGGAAGGTTTCTGCCTCACCAAACTAACCTCCGACTGCACGTCACTGGTCCTGTGCATATAAAAATAAATCAAACGCTGCTTAAAAAGAACAAATTACCGCACAGACCATCATTTGCAGCAACAATATGCGTACCTAGGCGTTTCAAAAAGTGACGGTACGCTGTAGGGTGCCTTAAGACATTACGGTGCTCAGAGCAGTAAAAATCAGAAGTGGCGGTACTGCGTACTGGTGAGAAGCGGCCCATTTCAAGCACTGATCTATTTCTGACTAGTTCGATCACTTAGGCTATTCAACCAACATTACATTTGGCATTCGGTCTGGCGAAATATTAGCAGCATGACTTAACATGGAGCGACTTTTTTTTCCTCACGCTCTCAGACAATGAAACTTCCACCAAATTGATACGTACCTAAGGTGATGTCAATGCATGTCATGAGTTGGGCTACGGGAAAAGTGGTATAGTTATGCGATGAAGAAAAATCTGGAACCAATGCCAAATAACGGTTCTCTTCTACGGGTAAGCCATTGCAAACACATAATCAAAGCTGGCGATCCAGTTCCGTGTCTCAAAACCCGCTATGGACAAAAATGAATATTCATGACCTGAAGAGCGTGGTCAATTTACTTTTGACTTTTAGCCTTCAGATAGCCCCGCCCTTTCAACCAATGAAATGCAAAATACATAAATAGGTTGCCTTGGAGACGTAGCCTCCACAGTTGGGTCTGATATGGCTTGTCAGGAAAGACAATAAGAACGAGTTAGCTGAAATATTGGTAGGGACAATCTGGTTCCCCAAAATATTGGTAGGGACATGTCCCGACCTTCCATATTCAAACCTACGCCCTTGGCTGGTGCACATCGCAGTCATTCCCCGAAGTTGTGCAGGTACTCCTGGTCGCTCGCTTCTACCAGCTGTTGCAGGGTTAGGGACTCCAAATCCACTGGTGACAAAAGACAAAAATACAAATGTTTGCTTGAGAATATGAATTAGGATTAACAATTTTGAATATTGCCGCTTGTGTCAATTAATTTGGACAAGGGTCTGTTTTCTCCAGACTGAGGAGGGATATATGACAGATTTTTTTAATTTTTTAAAAATATGATTATCTCAAAAAGAAATGATGATGCTTTATATTATGTTGCCAGGTACATAGCAAATGTTATAAAGTTAAAATATACATAACTATGTTTATTTAACCATTTTTCTCCAGGGAAGAAGTTATGTGAATGAATCTGCATTTATAAGACTGACAAGGCGAGAATGTTTGTGTCAAAGCACAAAACACTACAAAATGTCCTTCAAACCAGGAGCAGACAGTGCAGTGTATTGTTAAGGATTAAAACAAGGGACACATACAGCAGAGCAAAATGATAGGCAGCAGCAGTCATAAGGTGAGGGCCATTAGTCAGAAAATGTGCGGCATAAAAGTCTTCCAAAGAACTTTATGGGTGCGTAGAGGCTGGGGACTTTGACAGCAGATATTAGGGTATTCCAGTCATGGGCAGCAGAGAAACGGAAGGAGTAACAACCTAAGATTGCCTGGCTTTGGGGATGTTCAGGGCAATGAAATTGGTGGATCTAATGCTATTGGAGTTAAGGGAACAATGCAGAGGATCTGAAGGGCAGGAGTTATGGGGCTTTATGTGTAGGGAGGAAGTGCAAACAGAAGAGTCATCTGGTGCGGTGGGATAGTGTACACAATGCAGTGGCATATAGAAAAAGCCACATTGGTAGTAAAAGCAGATGGCTGAGTGATATAGCACATTAAGTCTGTGTGTGTGTGTGTGTGTGCACTTCTGAGTGTATATGAACATGTGTGTGTGCGTGCATGGTAGCAGAGGGACATAATACATTGAGATAGCCCAGCAAGGTGTGTAAGTAGACCAGTAAATGCCATAGTAAAACTAGAGAGTTCAGGTGAACACGTCGCCTGCGAAGCTTATGTGAAACTGTGACTACCACTGAAAGTGTGACTACCGGACAGACAGACGGACAGACAGACGCCGGACAAAGTGATCCCTATGTGCCGCTATGCTTCGCAGGCGACACAAAAAAATAGGGTCACATCTTGACCGCCAACATGAGTGAAATTCCAGGGTTAAATTAGCAAAAAAAATAGAAATATTGTCCAAAGTGTCTTTCCTCTTGACAGTGACCCTAAATTTAATTCTTATATTGTTGATTTTGAACAACTACCAGTGACTAGTGGGATCAGTTTTTTGCAGTGTGGAGTCCTCAAGCAAGAGATATAAGTGACTGATTTTATATATATATACTAGCTGCTACCTGGAGTGAAGTTGCCATTTTTTTTGCGTGCATTACTGTTTTTCAAAAATCAGGTGATGTCAAGTCCTTCCTGGTGTCCAAGTGGATAATCACTCCAAATTTGGAGATAATTGGTTGAGAAATGTTGGAGAAAAACGTGTACATACACACAGACAGACAGACATCAACCTCAAATACACTGCCCGGCAAAAAAAAAAGTCACCGTTTGGAAATTAATGAACAAATTCTAGAATTGGATCATTATTGCGGTTACTAATATGTTTTAGCTGGCAATAATCATTTTTCCCCTGACTGATTAAGCGCATCGCTACTCATTTCTCAAAAAATCATGTTGGAAGACACATCCCTTGCTGGTGGAAAAGATGTTACAGTATTTCAGAACAGGCAACTTATTGGCCTGTATTTAGCAAAGAAACTCATGAATGCAAAAACAAGTATGAGGAATCATTTTCACAAACATATTTGCCACCACAAAGTCCTGATCTTCGACACAGTAAAAGTTATTGGGATGTGCTCAAGAAAGACCACCGAGTGGTTCAACCATTATGTCGAGAAGACAAGATCTCGGCCAAAAATTATGGCATGTATGATCGAAAATAAATGTTCTGGCATTGCATATAGTTGTCAAAACAAAGCTACAGGGGTTCCAACTAAATATTTGAGTGTGCGACTTTTTTTTTTGGCCGGGCAGTGTATATTATAGATATAAAAAATACTCATAGAATGCATAATATTACCTTTATAGATCTCTGGGAAACTGCAAAACATATTGAAAGTTGTAGATCAGGGCTGCCTATCCCTCCTGCAGTACTACCATTGTGCTGGTTTCCATTTTCAACCTGGTATGGGACAATACTGTAACATAAATGGAATACAAATGGAAACAGATTAATTGAACAGGTGAGTAACTGCAGCAGGAGAGAATGTGAGTCTTGAAAAATAATGCAAGGTCATCAGCAATGGCAGATTGAGATTCAGGGCTGGGAACTAATGACCTAACTGTCTTTCAGAAATTAGGAGTAAGGACAATGTATAAGTTCCATTTCAAGGAAAATGAGGGGAACTTGTGGCCTAGGGTGGAAGCTGATGGATGGAATGGATGGCCTGTATTTAAAAAAGTTATGGTTAAACAGTTCATGGATGATATTGCATATGTGATTTGTGAGTGTAAAACAGTCCATCCACTTTCAGAATAGTTGGTTGACGGGGAGAGGGTGTTTTGATCCAACATGCATATTATTATTTTGATACTGGATGGAAAGTTAGAGAAACTCTGGCTCCCATCATCAGCATGCATATTGGCCACCGACCATAATTTCTAATCTGACAAAAGGCCTGTTTATACGATGATTCTTTGGGAGGAAGCACCAAATGTTTGGCCTCAACAAAAGACATTCATAATTAGGCTTAACGAATGAAAAGGCCTAAAATTTTGATCAAATGTGAGTGCAAACTCAGAGCACTGTGCTTTCCTGCTTTTTGGTGTAATGTCTTCTGGAAATAACTGTATGCTCTAAAGGCGCATTGTAAGTTTTTGTCTTCTTGAGCAATGATCTGACCCCTGTTTGTTTGCTTTAAGTAAGATTACTTTTGTTTTAGCGGTCCAGTACAACATTGTTCTACGTTGGCATGTGGCCATTTTCAAAAGTTTAAAACGGCTATATTATGTAATGTCTTTTTATAGCATTGGGCTCTGTCTGTATGTATGTACAGACACATAAAATTGAGGTGGCAGGGGATATTGCCATGTTAGTGGCAAACACTTGTCTTTTTACTTTTGCTTTCCTTTGCCAAATAAACAAATTGTCCTTGTGTAACATGGTTTGGTTTCTTTTTTAAATATTGTGGAAGGATTGAATGAAAAGGAAATGCAGATCTACTTCCGATATAAATGTTTGAAACGCAAGCTTGTTTTGCCCTTGGTAGTGTCATGGTTCTGGCAATGTTTGCGGTTTTAGACTTCCTTTGTGCCTCGTATTTGGACCACGCCTGTTCCTTTAACTATCAGATTTCCCCAGCTGTTTCGTCAGGCGTGAGCAGCGCCTTCTCCTAAGGCTATATAAGCCGGATGTCCTTCACGCCTCCTTTGCTGGAGAGTCTGATTTAGTTATTGCTACAGCCAGAAGATATCTCAAGTCAGGGATTCTTAGCGAATGTCTTTGCAGTATATTTGTGGTTCATTTCTTTAGGGAAGTTTCCTTTTTGTTTTAGTGATGGGAACGGCAGTTCTTTTGACTGGACTGAATCCCTAAAATCAGTTCATTAAAATGATTTGTTCAAAAGATTCGTTCACCAAATCGTTCAGTGCATAGCAGGAGCCCTGACTGCATAGAGCATTGTTTTCTGACTCTCAACTCATAAATAGCCAAACGATCCGTTATTCAGGTCATGATTCACCACTGGCATGGGGTTCACATTCACTCTGTTAACACGCTCACTTACTGAGGGACACTGCATTCGTTCACGGGCCATAGTACACAGTCATTCACGGAAGATGCAGCTTTACTTTGAGTTCAGACACATGTGGTCAGGGAAGCCAGTGGCTTCTCCTTTTTTCGCTAGATTTTGTCAACCTGTTTCCATGTACTATGCCTCGTTGATAATCAATCAATTTTAAGTTTTTTTTTAAAACCAAACAATTAAAATCTAGCCTAGGCTATATGAAGCCAGTAATGATTAAAGGAGCTGTATGTAAGAAATGTTTGTTGATTGATCATGAAATGACCCTGATATATTATCAGACATTTAGGAATGATGTTAATTTCAAATACTTATATCACTGACAACAGTCACCCTGCCAGAATATTTTCATTACAAAAGCGAAGTTGCAGCCCACAACTAATGTTGATGTTGTCATTTTGTGTTTTGGCCTGTTGCGCCGCCCTCCACCTATCTCCCGATCATGAAGTCAGTAGCATTTTTGGCATCCAGGTTGTCAATTACCATTGAGCTACAGCTACCAGCGTTTCAGAGCACAAATGTCTGACATTGCTAAACCGAAAAGGCCTCGTTATGATTCCAAAATACGTCATGGCAAAGTCTGAAACAAAACAAGAATCTGTATAGGACATGCCTTTGAAAGATGGAGATGGCTGAAAGTGGAGAAGAATTTGAAGAACGATGCCGAAGTTGCTAATTTTCTCCCATTGCAAAAGTAAGTTAGTCATTAGTCTCTATCTTTTCTGAACTGAACAGGACTGAACACAACCCTGTGATTGCAAATCATTGGTGATATTGAAACATAGCCATGGTAGCTCCGTGTAGTAGACGTTGTTGCTGGATCCAGCAACCTGGAGAGGGGGAGGGGATACTGCACTCTGCAGTATTTTGAATGTGACTGAAGTACCAATTTTGGCTACAAACATACATACGGCTCCTTGAAGATATACATGCTGACTCTACTGCTTTTAGGGTGTTTTTTTTTTCAGAATGAAATGCCCCGAAAGCGGTAGTCTACCACCAAAAGCGATAGAGTCGGCATGTATGGAGGTGATAGCGACAAAAAGGTTCATTTCCGTTAAAGCTTTCATTCAAGACTTCAATAGTGGAATAGCTAGTGGGGGGGGCCACAGACATGTTGCTTTATGACAACAATAGTCCTGGCTAGTTCTCAATAATTTTCCTTTATTGACATGTTTTCAAATTATTGTAATTTGCAACTGAAGACACGGTTTCTCTCCATATGCATCTAACAGTGATTAAATCGTGGGCTAAATTCAGTACAGTGGCGGAAAAAGAACAGAGAATTGGGTTGTGCAAAATATCCATTTCAAACAATTATTAGTCCTGACCTGTTCTCAGTCATTTTCCTAATAAACAGGTTCACTCTGAAAACAGTCCCAGATTAGGTTAGATGACAGTCATTCATCTGGACGTGTATTTTCTGTGGGCATATTTAAATCAACGTTATTCAAAATAACGACTATCACGCAAATAGCTGGAGCCACACGCTTTTTATATCGTAATGAAGTGCCGAGTGCCACTTTTTTTTTAAAAATCAACACACACAATACCGAGAGTGAAAGTCCACGTTTCATTGGAACGTACTTTAGGCAAAGCAACTTTGGAGCGTAGGCCTACGACAATAAACGCATCTTGATCGAGACTTATAGCTAATTCGGCTATCTGAAAATCCTTTGTTTGCTTACAGGGAGATCTGTGTTCAACTTTTATCGTCTGGCCTTCTTCTTTGCTGATTGGATGGTTACAGTATAAATGCATTGGCTACGAATATCATATGGTACAGATCATTATAATCCCTATGAGCGCCGTAAAATACACCCTTCTATGAGTATTTGTGACGCGGTGCATGACATGTTCTATGAGCACGTGATGCGTTGTATGACAATTGAGACGCGCTGTGTGAGAATTTGAAACGCGTAGTATGAGAGAGATGTAAAATACACGTGTATTTTCGCAATTTTATGCCGCCTTTAACGCCATTTTTGTCTCACAGAATGCGTTCTAAGGAGTATTTTTGAGCTTGGCGGCGTTCCATACATGACTGCAAGTATGTTAATCTTAATACTTAATTAGAAAAAAAAACTGAACTCCCTCAGTAATTCCGTATGTATCGTTTTGATCTTTTTTTATTGTTTATCGGTTTATGAAAGAGGACTGGAAATTAACTCCCAATACTATTCATATTTTTTGAATGGCATTAATAAGTACGTATTTAAGGGGGAAAACATTATCGTGAACATATTGACCACACATTAAACACAGCATAAGAAAGATTTAAATACTTGTTAATGGCATTGCTTGGCTTCCTGTTCGCAAATATGAACAAATTTGCTGTCTCATGGGCATTTTAAGTTCGATACACTGAGCAATAGTGTCGTGGATGAAACTGGCACGCCATTCTGCTGTATAGTCTTGTAAAATCCTGCTGACTGCGTTGTTCGCTGAAGATTCACGAGCGAGTAACAGTGACAGAACGTGGCAGTTCCACTCTAGGCCGGCACGCTCGCGGCTGAGCTCAAATGAACTGAGAAAGGAACGAATCATTTCATGAAGTGATTTCATTCAGTATGTTCACTCAAAAGATTTGTTTGTTTGAAAGAATCTTTCGCAAACGACAACGCTAATTTGTTTGTTTCTCTCTTGCTCTGCTTCTTGGTTAGTATTGTCGGGCATTCATTTTGGAAGCGTGAGAGCTGTTCTGTTTCTGCATTTATTTTTCTCCCTGTGGGCATTTTAAATCCTGACTCGTTCTGTTTTCTCCAAGCCGCTGCATTTGGCCTCCCAATTCCTTCGGCCATTACAGGTAGATTGTTTGTGTTGTTCAGTTGTAAATTCGCTCAACAGTTAAAATAGGAATCATATTAATATAATGGTATTACACAGACGTGTTCTGTCAGGGTAGGCAAGATCCCAACGGCATAGGTTTAATTTGTAAGTTCATAGAAACATATGTGGCGAACCGTGAGTCCTACAGCTGGGCCTTCACCACAGCCATCACCGCCGGAAAAAGACGTCATCACGGAAAAAAGCAACATTACGATGACTTGAAAGGGCTCAGTTATTTTGAGAATTTGTACTTGAGTTTTTTTTTTTTTTTAAACTAGGACTTTTACTCTACTACATTTAAAACATGAAAAGTATACTTAAATATATTTATTGACACTGGCCAAATCGTAACAAATTAAAATATGAATGTAATTCATCATTTAAGGATTATCTGGATTTGGCGTGTTCGAGAAGAACAACGGTGCTTTACGGGGTATCTTTGTGCAGATGTGTCCGCCAGCGGACATGGAGCTGCAGATTTATGCACGGTTACAATATTCTATCACTAGATGGGACAACAGGATCAGTTATTGAATGATAAATAGTCGGTCTTTCAGGCACTCTGAAAAAGTGGAGTACAAACAAAGCCTAAGATAAAAAGCCTTTATTACAGCATGGCTGAAAAAAATTAATTTAAAAAGCCGACATGTTTCAACCTACACGGTCTTCATCATGGCGTAACAAGTCACATGAGTAAAAGGCATATATAAACGGCACCAACCAATAGACAACCAGATTAGTGTCACCTGATAAACTGCTAAAAGGAGAAGTACAAAAATAACACTAAAGTTAACAAAAATAATCGAACAATAAAATGAAGAGGTGACAGAGGTAATACCGACCAGTGGTTGTAAAACAAATTAAATGGAGAAGTGACAGATACTATGAATGCAGTAGCAAAAATACCAGTTATGATGAAGAAAACACAGACAGATGTTGAAAAATAAGTGACAGAGGTATCAATACAGAGACAGGTGCTGGAAATATCCGTGTAAATACAGGAAGGATCAAATTAAATAGAAAAATCATAAGGACCAGGATGATAAGGCAAATACCAAAAAAAAAGAGAAAGTATCAATAATAGGGGTACAGTAAGTAACAAGTAGCCTAGTAGAAGACAAATACAAATGGGTACAAGAACAAGAGGGAATTATAAAAAAGATAAAAAGTCAAGATCCTCGTTCAGGCCAGGATAATTAAGGGCATCAAAAGTATGTATCCAGAAGGCTTCCCTCTGGCAAAGCTTACGGAATCTATTACCGACTCTAATGTGCGCTTGAACGTGTTCAATGCCTTCAATTCTGAGAGCGGAATCGTTGCCATCATGAGCCTCTGCGAAATGTCTAGCAATGGGATAAGTGAAATTTTGCTTACGTATGGCATATTTGTGCTCAATTAGGCGATCGCGAAGACATCTCTTAGTGCGGCCGATATAAAAAATACCGGGACAGGGACATGAAAGGCGATAGACCACATAGACAGTATTGCAATTAATAAAATCTGTATGCATGTATTTTTTACCAGTTTTAAAATCAGAAAAGAATTTGGTCTGAATGATATTACCTCAATGATCGCAATTATGACATTTGAAGGTGCCAAAGGGTTTACTAAGACAATCAGTTGTTTTTTCAGCAGGGAGATAACTATGCTTGAGTTTATCTCTAAGGGTGGGGGCACGTCGAAAAGAGAACAGTGGTGGTTCGGGAAAAACCTTGCGTAGGTTGGTATCACTCTCAATAATGGACTTTACGATGTTTCTGATATGTGCAGCTCGAGTGCTGTATTGTGTCACAAAGAAGGGTCGAGATTGTGGGCGGTTCTTACGCTTGCGTTTATTTAACAGGTTAGCACGACTGAGCGAATATGCCTTGTCTCGCGTTTGTTTGATGACTGAGGGCTTATAGGCCCTCTCACGAAAACGATTAGACATATCAACAGACTGTTTAAGGTAGACCTCATCTCTGTCACAAATGCGTCGTAGTCGTTGAAACTGACCAAAAGGAATATTATTTAGGAGGTGCACAGGGTGAAAAGAATCCGCTCTCAGAATTGTGTTACGGGAGGTAGACTTTCTAAAAATGTCAGTGTGTAAAACCCCAACATTGTCCTTAGAGATAGTAAGATCCAAGAAGTTAATACTCTCCTTAGAATATTCAATCGACAATTTAAAATGATCAGTGATGGAATTTAAATATTTATGAAAAGCCAATAGGGTAGTTTCATCACCATCAAAAATAAAGCACAAATCGTCAATGTACCGGCCATACCAAGTTATAGAGTCAAAAAAAAGGGTCAGCAGAGTTCATCACATAGGTTTGTTCCCAGAGACCCAAATACAGACAAGCATAATTAGGTGAGAAACAGGAGCCCATCGGAACACCAATTTTTTTGGCTGTATAATTTGTCCATAAAGATAAAGACATTATTATGTAGAATCCACTCCGTTAGTTGCAGGAGGAAGTCCGTAGGGGGCATTTCATTACCACGGTGCGAAAGAAAATGAGCCAGGGCAGCGGGACCCTCTTGGTGCGGAATGTTCGCGTAGAGGCTTTCAACATCCATTGTAACCAGGAAGTGAGTATGGATGTTGTTCAAACCGGACAGTTTGTTAAGTACATCCGTGGAGTCCTCGTGACAGGACGGTAAGGTTTTAACAAACGGTTTGATAAAAGAGTCAATGAATTAGGAAGCCGGTTCCGTAAGGGTTCCATTGCCACTTATATTTGGACGCCCAGGAGGGTTATTTTTGGGTTCCTTATGTATTTTAGGGAGCAGGTAAAAAGCTTGTTCTTGTACCCATTTGTATTTGTTTTCTACTATTTATTACTTACTGTACCCCTATTATTGATACTTTCTTTTTTTTTCTCGGTATTTGCCTTATCAGCCTGGTCTTTATGATTTTTCTATTTAATTTGATCCTTCCTGTATTTACACGGATATTTCCAGCACCTGTCTCTGTATTGATACCTCTGTCAATTATTTTTCTACATCTGTCTGTGTTTTCTTCATCATTACTGGTATTTTTGCTACCGCATTCATAGTATCTGTCACTTCTCCATTTAATGTGTTTTACAACCACTTGTCGGTATTACCTCTGTCACCTCTTCATTTTATTGTTTGATTATTTTTGTTAACTTTAGGGTTATTTTTGTACTTCTCCTTTTAGCAGTTTATCAGGTGACACTAATCTGGTTGTCTATTGGTTGGTACCCTTTATAATTGCCTTTTACTCATGTGACTTGTTACGCCCTGATGAAGACCGTGTAGGTTGAAACATGTCGGCTTTTTAAATTAATTTTTTTTCAGCCATGCTTTAATAAAGGCTTTTTATCTTAGGCTTTGTTTGTACTCCACTTTTTTCTGAGTGCCTGGAAGACCGACTATTTTTGATTGTCCTCTCGTCCCACTTCTTCCAAGAGCACCAGATTTATTATTATTTTAACCTATAGATTTTTTTATCCCATGAGCGCCTAATATCCTTCTCTCTCTACGTTTATCAGTTATTGAATATTTACAAGCAAGCCTGAGCTGGAACACGATTTAGAATATGGACGAGTTCACTCCAATCCCTGTATTTCAGTAATTGGCTGTGTTTAACTCCTCAGCTATGCCTGATCTGCAAACTGCTCAATATACTTGCCCATACTACCTGTCTAGCAGTTTTTAAAAAATCATTTTTACTCAAGAAACAATCGTTGTCCTCTGTAGCAACCACTTCAGCTACAGTGAAACCATGGTATCCAAATTAGTCGTAAAGAAAAATCAGTTTTCTGAAGCAAAATTCGACATGGTATTGATCCTATGTCATTCTACTATTAATTATAGTCAATTATCATGGTTTTTAAACCTCCAGTAAACTCAAAGAAAAAGAGGAAGAAGTATATAAAGCAGAGATTGTGTTTTTTGAATACTTTCATTCACCTGAAAGTTGATTAAAGTGAACAAATAGATGACAATGTGTGGTTGTTTTGCTTCTTTCTATGCGTACTATGAGAAATACTTTGTACTTCTGACACTTAAGTATATTTTTTCACTAAATATTTTTGGTACTTATGTACACTTAATGTGAGCAACTTCAAGAATTTTACTCAAGTCATTTCCTTATGAGTGACTTC
Source organism: Gymnothorax reevesii (assembly GCA_029721435.1). Classification (NCBI taxonomy): domain Eukaryota; kingdom Metazoa; phylum Chordata; class Actinopteri; order Anguilliformes; family Muraenidae; genus Gymnothorax; species Gymnothorax reevesii. The sequence continues at coordinate 111,914,026 of CM056573.1, forward strand.
ACCTTTTACCAAAGTAACTTTCAGTTATGGTACTTCTACTTTTACTTAGTTTTTTTTTTTTTTTTTTGAGTATTTCATACACCTCTGGTGTTTTCTTACAGCCCGCTGTCCACGGATAGCGCTGATAATTTTCCATCTTGAAATGCCTTTCCACTTTCTCAACCTTTTCTTTTCATTCCAGTTCTGGAGTTGGTCTTCCGTTTTTTTTTTTTAAATTTGAAGTTTTATTTTTTGAAGTTTTCCTCTGAAAGGCCGGCTTGAAAAAGGCGATGGTATCAAGCTAACCTCAACATCGCTCTCGTCCTCTGCCATCTCTGTCTCTCACCCGCCCTCAGCACACCAAGATTACTATGTTCGGACTTCACAAAGGCCTAAGATCTGTTGTTTTTGTCCCGGCCACTTAAAATCAAACTGTGATTGGTCAATTTGCCTCTCACTCTCCAAGCCAAGACACATAGCTTTATGCATAACTTGGCCTTCCCCTGGATTCATGAGTCCTAACCAATTAATGAGCCAGCCGACCGGGTCTTGATAGAGATGACGATTCTGATTGGATAACATGTTTTCAGGACAGTAACCCTTTCATTGCTGATGTGAATTTGACAGTAACCTTAACTTAAAACATAGATGAGAGAAAATGTATTAAATGTATTTTATTAAATTAAATAAGATTGAAATTTTAAAAACAATAATTATTTTTTATTTAAAACCCCTATTTTTTGTTCCAGATTTTTTTAGGCCTTCTCTGAAGGCGTAGAAGGCCCTGAGGGTTCCCCTCTGAATGTGAGTGCAAGAAGAGAGTGAGCTGTAAAAATTTTTGCAACAATTTATGTACAAATACTGGCTCTTCAGTTTCAGAGATTACCATAAAGAATGTTTCTTTGATTTTTTTAATGGTGCTTGGCAAAAAAAATTCATAGATAGATACCTTATTCAGAAACTTGTTTTTCTGTTTTGTGTCTAATTACTTTAGATTTGATTTTTTAATTTAAATTGACAACTGTTATTTATGTTATGAACATTTATTATTAAATTCAATAATACTGGACAATTGATAAAATGTTTCTCAATTTATTAATCTCTTATTTGCACAATGGTTTACAGTACCTTTTGCAAACTTTACTATCATTAACAATCATCATAAAAATGCTTAGCTCAGTTTGTGTGCAGCCTAACTTCCAACATAGTTCCCATGTTCTAAAACTTGGAATTTTTCCAGGGAAGAAAAAGGTTTTGCATTTTTAGAACATCCCAACTTAATAGCAATGCAAAACTAAAATTCTTTCATTATTTACTGCATTCTTGTAAATCTAAAATCTCTAAATCAGTGCTCACGTGAACTTCGTATAAAAACTAGATGCAAGCTAGGTACTCACATCCAGTTGCCGACTGTCTTGAATTAATTAGGCAAAATGGTCGAGGTGGAAACCTTAAACCTGCAGCATGTATAAAAAGTGTGATGCCAGAGGAAAGTTGTTGGTCTCAGTAGCTAGTTATTTGGCTAGCTAGCCAGATAGCCCTGTGGCTAGCTAAGATGGCGCCATATGTTTTTTTCAGGCGCGCTACTGTCGTACACTGCACTGCACAAGGAGGCAAAAATAGGAACCTGATCTTGGCCGTTTTACACTCACCTCCTCTTCCTCTCCACTTTCTTTTTTTGCTCCCATTTCTGCGACTGTTCTTTGGTGCCTGCATTTCCTGTGAAATTGCAGAAAAAGGCTAGCTGGCCAATCAAAATAGCCTTCTTGGATTTATTTCCCAGAAATCCCTACAACAGGAAAGCAAGAGGGAGGGTATCTTTCATTGTATAAACAGAAAATATGCAGCCAAACCACCATCAATTTCAACAATAATAAAAAATGATCTAATGTGGCCTAGCCGAAGATGCCACATATTTATATATTAAACACAGATTAAAATGTAAAAAAGTTTTAGGCGCCTTCCCTCGAGTGCTATATGTTTGGCTTTGGTGTTATTAATCAGAGCCCAGTCTCAACTTAACATGTCATATAGTGATGCAACCTGAACAAGTATTCGTATGGGACAGAAATGGAGACCACTTTTGTTGAGAGAGGGTAGAGGCCAAAAATGCATCTTGCCCCTCAGGATATTGAAGATGATGGTGAGAGAAGCAACAACATCCCCAAGAATCACTTTGAAGGAGCTGCACGCCTTGGTGGCATCTTGGGGTCACCAGGTTTCAAGAAGCACCAGCAGGAGCCACCTCCACAACCACGGGCTTTTTGGAAGGGTTACCAGAAGAAAGCCTTTTCTGACCAGAAGACACAGAAGCAAGTGCTTGGAGTTTGCCAAACAACATTTAAATTATGACTGGAACAAGTAGCTTTGGTCAGATGAGACCAAAATTACGCATTTTGGTCGGAGACGGCATCAGCATGTTTTGCGTCAAAACAGAATACTTGGAGAAGCACCTCATACCCACGGTGAAATCTGATGGCGCCTCAGTCATGTTTTGGAGCTGTTTAATTAAAGAGGTCCAGGAACACTGCTTTAGATGAATGGTGACTGCTGGGTTAGCTCACGCGGTTAAGGCACCGCATTTGCGGAGCAATAGGGACCACTATGGCGCGGGCTTGATCCCCAGTCATACTAACCAGCAGTGGTCGGCAGCTTTAAAGAACAGCTCACGATTGGGTAAACAATGTGGTGATGCAAATTGGAAAGGGACTGTTCGGAAAGGAAATTAAAAATGGTTGCCTTGTTCATTGCTCAAGCGCCTCCTGTTGGCCAGCCAGGCACTCGTCAGTGAGATTCTAAGCTTGCTCATGTTCGCGTATCCTCATTCTGACCTTGCAAGAGTTTCAACCAATGAGTGTAAAGATGCAGGGGCTGACAGGCACCTGCTTTGGAGGAGAGCCAAAAACTGTCTGTCTGTCCTGAGCTGGCCACTGGGGGTTGCATATGAGCAAGGCTTATACATAGTTCTCGGATTGGACATTCCTGATTCAGGTGGGATTGGAGATTGGAGAAAAAAAAAAAATTAAAGCTGCAAGCAGCGTTGAAAGGGCCCTCGCACCCCTCTTGCACATTGGGGAGGCAGCAAAATCTTGATGGGTGCAGGTGTGCATTCACAGCCATTGGACACTGCTAGACTGTAAACAATGTGGTTTCCTGCGGAGAGTGCAAAAATTTTCTGGAGGGGTGCTTTGATATCATTTTGACATGCCCGTGCGCAAAATCTCCAGCATAGTAATTGTAATACCAGGCTCCTTGAGTGTGTTGATTTTTGTCATTTTTACTGCACGTTTAGACCCACAAAAGAGATTTCTTTTAAAAATCTGATTGGGGGCGCTATTGAGCCATTATGCCACATTTAGTGCCAATTGATGGATGACATTGAAGAGAATAAGACAATTATAAATTGTGCAAGGTTCTGCAAGCTTTGGAGTATTCTAAGGCCTTCAAACGCATGTTCGAGAAATTTGGAAAAACACAGGAAATAGCTCATAGCTCATACCTGTTTGGCCAAAATAATAAACCATTGCCCGGAATGACAAATGCAATGATCACACCAAATTTCAGGAACATTCAAGCACATTTATCTTAAAATGGCCGTATCTAGAGGGTGCTGTGGAGCCATTTGGCCACACTTGATCTAATATTAGCATATATTGATACTTGGGAGGACCATTTTATAAAGCTTGGAAAGTTTCAGGGAAAACCCATGAAGTCTGTGGGAGTAAAACCAACTTCATGTTTCATGGCGGGACATCAAAATTCGCTGCAACGCCACGGAAACAAAATTCGATGAATCCAAAAAAGCTTCGCAATTTAACATCGGCAACGTCTTTAGATACTATTAGCCAAATTTCAAGTTGTTCGGATGAAATCTCTAGGAGGAGTTCATTAAAGTACGACACCTGAGAATGGCGAGAAATCCAAAAAAGTTGCAATTTCAATTAAAAATGGCAGACTTCCTGTTGAGTCAAGGTCATGGCACCAGGAGTCTTTTTTTTAGGTCTCGGCATATTCCACATGTCCACCGAATTTCATACATGTAGGTTTACCAGGCTGCGAGGGCTGCTTATTTGAAATTTTCCAGGGGGCGCTATAATGACATTTTTGCCATGTTTATATGTAAGTTTTTTGTCAGAGTAATACGAATGATGGTCTTTATAAATTTACAAAATTTTGTGAGTTTTCCAACATGCTGAGACCCTCAAAATGGCAATTCTTTTAAAAATCTGATTGGGGGCGCTATAGAGCCGTTGTGCCAAATTTAGTGTAAATTGATATATTAAATTGAAGATAATTAGACAATTATAATTTGTGCAACTTTTTGCAAGATTTTGAGTATTCTTAAGCATCCAAACATGTGTTTATAAAATTTGGAAAAATGCAGGAAATGGCGCATAGCTCACTTCCTGTTTTGCCAAAAAATTTCAAAAAAATTAATATAACCCGACATGAACAATGCAATGATCACACCAAATTTCATGAACATTAAAGCACTTTTATCTCAACATGGACGTATCAAGAGGGCGCTGTGGAGCCACCTGACCACACCCAATCTAATATCAACATATAGGTCTACTTGTAAGTAGACTCCTATAAAGCCTGTAAAGTTTTGCCCAAATCTCACAAAGCATGTGCGCGTAAAACCAACTTCTTGTTTCATGGCGGAACATCAAAATTCGCCGCGACGCCACGGATACAAAGTTCAATGAATCCAAAAAAGCTTCGCAATTTAACATCGACAAGGTCTTAAGATGTCATATGCAAAATTTTATGTTGATCAGATAAAATCTCTAGGAGGAGTTCGTTGAAGTACGAAGCCTGTGAATGGCAAAAAATTTAAAAAATTTGCAAATTTAATTAAAAATGGCGGACTTCCTGTTGAGTCTAGGTCATGGCACCTAGGACTTTTTTTTTAGGTCTTGGCATAGTACACATGTCCACCGAATTTTGTACATGTGGGTCAAACACGCTGCGAGGGCTGCTTCATTGAAATTTTCTAGGTGGCGCTGTAATGCAATTTTGCCACATCCATCTGTAATCCCTATATCCTAGTACAGAGTATGACCAGCTTAATATGTTTGCCAGGTTTTGTGAGTTTTCGAGCATGCTGATGCCCTCAAAAATGCAATTATGTATTAGGGGGCGCTATAGAGCTACCATGTCTTAGCCACTGCCAAATGAGATATGGAATCAAAGAACTTAATATTTTTATTCAATAAGCCAAGTTTGGTCTGTTTTCGAGTATGATAAGGCCCTCAAAAATGTGTTCGTAAAATCTGAAAAAACGCAGGAAATGGTTCATAGCTCACTTCCTGTAGGGCAAAAAAATAAAAAAAAAAACTGACAAAAAAATTTATGATGACTACTATGAGCCTATAAAATTTCATTAGAATCCGAGCAAGTGCGTTCCAAAATGGCAGCGTGTTTGGTGGCGCTATAGAGCCAACAGGGCATGTCCAAGCACAAAAATAATAATACTTTGCAATTTTCACCACGACTTACGTGTGGGCAAATTTTTGTGGGTTTTCGTGCATGGCAAAGCCCTCAAAAATGCGTTCTCGCAGCAGAATAAAAAGAAGAAGAAGAAGAAGAATTAAAGCTGCAAGCAGCGTTGAAAGGGCCCTCGCCCCCCCTGTGCACAGTGGGGTGGCAGCAAGATCTTGATGGCTGCAGGTTTCCATTCAGAGCCATTGGACACAGCTGGACCGCGTACAATGTGGTTTCCTGATGGGAGTGCAAAAATTTTCTGGAGGGGCGCTATGATACCATTTTGACTTGCCTGTGCACAAAATCTACAACACAGTAATCGTAATATGGGGCTCCATGAGTGTTTCGATTTTTGTAAATTTTCCAGCATGTTTAGACTTTCAAAGGAGCAATTCTTTAATAAATATTATTGGGGGCGCTATAGAGCCATTATGCCCCATTTAGTGCCAATCGATGGATGTATTGAAGAGAATAAGACAGTTCTAATTTTTGGATGGTTTTGCAAGTTTTGGAGCATTCTAAGGCCTTAAAACGTGTGTTCGTAAAATTTGGAAAAACGCAGGAAATAGCTCATAGCTCTCTTTCTGTTTGGCAAAAAAATTTCAAAAAATTAACAATTGCGGAGAATGACTAATGCAATGATCATACCAAATTTCATGAACTTTAAAGCACTTTTATCTGAACATGGCCATATCTAGAGGGCGCTGTGGAGCCACCTGGCACCTCTCGATATAAAATAAGCATAAATCTATACTTGGGCGGACAATTTTATCAAGCTTGGAAAGTTTCAGGCAAATCCCACAAAGTATGTGGAATTGAAAGCAACTTCCTGTTTCATGGCAGGACATCAAAATTCGCCGTGACGCCACGGATGCATCGTTCGATGTAATCAAAAAAGCTTCGCAATTTAACGTCAGCAAGGTTTTTAGTTATTATATGCCAAATTTTAAGTTGATCAGATAAAATCTCTCGGAGGAGTTCGTTAAAGTGCAACACCTTTGAATGGCAAAAAAAGTAAAAAAAAGTTGCAATTTCAATTAAAAATGGCAGCCTTCCTGTTGAGTCTAGGTCATGGCACCAAGTGACTTTTTTGTAGGTCTCGGCATATTCCACATGTCTACCGAATTTCATACATGTGGGTTTACCGGGCTGCGAGGGCTGCTTATTTGAAATTTTCCAGGGGGCGCTATAATGCCATTTTTGCCACGCCTATTTGTAAATTTTTTATCAGTGTGATAGGAATGATGGTCTTTAAAATTGTACAAAATTTTGTGAGTTTTTGAGCATGCTGAAACCCTCAAAAGGGTAATTCTTTTAAAAATTGTATTGGGGGCGCTATAGAGCCATGATGCCTCATTTACTGCCAATTTTTTTTTTCAAATTGAAGACAATGTGACAAATAAAATTTTAGCTAAGTTTCGCAAGTTTTCGAGTATGCTAAGGCCTTCAAATGTGTGTTCATAAAATTTGGAATAACGCAGGAAATGACTCATAGCTCACTTCCTGTTTGGCCGAAAAATTTCAAAAAAATCAGCACAGCCCAGAAAAACAAATGCAATGATCAGACCAAAATTTCATGAACGTTCAAGCATTTTTATATCAACATGGCCGTGTCTAGAGGGCGCTGTAGAGCCACCTGACCACACCCACTCCAATATCAACATATAGGTATATTTGGAATTAAACTATCATTAAGCCTGTAAAGTTTCACGTAAATCTCCCAAAGCATATGCTCATAAAAGCAACTTCCATTTTCATGGCGGAACATCGAAATTCGCCGCGACGCCACGGATACAAAGTTCAATGAATCCAAAAAAGCTTCGCAATTTAACATCAACGACGTCTTTCAATGTCATATGCCAAATTTTAAGTTGATCAGATAAAATCTCTAGGAGGAGTTCGTTAAAGTATGACACCTGTGAATGGCCAACAATCCAAAAAAGTTGCAATTTCAATTAAAAATGGTGGACTTCCTGTTGAGTGTAGGTCATGGCACCAAGAGAATTTTTTGTAGGTCTCGGCATATTCCACATGTCTACCGAATTTCATACATGTAGGTTTACCAGGCTGCGAGGGCTGCTTACTTAAAATTTTCCAGGGGGCGCTATAGTGACATTTTTGCCATGTATATATATAAGTTTTTTGTCAGAGTAATACGAATGATGGTCTATATACATTTACAAAATTTTGTAAGTTTTAGAACATGCTGAGACCCTCAAAATGGCAATTATTTTAAAAATATGATTGGGGGCGCTATAGAGCCATTGTGCCAAATTTAGTGTAAATTGATATATAAAATTGAAGATAATAAGACAATTATAATTTGTGCAACTTTTTGCAAGATTTCGAGTATTCTTAAGCATCAAAACATGTGTTTATAAAATTTGGAAAAACGCAGGAAATGGCGCATAGCTCACTTATGTTTGGCCAAAAAATTTCAAAAAAATTAAAATAACTCGACATGAACAATGCAATGACCACACCAAATTTCATGAACATTCAAGCACTTTTATCTCAACATGGCCGTTTTAAGAGGGCGCTGTGGAGCCACCTGACCACACCCAATCTAATGTCAACATATAGGTCTTCTTGGAAGTGGACTCCTATAAAGCCTGTAAAGTTTCGCGCAAATTTCACGAAGCATGTGCGCGTAAAACCAACTTCCTGTTTCATGGCGGAACATCGAAATTCGCCGCGACGCCACGGATACAAAGTTCAATGAATCCAAAAAAGCTTCGCAATTTAACATTGACAAGGTCTTAAGATGTTAAATTCAAAATTTTAAGTTGATCGGATAAAATCTCTAGGAGGAGTTCGTTAAAGTACGAAGCCTGTGAATGGCAAAAAATTTAAAAAATTTGCAAATTCAATTAAAAATGGCGGACTTCCTGTTGAGTCTAGGTCATGGCACCTAGAGACTTTTTTTTAGGTCTTGGCATAGTACACATGTCCACCGAATTTTGTACATGTAGGTCAAACAAGCTGCGAGGGCTGCTTCATTGAAATTTTCTAGGTGGCGCTGTAATGCAATTTTGCCACATCCATCTGTAAACCCTAAATCCTAGTTATAAGTCAGACCTGCTTAATATGTTTGCACAGTTTTGTGAGTTTTCAAGCATGCTGAGGCCCTCAAAAATGCAATTATGTATTAGGGGGCGCTATAGAGCTACCATATCACACCCAGTGCTAAATGAGATATCGAATCAAAGAACGTAATATTTCTAGTCTATGAGCCAAGTCTGGTGAGTTTTGGAGTATGATAAAACCCTCAAAAATGTGTTCGTAAAATCTAAAAAAACGCAGGAAATGGATCATAGCTCACTTCCTGTGGGGCAAAAAAATTTCAAAAAAATTTACAAAAAAATTTCTGATGACTACTATGACTCTATAAAATTTCGTGAGAATCCGAGCAAGTGCGTTCCAAAATGGCCGCGTGTTTGGTGGCGCTATAGAGCCACCGGGGCATGTCCAAGCACAAAAATAATAATACTTTGCAATTTTCACCACGACTGACGCGTGGGCAAATTTTTGTGAGTTTTCGTGCATGGCAAAGCCCTCAAAAAAGCGTTCTCGCAGCAGAATAAAAAGAAGAAGAAGAAGAAGAAGAAGAAGAATAATAAAAATCCCATCAAAAACAATAGGTTCCTGGCACCGGTCGGTGCTCGGGCCCTAATTAAAGCTGCAAGCAGCGTTGAAAGGGCCCTCGCACCCCTCATGCACGTTGGGGTGGCAGCCAGATCTTGATGGGTGAAGGTGTCCATTCAGAGCCATTGGACACTGCTGGACCGCGTACAATGTGGTTTCCTGAGGGGAGTGCAAAAATTTTCTGGAGGGCGCTATGATACCATTTTGACATGCCTGTCCACAAAATTTACAACATAGTAATACCAAGCTCCATGAGTGTGAGATTTTTGTAAATTTTCCAGCATGTTTAGACCTTCAAAAGGGCAATTCTTCTATTAATCTGACTGGGGGCGCTATAGAGCCATTATGCCACATTTACTGCCAATTGATGAATGACATTGAAGAGAATAAGACACTTAAAATTTGTGCAAGGTTTTACAAGTTTTGGAGCATTCTAAGGCCTTAAAACGTGTGTTCGTAAAATTTGGAAAAACGCAAGAAAATAGCTCATAGCTCACTTCCTGTTTGACCAAAAAATTTCAAAAAATTAAGCCGTGCCCAAAATGACTAATGCAATGATCACACCAAATTTCATGAACATTCAAGCACTTTTATCTTTACATGGCCATATCTAGAGGGCGCTGTGGAGCCACCTGGCACCTCCTGATCTAATATTAGCATATATTTATACTTGGGAGGACAACTCTATCAACCTTGGAACGTTTCAGGCAAATCCCACAAAGTATGTGGGAGTAAAACCAACTTCCTGTTTTATGGCGGGACACCGAAATTCGCCGCGATGCCACGGATACATCGTTCAATGAATCCCAAAAAGCTTCGCAATTTAACATCAGCAAGGTCTTTAGATATGATTCGCCAAATTTTGAGTTGATCGGATTAATTCTCTAGGAGGAGTTCGTTTAAGTACGACACCTGTGAATGGCAAAAAATAAAAAAAAGTTGCAATTTCAATTAAAAATGGCAGACTTCCTGTTGAGTCTAGGTCATGGCACCAAGGGACTTTTTTGTAGATCTCTGCATATTCCACATGTCTACTGAATTTCATACAAGTAGGTTTACCGGGCTGCGAGGGCTGCTTATTTGAAATTTTCCAGGGGGTGCTATAATGCCATTTTTGCCACGCCTATTTGTAAATTTTTTATCAGTGTAATAAGAATGATGGTCTTGAGAATTGTACAAAATTTTGTGAGTTTTTGAGCATGCTGAAACCCTCAAAAGGGTAATTCTTTTAAAAATCTGATTGGGGGCGCTATAGAGCCATAATGCCACATTTACTGCCAATTTTTGTCTCAAATTGAAGACAATCAAACAAATATAATTTTTGCAAAGTTTTGCATGTTTTCGAGTATGCTAAGGCCTTCAAATGTGTGTTCGTAAAATTTGGAATAACGCAGGAAATGGCTCATAGCTCACTTCCTGTTTGGCCGAAAAATTTCAAAAAAATAAGCATAGCCCAAAAAAACAAATGCAATGATCAGACCAAATTTCATGAACATTCAAGCACTTTTATGTCAACATGGCCGTGTCAAGAGGGCGCTGTGGAGCCACCTGACCACACCCAATCCAATATCAACAAATAGGTATATTTGGAAGTAGACTATTATTAAGCCTGTAAAGTTTCACGCAAATCTCACAAAGCATGTGCTCATAAAAGCAACTTCCAGTTTCATGGCGGAACTTCGAAATTCGCTGCAAGGCCACGGACCCAAATTTCGATGAATCCAAAAAAGCTTCGCAATTTAACATGGAGAAGGTCTTGAGATGGCCTGTGCCAAATTTCAAGTTGATCGGATAAAATCTCTAGGAGGAGTTCGTTAAAGTACGACGCCTGTGAATGGCAAAAAATTAAAAAAAGTTGCAAATTCAATTAAAAATGGCGGACTTCCTGTAGAGTCTAGGTCATGCACCAAGAGACTTTTTTTTAGGTCTTGGCATAATACACATGTGCACCGAATTTTGTACATGTATGTTAAACACGCTGCGAGGGCTGCTTCATTGAAATTTTCTAGGTGGCGCTGTAATGCAATTTTGCCACATTCATCTGTAAACCCTATATTTTAGTAAAAACTATGACCAGCTTAATATGTTTGCAAAGTTTCGAGAGTTTCCAAGCATGGTGAGACCCTCAAAAATGCGATAATGTATTAGGGGGCGCTATAGAGCTACCATGTCACACTTAGTGCCAAATGAGATATTGAATGAAAGATCTTAATACTTTTAGTCAATCAGCCAAGTTTGGTGAGTTTTCGAGTATGATAACGCCCTCAAAAATGTGTTCGTAAAATCTGAAAAAACGCAGGAAATGGCTCATAGCTCACTTCCTGTGTGGCAAAAAAAATTTAAAAAAAATTGACAAAAAAATGTATAATGACTACTATGACCCTATTGAATTTCGTGAGAATCCGAGCAAGTGCGTTCCAAAATGGCCGCGTGTTTGGTGGCGCTATAGAGCCACTGGGGCATGTCCAAGCACGAAAATAATAATACTTTGCAATTTTCACCAAGACTGACGTGTCTGCAAATTTTTGTGAGTTTTCGTGCATGGCAAAGCCCTCAAAAATGCGTTCTCGCAGCAGAAGAAGAAGAAGAAGAAGAAGAAGAAGAATAAAAATCCCATCAAAAACAATAGGTTCCTCGCACCTTCGGTTCGGTGCTCGGGCCCTAATTAATGGCATAATGAATTCCACCAAGTATCAGTATACTGTGCTAGGTAGTATTTGCCCCCTCTGATTTCTTATTTTTTGCATATTTGTCACATTTAAATGTTTCAGATAATCAAAATTTTATGTTAGACAAAGATAACCCGAGTAAATAAAAAATGCAGTTCTTAAATGTTGATTTCATTCATTAAGGGAAAAAACCTATCCAAACCTCCTTGATCATATGTGAAAAAGTAATTGTCCCGCCTTGTTAAAGCTGCAGTTGGTAAGTATTATAAAAGTAACTTCTTGTCATTTTTGCCAAAACTGTCACTGTGTACAGACAGTATTACATAAAACTAGTACTCTGAAATTAAAAAAGCCTCCTTTAAACCCACCTACTGCTCCTCCAGCAATTTAAAAGAATTGTTCGCTCCGACCAAAAAGAACCAATTAGAGCCAGAATGCTGTCTGACAGACGTCAAACAGTGCACATGCACGCACTGCAGACAGCCCCCTCCCCCTTCCTCCTCAGTTCACATCAGTGCTCAGCCAAGCTCAAATCTCCAAGAGAGGGTTCAGGAGCTTAGAGAAACTAAACAGCCATCAGCGAGGAAAAAAATACAGATACCTCCGTCCCCTACAACAGCATACATGGCTGTGATTAACTGTGATTAACCACATTTTTATACCCCCCACAACGAAGTCTAGGGGGGTATACTAGATTGGCTTTGTCCGTCCGTGTGTGCGTGCGTGCGTGTGTCTGTGTGTGTGTGTGTGCTTGCGTCTGTGCGTCCGGACCTAGATCTCATAACCTAGTCATACGATTTTGAAAATTTCTTTTCTTGGTGGAAGGTCTATTGACTGTGGTACTGCCCGACTACTTGTTGCGGGGGGTATCCTGTAAGCCATGCTTACTGACTAAATCTAGTTTGAGTTCAGTTTCACTAGCCACACCAAGGCCTGATAGCTGACCTGTTGAATCAATAAATCACTTAAATAGACCCGGCCTGACAAAGTGAAGTAGGCTAAAAGATCTCAAAAAGCAACACATCATGCCGCGATCTAAAGAAATTCAAGAACAGATGAGAAACAAAGTCATTGACATCTATCAGTCTGGAAAAGGTTACAAAGCCATTTCTAAGGCTTTAGTACTCCAGTGAACCATGGAGAAAGCCATTATGCGCAAATACAGAAAACTTGGAACAGTGGTGAACATTCCCAGAAGTGGTTGCCCTAGCAAAATTATTCCAAGAGCGCACAAACAGCTCATCCAGGAGGTCTCAAAAGAAGCCAGAACAACATATAAAGAACAGCAGGCCTCACTTGCCTCAGTTAAAGTCAGTGTTCATGATTCAACATTAAGAAAGAGACTGGGCAAAAATGGCATCCATGGGAGAGTTCCAAGGCGAAAACCACCGCTGACCAAAAAGAACACAAAGGCTCATCTCACATTTGCCAAAAAAACATCTTGATGATCCTCAATACTTTTGGGAAAATATTCTATGGACTGTCATGACAAAAGTTGAACTTTGTGGAAGGTGTGTGCCCCGTTACATCAGGAGTAAAACTAACACAGCATTTCATAAAAAGAACATCATACCAACAGTCAAACATCGTGGTGGTAGTGTGATGGTCTGGGGCTACTTTGCCGCTTAAAGACCTGGACGACTTCCCGAAATTGATAGAACCACAAATTCTGCACTCTACCAGAAAATACTGAAGGAGAATGTCCGAGCATCAGTTTGTGACCTCAAGCTCAAGTGCACTTGGGTTATGCAGCAGGTCAATGATCCGCACCATACCAGCAAGTCCAACTCTGAACGGCTTTAAAAAAAAACAAAATGAAGATTTTGGTGCGGCCTCGTTAAAGTCTGAACTTAAATCCGATTGAGATGCTGGGGCATGACCTTCAACAGACCATTTATGCTCGAAAACCTTCCAATGAGGCGGAATTAAAACAATTCTGCAAAGAAGAGTGGGCCAAAATTCTTCCACAGTGATGTGAAAGACTTATTGCCAGTTATCGCAAACTTGATTGCAGTTGTCAACGAGGGTGGCACAACCAGTTATCAGGTTTTAGGGCAATTACTTTTTCACACAGGGCCAGGTAGGTTTGGATCTTTGTCTAATATTAAAATTTCTATGATGATCTGAGACATTTAAATCTGACAGATTTGCAAAAAAATAAGAAATCAGGAAGGGGTCAAATACTTTTTCACAGCACTTTATTTTGGCTTCCAATCTGCCAGAAGGCTGAGACTTTGCCATAGATGGACTTTTCTACCAGGCAATTACCCAAAGCATACTAAAAGATCTGCACACAAGGTTCCATGACAACAAAATCAAAGCTCTGCAATGGCCATCTCAGTTCGACTGCAATCCAATTGAAAACTCGTGGGCTGAGTTGAAGAGGGCAATTGGTAAACGCCAACCCAAGAATGTGAAGGATCTTGAAAGAATCTGCTTAAAGAAATGGTCCAAAATCCCCCCCCAAATGTGCACCATTAACAATAAAATTACAGGAAAAGACTCCATACTGTTATCCTCGCCATAGGTGGTTGCACTAAGTACTAAATAAAGGGTGCCAATTATGAAACCTTGATTTTGTTATAATTTATTATGTATTAAATGATTGTAATGATTTTTGTTGTTTCCACCAAAACACTCAAAGGATGTCACACGTTGGTATATTCCGTTTCTCTAAAATTATACTGTTTATGTATTTATCCTGTTTTTTGTGCCTTGCTCGTTAGGGATGCAAGTAATTTTGGAGCCCACGGCATAATTGTGCCAATCGCTGATTCGACTACAGTAGATGGAATTCAGGGAAAGTTTTTATTTTCTCACTAATTAAATATTTAGATAATTGCTGTCTATACGATCTCATATTGTAGCCGTTTTGCTTCTTTTTTATCACATCTTAATCATAATTGGCATAGCTGTTAATGTGTAGCCTACACTTTGTCATCAACTTATTTTTCTTGTTAGATCAGTGATTGATTGGGATGTTTGTTTTTTGATTGAAAAAGTTTGTCAAGCAGAATACGTCTGTAATGAGGCGATCAGGAACCAGTCGCGAGAACCAGGAAATGCAGTAGAGCTTGTTTTATTAATAAAGGGAGAGGACCCCCGCAGGGCAGAAGGCAAAAGTACAGAGTCCACAATCCATAAGTCAAAATCCAGTTGGGCAAAAATAGTATCAAAAACCAGGGCAGCAATCACAGTAATCGTAGTCGGACAGAAATGGGTCTGGTACACAGGAACAGTTCTATCAGAGAAGCAAGCCAGAATCCACAGAACGTAATCCGAATCGTTACGTGCAAACAGAGATCTCGTAGTCGGGCAGAAAAATGGTCAAAACACACAGATGCAACAATAATCCAAAATCACAAATGCGAAAGTCGGGCAATCCAGTCAGAAAGATAAACACTGAGAAATCAAGGCGAGAAACGTGGCATGAGAAAACTAGGGAGAACAATCTGACAAGAGAGTGAACCAAACAGACATCTTATATACACATCCGGGGTTAACACATGACCGGGGAGAACAGGTGCAATCAATGGTAACAATGATCAGGGAGAGACACATGAGGAATAAACTAATTACATGAATTTGGCTGTAGCCAAAACGCAGACAGGGATCACAAGACAAACCTAAGTACAAAACAACAGCAAGGAGTGCTAAAGTGCCAAGATAAAAGAAAAGGAAAGCACAAAGTATCAGTGGAAATCCACAGAAACTTGCAGCAGAGATAATTAGGGATAGGCAAGGAGGCGGAGATTAGAATCGAGCGACTGCTGAGAGATCGTTAGTCAATTAGTATGTGCAGCTTTACAATCCCGAGTGCATGTTAGAAAGTTAGTAAAAATATACAAGATTAGTGTGGTTAGTAATTAGCAAAAACAATAAACTGTTAGTATGTGTTAGTAAGACAGTAAAAGAGAGAGGAAGGAAGAACACGAGATAATGAAAGAAGATTAAAACCCAGAAACCAATAAATCACCCGAATGAGTGGCACACAAGACAAGGGACCGTGAGCAAAGATACACACATGACAAGACAGGGGAGACAAAGTGCAAAGCATGGAAATGAAAACATGGCATGGAAACTAAATGATCTGAACATGAAAAATAATAAAACAAGAAATCTAAATTACCAAAACACAAATAACAATCCTAAGAATAGTCAGACATATGCAGTGGTCACTAAACACAGAAATCCATAAACATGGCAAAGCCAGGCACAGAACTTAAACAAGACATGAGGATGCATACATCACAACAATGTCATTCTTTAGACCAGGGCTATTCTACATTATCCAGAGAGGGTGTGGCAGCAGGCTTTCATTCCAACCACACAGCTACACACCTGATACTACTAATCAACCCCAAGAGTCTATTTGATTAGTAGTTTTAGGTGTGTAACAGCTTGGTTAGAATGAAAGCCTACAACCACACTGGCCCTTTCTGTATAATGTTGAATAGCCCTGCTTAAGACAATACTCCCCTCTCATTCTTTACTAAACATTTAATTGGCACCTCCAATCCCACCCGAATCTGGAATGCCCAATCCAAGAACTATGTACAAGGCTTGCTCGTATGCAACTCCCTGTTGCCAGCTCAGGAGTAGGAGACAGATCACGGCTCTCCTCCATAGCATGCGCCTGTCAGCCCCTGCATCTTTACACTCAATGGTCGAAACTATCGTAAGTTCAGAACGAGGGCAGAGGACACCCGAACATGAGGAAGCCTAGAATCTCACTGACAAGGGCCCGGATGGCCAACAGAAGGTGCTTAAGCAACGAATAAGGCAACTGCCTTTAATTAATTAATTAATAAAGCATGCACACCCACTCAATTACAGGTGCAGGACAATGTAAGAATAAACAAAAATAAAATGGTAAGGTCCGCACACTGAAAGACAATGCTCTCCAAAAATTTTTTGTGTCGTCAACGTTTCGATCAACAAGTGATCTTGATGAACATCACTTGTTGATCGAAACGACGACACAATAAATATTTGGGGAGCATTGTCTTTCAGTGTGCGGACCTTACCATTTTATAACTGCTTTTAATTTCCCTTCCTGGCAGTCCCTACCCAATTTGCATCCCTACAACGCTTTAGCCAATCGTGCACTGTTCTGAAAAAGCTTCTGACCACTGCAGGTTGCAGTGATCACATTAAGGGGAAAAAAAATTGGCATTTTTTGCTAATCATTATATCAATATATCAGCAATTGCTTAGCACATCTGAAAAATCATTAGCAAATATTAGAAAACAGTATATCAGATTTTAAATGACAAAAGGGCTTTTTTTATTCTTTCCTAATGACAAATTACAATGACAAGAGAAATCCAACTCCACTCTGAAAGCAAAACAAACTATTTCCAAAAGGCATCAATTTTACCCTGAACAATCATACTTTAATACAGAACACTTCCTTTTCCCAGTGAAATTTCTGTAAATTACTTGTAACCTGCAGTACAGCTGTCTTATCCATACCTTACTGTAGCATAATGGTGTTTAACACCTGATCAGAGATGTGCAAGGATCCATTACCATTAAAATCCAGTCACACAAGGCACTCTCCAACTCAGTCACATCACAACCAACATCGTGTATTTGAATGATCATTGTGCATGTTTCGGGAAAGGCCGGGGAACTTGCAATTCCCTAAACCACATCGCAGTGGGTCTAGTTTTGATCATTTTGATCGACTTACCTTGATGTGTGGGTTTCTAAAGAACTCAAAGCACACCCCAAAGACTGGTTCTTCAGGGACTATTTCATCGATATCCACACAAGAATGAAAAGTTACAATTGGAATACTAAATGCAAGGGAATTAAGTGAATAAAATATTACAGTGAATTTTATGTGGAATTATGCAACATTTCTGAGAGATATTACGCAATGGATGTCAGGACACCTATACCAAGTTGAAGTTGGCATCAATACATGACTTTCGACGTAATGACTTGGCTGTACCTGGGCTTCACAAACAAATGCTTCACTTGCAGGGTGACTGAAACCCTGGGATTTGGTTAAAAACCATTTCACTCGGGTAACAGATGTTTGCATCTTCATCAAGCTTTCATGTGCATTATGTTTTGCTGGACTGTTCCTCATAATTCATTAGTCCGTATGACCATCAATGTTATGGTTCTGCCTCGTGTGCTTTTTTGTGCTTGTACGTTTTCCCCCGTGCCTCTCTTGATTTGTTTTTCAGCTCCATTCCCGCGGTCTGACCATTGATTCTCAATTGCCCTGACTCCTGTGATGTCGTGTGACAGTCTTCAGCATGCCTGAGTCTCGTTGTCCAAACGCATTTCCTCTTTCAGTTTCGTCTGTAGTATTTCATTCATTGCTTCCACCTGTGCTTAATTCTGGGTCATGCAAAACTCTGAGTCAATGTATTCTCTGATAGGGTCATTATTAACCTGTACCAACCAGCACTTATCTAAGGGTGTTTATTTATATTTAGTCACATAGTATTAACCTAATTAACTCATTAGCGAGTACGAGTGTTTCTAGAGTTTGTAAATTCCTTTCTAAGCTTTCACTGATTAACTGCATTTAAAGCTATGCTTTCCTTTGCTTCTCTTGTGGTGCTTTTATACTTGTCATGTTTGGATTACCTCCATCTAAACTGTCTAGCTTAGTTGATCGTCTTAGCGTTTTGCCTTGAGTCATTATTGTTTGTTCATTAATCCCATGTGTTTCTGTTTCCACCAGAGATTGCCTTCTGTATCCCCGCCTCCTCCCATGTGTATATCACTGAGGAAGAGAGAAGAGACCATCAGACAGGACTTTGTTTTGTTTCCTGAGTTTTTCTTTTGTATCATTCCTGAGCCTCGTGATTTGCTGTGCCCACGTCTTGTCTGCCCTTTGTCTAAGTCTCCCAGTGTTTCCATCAGTTTAGTTAGATCCAGTTTTTGTTTTTTTTAGCCTAGCCACTCTAGGTGTGTGTACTTCTGTTTCCCCCCTGCCTTGGGCAATGTACCTTAGGGTTTTTTCACGCATATCTGGGTCGATCCAATCATATATTTGGGTCCACCCAATGTAAAAGGTATCAATTTTCAACTGGAGCGGCTCGGTTTCTCATGCTTTTTATCGCTGTACCAAGTCCACCTTTCTACATAATGGAGCGTCATGTATCTATGGCAACCAGATGGAAATTACGTGTGTAGCACCATTCCATGCGGAAAAGAAGGCTGAAATGAAGCCTTGAGATGAAAACAGAACACACGTACAGAACAAAAACAGAACGATGGAGACTCAATACCAACGCCGTCTGATATGCCCAACGTTACTGCTTTTGGCAATCTATCTAGTTTGTGTCATTTAGCATCGGGAAGTTATAATGTTTGAATTTGAAAATTGAGGCACGGCTGTGTGTGGAGAACAATGTTTTTTAGCACTGGAGACGGCGAATGCGAATTGACAGACAAACCAGAACAACGTGCAGATTGTTCGGGAGCCCCCCCCACCACCACCATCACCACAATACACAGATATCGGCGAACAGCCAGGTAAGTCGTTACATTAGACATGAACGAACCATTGATGTTAAATAGTTGGGCCGACCCCGGGTTCGCTGTGCATTCACAACACCGAACTAAAGGGCTTGGTGTGCCGCTCCGAGACCACCCCTTCCAGTCGCTCTCGGTAAGGCTGTTTAGGTCGACCTCGGGTGCGGCTAGTTGTGTTCACACTACCCGCACCGCACCAATTAGGCCGGCCCAGACAGTTAGGTCGACCTAAACACCCTATGTGTGAAAACACCCTTAGTTCTCCCAGATGTTTAGTGCACGTGCACGGTGTTTGTTTCTGCCCTGTCTGCCATCTTTTCCCTCATGTTACGTGTTTAAATAAACACTTTGGATCCTGTATCTGGTGTCCACCTGACCTCTCCTTAACAATTTACTCATTCGCTATGGAAAGCCGCTGCCAACTGGGCGGCAAGCTTTACCATTTCCCTACGGTGAACCGGTGCCAGCGACGTGGATGACCATTTGCAGTCCAATGAAAACACAAAATCAGTTGACGATCACCGTGATGGGCCACCTGTACTTCAACTTTTTATATTGTGTAATTTTCGGGAAAAGTATTCCGTTAAAACGAGGCAATTTTATATGAAAGTATTCCGTAGGGATGAGTTAAGACTGGGGAGGTTTTTAGGTATTGAAATGTTTTTGGCAAGATAAAATCCAGTTTGCCTGAAGTGCAAATGAAATTAATGAGTTTGAGTTGAATGACTGTAATTGTGGCACTGATATCTTCATTGGGTAATACTCAACTGAAATATTTTTCAGTTACAACAGTCTAATCGTTTCATTTATTTCTCAGCTTCAATGAATATGCCTCAAATATACAGATTGTACCACACATGTGGTTTGAGTGCTTAAAGAGAACTTGTGTGATTTTCTTGCCTTCATGAACAGACATGTTTCTGGAGCCCTTTTATGAAATCACTTTCTCCTCATTTTGCCTTAGGCTACTAGAATTGCTGGGCCAGCTTGTTCCAGTTTAAATCGATTGAAACAGTTTCTTTCCACGCTTGATAGATGTTGTTTAATTTCATATCAATCAACCAGGCCCCCTTTTCCTCATGACAATCCTGATTTATTCCTTGGGTGGCAAAGCCTTACATGGATTGCTCGGCAATTGCCGGAGCAGAAATAATTTCACAAATGAGCTAAATTTACCTCAGACTAGGCAAAGTAATCATTCAGAATGAATGAAAATGGCTGGATATTGCTGATATTGACTTCTAATCACAGATCATCATGTGTCATTTTCTGGTTCAGTTTCACAGAAAGCTGCTATTTTGTGTCATTGTCCTTTTTATTAAAATGGCTAAAGCCTGTGGTAAAACAATTGAATCTGAATATGCTTCTTTGGTGGAACGCATGATATGTGAGATGTTAACACAACATGCCACGTATATTCATGGATTAAATCGAAGCATTCATATCGCATTAATGCCATCAGTTATAATTTCAAAGCAGCTCTGAATTAAGACATCCTCTCCATTTTTTGTGAATATTTAGGCTTACACTGTAGTCTGCTAAATTAGGCTATCATGAGTTTATTAAATATTTATTTTAAAAATATAATTCTTTCAGACAATGACCAATTGATCACATAATGAATCCAGCACAAATTAAATATGGACTCTAAGGGGTTCCTACTTAACACGAGATTGTATTTCTGTTACCTTTGGTATAAATGCTGGTACTGTCTCAACATGCTTCTCAGTTGAGCAGAGAGAAGGATGCTGAGTAGGTATGGGGTTTCATTATCAGCAGATGAAATTCCAAAAGATTCCAAAATTATTATAGAGAACATGCAGTCCCTTATGAACCTAAAAAGTGCCCATCCAGTGGGCTCACACAATATTTTTTTAGAGCAGAATTTACAGTGGACATTTTACTGACTTGATACTTCCCAAATTTAGTCAGATAAAATCTAAGGGTAAATCTGATTTAAGGTTAAACCTGAGAAGTGTATGTACATTCACAGAATTTGTTGTGTTCCGTGTTTACTGGTATTAAATCCATTCAAATTTGCAGTGAATTTGCATTTATTGAAGGATCATTAGGTCATAATAGCTTTACTGCAAAAGCCCACTTTACAATAGTACATTGTGCATGTGTTTTTAACTATTAGTATAACTATACTTTCTCTTGCAATTGAACCCTCAGATGTAAAAGCATATATAGTTAGAATTCTCTCCAGGGGGAGAGAAATATTTACCGCCGTTTCTTGTTCTTCTCCTGGCTTTTTGATCAAATGGGCGCCATGCTTTCATTTTAAGGCCAAATGACCTGAAATTTGGAACAGGGGAAGCTTAGCAACATAGTCCTGACTTTTTCCATTTTTTTGGCCTTTCATTTTTGCTGGTCTTAGAAATGATTAGAATAAGCTTTTTTGGGTAATAACAGCCTAAAATGTATATTTGCCTCACATATTGCATAATTTGCAATCAATAAGGAATGTCATCTTGTTACTGCATGTCACATTCCGCGGCAGATTACGCCTACAATCACCGGTGTGTCAATTAATTCGGAATCATTCACTTGCAGCTGAATTAAATTCTACAATATCAATTTTTTGCGTAGAATTATTAGACTAAGATTTTGGCGACTCATACAGTTGAAAAGAAGTCTAGCTCAATTCATTGCGAAGCACACTATGGGCTCTAAATTCGTAGACCAGGCACGGCGCCGCGCCAACGGGTTGTGTCCAGGCGTATGTTCTATGTAATTTCTTACCTGGCGTAGCCTGGCGCAAGTACTCCTCTGTCCCGTCTCTGCCCCCCCTTCGGCGCAAATGCCAAAGAAGTCGTGTTTGGGTATTACACAACCGAGTCAAATCTTCACCAATCAAATGAGCTCCTCTCCTTACCTTTAATGTGTTGGAATATAGAAGCCTCTGTCCTATATCTGCATGATGCGTTAATGTTGCATTTTACTTTGCTGCTTCAGGCATGTTGTTTTCTGCACCGCTTACGTCTATATTGGGCATTACAAATGTGAGTTAGCTGGTTAGCGAGGGCATTCGCAAATTATTACCATTAGCGAACTTGAATGGAATTTCAAAACGAAACTACGTCAGATCATTCAAACTTATGAAGTTGGAATGAAAGACGACGGTTGCTCATTGGGAAGAGAAACGATGCATAGCGTCTACACCCTGTTGCTGCTTAAAATTTTGGGATTAACATGCATGGACAACAATGCATGATATGTTACACACTTATTTTCAATATGTGATCTGAACTCAGTACGACATCATAGCAATCAGGCTGTATTCCTTTCCCCCACTAAAAACGATAAAACCTAAGTGACAATAATCGTACCCTAGTATTAAGCTGCTTGGACACGAAACAAATTTTTTGCACGACAGATTGCGTTCAACACAGTGTCTAGGTGTCCGAAAGTCTGACAGGGCTTTAATATATCTCTGTGTTCGACAGTCGCGTGGTTTCAATATAACTCCATGTCCGACAGTCGATTATTGTTTTTAATTTCTTCAAATCTACTGACTCTTTTAGATATTAAACATGAATGTTTTCATAAGAGGGCTCAGTTCTTCAAGATGAGTACCAAGAATTTCAATCAATGATTCTGTTTAAGCTCTGCTCAATATAGTGAATCGACATTGGGGCGGGACAATGTACAATGCCTCCGTGTCTGACAGCCAAAAAACAAAAGGACGATTAGAACAGATTGATAACGAAATAAAGAATAAAAAGAAACATCAACAGAACATCCAGTGAACACTGCGATTTATTTATTTGCAGGTCGTCTTTTTTGGATGTTCTGTTTGTTGGTGATATTTTTTTTGACATGAAGTATTTAGGATTGCGCGTCGGACAGTCTTCATTGTGCATGCGGTAATTTATTCACACTGTCAATGGTCATGGAATTGATTTGCTCACTGACTACAAGCACTATTTTATCTCTGCTGTGGAAATAAAGTGTGAATCTGTTCAATCCATCTGACTAATTCTCAAAAGAAAGACCGAATAAAGACTGCTGTCTCTCTTCAACGGAAGAAAACAGACAAATAAAAATACCAAGGAAAGTCGATAACTATCAATATGCATTTTGTGAAGGTCGAACACAAACATGGCCAAGTTTGCATGTCTCATAATTCCTAGAACACTCAAAAAATTAGAACTTTTATGACTTTCGGACACAGAGCTATATTGAAACCCTGTCCGACTATCGCGTCTTTGCATTGACTTTCACTGTAATCATTCGTGCAAAAAATTTGTTTCGTGTCCAGTGTTTAAGCGGCTTTCCTGAGCATAGAACGCAAGCATTATACGCACTGCCCGACGCTGAGGCAGTTTGTGGTTGGCTGAGAAAGATGTGAAGTCGTTAATTTGCATCACTGATTCAGCTGCATTGATTAAGCCAGGTTGAGTTTCCATTACGAGTGCCAACCGCCTTTGATCTGACATCAGGACAATCGATATAAATACTATAATTTATGTGCTGATTCAGATAGTTACATTAAACAGTGGTTACTGTTATTATTTATTTACTGTATTGTGATGTGCCTGACATCCTGGAAACCTGCCTGTGAGGTTTCGGTGACGTGTGCGCACTGTGCGCCGGTCAGCCAAATTAGCACTGCTCAGAAAGTAAACCAGGCTGGAGCAGGCAAGCTTTCTGCGCAACTGCAGCGATGACTTTTTCTACGAAATTGTCACTGCGTCTTGATGAATATGTGACACCTCCCCCTACTACGCCGCCACACCCATCTCTGCGCACGTTTGTCTACCAAAGGCTGCGCACAGTGTTGCACCTCACGAAATTACCACTGCATGGGCTGCGTCAAGCTACACCACGCTGCGCCACCCTGCGCTGCGCCAAGAAATTAGAGCCCATTGTCATTAAAATGAACCCCTCATAGTTTGAGTCCGAATGAGAAAGATTTTCCCACCATTTTCCAAGGTTTAAATCATTTTAATTAAGCGATTTTAATTTTGTTTTGTTTCTTTCTTTTTTTCAGTTTTTGTTTTGTTTCCCAAAAAAATGTAATTAAGGCTCCTGTACGGTAGGAAATTATTAGATCGTAACACAGTTACGCTATAACGTTTTCATTTGAAGGGAAAAATTTTGCTTTGATTAAAAATGTTAAATTTAATGTTATTTCATGTCTGTTATTTTCACAAAAAAAAGTCTATTTTACAAGAGAGGCGGGGTGATTTCGAAATAGTCCTTTTTGCATGGCGGCATTTTGATGGGTCCATTTCCGCTTGGGTGAGGGATGGGGAGTGAAATATCCTGCATTTGCTCGCAAATTTTGACTTTTAAGTTTTGTTTTTATTTACTGCAAATGATGTCATATTCTGCCCTCCAAAAACATTTACAGGTATTCAGTTTCTTCCCATAGTCCATAACTACAGATGTTCTTTATATTATCTATAGGCATGAAAAAGTGAATAGGATTGCATACTGTGTTATGATTCTGCCATGCCTGCCTGGATCTTGCCATGTTTTGATATCTGCTTTATTGTTTTCCTGACACTTTGCATTGTCTGACTATTCTTTGTATTATGTATTGTGATTTGGTTACCTTAATTTGTCATGTTTAGTCTTAGTTTACTTTTCCATGTTTTGCGTTTTGCCATATCATATTCCGGTTCATGTTTTCCATTTTACTTTGCACTTTGTCTCCCCCGTACGGCGTACATTTCAGGACATCCTCAGGTCTCAGAGTGAGGTATCAGATGTCAGACAAAATGGGATCATTTGTCAAACCAAGCAGCGTCATTTCTCAGACAAACCTCCGTCAATCCAAACGGTCTCAGGCTTCAAAATAAACGGCGTCAGATGAAACGGCGTCATCCGAAACGGCCTCAATTAAAGCGGCTTCATCCAAAACGGCGTCAGCTTAAGCGTCTTCATCCGAAATGGCGTCAGATTCAACGGGGCTAGCCTTGCTAGCCAACAGTTTGGTGCAGGAATGTCAATAGAAAGTAAATGAATAAATAAACATTATTCTGCTATCTCACTCAGCTAGAGTTGAACCGCGAGCATTTGTTTATATACCAAATATAGCTACTCCTTAGCCTTCATTCGCTTGCTCATCTTGCTAGTTCGCTAGCCTAGCTAGCCAACAGTTTGGTCCGTTATACTTAATATCACGGTCAGCGAACTAATGTTAGCGAGCTAGCTAGCGAACAGTTATATTTGGTATGACATAAATGACAGCAGTTCACCTCTAGCTAAGTGAGATGGCGGAATAACATTTTTTAAAATTCATTCATTTTTCATTTACTTCCGTGCACCAAACTGTAGGCCAGCTAGGCTAGCAAACTTGCTAGCTAAACAAGCAAACTAACGTTAGCAAGCAGTATAATGTAATACATGCGAAACGTCATCAATATTTAACACTGCGGTCAAGCTATCACCAGTTCGCATAACGACGATCAAACTATCACCGCTACAAATTTTCTACGCAAATACAGTGTATAGCGCGGTACTATGGTCACGTAATTCGCGTGTATTACATTATACCAAATATAACTGCTCGCTAACGTTAGTTTGCTTGTTTAGCGAGCAAGTTTGCTAGCCTAACTGGCCTACAGTTTGGTGCACGGAAGTAAATGAATAATAAATGAATTTTAAAAAATGTTATTCCGCCTTCTCACTTAGTTAGAGGTGAACTGCTTTCATTTATGTCATACCAAATATAACTTCGCTAGCTAGCTCGCTAACGTTAGTTAGTTAGAATAATGTTTATTTATTCATTTATTTTCTTTTGACATTCCTGCACCAAACTGTTGGCTAGCAAGGCTAGCGCACTTGGTAGCTAAGCAATCAAACTAACAGTAGCAAGGTTGCTACCGTATACTTCCGTTTCTTTCAAAATAAAATGTTATGTCTTGTTTTACGACCGTTTTGTGTGATGACTTTCATTTTTAAGCCGTTCAATCTGAGGCCGTTTCGGATGAAGCCGTTTTGGATGAAGCCGCTTAAACTGAGGCCGTTTCAAATCACGCCGTTTATTTTTAAGCCTGAGACCGTTTGGATTGACGGAGGTTTGTCCGAGAAATGACGCCGCTTAGTTTGACAAATGATGCCGTTTTGTCTGACACCTGATACCTCACTCTGAGACCTTAGGATGTCTTAAAATGTACACCGTACCCCCGTCTGGTCTCACGTCTTGTCATTGCAATCTGCCTCAGTTTTGTGTTTTCACTCTTCGGGTGATTTATTGGATTCTGGTTTCTAATCTTCCTTCCGATCTCGTTTACTGGCTTCTCTCTTCTTTTCTATCTACTAACAATACTAACAGTTTATTATTTTCCTCTGAGATTACTAACAACTAACCTTGTATATAAGACTAACTTACTAATGAGCACCAAGGATTTGTATAGCTGCACTTACTGATTGACTAACAACCTCTCAGCACTCGCCCTGTTCTAGTCTCCGCCTCCTTCCCTATCCCTAATTATCTCTGCTGCAGTTTTCTGTGGATCTCCACTTATACTTTGTGCTTTCCTTTTCTTTAAACTATACACTTTAGTACTCCTTGACCGGAGCTGTTGTTCTGTTCATAGGTTTGTCTTGTGATCCCTGTCTGCGTTTTGGCTACAGCCAAATTCATGTAATTAGTTTATTCCTCATGTGTCTCTCCCTGATCATTGTTACCATTGATTGCACCTGTTCTCCCTGGTCATGTGTTTACCCCGGATGTGTATATAAGATGTTAGAGGTGTTGGTGGGCCAGTAGGTGGCGATCTTCCCTCTGGCGGGACAATCCCCAATCCCCCAGTGCAGTGACGGGGACACTGTACTGAAGGAGACGCCGTCTTTCGGATGAGACGTTAAACCGAGGTCCTGACTCACAGTGGTCATTAAAGATCCTATGACACTCTTTGATAAGAGTAGGGGGTTCCCCGGTGTCATGGCTAAAATCCCAACCTGGCTCTTTCGATCTGCCGCCTAATCATCCCCTGATCTAATTGGCTGTGCAATTCCTCTGTCCCTCCCCACCTCCTCCACCAGGGCTCCCTTGAAAAAGAGATTTCAATCTCAACGGGACTTCCCTGGTTAAATATGGGTTAAATAAAAAAATTAAAAAGATTTCTGTTTGGTGCACTTTCTTGTCAGATCGTTTTCCTCAGTCTTCTCGTGCTACGTTTCTTGCCTTGATTACTCAGTTTTTATCTTTTTGACTGGATTGCCCGACTTTTGATTTTTGCCTTTGTGAGTTTTGGATTACTGTTGCATCTGTGTTTTTTGACCTTTTTCTGCCCAACCTCAATTTTGTGGATTGCTGCCCTGATTACGATTCGGACTGTCCTTTGGCTTATGAGTTGCTTCTCCCTCAAACCTTCGCCTGTGTACCGGATCTGTTTCTGCTGACTATGATTTTTGTGATTGGTGCCCTGGTTACGAACTCTGCTCTGTCCCATTGGAATTTGAGTTTTGGATTGCGGACTCTGTACTGTTGCTTTTTTCTCTGCGGGGGTTATGCCCCTTATTAAATAAAGCTCCTCATTTTTGCAATCCCGTGTCCTCGCATTTGGTTCCAGATCGCTACCTCACATACTGTCCAGGTTATATACCAGCCTATTGAATTCTCGGACAGGTAGTAGTCCCCTGAAACCCTGATTGAAAATAAATGGATCAGGCAATGGTTGGATGGCATGTTCTCAACGTGAGAAGGCAGTTTAGTTCTTCAGGTTTCTATATCAAAACAGAAATTATACTGTAGAACCAGTCAGTTGCACCCCACCAGGAGCATGTGAATTTTAATCAATTGCCTGACATTTCTTGTTCAATTTTATTAGCTATATATTTTACATTAGGTGGAGCGGTGGATCATGGTTTCTGGTGATGTAATCTTTACAAAATACATGTACCAAAATATGTACGATAATTGGTTAAAGTGTATTTACACCCTTAAAATTACTTGGAGGACACTTTTTCTTTTGTCACATTTGCAGTGGAGCTGTAGCATATTACTGCCATGGAGGGGCCAGTGGCATGCCAGTGCAGTTACTGTCCTGCTCCAGTAGAGGACTGAAACTGAAACTGCATAGTAAATGTCTACCCGACTCAACAGGACTATCAAACGTTAGAATTCTGGGTCATTTCTATGCTTTTGGGTAAATACCAGCCCCAAATACCAAAATTGCATTTCAGTTAGGCTAAATCTCTATGTAATTCTTTTAAAAATGCTGTGGCCATTTCTGAAATGCGATTTTAGCGACAAAGTAGACACTGGAAAGTGTGTTTCTGGTTTTGCCATTCAATCCGTCCAGTTTTTCAGAGTGTCGAAGTTCGTCGATCCCGGGATGGGTTGTTGCTGTGCCTCAGAAATGGGACTGAACATACAAGTTGTACCTTGCGACTTATACTGTATAGTAGCCTAACTGTGTCTATTTATTGGGCCCTGCTCATCAGGGGTGTTTTTTAGAATATTAATATGAGTTATGTTTTACAATGACTAGCTCTCACAAATCCGTTAACATTAGGAAATATAAGATAATGGAGGAAATCCTAAAATATTGTCTGCGTAAACCTTATTTTATTTATTTGGTTTATTACTCACAGGGACCTTGTACAAAAAACATTAATCATAACAGAAGAGATGCTTTGTACCAGAGGGGTTTGCATGAGGGGTTAAGGCACATTACATATAGGCCTGATTTATGAAAATGGCACATGCGTGTCTGTGTGTGTGTGTGTGTGTGTGTGTGTGTGCGTGTGTGAGTGAGTGAGTGACATACAGTCATGTGAAAAAATTAGGACACCCTATTAAATAGTCAACTCTTTATTATGAAATGTTCACATAACAATGTCCAATCTTGTTTATATTTGTTTCAGGAAAAGAAAGTGATTTAATTGTAATCAAACAACATAAATTAACACATTTTTAGTCATTAAACAAAACATATGAACAACAATGCATATTTAAATGGAGGAACAAATTAGGACACCCCCACATATTTTCCCACATAAAATGGTTATAATCTCACACAGGTGTGTCAGATCAGGAGCACATGATCAGAACATCGTTACTCAGTATTTTGAAGGAGGCTTGCCTATTTACACCTCAGACATTTAGTTTGGTGTGCCCCTGTCTGTTGAAGTGAGACTGAGCACCATGGTGAGATCCATAGAGCTGTCTGAGGCCCTCAGAAAGAAGATTGTGGCTGCTTATGAGTCTGGTAAGGGATTTAAAAAGATATCAAAGGAATTTGACATCAGCCATTCCACCATCCGGAAGATTGTTTACAAGTGGAGGACATTCAAAACAACTGCCACCCTGCCCAGGTCTGGCCGTCCAAGCAAGTTCACCCCCAGAGCAGACCGCAAGATGCTAAAAGAAGTCATCAAAAGTCCTAAAATATCATCCCGGGACCTACAGCAGGCTCTCGCTACTGTCGATGTGAAAGTGCATGACTCTACTATCAGAAAGAGACTACACAAGTTTGACTTTCATGGGAGGTGTGCAAGGAGGAAACATTTGCTCTCTAAAAAGAACATTAAGGCCAGACTGAAGTTTGCCAGAGAGAGCATCGACCAAGACCAGGTCTTCTGGAATAATGTTCTTTGGACAGATGAGTGTAAAGTTGAATTATTTGGACAGCAGAACAGAAGACTTGTTTGGCATAAACTAAATACAGCATTCCAGGAAAAGAACCTCATACCAACTGTGAAGCATGGAGGTGGAAGTGTCATGGTTGGGGGATGCTTTGCTGCAGCAGGACCTGGCCAGCTCACCATCATAGAATCCACCATGAATTCTACTGTGTATCAGAGGGTGCTTGAAGAATATGTGAAACCATCTGTCAAAAAATTAAAGCTGAAGCGGAACTGGACACTGCAACATGACAATGACCCTAAACATACCAGTAAATCCACCAAGGACTGGCTGAAAGTAAGAAGTGGAGAGTCCTGAAATGGCCCAGTCAAAGCCCGGATCTTAATCCCATTGAGATGCTGTGGGGTGACTTGAAACGGGCTGTGCATGCAAGAAACCCCTC
This sequence comes from Gymnothorax reevesii, assembly GCA_029721435.1. Taxonomy (NCBI): domain Eukaryota; kingdom Metazoa; phylum Chordata; class Actinopteri; order Anguilliformes; family Muraenidae; genus Gymnothorax; species Gymnothorax reevesii. The sequence goes on from CM056573.1 coordinate 111,944,300, forward strand.
AAACATCTCACAGCTGAAAGAATTCTGCATTGAGGAGTGGGGCAAACTTTCCTCAGATCGATGTCGGAGACTGGTAGATGGCTACAAGAAGCGTCTTACTGAAGTTATTTCAGCCAAAGGGTGTAACACTAGTTATTAGGGGGTAGGGTGTCGTAATTTTTTCCTCCATTGAAATTCACATTTTTGTTCATATCTTTTGTTTGATAAGTAAAAATATGTTAATTTATTTTGTTTAATTACAATTAAATCACTTTCTTTTCAAAAAATAAATAAAAACAAGATTGGACATTATTAAGAAATATTCACATATTAAAGTGTTGACTATTTAATGAGGTGTCCTAATTTTTTCACATGACTGTATATCTTCTTCAATACAACATGTACTCTTTATGCAGATCGTTGACATGAATGTCCCCACTAACCACAAATTAAGTGGAGAAAATGGAGTGGTATGACAGCTCAATGGGTGGTTCTGTGATCCCACAGTAAAATGGACTCGAGTTTGGTTCCCATCGCAATGCCCACGAGTGAATCTACACTACTTTATGGTTATTTTATAGCTGACTGATTTTTTTTTAGCTTTATAGACATAAGCAGCAGTACCTGAAAATGACAAACAAACTGCATGTTTTTAGTATTTCTGCATTTTTCTAAAACACATAATGCATGAATTGGACAAAAAAGGCACCAGTATCCTGATCCAGCATGACATGAACATCAATTTTTCTGGATATATTAAAATTAATATTTGTGGCAGCTGGTAAGACAAAAATTGGGGAAGAAAATTGGGGCATAAATCACAAGGTAATCATGTACAAATAGGTGAAATTAGACTCTACTCAACCCTTTGTGAATTGAGACATAAAACTTGAACTTTTTTGATTCAATAATTGTTAATTCATAGAAAAGTTTTTAAGCAAAAGTAAATCAATGATTTTGTGATCACATTGAAATTAAGGTCAATTTTGTTATACAAAGCTGAATCATATACTTTTGATATTACAGAATTTGGCATTAGTTTTACTCTGAAAAGTACTTATAACATCAATAATAGCAATGCGCAACATTCCAGGAAAAGGCTAATACTACGAATCACAATGAAACGCATGATATGCAAAGGAGAGGTAAACACTTGAATCCAGTGAACAATAGAATTGTCTGCAATTTAAGGCAGTACACATTGAAAACAAGATGTGTCAATGTGGTAACATATTTAGCATAATTAATATGCAGACAGAATAGTAGTGCAGAATGCAAATAAGTGTTTTAAGGCTGTTATTATGTAGTTACAGACTAGGAAGCACTTGTTTATGCTGTACGTATTGTTGCTTGCAAACCATTCAAGTCAGAGGATATAATTGCAATGTCGTCTGAAACCTCCCCCACCCATGCAGTCTAGAAAAATAAAGAAAAACTGGTTAAAAGAAGAATCTGTGAGCTTACGCTCAGGACCCAGACGCGAGAAGCAAATAATCCAAAAAGCTTGTGCTTCATTGGGAATGGGGATGAACCCCCGCAGAGCAGGAGGCAACAGTACAAAGTCCACAATCCAAAAAATCTGAATCCCAGGGACGTATTCAAAGTTGTAACCAGGTCAGCAAACGCAAAACTCGTGGTCGGGCAAAAAAGGTTCGATACACAGATGCAAACAAATCCAAGTCAAAGCCAAAATTGTAATCAGGGACGGTTCAGTCAGAAGAGAATCACAGAGTACAAGGCAGAAACAATCGCAGCACAGGTAAACCAAGAGAAACGTTCTGACAAAGAGCTGGCTGTGAAATGACTGCTTAAATACGCAAACGGGAAGTCACATGCTACAATGGGAAACAGGTGAGCTGGATCGGACTAATTACAAAGGAATGAACAAGGGAAAGTTCCTAACTGCATGAAATTGGCAAAAGCCAAAACGCGGACAGGGATCATAAAGACAGCCTATAAGCATATATACGGCTCCGGTTAGGGAGTTCTAATGTGCACGGATAAGGAGGCAGAACAGAGTTCAACAAGTGCGGAGGTTCCGCTGAAACTGGAGCAAAGTAGATTGAGTAAAGCCAAAGGGGTGGAGACTAGAATAGGCGAATTCTGAGAGCTTGTTAGTCAATTAGTAAAGTGCAGCTACACAATCCCTAGTGCTCGTTAGTAACTTAGTATTATATGCAATGTTAGTTTGGGTTAGTAATTTTAACTATAATAATAAAATGTTAGTACTTGTTAGTAATGTAGAAAAGGTGAAGGAAGCAAACGAGATTGGAAGGAATGATTGAAATCCCAGAAACCATGAAATCACCCGAAAGTGTGGCACGCAATACTGGGGCTGTGAGCAATCGCAAGACATGAAACTTCATCCATTATTTAAAGTGCACCTATTATTGTTTTTCATTATTTTAACTCCTTTTTGCCGATGTAGATGCCAGCGGATATGAAGATGCAAATTTATGCACGCAGTTACACTATTCTATCACTAGTAGGTACACCCAGATCAGTTATTGAATATTCACTAGCAAGCCGAGCTCGAAGACTGTTAAGAATATGGACGAGTTCACTCCCATCCCTGTTTTTCAGGAGTTGGGTGAATTAAACACCTCGCCTAAGCCTGATGTGCAAACTGCTCAATACAGAAAAATTGTTATCCCCTAGAGTAACCACTTCAGCTACAGAGAGCCAATGGTATCCCAAATAGTAGTTAAAGGTGACCGAATAGGCTATTTTTCCAAGTTTATATTTTTGTCTTTGACTCCCCTACAGTACTCCTGACCGAATAAAGTAAAAAAAAAAGGTACTTATTTCGCCATCCTCAAAAACCCCAATTTGTAGTCTCTGCCTGAAACGCATCATTAGTGTGGCTCTTCCCCTATGGCCCCGACTGCCCGTGTGCCCACTTTCTTCTGACTGGCCAGCTCTGTGGAGGGCGGGATCTAGGCGGGACGAGGCAGCAGAACGTAGTTTTCCTGGTCCGGCTCCAGAGTGAAACTGACTACGGGCATATTTTGCAATCTAACGCAGTACATGTGTATAGATCTAATGAAATTATCTTGTTCTAATAAATGCAACGGTGAAAATAGAGGATGCAGAGCGAAAGTCTGGGAGCTCAAGAACAAATTCGCTATCGGCTACAGTTTGCTACGGCCACAGTTGGTGAGAACAGCGGTTTTTCTACTTCTTAGCTAGGATGCAGGGAAAGCTAGAATCCAACCCATATAGACACATTTGTAGAACGGGTCGGTATGCCCAAGTATAGACCGGAGACCGTAGAAATCCGGTGGGTCCGAGTTAAGAGGGAAACTTGGACAGTGAGGAGCAGCTAAAAGTGGACCAACAGCTTATGGACTGCTTTGGTGTGTATTACGACCCGCTGGTTCGTGTGCATTGCTGTGGTGTGTTGTTAGCATAGAGAAACGAACAGCTTCCGCGCTGGTATATGATGGAAGGGCGAAAGCTCCAAGCTAAACGGCCTTTTCGGAAATTGCCCGTGTTAATGGTCACTCACTGAATATATATGGTACATTGTGAAAAATATGACAAAAAAGTCTGCAAAGTTGATCAGCTGAAAGCCTATATCAAGCTTTGGTTTACTTATTGCTTCGGAATGACCAGCTTTTCCTCAAGAAAAATGGGCGCATTATGGATAGAGAGCGAGAGCTGGACAGAGCTCCGGTTATGTCATGAACATAATACAGGTTTCACACACCGTCAGGTCCGTCTGCGTGAACCGTTGCTTATGTGGAGCTAGCGAATCGTTCACTTTCACATGAAAGAATTTAATATTCAATCGATGCCAATGCAGAGAAATCGTTTGTTATACCGGACACATTATAGCCTGTGCGCTTCCCTGTTGCTTTCACCAGTAGTATCAGAGAGCTTGCCCAGATATTGGAGATGTATCAGGCTGACCTCAGTCATGGAAAAGTAAAGTGATCGTTTCATAAGCACCCAAAAACGCACCCCAAGCTCTGCAAAATCTACGTCTGGTCTAACTGCAGCCCAACTCGGCAGACACATACAGCACCTCTCCGTTTAGCTTCAACTGTAATGGCTTCAATCAGGGAACGTTATGATGAAACTGTGACATTGATACTTACTGAAGTAACGCAAGCATACCGATCATAATTGCTGCATATAAGTTAACCAGAAGCATTTTTAATTGGCAGAGCATGCGAACTAAATGCAGTAGCTGATAAGCAGTGATGACTTTGAATGTAATCTGTTGGGCGAAAAATTTGTTTCGCGTCCGATGAGAGAGCGGCTTGACGTGCCCATAACGCCTGTATTTGTGTCTTTGCATTGACTTTGAATGTAGGCTAATCTGTCCTGTGAAAAATTTGTTTCGTGTCTGATGTGAAAGCAGCTTTATGGATAGTGCCCAACAGCTATAGAGAGCTTGGTTGTGTTATGAACATAATACAGGTTTTGCAGACCATAAGTTCCGGTAGTGCAGACAACTTGCTTATGTGGAGCTACCAAATTGATCACTTCTACAGGAAAGAATTACCTTTTTAATCTCCGCCTTTTTCGTCTTTATAAAATGTTGTGGCTAATAAAAAGAGGGATGAAATTATGTCAAGGTAGTGCAGAGAATTTATTTATAAACCCGTAGAACTTCTGTGTTTCGCATTGCTTTCATGGTAGCACCAGAGAGCTTGCTCAGACATTTGTGAAGTATGAGGCTGATCCCGGTCATGGATAAGTGAAGCGATCACTAACTAGTGGCTACAATCGGGCAGCGTTATGATGAAACTGCCACATTGATGCTTACCGAAGTAACACAGCATACCGATCAGAATTACTGCATATAAGTTAACCAGGAGCATTTTTAATTAGCATGACACGCAAACTAACATGCAGTAGCTCGTAACCAAGCGGTCATAACCACAGAGACAAACCCTGGCAATGCAGGTTTTACAGATAGCAAGTTCTGTTACTGTGAACAGTTGTACAAACCATCCAAATTACAAACAAGTATCACAAGTAAGCTTCAAATGAGGTTTATGTTCACATACCTTCTGTAGAATTTCCCCTGATATCACTCTTGCTTATTTAGGGCACAAACATCAGCAACAGTAACTTGGCGAGATTAGCCGCTGAGCTACAGCCACAATCAACTGGCTATCACGTCAGATTGGCTTATGCAGTAAAATTAAATTACAGCTTCTGTGTCTGTGAGTCTCGGACAGTCATGACCAATACAGGCTTTATCTTCAGATATTTTACAAAGCCTGCGTTTGAAGCCAGTTGTTAGTATTAACCATCGCTAATGGTCCTGCTATCAACCCGTAACATGTTAGCTTCACTTACATTATTTGCTGTTATGTGGTTACTTACAGTTTGTGGCTCAGAGCGCTTGATCAATGCAACTGCTTCAGGTTTTGTAGTTTCATGTAGTTCCTCCCAGACATCTTGACAGGGAAGGCTTTGCATATTTCAGCAAAATATTTGCCAAACACAATATTCTGCATGTACGACAACAACATGGCATAGTAGTAAAAGAGACTGAGTGCTTAACTGGCCTGCCTGCTGGGCAGACCTGTCACTCACTGAAAATATATGACAAAAAAGTCTGCGAAAAAGTTGATCAGCTGAAAGCCTCATATCTCAAAATCTAAAACTATCGATCCCAAATTTTATTTATTTTTTTAAACCAAATTTTGTTGTTTTTTGGTATGTAAAAAACTTTTAGGATTACTTGAGCGGTTTTTATGCATTAATAAAATTGTCAACCTGGTCAGCACTGACCCGAGCGAATGTTGTCATTTATTTTAAGCTGAAATTCTGATTTTGTTAGCTAATATTGGTTTTCTTCCGCAGAAATGTGAAGAAGTGAACCATGGCAAGTAAAAGAACAATATATACAACCAAAAATAATAGTCCTACTTTATTTAAATGTGCTTGCAATTATAAAGGTATTTGTGTCAAACAGCTACAATTGATTCATATTCAGTGGATATTATCTTGATAATTACCATTTCATTCAAGCTGAGTTATTGAAAGGTATTTAAACAAACTTGTTGTTTAACTTATATAAGTTGTAATTTTCATACAATAGTTTGACTGGTATGAGTTGCAGAAATCAGTCAAAATTGTTACTTTAGGGGGGCGCCCCTGTGGCTCATCAGTCCAAGCGCGCGCACCATAAAGGCTGTGTCCCTGTCGCGGCGGCCCAGGTTCAACTCCAGCTCGGGTCATTTCCTGCATGTCTTCCCCATTCTTCTCACCAACCTTCCTGTCTATCTCCATTGTATAACTATCAAATAAAGGAAAAAAAATCTTTCAAAAATTTTGTTAGTTTACGTTACTTTAACATTTATATAAAAGAAACTACTTGTTATACTTCTTTTGTATTTGGTATATAATTTCATTTTTAGAGTACCAAGCATTAAATAAAGTGTCAACTAGATTTTCATTTCATTGTTTGTGTTATTAAGGAAAACAAATTTTCAGTTTCACACTTTTCTACATATACGGAGAAATGTGAAACTTCCATATATTTTAAATCCCATACATTTCAAGTATAAATAAAAGTAGAGAGTTTATCCTTTCAAATGAGCTATTGATCATTAAAATAGGAGCAGTATTAGATTTTTTACATTTTTAAAAATTCAGGTCAGTTCTGACCCACGTTTCACATCAACATAAGTGTTTAGGCTTTACTGATGAGGGTTAAGGGATACTTTTCAACTCCATTATAAGGATGTCAAAGAGCATTAATAAATGGTAATTTAAGGTTACAAAATGCTTTTTTAGCTCACCGATGTATTAGTTAACTGTTAATTGTTAGTTCATGCTTATTACTGCATTGATTCATGTACCCATATTGTACATGAATTTTTAAATAGTAATAGTCATGCATTGGTCTTGGTTGTTCAATCAATACTTGGCTTGATTGTTAATCAGTTGAACTTGATGCGGCAAAGGGTGGTGTTACTGAAGGCCTTCTTTACATCTGACGGCAAGCTACTGGTCATCTCTAATGCTTGCTAACACTGGTGCTCAGTCATGATGAGCGGTGAGACTATTAGTTGTACAGATAACATTTCGTTTTGACATCAGTATAAACCAGTGGTTCTTAAGCGCGGTCATGGCAACCCACTGTGCTTGTTGGCTTTTGTTCCAACCGCAATTGCAATCTTTGAATTTTAACAAGCTGTTTTATTTGTCTGAGGTGCATATTAGGTAAATTTTTGTTTGGAGCACTTATTTATCCTCTTCAGCAACATTTGACAAATCTATACATGCCAGGAAGAATAAAAATTTCATATTCACATTGAGATATAATAGAAACTAGCATGAATAACTGCAGAGGGAAACAAATTAACCAAACATGTAATCTATGCAAACAATCAATAGGTTTCTCAATGGTGAAACTGTTCACACATGGTTGCACAAACAATTTATTTGGTGAACATAGAGTCACACCTGTTTCATGTCATCTTCTTTTTCTTAAGTTTAGGCTGATTATTTTGAAAGAACTCAAAACACCTGTAATCAGCAACCTAATTTGGATCTTACTGATTTTTTCAGTCTGATTTATTCAAAAATGTTAAAAGTACTGTTATCTGTTTAAAAAATTTTTTTACCTGAAAATCCTCACAACATAGAAAAATAAGCACAATATGTTCAAGGGTTTTTATTCTTGATGGCACAATGGAAAAGTCACTCAAAATGGGGTTTAAGAAGGTAATTAACTGCTCTAAATATGAAATGTAGCTAATTAAGACTAATTAACAGCTTTTTAAATTTCTACAATTGCAATTCTGGTTGGAACAAAAACCAGCATTCACAGTGGGGTGCTATGACCTAGTTTGAGAACCACTGACTGATGGATTGGATGGAAGGAAGAAAAAAATAATGCTACATTTGACTGATTTTTCAGATTTTTTGCAATTTCGTAATACTGGAGAGTTTTGCCTCTTTGGGCCTGAAGCAGTTATTTGAAACCATGTGAAGGGAAACATTTCAAGTACCTTAAAATTGCATTTTATCACAGTTCTTGAGTGAATGAACAAAGTTACTTTCATCCACTGAAAATTGAGTTTATCATTTCATTTTAATAGCCTTTTGTTTGACTGTGGTGGTTTAGTTAGTCTTATACTTTTTGATATTAGCTTTTATAATAGGCATCCGCTTTATTTTCACTCAGGAGCTGGAATAATAGGTTATCTACGTATATCATTATCTACAGACATTACGTTAAACTATCAAAATTGTATAAGGATTGTGAGACTTCAGTTCACTGAAAAGCATGCCTGTGTAGTGCTGGGTTCCCTTTGTGTCCTGGAGAAAAAAGTTGACCCCCCTGATTGTCACTGTATAATTTGCACTCTGGTTACAACAAAACAAGCTGTTAAAAATCATTTCAGGGTTAAGACCACGTAGTCAGTGAGTTTCCACTCATATGAAAATATCTTAACTGTTATTTCACTTTTAATACATCTTATTGTAGTTTTCTTTTTTCAGTATAAACAGGTCTTGTTTTGAAAACTACCTTGGCCATTCGGGGCAAATATGCTGCAACCACACTCAATGACTGCAACGGCCCAAAACATCTCCAATTGGAGAAATGCGTGCAAAACAAAGAAGATGCAAATTCGAAAACATGCAAACCGCAAAATCAAATACAAGAGAAAAAATCTGCATATCCACGTCAAAACAAATGCGCCGCAACGGCCTAAAAAAATCTCCAATCCCCAATGGAGAAACACTTGTAAAAGCCATGCCGACACAGTGATATGTTTCGGGCAATAGATGTGTGTTTTTCACGAACACAGTCAGATCTTTAGACCAGTGTTATGTCAGTGAACTACTACTGCATAAAACTTTCTTCCAGTTCATTAAACTTGACCAGACTGCAATCAGTTTCGCACATCTTTTTTATGTGGCAACACAATGCTTGCAGCAGGATGCATCTTTCTTATCCCGCAGCTCCATGCACCCCCACGATTCATCCACAGAATTGCGACGTAGCACACTATCTGGAGGCCGATGTGTTTGCTACACGACAGCTATTTTATGTTGCAAGTCATTAAGGTAGAAGAAATGTATGGGCATTGATAGATTAATATATAAGCGGTTATTTTCCTCCAAAGTCATGAAGAAGCAATGGAAGCTACATAAATAGCCTAGTGGCAGCTGGTGAACTGGCAACAGGAGAAGCTCAAACCATCCCTTAAAAGTAATGATTGGTCATGACCTGCTTTCAATCATTCATTTAAATTACCATTACAGAAACTCCAAAAACTCTCAACATTATCAGGTGTGGCCAATTTTCATTAATAACTTATACCTGTCAACAGTCACGCACTCGGCGTGGGTTTTAGTCGCATATTTATGTTCCCCTGCTGTAGTCAGCAATGATTAAACCAATGCATATGTTAGAGATTCTTGTGCGGAATTTAAGTCCTTGTGCATGGAGGATTATCAGTTTCACATGCGCTATGGTGGATTTCTCCTCTAATATTTTGAGACCGATTATGACTCTGGATTGTGACTTCCCATGCTTTTGTTTACTCAGGGGTTTGAAGTAATGCATGTCATTCATGATCGTTTAAATTGTTCAAATGGAATAAGATCATTGGAAGCAATAGAATTGCATAAAGACGTTTCAAATTATCTTATTTTATTTACACGATAATGAAACACATGCATGGTAAATGGCTTTGAGTGGTAAAGTTTTAACTTGCATTGGACAATGTCAAAACAAACTGTGTTCACTGATACAAATCTTCTGAAATGTTTATGAGGCCATGCATTTATGTCCATTGCAGAAGCTAGTCAGATCCTAATGCAGTGCCATCTTCGGGCTTGAAAGTCTCATGCATCCAGTATTGGTAATCAGCGTAATCTTTTACAAATGAAGATTGCGCCGATTTCTCCTGATTTTCTGAATGTATTCATTTTTGTGCGGACTGTCAATGGTGAAATCCCTCAATTCTTTATAATCCCATGTTGCGAAATGTTCCTAAATTGTTTAATTATTTGTTCACACAGCAATGATGAACTTTTTACCATGAGCTTTGCCTTCTCAAACTGCTGATTTTACCCTAAGTCTCAGTTAAATTTCCGTGCCATACTGCGCTACAATGGAAGACTGCAGTATCTGTACATGATAACCTACGGCAGATACTGCAGTTGTCTATTGTAGGGCAGCATAGGCCATGACACACCCCTGGGAGGGAGAAAAGAGTTGACACAGGGAGGTAAGGGAATTTCTGGTTCAAAAGTACCATTGCCCTTCATCCTCTTGAGAGCCAGAAAAAAAAAATAACCAGTCATAAAAAGCAAATTAACAAAGCAGGTTTCTTTCTAGCAGGCTTTTCTCTCTCCTTCAGTACCTGTCGCTCCTGTGGATCCCCAATATCAGATGCTTACAATAGAAACAGACATTTGAACTTTGTTTCCACAAAGCAGCCTGGTACAGTTCAGTTCATTAGAAATGTTACATAACATGTTATATTAGTTATTTTGTATTTTCATTGTCAAAAATTGAGGATGGTGCCAAAAGAACTGTTAAAATCCATCCATCCATCTAGGGAGGTACCAGGTACACTGATCTGATGCTAAAATTTGGAGCTAGAAACAGCGCAGTCTGGTAATTACTCAAGAGAGCAATTGCTCATTTGACAGGGACTAAACACAAATCTGCTTCTTACATGGATGGTGTAGCTATTGCAATCCAGTAAAAACCCTGCCTACATGTAAGAGTACTGTCTGTGGCAGAAAGACGAATGGATCTAGGGTGTGGGTACCAGACTGTGCAGATCATGTGCTTGTTCTAAAAGTACTTTACCGTGAGGTTGGTGGAAACGCAACTTAAAAGTAAAACTGTCATATCTGGAATGCAAGACTATTATACTTCTGTGGTGTGCATATCACAAGTGACACGGTTGCACTTTATTGTAATCCACTGTTATTATTCTCAGCTGTAATTAAAGGAAGCATACTCTCAAATTTTTTCAATGAAAACCCCCATTATAAACCCATCTATTTTGTCCTTATCATGTCTGTAATTTCCTTTGTTTTAGTTTAATCTTACTTTCAGTTGCCATTCTGATTTAACACATTATAATACCTACATTAAAACTGATTTCTGAATATAATTCAAGGTTCATTTCAAATATCCCTCTTTACCGCCATACATCTTCAACTTGTAATAAGAGTCAAACAAACATTAAACATTTTCTATTTCTTTTTTTTACAACCGCTAAAGATGTTTCCATTATGAATGAAATGAATTTTAGCTCATGATCCTCAAACTCATATGGTGTGATTAAACATAAAGTAGCTCATATTATGTTAGATTCATTGTTCAGAAATATCAGTCTGGCTCATTTGGATAACACTTACAACCGAGCAGGCTTTCTTTTCTGACTCTCAATTTGTCAGATGCAAAATCTCTGCGACATTGTGCGTAACTGCCACAGTGCTGCCTGAGGTGATGTTGTTGCTTTTCATCTTGGATGGATGCTATGCGGCTATAGCGGACTTTGTTAACGGGAGTGTGGTGCACACAGTGAGGCCTTTCCACTTTGCCTGGCATCTTGAAGTTTGCTCACTGGATGGAGCAGCTGTCTCTCTCTCTCTGCCAAACAGCTCTCCACTCCTCACGGAAATAATTGTGCTTTTCCAACATCTCACTTCAAGTATGTGTTTGATGGTGCCTGAGTGCCCACGAAAGTGTGTGTGTGTGTGTTTTTTTTTTAATAAGGGGCTGAGGGGTATTGTTGTCCCCTTCACAGACAGGCGGGCGGACGGGCGACCGGGCGTCCAGCCATTGTCCAGGCCATTTCTCTGTAACCGCTTGGGTTAGGGACTTCATTTTGCGTATGTGGACTCGCTTTGGTGGGTTGGCGTGCCTTATCCAGGTTTTGTACCACAATGACCTTTCACTCTGGCTCAAACACCTTCACCTTAAATTCAGTGTGTTGGGGCGGAGGGGTATTGCCTTTGCTCCCCCAATGCACCTTTTTTGGGTACATTATGCATATGCTCAAAAGTCTGCATACCCTGGCTGGATTTGTAAAATAGATTCCATTTTTTGAAAGCTAACATGAATGGCCAGGAAAAACACCTTTCTTTTATTTCTTTTTAAATTCATATCCAACTGTAGGTCATGTACAAACCCCAAATAGTTGGGACGAGGTGTAAATTGTGAATAAAATCAAATAGCAATGACTTTCAGATCACATGAGCCAATATGTTCTTTTACAATAGAACATTGATAACATTTCAAATGTTGAAACTGGGACATTTTACATTTTTATCAACAAAATTTTCTGGCTCAAAACAGTTGGGACACAGGCAAAAAAAGGGCTGAAAAAGTGATCAATATAAGAGAGAATCAGCTGAAAGAACATTTAGCAAGTAATTAAGTTAACTGGCATCAGGTGTGTAACATGATTGGCTATAAAAGGGATGCCTTAGAGAGGCTGAGTCTCCCAGAAGTAAAGAGGAACAGAGGCTCTCCAACCTGTGAAGGCTTGGTAAAAAAATTGTGGAGGGGACATATGCTCCCCTCCAGACAACATCTATTCCAGGGAAGGCCTTGTGTATTTCAGCAGGACAATGCAAAACCACATACTGCACCTATTAGAACAGCATGGCTTCGTAGTAGAAGAGTCCGTGTGCTGAAATGGCCTGCCTGCCATCCTGATCTTTCACCAATTGAGAACATTTGGCGCATTATTAAACAAAGAGTCCATCAAAGGAGACTCAAAACTCTCCAGCAGCTGGAAGCCTGTATTAAACATGAGTGGGATCAAATTGCAATGGCTAAACTCAAGAAACTTGTCTCCTCAATGCCCAGACGCCTCCACTCTGTGTTAAAAAGAAGGGATGGTACACCATGGTAAACAGGCCCTTGTCCCAACTTTTCTGAGACCTGTAGCAGTCATCAAATTTGAAATGAGCTCATTTTTTGGGTAAAAGTGTAAAATTTCTCAGTTTCAACATTTGCTATGTTATCTTACACGATCTTGCTGCACTTAATTTTGTTTACTTTATTTCCTGATTTTGTTACCGCTTAATTCGGTTGCCCTTCACTTTGTTGCACCCCATTTTTATCGTGTATATTGGCGTCATCCGCTCTATTCGTCCGTCTGTCCGTCCGTCCGTCTGTTAACATTTGCCTTGTCCGCAAATTTGTGTGCAAAGCTTCAGGCCGATCGGGACGAAACTCCACAGGAACATTACCTGGGTCAGGGTCTAGACACCGAATGACTGTTGGCTTCGTCGCTCCAAGGTCAAGGTCACACATCGAGGTCAAAGGTCACATTTATACCAAAATGTTGGCGGCGTATAATGTACCAGCTCCTGGTGCTCTTGTTTTTGTTGGTTTACTTCATGTTCCTGCCCCTTTGTTACACTTGACCTGTTACTCCTTTTGTCGCACTTATTTTATTTTAGTGCCCTTTTTGCACTTGACTTTGCGCTTAACCTTGTTGCCATTTTTGTTCACTTACCCTTGGCCTTTTGTTATTGTTATAGATCTGTAACAATCTGTAATAATGGAAAGTGTTCTGTCTTAAATTGTCAAAGTGTTACTGTTAGCACTTGTACTTGTCTCCTAGGAGCTCTGCACTTTTGTACTGATCCTGCACACTTCTGTACGTCGCTCTGGATAAGAGCGTCTGCTAAGAACCTGTAATGTAATGTAATGTATCTCTGTTTTATTGTGAATAAAATACTGGCTGGTGTGATTTGAAAGACATTGCGTTTCGATTTTATTCATAATTTTCATTTTGTCCCAACTATTTCGGAATTTGGGTTGTATAATGGCACAATCATCAAATAAAACATAGCATTAAGGGAAAAAATGAAATGCCCCCTGTTCAAAAATGCGTATACCCTTAGTTCTTAATACCGGGTATTGCCCCCTTAGCATCAATAACAGCATACAGTTTTTTGGGATAGTTGTCAATGATGCCCCTAATTCTCTCAGGTGGTATTGCAGCCCCTTCTCCTTGGAAAATGCCTCTAGCTCTCGCAAATTCTTTGGCTGTCTTGCATTAACTGCAATTTTGAGAACTGCTGGACTTTTTCCTGGCCTCAGCATTATCATTGTTCGGATTAAGATTGATACGAGTGTTAGGCAAATCTCATTCTTCTGCGTCAAACTCAGTAAAACACTTTTCAGTAACGTCATTTGTACAGTCGCTCAAACCAGCTCCAAGAGAGCACATTGAGGGCAGCAAAGACCAGTCCTTTTGCAGGGCAGGTCCATGATAACACGTTACAGTAAAAAATTGCAAAGCAGAAAAGAATTGCTCGAGCTCCTATTCCAGTATATACAAGAAACTTTTCACACTAGCTAGATATATTTACAATCGTATCTAAAACAGGCAAAAAAATTGGTAACAAAATGACATGACCGTAACTGCCATCCATGCTTAGCCAGCAGACGTAAGTTTTCCATCCTCATTTTGCAGATATAAAGTTAACATTAGCTAGCTATTGATTATGTCATCTGCAGTGATCGCAATTTCAACGCTCAAGTTCGACCCATTTCAAGCACGTTCTGAGCACTTTGTTTTCGCTAGCTTACTAGCTAATAATAGCACAAAGGAAGCTGTGAATGATATTACAAGATGTGCTAACGATATCCTGCAGCTTGCTATTATTAGGTATTTAGCTTGCAAACACACAATGCACAGAAGTGAACAGAGAGCCGTGAATAGTAGCATTTCACTACTTAGCCAGGTCAGCATTGTACAGTTCAGGACTGGGGCAGACACTGACAATGAGCTATAAACAACAACAGCTGTGGCAGTATGCCAGTTTGGCTTGTGATGTTTGCTCTGCTATAAAGCTAATTTCTCAGCATGCACTGCGTTGACCTAGATATGCACAGAGCCATAGAGAGAAATGCGTCAACCTCACTGACAACAATTGACCTTTTTTTTTTTCGGTAAGAGTTGAGTGTTAAATTAGAGTAGACTCGGTCATGATGCAGCTGAAAAGTCACAATCATAATTCTTTAAATTATTTTTTTCAGCTTTAATGTCTTGTGCTTACATTTCAGCAGTTTTTGTGCATTTCTTCGGCAATTTCTCTTGCCTCTCAGTTTCCAAGCACCTTCATTTTATAAGCCAACCTCTAACTTTTCTCGCTGAAGCAAGCACACAAATTTTCTTCAGAAAATTTAGCCTTTTCAACAAACCCAAAAGCAGTGAAGTTGGCACGTTATGTAAATCGTAGATAAAAACAGAATGCAATGATTTGCAAATCCTTTTCAACTTATATTCAATTGAATACACTGCAAAGACAAGATGTTTAATGTTCAACTGAGAAACTTTTTTTTTTTTTTTGCAAATAATCATTAACTTAGAATTGAAAGCCAGCAACAAATTGCAAAAATGTTGGCACAGGGGCCTTTTTACCACTGTGTTACATCGCCTTTCCTTTTAACGACACTCAGTAAACGTTTGGGAACTGAGGAGACCAATTTTTGAAGCTTTACAGGTGGAACTCTTTCCCATTCTTGCTTGATGTACAGCTTAAGTTGTTCAACAGTCCGGGGTCTCCGTTGCCGTATTTTACGCTTCATAATGCGCCACACATTTTCAATGGGAGACAGGTCTGGACTACAGCCAGGCCAGTCTAGTACCCGCACTCTTTTACTACGGAGCCGTGCTGTTGTAACACGTGCAGAATGTGGCTTGGCATTGTCTTGCTGAAATAAGCAGGGGCGTCCATGAAAAAGACTTTGCTTGGATGGCAACATATGTTGCTCCAAAACCTGTATGTACCTTTTAGCATTAATGGTGCCTTCACATATGTGTAAGCTGCCTTGCCTTGGGCACTAATACACCCCCATACCATCACAGATGCTGGCTTTCGAACTTTGCGCCTATAACAGTCTGGATGGTTCTTTTCCTCTTTGGTCCGGAGGACACGACGTCCACAGTTTCCAAAAACAATTTGAAATGTGGACTCGTCAGACTACAGAACACTTTTCCACTTTGCATCACTCCATCTTAGATGAGCTTGGGCCCAGCAAAGCCGGCGGCGTTTCTGGGTGCTGTTGATAAATGACTTTTGCTTTGCATTGTAGAGTTTTAACTTGCACTTGCAGATGTAGCGACGAACTGTAGTTGCTGACAGTGGTTTTCTGAAGTGTTCCTGAGCCCATGTGGTGATGTCCTTTACACACTGATGTCGGTTTTTGATGCAGTACCGCCTGAGGTCACGGGCATTCAGTGTTGGTTTTTGCCCTTGTCGCTTACGTGCAGTGATTTCTCCAGATTCTCTGAACCTTTTGACGATATTACGGACCGTAGATGATGAAATCCCTAAATTTCTTGCAATAGCTCGTTGAGGAATGTTGTTTTTAAACTGTTCGACAATCAGCTCACGCATTTGTTCACTACGTGGTGACCCTCGCCCCATCCTTGTTTGTGAATGACCGAGCGTTTCAGGGAAGCTGCTTTTATACCCAATCATGGCACCCACCTGTTCCCAATTAGCCCGTTCACCTGTGGGATGTTCCAAATAAGTGTTTGATGAGCATTCCTCAACTCTGTCTTTTTTGCCACTTGTGCCAGCTTTTTTGAAACATGTTGCAGGCATCAAATTCCAAATGAGCTAATATTTGCAAAAAATTACAAAGTTTACCTGCTCGAACATCAAGTAGCTTGTCTTTGCAGTGTATTCAATTTAATATAGGTTGAAAAGGATTTGCAAATCATTGTATTCTGTTTTTATTTACGATTTACACAACGTGCCAACTTCACTGGTTTTGTAGTTAATCATAGGCTTGACTCAAAAGGTACGTTTTCAGCCTGCTCTTGAAGACAGAGAGTTTGTCTGAAGCCCGAATTTGTCTTAGTTCCATAAAATTGGTGCTTTGTAAGAGAATGCTTTGCATCCGATTGTAACTCCTAATATATTTGGAATTTTCAAGTATTCAGCACCTTGTGAATGAAGTAATCTTGGGGGAGGGGGGAATAAGGAATGAGAAGACTGCAAAGATATTCTGGGGCTAAGTCATTTAGAGCTTTGTAAGTTAGCATTAGTATTTTGTATTCAATTCTAAATTTTATGGGCAGACAATGAAGATTTTTGAGAACTGGGCTAATGAGATCATATTTCTTAGTCCTAGTCAGAACCCGAGTGGCAGCATTCTGCACTAATTACCTCCACCAGGAGGTTATGTTTTTGGCAGCGTTCGTCTGTTTGTTTGTTAGTTAGCAAGATAAATCAAAAAGTTATGCACCAATTTTTATGACATTTTCAGAGAAGGTGAGTATAAAGTCAAGGAACAGGTGATTAAATTTTGGCATATCTAGGCCAAAGTACAGGTGAGATATATGCCAAAGTTCAAGATTTCAAGTCTGTCCGATTGGCTAGTTGCACAAGATGGTGCTGTGTACATTCTGAAATACGTTGGTAAGCTTAACTACTTCCGGTTTGCTTCTGCTACTGATCAATCTCCATCAGATGATGAGCAGATGACAGGTATATCATCCCGAAAATTTGATTTTAGCTATTGCCATATTCCCAGGATTTGGCTTAATTTACCATGAATGATGTTCGCATGATTTGTCTCGATTACCTTTTACTGATGTTTGCTCATTGGCACTCCTAATGAGGCATTTGCTGCTCCAGCAAGAAACAGGAGGATTTCTAACTAGGAACACATTTCCAGCCGGTCCCACTGATGAGTGATTAACTGGCTTTAAGTGAAAGATAAAATACGTGAAAATATCTGATAATTAATTTGTAAATAATCCATAACTTCGAAATGCTGTTTCATAAATCTAACATCCGAACCACGCATATTTTAATATTGTCGATACTTCGTTTCCTTTCCCACTCGGCGTCAGTTGCACTCTCAAGTCCATCACATCTAAAGCTATGGTTAGCTGAGCACATCTAAGAAAACCATAACAATATTGCAGTACTAGCAAGCCAGTTGCATCAGAAGATGTAAAAGTAAATTCAATATAAAACCTAAACAGAAAATCTTGCTAGCTCTCTAGCAAACCTTGCTAGGTACTCAACTTTGCTACTGCTCCATTAAAAAATGAAAGCTAGCTCCAGATATTAATCTAATGAGGAAATTTGGGTCGTGCAACACTGGATGTTTGTCGCTTAAAGCCAGTTCATGACAGTCTCCAGAGCAAACAGCTGGAAATGATGCAAGGTAGAAGCGTCGGAAACCCTCTTTATCAGTGGGGCAGCTAATGTTTCATATACAGTGCCAATGAACAAACAGTAACAGCTAATCGAGACAAATCATGCGAACATCATTCACGGTTCATTAAGTCAAATCTTGGGAACAGCGGCAATAGTTAAAATTACATTTTCGGGATTATATTCCTGTCACCTGCTCAGCATCTGATGTAGACTGATAAATGACAGAAGCAAACTTAAAATAGTAAAGCGAGCCAGCGTATTTCAGAATTTATTTAGCCCCATTTTGTGCGCATAGCCAATTACAATAGCACATCAGATAGAATTCACCGGAAGTATGCTTGCTCACCACGAGCCATGTTTCCATCCACACGTTCTTATGCGAATGAAGTCATATCAAATTAAGAATGCCTCATGGAAACGGTGACATTAGACTTGATTTGAAGAATATGGACACAAAGTTCATACGGCTGATCAGATCGGATTTTCTTTTGATCGGTAAAATGCTTATGCGATAAATGCTGATGGAAATGTTATTTGCCGAATAAATCTGCAACTACATCGTGATGGTGTTGTGATGCCGTCGTTGCCTTCTGATAATGGTTTGCTATGTTACTAATAGCTGGCACATAAGCACGTACAACTTGTGCAAATTATTATCATTTGAATGGCACATGCAATTCATTTTGGCTTACTAGCTAATTAGTCGGCTAACACGGTACTTTTGTGCACTTGAAAGTTCTGCGATTCAGTGCAAAAATGAATGGAAAACTGCTTAAAATGTCAGAAATCCTTTCGATACACCAATATGACCACATAACAGCATGTGACGTCATTGCGCACAACTTTTTATTCACTTTAATGACGTTAGATGGAAACACATTTTCATCTGCTTATTTCGCATTAATATTTTTGGCGAACTCAAGATAGTTCGATTGACAAGTGGATGGAAACATAGCTACAGACAACTCGGAAGTTCTATTTCAATTGTTGTGCACCTAGCAAATGGGCCGGAGTTCCAATCGCCGTGCTTTAGGGTTTTGATGCCACCTGGCAGAGGTAGTGCAACCAGACAGCAAGACGTTACAATAGTCCAGCCGAGAGGACAAGAATGCCTGAACCATTTTTTCTGCGTCCGGAAGGGACAAGATTTTTCTGAGTTTAGATATGTTTCTAAGATGGAAAAAAAGCCACTTGCATAATGTAGTTGACAGTTCTGAATCAAGAGTGATGCCAAGGTTTTGAACAACAGCTTTGGCAGAAACAGAGAGGTCATTTAAGTTACACTTAATGCATGAGTCTTTCAGAGATTTGGGACCTAATACCAATATTTTAGTCTAATCTAGATTTAGTATTAGAAAATGTGTTATCCATGCTTTAACAGCTTTAAGGTACATCTCTCATCTAGTACCCTGATTGTTTTCACCCAGCTTAAAAGATATATAGAGCTGCGTGTCGTCTGCATAACAATGGTATTTAACATCATGTCTACTTACGATATTTCCAAGGGGAAGCATGTATAGAGAAAAAAGCAAAGGGCCCAGAACAGATCCTTTAGGTATTCCAAAGTTTACCTTGGAATGCTCTGAACATTTGTTATTTACCCGAACGAACTGAGATCTATCTAACAGACTACAACCACAAAAGGGCAAGACCAGAAATACCAACAGATTTTTCCAGCCTACGAAGAAGAATATGGTGGTTCACAGTATCAAAGGCATCACTTAATTCAAGAAGGACAAGAACAGAGATGCAGCCACTATCCATGGAGAGAAGTAGATCATTCTTTACAACAGTGAGAGTCGTTTCAGTGCTATGATGCTTTCTGTAGGCAGACTGGAAACTCTTATATACCTTATTAGTATGCAGGAAAGAAGAAAGCTATTGGGCGACACATTTTTCAAGGATTTTAGATAAGAATGAGAGGTTGAGATCGGCCTATAATGGGCTAGGACTCTGGGATCCAATTTTTTTTTTTTTTAAGTTGTGGCTTGATTTCTGCCACTGTAAATGAAGCAGTAACAGAACCAGAAATCAGTGAAGAATTAATTATGTGTAGAATTGGACTGCCAAGAATGGGCAGGAGCTCCTTCGTTGGCTTTGTGGGGTTGGGATCTAAGAGACAAGTAGATAATTTAGAAGTAGCAACTAATTTGACAAGTTCACTCAGAGATAGAGGAGAAAGGGATTCAAACTGGTTTTCTTGCATTGTGCAAGAAGGAATATTGTTTGTAATCAGAAACACCATTGTAAACTGGTTGGCAAGCAGTGACCTTTGTGGAAGGAATTCCAACCCGGGACCCCAGGGCCAGATCTTCCCCTTGTCTTGTAGATCCACTGCCAAAGAACAGACGCAATCTTCAGAGACTGATGAAATTTGGTTTATTATATTCCGGTTCCAGGTAAAATACAGAAAACCTCGGTCTGGTCTGCGGAAACCACGAAGCATTTAAATCCATCAACCGCCCCACACAGACTGACTCTGGCTGTCTGAACCCTCGTTTTTATTGACCTTTTGGCACGTTTCTTCAGGTGAGATTAAACGTGACTCTCTCCACCTTCCCTAATATTACTAATTCTGATTGGTACATTGTCCCATAGTGACCCTCCACCCTTAGTAACAAGATTGTCATTACATAATGGTGTACCTTCATTTTTGGTTGCCAGGGACGCTCGAAGACCACACCTAAGTCTCCCAATCCTTGGGTTTTCCTAAAGTTCAGTAGGTTATGAGGACATGGATGGTTCCAGAACACTCAGGTGTGCATGCTCAGGTTCTGGGACCAGCTGACCAATATGGTCATTCTGGAAGGTTTGCTCATTAGGCCGACCTTGAAGGCCCGGACAGAGTTTGGCTTATCTGGGTTTCTTGGCAGTCCAGAAGTTTTTGCTTCTTCACAGCTACTTCTTTTACAGCAGTTTTTTCTTTTTTTAAAGCGGTTTCTTGTTGAACTGAGATTATGGTTTTACTTTGAATTTAGAACATTTCAGGATATATTCCCTCCACGCTTTCTCTCTAATTCCTCAAGTTTTCCCACTAAATAAGTTTTGAAAATCTTCACTGCTGCAAGAGACTGGAATTTGAGGGTTACTTGCAGCATGGTTGTTTATTAGTTTGGCAATGGTTTTGAACAAAAATCAAGAATTTTTTTTTTGTTTTCCTGTATTGTATTTGCAAATTAACAAGACCTCGCACAAGAGAGAGCATATTTATGTGAAACAAAACTCTCTTTCCAAGCACAATGGATTAACTGGAGTTTAATGGAGTGCCGTTTGCATTCTAGTCGATGACATTTTGCTCAAAAATCTGCGTCTGGTCAGTGTACCATGGGGCTGATCTCTTCTTCCGAGTAACCTTTTTAAATTTCAGTGGAGCAACGACATTAGGGGTACTACAGGAAGAGTATTAGCAAAGTTTTCTGCTACATGGTCAATGCACAGGGTGCTGACTGGACACTCAAAATAAGATGGAACAAGAGCAACCGCAGAGCGTGGCATATGCCCCCGCCTGTATGTTGATCAAGGGCATATTGAGATGGCTGGTTTGGCGGCCATATTAGATATCGCACGACGCTGGTTTTCGAAAGGAACCTTCCGCTAGCCTCTCCCAATATGCCATTGAGAAATGGCATCAATCTGACGAGGGATTCTATAGCTATCCCACGGAAACAAAAAGTTAACGGACAACGGACGGATGGACGGACGGACATGATGTCGACATAATGCCCCCTTTCCTCTTTGGAGGGCGGGGGCATAAATATGCAACATAGGCTGCAGCAATGATTCCAGAGTGCATGGGAGGGGAGGTCATTCAAACTGCTGCATACATTCACATGTATATGCTCATCAAAGTAGCAATTAAAAGGAGTGAGTCAATATACAAGCTACTGGTTGCAGTAATTGATGCACAAGGCCTTGTAAGTGGCAAATGTGAGAGAAATGAAAAACAGAACTTACCAGTAAAACCTTCTGTGGTCAGTCGCAAAACATCATCAGGTATCAGTTGGATCAGGCGTTCAGTTTCCGCTGCGGTGGCCATAATAAATATCGTATGGGGCCATATTGGTTATCGCACGACACTGGTTTTCGAAACGAACCTTCCTCCAGCCACCCCCAATACATCACCAGGAAAGGGCATCAATCCGACGAGGTGTTCTTTAGTTGTTGCGTGGAAACAAAAATCAAGATGGCTGCTGTGGCGGCCATATTGAATATCGCACAATGCTGGTTGTCGAAAGGGACCTTCCTCTATCCACCCCCAATACGTCACCATGAAATGGCATCAATCGAATGAGGCATTCTTTAGTTATTGGGCGGAAACTAAAATCAAGATGGCTGCTGCGGCGGCCATATTAGATATTGTACGATGCTGGTTTTCAAAAGGAACCTTCCTCCAGCCAACTCCAATACACCACCAGAAAATGGCATCAATCGGATGAGGCATTCTTTAGTTATTGGGCAGAAACGAAAATCAAGATGGCTGCTGTGGTGGCTATATTGAATATCGCACGATGCTGGTTTTCAAAAGGAACCTTCCTCTAGCCACTCCCAATATGCCATTAAGAAATGGCATCAATCGGATGAGGAATTCTATAGTTATCCCACGGAAACAAAAAGTTTACGGATGACGGACGGACGACGGACGGTCATGGTGTCGACATAATGCCCCCTTTCCTCTTTCGAGGGCGGGGGCATAAAAACCTCAATGAATGTTGAAGAAGTTGTTGCGATGTAAGTATGACCAGTGTACATCCTAGTTTCTGACAATACAGGGTGGGCAAATTGTGAACAAAATGTGACAAGAAAAAGGTCAGACAATCTGAGATTATGTGAATAAAGGACAAGGTTCACTAACCATCAAAATTGGCCCTGTCTAAAAACTAATAATCATTGGTGTCATTTATTGACATAATAGCCAAAATTAAAAAAAAATGAATGTTATAAGCCTTACTGCCCCATGGTTGCCATGGCAATGGAACAGGAAATTGGACCATGCAAAATGTCATTATTTGGCATATTTTCAATCCCAAGAGCAAAAGAGTTCAATATATTGACTTATAAACCATGTATATCAATTATTATATAAATAATTAACAATTCAACATAACCAGGATGTCTGGCCCATGGTTGCCATGGCAACAGGAGAGGAAATTGTTCCATTCAAAATGTTATTATTTGGCATATTTTTAATCCGAAGAGCAAAAGAGTTCAATATATTGTCTTATAATTTATGTATATCAATTATTATATAAATAATTAACAATTCAACATTATCAAGATGAGTGGTCCATTGTTGCCATGGCAACGGGAGATATAAATAATAAATATAAATATAAATAAATAAATTATAAATAATAAACAGAAATGTTTAATGAAACAGTTAAGTAAGTCAGAAAAAAATACTGATAATAGGTCTAGAAAAAAATAGGTTTGATTCCTAATACGTCTCAAATAGAAATAGGGTAGGTAGGTAGGTAGGTACATTATTTTATTTTTTAGAAATATTTTAAAGCAGTACTTCTTAATAAAATTTTAAACCACAATAAAGCCACTCTATAGGCCCTTTACTCAAATCTCTACAGTAATCTCAAAAATTATTTTTTTTGTCCAAAAAGTGTGCAATGACAGTAGGCGAGATACCTTTAGCAATCAAAAACCCCAATAAAATGTTTAGGGTAGGGGGAAAATAGGGACAGTCGGGTAATAGGAATCACGGGTATTTTTTTCTATGCCTTATCACACTTATACTGGAGCAAAATAATATTTTTCTTTTATATTTCTGAATTAATTATGCTACCCATTAATTATATTAAAAACAAAATTAAGGTCAGATTCAATTCAGTTCACAAACTTTGAAGTTGTATAATATGATGCGTGCTCAAGGGCCGATCTGATCGAGGGGCGAAATGTCAGGCATCGATCGGGCATCAGATAGCCTATAGGCCGATCTTATTTTTCAAAGAGTTATTTATTGGTTCTACATCTCTACCATAACTCAGAATATCCGTATATGAACAGATTTTTATAGATTTTGCATAGATAAAACTTACCTTTCCTCGTGTACCTGTAGTTCACCTGGAGCATTTCCTCATCTGATCATAGTCGAAAGACGAAACTGGGTCATCGCGCCGAAAAGCCTGACGCCACTGATTATCTGGCTCGTACATTGAGTAATTAGGCCTAACACTCAACGACACTAAACTATTTACTCGATATTTACATGTCAGACATATTAGAGAAGAATCATCATTCAAAATATTAAGCGTCAACAAAGCAGGAAATCCGAACAGCTGTACATCAAAGAACGCCGCTTACGCAAGAGGTGCAATTGAAAAGTTAGATTTCAATATGAAATAAGATTCGTGCCTCGTGTTGAATCCTTAGCAAAAAACACACAATCCACGCATTTGTTTTATTACACATAAAAATACTTTCAGTTGTATGAAATAACGTTACATTTTAAGTTATTATTTTAAAAAAATATCACGAAATTCAATTTTATTTCCGTTTGTAAATGCCAATCCCACATTTATATATTTTGCATAACTATGCGCGTCACTAATGTAAACTACTCATTTTCGAAATTAAACTCGGGCGGCAGCCTCGCCCATAATACAACCTACACAAATAAGTAAAGAATTTATAATACATTTGATTGATATATAAATTATTTTGGCCGAAGTATGCCGCCCACGCGAAAAACTGATTTGAACGTCGTCTTTAACGCTCGAAATCTCTTGAAGTGAAGTCATTGCCTAGTTGAAGCATTTGTAAAATCAATTTCGGGTCTTGGTAACCAACGGCAAGTATATTGTTGGACAGCATATATCGCTAACGATTGATTCGACAAATGAAAATTGTTCAAGGTTGTGTTTGGTAATTCACGAAAATGCAAGGCCAATTATGTGGGTTAGTGAACCTAGTTCTTTTGACCTTTCCAATATCAACACCAAAGCTCAAGATTAGGTGTAAAGTGTGACCATGAAAATGTGTTGGGCCAACGACACTCCGAGTGAAGCTGACAGACTCCAAAACATTAGTTTTGAGTCGGATGTTAGAATGCGGATGTTAAAGAATCATCTGCCCTATCAAAGTGCAGGTTAAAATCACCCAATGTAAAGATTCTATCATAGCTTTGAAGTAAGTCTGAAATTCTGAGAAATCTTGAATAAAGCCAGAGTACAGGCCAGGGGGCCTGTAGACTGTCACCAGGGCTACAGGCCGATTAGGTACACGGATTGCACCTGCATCCAGCACTGAAAAGTTCATCACTAGAATTTCAAACAAATTGAATTTATATTGTGGTTTTGGCACTAAGTGAATGGAGTCACTATAAATAACAGCAACGGCCTCGCCCCTTATTTAAAACCAGGAGGAGAGGTTTCATTCAAAGAAAAGTCTTCATCTGATCTCAGCTATGTTTCTGTGAGAAACAGCACATCAAGACAACAATCAGAGATAAATTCATTCCAAAAAGCTCCTTTAGAGTTTAAGGGTCTTATATTTAACAGGCCAGATTTAAGAGAAGAATATTTATTTGTGAAGGGATTAACTCTTTCCCTCTCACTAGTGCCTCTCGACGCCTATTCCATATTTCACCACAAGCGCCTCTCTACGCCCGGTCTCGAGCACCACGTTGGCGACTCTCAACGTCTCACCAGGATTTCCCCATAAGCGTCTGGGGATGACTCTCTATTATAAGCTTAGATGAGATCGAGACTATGACGTCAACAGTTTCGGGGTAGATACATAATTGAAGGCATGTGATTGGTCAATAAAAATACAAAAAACTGTGTGTAAATTGAACTTTATTGGACCTGTAATAATAAAAAAATCTTTGTTTATAAAATGATTTGACATTTATAGTGAAATTTCTCTTTCTTAAACTGGAATATTAGGATATAAAAAACATAGTCTTGAAGGTGAGGTTATCTTGAAAAATAAGATTTTATACTTTTATGTACTTTTATTCAGTAATTATTTATTTGTAATAATAAAACTGAATGGTCCATCCTTTCTTTGTTTATTTCTGAAAATGCCTGAGTAAATGGGTGTTATCACATCAGCAGCTCTGTGTGGAGATAAGGTTGCAGGAGCTAGCTCCCCACAGAGTAAACACTGCTGTGTTATCTTTAGGGCTATGAGGGGAAATGAGTTAATATAGTTTGTTTTTATGCAAGTCACGTTTTTGTGGTGGACCCCCGATCCTTCTTCTTTAAGTTCATTGAGATTTGGGGAATAGACACAATCTCCATACGGTTTGACCTAATCAACGTTTTATCAATGCTAATAGTACTGAATGTCAGTAATTTGCATTTAACTCTTGGCAGTCAACTGCAAGAATAAAAACTGTTGTTCAAATTTCTTGACTCAAGGGCAGTGCCATCTTGAGATGGATGAACACCGTCCCCCCTCAAAAGACCAGGCCTTTGCTAAGAAGCTTGCGAGCTATCTCTGAAATCGACTTTATTATCTGCACACCACTCAGACCGGCAATTGAGTGAGTCTAGTCATCTGTTAATTTCATCACTACATTGGATTGGGTCCAGACCAGAGAAAGTCACTGACCGTGGCATCTTTTCAGCTTGGGCGCAGACTGACTTAAAACTTCTCTTTGTGATCTCCGATTGTCGTAATCGAATGTCATTTGTACCAGAGTGGATTATAATTTTGGAGAACTTGCGTTTGCCCTGATCAAGTAATTGCAAATTTCCTTTGATGTCAGTCAAGCGAGCGCCAGGAATGCAGTTCACTGTGGTAGGTGATTTGAACACTCTTAAGTTTCTAACTAATCCCAGATACACTGCCCAGCCAAAAAAAAAAGTCACCGTTTGGAAACTAATGAACAAATTCTATAATTGGATCATTATTGTGGTTATTAATATGTTTCAGCTGGAAATAATCATTTTAACCATGACTGATGAAGCGCGTTGCTACTCATTTCTTAAAAAATCATGTCGGAAGACACATCCCTTGATGGTGGAAAAGATGTTACAGTATTTCAGAACGGGCAAGTTATTCGCTGGTATTTAGCAAAGAAAACCATGAATGACAAAAACAAGTATGAGGAATCATTTTCACAAACAAATTTGCCACCACAAAGTCCTGACCTTAAACACATTAAAAGTTACTGGGATGTGCTCAAGAAAGACCACAGAGTGGTGCAACGATTATGTCTGATTATGTAAGATCTCGGCCAAAAATTATGGCATTTCTGATTGAAAATAAATGTTTTGGCGTTCTGGCATATACCGTATTTTTCAAAACAATGACAAGACGAATATGCACTGTAATCAAAGCCACAGGGGTTCCAACTATACTCAGCAACAAAAGTTTCTGTGACACCAATATTGTTAATTATTTTTCATAACGCAATTATGAAATTGTCATACATGGTGATATCAGACTGAAACAGTACACGTAAACACAACATTGAAATGGAAATCATGAAAATGCGAGAAAATGACTTTGCACGTGAAAATGTGCATAAATCATGCTTGTGGATGGCAATAAAAGAGGAGAATTTTTGGAATGTTCACATTGTGCCTGATGAACGACGGAAGCATCACTTATCGAAAACACAGCCATTTCGGATCAGGAACTCTACCCTCTAAATGCCAAGACTGTCTGAAAATGATCGGTGGAGGGCCATTGGGATGATTGAATCCGGAACCTCGCAGAGGGAAGTTGCTCATCGCCTGAATTGCCACCGAAACACCATTTGGAACTTATGGCAGCGTCATCAGCAGACAAGACATGTCAGAGACCGTCCTCGCAGCGGCCGTCCACGAGTAACCACTCCCAGACAGGACAACTGGATTCGAACAACCCATCTCCGAAATCGATTCCAACCTGCAACCATAACTGCAAGAACGATACCTGGTTTGAGGCGACTGTCTGCACAGACAATCCGTCGCCGTCTCCGTCATTTTGGCATTGTCCCACGTCGGCCAGCAAGACGTCCAATACTCACAGTACAACACCGACGACTGCGTCTACAGTGGGCACAACAACATCGACGGTGGATCCAACGTCAGTGGGATCTTGTACTCTTCACTGATGAATCAAGATTCATGCTTAACCGATGTGATGGTCGTTAACGTGTATACCGTCGACGTGGAGAACGTTATGCCAACAACTGTGTTCAGGAATTTGATCGTTTTGGAGGTGGTAGTGTCATGATTTGGGGAGGGATCACGGCTAGAAACAGAACAGATTTGCTTGTTATTGATGGAAATCTGACAGGTCAAAGATATCGCGATGAAGTGCTACGGCCATTGGTGGTACCGTTTTTGATGCAACATGGTCCCGGAATAACGCTGCAACATGATAACGCCAGACCACACGTTGCAAGGATTGTACAGCAGTATCTGATGCAACAACATGTCAATGTCCTGCCATGGCCAGCCAGATCCCCAGACATGTCCCCAATCGAGCATCTTTGGGACGAGATGGATCGACGTTTGCGGCGGTTGGATAACCCGCCAGCTACACTCCAGGAATTGCGACAACGTCTACGTCAGATTTGGAATGACATCCCACAGCAATTTCTGGCACATCTGATTCGGTCCATGCGCCGGAGATGCGTTGCTTGCATCATGGCACGAGGAAGTCACACCCGGTATTGAAGTGTGAAGGTCACAATTGGTTAGACGTCAGACAAGTGCTTCATGACGCATGAAAATGACATTTTTCGTTTTGAGTGACGTTGGCACTGAAAAGTCAGTGTTTCTCCTGTTAAATAAACATATTGATTGCATTGAGATCTTTGCGTGTCATTTATAACATACACATAAATGGTGTCACAGAAACTTTTGTTGCTGAGTATAAATATTTGAGTGAGCGACTTTTTTTTGGCCGGGCAGTGTATTTAGCGATTTTTCCGGTACCTGTTCATCTGCCTGCATTTCTTCAAGGGGGACAAATGAATTAAACCAGAGGGGTCCAATCTTATCTGAGAAGGGCTAGTGTAGGTGCAGGTCTTTGTTACAGCCCGGGGCTACAGCACCTGATTCAACTGATTAAGTGGTCATCAGGCTCAAGCAAGACCTTGATAATTTGAAGCAGATGTATTAGTGTTGGGCTGTCACATAAACCAGCCACCACCCCAGCCTTTTATGGATAAGATTGGACACCCCTGAATTAAACAGTTTAATGGGAGAGGGACTGGTTGCCTGTACAAGTTTCTTTCCACTCCATTTACCTCTAACTGTTACACATACATCAGGCTGTGAAGAAGCTGCTGCAGCAGGTGTGGAGCAGGGAAAAGAAAGAGAAGTAACATTAACACTAGTTTTGGGTTGGACAGAAAAAGAATCAATGAACTCCTCATTTGACCTAATGTTCTGTAGAGTGTCAATGCAAGCTGCCAGCTGTAGAACCTTTTCAGCTAAACAAGCATAGGACACAGACATTGGAACAGGGGGGTGAGGGGAGCGGCCCCCTGTCCCCTCCATCAGCCCCATACTGCCCCAAGTCTTATTTTTATTTTTTTTTTTTTAATAAAGAATCTGACTTCAAATGTTTCTGACTTACATTTATGTCTTTCATATCATTGCATACACATATATTGTGTATGCAGCCTAATGATATGTGCCAAATGTAGCCTATAAAGACAGTGCAATTTGAAAAACGTCTCCCTTGTTTTGGTACGCAAGCGTGCACATTGTTTATTTCCTATTAGCTAGCAAAGGCGGTAAATTCAAGCAACGATCAAGACAATATTACAGAAGCAGATTTCACATTTCTTTTCCAAAGCTCACACTGAGTCTTCTAAGCATCTAAGAGAAGCTAAACTGAAAAAGAGACGATCGAACGAGTGCATCTTGAGGAAAAAGGAACGTGACCGCAGCTATGCGAAGTCCGGAATAGACATAGGAAAGTATAGCAACATTGGAGAGAATTCCGGGAGTAAAATGGCTTCAATTCTGACGCCCAGGTCGTCTTGTTTCTACTTGAGGCAAGTAGAGCTGGTGCTAACTCGGTTGGATGTGAATTGTAAATTGTCATCCCAAGAAAAATTGAGGGAAGCTCGTGTATTGTTTTTGTAAGGCTATCTTGCATAGATCATGCTGCAACCTTTGCTAACTCACAGTTGGCAAGCTAGTGAGTTTGCTAATTCTGTCTGATCAAACCAGAGTTTGCGTTCGTGTAATAACATTTTTTTCTGGTGAGTACTCAAGAGTGGAAATTTTTTGATGAATGTATAACCACGTGATGAGTTTAGCTAAATGTGGTGATCTATGTGGCATTGTTAATATTGATTTTGTAATTCCGAGCTAAGATACTTGTCAGATACCTTGTTGTAGCTAGCACTAATGGTGTAAATTTATCGTCTGGCAATGGTCGTCATTGTTGCTACCGGGCGTTTATCACAACGAGCTGTACACGACCATTTACTCACCTGAGCAAGCCTTTCTTAAGCTGCTTTCACACTGGACGCGAAACTATTTTTTTGCGCTACAGATTCCTTTCGAAATTAATTCTAAGACACAAATACACGCGCTTTGTGTATATTTGCATCTTTGCATTGACTTTGAATGTAATCTGTCGAGCGAAAAATTTGTTTTGCATTCAATGTCAAAGCGGATTTACTCAGAAATTTCACTGTAAGAAAAGTGTGTTCGTGTTCCAAGCTTCAGAAACGGAGGGGCGAGTGGCTCTGTTGTGTTTTGAGATCATTTCAACTGTCGACAGTAGTGATGTCATATTGCTGATACAGCCTTTAATGACTGTGTGGTTATCAAAGTATCCAGCTTAAAAATCCTGCCCCTCCTCTTTGAATATAGTTCCAACATCTGTGCATAGGAGATACACTTCTTGCATGTAAAAGTGCCACTGAGAGCAAAGGAGTCATAACAAAACATATTACATTTTGAGCACAAGACGGGAAAAGAGGTTGGCGAAAAAGGGAAGCAATCATAGTCGGTTACTTGCGTGGTTAGCAAGATGCCGGTGTAGCCCAAGTCAAAGCTTAACCTTACTGTCCATCCATCCATCCATCCTTCCATCTTCTTCCACTTATCCAGGGCTGGGTCGCGGGAGCAGCAGTCTAAGAAAGGATGCCCAGACTTCCCTCTCCCTGGACACTTTCTCCAGTTCTTCCGGGGGTATCCTGAGGCGTTCCAAGGCCAGCCGAGTGACATAGTCCTTCCAGCATGTCCTGGGTCTTCCCCGGGGCCTCCTCCTGGTGGGGCATGCCCGGAACACCTTCCCAGGAGGGCATCCAGGGGGCATCCGATATAGATGCCTGAGCCACCCCAGCTGGCTCCTCTCGACGTGGAGGAGCAGCGGCTCTACTCTGAGCTCCTCCCAGGTGACAGAGCTCCTCAACCTATCTCTAAGGGAGCGCCCCGCCACCCTGCGGAGGAAACCCATTTCAGCCGCTTGTATCGGAGATCTCGTTCTTTCGGTCATGACCCGAAGTTCATGACCATAGGTGAGGGTAGGAATGTAGATTGACTGGTAAATTGAGAGCTTTGCCTTTTGGCTCAGCTCCTTCTTCACCACAACAGATCGGTACAATGACCCCATTACTGCTGCCGTCTGTCAATCTCATGCTCCATCCTTCCCTCACTCATGCACAAGACCCCCAGATACTTAAACTCTTCCACTTGAGACAGAACCTCTCCCCCAACCCGCAGGGGGCTAGCCACCTTTTTCCGGTCGAGAACCATAGCCTTGGATTGGAGGTGCTGATTTTCATCCCAGCCGCTTCGCACTCGGCTGCAAACCTCCCCAGTGCATGCTGAAGGTTCAGGGTCGAAGAAGCCAGCAGGATAACATCATCTGTAAAAAGTAGAGATGAGTTCCTGTGGTCCCCAAACCAGACTCCCTCCGGCCCCTGGCTGTGCCTAGAAATTCTCTCCATAAAGATAATGAACAGAACCGGTGACAAAGGGCAGCCCTGCCGGAGTCCAACATGCACCGGGAACAGGTCTGACTTGCTGCCGGTAATGCGAACTAAGCTCCTGCTCTGGTCATACAGAGACCGCACGGCCCTTAGTAGAGGGCCCCGGACTCCATACTCCCGAAGCACCTCCCACAGAATGCCACGAGGGACATGGTCGAATGCCTTCTCCAAGTCCACAAAACGCATGTGAACTGGTTGGGCAAACTCCCATGCACCCTCAAGCACGCTGCAGAGGGTATAGAGCTGGTCCAGTGTTCCACGATCAGGACGAAAACCGCATTGTTCCTCCTGAATCCGAGGTTTGACTATCAGCCGAATTCTCCTCTCCAGCACCCTGGAATACACTTTACCCGGGAGGCTGAGGAGTGTGATCCCCCTATAGTTGGAGCACACCCTCCGGTCCCCCTTCTTAAATTAAGGGACCTCCACCAAGGTCTGCTAGTCCAGAGGCACTGTCCCCAACTGCCACGCAATGCTGCTGAGGCGTGTCAACTAAGACAGCCCTACCACATCCAGGGACTTGAGGTACTCAGGGCAGATCTCATCCTCCACCGGTGTTTTACCACTGAGGAGCTTCCAAACTACCTCAGTGACTTCAGCCCGAGTGATGGATGAATCAGCCTCTGGGTCCCCAGCCTCTGCTTCCTCTACGGAAGGCGTGTCAGTGGAATTTAGGAGATCCTCAAAGTATTCCTTCCACCGGCCGACAATATCCCCAGTCGAAGTCAACATCTCCCCACTTCCACTGTAAACAGTGTTGGCAGGGTACTGCTTCCCCCTCCTGAGGCACCGGACGGTTTGCCAGAATCTCTTCGGGGCCGACCGATAATCCTCCTCCATGGCTCCCCGAACTTTTCCTATACCGAAGTTTTTGCTTCCGCCATAGCCCGGGCCGCAGCACGCTTAGCCTGCCGGTACCAGTCAGCTGCCTCAGGAGTCTCATGAGCCAACCAAGCTTGATAGGATTCCTTTTTCAGCTTGACGGCGTCCCTTACTTCCAGTGTCCACCACCGGGTTCAGGGATTGCCGCCACGATGGGTGCTGGAAACCTTACGGCCACAGCTCCGAACAGCCACGTCAACAATGGAGGTGGAGAACATGGTCCATTCAGAGTCAATGTCTCCAGCCTCCCTTGGGATCTGGTCAAAGCTCTCCCGGAGTTGAGAGTCGATAACCCCTCTGACAGAGGGTTCCGCCAGACATTCCCAACAGACCCTCACAACACGTTTGGGCCTGCCAAGTCTGTCCAGCTTCCTCCGCCAACGGATCCAACTCACCACCAGGTAGTGATCAGTGGACAGCTCAGCCCCTCTCTTCACCCAAGTGTCCAAGACATACGGCTGAAGGTCAGAAGAAACGACCACAAAGTCGATCATTGAACTCCGACCTTGGGCATCCTCGTGCCACGTGCACTGATGGACGCTTTTATGTTTTTTTTTTCTTCTTTTTTTTATTAGTGAAGTATGCGAGCAAGCGGTATACACAATTACAGGTTTAAAAAACATCATATTTCATATTTAGCATCCCACCCGCCCCATATAACATTCTGAAATACAAAAATAGAAAAAAGAAAAAAAAAACAAAAAAGAAAAAAAATAAATTCATAAATAACGCTTAAAATAAAAAGCAACAACAATCAATAAGGAATAATATAATAAAAATAATACCCTTAGGAAAGCAAACTAAAGATTAGAGTAGCAAAAATGACATCATTAACAATAATAAATAAATTATAATAATATATAAATAAATAGAAAAATAAAAAAAAAAAGGGTAAGGGGAATACCTCTGAATAGCTAATAAATATTTGATTGGGAATTTAAAGAAACGTTAAAGGCCTGATGCATGCAACAGGCTTTGTGTGAGGACTTTATCTGTCCTTCCGCCTGTCTGATTGTTAATCTATTAAAATACGAGATAAATGGTTGCCACTTTCTTAAAAAGCGCACACTAGACCCTTGAAGGGTGAACTTAATCTTTTCCAAATGTAAAAAAATACCATATCCTTCATCCAAGCAGAGAATGCAGGGGGAGTTAGTGATTTCCAGTCTAAAATTATTCTTCGTCTGGCTATTAGTGTTGCAAAAGCAATCAAGTCCAACTGTTTGAGGATAGAAGGAAGAGGCTCAGTGGACACCCCAAAAATAGCAAATAACAGACAAAGATTTAAGCTGTAATTGAATACATTTGACAATACACCAAAAATCGAGGACCTGTATACTCTGAGCTTTGAACAAGACCAGAACATGTGTGAGAGGTCAGCTTGTGGGCTATCATTTGGGGTCAGAGTCAGGATAAATTTCATGAAGTTTGGATTTACTAAGATAGGCTCTATGAACCACCTTAAGCTGAATCAAATTAAGTCGAGCACAGGAGGATGAGGAATTTACACTCTCTAATACCGCTTCCCACCTATCCCCCGCCAACTCCATTCCCAGCTCTTACTCCAATCTAAACTTTGACTTATTGACTTTATCACTGCCTAAGGACATGGTGGCGTGGTAGATTTTCGATATTAGCCCCTTCTGGATAGGAGATAATTTAAAAAGGCTCTCCCATAATGATTCCTGAGGGGACCTGGGAAAAGAATCAAACTTTGTTTGCTCAAAATGGCGGACCTGGAGGAAACATGGTGGGTCAAAATTACGGCATAAGAAGTCAAAGCTCCAAAAGGTATCGTCATCATAAAAGTCCTTGAAGCAACGGATACCCAGTCTACTCCAAAGACTAAATGTTCAAAATAAATGAGTTCAAAATAGAAGGAACAAATAAGTAGTTAGCAACAGGCCCCAATATTGATGCAGAAGAAAAACTAAAGTGACGGCGGAAGTGTAGCCATATCTTTAAGGAGGACAGCACCAAAGGGTTTGAGGAGTACTGCGAAGGAGATAGGGGGAGAGAAGAACAAACCAAGGCAGGTAAAGAGTACGAATGACAGGATTGTGCCTCAAACATACACCAGTTAGTTTTGGGGGAGTTTAGCCAATAAATTAGTTTTTGTCGATTGGACGCCCAGTAATAGTGCATAAAATTAGGAAGTGCAAGACCACCAGAATTCCTTGGTCTCTGTAATATGGATTTACTGACTCTTGGAACTTTCCCTCCCCAAGTAAAAGTAGCAATTGCCTGATCAAGTGAACGAAAAAAAGACTTGGGTAAAAATAAAGGAAGACACTGAAAAACATATAAAAATTTAGGTAAGATATTCATCTTAACACACTGTACTCTTCCAGAGACTGAAAGTGGTAAAGTACTCCAACGCTGGATATCTAATTTCATGTTAGCTACTAATGGAGCAAAATTACTCTCAAAAAGAGAAGGTAATGTGCGTGTGATCTTACGGAAGCCCTAATAGTGCATAAAATTAGGAAGTGCAAGACCACCAGAATTCCTTGGTCTCTGTAATATGGATTTACTGACTCTTGGAACTTTCCCTCCCCAAGTAAAAGTAGCAATTGCCTGATCAAGTGAACGAAAAAAAGACTTGGGTAAAAATAAAGGAAGACACTGAAAAACATATAAAAATTTAGGTAAGATATTCATCTTAACACACTGTACTCTTCCAGAGACTGAAAGTGGTAAAGTACTCCAACGCTGGATATCTAATGTCATGTTAGCTACTAATGGAGCAAAATTACTCTCAAAAAGAGAAGGTAATGTGCGTGTGATCTTACGGAAGCCCTGAACCGCACCGTGAAAAAAAAAATTTTTGTGGTGAAGTAAGTGTAATTTTTTTCCTTTTGTTATTTTGCGATATTATCTCGTTATTTCGAGATAATAAGTCGTTATTTCGAGATATTATCTCGTTATATCGAGATATTATCTCGTTATTTCGAGATAACATCACGCCCTGCCTGGGATTGAATCAATGTTAATATCAGCCACTAAAGGGCAGACAATGACCGCAGACGGCAGACACGGCCGTCTCGGCCTATTCACCTGGCCGTTTCTCAATATGCATTCTTCTCTGTACTTCAGGTATTGTGAACTTGAGAAACGTCATCCCGCTGCGGCTTAATCATCGCAGCTGAATCTGTGATGCAAACTAATGACTTCACATCTTTCTCAGCCAACCACAAACTGTATATATATATTTATATAGCATGCTTGCGTTCTATGCTCAGTAATGCCGCTTGCACACTGGACACGAAATGAATTTTTCGCACGATTACAGACAAAGTCAATGCAAAGACGCGATAGTCGGGTTTTAATATTGCTCCGTGTCCGAAAGTCAAAAAGTTCTAATTTTTCCGAGTATTCCAGGAATTATTATTATCGACTTTTCTTGGTCTTTTTAGCCTATTCGCCTGTTTTCTTCCGTTGAAGATAGACAACAGTCTTTATTCGGTCTTTCTTTTGAAAATTAGTCAGATGGATCGAACAGATTCACGCTTTATTTCCATACCAGAGATAAAATGGTGCTTTTAGTCAGTGAGAAAATCAATTCCATGACCATTGACATTGTGAATAAAATATCGCTTGCATGATCAAGACTGTCGGACGCGAAATGCAAAATACTCCATGCACTCCTGCCGTAGACTTCACCCCCTTCGCGGGAGCGCGCGCACGTTATTCCAATACCAAAGTGATCCAGGTCGCCTTATTTGGCATTTGCAATCAATCAAAGAGAATAATACCGTTTCATATGTTAAATTATTGCCAATGATTTACCGCTTTAATTTCGCAACCAATAAAAGTGCTAACAAGTGCGAAGGACTGTATCATAGCCTATTTTCAATTTTTGCGAAGGAGACACTGACAGTAAATAACAAATGGTATTGTTTCGCGACATAATATCCTGAAGCCACGTGATAAGAGTGATAACGAACTCAAAAATGAACTTATATAGCCTTCGTATTTCACAACATCGATTCTGAGGAAATATTTCGACAGGCTAATTACAAATTGTTCTAACAAAATGTTATAATAGTTTGTCTGTTATAAGCAAAAATAGTTCATTAAAGAAGTCTTGATTGATTTTTTTATTTGATCATTCATTCCTTCGTTCACGTAATTTAATTTTGCTAAGACCTGAAACAAACATTTGACTTCTCTAAAAGAAGAACATCTGATGGGGTGGACATAGGCTATACGCGTAACCAGCAAATACTTTTCAACCTGCACAATAATAAAGCAATTTAGCCGCGAAACCCTTACTTGCTCATATTATCAGAACTTCATTTTGTAATTAACCTGGTTTTCCTCAAAATCGATGTCGTGAAATAGGAAGGCTATATAAGATAATTTTGAGTTCGTTATCACTCGTATCACGTGGCTTTAGGATATTATGTCGCGAAACAATACCATTTGTTATTTACTGTCTGTGTCTCCTTCGCAAAAATAAAAAATATGATACAGTCCTTCGCACTTGTTAGCACTTTGATTGGTTGCGAAATTAACACTAGAACTGCCATGACGGTCATTTTGACCGTTTTGAAATTTGTTTGCGTCATAACTATTCAAAATAAAAGAATGCAACCTTAAGGGTCACTGACTTTTCTAAAAAGTGTCAATATTTTAACGTGCAATTGATTTTAAATAGATTACACTTACGAAGCATAAAATCTCACCTATTTCTGCCATTAGCGGTCTCACTGACCGTATAGTTTTGCGGCTGTTATTTTTTTCGAAAAAAAATTATCTTTTGGTTGCCTAGCAACTAACCGATGCCACTGTCAGAGTTGGTAGAGTAGAGCCATCTAGAATTATTTTATTGGGCAGCACTGGCAAAAAGTTTGAGCCAGCAATAGCGGGAGACACTGGCACCAAAACGAGGCAGTGCTAGGTCCGCAGAAGCTGCTCACAAATTAAGACGCTCGTCACCTGCTGAAGATGCGTCAGACCCGTCGGGAATTGCTTTCGGAGAACGGAGGTCGCCTGCGCGGACTATTACGAGTAGACTAAATGCCACGCCACGCCAATAAATAAAACGCAAGTGTATACTTGTCCGTAAGTCGGACAGGGTTTTAATATAACTCCATGTCCGACAGTCGGATAATTTCAATATAACTCCGTGTCCGAAAGTCGATTATTGTTTTTAATCTCTTAAAATTTACTGAAACTTTTAGATTTTAAACGTGAATGTTTTGATCAGAGGGCTCATTTCTTCTAGATGAGCACCGAGAATTTCAATCAATGTGTCTGTTTAAGCTCTGCTAAATAAAGTGGGTCGACATTGGCGCGGGACTTAGTGCATTTATGACGAATTTAGCTTCTGACGGACAGATATCCTAAAATACTCCGTGTCCGAAAGTTATAAGAGTTTTAATTTTTCGAGTATTCCAGCAATCATTGGACGTAGAAACTTGGCCATGTTTGTGTTCGACCTTCACAAAATGCAAATTGATAGCCTATCTATCCCCTTTTCTTGATCTTTTTATTCGTCTGTTTTCTTTCGTTGAAGATAGACAACAGTTTTTATTCGGTCTCTCTTTTGAAAATTAGTCAGATCGATCAAACAGATTCACACTTCATTTCCACACCAGAGATAAAATAGTACTTGTAGTCATTGAGCAAATCAATTCCATGACCATTGACAGTGTGAATTAAATATTGCATGTACGATCAAGACTGTCGGACGCGAAATGCAAAATACTCCATGTCTGGTAGACAACAGAAAGT
This sequence comes from Gymnothorax reevesii, assembly GCA_029721435.1. Classification (NCBI taxonomy): domain Eukaryota; kingdom Metazoa; phylum Chordata; class Actinopteri; order Anguilliformes; family Muraenidae; genus Gymnothorax; species Gymnothorax reevesii. The sequence continues at coordinate 111,982,956 of CM056573.1, forward strand.
AAAAGTATTGATATGAGAGCAGATTTATAGCGAAATAAAGAATAAAAATATATCACCAACAAACAGAACATCCAAACAAGATGGCCCGCAAATAAATAAATTGCAGTGTTCATTGGTTGTTCTGTTTGTTGTAAAAATGTTTTTTATTCTTTATTTCGTTATCAATCTGTTCTAATCGTCCTCTTTTTTTAGGCTGTCGGACACGGCGTATTTTGCATTTAGGCCTAATATCCGACAGGCATTGTACGGAATTGTATTTATAAAAATTGCCCAAATAAATTGATTGCAGAGCACATTGGATGTTCTGATTGTTTTTGATTGAAATTTTCGGTACACATCTTGAAGAAATGAGCCCTCTAATCAAAAAATTCACGTTTAATATCTAAAAGATTCAGCAGATTTTAAGAGATTAAAAACAATAATCGACTGTCGGACACGGAGTTATATTGAAACTATCCGACTGTCGGACACGGAGTTATATTAAAACCCTGTCCGACTTTCGGACACATGGACATTGCGTAAATAAAAAGGTAATCAGAAAAAAAAGTTCAGCACCTTCCTATTGTTTTCTAATCCGAGTCATTGTTCCGATTAATTATTTCATAATAAATAAGATATTCCATATGGTTATGTTGTTAGGCTATAAATGTTGAATCCGAATGTGTATTAATCAAAATAGATGTTTTTAATTGTTTTTGTCGCTCTGAATCTGTATTTCTTTACTCAAAAATATCGTTGTGAATGTTTACAATAAAGCCACTTTCACACTGGACTCGAATGAATTTTTCGTACGACAGATCACTTTCAAAAGTCAATGCAAAGACGCGAATCCACGAGTATTTGCGTCTTTGCATTGAATCTGAATGTAACCGGTCTTGCGAAAAATTCGTTTCGCGTCCGGTGCGAAAGCAGCTTAATTCATGTTAATTATACATAATTCTATTACCTAAATATTCATACATGTATTATTAAACTTGTTAAAACGTAATGCTGGTGTTGTTTCATTCTTTTAAGATACATGGTAACATACAAGATGCATTTATTGTGCGTTATCCTTAATGCCGTTGTATAAGCAGACTGTATAAATCAGTCTATGGCTCCAAGTCCGGATTTCCTACATCCTGCATGAACATACGGAAGATCTTAAGAATGGGTAATTGGAGCAAGATTACGACTGGCGTAAAAAAAGTCATTGCCTTTATTTTTTCGCTTTGGAATATGCTGCCTTCAGAGTTTTCCAGCGATGCTGAATCGGTTTGGCGCTAGTCAGTCAACACAAAACCAGTCTCTCTCCACTTTTCGCCCACCATAATTATATCGTTGTTACGGTGCTTTCGCCCATCGATATATTACAATATATTCACGTCTTTCATTATGCATACAGTCGTCTCCTCTTTGCTCCAAAAATGCTAATTCCTTGCGAAGTGAACAGGCGCAGACGTGGTTGAATATTCAGTTCGAGGGCATATTCTGATTAAGGTGTATACATGAGCCAGTATTCCGATTAAAACAGGCATATGCCAGGGGTCTTATTCGGAATATTTCGAATCGGAAAATGACCTTAATCGGGTTATTGAACTCGTTTACATGACAGGTACGCAATCAAATACAGGAACATGGTGCGTAAACGCAGTCACTGACTGAATGGACGAACTATGTACATTGCTTAGTATCCCCCGATTAGCGCGAAGCGGGGGATATAGCATTGAGCTCCGTCCGTCCGTCCCTACGGACACAAAAAATTGAGGCGGCGGGGGATATTGCCATGTTAGTGTAACTTGTTTAGTTAGCATCTATGCTTTTGGGAAACGTAACCCTGCCCTTCTCTCTCAGGAGCGTCCCGCTCCCGCTTAGATGCCGAAAGGAATTCTGTGATATGCCTGCTGTCATGTTCACACAAGTTACCAGCCGATGCATCCTCGGAAAAATGGGCGATTATATTGATTCAAGCCCAGACAGGGCGTAATGTTATCTCGAAATAACGAGATATTATCTCGAAATAGCGAGATATTATCTCAAAATAACGAGATAATATCGCAAAATAACAAAAGGAAAAAAATTACACTTTTACTTCACCACAAAATTTTTTTTTTCACGGTGCGGTTCAGGGCTTCCGTATGATCTTGATGCCAAGGTATTTAAAGCCTGAATCAGACAGACGAAAGGATATTGAAAATTGTAAAATTTTTTGAGCCAAAGTATTAATTTGGAAAAATTCACTTTTTGAAAATTTAATTTGTAACCTGAAAAAGATCCAAAAAGTCTTAGAATAGATTCAATTGAGGGTATAGCAGACAGTGGATTTGATATATAAAGCAGAAGATCATTGCATAAAGGGATACCTTGTGCTCAGTACCATAACGTGTGATGCCTTAAAAATTAGGGGAGGCTTTGAGTGCTAATGACAGTGGCTCATTGCTATTGCAAATTGGAGCGGGGATAGCGGACATCCTTGGCGTGTCCCCCTAGATAGTCGGGAATATGAAGAGCGTACAGAGTTGGTAATGACACAAACCAAGGGGGAGGAATAAAGCAGCCTAATCCAGGAAACAAATGTGTCTCCAAATCCAAATTTCTGTTATACTGCAAACAAATATTCCCACTCAACACGGTCAAAAGCCTTCTCTACGTCCAAGGAAATGACAACCTCAGGAGGCAAACAAGGAGTTGAAGTGTGAATGATATTTAAGAGTCTTCAGACATTGGAAAACGAATGCCGAACTTTAATGAAGCCTGTCTGATCCTCCGAGATAATCTGAGGGAGAATGATCTCAAGGCGTTTAGTGAACACTTTTGCAATAATTTTGCTTTCTGTGTGAAGCGATGAAATCGGACGATAAGATCCACATTCTTGAGGGTCTTTGTCCCGTTTAAGTAAGAGTGATATGGTAGCTTGGGTAAGGGTTTGAGGCAAAGATCCAGTCTCCAAAGACTCAATAAACATATCCAACAGAAATGGTCCAAATTTGTTACAAATTTTTTTGTAAAACTCTGCCCCATAGGATATGATAACAAGATGTTTAATAACAATTGTTTAATTCAGTTGAGAAGATTGTGTTTTTCACTCAACAACCACTGAGTCACCTATAGCTGGTTTCCTCTACACTACAGTTGTTGAGTACATTATATTTTATGCATCATTTGGGGAACTCTGTTCCACTTTCTCTTCTCTCATTTGTTAAAAAGAAAAAAGTTGTCTTATTGTGTGTGTGCTTATGGCATATGCCTATGCTTAAGACGCCAGGCACTTCTCTCCAGAAAAGCAAAGTGTGAATTATAAAGTGACAATCAGGGGGGTCAACTTTTTTTCTCCAGGACATAAAGGGAACCCAGTACTACACAGGCATGTTTTTCAGTGAACTGAAGTCTCACAATCGTTACAGTATTTTGCTAGTTTAACATAATGTCTGTAGATAATGATATACATAGATAACCTATTATACCAGCTCTTGAGTGAAAATAAAGGGGATGCCTATTATAAAAGCTAATATCAAAAAGTAAAAGACTAACTAAACCACCACAGCCACAGAAAAGGCTATTAAAATGAAATTATAAACTCTGTTTTCAGTGGTGGAAAGTAACTTTGTTCATTTATTTAAGAACTGTAATAAAATGCAATTTTAAAGTACTTGAAACTTTTCCCTTCACATGGTTTCAAATAACTGCTTTAGGCCCAAAGAGGCAAAACTCTCCAGTACTACAAAATTAATCAAATTTAGCAGACTTTTTTCTTCTTTCTACCCAATCCATCATCTCACAACCTCTCAGATTTATTTTGTGACCCTTTCAGAGCAGTTCAAACCAGTTCTACGTTGAATGCTGCTTATACTTTTACTCATTAGTATTAACAATGTTACATTTATTTAATATATCAGTCACAGAACAGTTTTCTGTAAAACCAGTACTTTAATACCTTGCTTTTACTTAAGTAGGATTTTAAATGTTGGACTTTTGCCTGTATTCAAGTATTTTTATATTACGCTATTGATATTTTGCTTATATAAAGGATCAGAGTACTACTTCCGCCACTGTTTATATCAGTGGTTCTCAGCTAGAACCTGGCACCCCACTGTGTATGCTAGTTTTTGCTCCAACCACAATTGCAATAGTAGAATTTTTAAAATCTGGTAATTTTTCTTAATTAGCTACATTTTATTTTTAGAGCAGTTATTTACCATCTTAAACCCCATTTGAGGGACTTATCCTTTGTGCCATGAAGAATAAAAATCCTTGAACATATTGTGCTTATTTTTCAATATTTTGAAAATTTTCAGATTTAAAAAAATTTTTTTGCACAGATTACAGTATATTTTTTACATTTTTTGAACAAATTAGACTGAAAAAAATCAGTAAGATCTTGCTGATTACAGGTGTTTTGAGTTTCAAAATAATCAACCTGAACTTGAGAAAATGAACATGACATGAAACAGGAGTGACTCTATTGTTTGCCAAATAAATTGTTTGTGCAGCCATGTGTGAACAGTTTCACCAATAAGAAACCTATTGATTATTTACGGAGATTAGATGTTTGGTTAAATGGTTTCCCTCTGCAGTTATTCATGCTAGTTTCTAATATATCTGAATGTGGATATGAAATTTTTATTCTTCCTGGCATGTATGGATTTGTCAAATGTGGCTGAAGAGGATAAATAACTGCTCTAAACATAAATGCACCAAATTTAGACAAATCAACAACTTCTTAAAATTCTAAGATTGCAGTTGTGGTTGTAAAAAAAAGCCAGCATGCACAGTGGGGCACCAGGGCCGTGCTTAAGAACCACTGGTTTATATTGATCTCAAAACGCAAAAAAATCTGTACAACTAATCCTCCATAGTCTCACCGTTCATCATAACTGAGCAGCAGTGTTAGCAAGCATGAGAGATGACCAGTGGTTTGCTGTCAGATGTAAAGAAGGCCTTCAGTAACAACACCCTTTGCTTCATCAAGTTCACCTGATTAACAATCAGGCAAGGTATTGTGTAATGGCCGGTAGTATACGGAGGCCAAGCGCAATGACAGAGAGAAAGAGAGAAGAATGAACACAGAACAAACACAGAGAATAATATTGATCAAACGCAAGTACTTGGGTTTCCAAAAGACGTTCAATAGTTTGTACCACGGAAGCAAAGCGAGATAGAAAAGGGAGAAGAAACTCCAACAATTAGAAGATAAAATGTCATCCAAAACCTGACAACAGATATCTTCGGCTATAGCGCGAAGCTAAACACAGACACTCTAGCGAAGAAGGCGTGCCGAACATCCTGCATATAGATTCTGGGAAAGCGCCGCACCAGCTCAATAAACCAGCTAGGTAAAGAATTTGATGGCCCAGGAATTCGGTAGCGTCCCGGGAAGAGAGCCGCAAAGAAAAGTCCAAACACCACACACACCTAACAAACCATGACATGTTGATTGAACAACCAAGACCAATGCATGACCATTACTAATTAAGAATTGCAAATGATAAAGATATTGCCTATTGGCTATGGTGATAAAATTGATGTGTCACTGCAAGGATGGCGAAAACTGCAAAAAGTCCAAAACTTTCACCAACTTACATCTCTCTTGGATTTTTTCTTTTATTCAGATTATTGTACAATCACTCTGTGCGTCCTGCCTCACAGCGCACTTCAGTCGCGACTATATTCAGAATATTGAACAGATTATTCTACCATTATTGCTTAATGAGCATCGGAAACTACGCAAATCTAAGCCATTTCATTAGCTAACGTTATATGACTTCAGAATTTATCAAGGCATATCAACATTTTAATACATCTTTTATGCACAGAATTAAACTTTGTGATGGAATGAGAAATATTCAACCGACTTGTCCAAGCAACTGTTGCTAATCAGACAAAGTAAATGGCGAGAGGAATAGGCAATTAAACATTAAAAGGTGAAGTTACTGTCATAGACTGAGCTGTGACGCTTACGCAGCCAATGGCATGCAGGCAGCAATTAAGCTGGCAATTTTCCATCATGCTGCACTGACGCCGACTGTTTCACTTTTTATCCATCCGTATGTACTGTTTCCATTTCCCTGGTTCATTGTTCGTCATTAACCACCATTTGTCATAACTTTTACCCATCATTGTAGATAAGAGTGCAGGGAAAGGCCTACCGGCATTTCTTATATTGCGATGTGTCATTTCCATCGCGTTTCAAAGCACGCGTTTCATACCGTTATACATTTATCAACCTTCCATCCGTTTTAGCGATCTCTTAGGGTAAAGAATCATCCCTTACAAACTGGCTAGTTCAAATAATTTATTTCATTAAAACCATGTACAACGTTTCTGTAACAGTTAAACTCACCAAGCCACCACCATCCAGGTTCTTCCTTGTTGGGCAAGCCGAGGGAATGTTCCACTGGCACTAAATGCAGGGGTTCCCGCGGGTTAGTGGGGCAGACCATTTTTAACAGGGGTGTTTTTACCAGGAATGTGTTTAATATATTTTATTATGGTTAAAAGGGGTTTTGGTTAACGGAAATGGTTTTGGGTGTTTGTATATTTTGTTTGCGTTTCTTTGGTTTGTTATTTTGTGCTTATGGTATTGCTATTTAGTTGACTGATTTATTTTCTGAGTTGGGCTTACCTGTGGGAGGGGCTGAACCTTGTAAAAGGCTCATGGCCTCAGTTGTAAAGAGAGCGTTGTAGGAGTAGGTAGCGTGTCACTGTAAGTTGTGTTCAGAGTCATATAGATATAGTCTGGCACTCTTGCCTTTTTGTTTTCATTTTTGCTCATCTTTGTTTTGCCATTTTTGACCACTGTATATACTTGCACTTTTTAAGAAAATAGAAAAAGAGAATAAAAAAAAAAGAAAAGCTTTTCGCTTGGAACTACTGTCTCTTGTCTGCTCCGTCGCCGGTCATCCTGCTACAGTTACCATCGACGGACCGCTATTGGATAGGACATTTTGTATTGAAATGCCAAGCCATAGATACACATTAGCGTTCATCCGTAGACACTTGACACAATTTAATTCTGAAACTCTGAGGGTAAGAAGGTAAAATGCATTTAGACTTAGCTAGATAGCTACTTACATTAGCCATTACCATTTCGTGGAGCACATGCATACATTTGAGTCACTGATGGGAGTGGGAGTGACACAGGCAGACAAGACATTCAAGAAACGGTATGACCCACTTTAGGGGTGTCTGAAATCGTATTAGAAGATTCTTCCAGGCATGAATATAAGAAATACATTGTAGTATTTATGATCAGGTAGAATGAGGGGAAATGTTTCAAAACCCCCAGGCTGTCATTTTTACCTCTTTTGGGGCAGTTCAAGCCTTAATTAGGGAGGTCAGACCTGCCCAATCCCCCCGAAATTCAAACCATGCAGAAAAGAATGCTATTCTGACCAGCGAGTCCCAATTGCTCTACTTTACCATGAGAACAAACCAGCAGCTAAGAAGGTGAAGAGAACCTGTTGTGAAAAGGATGGGAAAAGTGGATGCATTCCTGAGAGTGTCTGGTCTTGTCGCCCCCCTCGCTTGGTGTTGCCATTTGTATGCCCCATCTGTGAGGGAATTTTTATTGTTACTGTAACAGTCTTAAAATACCTTGTTGTAGTGTTTAGTGCACTTTGATTTTATTACATTATACTTTTACTGCTTAAAATATATACTCGTTTGAAATGTATCTGCTTATTTTGTTCTTAGTTTTCTTAGAGCCTAATGCTGTCAGTGGGAAAGTACTGATAGGAGGGGTGCATGCACCTGGATAGGAGTTATTGACTCATGTCTGGGAAATGTACCAACTTAGCAAGATAACAGAGTTGTTTTTATCTGTAGCAGGTGCCTAAATTGGGCCCTAAGCACAAAGCGCGACTCCTCGAAGCGCATTCTGAGAGCAAAAATCTTATAAGAATAATGTTTTTGTAATGTGTGATTGATTGCCCAAAGGAACGCCCAGCTAGAAGGGAATAAGAATTGTCTGTGAAAATTGCTCAGCAGAGACCGACCTCTGACTGCTGTACACACAGAGACCCTGTACGCTCTCTCATTCTGCAGAATTATATCGCAATAAACAGTTGATCATTTTTCTTTTAACCTGTGCTAAGACTGTCTTTTTACGCCTCGGAAAGATAAAATCCTCCACACCATGCCTTTTTACGAATGTCTTGCTTATATTTTATTATGGTTTCAGTATGGTTGCTGGATTGTTATACTTATTACCCTACAAAGCCTTCCAGTCAGTTTATCTCTTCTAGAATTGAGCTAAGCTCTTCTTCCATGTTTTTGGTAAATTAATTATAAAGAAGAAAATATTTAATAAATCAAAAAAGGGTAGCCCATCTCAATACTTCAATTCAAGGAGGACAAAAATACTCACATTTCACTTATTTATTCGGCTCACATTACAAAAAACAAATGCTAAAAAAACCAAACGCTAACGCGTTTCGGCAAAAAGCCTTCATCAGAGCGTTAGCAGTGATGATGAGGTTTTTAGGGGCATTGTATTTTTCAACTAGAAAAGCACTCGGAGAGCGCAGACCTCCGCCAAGCACAACATTTCCCTCCATATTGCAACTTCAACCATAGATATTAGTTTTAAATTTATTTTATCTTCATTTTTAGATTCCTTGACCATAAAAACATGGCAATTTGATTCATAACGCTATATCAATATTAGTTCCACAGCATCTTGGCTGTTTAAAGATGTCTGTTGCATGTTTCTAGCTTCATTTGTCTTTTTTTTTATTATGATGCAACATTTCCCCTCATGTTGTGATTTACACATAAATATAAGTCATTCATTTATTTCATCTATTTTTTCAGACTCCCTGACCAAGAAAACATACCATTAGCAACTGAATTCATAACGATATCGATATTAGTTCAGTAGTTATTCATGAAAATCAAATTTTCTGTAATGGTGGTTTTCTTCTGGATCTAGATCCCCGGCTTTTGAAGATACAGTAAATCCAGTGACACCTTCCTAATTCTGCAATATCTTGGCTATATAATGGTGTTTATCGCATGTTTGTAGCTTCATTTGTTCTCTTCCTATAATGAAAGTTCCTAAGGTCCCCTACTTTCGTATTCTGGATCATAGTATCATAGTATCCGGAATTATTCCATTTTCAGGATCAGTCTTTGGTATATTGTAGATAATGTTTGAAACTTGTCCTCTATTTTTTTTCCAAGTGCCCTGACCATTTTTGGTGTAGTTATATGCATAAATGTCGAAAATGGCCCTATCTCCCAATGTTAAAGAATACTTTAAAAAATTCCTGGATCCAGACGGAGATCTGGATCACTTCCAAAATCTAATCATTTCTTCCTTATACCAATCTGTACAATCCATGAAAATTTCATCAAAATCTGTCCATAACTTTTTGAGTTATTTTGGAAACCAACAGACAAACAAACAAACCCAGGCAAAAACATAACCTCCTTGGCGGAGGTAATAAGACCACTGCACTATTTATATTGATTCATACATAGCCTTTTAAAAAAATAAAGTTACATATTTTACTAACAGAATCTAATGGGCGTAGAATAGTTCACTAGCTTTAGAACCCCAGAAACTTAGAAGCGAGTTTAATGGCGGGTGATTCTGAATGACAGTGAATTGTAAATTGTGAATAAAATCAAAATGCAATGACTGTCATATCACATGAGCCAATATGTTATTTACAACAACACATGGATAACATTTCAAATGTTGATTTTACATTTTTATCCACAAAATGAGCTCATTTCAAATTTTCTGACTGCAACAGGCCTCAAAAAGAAGGCAGTGAAGGCTTGCGTACATACTTTAAAAACAATGATCGTCAACGTCAAATTTCAAAGGCTTAAAAGGTCTCATCATCGACGATGCATAACAACATCAAAAGATTCAGAGAAACTGGAAAAATCTCTGTGTGTAAGGGACAAGGCCGAAGACCTTTACTGATACCCGTGATCTTTGGGCCCTCAGACGTCACTGCATCACTCACCGGCATGATTCTGTCATTGACATTACTTAATGGGCCCAGGAATACATCAAGAAACCACTGTCTGTAAACACAGTCCGCTGCGCCATCCACTGATGCAACATAAAACTCTATCATGCAAAAATGAAGCCATTGTTGAGCATGATCCAGAAGAGCCGCCATGTTCTGTGGGTCAAGGCTCATTTAAAGTGGACGGTAGCAAAGTCGCAAAGTGTCCTGTGGTCAGATGAGTCCAAATTTGCCATACCTGTTACAAATCATGGGCGTCGTGTTCTCGGGCCTAAAGAGGAGAAAGACTACCCCTCCTGTTATCAGCGTCCAGTTCAAAAGCCACCATTACTGATGGTATAGGGATGGATTAATGCATTTGGTGTGGGACACTTGCGTGTTTTATAAAGCACCATGAATGCTGAAAGCAATGATGTGCAGTCAGAGATTAGTTTGGAGAGGCAGAATCCTTCCCTTTGCTTTCAGGTTCGATATACTGAGTAATAACGCCGTGGAAACTTAAAATGGCCCGTCATTCTGCCGAATAGTCTTACAAAACTAGTTAATCGTCTGATTGCTAATCAAACAAAGGGAAGGATTGTGCCTCATCAATTTAACCTCAGACCGCACGTCACTGACTAAAAGGTATATAAAGGTTTAAAAGCAATATATGCTCCCCTCCAGTCGACATGTATTCCAGGGAAGGCCTTATATTTATATGTATTTCAGCAGGACAATGCAAAACCACATACTGCAGCTATTACAACAGTATGGCTTCGTAGTAGAAGAATCCGCGTGCTGAACTGGCCTGCCTGCTGTCCTGATCTTTCACCGATTGAGTTTGGTGGATAATTAAACAAAAAGTCCATCAAAGGAGACCCAAAACTCTCCTGCAGCTGGAAGCCTGTATTAAACAAGAGTGGGATCAAATTCCAATGGCTTAACTCAAGACACTTGTCTCCTCAATGCCCAAACGCCTCTTCTCTGTTAAAAAGAAGAGGGGATGCTACACCATTGTAAACAGGCCCCTGTCCCAACTTTTTTGAGACCTGTAGCAGCCATGAAATTTAAAATTAGCTCATTTTGTGGATAAAATTGTAAAATTTCTCAGTTTCAACATTTGCTATGTTATCTCTGTTCTATTGTGAATAAATTACTGGCTGGTGTGATTTTAAAGTCATTGCTTTTTGATTTTATTCACAATTTACGCTTTATTTAAGATGCTCATAGCCAAAAAGTAGTTGGACTTATATCAGGTTATGTGTGTTCAGGTTTGCAGCTAGAGTTTTCTGGTATACAGTAGTTGCATGCATACTTGCATCTTTGAATGAATTGAATGATTTTCATTTTCTTTTTCTTATTTATTTATTGTTCTTTTATTATTATTATATGTATTCTGTCTGGTTGTTCAAATTAGGGGAAGTTTATTATAAGCCACTCGGCTTCTTAACTTCTCCTGCACATCATGTTTATACAAATGGATATCATTATTTTTTTCAAATATGTGCTAAATAAATAAAATAAAAATAAAAAAAATTCCAACTATTTCGGAATTTGGGTTTTAGAGAATAAGGCAGGGCGAGAAACATTGGATGAGCTCAGGGTCTGTAATCCAAATAACCATTTACAGTCAATTTTGGAATTACATCTTAAATTTTAGTTAGTGTATGCAAAGTCAGGAAGTTCTGTTTAATGCACATAAAGTTAGCCTTTAAGTTGACTGTCTCGGCACTCCAAAGTCTAATTTTAATGTCTAGTTTTGTAGTTTCTGTTGACAGGCCAGGATCTGAGTTAATAAGATGTCATTAGGCTATTACCAAGGCCTTGAAGACAGAACTCATATACTTCTTACATTACTGAGTGCATTTATAAAATGGGTGGTTTTTGTTCTTAGTCATTTAAATGAAATTCAGGGCATATAAAATTGAAGATGAAATACCTTGTTAATTTGTTCTGCACATTTCCTGTTTGTCAAGTCTGTCATTTATAAGAAAGGAAAAAAAAGGAAACTTCAGCACACCAAATGATAAATGTTTCCTAAGAATTGTTTTGTAAAGTTATGGGCCTAAACAGAGATATAATTCAGTCAATTAATTCAATTGTGACAAAAATAGCGCAGCAGGCATGCAAATGAACCATTTTTTCTGTGTGTACAGCGGTCACTGCGGGAGAGTAGCAGGGAAGTAGGTGAAAGGAAGGAAGGATGAGGTATGGGAAAAGCCGAGGTTAGCCACAAACAGACAGGAAGAATTCGTCAATGAAGGATGTGTAAATAGGAGTTTGAGTTCTTAAAAATGCTCAATGACGAATACAGCAAAAACAACCATGCAGAAAAACACCATAGAAATCAAGCTGGAGCAAAATATTGACAGATGAAAAAATAAGAGTGAGAGTGTCAAACAAGAAGAAAGTGGAAGAGTATAGACTTGTAATTTCTAGGCAAGTAATGGATTATAACTCCTGATTATTGTGCCGTTAATGCTGCAAAGATGAATTGGAGAATTGGTATATAAATGAACATCCATATAATAATTATCACCTACTTTGCTCCACTCATTACCAGCACATTATATTGATACATTATCAAATGACCATTCAGTAAAGTCATTTAAACATCAGCTGTTCATGACTTGTATTTGTGAATCATTTTATAAGTGCACAGTACATACAGAAATTAATTTTATGTTCTGAACTGAATACAATAAAATTATTGAATACCAAGTATGCAGTGCATGAAATGGCATATATACCAACTGCACAATACATGGATGAGGGTGAGAGATTGTTGGCTCATTTATTTTATTTTGTGGCAGCAAGGCTGATGCAAAACAGAAAATCTTCCAATATGACCGTTGACAGAAACCCAGTCCAATAAATGTTTTATCTTTTTCCCTTATGTTTATTTGGAGGTTACCTTAATATCATTGAAGTGTCACATTGCTGCTACTCTGTCTATGATGACAGCACACAAAACTTCATGGTGAAATACTGGGAACAGCATTGCCATCATTCATACGCAACTATGCTCTTAACAGATGCATTTTAAAGGATAGGAAGTCACGCTTTCAATGAAGTATTGCTCATGAAGGCTTTATACAGCATGGATAATGCCTTAGGAAATGAGACTTAAATGTCATGCTTTGTAAACGGTGAAATAACACATCCTTATTCAGCATGTGATGCCAGACATGACAATGACAATGTCATTTAGCTGACAATATCGCATCTGGCATCACATGCTGAATTAGGATGTGTTATTTCACCCTTTACAAAGCATGACCTTTGCTTATGTATGATTTATGAAGATATTATGTCTCATTTATGAAGGCAATATACATGCTGTATAAGGCCTTTATGTGCAATACTTCATCTAAAGTGTGACCAGACACAACACCTACTACTTTCTCAAAAATAAAAAATAAATAAATACGCCAGCTTTTGGCAGCATTCCCAAGGAATTTAAGGCTCTCCTCCTGGACAATGGCCTCCGGTTCACTAATGTTCTAGGGTTTGCATGCAGCAACTGTCTTCTTCAAATCTTATCAGAGATTTTTTTTTATAGGGTTCAAGTGAGGCAACTGTGATGGGCACTTTAGAATCTTCCCAGCCTTCTTCTGAAACAAAGGCTTGGTGGATGTTGAGGTATGCTTAGGATCATTGTCCTTTGGAAGGTCCAATGATGCTCAAGCATCAGCTTCCCTACAGACTACATGACATTTTCTCCTTGGATATCCTGGTACTTGACTGAATCCCTCTTGCCCTCCACACTTTGCAGGTTTCCAGGCCCAGAGGAAGCAAGGCAGCCGCAGAGTATCAAAAAGCTCCCACAATTCTTCAATGTAGGCAGGGTGTACTTTTCAGCATATGCTTCTTTATTCCTTCAGCAGACATACCACTGATTCATAAGCCCAAAATATTTGTTTTGTTTCATCACTCCACAGAACAGTATCCCAAAACTTCTGTGGCTAATTTATATGGTTTTAAGTATACTGGAGCTTGTGCTTTTGGATCAGTTGTGGTGTAAGTCTTGGAGACCTTCAACGTTTAGTATGCGCCCTTCTGTGCAAACTGAAACCTCAGTGCCATGCTGCGGGTTTCCTGCAGTCACTTGAGGGTTTTTGACCACCCATCTCTTCAGGAATCTGGTGACAGCCATTGAAAGCTTCCTCTTTCTGCCACATCCTGGTACTGTAGCCACACTTCCTTTAACTCTGAACTTGCGAACTATGCTTCCAACTATATCTCTATGAACATTCAGTGCCCATGCTACCTGTGCTACATACAAACTCTGTTCTTGCTGATGTCGGTGATTACTACAGCCGGGATGGTGTTCTTAGTGATAACAACTTTCATGGGTCCAAGTGGAAAACATTTCTTTGACTGAACATATTTTCACATGGGTGAAGTAACAAGTGCCGAAGGCGCGAAGTCCCTTGGAGCATCCTGGGACATGCCCCCCCAGAAAATTTTTTAAAAATGGTCAAATTTGGTGCATTCTCAGGGCAGTTTGGCCAAGAATATGAGATTATAAACGACACTAAATTGTGCTAATGTTTAATGCTTACCTTTTAAAACAATGTGAGGGTATTGCGGCAAATAGTGTCTTGTGGGAAGACACAATGACGTCCCATCAGGTTACATGAATAACAGTATAAAATTTTTGAAATGTACATTATATTACAATACAGAGCTGCAACAGTAAACAAAGTAATGAAAGCAATCAGTATATGTAAATTTGCTTCACTTTGCTCTGTAATTTGATTTTTTTCATTATGTCAGAAATAATATTTAAAGGGATAGTTCAGATTTTTTGACATGAAGTTGTATGACATGCTCATTCGCAGTGCCGGGCATGAACCGTGACTTTCCACCCTACTGCGTCCCGTGAGCGGAGTTCTGGCCCGGTTTTAGTGTCGTCGGAAGTAGTTCCGGCTAGTTTGCTGGGGTCACGAAAATAAAAGGTTTTGATTCCAAAAATAATATTCATTCAAAAGAGAAATACATTTGCATCATGAAGACCAACCCCTAAAAAAAGTCAGACCTCACAATCACTTGGCACTATTTTATCTTCCTTCATATCACTGTGTGCTGCCGCCTGTTGACATCCGCGCACCCTTCCATCAGCAGTTCCGCTGTGTATACACGGTCGAATAGTTTCACGGTTTTACACGCTCAAATAGTTCTTGTAAAAATGTCCGACTATGACACAAGTGATGGAGACATTACTTTTACCGCAGAGCCCAAGGGATACCTTTATCAACTGGAATGTACTGATGCCGAACTTCGTCAGATGGATTTAGCACGAGCAGAGAGGGAGAGGAGGGACAGCAAAGCGGCTCAAGCCAAAGTTGGACCCACTGCTCTCGCTGCGAGAGACCGAGTGAACGACAATTGGTGCACTTGTTAAAAGCGTGAACTAATGCCGACGGAGGTAGAGAGCTACTGCTGCCACGAATGGGAACTCGTCATGCCACGGCTGCAAGATCCCTCTATTGATGAGGAGGCCAGCGTACCAGCTTCTTTCTGCATCACTAATCATCAAGATTTTCCCGCAATCCTCTTGCAGACCTTTTTCCACATTCCAAAAATCAACTGGAAGAAGTGACCCAGGCCAGCTGGACCTGATGGTCAGCTGTCCTCAGAGTAAGTGTTGACCATCTCTTATAAAAGGTACTTCGACATTTTATTCTGAAGTTGCCCAGAGGTGAGCTTCTGACACCAGAAAAACAATGAAAGAATTGCTGGGCATTGTTAATTCATGCGTGGGCGCATTGTTCGCAATCTAAACGTGAATTCTCCCGAGATTTGTGCTGATTGACGGATGCCCACGATACAAATGTACATGTCCATCTTGGGGTGCAGTCAAAGGAGGATGTTATGTAAAGTTTTTGCATGATGAATGATACATTTGCTCGTGACACTACAAGATCAAATTGGCAGAGAAAAAAAATTCCAAGTATGTACCTCAGTGCAACTTCAGGAAAAAAAATTCAAGTAGGCTACCTTCTTATAAGTTGTGCAGATTTTTTGGTAGCCGAATTTTACTACCTGGTACGTTGTGGTGACCAGCACCGCCGCCAGATTGCTTCCTTGTCTGTGGGAAACACTGAATTGTATAGCTATGTCTTCTTAGGGCATACTTTGTTCTTTATTAGAATGAGTGTAGATAACACATCATCAAATAGGCTAGATATCATCAAGTATCCAAAAACAGTCATCACATTTATTACTTTCCTATAATTAATATACAGGATTGATGATGTTATTTTACATGACTCACGGATGTGTCATTGTTTTCAGGTTCATGTACAGTATGCACTAACTTATTATGTGTTGTTTGCCATTTCAGACAGTATAGGCTGGCTGGTTGCTTATTGCATTGTGATAGAATGGGCCCTGAAAGGAGAGAGGCTCGGTCCAGGCAACAGTTCTTCCCTCATGCAGTTGACCTAATAAGAAAAACATATCCATTTCCAAATTGACAATACACAGAGTTCAAGGAGTCTGAGGAAGCACATTTGTTTTAGATGTAAACACAAAAGTTTTCAAAGACGTTTTGGACATTGTGTTACATTGCCCATGTTTTATTGAAAATATATTTTTTAAACAATATCTGTATAGAGAACACAAACAGAAATGCACCACACACATAGGTTTTATTTGTTTCAGTCATGTTTATTACTAATATAATAAAACAAAGTTTGCTAAGACACCAGTCCTGATTATTATATTATTTTATAAGTAATAATACAAACAGAGGCAGTCGTGCTTATACATACATGTGGAGAACTCCAACATGCTCAGAAAAAAAAAAACTTTTACACTTTTCTTGTATCTGCGTCACAAAGAAATCAGGCAAGAGATTAAAACATCTTGCGAAAAACATAAGGGAAGAGAATATCAATAAAAAAGGAAAAGCAAAAAGTTAAAGTTGTAGAAAGTAATTAAATAGTACACGAGACACCTGAATATGTTAGGTAAACATAGGACACCAAATCAGACTTTCTCAGTCTCAGACACCAGGTTTATCAGCTGCATCTTATGTAGTAAAACGTGATGCATGTTCTATCACCAAGTCGTCTTTTTTGGCTTTGGAGTGGCAGCAATGTTGGCTGGTAAGTTGACTGGAGGATGGATGTGGAACTGCTGATCTCCAAGCCTGACATTCTTATCAAGCCGCCGTTGAATGACCTGCTGCACCAATTTTTATGCATGAGTATTTTTTCTACAGCATTATATTTCATTTGTAAATGAAGATTTGTTACATGCTGTTTTGCTGTCTTGCTGGTCAGCTATATTTATTTTGTTTATTTGGCATCTTCTGGTGGCGTGTCTGTAAAATCATTAAGAAAAGACTAGTGATTTCTAGAAGCCTCTGGCACTTTCCTGCTTGGAGGGGGCGGGATTTCCCTAGAATCCTGTGGGTCTTTCTGGAAGGTTGCTAGTCTATATAAATGCTGTGATTTTAAGCACAACAGAGCAGACAGCAGAAGAGAGCAGAGCAGAGTTTTGTTTTGGCAACAGTTAAATAGTGGCATCAGAGTGTTATTAGAGAGTTGAATACTGGATATATCTTTTTGTACAACTTTTTTGTGAAGAATAAATTTGTTTTAGTTTTACTTTCTGGTTTTCTTTGTTGTGATTTTTTTCAAGTCATAACAAATTGGAGGTCCCACCGAGATTGGATCCACCGAGATTGGATTCACCAAAGATTATTATTTTAAATCTTATGACTAGTTAAAAAACCAGCAATCATGACATTTGATGTGGAAAGTTTTTTGAAAACTCCAACCAAAGGAATTAATTGTGCTGGCAAAGAAGAAGGACTTGCCATAAATAGCCTCAACCCTTGGATTATCTGATGGGAAGTCATCAATGAAGAAACAAGAAATATTCAACCTTTTGGTGCAACATTTCATCGATGAAGATATCTTTGGGGAAGAAGTAGCAGAATTCATTAAAGCTGTGGAAGTGCCCCCAACAGAGCTGCAAAGACTTGAATTTCAGCTACGCCTGAAAGAGCTGGAAGAAAGAAGGTTGGAGAAAGAGAAAGAACTAGAAGGAAAAAAAATGCAGTACGAATTGGAAATGAAGAGAGTAGAAGCAGGTACTGTTTCAAAATCTTTTGGACTTTCTGATCATTTTGATGTGGTTAAGCATATCAGACTTGTTCCTCCTTTCTTAGAAAAAGATGTTGACCAATACTTTACCCATTTTGAAAAAATTGCTGAAAATTTGAAAAGGCCAAAAGAACATTGGACAATGATGTTACAAAGTGTTCTTACTGGTAAAGCTAGAAAAATCGATAACCAGTTATCTGTCCAACAGTGTGCTGATTATGATTTTGTCAAATCTGCCATTCTGAAGGGTTATGAATTGGTCCCCGAGGCTTACAGGCAAAAATTTAGGAATTCTCGCAAGGAAGTCAGTCAAACTCATGTTGAATTTGGCAGGTTAAAGGAACAGTTGTTTGATCGGTGGTGTCATTCCATGATGTTGAAAAAGATTTTGATAGAATGAGGCAACTTATTCTGGTTGAGGAATTCAAAAGTTGTGTCCAGCCTGATATTAAAACTTTCCTTGAAGAAAAACAAGCCAATACTTTGCAAGATGTTTCTACCCTAGCTGATAGTTATGCATTGACTCACAAGTCTTCTTTTGAGCAAAAATCCACTTTTTCGAAGTTTCAAAGCAAGTTTCAGTCCAAGACTTCTACTAATAACACTTCTGATTCTAAGACCACTTCTGAGAGGAAACCTTCCAGTGAGAAGCAATCCTCTGATTCTTTACCCTCTGTGTCTTGCCAATACTGCAAAAAGCAAGGTCACCTTCTTTCTGAGTGTTATGCTCTCAAGAAAAAACAACAACGAGAAAAAACCAAGCCAACTGCTTTCACAAAAAGAGAATCTCTTGTATCAATGGTCAGTTCACCTGATCTTCTACCTTCTGTGTCTGATTCTGTTATGGAGGGTTTTGAGCCATTCATCATCGATGGTTTGGTCTCACTTTCACATGATTTTTCCTCATCTGCTCCAGTTCGAATTCTAAGGGATACTGGGTCTTCCCAATCTCTTATACTTGCAGATATTCTGCCCTTTTCGGACAAATCGTCTACTCAGGCTAATGCCCTTATTCAAGGAGTAGAATGTGGTTTTACAAGTGTACCTCTCCATAATTTTCATCTCAAATCAGACTTGGTCTCTGGACCTGTTACTGTTGGTGTTAGGTCTTCTCTTCCTTTCAAAGGCATTCATTTGCTTCTTGGTAATAATCTTGCTGGTGATAAGGTTGTGCTCGACCCTGTTGTAACTGACACTCCTTTGATTCATCAAGAATCTGACTCTATAGAGGAGGAAATTCCAGACCTATATCCTTCATGTGCAGTTACTCGTTCTATGGCCAAAAAGGCTATTCACGATGATGCTGACCTGGACTTTAACCTAGCTGACACCTTCATTGAGCAGTCTTTTCATCAGGAACCTTCCAGTCCTGAGATGTCTGGGAAATCTTCAGACTTGTCCTTGTCAAGTCATTCTAATGACATTTTGTCTCGGAAACAACTTATTCATGAGCAACAACAAGCTCGTGATCTAGCGCATCTTCTACCACAGGCTGCAAGTGAACAAGAGGCTACTCAAGTTCCCGTCTGTTTTTACTACAAAAATGGTGTGCTTATGAGAAAGTGGCGTCCACCTGATGTTCCTGCAGATGAAGTGTGGATGATCACCCATCAAATTGTTCTTCCAAAGTCTTATCGTCAAGAAACACTTAGTCTAGCCCATGAGAATCCTATGTCAGGTCATTTGGGTATCAAGAAGACCCTTCAACGTGTCAGAAACCACTTCTTCTGGCCTTCCATGAGGTTTGATGTGCAGGAGTACTGCAAATCTTGTCATACTTGTCAAATGGTTGGGAAGCCGAACCAGAATATTCCAAAGGCTCGACTTAAGCCCATTACCGCTTTTGAAGAACCTTTCAGTCGGATCATCATTGACTGTGTTGCACCATTGCCGAAGACTAGGTCTGGTTGTGAGTACTTACTGACTATCATGTGTGCTTCCACTCGGTTTCCTGAGGCAATTCCCAAGGCAAAGACTATCATCAAGGCTCTTACTAAGTTTTTCTGCTTTGTTAGTCTTCCTAAGCCTATTCAGTCTGATCAAGGATCGAATTTCATGTCTTGCATATTTCAACAAGTTATGCATGAGCTTGGTATTAAACAATACAGGTCATCAGCTTGCCATCCTGAGAGTCAAGGTGCTTTGGAGAGGTTCCATCAAACCCTGAAGAACATGATAAGGACCTACTTCCTTGACACAGAGAAAGATTGGGATGAAGGTGTACATCTTCTTCTGTTTGCTGCCCGTGAAGCTGTTCAGGAGTCTCTTGGGTTCAGTCCTTTTGAGCTCGTTTTTGGGCATGCAGTCCGTGGACCTTTGAAGCTTCTGAAGGAAAAGTTTCTGGCTGAAGATGATGTCCCAATGAACTTGCTTCAGTATGTCTCTGACTTCCATAAACGTCTCTGTAAGGCCTGTGACTTTGCTAAGTCTAATCTCAAAGAAGCTCTGGGCAAAATGAAAGCCAGATATGACCTTCATTCAAAAGATAAAAGTTTTAAAACTGGTGACAAAGTTCTTGCACTTTTGCCAGTTCCTGGAAACCCTCTAAGAGCCCGATATTTCGGCCCTTACACTGTCCTCCAAAAGGTCAGTGATCTAAATTACATAATTTTAACTCCTGGAAGGAAGAAACAAAAACAAATGTGTCACATCAACATGCTGAAAGAAAACATTGATAGAGACACTCAGCAAAAGCCAGTCAATGTGGTAAATACAGTTGAACTGGAAAATTCCAAAAAAGATTGTGACTGCCCCTTAGAAAATGAACCTGGTCCAGTCAAACTTGAAAATTCAGACATTCTTCAAAATATTGACAGCAAGTTATCCCACCTGGATCCATTTCAACAACAGCAGCTAAAGCAGCTTATATTTGAATATAGTCACATATTCCCTGACATTCCATCAAAGACTGATATGGTTTACCATGATGTCATCCTACAAGATGAAGCCAAGCCTGTGAAACAGCATCCCTACAGAATGAATCCAGAGAAGCAGAAATATCTTAAACAAGAAGTTAAATATCTGCTTGAAAATGACTATGTTGAACCAAGTTACAGTGACTGGAGTTCTCCATGCATCCTAGTTCCCAAACCCAATCGAACATATAGAATGGTGACAGACTACAGGCAAGCGAACGCTCTATCAAAAACGGACTCATATCTATTCCCAGGATTGATGACTGCATTGACAAAGTTGGACAGTCCAAGTATGTCACAAAATTTGATCTCCTCAAGGGCTTCTGGCAGATCCCTCAAACAGATAGAGCAAAGGAGATCTCTGCCTTCGTCACACCAGATGGATTATACCAATACAAGGTCATGCCAGTTGGAATGAAAAATTCTCCGGCCACCTTCCAACGTCTGGTGAACAGAGTGATTGCTGGACAACCAGGATGTGAGGCCTATATCGATGACATTATCATCACCAGTGACAGCTTCCAAGAGCACCTCACCTACGTAAGAAACTTCTTTCAGAGAGTGAGTGATGCCAAGCTCACTATCAACCTTGTTAAAAGTGACTTTTGTAAAACTAAAGTTGTTTACTTAGGTCATTTTGTAGGACAGGGTCAAGTCAAACCAGTTGATGCAAAAGTCAAAGTTATCACTGAATTTCCTGAGCCAACAACAAAAAGACAGCTCATGAGATTTCTAGGGATGGCTGGCTACTACAGAAAATTCTGTAAAAATTTCTCTATCATCTCTGAACCTTTGACAAATTTACTGAAGAAAAATGCAAAATTTGTTTGGGATGAAAAATATCAAAATTCATTTGACCAGCTGAAAGCTATTCTCAAAAATGCACCAGTTCTCTTATCTCCAAATTTCAAAAAGGAGTTCAAGTTGGCAGTTGATGCCAATGACATTGGTGCAGGTGCAGTTTTACTGCAAGAAGACACTGATGGAGTGCATCATCCTGTTTGTTACTTTTCGAAAAAGTTTGATAAACATCAGAAAAACTACTCAACAATTAAAAAAGAATGTTTGTCACTTGTTTTGGCTTAACAACATTTTGAAGTCTATTTGACTTGTTCAGCTACTTCCATCAAGGTCTTCAGTGATCACAATCCCTTCACATTCTTGCACAAGATCAAAAACAAGAATCAAAGATTACTGAGATGGAGCTTACTTTTTCAAGAGTATGATTTGGATATTTCTCACATCAGGGGAAAAGATAATGTAATCCCAGATACACTTTCACGCATGTAATTTTATTTCTTTATTTTATTGTGAAAAATGTAATTTTACTCTTCTATTTGATTGTGAGACTTGCATTGGTTGTTATGTACAAAGTATATGATTGTTATCATAATCAATGATACGTAAGTTCAAGATTGTTCTGATTATAAAACTGTGTTAATTTTAACAAAAGAAAGCTTTTAGCAAACCTTTCTTTTCTTAAAGAGGGGAGGTGTTATGCATGAGTATTTTTTCTACAGCATTATATTTCATTTGTAAATGAAGATTTGTTACATGCTGTTTTGCTGTCTTGCTGGTCAGCTATATTTATTTTGTTTATTTGGCACCCTCTGGTGGCTTGTCTGTAATATCATTAAGAAAAGACTAGTGATTTCTAGAAGCTTCTGGCACTTTCCTGCTTGGAGGGGGCGGGATTTCCCTAGAATCCTGTGGATCTTTCTGGAAGGTTGCTAGTCTACATAAATGCTGTGATTTTAAGCACAACAGAGCAGACAGCAGAAGAGAGCAGAGCAGAGTTTTGTTTTGGCAACAGTTAAATAGTGGCATCAGATTGTTATTAGAGAATTGAATACTGGATATATTTTTTGTACAACTTTTTTGTGAAGAATAAATTTGTTTTAGTTGTACTTTCTGGTTCTTTGTTGTGATTTTTTCAAGTCATAACACAATTCTTACCTTAAGTCCTGAGTTGTTGGCTCATACAGCTTCCTTACAATCCACTGGTTTGATTGCTTGGAATAAGCCACATTGTATTTGTCTTTTCCTGGGAATAAGGAGAGTGAGGGGATATGACAATGATCATGAACATGCTACATGAGCATTACTTTGGTATGAAAATGAATAAGCAATGATATATTTTTAAAAAAGGCCTTTTGTAAGACAACAATATCTTGACATATCGCCACTCTTGGAGCAGTCTCATACATTCATTTTGGTGGGAGCCAATGGGTGCTGAGCCCTAATAAGATGGGGCCCGAGCACCCATATTCACACATCTCTGGTGTCATCAATAAGTGAACCATATGATTTTGAGAAGTTGTAACAGTGTACTGTTATGGCCCCAATTTGTAATTAGATTTACAACGCAACAGCAAGGGATGACAGACACAGTTTTAAAAACCTCAACACATTTAATTAACAAACAAAGACTAAACTACTATTTACAACTACAGACCAAGATTGATTGGAAAACAAAAAAAAAACAGAAATATTTACAGTCCTTTTGGGTTTGCTGGTGATGTCCTGGGAAAGGAAAAATGCTCTGGGGCACAGGCAAAAATCCATAAAAGAAAACTTCACAGGTCTTGAACAGAATGACAGGTCTGGTCACACGTATCCTTCTTCTTGCAATTTCTCCTACTACTTTACTGTCTCAATTCTTTTCCTTATATACTCTTTTGCAGACCCCATCCACATTTAGACCTCTTTTTTTTACTTTTCAGGGACTTGCCCCAGACATGTCCAGGACATGTCTAAACATAGCTCCATTCTGAGCTGAATAAAAAAAAAGGTAAATACTGCCATCCAGTGGCCTATATTCACATTACACCTCCATTCCAAAAGGGAAAAATTTTGACTCATAAAGGCAAAATTTCTCTTTTCAATACAAAATGGTTAAGTGAACACTTGTCTATATATACATATCATACAATATTCAAATAAACACATGATATATATATACATATTCAAACACGGGATAAGCAATCAGCAATTACATTGTCTGTACCCTTCACATGCTTAATTTCCAAGTCAAACTCCTGTAAAATCAAACTCCAATTCAACAATCTCCGATTCTTGTTTTTCATCTTACTCAAAAACATTAACGGATTGTGGTCAGTGTACACAATCATTGGCTTTTGTCCAGTACAAACTTAAACCTCAAAGTGTTGTAAAGAAAGGACCAGAGCCAACAGCTCCTTCTCTATTGTGGAATAGTTCCTTTGGTGGCGATTGAACTTCCTGGAGAAGTATGCCACGGGATGCTCAATGTCATCAGAGTCACTTCTCTGTAGGAGCACAGATCCACAAGCTTGGTCGCTAGCATCGACCGCGATGGAGAACGGTTTGTTGAAGTCAGGAGATTTGAGCACGGGGAAGTGACACAGCAGAGACTTCAGGCGATCGAAGGCTCTTTGGCATGCATCATCCCAAGTGAACTTTACGCCTTTCTTCAGTTGGTTAGTTAGACTGAGAGCAATCTCAGCAAAGTTCTTGCAGAATTTGCGGTAGTACCCGATCATTCCAAGGAAGCGGCCCAAAGCTTTTTTGTTGTCAGGAACTGGAAAGTCCATGATGGCTTGGACTTTAGCATTTATGGGTGCCACCTTACCCTGGCCTATGACGTAGCCAAAATAGGTGACAGTAGCACAACCAAAGTCACTCTTGTTCAGGTTAACAGTTAGGTTAGCCTGGGTCAGGCGCTGGAACAACATCTCTACATCTTTTAGATGTTCTTCCCAGGAGTCACTCCATGTGATCAGGTCATCGATGTACGCACCCATGTGTGGCAATCCGGCGATTGTAGACTGTATCATCCTTTGGAACGTGGCTGGGGCATTTTTCATGCCAAAGGGTAGGACTTCATACTGGTACAACCCAGATGGTGTGGCAAAAGCAGAGATGCTCTTGGCCCTCTCAGTTAAAGGCACACACCAAAAACCCTTCAATAAATCAATCTTGGTCAGAAACTTTGCTTGCCCTACTCTATCAATACAATCATCAATCCTAGGTATTGGAAACACATCAGTTCTAGTTACAGCATTGAATTTGCGATAATCTGTACAGAATCTAGTACTTCCATCAGGTTTTGGAACTAGCACACAGAATGAACTCCAATCTGAGTTGGAGGGTCTGATTATATCATGTATATGTATCATGTATATCATGTACTAACATGTACTCAACCTCTTTCTCAGCAATCTTTCTCTTTTCAGGATTCATCCGGTACGGATGCTGTTTAATTGGTTTGGCATCACCAGCATCTACATCATGAGAGGCTATAGAAACTCTCTTTGGAACATCAGGAAACAGATCCTCATATTTCATGATCAACCTCTCAAACTGATCTCTCTGTGAGGGTTCTAAGTGCTGGAGTTTTACATCAAGATTTTGCAACACTTCAGAATTTGACAATTTACATGAAAGAACTTCAGCTTTAATTCTAGGTTCATCATCTTGAAACTCCCCCTCATCATCACATGTTTTGACCATAGGAGAATCTGAAGTGACAGCAGCAACCCTAGCATTTCTGTCATGATAAGGCTTCAGCATGTTAATGTGACACAATTGTTTTGATTTTCTCCTATCTGGAGTCTTCACAATGTAATTGAGATCATTGAGTTTTGTCAGAATTTCATAAGGACCATGAAATCTAGCCTGCAATGGATTGGACTGCAAGAGAAACAACACAAGGACCTTGTCTCCAGGTTTAAACTCACGGCTTCTAGCCTTATGTTCATACCAAGTTTTCATTTTTCCCTGACTTGATTTCAAGTTCTCTTTGGCTAGGTCACAAGCTGCATGCAATCTGTCCTTGAACTTGCTAACATAGTCTAACAGACTAATGTGCGGCTCTTCCTCTTGCCATTGTTCACTCAATAATAGCAAAGGTCCTCTCACTTCATGACCAAACACTAGCTCTAATGGACTGAATCCAGTAGACTCCTGCACTGCTTCTCTAGCTGCAAACAACAGCAAATGAACACCTTCATCCCAGTCTTTCTCATGGTCATAACAAAAAGTCTCAATAACTCAATAACAATAACTCATCATTGTCTTGAGAGTGGAATGAAACCGCTCTAAGGCACCCTGACTTTCTGGATGATAGGCACTAGAAAGAATCTGCTTTGCACCTAGTTCATACACAACCTGCTGAAACAATCCTGAAGTGAAATTGCTACCTTGGTCTGACTGAATTTCCCTGGGAAGGCCAAACAACGTGAAGAACTTTATCAAAGCCTGTGAGATTGCAGTTGCCTTGATGTTGCGTAGAGGTATGGCTTCAGGGAATCTGGTAGATGCACACATGATTGTCAACAAATACTGATTTCCAGATCTAGTCTTGGGTAATGGACCAACACAATCAACAATGACCTTAGAGGAGGGCTCCCCCAATGCTGGGATAGGCTGCAATGGAGCTACAGGTGGGTCTAACTGGTGTTTTCCAACTACTTGACAAGTGTGACAGGTTTTGCAAAAGCTGGAAACGTCTTTCCGAAGCCCAGACCAAAAGAAGTGTTTCATGATTTTATCAACAGTCTTGTTAACACCAAGATAACCTCCTAAAGGTAAACTATGAGCCATTGTCAAGATCTCATTCCTGTAGACCTTCGGAACAACAATTTGCCAAACCACTGACCAATCTGCATTGCCAGGGATATCAGGAGGGCGCCACTTCCGCATCAACACACCATCCTTGAGATAATACCCAACTGGAACTGCGTCTATTTCTTTATCAGGAAGGGCTCTCCTCTTTCGTACACAAATTTCAGAATCATTAGTTTGCTCCTCAATCAACCGCTTTCTGGACAGAGACAAGTCACCAGACACATCAGAATCACCAGACCCTTCCGGCTGGCTGAATAGAGAACTGATAAAAGTATCTGATAAGTCCTCAAACGGAGAAACCATAGTAGGCCAATCAGAGTCATGAGGCGAACCACCTGAGTCCTGACTATTCAATGTGCTGGACGGCACCACAACATCTTCTTCTTTAGCCTTCTTGGCCATAGCACGAGTCACTGCGCAAGAAGGATACAGAGATGGGTCCTCATCCCCATTTTCAGTGCTCGGCTGTGAAGTAAGATGTACAGGGGGAACTACTTTGCCCCCAGCCAGGTTATTGCCTAGCAACAGAGAAACACCCTTTATAGGTAGACTTGACATAAGTCCCACCTTTACCTGTCCTGTAACTAAATCTGACTTCTAGAATATAGAGCGCAGGGGTACAGATACTGTCCTCCCTTCAATACCTTGTACAAGTATGAAATCCCCTGAAGCGGTCTCATCACGTAACTCCAAGGAGTCCATCAACAAAAGTGACTGAGAAGCTCCGGTATCCCTTAGGATATATATGGGGACAGGAGTAGTATGCTCATTCAGAGCCACAAATCCCTCTGGCACAAATGGAAGAAATTCCTCCCTCACGAAGTCAGCAGTATCAGGCTTCTTAGCCCCACAAGGAGCAGGCAATTTAGCAGATCGGTTATCTACTACAGGGGTTTCTAACCTTGTTTTCACAAAGGCATTTGGTTTGGTATCCTTTTCTTTTTCTTTCTTAGCTTTAAGGAACCAACAGTTAGTTGTAACATGACCAGATTTCTTGCAATAACTGCAAACTAGACCACTTTTGTCAATGTCAGCTTTCACACTTTGATCAGACCTGTAACTGGATTTCTGAGCACCATCACCAGATTTGTCTTTGTCTTTGGGTGAGGAATCTTGGGTATCACCGTAACCCTTTTTCTGAAATTGGGACCATCTATTGTTACTGCTAGACTGAAATTTGGACTTATGTGTGAGAACATATTCATCTGCAAATTTGGCAGCTGATTGCAAATTCAGTGCTTGCTTCTCATTAAGGTAGGTCTTAACATCATCCTTAACACAGTTCTTGAATTCTTCAACTAACACCATCTCTTTTAGTGAGTTGAAATCATCCTTGACCTCCATAGAAGTACACCAGCGCTCAAAGCAAACCTTCTTCTCATTAGCAAATTCCACATAAGTCTGATTTTCAGATTTCTTCAAACCTCTGAATTTCTTTCGGTAAGCCTCTGGAACCAACTCATAAGCTCTCAAAATAACCTTTTTGACAACCTCATAATCAGAGGAATCATCGGCAGACAAAGCCGAATAGGCTTGTTGAGCTTTACCCTTGAGGACAGTTTGCAACATCAGAGGCCAGTGTTCCTTTGGCCACTGGCAACTCTTTGCTACCTTTTCAAAACACTGGAAATAGTTGTCAACATCCTTTTCCGAAAATGGAGGCACCAATTTTACCTCCTGGCTAGCCCGAAATTTATTTTCAGTTTGAATTTTTATTTTTCGTTGCTCCATTTGGAGTCTTTCTTCTCTATCGAATTTCTCTAATTCAAAATCTCTCTGTCTCTGTCTCTCTCGTTCTGCTCTTTCCTCTTTCTCTTCTCTTGCTAATTTTTCTAACTCAAATTCCCTTTGTTTTTCTTTTTCCTCCCTTTCTTTTTGTCTTTCCTCCCTTTCTTTCTCTTTTCCTCTCTTTCAATCTCTGGCAGTTTTAATTTAAGTTCCATTTCTATATTAGGATTTTCCACTGGAAACTGTTCCAGATCTCCGGGTGCAAACACATTTTCATCAATGTAATATTCAACTATCTCTCGAGCCAGTCTTGCTTTTCGCATGGCTGGTTTTACCTCTGTCAGCTCTAAATGTCTGCAAATTTCTCGCAGTTCTGTCTTTTTAAAAGACTTCAAAACCTCGACGGTTGGTGATGCCAAGAAATCATCCATTGCTGTTGATCTGTCAATATATTTATATAGGAAAATTCACAAAAACAATTTTACAATCTGAAATGTTAGATTTTTAATAAATGACTGACAAAATGGTCTATCCCGGACCTTGAGCCCCCAATTTGTTATGGCCCCACTTTGTAATTAGATTTACAACGCAACAGCAACAGCAAGGGATGACAGACACAGTTTTAAAAACCTCAACAAATTTAATTAACAAACAAAGACTAAACTACTATTTAAAACTACAGACCAAGATTGATTGGAAAACAAAAAAAAACAGAAATATTTACAGTCCTTGTGGGTTTGCTGGTGATGTCCTGGGAAAGGAAAAATGCTCTGGGGCACAGGCAAAAATCCATAAAAGAAAACTTCACAGGTCTTGAACAGAATGACAGGTCTGGTCACACGTATCTTTCTTCTTGCAATTTCTCCTACAACTTTACCGTCTCAATTCTTTTCCTTATATACTCTTTTGCAGACCCCACCCACATTTAGACCTCTTTTTTTTTACTTTTCGGGGACTTGCCCCAGACATGTCCAGGACATGTCTAAACATAGCTCCAGTCTGAGCTGAATAAAAAAAAAGGTAAATACTGCCATCCAGTGGCCTATATTCACATTACAGTACAAACCCAAAACCAGTGAAGTTGGCACGTTGTGTAAATCGTAAATAAAAACAGAATACAATGATTTGCAAATCCTTTTCAACCTATATTCAATTGAATACACTACAAAGACAAGTTACTTGATGTTCGAACAGGTAAACTTTGTAATTTTTTGCAAATATTAGCTCATTTGGAATTTGATGCCTGCAACATGTTTCAAAAAAGCTGGCACAAGTAGCAAAAAAGACAGAGAGTTGAGGAATGCTCATCAAACACTTATTTGGAACATCCCACAGGTGAACGGGCTATGTGGGAACAGGTGGGTGCCATGATTGGGTATAAAAGCAGCTTCCCTGAAATGCTGAGTCATTCACAAACAAGGATGGGGCGAGGGTCACCACTTAGTGAACAAATGCGTGAGCTGATTGTGGAACAGTTTAAAAACTACATTCCTCAACGAGCTATTGCAAGAAATTTAGGGATTTCATCATCTACGGTCCGTAATATCGTCAAAAGGTTCAGAGAATCTGGAAAAATCGCTGCACGTAAGCGACAAGGCTGATAACCAACATTAAATGCCCGTGACCTTCGATCCCTCAGGCGGTACTTCATCAAAAACCGACATCAGTGTGTAAAGGACATCACCACATGGGCTCAGGAACACTTCAGAAAACCACTGTCAGTAACTACAGTTCGTCGCTACATCTGCAAGTGCAAGTTAAAACTCTACAATGCAAAGCGAAAGCCATTTATCAACAGCACCCAGAAACGCCGCCGGCTTTGCTGGGCCTAAGCTCATCTAAGATGGACTGATGCAAAGTGGAAAAGTGTTCTGTGGTCTGACGAGTCCACATTTCATATTGTTTTTGGAAACTGTGGACGTTGTGTCCTCCAGACCAAAGAGGAAAAGAACCATCCAGACTGTTATAGGCGCAAAGTTCAAAAGCCAGCATCTGTGATGGTATGGGGGTGTATTAGTGCCCAAGGCATGGGCAACTTACACATATGTGAAGGCACCATTAATGCTGAAAGGTACATACAGGTTTTGGAGCAACATATGTTGCCATCCAAGCAACGTCTTTTTCATGGACGCCCCTGCTTATTTCAACAAGACAATGCCAAGCCACATTCTGCACGTGTTACTACAGCATGGCTCCATAGTAAAAGAGTGCGGGTAGTAGACTGGCCTGCCTGTAGTCCAGACCTGTCTCCCATTGAAAATGTGTGGCGCATTATGAAGCCTAAAATACGGCAATGGAGACCCCAGTCTGTTGAACAACTTAAGCAGTACATCAAGCAAGAATGGGAAAGAGTTCCACCTGAAAAGCTTCAAAAATTGGTCTCCTCAGTTCCCAAACGTTTACTGAGTGTCGTTAAAAGGAAAGGCGATGTAACACAGTGGTAAAAAGGCCCCTGTGCCAACTTTTTTTGCAATGTGTTGCTGCCTTTAAATTCTAAGTTAATGATTATTTGCAAAAAACAAAATGAAGTTTCTCAGTTTGAATATTGAAAATCTTGTCTTTGCAGTGTATTCAATTGAATATAAGTTGAATAGGATATGCAAATCATTGTATTCTGTTTTTATCTACAATTTACATTATGTGCCAACTTCACTGGTTTTGGGGTTTGTATAAATATTTTTTCCAAGAAGCAAGAACTTCGTCTTCTTTTTTCATGTTATTTTGACTGACTTCCAAATGACACTATGGCCTCCCATGTCAGTTATTTTAGAAAGTCCAATACTGCTAACATATACTGAGAAACCCCGGAATCTTACAACTGACAACTGTAGTATTCAGTATTTGCTACATTGGTGATTTTTACTGGCACAACCACACTTCCACATAATTGCTGACAATAATAACAGTTGTCATATAGCGTTAAGTTGTGCAGAAGCTTCACTGGCAATATGACCTTGAGTGATTTCATGATCATAATGTTACTAGCTGACTCTTGATAGTCAGTTCAAGCATAATACCATTAGCTTCTAAACAAGTTTTTGAGGCAATCCAATTAGCTAAGTTAGTCGCCAGTTATTCATATCTGGGGTTCTGGTACAGCAGCGCACTTCAAAACATTTTTTCTTCCTCTGTCCAGGATGTGTAGGAAGATAATTGTCCTCGCTGGTGTGCACTACACACTTTAGTTCCGATGCCGAAGCCTATGGCAAGAAGCCAAAGTTGCCTGATGGCAATGTCTGTGACAAAAAGCGGTGGAATGCATATGGCGAATCAGACAGGTTTTTGTTGCTAGAATTCTAAGCAGGTTTAAGATGGTCTAAGCTGTGTTATTAGCTGGTCATAGCTGGTCTAGATGTTAATGTTGTAGTAGTCATAAAAAGTGGCATTTTGTGCTAAAATTGGAGAAACCACTTATATTAGTTGTGTTGAGCTATTTAAAATGTTCTAGTTTAATCTATTTATCACAAATGGTTGAATAATTTCTATTGCAATTGTATATTCTCAGCAGTGTAAAGAAAAGGAAAAGTTATGTCGCACATGTTTGGTTCCTCATATTGGAGTTAATTTACGGTCGGGGTAATGATGAATATGCAAGTGAAAAGAGTATTCTATTCTTTAATTTACATCGGGAACTACATGATACGGTACACCTTTCCTGTAAGGTTATTAATGTTGGTCAAGATCGACGGAGTGATATGATGATGTAAGTGTGACAGTTGGAGGGTCCTGTCACTAGGAATGTCTCCTAAAAAATACGTGCCCTGGCAACCTTGCCAACGAGCCTGGCTCTTTGGCGATGT
The DNA here is from genome assembly GCA_029721435.1 of Gymnothorax reevesii. Lineage (NCBI taxonomy): Eukaryota > Metazoa > Chordata > Actinopteri > Anguilliformes > Muraenidae > Gymnothorax > Gymnothorax reevesii. Next base: position 112,015,067 of record CM056573.1, read on the forward strand.
GGTCAGCGCGCATGACTCTTACCCGGGAGTCTGGAGCTTCAAGTCCCCGCCTGGGCCCTCCTTTGGCCTGCTACATTCTGGCGTAATCGGCAGGATCGGGGGAATCCTAATGGATGGCAGCATGCGTAAAGCATGGAGCTTGAGAACATGCTTACGAAAGAGGGGGAGAGATGTGACAGTTGGAGGGTACTGTCACTAGGAATGTCTCCTAAAAAGTACATGCCCTGGCTACCTTGCCAACGAGCCTGGCTCTTTGGCGATGTGGAGAGCGTGTTTGTCTATTACCCGGGAGTCTGGAGGTTCAAGTCCCCGTCCGGGCCCTCCTTCGGACCGCTACATAAGGAGAAGTATGTATCTGGGGTGGTGTGTGAGGGTGAGAGTAGGTACGGAAAATGAATTAAAAAAAAAAAAAAAAAACACAAGCAAGTCACCCAGACCATGTGTTCCTGTGCGTTTCTTTTCTCTACAGCCCCTAAGATAAAGCAAGTGAGTAATAAGTGAATAAATTGAAGTAAAACGGACCCAGTATTACAGCAGCATTTCATTTGTCATGATCGGGAGCCATTGTTCCATCAAGACACTGTCAAAATGACTCTGGCAAAAATTGGTGCATTTTGATTTGCAGATTTCAGCTTTCCCCTCTGACTAGAATGAGATTGCTGATTAAAGCCAACACGCATTAGTGCTGCAATGATCTCTAATGAAAAACTTTCCTTTGCAACAAACAAACACACTTGAAAGATGAGACAAAAGGTATTTTCCTTTTCTCAGACTACATGCATGTCTGTGTTTTTACCTGCCGTAATTGTGGCTCATACAAAAAATGGGCATCCACAGTGCTCATCAACATCATTGAATTAACCCCCGCAGGGCGGAAAGCAACAGTACAGAGTCCACAATCCAAAAGTAAAAATCCAGTTGGGCAAAAATAGTATCAAAAACCAGGGCAGCAATCACAGTAATCGTAGGACAGAAATGGGTCTGGTGCACAGGAATAGTTCTATCAGGGAAGCAAGCCAGAATCCACAGGACGTAATCCGAATCGTTACCAGGGCAGCAAACAGATCTCGTAGTCGGACAGAAAAATGGTCAAAACACACAGATGCAACAATAACCCAAAATTACAAAGGCAAAAATCGAAAGTCGGGCAATCCAGTCAGAAAGATAAATCACGAAGAATCAAGGCGAGAAACAAACGTGGCATAGGAAGAACGATCTGACAACTGGAAGTGACTAAACAGACATCTTAAATACACATCCGGGTGAAACACATGACCACGGAGAACAGGTGCAATCAATGATACAATAATCAGGAGTGACACCTGAGGAATAATCTAATTACATGAATTTGGCAAATGCCAAAACGCAGACAGGGATCACAAGACAATCCTATGAACAAACAACAGCTCCGGTTAGGGAGTCCTAAAAGTGCATGATCTAAAGAAAAGGAAAGCATGAGATATAAGTGGAAATTCACAGAAGCTGCAACAGAGATAGGCAAGAGGGCGGAGATTAGAATTGGGCGATTGCTGAGAGATCGTTAGTCAATTAGTATGTGCAGCTATACAATCCCAAGTGCACATTAGTAAGTTAGTAAAAATATACAATGTTAATATCGATTAGTAATTATCGAAAACAACAAACTGTTAGTATGGATTAGATTGAAAACCCAGAAACCAATAAATCACCCGAATGAGTGGCACACAAGACTAGGGACCGTGGGCAAAGACCTACATAAGACAAGACAAGACAGGGTAGATGTAGTGCAATGCATGGAAATGAAAACATGGCATGGAAACTTAAATGATCGAAACATGAAAAATAATAAACAAGAAATCTAAACTACCAAAAACACAATACACAATCCTAAGAATGGTAAGACAGGCAGTGGTCACTAAACACAAGAATCCTAAACATGGCAGAGCCAGGCACAGAACTTAAACATGAGATGCAGAATCACAACAGTATGATTGTACTGTGGAAAAAAGCCCACAAGGAAAGACATTCAAACTTTAAAATTCAAACTCACTGGATTTGAGTGCACATCCTTTTTGTGAAGCAACAGTTCTACCCACTTCACCAGGGTGTTGCCCTGGTTTTAGCCATCTCAGATCTATTCCTGGGGGGCAGAATAAGTTGTGTAATTAAATTTGTGTCTCAGAAATGACAGCAAACTATTTATCATACTCCAAAAAAAGTTGAAGGAGACTGAGCTGAAAATTTTTATTTCCTATCAATTACTGAAAAGGAAGCATGCAGAATCTAAGGATAACCACTGGTCTGAGAAAGTGAATTAGCACGGTCCCTGGCATAGCAACATATTTTCTACAGTGGTCTTGCTGAATTTAATGTCTCATAGTTAGAATCTATTTTGCCTAATTAAGGAGGAGAGTAAGCTAATGAACCATTTTGTCCATAAAGGCAGTATGAAATAATGCACATCTTCAAAATTGTTATTCAATCATTTGATGGGTATCAATTGCTTAGTTTTGTTAAGTGTTGTTGACATGTACTTTTGATTTTATTTTAAATAATTCTTTGGAAAAATAATTGAAATGTCAAAGATTTAATGTAACAGAGCACATATGAAACTTCTTATTCTCATATACACTACTTTATACCAATTGACTTGATTCACAGAGGGATTTTGTTGTGCCAATGTTGTCGTATATATAAGAAAGCAGTTATGCAACTTGTAAAAATAGGCATGCAATGCACGGAATACCCCTCAGCCGGATGTCGAAGTTTTTGGAGACGCCCGCCCACCCAACCGCACGAAGGATAGCAATACCCCGTCAGCCTTGAGGGCAGAGGGGTAAAAACTGTTTGGATACACTGAACTGGGTATAAAATGCAACAAAATTACAATTATTTCTTGTTTTTTGCCAGCCTCCTGCAGTATTTTATCATAGATGTAAGATAACAGGATTTAAATTCAAGAAAAAAACTATCCAATTTGTCACCGTCATATCCATGCAATCACATGATACATTTGTTTTGGAATGCATCCACTTCCCAAAGTAAATTTTTCATGACCTCAAAAGTTCTTCACAGAATTAAGTATACATTATATTTATCAAGATTGAACATCACTTCTTGTCATGGTCATTTATTTTCTTTGACTATATCCACAATGCTGAATTGCAATTTGGATATGCTTTCGGGTCAAGGTTTCAACTCCGGGAGAGGACTTTCGAAAAACAAACCTATTCCGCCACATCTCTGCTACTGCAAGCATTCAATGAGCAAAATAAAACATCCAAGAATATTTTTGATTAATTGAGCATTCCACTCTCTAATCTTTTCAGTGGGCAGTAATAAAAGAAAGATCAGAAAATTGGTTCTGAGCCAGCACAGGCTGTCTGCATGGTGTGAGAGCATGTAGAATTCTGTTGATCAATCAATCAATCGATATCAATCAAAGTACAATCCCATTTCCAAAAAATTGGGATGCTGTATAAGATGTAACTAAAAGCAGAATGCAATAATTTGCAAATTATTTAAACTCCATATTTATAATGAAATTTAAAATAGTCCAAAGGCCTTGAACCTGAGGAAATTTATTGTTTTTTGAAAAATATGTGCCGAGATGATGCCGGCAACATCTTTCTAAACAGTTAGGGCAGGAGCATCTTCACTGCTGTATTGCATCACTTCTTCTTTTAACAACACTCTGTAAGTGTTTAGGAACTGAGGAGACCAACTGCTTTACTTTTGAGAGCAAAATATTTTCCCTTTCTTGCTTGATGTTGGATTTCAGCTGCTTTACACTTTGCAGCCTCTTTACGCCTAACATTTACTGTGGGTGACGAGTCTGGAGTGCTTGCAGGCTATTTGAGCACTCAGACTCTTCTACTGCGTTGTTGTAATATGTGCACAATTTGGTATTTAGCATTGTCTTGCTGAAGTAAGCATGGCTTTCCCTGAGAAAAAACACCTGTATAGCAGCATATGGTGCCCCAAAGTTTACACATATCATTCAGAATTAATGGAGTCTTTGAAGATGTACAAGTTACTAATGGCATGTGCAGTACTACGCCTCCATACGATCACGAATGCAAGTTTTAGAACCACACACTGTTAACAAGCTGGAAAGCCCTCTCCTCTTTTGCTGGAAGGACATGGCATCTATAACTTCCAAAACAATTTCACATTCTAATTGGTCAGACCACTGGACAGTTTTTTTTTTTTGCTTCACCTCAGTCCATATTTAATGAGCTCGGGCCCAAAGATGGCAGCAGTGAAGTCTCTGTTCGGGAGTTCAGAGATTCTGAGGAGAATGTTATTACCTCTTCACCACTGCTGTCCTGGGGTACCCTTGGGCAAGGTGTAGAACCCATCAGCCTCCCTGTCAGGAACAATGACACAAAGACCTGAATGGCACAGCAGGGAGAGGAAGTGTAACACCACTCAATGGCTGCAAAGGCAGAAGAAAGCTATGCCAGCTGGGCTGGCTAGAAGGCGTCATCCAACAGACTGGATAGACAGCAGCTCAGTGCAGCTCCCAGGAAATCTCAGCATGTCTCGCCTGGCGCTGCTGCAGTTGAGGAACTGTGAATGAAGTGTTTGTGGGCTTCATCGTGGGGAGCTGTTGCCCACCTTAAACATAGTCACGCCAGTAGCTTCTTTCTGGACCACTCCACCTTATCATATCGCCGCTGAGCTTTTGAAAAGGATGACGAGAGCAGGTGAGGTGACACTGGAAGCTCTTAGTCCGGACCTGCACGCTGGCGGAAGTTGTGTGATGGTCGCTTCTTTGTGAACCTGTGGCTACACAGGAATCCGGTCCTACATCCGTGACTGGGCAGGCCTTTTCAGGAGTACTGCTGCACACCCCACATGGAGAAGGCCCAGGAGAATGCGGGCTAAGCCTCGGAAGCCACATACGTGCCTGGCTGGGCTACCGCACCTAGTGGGCCACCCTGTCATGCGGGCGAAATAAAATACATCACATTCTCTAATCTTCGGATCCTGGAATGTCCGAACTTTACTTGACTTGAAAGACACTGAACGACCTAAACCTCATGACACTTCGAAATCCACTGTCTGATAACAAATTCAGCACTGTTATCTCAGCCTATGCTCCTACGATGGAAGCAGCAGATGGGGCTAAGGCAGGGTCAGTTGTTATATCAACAACTGAATGATATCATCTCCAATATCCCTATTGAAGACCATCTCCTGCTCTTCTCTGGCAGAACATCCTGGGGAAGCAAGGTATTGGGAACATGAATGGCCTACTCCTCCTGGGCCTGTGTGCCAAGCATGAACTGTTTATCACCAACACTCAGTTTCGACTTCCCACCCATTTCAAGACAACCTGGAGGCACCCATGATCTAAGCATTGGCACATCCTTGACTATGTCATCGTTAGACAACAACACAAAAAGGGTGTCATGATCACCGGATGCATGCCAAGTGCCGATGACTGCTGGACCTAACATCGTCTCCTCATTATTTGACTGAGAATTACTCTCCGTCAAAGGCCCAGGGGTCGGAGCAACCAGCCAAGGAGGAAGTTTCTCATCTACAAGCTCAAAGACCCAGCTATGGCAGATACGTTCTACCAGGAAGTGCAAAAATGCCTGACAACAGCCCCAACAGAAGAAGTGACGACAGGTGAGGAATGGACAACCCTTAGAGATGCCATTAATGACGCAGCCAGAGCTACCATTGGCGTCCGGAAGAAGAAACATCAGGACTAGTTTGACAGTAACGATGAAGAAATCACAGCTCTTATCAATGCAAAAATGAAAGCTAGAATTGGTAATGAGAAAGACCCAACATCATACACTAAGAACCTCAGGTATCAAGATCTAAAGGAGGAATGCCAGTCCCAGTTGCGTGAAATGCAAAACAACTGGTGGCAACAGAAGGCAGAAGAAATGCAACGTTCTGCCGATGTCAGAGACTTCAGGAGCTTTTATGGAGGCATCAAGGAGATCTACGAGCCCACGAGATCATCAGCCTGGACTTTCTTTTCAGCAGACAATATTACCACCGTCACGGAGAGCGAAGACATCTTAGAACGCTGGCGCGAGCACTTTAATACCTTGCTTAATCGTGACTCTTGTGCAGCAGATGACTTGCTTCAAAATGTGCCTCAACGTCCAACCCAACGCTGGTTATCAATCAGACCTGTGTACAATGAGTTCCAAGTGGCCGTGGAAGAGCTGCTGAACCGGACAACATCCCGGCTAAGCTGCTGATCTGCTGGGGGACGCCTCTCCAGACCCGATTGTTTGCCCTCATGCACGAAATATGGGATGCAAAACGTGTCCCTGATGACCTAAAGAATGCATTAATTGTGACCATCTTCAAGAAAGGGGATCGAAACATCTGTGGAGACTACCGTGGGATTTTCCTGCTTTCCATCGCAGGAAAGGTCTTTGCCAGAATTCTGCTAAACCGGCTTCAAAAATTTGCCGAAGAGATCCTGCCTGAATCCCAGTGCGGTTTCCGAGGCGAAAGATAGACAGTGGTCATGATCTTCTGTGCCCGAGAATTACAGGGGAAGGCATGAAAACAACAAAAGCTGCTCTTTTTATCTTTTATGATCTTGAGAAAGCCTACGATAGTGTCCCAAGTGGGCAGTTCTTAGATGCTTTGGCCTCCCTGAGCCACTTGTCACAACAATCAAAGCACTGCTCAACCCCCGCTCGCAGCGAGAAGTATATGTGAATCGAGTTCGCTACTCCCCATTCCACTCAAATCGACGTGATCCACCAGTCCTCACCTTATAAGAGGCAGGACCTTACCGAATTATGTTGCACTAGTTTTCGGTCTCCCCGTTCGTTTCGGCAGAGCAAGAACTTACCATACCTCTTACATTTTGCCCCTGCTTCCGCATTCATAATTTTGTAGTACATAATTGTTAAAAAAAATCCTAGCCGTCATCGACCCTGCACAGCTCAGGCATCCGAACCCCGCTCGTTCTGGTAGGCCTACGCATACCGTGTTCGCCATTCGCTGTCCCACTCTACCAAGACTCAATCCCTTCGTCCTTTCCTCATTGGAGGCAAGAATTGGACAATTACTTTACACTAGTTCTCAATCTCGCTTTATGCTTCGGCTGTATAGTAAGTGACTGCCCGTTTCCTACGTAGATATTATTGTTGTGGATGACAATCTGCCAATCCGAAACTCTTGCTAACTTCGTAACAATTATATTCGCCATCACTCAGCTGTGCATCGTACTTAACAGCGCCATTTAGCTGCCACTTCATTCAGACTGTAAAACAGATTCTCATTGCTTATTGCTCTATGAGCCCGGCAAACAAATCTACGCGAATCTGCGTTGTTTTCACGAACTACATGGCTGCAGAAATTACAGACTTACTGATAGTTTTTGTAGTCATTAATGTGCGGAAGAAAATACCATAATTTCGTAGAACAATGTATAACAAGGCTTTCAAAAGAATTAAATAAATTAAATAAAAAATAAATTTGACTTTCACTGGTTCTACCAATTAGTCCAAGCAGCTCTTGCTATATACGAACGCCGTGTTCTTTGCAAATCAAATGCCACACATTTCTGATGCTGTTGAATGATTGCAACGTTTATTCCAAAATTGTAAAGTCATTAGAAATGCTAATGTTCTTTGCCTCGCCGGCAAACATTCACTGGTACTACGCGTATCCACCTCAGACCACTCGCAAACATTCACGGATACTGCACTTTATACCACCTTAACAGCCACTAGCAGTGGAGCAGCTCGCTAGCGCTTAGATTATTGGTGCTCTTTGCCTCACTAACAAACATTAATGGATACTAAACGTATCCACCTCTCGGCCACTCGCATTGGCGCAGCCCACTAGTGCTTCGCTAGCGCTTCAGTTATTGGTGCGCTTTGCCTTGTCAGCAAACATCCAGGGATACTGCACGTGTGTCCACCTTATAGCCACTAGCAGAGGCGCAGCCCACTACCGCTTTGGTTATTGGTGCACTTTGCCACGCCGGCAAACATTAACCGGACACTACGCATATCTTCCTCACGGCCACTGGCAGTGGCACAGCCTACATATGCTTCGCTAGCGCTTTGGTTATTGGTGCACTTTGCCTTGCCGACAAACATCAACGGATACTGCGGGTATCCTCCTCATAGCCACTCGCAGTGGTGCAGCCCACTAGCACTTTGGTTGTTGTTACACTTTACCTCGGCAGCAAACATTCACGAAAACTACGCGTTTCCACCTCATGGGCACCCACACTGGCAAGGTTCACACTCTTGGCCTACTTTCAGTCCCGCAATCCATCATTCGGCCCTTCCTGCACACGGTCCATCTGCCGTCTCCACGCTCAACCACGTCGCTTCATGCAATCTGAATGGCCGCTTGCCCAACAGTGGTTAACCCTTTACTAACTGCCCTCCATCTCACCACTCTCATCCGCCTCGCTGGTTGCGGCGCCAGGTTGGCTAAAACCACTATTGCAAATGCGTAGGGCTGTCCCACTCAACCCACACTTTTTTTTGGCAGGTTCCTTTGGCGTTTCTGGGAAGGAGCGTAATTACTTCACTGTTCGCCTCACCATGTTCCATCATCACTTCCTCCCTCATTCAGGGTCATGAACAGGCCGCCAGATGTAAAATTAAGTGACTGCCGGTGAGTCCAATGCAGGGTAATTGTATAAGCAGCTTCAATCATTCTACTCCGGTTTCTCGTAGTTGTAATCGGTTTGCTACTCAAAAAACAGCTTGTGGATCTACGGTTCCTTCTTATAACAATTTTGTGACTGCAAAGCCTCCTAGTTTTCTCTTAGAATCGCAGGAAGATTTTATTAAACAGAAAGGCTTGGGGATTATCCACATGAATGTATATAGTCTCCCCTCAAACATTGATTTTATCAAAGTTTGGGCACTGCAGATGAACGTTGATATTTTTGTGTTCACTGAGTCTGGTTAAAGATGATGTGATTTCCCTTGAGGGATACAATGTATTTAGGTGTGACAGAGTCAGACCTTCTAGAGGTGGCAGTGTGGCCACTTACCAGAAGGAATGTTTTACGGCTTCTGTTTTAAACTCTGTATCATTGTACAGGTGCTTTGAATTTTTAGCTTTGAGTGTGGGGTTAGGTAATGGCGTGAACTGTAACCGTCTAACTGTTATGGGGGTCTATCGTCCTCCGTCGGCTCAATCCGATGCAATTCATAATTTAGCAAATTTGGAGTCTGCTCATGAAAACTCGGAAATCATTTTACTCAGTGATTTGAATATTGACTGGCTCTCCGATGCTTCAAATAGCTTAAAAGATGTCTGCACTAACTTGAATATGTCTCAGCTGACCTCGCATCCAACAAGGCCTGACTCTAAGGATCCTAATAGAGCTACTCTTTTAGATCTTATTTTAACCAACAGGCCGCATAATTTTAAAAATAATGGCGTTTTTTCTCTTGATTTTAGTGACCACTGCCCTGTAGCTTGTGTCAGGAATAATAGTATTCAAAAATCTGAATCCAGGGTTATAGTAAAAAGACATTTTAAATATTTCTCGGAACAAGCCTTTTTGCATGACTTGTTTCAGAGCGACATGCATTACTCTACTGCTATCCCTGATCCTGAGTTGACGTTTAATAATTTTATTACGTCATTCAATACTGTGGCGGATAAGCATGCCCCCTTTAAAAAGTTGAGGGTGAGGAGTATAGTGAATCCCTGGTTTTCCCCTGATATTTCGGAGCTGTTAAAAGCTCGGGATTTTGCATGGAAAAAAGCACGTGTTTCTGGGTTGCAGTCTGACTGGCTACATTTTCTTTGCCTTTGTAATAGAACCCTTACAGCTATTCGGCAAGCCAAAGTGTCATATTATCTCTCCAATTTGTCTGACTCCGGCAACAATCCAGAGAAATTTTGGTCCTTGTCTCAGTCCTATTCTTCGGCTTTACCCAGTAAGATTTCCAAGGATTCGATTATTATTTCAGATAAGGCGGAACTTTGTGATATTTTCAATAAACATTTTGTTAATGCAGGTCTCCTCTTTGAGAATTTAGGGTTATTGCCGGGTCTCCCTAGCGGTGATGACAGGCCTTTTGTTCCTGTGCCCCATAATTCCACCAGCTTTTCCTTGTGTCCTTTTTCCGAAAGGGAAGTGCTTGATGCACTTTGTAGCATTGATCCTATGCAGTCTACTGATGCGGATAAATTAAACCCAGGCCTTTTATTGCTGGCTTCACCCTTAATTGCAAATATATTGACGCATATTTTTAATTTATCCCTGTTGACAGGTTCGATTCCTGTCTTATGGAAAATGGCCTTTGTTCTACCCTAACATAAGGGTGGCTCTTCTGATGATCTAAATAACTATCGGCCAATTTCAAAACTGCCGTGCTTAGCTAAGGTTTTGGAGAAGCTGGTCAATAATCAAATTTGATCATTTCTATCGGACCATGCTGTCCTTAATGTGTTTCAATCAGGCTTCAGACCTGGTCACAGCACTGTGTCAGCTGCAGCTAAGGTTTTAAATGATATTGTTTATGCCTTGGACAATAAGCAAGATTGGGCTGCCCTTTTTATTGACTTATCTAAGGCGTTTGACACTGTTGACAATTCTCTACACATAAAGCGGTTAAGTGCTGTTGGGTTTGATATTAAATCTTTAAATTGGTTAAAAGATTATCTTCTCGGTAGGTGTCAAGCAGTTGTAGCTGATGGCTATCAGTCTGACTTTATTTTTCTTCACAAGGGGGTTCCTCAAGGATCTACCTTGGGACCCCTGCTATTTGCACTTTTTATTAACGATTTTGGTGCTAATTTTATTAGTAGCACAATCCATTTATATGCAGATGATATGGTAATGTACTCAGCTGCCACTTCTGCTGAGGTTGCTCTTCAAAATTTGCGGTCAGATTTCAAAATCATTCAACAAGCTCTTTTAGACCACAAACTAATTTTAAATTCTGAGAAGACAAAATTCATGCTATTTTCTCAGAAACCTGGTGCTAGATTTTATAATGGTAGCATTACTACAATAAGTGGAATTCGAATTGAAAGGGTTCCTTGCTTCAAATACTTGGGCATTTGGGTTGATGATAAACTTAATTTTAGGAAGCACATATATGAGCTGAGCCGAAAGGCAAAGCTCTCGATTTACCAGTCAATCTACGTTCCTACCCTCACCTATGGCCATGAACTCTGGGTCATGACCGAAAGAACGAGATATCGGGTACAAGCGGCTGAAATGGGTTTCCTCCGCAGGGTGGCGGGCCGTTCCCTTAGAGATAGGGTGAGGAGCTCTGTCACCCGGGAGGAGCTCAGAGTAGAGCTGCTGCTCCTCCACGTCGAGAGGGGCCAGCTGGGGTGGCTCGGGCATCTTTATCGGATGCCCCCTGGACACCTTCCTGGGAAGGTGTTCCAGGCATGCCCCACCGGGAGGAGTCCTCGGGGAAGACCCAGGACACGCTGGAGGGACTATGTCTCTCGGCTGGCCTGGGAACGCCTCGGGATACCCCCGGAAGAACTGGAGGAAGTTTCTGGGGAGAGGGAAGTCTGGGCATCCCTGCTTAGACTGCTGCCCCTGCGACCCGGCCCCGGATAAGCGGTAGAAAATGGATGGATGGATGGATGGATATATGAGCTGGCAAAGAATTTGAAACCTAAACTAGCCATGCTATATAGAAATAAAGCCTGGTTTCCTAAGAGTTGCAGAAGGAGGATTGTTCAGGCAACTATTCTATCAAGAATCGATTATGGTGACATAATCTATATGAACGCTGCTTCTTCATCGCTGAAGTCGCTAGATGCCGTATACCGTGCTGGATTAAGGTTTATAACGGGTGATGGTTTTAGAGCGCATCACTGTAGTTTATATTTAAAGGTTGGTTGGTCCTCATTGGCTATTAGAAGGGAACAACATTGTTGCCTTTTTATATACTAGGCATTGCCGGGTAAGCTGCCTAGTTATATTGCCGGTTTGCTCAATTTTAGAATGGGGGAGAACAATCTACGTGGTCTCGATTATTTGGTTTTAGATATCCCGAGGGTTCATTCCGAACTGGGTAAAACTGCCTTCCTGTACTATGCCCCTCAGAAATGGAATAGGCTGCAACAATTGTAAAAATTGGAAGGACTTATTTCATTTGATTGTTTCAGAAGTCTTTTATTGTCTGCTATGAAGCATGAATGTACTTGTGTTGTGTAGTTTTCTGTTTGTTTTTATGGTTCATAACTGGGCTCCGTTGCAAAAGAGAGCTTGCTCTCAATCGGACCTCCAGTATAAATAAAATAAATAAATAACCATCCATTATGGTAACTGACCACAGGAGACACCGTAAACAAAGGCCATTCCCGCTCCTGCTCGTTCATGCCGTTCCTCAGGAAACTGGCCCTAATTTCCGCAAAACACTAGTCCATGCTCAAAGCCACACATATTCCCGACCATAAAATGCCATCGCTGACGCCCCTCCTCGTTTCTCCTGGCAGAGAATCAGAGGCTTAGCACCGCACTTGGACATTCGCCTCACTCCAGTTCCTCCGTTTTCCGTGACCGGCGACCCCTGAAACGAACAAACCAAGCCATTCGCCGCATTATCTCGAGATACCATTCTAAACGGGTTTGCTCCATGCTTACTTTCCCTGTACCTCGCAGGACGGAAGCAAATTCAAGAAATTCCATTCAGCCCTCCGACTGCCATTCTCGGCACTCTTGGTTGTTTCCCTTACGACTCCATACGCTACGCTTGACAAGCCCCAATACCAGTCTTCCTAAGCAGCATCAACTTCTTCATCAAATTGGCTACTGGTTTTCCGTGCTTGTCAATTTCCCACTCTCACATGTAAACACTGCTGAAAGGTTTACGTAAACAAGAGCCTCCCGCTCCGAACATTTACCCCTAGCGGCAGACCTCCTCTCTCACTGCATCCAGATGCTGCGTTCAGTGTACCATTCTCCTTCCACGAAATCCACCCTAGAAGCAATGTTTCTTTTGGCCTTCTTTGGGTTTTTGAGATACACCGAGTTCGCTCCGCTTTCCGCAAATTATTATCCTTCTTATCACATCAGCCTAAATGACATCTCATTCTACTCCACCAGTTCAATGTGTGGAAATATGAAAAGTAGTATGTGGTTTACATGCTTGGGCACACAGGAAAGTGTTGTGGACAGAAATGCAACCTAATCAGTCTAAAGGTGATATCCCAGGAGATATCACCACTAATGCCCTCACTTAAAAGGCAAAACAAAAGGGAAAGCACCCCAAACCCAAGGAGAGAAAATCTCTAACAGAGGCTGACATAAATGCGATCAGGCAGAGAACTAAATAACTAATAAGAACTAAATATTCCTGCCGAATCCTCCTACGGAGAAGACCGTGAAGGAAGGAAGAAGACCATGTGAGGTACAATTCAGGAACCACTCGCGAGAGACAGGAATCCAAAAAATTGTATGCCTTTAATGGGGTCCGATTCAAAGCCGAAAAACACAGGAATTGCCAAGCCACAATACGAAATCCATAAACAGTATCGATGAGACAGGCAGGGGTCAGAACTAGTAAGACAGATGAGCAGAGGTACAAAATCGATAAGCAAAAAGTCGTAGTCGATGAGCAAAGCAAAGGGTCATACACAGGGCATCCAAATACAGAAATCGTGGTCATACAAAATGGGTCGAAATCCAGAAAGACAAAAACAATATAAAACGGGCAATGGCAAGAATCAAGGTTGAACAATTCAGTAGAAGCGAAACAATATTCAATGGCATACGAGGCGCTCTGCTCAAAGAAGTATTGATCAACGTTCTGACAAGACCTGTCAGTGAAAAGGCTGCTAATAGACAAACAGGGAAGGTCACATGCTATACAGAAAATAGGTGTTGGGAATCGGCTAATTACATTTGGAGAATCACATGAGGGAAGACTATGTTAGCAAGTTCAAAGAAAGATTGCGTGCAGCTTGTGACCTAGCCAAAGAGAACTTGAAATCAAGTCAGGGAAAAATGAAAACTTTTTATGATTATAAGGCTAGAAGCCGTGCGTTTAAACTAGGTGACAAGGTCCTTGTGTTGTTTCCCCTGCAGTCCAATCCATTGCAGGCTAGATCTCATGGTCCTTATGAAATTCTAACAGAACTCAATGATCTCAATTACATTGTGAAGACTCTAAATAGGAGAAAGCCGAAACAGTTGTGTCACATTAACAGGCTGAAGCCTTATCACAACAGAAATGCTAGGGTTGCAGCTGTCACTTCAGATTCTCCTATGGTCGAGACGTGTGAAGATGAGGGGTAGTTTCAAGATGATGAACCTCGAATTAAAGCTGAAGTTCTTTCATGTAAATTGTCAAATTCTGAAGTGTTGTAAAATCTTGCTGTAAAACTCCAGCACTTAGAACCCTTACAGAAAGATCAGTTTGAGAGGTTGATCAAGAAATATAAAGATCTATTTCCTGATGTTCCAAAGAGAGTTTCTATAGCTTCTCATGATGTAGATCAGTGGTTCTCAAATTCAGTCCTGGCGCCCCCCTGTGTATGCTGGTTTTTGTTCCAGCCGCAACTGCAATTCTAGGATTTAAGAAGCTGTTGTTTTCTTTTAATTAGGTGCATTTATGCAAATATGCACAGGTTCCTCATTGGTGAAACTCTTAACACATAGAGGTAAAACCCGACAACAATGGAGTCACACCTGTTGTGTTTTCTGTTGATTTTATTTGGTTCAGGCAGGTTATTTGGGAAAAACTCAAAACACCTGCATTCAGAAACCTAATTTGGAGCTTATTGATTTTCTCAGAGTCTAATTTGATCTGTTTAAAAAAGTTTTCACCTGAAAATCCCAGCAATATTGAAAATTAAGCACAAGATGTTCAAGGGTTTTTATTCTCCATAGCAGAATGGATGTGTCCATCCAAATGTGACTTAAGATGGTAAATAACTACTCTAAACATGGAATGCTGCTAATTAAGACAAAGTAACAGCTTATTAAGATCTTAGAATTGCAGTTGTGGCTGGAACAAAAACCAGCATACACAGGGGGGCGCCAGGACCGAATTTGAGAACCACTGATGTAGATGTTGGTGATGCCAAACCAATAAAACAGTATCCGTACCGGATGAATCCTGAAAAGAGAATGATTGCTGAGAAAGAGGTTGAGTACATGTTTGAAAATGATATTATCAGACCCTCCAACTCAGATTGGAGTTCACCCTGTGTACTAGATCCAAAACCTGATGGAAGTACTAGATTCTGTACAGATTATTGCAAAGTCAATGCTGTAACTAGAACTGATGTGTTTCCAATACCTAGGATTGATGATTGTATCGATAGAGTAGGGCAAGCAAAGTTTCTGATCAAGATTGATTTATTGAAGGGTTATTGGTGTGTACCTTTAACTGAGAGGGCCAAGAGCATCTCTACTTTTGCCACATAATCTGTGTTGTACCTGTATGAAGTCCTACCCTTTGGGATGAAAAATGCCCCAGCCACATACCAAAGGATGATACAGTCTACAATCGCCGGATTTCCACACACGGGGGCGTAGATCGACGACCTGATCACATGGAGTGACTCCTGGGAAGAACATCTGAAAGATGTAGAGACGTTGTTCCAGCGCTTCATCCAGGCTAACTGGACTGTTAACCGGAACAAGAGTGACTTTGGTTGTGCTACTGTCACGTATCTTGGCTACATCATAGGCCAGGGTAAGGTGGCACCCATAAATGCTAAAGTCCAAGCCATCATGGACTTTCCAGTTCCTGACAACAAAAAAGCTTTGCGCCGCTTCCTTGGAATGATCGGTACTACTGCAAGTTCTGCAAGAACTTTGCTTAGATTGCTCTCAGTCTCACCAACCAGTTGAAGAAAGGTGTAAAATTCACTTGGGATGAAGCATGCCAAAGAGCCTTCGATCGGCTGAAGTCTCTGTTGTGTCACTTCCCTGTGCTCAAATCTCCTGACTTCAGTAAACCATTCTCCATCATATATAATGTACATTTTGAACACCACTTGATCAACTTACAGATGACTTGGCTCATTCTGTATTGTGGTGCCTTGAAAACATTCTGAAATTTTAAAGAAGATGCATCTGAAGCTGTCGCGGTGCAGCTCTATAAACATTTTTTTTGATCACCCCAACCGAAAGAAAATACTACCAACTGACTACAAATTTCTTGGCTTCAATCAGCATTTTCTTTGTGCACTAACGTTACCCCCTAAACTAGCATTGACTCTTTGGCATAAACGTTGTACTTGCAGAAATAATGCAACCTTGCCGCAGGTTGCTGACCCCTGCCGCAGACTGTGGATGACAGTTGAAACGTTGCTCGAATCTATGTGTGGGCGGTTACACTCCAGAGTGGGCAAGAACCAGCGAGAATATGTATATTCAATTTGTGGTGTTTTGTAACACACTGCAACACGTTTTTTACTGGTGTAAATTCTCCGCCTATTTACTTTTATTTGCAAACACCAATACTTCAAGTGATGTTGGAGTTCATCAACCACGACATGTCACAAACTGATTATGGACCTACCGTATACAAATACTAACAGATAAGTAAATTTTCTTGCGGAAGGTGCACTTTAAACTCTGGAGTTGATGTGTATTACTCAATGCATCCCAAATGCATGGGCTATCTTCATAGAACTCATTGGTGAGAAACTGCTTGGCAAGAAGCAATCTTCAGTTCACTCTCTACACAGGAAAGACATTCTGTACTGTGCTTCAGAATCACGACACTTGAATTTCACTGCTTTTTTATTCAGAGGTCAAATAATTTTGAAATATAACAAATTACGAGTGGAAAGAGGACATGACTGTGGTTTGCTTGGATGTAGTCATTACAGCAGCCATAATTCACTATTGAATGCCCTGAATTCTCATATTTTGTGTTTTTCACGGAAGAACATATAAGGAGTGCAGGATTTATTTTCAAGTGATATGAATGCAGAATTTGCTATTTCATGCCAATCATTTGTTCATTTCTACTTTTGTGTCCTTTCTACTACCCAGCACTGTGGGCTCTCTCAGTCAAGTGACAAGACGTGGTTATGATGGTAGATGAATATCACAATGCCCAGTGATGACACGTAAGTGTCCAGCTCTTCATGAAAAAGGTGTTTGTTCAGAAGAAATGGCCTAATGTGGCAAGTGCATTATGTAGATTACAGAAATACATGACTGGCATTTTTGATATCAACATTAAAGGAGCAAGATGAATCATAAAAAAGAGTGTATTGTTTCTTTAGAAGACTTCACAAATACAATGGGTAGCTAATGAAGGGACTGATTGATTATTCAAAACATGAATATTTGAAGACAGGGTGCAAGAGGGCAAACATCAGCCCAAAACTTTGAAAGACAGCTCTGCTCTATACATGCTTTATGGCTAAGTGAGATTTATCCCATTGGATAATATTTTCAGTCATTTCTATGATATTTTTCAGTGATGACAACTTACACTTTACTTGAAAAAAAATGTCAAAGTTGGAATGCAACATTTCCAGTTATATGGGTTGGCAATGCAACATTTCCTCACTGTAAGACAGATTAACAGCATCTGAAGTGTTCTCATTCAAGATCTTTATCAGTTACATAATTAAATTGAAGCGCTGATTTCCAGAAGTGTCCATGTGTCGCTGCCATCAAATACAAAATGAGATAATTTTTTTCTTGAAATAGTATAATGTCTTAGACAACATATCAGATGTTGAAAGTATGTTCTATTGTGAATAAAATGTGGGTTTTTGAGATTTGCAAATCAATGCATTCTGTTTTTATTCACATTTTACACATCGTCTCAACTTCATCGGAATTTTTTGTTTGTATTTTTTAATATTTGAATTTTTTAAAAATTATTTACTTATTTCTGCCAGTCTTGTATACATTTTCCCGGTGAAAGAAAATACATATAAAGGAAATAAAGTTTTTTTTCGATAAAACAAGCAAATGAAAATATCAATCCAAAGATAAGGTTAAAAATGGAAAAAAAAAAAAAAAGTTGAAAGAAAGAACACCCCAGCAATTATTTATGCAAGAACAGTCCTTCTACTGCCTAAAAAGGGTGCTTGCCTACCTGAGGTTTTAACCTGGGTCTCCCACGGGAGAGCGCAGCACCGTAGCCGCTACGCTACATCAATTGCATCAATGTTGTGCACTGCGATTTAGCATTTGTATTGTTGCGCTCTCTTAGTGCTTGTGTATAATGGCGCAAGGATTTTCAGTCTGAAAAAACGACTTTGAAAATGACTCTTGAATATTCAGTGGATAATTATAATGAAAATACTAAAACCAAACCAGTTAAGCATTTATATTGTTGTACTCTTTGAGTACATGTGCATAATGGCGCATGGACTCTCAGATGCACCAGGAACTCAAAGCTCGATCTTAGGCTAGGTTTGTGTGACAAAGGTGGTTAAGGGCTCATTGGAACTGTCAGAGCCAATAGAATCAAACTGCCTCCCGCAAAGTTAAACTGATGGCATCACTTGCAGATCACAGAGAATAAAATACTTTGTTTCGAAGTGGAATGCTCTGCTCCTGATCTTATTGGAAGCAGTGCCTGGAAAAAAAACAAGCTTGGAGAGTGGTAGATCTAGTTTCAATAACAATAGCCAACAGATTTACTCTTGAACACAGTTTTTCTTACCTTCGATATTTTGTAATAAAAAACTTTCCGATCATTGCTGTAGAATGTAAAGTGTATGCCTGCTAGTCTTTGAGTGTGGTGTTGTTTTAAAATGAAATGGCTTATATCATTGGTTTTTGTGGACTTTACTTGATGCTACTTTTGATGCTTTGTTTGTATGCTTAGCATAAGTTCAGTAGAAACACTGGCAATCGAGCACTGAAATTATTTTATCCTGTGTATTGCTGGATTCTTATTTGCTTATGTGCTTATTTGCTTTGCTTGAATTGTGTTCAGTTGAGGTAAAAATGGTCATCATGCCCTTTTTGCCAAGTTTCTCCCCTTTAAGTGGATATGCCGCATGACAATGTTGCTATAAGGAAACATGCTTTATTAATGATGTTTATTGATTGCCTCCAGTATGGGGGGCATTTGGGTTTAAAACCTTCTAAGGTCATCAGGATTGCGACTGCATTCCTCCTAAACTTCTCCTGCAGTTGGGCAGCTTGACTCTGGCAAATTTTGCACTCCTTCTGGTAGCCATTCCTGAGGCCAATGGCTGGGCATTGGCTATGCCCACACAGCCTCACCTGTAACATCTGAACTAAACTGTACCATTCTCAGACATGCAAACACGGCGCCGAAAAGCGCTATTCGCTTTTTACATTTCCAAAAAGGTGACTTGTGTGAATCGCGCAGATTCAAAGAGTTTTTGTTTGGAGGGGGGGCAAGCGGGGGCGTGGTCGATGCTGCGCAAGGACGTAGTGGAGGACAGCAATGATTTCGGACTTTTGAAATCATGCGAGGTAAGCATTGCACATTCAAGTGTGATTATGAATTGTCAATGAACAGTAACTACAATAATAACTAGGCTTAAACGTTAGGTGTAGACATAGCTGGCAGCAAGGCAGCGGCACACTCAAAATTGACCCATCAGAGGGTGAATCTAGATAAAAGCTGTGGTGTAGTCGTGTACATGGTACGCAGGTGCAATATAAGCTGTGTACTATTGAAAGAGTTGAAAGTTACGTCTGAACGGTTTACCACTGGCCTAATCCCGCGGCTGGATTCCGAAATCAAACAAAATGGGGCCTTTTTGTTTCGTTCCTTACGTTGTTAAACAGAGTGGTTGGGCTACTGTTTCAGCTGGCATTATAGAAAGACATGTCGCGCTGCTAAGTGATAGAAAAACGCTATTTTTTCCTTTTGTTGTGCGACAGTCAGATGACAGAGCGTCACGCCCGGTGAGATGTGATCGTCTGCTTATATTAAAATCTTCTACTTATTGGCGGTCCGTGGGCCAAATACGGCCCGTTTGATATTTTTTTTTATCAGTCTAATTTTGTGCCGTCTCCGTCTCCGTCTCATGCTTGTGCTGTATGGGTGTAACTCTGCCTGCAGTGCGCCGGGAATCACTGCTGAAACTATAGAAGAAGAAGCAGATAGAGCCCGATACATCCATGAGCTGGAGCCTGTTTGTTTAATGCGCGGGTCACTGATAGATAAATTATTAAATAATAACACGTCCATGGGTTCATGCCGTAGTCTGGGAAAACTAAGAAGCAGCAGCAACTGTAACGTTAGTCAGCTGCTTCTCTCCACACGCCTCACGCAGTGTGTGTGCGTGTTGCTATGGTAACGCTAGTGGGGCGGGGGGGTTGACACGGCCCACGGATTCCCAGTGATTGACTCTTAAAACTTTTCTTATTCTAACTTGCTACATACCCTGCAAGGACTCAATGTTTCCTCGCTCGTTCTTCTATTGAGCAGCATTCTGGCTGCAATCATGCTATAGCAAAATGCTTTGGGGAAGTTCTTCCTTTATCTGTTCATGTTGAAATAAAAAAAATATATATTTATATAAAAGATTTTTTCAGGGTGTAATTAAATTTATAGCTCTCACCCTGTAAGGACTCATTGAGTCCTTGTGATGGTAGAAGTCATAACTGTTTAATGGTTTTATCTTTTAAGATGATTTTTCTTTTGTTTTGTTATTTAACTTCTCTGCCACCATGACTGTTATAATTATCCAAATAAAATTAGTTAATTAACCCTTTACAGGCTGGTTTCTGGGATGTACCTCTAATTTTATACAAATAAACAGCCCAAAAATGAAATATTCCCTTGTTAGAGTGGATTTTTTTATCATTACATCTGTCTGAGGTCAGACAATGTTCATGGGGGATATCAGTTTTTATGCATTTTTACTTTTTTTGTAGTCTTAGATTGAAACTAAAAATAGCTTTCACCCTGTTAAGGACTCATTGCGTCCTCATGATGGCTGAAGCTATAATTTTTTAATGGTTTAATATTTTAATATTTTTCTTTTTTTTATTTATATTGCACATTTGAAGACTTGGATAACAATTTACCTGTTAATCACTGTCACCTTATGAGTAACCCACTGAAGGTATTTGTTGTCAGACGCAGTGCTACGCTTGCCACCTGCCGCGGCCAACTCTCTCTTTTTTCAGCTTTCCCTGTTTGCATCCCTGCATTCTTCTCTGGGCTCCATCCCACTGTCTACAGTCTTACTATCAATACACCCCATTATTGAGTTGTTCTCTGCCTCCACACTTGATTTCTGTTTTGGATCATAACAATAGCCTGCATAGTACAATGTGCTCAGTGGAACAAACTCTGTGATTATTCCACTCAGATAAAGGCTGAGGTCTCCAGCTGATAGAATTGATAATTCCCTGTCATCTTCTCAAGGGATGATGTCACCTTCTTTTGCAGACATTCATATGCCAACTCATTTTCTTTTAACTCCTTCACATTGACAGTACAAAGCCCATCCTGTTGAATTGTGATGTCAGTGTAAATTGTCCTAGTCCCAACCTGTGGGTACATCATAGAGCAATTAGTAATGAATGCTGACTGCATGGTTTGATTTGTGTAAAGGAATTCTGTGGCATGAATTTAACAAGCACCTTGGGCTGTCTAAGGTTTTGCTTCTACAGAGGCTCTCCCACCCACTACACAGGCAGAAAAAGCTGTCAAAGGAGTCCAGGCCTTTTTACTTCGGTCCTCAACACAAGATATCACTGCTAAAACTGATTCACACAGCCTTCAAGGAGGTGTTTGGCCCCATGTCCTTCATTTTTTCTTTGTTCCACTCATTTCCTCCTAGCCAAAGCAACCTATCTCTTTTTTTTCTGATTTTGCTTTGTACAATAGCAATACATTCATTATGTTTTATGCGCATGAGTCGTGGATGCAAGGTTTCAACCCTAAAACTTTGTTGACAACACAAAGGCCAAGTCACACAATGCAGATCAAACCAAGGGAACTTAGTTTGACTGGCACTTACAGCGAATAAATATTACTTGATATGCAGTCCAACACCTTTGCGTGCTAGAGCTTTCCATTATTATCCTGTGAGAATTTTTAAATTGGATCCTCGAGAAAATTTCGCAGCAATGAAAGATAATCATTGCAGAAAGACTAACTCTTATAAATTATAGTTTCAATAAAGCTGACATAAACATTTTGTGGAGTAAAGCCTTTTTATGATCTCAGTTGAGAGCAAGAAATTTTGACCGAAGAAAATTTATGCATTGAAAATACTTCCAAATGCATTTGAAACTAGAAGGCACTTGGAGAGCGCACCATTTCTGCATTTTGAAATTCATCAGGGGAGGATTTATCAGTGAACACGAGTGGGAAACGAGTCTCGACATCTGTAAAAGTGACATCCTAATATCCATGGAAAGTTTTTTGGATCCTGAATCAAGAATATGATGTCAGATCTTAGGCAAAATTTAGCACCTCCTCCTTATCACCTTAACACCTCCTTATGTCTATCAACACACAAAACTTGTAACTGAGGTACTGAGGTGAGGGTATAGTACTGAAGGCTGATTCTTTTAAGGTGTATACAGTAAGCAAGTTGCGGTGCCGGTCAGGACACAGGAATGAGGAGAGATCTTCTAAGTTCGCAGATGTGAGCACTGCTGTGATTTATTGCACACTATGCAGCTCAGGAATTTACACAGATGCAGTGTAGTTTCTGTTTTATGTAGTCAAGGTTATGTTTAGTTTCTGAAAAATAATAATAAGCAAAATGTACATCAGTATCATAGTAATGACATAAGAAGGAAAATATACACACAAAATCTCCAGTGCATATAACTACTAATGAAAAGGCAAAGAAACCAACTTAAATGCATTTGCCCTTAGCACAGGTTAACCAGTCAAATACCGCCATCTACTGGGCAAATAGGCGTACAACAAAGCACTGGCGCACAGCGCTCGTGAGCTCCTCCGCAGAGCAATTAAGCATTCAACTCTTTTCCGTTACCTCTTACAGGCTAACTACACACAGAAATCGCAACTAATATTTAACGCTCATATATCAGTCATAAACGATGTTAGCTAGCAGCATTATTAACACAGGAATACACATTTGTGAGCAATAAGGTAAAATATACAAAACATCGTAAACAATACTCACTTTGTGCATTTACTAAACACACTGGTGCTGCACAATAAACACTCTCCAAACTTCAGGTCACAAAGGGAAAAGAAAGGCAGGATATCAAACAGTCCCGTCAGGTTTATGAACTATAAAAGAGAAAAGAGGAAAGTCCGTCCGTTCGGCTGCATGCTAGACGGCTAACTGCTGCACCAGACGTGAGTGCGTGATTTACGCCCGGTCACCACCTTCAAAATAAGAGTCTTTTATACAAAACTGAATGGACATCCATTCATTACTTTTTGAGATATGCCGTTGTAACTGACGAACAAACATATGCGGTTAAAATATATTACCTTTTGGCAGAGGTACAATAATTGTACTAAGGTAGAGTTGCGTCAGTATGGGAAAATTGCCCATGAAAGCTTTTGATTCCTTACCATATTGACTGTGTGGAGTGTGTGGGTATGTGGACCTAGAAAATGCATTCGTTTTTTGCATCATATGTGCTCGGACAGATGTGGGCCAAATTTAGATGAGTACCCCCCTAAAACCAAAATATGGGGATAAATCAATTAATACTCCCAATTATCACAGTGCTAGTTATAAGATTTAGAACTGTTATTGTTGCTGCCATCTCAAGGAACGATTTGAAACCAAATATGGGTTAGTTGCTTTGAAAATATGAGACCCAGGAGGAATTGAAGCTGGTTGTAAATCTCGAGGAAAAAGCGAAACCATTGAACTAATCGGGAAATTCTGGAATCTATCAGTGGTGGCAAAGTAGGGGACGGCAAAATGTCCTTCCTGATCATGAACTTATCTTTACAACCCATGATTCAAGTTCCTGTGCTCCTGTACTAGCGGCTCAGAGAGAATACTGAAATTTGCAGGGATTTCAGGATAGCCTCACTATGGTAAGCCGAGAGTGTATGTCATCACGAGCCTCCCATTGTCCGTCTGTCCGTCCTTTTGTCCATAAATAATGGGGGCACATTTTGTTATCTTAGCACCTGGAACTTTGGACTTTGGTGTGTGGATATATCTAGGCAACCTTTACTTGCATGCCAAAAATCATTGCCATTTCATCCACTTTCTGGCCACTAAGAGGTCCAAACTGAAAACACAGCAAGTCTGATTTCTCCTTAAATACTGGCCGGATAGTCATCAAATGTTTATCAGAGGCATATCTAAGGAACATGGACATGACACAATACCCAAGTTTTCAATTTGACTTATTTTTAAGGTCACAGAGGTAAATCTTCATTTTTTTCTCAATTGGGTCATTATTACTTGACCTGGAACTTTCAAACAATGTAGAAAGATACCATACATAAGGGGACATCAACCTAAACACTCCATTTCAGTCCGACTGGACTACCAATATGGCAGCCAGAGGGTGTGACCTAAAAATCACCAATATCCAATTACTCCCTAACTGGGTGAGCGCAAGAGATGAAACTTGAGATAAAGATACATCTCTAACATTAAACTCAATTAAATTTATTTTGTATAGCGCTTTTCACAGAGACTGTCACAAAGACGCTTTACAGTGAGAGTTTAAAGAAATAAAAAGGCAGTGCCCAGCCTATTCCCCACTACAGCAAATGAGGCAAAAAACTCCCAGGGAGAAAAATCCTCCGACAGTGGTGAGAAAAAACTCCTCAGTGAGAAGAAATCTCAGGAGGAACCGGGCTATAGTGGGGGAGCCCATCCTCCGCGGGCTAGCTAATTAAGAACAAAAAAGTAAAATGGAGTGAAACAACAGAAGAGTTCCATTTAAGTCCATCTAAACAGTGGCAATGGTAGCTTCAGAAAGTGGCAAGTCGAGGATGGTGCAGGACAGGACCAGGGCCGGACCGGATCGGATCAGGACAGCAGGACAGCAGCAGCCAGCGCTCATGGTGAGGGATAGGGCTCATACGGTCCAGGACTCAGGGAAGTGGAGGGAAAGATCCTCGGAAAGAGACACAGAAGAAAGGGGTGTGAGGCACTGGATAACTACTGCATGATAATAAAAGTACCGTCCTCTGTCATGTGCCAAGTGAGAAGTTATAAGCAGACTGGTCAGGAAACAGTCAACACCCCTCCATCCACTTCCTGCAGCACAGAGGCCCAACACTTATTCCAGGCTATTGGATCACTTTTCATTTTCTAGACAATAGTACCATCTGGACCTCCCCGGTGACAAAGGCTGTAGCAAGCCCCACCGGTGCCGTGTAAGTGCAATCTCAGTGCCACCGGTTCCACATGGATTTAAGCAATTTTAACGACTAAAAGCTAGTATCCTTCATCCACTTATTGCAGCACAGAGGCCCTGAAATTCCATCCGACCAAGGCTGCGTAATTTTTCGATCAGATACCACCAACACCATGTGGACCTCCCCGGTGACTAAGGCTGTAGCAAGCCCCACTGGATCCGTTAATGCATGCTCAGTGCCACCAGTTCCACATGGATTTGCTTCACAGTACACAAGTACCATATGGACCTTCCCAGTGACTAAGGCTGTAGCAAGCCCCACTGGCACCGTTAATGCATGCTCAGTGCCACCGGTTCCACATGGATTTACATAACACTGGCTTCCAATATCGTGAACATATCATAAATCAAGGTTGTAGTCAGTCCCACCAGAGTCAACACATAACTATTCATAAACTAATCATAGACTTGACTAAAAAGATAAGTTTTCAGCCTACTCTTGAAGATAGAGAGTGTGTCTGAAGCCCGAATTTGTCTTGGGAGATTGTTTCATAAAATTGGTGCTTTGTAAAAGAATGCTCTGCCTCCAAGTGTAATCCTAGATATATATTATATTATATATTATATATATCATAGATATATATATATAACTGTAGAGGCCACACACCAAGTTTTGGCACGATTGGACATCCAAAATGGCCACTAGGGAACATGACCTGAAATTGACCAATGTCCTATTACTTACTTATGGTATAAGAGTCCTGAAACCTGATCTCTAGGTATATATCTAACTTTAGAGGCTACACACCAAGTTTCAAAATGTTTGGACATCTAATATGGTTGCCAGGGGGCACGACCTGACAATCACCATTGTTCTACGACTTACTTTCTGTATGAGCTAGAATGCTGAAACTTGATATCTGGGTATCATTTCTAACTGTGTAGGGCACACAAGTTTAGCATGATTTGACATCTAGTATGGCTGCCTGGGGGCGTGACTTGAAAATAACCAGTGTCCTTTTACTTACTTCCTGTATAAGATAGAGTGCTGAAATTTCTCTTCTTGATATCTATCTATATTTTCTATTACTTATCTGGTTTTGACATTTGACAATGTCACCAGGTAGGGTATATTTAAATGGACTATTCTGGTGACTAAATGTTATGATCCTGTTCTACCTGACCATGTTTTTGTCTCTGCCTGACTCCCATGTTTTCGTTGTGATTCTGTCTTGTTTGCCATGTCTGTTTATTATTCTGCTTTGCCTGTCCACGATTTGTATTGTGATTCGGATTCCATGCCACATTTTGTTTTTTCCTTGTCTTTGTCTGTTTGCCATATTCCACCTTTGCAATTATATTCCAGTCCATGTTTTGTGTCTTACCATGCATTGCACTTTGTCTCCCCCTGTCTGGTCTTTTGTCATGTGATCGCTCACTGCCCCAGTATTGTGTGCCACACTTTCGGGTGATTTCATGGTTTCTGGGATTTCAACCATTCCTTCCAATCTCGTTTACTACCTTCACCTTGATTTTCTATTTTACTAACAATACTAACAGTTTGTTGTTTTAGTTAAACTTACTAACCAAGACAAACATTGTTCATAGTACTAACCTACTAACAAGCACTAGGGATTGTATAGCTGCACATTACTAATTGACTAACAAGCTCTCAGCACTCGTTCTGCTCTAGTCTCTGCCCCTTGCCTTCACTCAATTTACTTTGCTGTGCTTAAAGCGGATTTTCTGCACCTGGCTAATCACCGTTCTGCCTCACTCTGTGCACGGTAGAAATCCCTAACTGGAGCAGTATGTCTGTCAGTAGGCTGTCTCTATGATCCCTGTCTGCGTTTTGGGTTTTGCCAATTTCTTGTAATAAGGAACTTCCTCATGTTAATGCCTTTGTAATTAGTTTGATCCAACTCACCTGTGCCCTATCATAGCATGCGACTTCCCCTGAATGTATTTAAGCAGTCATTTCACTCACTGCTCTTGGCAGAATGTTTTCCCTGTGCTGCGATTGTTGCAACCTTGTACTCTTAGTGTTATACTTCTGACTGGAACGTCCCTGATTCTGATTTTGGATTTTTCTTTGATAATTATCTGCCCGTGTACCTTACCCGTTATACCCGACTCTCAGTTTTGTGTTTGCTGCCCTGTTAACAGTTCGGATTACGCCCACTGGACTTTGGCTTTGGACTCTCTGACAAATCCGTGCCTGTGTACCGAACCTGTTTTGCCTGACTGAGTTTTGTGTTTGCTGCCCTGTGTATAGTTTGCATTATGTCCCTGGGATTCTGATTTTTTGGATTGGACTTTGTACCGTTACCTTCTGCCCTGTTGGGGTTAACCCCCCAACTTCAATAAAAGCCTCTTTTGCTGAAACTTCCTGGTCTCGCATTTGGTTCCAGAATGGTACCTCACACTAAATATATATTTTGGCTTTGTCAAGCAGTGTATGAAGGCCTAATGTTATCGACCATGTTGACTTAAATACCAAATGTACTTTCTGGCCACTTGGGCTCTCATTATTTATCAAATTACTCCACTGATGTGAGCACAAGGGCCTTGGAGCTTGCTGATTGGATAATTAACTGGTCATAGGTCTATTATCGTCTCTAGAAATGGTCGACTGAGTGTAAAAAAAGTCCCAAGAACAATGTCAGGACCTGACTACCGCTCAATGCTTTCCAAAGAGAGCAACATTTTTGGCGATTTCGTTGGTTGGAATTTGTCCTGGACGGAAGATTGAATTCTAACCTACGGGATAGGGCGCCCAAGAAATATTCAGTTCGTTTAACATGTGTTGGTAAGTTCTTACATTATGCGTTCGAAAATGTTTTTACATTATGCAACAAAATGTTTTACGTTATGCATTAGACAGAATTTACATTATGATTAATTTTATCATTTTATCAAGCTGCAAAGTGTTGGCATGTCAGCACAGATCCCACTGGACGACCCTTTCTGAGAGTTTGGTCAGAAACATACACACCAATAGCCTGCTTTAGGTCATTTTTTAGGGCTCTGGCAGTGCTTGTCTTATTCCCTCTTGCACAAAGGAGCAAATACTAGTTATAGTGCTGGGTTGTTGCTCTTCTACGGCCTTGTCCAGCTGTCTTCGTGTAATGGCCGGTCTCCTGGTATCTCCTCCATGCTCTTGAGACTGTGCTGGGAGACACAGCAAACCTTCCAATCCAACTTTATTTCTATAGTACATTTACAAACAACAAAGTTGACCAGAGTCCTGTACAGAAAGAAACAGGTAAACATAGAATACTACAATAAATAGACTGAACAAAAAAATACTGTATAAAACAGGGACAGACAAATCAAAAGCCTGGATGGAGGTAAAAGACGCAGTTAATGTGGTCTCTGCCGTCCCCAGAACCATGCCCAAGGTCAAAAGAAAGTGGTTTGATATAAAAATGGAGGCCAAAAAACGTATTTGTGCACACAGAAAAAATATATCTGCCACAGGAGCAGGAGGCTCACTGTCCAAATTGTCAAATACAGACGAGCGCATAGCAGGAATTATTGGGGAGACCGCTTTGTCAGGAATCATCCCTGACGGAGACAGCGACATGCCTTCAGTGGAGTCATCAAACCCAGATGGTAAGGTAATAAATGTTGTGTCACAGTAGTCTACATTCTGAAAAATCACAGATACCTAAGCGATCAGTTTAATCTAGATCGTACAGTACCTAGCAATTTGGGCGATTTTCTCTCCAGATTGAAGTAGAAATGTGAAACCGGCAATGTTACATTGTGCTTAATTGATATAGCCTAATCTAAATCCGCGATAGCTGTCAGAATGTTGAGCTATCTAACATTTTTAAAAAACGATACGGATAACAGCTCACAGCAGTTTTGTATGCATAGTCTTAAAATTATTTGAATCCTAAAGCTACATTTTATACAGCTCCAAATAAGTCAGTCTGCAGCCAAATTAAACCTTGTTCAAGTCAGCTTTATTACAAAAAGGTGTGCAAATTATAGAAGAGCCACACAAAAACCAAAATAAATGTAGTCTCAATTTTGTAGCTGCCGAGTGCTCCTCCTCTGTTGTGGCTCCACCACCTGCACCTGCTGCTCCTGCACACAGAGTCTGAAGGGGTGATTCAGCGGTCCTTACGGATGAGGTCCTGCGAAATCAGGAGACGTTACTGTCAGCAGTGAACCAAATAAACGCATCCCTTCAAGAGATAAACAATACCTTAAAGGGAATCTGTAAGGCACTTTTGCGCCCTAAATAATGTATTTCTAGCAAGTATTGTGTGATGTCTGGTTTCCTAGGAAAACACTTGAAAGATAGTTGTATTTCTTTGTGATAATTAAACAAAGCCAATACATTTTCAAGAGCAGGATATTCAAATTAACTGATGTAGCCTACTGAAGCAGGACGTCGTATATGAAAAATACAAATGAATCTAACTTTCTGCAAAGCATGTCAGCTTAAAATGTGCATGATTTAATCAGTCCTTGTCTTAGTAACACTTACCTTAAAATTGCTCTATAAGTCTCTGCCGTCTGTCCATGGCAGCCGCATTTGGAGGCCCAACAGCTGGTTCCGGGGGCAGACATTCCACTGGATTAAGAACCTCAGGCAGGGGAAGACCATGTTTAAGGGCCACGTTGTGTAGGACACAACAGGCCAGTATTATGGGGCACACCTTCTCGGGCGCATAGAGTAGGGTGCCACCTTTGCTGTCCAGGCACAGCCACCTTACCTTCAACACCCCGTTCGTGCGCTGTGCAGCGGCACGAGTAGCAGCGTGCGCCTCATTGTATGCCAGCTCCTGTGGCGTCTGTGGGTTGGCCAATGGGGTCATAAGCCACGGTGTTAGTGGGTAACCCCTATCCCCTATGGATGTAGAAGGGTAAGTACATATATAAAACACATGCAATTGTATAGGCTGGCCATATTCTTACTAAGGAGCCGGCTGTCTCTCACCGCTCCATCCTCCAAATGCCTGCCAGCTGCGCTATTACGCAGGATGAAAGAGTCGTGCGTCCCACCAGGCCACTGAGCCACAACCTTTAATAGCACACACTTTGCATCACTGATCAGTTGCACATTCATGGAAGTTTTTCTGATTAATGTACGCAAATGCATCTCCAGATGGAGCCTTGATGCGCACGTGTGTGCAGTCTATGGCACCGATAACACCTGGCATGTTTGAAATAGAACTAAATCCCAGCATCACCTGCTTTTTACTTGATGATGGAATTCAATGTTCTCTGGCATTAATTTAATAATGGCTTTGAGCAGAGCAGGAAGGATGCAGCTCATAGATAGGTGATAGGTCCGGGATCTCTCCGCCATCTCCCGCTGGAAAGTCCCTCCGTCTAAAAATCCGAAAACAGATAATACCTGCAGATGTGGACAGATGGCACGGTTGCGTTTTGTTGGCCTTGTCAGATTTGGCTCCAAAATGTTGCATAAATGCAGCAGAATTGGCCATGGTAGTCTGAAACAACTAATTAACCAGTCATCACTCTCAGCCAACATATCTGCCCGATCCCTGAAATGCCGCTCTCTCCAAATAGCGCCTTGTGCCAAATCATGAAAAGGTGCAAGTTCTGCCATTTTTGCCATACTAATACTGAAACTGAAGGCATTTTATACTCTGTGTGTGTGTGTGTGTGTGTGGGGGGGGGGGTCCTTCAATTTATTGGGAGCCAATAAAGTGATGCCAACACCGGAGTAATGTGCTCTCGCTTGCGTGTCCCAGTTAGCAGACGTGCGGCAGCATTCTGGACTTGCTGCAAACAAGAGAGGGAGGCCTGGGTAACACCAACATAAAGGGCATTACAATAATCAAGTTTTGTTGAAGTGAAAGCATGTATAACCCTCTCAAAATCAAAAAAGGAAAGAGAGGGTTGGACCTTTGCTAAATCCATAGCTGAAAGAAGTTGGATTTTACTACAGAATTGATCTGTTGATCAAATTTGAGGTCATGGTCAATTTTAACGCCCAGTGAGTTACATTGAGTTTCATAAATTGGATAAAGGAATCCAACACTAGTGGGGAATTATGGCCACCGCTGGTTCCAAACGCTATAACTTCAGTCTTGTTCTCATTCACATTTTTAAAATTCAGGGCTATCCAGGCTTTAATGTCCTGTAAACAATCAGACAAGCACTGCTCACAGTTTGACTCATCTGATTTCAGGGGAAGGTAAATGTGGGAGTCGCTTGAGTAAAAGTGAAAAGAAATGCCTTTTTGTAAATAATAGTACCTAAGGGGGGCAGATATAAAGAAAATAAAATAGGCCTAAGAATGAAGCCTTGAGGGACTCCATTTGGGAGATGAGCAGAAAGTGAACTAAATTCACCAAGGCTGACCGCAAAACTTTTTTCAGACAGGTAAGAGTGAAACCACTTTAGAGCAGTACTGTGGATACCCAAATGATGCTCCTGGTGAGAGATAAGAATCTTGTGGTCTCCAGTGTCAGAGGCAGCTGAAAGATCTAAAAGTATCAAAACAACACTGTTCCCAGTATCAGTAGCAAAAAAAGATTATTAAAAACTCTTAAAATAGCAGTTTCAGTGCTATGGAGGGGTTTAAACCCAGGCTGGAAAACCTCATGAATGCCATGGACATTTATAAAAGACTGCAACTGTTGAAGTACAATTTATTCCAGTATTTTGGAGATAAAAGGAAGTTTGGAAATAGGTCTAAAATGATTAAAAACAGACATATCCAGATTTGGTTTCTTTATCAGGAGCTGGACCACAGCCTGTTTAACCTCTCTGTGCAGACGTAGATGCCAGCAGACATGGAGTTGCAAATTTATGCATGCAGTTACGCTATTCTATCAAAAGATGGCTCTCCCGGATCAGTTATTGAATATTCAGATGCCAGCCGAGCTCGAACAAGGTTTAGAATATGGACAAGTTCACTCCCTTCCCTGTTTTTCAGGAGTTGTATGAATTAAACCCCTCAGCTAAGCCTGATGTGCAAACTGCTAAACATACCTGCCCATAGTATTGATCCAGCAGTTCAAAAAAATGATCTCTTGTGACAGAAAAAAAAAATTTTCTCTATAGAGACCACTTCAGCTTCAGTGAGCCAACGGTATTCCAATTTGTAGTTAAAAAAATCAGTTTTCTGTAGCAAAATCTGACATGGTATTGATACTATGTCATTCTACTATCAATTATAGTCATCACATATCAAAAACACGTAGTTTCCTACTGTGCATTGACACGTAGATTCCCGGATCCATTAATTCAGCGCTCCCTTATATCCTTCCAAGTGCTCATGTTGACAGCCTATCAGTCAATGATTTACTTAGGATCATCTGCATAACTGCACACTTATAGTTGATTTTAATTAGAATTTAATGCTCAGTTGAATTATACATGTGGTCAAGGAGTTCATAATTGCAAAAATGTATCGTTTTAACCCCAGCCATTTTTCAATTCTCAGTATTATTTTCTTTCACAACTTGCTGAACTTTTATGAAGATCTTTTATGTTTGCAGCCATTTTTCTCTCCTGAAATCATAAAAATAAACTGAAATACAATGAAAGTCTAAATTCTTAAAGTGTCTGAACTCAGTTGAGAAATTCCTTTCCTCTCTGTGAAGCTGTAGTCTTATGAAGTCTTAAATAAAGTGACACATAAATAGCCAGATTTGGCCTCTGCGCAAAGGGGTTAAAACACATTGGTACGACACTTGTATTAAGGCTGCTGTTAATTATAGTGAGAATATTAAGACCAATAGTGTCAAAGATTTCCTCTCAACAGCGAGCCGGGACAACATCATTTGGAGAACCGGAGGGTTTCATTAGCGCAACAATTTCCTTCAGAGCACAAAGTGACAATGATCAAAAACAGCAAAGCAAGTGACCATGATAGATGGGTCATGGTAAGGAGGTAAGATGATAGCTCTGATGGTGGCAACCTTGTTTACAAAAAAATTGAAGGAATGTCTCACAGGTTTGAGCGGAAGCTACAAGATGAACAGATTGGGGAACAGTCATCATGGAGTTAACGGTGCTTAAAAAAAACGAGGTTTGCGAAATTTGTTTGAGATAATGTCTGAAAAAAGTTTGGTCTTTTCAGCTTTGACAACTTTCTGAAACATATGCCAAGACTCTTTAAATATTGTAAGACTTTTTTACATTCAGCTCTTCTGCACTCCTTTCCAGCAGCATGAGTGGTCTCATTAAGCCATGGTTCAGACTTTGGTTTAAAGCTAACAGGTTTGAGTGGAGCAACAGTATCGATGATGTGCTGACAGTTAGAAATCTGTATTTCCACAAGAATAGGATCCTCTGTCCACCACAACATAATTTAAAGCAGAAGAGAACTAAACAGCAGTGGACGGTTTGAAAATGCAACAATAACAAGAGGGAAAACACTGGTTATCAATGTTACATGGGGGAATAAAATCAAGTAAAACAGGCATGTGATCAGAGAAAATTGGATCTCAGATTTCAACATTACAGTGATAAACCATAAGACAAGACAAGGTCAAGAGTGTGTCTGTGTTCATGTCTGAGGCCAGAAACATATTGCTCAAGATTAAATGTTGTGTTCCATGGTCTGTGTGCCTGGTTAGTTAATTTTAGGTTTTTATTATTTTGGTATGTCAGTTTTTAGTCCATGTCTTAGTGTACACATTTCATTCCTCTCCTGTGTTAGTCCAGTCCACGTTTTACCCATGTACTGTCTTTGCTTTCTCCCCGGTCGCGTCATTGTTGGTAGCAGTTTCTGTCTTAATTGATTGTGGCACTGTTTCGGGTGATTTACTGGATTCTGGGTTTCATCCTTCCTTCCCTTCTCGTTTACTAGTTTCCCCTTGCTTTCCCATATCTACTAACAATTACTAACAGTTTGTTGTTTTCTCTAAAATTACTAACTACTACTAAAATTTTATATAATACTAATCTACTAACGAGCACCCGGGATTGTAAAGCTGCACTTACTAATTGACTAATTATCTCTCAGCGGTCGCCCTGTTCTTGTCTCCGCCCCTTGCTTTTCTATTCACTGGCTTTGCTAAATTTTCTGCAGACCCTCTGCATTCTTATCTATTCTGGGTCTTATTCTGTACACTTAGGAGTCTTTTTACCCAGTTTATTTATCCCGTCTTTGGGATTGTCTGGTGATCCTCGTCTGTGTGTTAATGTTTATCTGTTTCATGTAATTAGGTTTCCCTTATGTTCCACCCCTTGTTAATTATATTAAGTTCCTGCACCTGTGTCTGTCCATGCCCCCTACCTTATATCTGTCAGCCTCTGCAGCAAGCCTCCAGATCTGACTTCGCTCCCACTCCCGCTCCCATCACTACTCCCGGCCCTGTGCACTATCCTCTGGTCCCCACACTTCTTCTCTGTGCTCCAGTCAGCCGCTTACCCAGCCCAGCCTACCCTTCCTGCTGCTCAGCCCCTGGTGCCCTTGTCCTTCAGAGCCCAGTGTGCCTGTCTCCTTCGTCATCTCCAGAGCCCAGTGTGCCTGTCTCCTTCGACAACTCCAGAGCCCAGTGTGCCTGTCTCCTTCGTCATCTCCAGAGCCCAGTGTGCCTGTCTCCTTCGTCATCTCCAGAGCCTAGTGTGCCTGTCTCCTTCGCCACCTCCAGAGCCCAGTGTGCCTGTCTCCTTCGCCGTCTCCAGAGCCCAGTGTACCTGTCTCCTTCGCCGTCTCCAGAGCCCAGTGTGCCTGTCTCCTCCGCCGTCTCCAGAGCCCAGTGTGCCTGTCTCCTCCGCCGTCTCCAGAGCCCAGTGTGCCTGTCTCCTCCGCCGTCTCCAGAGCCCAGTGTGCCTGTCTCCTCCGCCGTCTCCAGAGCCCAGTGTGCCTGTCTCCTCCGCCGTCTCCAGAGCCCAGTGTGCCTGTCTCCTCCGCCGTCTCCAGAGCCCAGTGTGCCAGTCTCCTCCGCCGTCTCCAGAGCCCAGTGTGCCTGTCTCCTCCGCCGTCTCCAGGCCCCAGTGTGCCGGCCGCCTTCGCCGGCTTCCCAGCCAACGTTCCTGCCGTCTTGTCTGCCCCCCTCCTGATGTTCTCTCTTACCCTTCTCCTGGCCAGCTGTGCTATCCGAGTTAGCCATCTGCCAGCTGTGCCCACTGTCTTGTCTTGTGCCTGATCTAGACCCTGCTTCCCAGTGGCCCCTAGCTCCAGTTCCCTAGTGTCCCCTTTCCGAGTCTGCCCCTTCCGAGTGTTTCCCTAGCTCCCCTTCCTGAGTTGTCCCGAGTGTCCCTAGTCTGCCCATTGCGGTTCAGTTTTTGGATTCCTTAGTTCTCCCCTTTCAGTGTAGTTGCATGGTGGTTATGTTGGCCTTAGTGCCCCATTTTTCCCCCCTTCTCTGGTTTTCTGTTTGTTTAATAAATTATTATTTTTGGATCCCCGCTCCTGGAATCTCTGCCCTTTTTGTCTCTCCCAGTTTCGAGTTCAGTTCCGAGTCTTGTTTCTGAGTTTTCCAAGTTCCCAGTGCTCCTAGTGTTTCCCTCCCCAAATCCTTAACAGTAAAAGCATCATTAAGATTTATAAACTTTTGTGCCAATGACGTGTTAGGACAACAGACGTGGATGTTTTAAGTCACCCGGGATTAGAACCCAGACATATTTGGGCATAATTCCAGACAGGAAGTCAGAAAAGTCATTGACAAAATTTGACATATTTTTGGGAATGGTAGAACACCACATACAGAACCGGATCTGAGAGACCCAATCAAATGAGTTGACTTCATAACTGGGGTAGGAGGCCAGCAACAAGACTAGCTTACAAAAAGTGGTGCCAGGGACAACAAACCCTGCCCCTCGCACATACTTTCACCTACTTGTACAAAATTCAATAGGGATCTATTCTGGGTCAGTGGCAATCAGTCAGTGTTAAAAATCAAACAAGCACAGAAACAAATAAAAAAACGAACAAACTGTACCAAAAAGAATACCCCTTCCCTCACCCTTCGGATAGGGCGGGATAATAAAAGTGTTTCTTAAAAACAATCGCTACTCCTCCGCCTCAACCAGTTTGAACCGCTTAAAGACAGTTTCCCAGACCGAGAACCACCATCTCCGAGGTAGCCATTACTGTGATAAGGTCAATAAAGAGAGGACTAAACCAGAGTAAATATCATGAGACCATTAGTGAGCCTCAAAAACAGGAAGACCAGATCAGAGTTTGCACAATAAAAAAGTCTATAGTTCCCTGAACTGTTTTGGAATAACATTCTTTGACAGCTGATACAAGGAAAAACCATTTACAACATCCAGTTCCATTGATCCAGAGTCTAAGCAAAGAATGAACGAGGATATTTAAAGACAGTGAGAATAAGGCCAATTATTAAATTAACTTTAGGAAAGCATTACCATTTTGTTTGCTGTGATAATGTGGTTGAATACTCCAAGCCTATTGAAAAAATAAAAGATTTTGAGACCCTTAAAGGCTAATGTTGCTATCAACAACAGGGGAGCTGTTTTAAACAAGTTGCCAAATGATAGATTTTGAACAGCACAGTATAATTAAATTTTTAATTCCTTAATTTGTTAAGGGTTAATGTTGAGGTTTGTAAACATATTTCATGGATGGACCTTATTTATTAATTACTTTCTATCAGTGAAGTATACTTTGTAACTTTTCCCAGTGCCAGTACATTTATTTTTTTTAAATTCCATAACCAAAAATGCAGAGCAATGATTAAAAGAAAATCCCTAATAGATGCTCCCTGTTTCTCATCAGGGAAGGCAATCAAGGTCTGGGGCC
Source organism: Gymnothorax reevesii (assembly GCA_029721435.1). NCBI lineage: Eukaryota > Metazoa > Chordata > Actinopteri > Anguilliformes > Muraenidae > Gymnothorax > Gymnothorax reevesii. The sequence goes on from CM056573.1 coordinate 112,051,942, forward strand.
ATGCTGATCTTTAGGATAATGATAATATGACATAAAATAATGACTTTCCTCATCTTGCTCCCTAGCTGGTAGTTTTCTGGAGAATAACTCTTACCCTGAGCACAATTACAAAGATGGTGGAGAAATTCTGCATTGTGAAACTGAATTAAAGAGGGAATAGCTAGCATTAAATTTAGGCCTATGTCCTGTACTGGGTTTATGTTGAGCAATTTAAGGTTGAACTGTCATTCAATAACAAAGATATATCTTTGAGAAATTTTTATGGAGTTATTCTTTGCATAATATGAAAGAAATAATATAGTGAAGAAGCTGATCGCTGGCACGTGTGTGAGTGTGCGCGTGTGCGTGTGTGTGAGCGAGTGTGTGTGTGTGTGCACCCTAATTAAGACATCATACTGTTTTTGTTTATAAACATTAGCAATTAGTGTTGTCTCATCAACTACACATATGAAATATTTAGAATGCTTGCAGTGAGCACATTTGTGCAGTAGACCAATACTTTCAACCATTGAATACCTCTGACCATGATTATTATCATCTTTATTTAATATCCCGAGACAGGTTTCTCTCCATCACCCTGGTATGAGTTGTAAATGTCAGAGTGAGAGAATAACAACAGTGCAACATTAGTTAGACCATGCAGTTCTTTCCAAATACTCTGTTACCTTTCTTTTAACTGCCTTGCTTCATTTGCATTTTGGGTTAAAATGGATTTTGACTTTCCATCTATTTCTTGACATGCAAAAACTTATTATCTCTGTATTACGACAAATGCACTCCACCGTATCAATATCAAAAAGAATACATGGGTGAAGGGAAATAATTGTTTTGGACTCCCAGTGCACATCACACACCTACAGATGATTTCTTAAACCCACTGTCCAAAACATCCTAATTTGCTCTGTGACTTTCTTTGCACTCTGAGGCCAACACCAATGCGTTATTCGGTGCCATTCAAAATGAGGCCTAGGGAAGTCCTCGCATGATTTTATTGTCAAAAATGCCAATTAACCTCTTCAAAAATGAAAGACTGCAAATACATGATTGATTAAAGATGCCGTACTAAATGGTAAGCAGGGCTGCTTGGCAAGCCAGATGAGCAGATCCTGATTTTGACCCTTTTGTGTGATGCTTTCTGCATCTGTCTAGTCGTCTTACAAAACAATGAACCCCACGCTGCTCTTCTTAATCAACCATTTTTATATTGAGGGAGGTAGTCATGCTCAGTGCTCATCTGAGCTTGAGGATTTCTTATTTGAAGACAGTTCATCACAACACTCAGCCCTTTTAACTGATGACTGACGCAAGAGCAGGAGAAGTGATTGTCAATGACAGTTCCGTTCCTAGCCACTTCCTATGGGCTCATGGCTCAGGTCTCCTCATGAATGCTTCAAGGTTAGTTTAGTCATTTTCAACAGAATAGATATTTTCCCACCGCAATGTGTTATTCATCAGAAACTCAGCTCTGCCCATTGTGCAAAGTGACTATTTGCCATTACTAATACATTAGGATAGTACTAGTAATTCTAGAGGATATATGTGAACACATCTAAATTTGGACAAATGTGCTTATGACAAATTGTTTTTGGTAATATCAAAGTCGTGCAGATTTTGCTCATAAACCCTTTTTGGGCTGAGTCATAAATCATTCAGCTGTATCTATTATAACAATTTTTCAGGTATAACATATGAATTAATCTAGTACAATAAAAAACATTTAAGGATAAGAGTGATTTTCAAAGCTGTAACACTTGCATACTGCACAAGAAAGAATATTTTCAGGGTGATTCTGAACCTGTAAGGTATAAATCATTTATTGCTGCAATTATTATTGTTAATTTGTGTCTGTTTACAGTGATTTCAGCTGAATTAATCAGTAAATGTTGCTTGTGCATGACTTTCAAATTAATTATAAGCACCTTACTTTCGGCTGAGAGATTATTTTCTCTGGGAATTTTTTTTTCTATATTGCAGGATGCTGCCTGTTTACTGATGATGAGAAGTATTCCCTAGAAATAATCATAATTTCAATTCACAGGCTAGCTTTTAATGTACTTTACAGAGGAGATACAGTGGTTGTGAGAAAACACCAAGGCCCTGTAAAATATTTATAGAAGAAGACAGCATTATACTTTGATTGATATTAGTAATTACATTTTGTATGAGAAGTGTTGGCGAAGGGGAAAGCTGGCAAAGTTTTTTATTCTCTGCATTTTGATTCAATCCTGGAAGCAGTGACTCATTTAAATCCCATTTTTCATTCTGATCACTATAACACAAGAGCTATTATTGTCACAAGAGCCCACATATAGTGCAATTCAAATTTGGCAGGGATCCAAATAAATTCTAATAAATGAAAGTCATATGAAGTATCCATTGTAAATGACCTAACATCAATCTTCACAGACAAATGTCATTAAATTCAATTAAATTAAAAATTGAATTTGTCGCATATTTCACAGTTTAGACAGTGGTATGTCAAGCATCCCAAAATAGAAAGCATTCAGAACGGGAACTGTGCCAGCCAAAGCCCACGGGAATGGGCCAGGATTGGCGTAATAATGTCCCCTGGAAAAAATGATCTCTGGATACGCGCCATGATCTGTGCCAGTCATTTAGCCTCAATATAGGTAGTGGGCCTGGTCTTGGGAGGCAATCTATCTTACAGCTAGGGATCTCTCCCATAAATACTAGGTTTGTGAAGCTAGCCATGTATTGTTTCTTGTTGAGACTGGTCCAGATGTGAATTCATTATTATTAATTCAATTAAGTAAATTATTCAGTGAGTTTTAGAGCTGTAATTTTGTGGTTGTTTGCGACTAACCTACCAAGTTTCTGTCTGTCCCTGTCAGAAGGCCTTGCAGCTGCAATTTTTAGATGTTTAGCATACATTCTAATTTTTTGCCATTGTTCTTGCGACAGCCTGAAACAATACTACTGTTTTTGTGACCTTTAATTTAGGTACCCACTATTTGGCCCATTTCAAACTTTGTTAGTGTACTCATCTCGTTTGTGATATGTACCAAGCAAAGTGATGCAGCATAAACCCCATTTTAGCAGACATACGGTGCTAATTAGCATTAAATGAATAGGCATGACCAGCATCAAAGTGTTGTAATTGTAGTTTAGAGACATCAAGGTTAATAACATTTTAAGGGGGTGCTGCTGATATTTTATCCACCGTCTGTACTTCAAACAGAAACTAAATGGCAGATGTGGCCTTTCATCCTGTCAGCTAGCATATAAAAATGAAACTATCAAGAATGCATGCCAGTCAAAATCACATTTCACTCTGCTGCCGTTTCTATATGACATGGCCACATACCTTCATCCTCCTGGCAGAAGATTTGGATCTCAAAAAGACACTTAGGTTGCTGGAACGAGGAAGACACAAGGGATGAGACACCTCAGTAGTCAAAATCTACTAGACTTCCAGGACACCATTTTCCTAGTTTCTGAACATAGCCAGGCCAATTGTTCAGGTAATTATCAGGGGAAAAAAAACAACCTGGCCAAAATATAGATATTCCAATAGCCAAATTTATTTTCCCGGCTCAACAGCCTCTAAATTTGTAATTGGTAATCCAGGATATTGGTAAACAGACCAATGTGCCATTGAACCAAAAAGCTAACCTGGGAAATGGTTGTCTAGCCAGTTAAATATACGTACATTGTACACCAGCCTGGTCAAATATTATACTAAACCCAATTCCAATGAAGTTAGGATGTTGTGTAAAACGTGAATAAAATGAGAATATAATAATTTGCAAATCACGTAAGGGCCAGGTCACATGCTAAAGGAGTTACAAATTTGTTACCACGGGACATGGCCCATAAATTCATATTTTATTCACAATAGAACATAGACAACATATCAGACGATGAGAGTGAGACATTGTACCATTTCATGAAAAAATTAGCTCATTTTGAATTTGAAGGCAGCAACATATCTCAAAAAAGTTGGGATAGGGCCATGTTTATCATTGTTTAGCATCCCCTCTTCTTTTAAAAACAGTCTGGGAAGTGAGGAGACCAATAGCTGGAGTTTTGGGAGAGGACTGTTATCTCGCTCTTGTCTGATGAAGGATACTAGCTGCTCAACAGTCCTGGGTCTTCTTTGCCAGATTTTTGTTTTTTTTGTTGCAGTAAATGTGTTCTATTAGTGAATGGTCTTGACTGCAAGTAGGCAATTTCAGCACCTGAACTCTTCTACTGTGAAGCCATGCTGTTGTGATGGATGCAGTTTGTGGTTTAGCATCGTCTTGAGGCAATATGCAAGGCCTGCTCTGAAAGAGACATTGTCTGGATGGGAGCATGTGTTGTTGTTAAACCTCTATATACTTTTCAGCATTGATAGTGCCTTTTCAGATGTGTAAGTTGCCCACACCATAGGCACTAATGCAACCCCACACCATCAGAGATGCAGGCTTTTGAACTGAGCGCTGATGCTGGGGCATGTTTCCCAAAAGCGTAGTTGTTAACTATTTAACAACTTCCATAGTTAGTCCATTCAGAGTCAATGGACCCATCTATGTAAGTTAGTATCTGTGATTTCGGGAAATGCACCCCTAGATGGTCTCTCTCCTCTTTAGTCTGCATAACACGGTGTCCGTGGTTTCCAAAAAGAATTTCAAATTTGGATCCATCTGACAGCAGAACAGTTTCCCATTTTACCTCAGTCCATTTTAAATGAGCTTTGGCCCAGAGAAGAGGGCAGCATTTCTGGATTGTGCTCACTTATGACCTCCTCTTTGCATGATATAGCTTTAACTTGCATTTGTGGATCGCATGGCAGATTGTATTCACACACAATAATTTCTGGAAGTGCTCATGAACCCAGGCAGTGAATTCCAGTGCAGAATCATGCTTGTTTTCATGCAGTGCTGTGTGAGGGTCCGAAGATCACAAGTATCCAATATTGATCTTTGGCCTCGTCCCTTGTGAGCAGAGATTTCTCCCGATTCTCTGAATCTTTTAATGATATTATGTACTATAGATAGTGGTATATTCAAAGTCCTCGCAATTCTACATCAACAAACATTTTTCTGAACTTGTCCCCAATTTTTAGATGCAGTTTTTTGCAGATTGATGAACCTCTGCCCATCTTTTCTTCTGAGAGACTCTGCCTTTCTAAAATGCTCTTTTTACACCCAGTCATGTTACTGACCTGTTGCCAATTAACCTTATTTGTTGCAAAATGCTTCTCCAGTGATGTTTTATTCCTACCACTTACTTTTCCTGCCTTTTGTTGCCCCTGTCCCAACTTTTTTGAGATGTGTTACTGCCATCAATTTCAAAATGAGCTAATATTTTTCATGAAATGGTAAAATCTGATATGTTGTCTCTGTCCTATTGGAATAAAATGTGGGTTTATGAGATTTGCAAGTCATTGCATTCTTTTTTTTTTTTTTTCAATTTGGCATCTCCAATCCCACCCGAATCTGGAATGCCCAATTGGGGAACTAAGTACAAAGCTTGCTCGTATGCGACCCCTTGCTGCCAACTCAGGATAGTGAGACAGTTCACGGCTCTCCTCCGAAGCATGTGCCTGTCTGCCACTGATTCTTATCCACTCATAGGTTGAATCTTCGCAAGTTCAGAACTAGGGCGGAGGATACCCGGACATGAACCAACCCGGAGTCTTCCTGACTAATCATAGGCTTGACTAAAAAAGGTAAGTTTTCAGCCTACTCCTGAAGATAGAGAGTGTGTCCGAAGCCCGAATTTGTCTTGGGAGTTTGTTCCATAAAATTGGTGCTTTGTAAGAGAATGCTCTGCCTCCAATTGTAATTTGAGATATATTTGGAATTTTCAAGTAGTCAGCACCTTGTGAATGAAGTAATCTTGGTGGGGAGTAAGGAATGAGAAGACTGCAAAGATATTCTGGGGCCAAGTCATTTAAAGCTGTGTAAGTTAGTAATAGTATTTTGTACTCAATTCTAAATTTTACAGGCAGCCAATGAAGATTTTTGTGCACCGAGCTAATGTGATCATATTTCTTAGTCCTAGTCAGAACCCTAGCTGGAGCATTCTGCACTAATTGAAGACGTATCAGAGCTGAGCTAGTGCAACCAGACAGTAAGACATTGCAATAGTCCAGCCGAGAGGACACAAATGCGTGAACCAATTTTTCAGCATCTTGAAGAGACAACATTTTTCTAAGTTTAGATATGTTTCGAAGATGGAAAAAAGTCACTCGGATGATATTGTTGATGTGAGCCTGGAAAGAGAGTTCTGAATCAAGAGTCACCCCAAAGTTTTTAACGACAGCAGAAACAGAGAGGCCATCTAAGTTAAGAGAAAACTTAACAAATGAGTCTCTAAGAGATTTGGGACCCAGTACCAAAATTTCAGTCTTATCTGGGTTTAGTGAAAGAAAATTTTGCGTCATCCAAGCTTTAAGAGCTTTAAGACACATCTCTAATCTAGTAACCGGATCATTTTCACCCGGTTTAAAGGATATATAGAGCTGCGTGTCGTCTGCATAACAATGGTATTTAACATCAAGTCTACTTATGATATTTCCAAGCGGAAACATGTATAGAGAAAAAAGCAAAGGGCCGAGAACAGATCCTTGAGGTATTCCAAAGTTAACCTTGGAATACTCTGAACACTTGTTATTTACCCGGACAAACTGAGATATATCAGACAGATAAGACTTAAACCATGAAAGGGCAAGTCCAGAAATACCAACTAATTTTTCCAACCTACGAAGAAGAATATGGTGGTCTACAGTATCAAAAGCGGCACTTGAATCGAGAAGGACGAGAACAGAGATGCGGCCACTATCCATAGACAGAAGCAGATCATTTACTACAACAGTGAGGGTTGTTTCAGTGCTGTGATGCTTTCTATAGGCAGACTGAAAACTGTCAAATACCTCATTAGTTTGCAGGAAAGAAGAGAGCTGTTGGGCGACACATTTTTCAAGGATCTTTCAAGGTTTGAGATTGGCCTATAATTGGCTAGGACTGTGGGATCCAAATCTGATTTTTTAAGCAGCGGCTTGATTTCTGCCATCTTAAATGAAGTGGGAACAATACCTGAAATCAGAGAAGAATTAATTATGTGAAGAATTAGGCCGCCAAGAATGCTGCCAAAGCTTTCATTAGCTTTGTGGGAATGGGATCCAAGATACAAGTAGATGATTTGGAAGCAACAACTAATTTGGCTAGTTCACTCAGGGATATAGGAGAAAGGGATTCAAACTGGTTTGTGTGATGTGGAAGACTCTATATCATGAGAAACGCCATCGCAAACTGGTATGGAAGCAGTGATCTTCTCTCTAATTCCTATAATTTTGCAATTGAAATTTTGAAATTGAAAAAATCATCACTGTTGCAAGAGAGTGGAATTTGAGGGTTACTTTCCGCATGATTGTTAGTAAACTTAGCCATGGTTTTGAACAAAAATCGAGAATTATTTTTATTTTCCTGCATGAGATTTGAAAAGTAACAAGACCTTGCACAAGAGAGAGCATGCTTATATGCAACAAGGCTCTCTTTCCAAGCACTATGGAATACCTGGAGTTTAGTGGAGCGCCATTTGCGTTCTAGTTGACAAGATTTTTGCTTTAGTGACCTTGTCTGGTCAGTGCACCAAGGGGCTGGACTCTTCTTCTGAGTTATCTTTTTATATTTCAGTGGCACGACTACATTGATGGTACAACGGAGAGCATCGGCAAACTTTTCTGCGGTATCGTCAATAGAGATACATGGAAATTACTCGTGTTACAAGGCCTTTGGAAGACATTCTCACTGTTTACTGTCATTTCTCTGTCTAAATGGCTGAGGACAAAAATTCATTTCCAGAAACCCTCAATACTCTAAGCTGTTTTTGGAATAGATGTGTTTCGAAATTATTCCTTGGTGAGCAGCACAGTGCAAACAATCAGTGGATTTCATATGATTCTACTGTTCCTCACCAGAAAAGCTTAAAAACCAAGGTGTCATGAGTCCAGGCTATATGAACTGAATGTATAAAGTGAGCATGAGTTTATGCACCAATTTTAACTTGAAGGAACATTCTGTAAACAGCTTGAAATAGTGTTAATCCCTATGCACAGGAGCCAAGTCTGGCATTATATGTGCAACCTTATTTGAAGGCTTTACACTTCAAGAACTGAGCTTTGCAAAGGGGAAAAATAGCTGAAATGAAACACGACACATGTAGCATTTGTAGAATACCATCTTATTTCAGTTTGTATTCATAAGTTCAGTACAAAGTAAGGGCTGCAAACATGAAAAAATCTTCAGGAAAATTCAGCAATTAAATGAGTGGCGTAGACAGAACATCCCTTTATTACAACAATTAGTCCTCGCTAGTTCTCAGTCAGTTTCCTTACCAGTTCCTTACCTTTTATAGGGTACAATCCAATGGCAGTTCAATCCCCATGCGATTGAACAGCAATGAAAGAATCGGCTAAATTCAGTGCAGAGAAATAATTTACTATAACTACGCCCATGCTTTCCAAAACACAAATGGCTCTGGAACATTCGCACAACCTTTTCTGCACATCAGGCAATCTAACCTGTGCTTCATGATCATTTAAATTGTTGAAATGAAATAGATCATTTGAAGTGCCTTTATGCCGTTTTGAACAACACCGATTTAAATGCACCAAATTGCAACTTCAAATGAATGACTGACGTCTTACTTTAACGGGGAGAACTAGCAAAACCTGATGGAGTGGAGTGTTTTCAGAGTGAATATACCATTAATTTAGAAAATGACTGAGAACAAGTCAGGACTAATTATTGTTTTAAAGAGATGTTCTGTGCCCACCAAATTTTTAGTTCTGGCTCCTCTACTGTTTAAATTGTAAAAATGTAATGAATATTGAGAATTGAAAAATAGCTCGAAGTCAAAATAATCCATTTCCGAATTCAAAAAAAATCCTTCACCACAAGTGTGCTACATCTGAGTGAGATAGTAACAGTCGGTAATTTTAAATGAGGCAAATTAGATATCAATCCAAGCTTCTCCCCAAATGGCTTTCCAAGCTCTCCAAGCGGCTTTCTAAGTGGCTCTGCAAATTGAGCATCGTCAAATCATTGAATAATCATATTTCTACCACTATTCCACTATTTTGATTTATGATGATTTGAAGAGGAAATTAACACTGAGTCCATCAATACAGGCAATTATTGGCATCAATTGTGTCCATAAAGCTCTCCAAGCCCTAAAAAAATGCTTTTGGAATCTGTCCATTTTCACCACATCCCCATTAGTCAGCACACTCATAAAAAATAGTTTATTTTGCTGTCAGAATGTTTAAGCTGCAAAGAAACCATGTGTTACCACCTCCTACCAGCCGGGGGACTGACTCTAAATCAGAACTAGGGACCTGTGCCTCTGCCTGCCCTGCAAAAAGTAGAGCCCACAGTTCATTGGCCCCTTCCGCGTCCTCGGGAAGGTCAATGAGTCCACCTTCGCCATAAAAATGCCATCTCACCACCACAGTAATAACACCTTTCACGCATCCCTGCTTAGGCTGGTGCCGTCTCTCTACCACAGTAATAACACCTTTCACACATCCCTGCTTAGGCCAGTACTGTCTCACCACTACAGAAATAACACCTTTCACGCATCCCTGCTTAGGCCGGTGCTGTCCCACTACCACAGTAATCACACCTTTCACGCATCCCTGCTTAGGCTGGTGCAGTCTCACTACCACAGTAATAACACCTTTCACACATCCCTGCTTAGGCCAGTACTGTCTCACCACTACAGAAATAACACCTTTCACGCATCCCTGCTTAGGCTGGTGCTGTCCCACTACCACAGTAATGACACCTTTCACACATCCCTGCTTAAGCCTGTGCCATCTCACTACCACAGTAATAGCACCTTTTACACATCCCTGCTTGGGGCAGTGATTGCTGGACCCCTGGAATAGGCTCCGCACCCGAAGACCCGCCTCCTGTTCTGGAGGGAGACGGTGGCCCAGCCTACGGGGTACACTGCCTGCTTCAATCAAGAAGGCGAGCAGGTAAACAACAATACCTGGTACACTGGGAGGGCTATGGTCTGGAGGAGAGGAGATCAGCACATCGCGATGGCATCTTGGATCCGCAGCTCCTGGCCGAGTTCCACCAGGCCCACCTGGACCAGCCTGCCCCACACCCCAGAGGATCAGGCATGACGGGAGTCGCGCCTTGGGAGGAGGGGGGAGTGGTACTGTCATGGCACGCCTCACTGGTTTACTAAGACCCGGACCGCATTTCTGACGCCCATCATCGTTTGCATCTGTGTTTAATTGCCACTGATTGGTAACAGAGTGTATTTAAGTCCGCGCCTCACACTTCCCATTGTGTGATCTCGTATATTTCTGCCTGTTCAGCATTGCTACTGTTGTAGCTGAACCCAGTGTTTTCGCGTATATATTCTAAATGCTTAAATCATTGTGCCATATATGCACTGTATTTAGAGAAACCTTGTTTCCTTTTTCCTTGCATGTCTGTCATACATTGTTACTGCAGCTTTAGCCCAGACTCTGTAAAACTTATAGTGTTTATTAAGGAACCTCGTTTCCCCTTTGTTTTTGTATCAGGAAAAAGCAGGCAATAGACAACACTACCTTGAATGCAAATCAGTGCATCTAATAGTCCAATCAGCCACAAGATTAAAACCTGCTGAATTTAGTGAAGGTTCTCCTTGCGCTGCAAATACAGCTCCATCAAACTGATGTCACTTGAATTCCCAAACTCAGGGTTCCCCAGCAGAACATTTCCTAGATTATCACACTCCCTTCACCAGCTTGTGCTCTTCCTGCTGTGCATCCTGATGCCATCTCTTCCAACGGTGCACACGGTCAAAGCTGCAGCACATGATGTAAAAGAAATTGGGACTCACTGGACAAGGAGATCTTCTACAACCGCTCAAAGGTCCAGTACTGAAGCTCAGGTGGCCATTGGGGAGCACTTTTAGAGGTGGACCAGAGTTTAGAGTGGGCACTTTGACTGGTCTGCAAGGTAAAAAGTACAATACTCAGCAGGGTATGATGCACTGTGTGTTATGACACATTCCTTTTGTAAATATTATTTAATTCTTAGCGATCTTGAGTCACAATTGTCCTCTTCTTGGTTTGGATCAGATGGTATAGCCCTCATGCATTAGTGACCAATGGGCATCCCAAAACCCTGTTGCCCAGTTCATTGTTTGTCCCTCATTAGACCCCCGTCAATAGGTACTCAAACGCAGGCTTTGTAAAATATTTGAAGATAAAGCCTGGATCAGTACCAACTGACTGTGACTCACAGACGCGGAAGCAGTTAGTTTTACCATTGTGTTGCTTTACTGTAGTAATGGCTAAGTGAAGCTTTCATTGTTTTCTCAACTGATTAGTTAAAAAAATTCAGACTCCAAACTAGAGCTGAGAAGGTTTTATTTTATTTTTTCTGAGACCACCTCACCAGCCTTGGAGAAGATGCGCTCACATGGCACGGAGGAAGCTGGGATGCATATCAGCACATACAAGTGTGGATAAACATGTTTGTTCTTAGCCCAGTGCTACAGAGGGTCTTCACCCCATGGAATGTTGTGTTCCGCCAGATATCTCAGGGTCACCAAAGCGGTGTTGGCTGTGGCACTCTTAATCCTCTTATTCTTCTCTTCCTCCAATACCTGGATATCCAGGAGATCCCATAGGCCTGAAATGGTGTTGGAAACATTTTTTTAATGAAAGTATAAATATACATATATATATTAAAACATGAATAAACATTACAATACTGAGAATAGGTTAATACCGGATAAATCAGAGGTTGAAGGTGCAGCAGGCTCTGATGGTGCATTGTTTACTGTTCTCTCGATTATCACTGTGGCACACTCAGCAGTAAGTCTTTTGATAGCATTCTGTTGGTTTGTCATATTACAAAACCCCATTGATTTAAAACACGGGTCCAGGAGACTGGCCAAAGAATGCTGACTAGCTGTTTCATTTTGGCCCAGCTTCTCCAACATGACATTGAAAAGGTTTCTGGACAGTTGCTTGGCCATTTCACCAATCACCTGCTGCTTCCTCGCCGTGATGTTGTGCCAAAGCATCTTCATCAGTGGAATTATTTTTGAACCCGAAACATGCTGCTCGGCAGACAGTTCCACTATTGCCTCCTTTAGAGATGACAACAGCTGAACACACTCTGCCATGGCTTCATATTCAGCAGAGGTCAGGGGAGCCAAATCTGTGTTCAGTGAAACCAGGACTGCACTAACTGGTTCCCTCTGCTCATATAGCCGTGCCATCATGTCATTGGTGCTGTTCCACCTTGTGTCGACTTCTTGGATCAGCTTGTGAGCTGGCACCCCCATCTGCTCTTGGAGGCCAAGAAGCTGCTCTCTGGCAATAGTGCTGGTTCGGAAGTATGCTGGGATGTTCCTGGCCTTGGTCCGCAACTTTTCAAGGCCAAGTGCCAGCTCAGTGGCCTTTTAAACCACCAGATTCAGTCCATGTGCTATGCAGTGGCTATGTCTCATGTCCAACATGCTACCGCACATCTCCTGACTCGCAACCCCTCAACAAACCCACGAGAGCGTGCCCTGATTCACGCACCTTTAAATCTTTGAATCGAATTCTAAATCAGTTGCGTGACTGTGTGGCGAAACAAAGCTTTGAACGTCACGGGACACGTGGGCATCATCAAAACGAAACACGCTCCGATACAAAGATTCGACTGCTTCTTTTTTTTGACACATGCTTCGAAGCAGGAGAGTCGTAAGTAACATCACTACTTTACTGCATAAGCCGACCAAACGCGATAGCATGTTGAACGTGGCTGTAGCACTGCTACAAATGCTGCGGCAAATGCAGCTAAGTTACTGTTGCTAATGTTCATGTCCTAAATATGCCAGAGTAAATAATATCAAGGAGACATTTAACAGAAGGTGTGTGAACTTAAACCTCATTTGTAGCTAACTTTTTATACTTGTTTGCAATTTGGATGCTTAATACAACTGTTCATGGTAATGGAACTTTCTGTCTGTAAAGCCTGTTTTGCAGGGTAACATTTGTCTCTCTCAGTGACGTGTTGTCGAAGGTCAGTTTGGGTAGGCAGAATCCTCACCGTTAAACAAACGATAACTCTATTACATTGCTTGATTAGCAATCAGGGAATTGATTTACTAATTTAGAAAGACGAAATGGGAGAATGGCGTGCCAGTTCCATCCACAACATTATTGCTCAGTGCATCAAACTTACTCAGCGCATGCTCACGAGACAGCAAGTTTGCTCATATTTGCTTAGAGGAAGCTAAGGCAGTGCCACGAACAAATATTAAAACTTTTCTTATTCGGCGTTCAATGTGTGGTCAATATGTTTACGATAATATTTCCCCCCTTAAACGCATACATTTTACTGCCATTTTTTAAAAAAATAGGCAGTTTATTTTCAGTCTTCTTTCATAATCCAATAAAAAAAAGAACAAAACAATATATGGAATTATCCAGAGAGTTAAGATTTTTTCCTAATTAATTACTAAGATTTACTTCCTCGCAGTCTCGAATCAAAGCATAAAGGTAAATTCATCCTTTTGTCACAATCACCTCATAAGCATTACAGGCTTAACTGACCCGAAAAAAGGTCAAATTGATGAATTAACAATCAGCCATAGTACGTGGAAACAGGTTGACAAAATCTAGCAATGAGCCCGGGCTCATGATTTCTAGGCATCAGCCAGCGTGTAGAGATTGGCGAAAGATGGCACGATAGGGCGGACACAGTCACAATTAAAGGTGCTCCGCGCACGGCCATGACGGGGCCCAGGACGTCGCCGGCTGGTGATCGGTCGACTTCCCTGGAAATGGGGTCGAATTCTTGGCCCGTTTATCGGCTAGTGTCACCTGATGTCTTGCCTATGTCCTGGTATCCCGCAGGGTGCCGGCTAATTCTTACAGGCCGGATGGCTGCTGGACGGACAACAGTAGCGTGTTTGTTGAGTGTTGCGCGAACAGTGGTCGGGATCCGGCGAGCATTTGCAGGAGAGGTGCGTATAGAAGCGATCCTCTGACCTTCATTCACCTTGACCTTTCTCTAGGAGCAGTCTACGAGATGAAGAAACAAGAAGAGAAATACCAAGATGCTGTTGATGCCTCCACAGCGCTTGCGGGCACCTGCACAGCGCATGCTGGTTGCCCGGTCGAGGGAGAGGTTGGCATTTGCATGCTTCCAATACAACATAGTTCTTGCTGCATTAGTGGCTGAAGCAGAGAGGCATGCAGAAATGTTGCGCCACAGAAGAAGATGGTAGGTTTGACCCTGGTTGATGTGCAGACCCTTATACGCCCAGTAAAAGACTCTCATGGCTGAGCTCAGGCAGAAACATCATGGGGACTTCAGGGCCTTCCTCAGAATGAAACCCCAAATGTTTCACAAGCTCCTTCAATGTGTGGGCCCGCGCATTGAAAAAAGTAGCGAGTAAGAAATTTTTGGAAATAATACAAAGAAATTTCCATTCCAGTTTACAATCTTTGGCTAACATTTCTGTGCATTTATTTTACGTTGCCGTGCCAGACAGCCCTTGTCAGCAGGCCTGAAGTTAGCCATCAGCCTCCATTTCTTGGCAACGGGGAACTGGTATCATTCCCTGTCGTTTTCGTTCTGCGTTGCACACAACGCCATATCCCTCTTCATCCCTGAAGTCTGCCGAGCCATCTTCGACAAGTACCACCAGGGTGTCCTCAGCACCCAGTCTACCCCGGACCAGTGGCGACAGATGGCCCTAGGGTTTCAAGACTGGTGGAACTTTCCTCATGTGTGTGGGGTGATAGATGGCCAGTACATTGCCATAAAGAAGCCAAAGAAGCGTGGGATCCTCGCTGTCGTGGATGCCGACTACAATTCCTGTGGGCAGATGTGGGCTGCCCTGGATCTGAATCGTACCATGAGATCTTTAGCAGGTCTCAGCTGGAACCTTTGCTCACCCACGGGACCATAGGGTTCCCTGACTCTGAGCCCCTCCCCAACGATGGCAGACACAATGGATATTTTCTGATTGGCAACGATGCATTCCCCCTCCGCCCCTTCCTTCTGAAGCCGTACACCAAGCGCTACCTGAACATCAAAGAGCGCAACTATCGCACCCCAAATGCTAGGCGGGTGATGGAGAATGCCTTTGGTATCATGGCGATGTGGTTCCACTGCCCCCTCACCACCCTGGCTGTGGTTCCAGAGACAGTCACTGTCAACAGCAGGCCTGCTTCACACTCCACAACTTGATGCACCTATGCTATCTTGACCTTCAGAACCTCGACCTGGACCAGGAGGCCGGGGCCTGGAGAGACCAGGTTGTGATGCAGGAGATGGACCAGGAGGGCTGGGGACCACGCGCAACCACAGACGGGAAGAAACTTTGTGCATACTTCAGGAAATACTTCAACAGCGTTCCTGGCAGCGTACCATGGCAACTGCGTCATATCATGAAATGCGGGATTGTCCTCGAAAAAGGCAGCAATGAGCTTATCCTGAACCTCTGGGAACTTTGAGGTCTCCTGGCTGGGGTGGGACACATCTTCCTATTCTTTGGACAGGGATTCCCCAGGTTGATCTCGAACATTTCACTGCCACTCTCCCGCTCCCCCTCCTCTCCTAGGGGTTGTTCCTTCTTCCTTGGGGAACTTCTTGTGGGTGCCTTCTCGTTCCCCTTCTGTCCTGCCTTTCTTCCCTTGGGCATATTGTAGTACTTGTACTATTAAATTTGTAATATTTGTGTGATGAACTGTGTGTAATAAAGTTCTGTGTAGAGTGCGAGTGAAAGATCATGCCCTGAGCAGCCTTTTATACCTTGAGAGCCTGATGTCTGGCACATTTTCAGTAGGGCGTGATGTGTGCGATGCCCTACCGGACATCGACCAGGCACCAGCTACTTTATTGGCGATCGGTTTGCGATATAAAATGCCGCACCAGGTTTTAATCCGAGATAAAAGTAATTTGATGCCCGCCCACTGTCCAAAATTAATTCGGCAGCCACAGTGAGTCCTGTGGGGCCCTGGCCGGAAATGCCCCGAAATCCGCCACAAACTATTCGCAAAAATCCATCGCAAGCTAATTGCAACTGGGGTTTTACTTCAGCATATTAGTTTGCATTCTGTGCTACTTAAAAAATGCTCCTGGCTAACTTATATGCAGTAATTCATCTTGGTATGCTTGTGTTACTTTGATTAGCATCAAAGTGGTAGTTTCATCATAATGTTACCCGACCATAGCTGCTGCAATCGAAGCTAACCAGAAAGGTGTTGTCTGTTTTCTGCAAAGTTGGGCTGATAAGGCTGCAGTTAGACCAGACGTATGCTTTGCGAAGCTTAGCTTACGTGTTTGGGTTTGTTTTTTTTTTTTTTCTTTTCTATCCCGCCACCACCCCCCCACTTTGGAGGACAACTTTATTAATTTAATCAGTTATATAATTAAGTATGAATCCTCCTACCATCACCCAACAAAACACACACCCACAAAAAAAAAAAAAAAAAAACTAAAATAAAATACAATACAATAAGGATTACATTCTCAGAGTTTTATATTTTTGGCATTTGTAACCATTAGCTCATCCATTCGATCTCTTTATTATTCCCAACCTTCAGCCTCCCGAATTTTATCCCATCTTTTGGCATAAATTACAAGACCCGTCTCATAGGCCATCGCACACTCAATTCTACTGTAATACATGACAAAATTCTTGAATCTCTCAAGTCTTAACTCCCCAACAGATGTCAACCTGAAAATAAATATTTTTGCAAGATAGACAATGATATTACATATTTGGTGTTTTTCTTTAGTTACATCACCCAGTAATACCTTAAATAAATCTAGTTGTATACTATTATACTGAGATATCCAATTTTGCACCTTTATCCAAAAAAGGGCTGTCACAGGACAGTACCAAAACAAATGGACTACTGACTCCGCTTCCTCTTGACAGAATCGACAGAGGGGTGACGGCTCAATTCCCCAGATATTTAGCATCTTTTTTGTTGCTAGAAACTTATATATTAGCTTATATTGAAAATATCTTATCTTCGGATCAAGTGATGTATTGTAAAGAATTTTGAAGACTTTATTCCATGGAATTGGTGTGTCTAACAAATTTTCCCAACTATCTAGAATTCTATATGGTGTCGCAACTAAATTCTTTGTTCTTAAGTAAAATGTGTATATATGTTTATTAATCTTTATTTTCTTTAACCATTGTACCATTTTCATTTGAGGCAGACAGACTAAATGGCCTCCTGGTCTTTTAATAATTTTTGATTTCCAAGTATTTGGTAAAGCTCCAATAAGTTGATTATATTGTTGCAGTGTGCAGACAGTTCCATAAACACTAGTTAATTGTCTGTAGGACATAATTTTATTTTCCTCATTCACTATATCCTTTAAAAAAATAATTCCGTTATCGAACATGCGTTTCCAGAAAATCATTCTTCTATCAACAAGTATATTGGAATTTAACCATATTATTTGTTGTAGAACTTGTTCTGTATTTTCTGGTGGATGAAACTGAAATTGCAACCAACTCTGTAGAGCTTCTTCCAGAAAGGTGGAAACACTAAAAAACATGTCAGAAATTAACTTAATATGCACAGGTTTAATCTGCAGGAATGGGAAGAATCCTTTTTCAAACATAGGATGGACACTTTTAAGTAACTTACTGGAAAACCAGTTTGAATTGAGATAGAATTTTGGAATAAGGGAGGCCTTCAGTGAAAGATTTAAAGCTTTCAAATTTAATAATTTTAGGCCACCAGATACATAATCATTGTAGAAATACGCACGTTTAATTTTATCAGGTTTGTCATTCCATATAAATTTAAATATCTTCTGTTCATAAATTTTGAAAAGTGATTCTTTAGGAGTTGGTAATGCCATGAATAAATATGTAAACTGGGATACAATTAATGAATTAATCAGAGTTATTTTGCCATAAATGGTCAAATGTTTCCCTTTCCATGGGAGCAGAATTTTTTCAATTTTACTCAGTTTATTATTGAAATTAACCGTTGAAATTTCACTAATATCTTCTGGAATGTGTATACCGAGAACATTGACCGGTCCATCTGTCCAGTGAAGTGGTAGATTGCATGGATGAGTGAAATTTTTATTTTTCAAGGAACCAAGTCTCAGTATTTGACATTTTTCGTAATTAGGGTTCAGCCCAGATTGTTTTGAGTATTCATCCAGGTCTTTTGTAAGACACTGAAGTGTTTCATAATCAGAATTCAGTAAAAAAATGGTATCATCGGCATACATTGAAATTTTTGTATTTAGATCTTGCATTTCTAGACCTTTGATATTATTATTTGCTCGTATTTTTATAGCAAGTACTTCTATTGCCATAATAAACAGATACGGTGATAACGGGCAGCCCTGTTTTACTCCCCGAGAGAGTATAATGGGGTTTGAGAGAGAACCATTATTTATAATTTTGGAGACGGAGTTATGATACATTACTTTAACCCACTGTATTAAAGATTTACCAAAGTTAAAAAATTCTAAACATTGGTAGATGAAATCCCATCTGATTTTATCAAAGGCTTTCTCAAGGTCTGCTATAAAAATCAAACCTGGTTTTTTTATTTTATCATAATATTCTATAATTTCAAGTAATTGTCTTATATTATTTGAAATATTTCTACCTTGTATAAAACCAGACTGGTCATGATGTATAATATCATGCAGGACATTCTTTATACGCAATGCTATACATTTTGCTAATATTTTCGCATCATAGCACTGAAGAGTGAGTGGCCTCCAGTTTTTTAAGTGGATCGGATCTTTATAGTGGCCGCTAGCTTCTTGTTTTAAGAGCAGCGAAATTACACTTTCTCGCTGAGTCCCGGTGAGAATACCTTGATCATATGAAAAATTAAAACATGTGAGCAGGGGGTTTTTAATCTGTTCATAAAACATTTGATAGACTTCTATTGGGATACCATCTAACCCTGGTGATTTCCCCCGCTGAAAGGACATGATTGAATTGTAAAGCTCAGTTTCTGTAATTAGCCCCTCGCATGTTGCTTTCTGTTCCTCTGATAATTTAACTTGATTTTGAGGGAAAAATGAATTACTATCAGTATTACATTGTGAAACAGCTGATAACTGGGGGGAGAATATCTCTGCAAAATATCTCTCTTCCTCATTCAGAATATCTGTAGGAGAGATGAGAATCGTCCCATCAATCCTTTTTAATTTCTGTATATTTTTCTTTGCTGTATTTCTATATTGGAGGCTTAAAAATAGTTTATTGCATTTCTCTCCCTTCTCCATCCATTTTGCTTTATTATTATTATGTGTTTGGGTTTGTTTACTGCTGCTGTGAAACAATCGTTTTACTAATCCATAACCACGGTCAGCCGAGTACTTTGCTGTGTTGTGGACTAGCTCTCTGATCCTACCGCGGTGAAAGCAATCGCGAAACACACAATTATGTGTCTGGTATAACAAGCGATTTCTCTGCATTACCGTGGCGGAATTTCATCAACCTTTGAAAGTTAGTTGCTCAAAGTTGAAAGAAGTGGGGGTCGGGTTCAGATTTCCGGTAGAAAACATTAATTCGCTAGCTCCACATAAGCAACGCTTTCACTGTTTGTGTATTTTTGCTACAGACTCATTTAGCTTGGTGTCGGAATTAACTTGTTTTGGTACAAATGGTTTACAGGAGCTTTTAGCAAAGTTCCCTCCAGATTGCTAAGTGGGTATATAACACACACATACATGTACAGTGCTTTCCATAATTATTGGCACCCCTGTTTAAGATGTGTTAAAAGCCTTAAAATAAATTCAATTTTTATTGCAGAAGCATACTCTCACACTGAAAATTGTAGGAAAATGTAACCTTCAACTCAAGTGAATTTTAAGGGGGAATAAAAATCCCTGACGAAGAAATAACTGTTTACCATAAAACCACCTGTTCCACAATTACTGGCACCCCTTACAATTCCTAGGAAATAAATGTCATTGAAATATTTCTGTTATTTCTACTTCTATTTCTAGTAGTTTACAAAGTTGATCAGAGTATCTGGGAACATTTGTTTAGTAATTCATCACTTCCTGTTTCCCTGGGGTATAAATATGACGTGACACAAAGGCCATTTCTCTTATCCACTCCTCAACATGGGAAATACAAAGGAACACATCATTCAAATAAGGCAGATGTGTGTCGACCTTCACAAGTCAGGCAATGGCTACAAGAAAATAGCCACTCACCTGCACCTGCCCATATCTATTGTCAGAGGAATCATTGAGAAGTTTAAAACAACTGGAACAGTGCTAAACAAGCCTGGATGAGGACGCAAGGTTATTTTGCCACCACGCACAGTGAGGAGGATGGTAAGAGAAATAAAAACTTCTCCAAAGCTCACTGTTAAAGAATTGCAACAAATGGTAGCATCACAAAGTCTCCAAAACAACCATCAGGCCCTATCTACATGACAACAAGCTGTTTGGGAGGCATACACGGAAAAAACCTTTTCTCACTCACAATCATAAAAGCAAACGTCTGGAGTTCGCTAACCGGTACTAGGACTTAACTGGGACCGTGTGCTTGGTCAGATGAGACCAAGATAGAGCTGTTTGGCAGCAAACACTCTTAAGTGGGTCTGGCGGAACACAAAAGATGAGTATGCAGAAAAGCACCTCATACCCACTGTGAAGTATGGGGGAAGATTGGTGATGCTGTGGGCCTGTTTCTCTTCCAGAGGCCCTGGAAACCTTGTTAGGGTGCATGGTATCATGAACGCTTTGAAATACCGCAACATTTTAAATCAAAATCTGGTGGCCTCTGCCCGAAAGCTGAAGATGGGTTGTCACTGGGTCTTTCAGCAAGATAATGAGCAAACATGTGGCCAAATCTACACAGAAATGGTTCAACAGACACAGAATCAAGCTCCTCCCATGGCCATCTCAGTCCCCAGACCTCAACCCCATTGAAAACCAGTGGAGTGAGCTATAGAGGAGAGTGTAAAGGAGAGGACCCAGGTCGCTGGACGATTAGAGAGATTGTGCAAAGAGGAATGGTCGAAGATCCCTCTTTCTGTATTCTCCCATCTTGTGAAACATTATAGGAGAAGATTAGGTGCTGTTTTGTTGGCTAAAGGGGGTTGTACGAAGTATTAACATCAGGGGTGCTAATAATTGTGGCACAAATGATTTGATGTAAAAGAAATATTTCTTAATGTGAAATTTTTTCCCCCACTGGTGCTATGTTTTTTAGAAAAAAAACTGAATTTATTAGAAGCTAAAGAACACATCTTAACCAGGGGTGCCAATAATTAAGGAGGGCACTGTATATAGTACAGCTACAATCGCATGCAAGGCGAGACAATACGAGCAAAACGCTAAATTTCAACTTGACAGTCATCGACATCTTGCTGTTAACATTGTTGCAATACTTCAATTGCTTCTTCCTCCTGTTCACAGCTCATGTTTCAGGCCTGCACAGACGGGGTGAGAAAAGAAGTCTCACTAGGCCTGGATGTGCATGGTTTTTTTGTGACTGAATTCTTAACATTATTTGAACAGTGATGATTCTAGGACACGTAATTTGCAGGATCCCGCAAGTTTGACAGACTTGGGACTAAACGAAGATTTCAGTGCACCAGCAACTATGTATTACATATAATTTGGCACAAATCCTTTGTTCTAGTGCGTAGATTGATGTGAAAACATTGTCTATAACAAAGTTCCGTGCATTTATTTCACAAATTTATTAACCTACTGAAGAGCTTGCTGTCAAAATGTTGGCAGCAAGAGACTTCTGAATATGACTGTGGTTGGATGCATGTTTCTGTAACCCCCTGTCACGCTGGAGTGCTGCTTTCCAGTTGGTAAAACCTCTCGAGGTAAAAACAGCATCCCTCTCATCGGCAGTAACATTTCCTGCAGGGAAAACAAAAGCATGCATCCCGCAGAACTGAGTACTCCACCTACAGTCGTGAATGATACCTGGCTGCATTGAATGATCGCCATAAAGCACCGAATGCACGCTTTGGATAGCTAACAAATATTGGCTGGGAGGGAACATGGCAAATCAAGTCGCTTACCACGGAGGTGGGGCTGAGGCAGCAGAGAGTGGGAGCTGGTTTGGGGCAGTGGTTGTGGAGGGCACAGGAGCCAGGGCCATAGCCAAAGCTTCTGGTGTGTGAAAGCTACGGCATTGCTTGAGGTTGAAGTAACACATGGCTTGCTAATTGGTTTTCAAAAAAGAAACATGGCTCAGAACTCGTTTGAATGAATAAAATAAAATGTAGGTAAAATAGTGAGTCTCTGCGCGCTGCTCAATGTACACCTATGAAGAGAATGGCTTCACTGGTGAAGTATCCGTACTGACTTCTTTAGCAGTAGGACTTCGGTTGGGAGGCGGACTTTGAGCTGTGCACCAAATCAGGCATTAGGAACTATTATTTTATGTGTTATTTTCTCATTGACTTTATAATTGTTATGATTGGCCCAGACTGTGAAGGTTTTCGATTAAAACTGTTATGGCCCCAATTTGTTATTACAATCTACAACACAACAGCAACAGCAAGGGATGACAGACACAGTTTTAAAAACTTAAACACATTTAATTTTTAAACAAAGACAAAAATGACAAAACTAATATTCTGACCAAGATTGAATGTAAAAAACAGAAATATTTACAGTTTCCTGGTGATGTGCTCGGTGAGGAAAAAGGATCAAACACAGACAAAAATCCACAAAAGAAACGTCACAGGTCTTGAACAGAATGGCAGGTCTGGTCATCTTCTTGCAATTTCTCCTACTACTTTACTGTCTCAATTCTTTTCCTTATATACTCTTTTGCAGACCCCACCCACATTTAGACCTCTTTTTTTTAATTTTCGGGGACTTGCCCCAGACATGTCCAGGACATGTCTAAACATAGCTCCAGTCTGAGCTGAATAAAAAAAAGGTAAATACTGCCATCCAGTGGCCTATATTCACATTACACCTCCATTCCAAAAGGGAAAAATTTTGACTCATAAAGGCAAAATTTTTCTTATCAATACAAAATGGTTAAGTGAACACTTGCCTATACATACATATCATACAATATTCAAATAAACACATGATATATATATATATATATACTCAGCAACAAAAGTTTCTGTGACACCATTTATGTGTATGTTATAAATGACACGCAAAGATCTCAATGCAATCAATATGTTTATTTAACAGGAGAAACGCTGACTTTTCAGTGCCTACGTCACTCAAAACGAAAAATGTCATTTTCATGCGTCATGAAGCACTTGTCTGACGTCTAACCAATTGTGACCTTCACACTTCAATACCGGGTGTGACTTCCTCGTGCCATGGTGCAAGCAACGCATCTCCGGCGCATGGACCGAATCAGATGTGCCAGAAATTGCTGTGGGATGTCATTCCAAATCTGACGTAGACGTTGTCGCAATTCCTGGAGTGTAGCTGGCGGGTTATCCAACCGCCGCAAACGTCGATCCATCTCGTCCCAAAGATGCTCGATTAGGGACATGTCTGGGGATCTGGCTGGCCATGGCAGGACATTGACATGTTGTTGCATCAGATACTGCTGTACAATCCTTGCAACGTGTGGTCTGGCGTTATCATGTTGCAGCGTTATTCCGGGACCATGTTGCATCAAAAACGGTACCACCAATGGCCGTAGCACTTCATCGCGATATCTTTGACCTGTCAGATTTCCATCAATAACAAGCAAATCTGTTCTGTTTCTAGCCGTGATCCCTCCCCAAATCATGACACTACCACCTCCAAAACGATCAAATTCCTGAACACAGTTGTTGGCATGACGTTCTCCACGTCGACGGTATACACGTAAACGACCATCACATCGGTTAAGCATGAATCTTGATTCATCAGTGAAGAGTACAAGATCCCACTGACGTTGGATCAACCGTCGATGTTGTTGTGCCCACTGTAGACGCAGTCGTCGGTGTTGTACTGTGAGTATTGGACGTCTTGCTGGCCAACGTGGGACAATGCCAAAATGACGGAGACGGCGACGGATTGTCTGTGCAGACAGTCGCCTCAAACCAGGTATCGTTCTTGCAGTTATGGTTGCAGGTTGGAATCGATTTCGGAGATGGGTTGTTCGAATCCAGTTGTCCTGTCTGGGAGTGGTTACTCGTGGACGGCCGCTGCGAGGACGGTCTCTGACATGTCTTGTCTGCTGATGACGCTGCCATAAGTTCCAAATGGTGTTTCGGTGGACATTCAGGCGATGAGCAACTTCCCTCTGCGAGGTTCCGGATTCAATCATCCCAATGGCCCTCCACCGATCATTTTCAGACAGTCTTGGCATTTAGAGGGTAGAGTTCCTGATCCGAAATGGCTGTGTTTTCGATAAGTGATGCTTCCGTCGTTCATCAGGCACAATGTGAACATTCCAAAAATTCTCCTCTTTTATTGCCATCCACAAGCATGATTTACGCACATTTTCACGTGCAAAGTCATTTTCTCGCATTTTCATGATTTCCATTTCAATGCTGTGTTTACGTGTACTGTTTCAGTCTGATATCACCATATATGACAATTTCATAATTGCGTTATGAAAAATAATTAACAATATTGGTGTCACAGAAACTTTTGTTGCTGAGTATACATATTCAAACACGGGATAAGCAATCAGCAATTACATTGTCTGTACCCTTCACATGCTTAATTTCCAAGTCAAACTCCTGTAAAATCAAACTCCAATTCAACAATCTCCGATTCTTTTTTTTCATCTTACTCAAAAACATTAACGGATTGTGGTCAGTGTTCACAATCATTGGCTTTTCCCCTGTACAAACATAAACCTCAAAGTGTTGGAAAGAAAGGACCAGAGCCAACAGTTCCTTCTCTATTGTGGAATAGTTCCTTTGGTGGCGATTGAACTTCCTGGAGAAGTATGCCACGGGATTCTCAATGTCATCAGAGTCACTTCTCTGTAGTAGCACAGATCCACAAGCTTGGTCGCTAGCATCGACCGCGATGGAGTACGGTTTGTTGAAGTCAGGAGATTTGAGCACGGGGAAGTGACACAGCAGAGACTTCAGGCAATCGAAGGCTCTCTGGCATGCATCATCCCAAGTGAACTTTACGCCTTTTTTCAGTTGGTTAGTTAGACTGAGAGCAATCTCAGCAAAGTTCTTGCAGAACTTGCGGTAGTACCTGATCATTCCAAGGAAGCGGCGCAAAGCTTTTTTGTTGTCAGGAACGGGAATGTCCACGATGGCTTGGACTTTAGCATTTATGGGTGCCACCTTACCCTAGCCTATGACGTAGCCAAGATAGGTGACAGTAGCACAACCAAAGTCACTCTTGTTCAGGTTAACAGTCAGGTTAGCCTGGGTCAGGCACTGGAACAACGTCTCTACATCTTTCAGATGTTCTTCCCAGGAGTCACTCCATGTGATCAGGTCATCGATGTACGCACCGGTGTGTGGCAATCCGGCGATTGTAGACTGTATCATCCTTTGGAACGTGGCTGGGGCATTTTTCATGCCAAAGGGTAGGACTTCATACTGCTACAATCCAGATGGTGTGGCAAAAGCAGAGATGCTCTTGGCCCTCTCAGTTAAAGGCACACACCAATAACCCTTCAATAAATCAATCTTGGTCAGAAACTTTGCTTGCCCTACTCTATCAATACAATCATCAATCCTAGGTATTGGAAACACATCAGTTCTAGTTACAGCATTGACTTTGCGATAATCTGTACAGAATCTAGTACTTCCATCAGGTTTTGGAACTAGCACACAGGGTGAACTCCAATCTGAGTTGGAGGGTCTGATAATATCATGTTTTAACATGTACTCAACCTCTTTCTCAGCAATCTTTCTCTTTTCAGGATTCATCCGGTATGGATGCTGTTTTATTTGTTTGGCATCACCAACATCTACATCATGAGAGGCTATAGTAACTCTCTTTGGAACATCAGGAAACAAATCCTCATATTTCTTGATCAACCTTTCAAACTGATCTCTCTGTGAGGGTTCTAAGTGCTGGAGTTTTACATCAAGATTTTGCAACACTTCAGTGTTTGACAATTTACATGAAAGAACTTCAGCTTTAATTCTTGGTTCATCATCTTGAAACTCCCCCTCATCTTCACATGTTTCGACCATTGGAGAATCTGAAGTGACAGCTGCAACCCTAGCCTTTCTGTCATGATAAGGCTTCAGCATGTTAATGTGACACAATTGTTTTGGTTTTCTCCTATCTGGAGTCTTCACAATGTAATTGAGATCATTGAGTTTTGTCAGAATTTCATAAGGACCATGAAATCTTGCCTGCAATGGATTGGACTGCAAGGGAAACAACACAAGGACCTTATCTCCTGGTTTAAACTCACGGCTTCTAGCCTTATGATCATACCAAGTTTTCATTTTTCCCTGACTTGATTTCAAGTTCTCTTTGGCAAGGTCACAAGCTGCACGCAATTTTTCCTTGAACTTGCTAACATAGTCTAACAGACTGATGTACGGCTCTTCCTCTTGCCATTGTTCACTCAATAATAGCAAAGGTCCTCTCACTTCATGACCAAACACTAGCTCAAATGGACTGAATCCAGTAGACTCCTGCACTGCTTCTCTAGCTGCAAACAACAGCAAATGAACCCCTTCATCCCAGTCTTTCTCATGGTCATAACAATAAGTCCTCATCATTGTCTTGAGAGTGGAATGAAACCGCTCTAAGGCACCCTGACTTTCTGGATGATAGGCACTAGAAAGAATCTGCTTTGCACCTAGTTCATACACAACCTGCTGAAACAATCCTGAAGTGAAATTGCTACCTTGGTCTGACTGAATTTCCCTGGGAAGGCCAAACAATGTGAAGAACTTTATCAAAGCCTTTGAGATTGCAGTTGCCTTGATGTTACGTAGAGGTATGGCTTCGGGGAATCTGGTAGATGCACACATGATTGTCAACAAGTACTGATTTCCAGATCTAGTCTTGGGTAATGGACCAACACAATCAACAATGACCTTAGAGAATGGCTCCCCAAATGCTGGGATAGGCTGCAATGGAGCCACAGGTGGGTCTAACTGGTGTTTTTCAACTACCTGACAAGTGTGACAGGTTTTGCAAAAGTTGGAAACGTCTTTCTGAAGCCCAGGCCAAAAGAAGTGTTTCATGATCTTATCAACAGTCTTGTTAACACCAAGATGACCTCCTAAAGGTAAACTATGAGCCATTGTTAAGATCTCATTCCTGTAGACCTTCGGAACAACAATTTGCCTGACCACTGCCCAATCTGCATTGGCAGGGATATCAGGAGGACGCCACTTCCGCATCAACACACCATCCTTGAGATAATACCCAACTGGAACTGCGTCTATTTCTTTATCAGGAAGGGCTCTCCTCTTTAGTACACAAATTTCAGGATCATTAGTTTGCTCCTCAATCAACCGCTTTCTGGACAGAGACAAGTCTCCAGACACATCAGAATCACCAGACCCATCCGGCTGGCTGAATAGAGAACTGATAAAAGTATCTGATAAGTCCTCAAACGGAGAAACCATAGTAGGCCAATCAGAGTCATGAGGCAAACCACCTGAGTCCTGACTATTCAATGTGCTGGGCGGCACCACAGCATCTTCTTTAGGCTTCTTGGCCATAGCACGAGTCACTGCGCAAGAAGGATACAGAGATGGGTCCTCATCCCCATCTTCAGTGCTCGGCTGTGAAGTAAGATGTACAGGGGGAACTACTTTGCCCCCAGCCAGGTCATTGCCTAGCAACAGAGAAATACCCTTTATAGGTAGACTTGACATAAGTCCCACCTTTACCTGTCCTGTAACTAAATCTGACTTCAAGAATATAGAGCGCAGGGGTACAGATACAGTCCTCCCTTCAATACCTTGTACAAGTATGAAATCCCCTGAAGCGGTCTCATCACGTAACTCCAAGGAGTCCATCAACAAAAGTGACTGAGAAGCTCCAGTATCCCTTAGGATATATATGGGGACAGGAGTAGTATGCTCATTCAGAGCCACAAATCCCTCTGACACAAATGGAAGAAATTCCTCCCTCACAAAGTCAGCAGTATCAGGCTTTTTAGCCCCACAAGAAGCAGGTAATTTAGCAGATCGGTTATCTACTACAGGGGTAGTTTCTAACCTTGTTTTCACAAAGGCATTTGGTTTGAAATCCTTTTCTTTTTCTTTCTTAGCTTTTAGGAACCAACAGTTAGTTGTAACATGACCAGATTTCTTGCAATAACTGCAAACTAGACCACTTTTGTCACTGTCAGCTTTCACACTTTGATCAGACCTGTTACTGGATTTCTGAGCACCATCACCAGATTTGTCTTTGTCTTTGGGTGAGGAATCTTGGGTATCACCATAACCCTTTTTCTGAAATTGGGACCATCTATTATTACTGCTAGACTGAAATTTGGACTTATGTGTGAGAACATATTCATCTGCAAATTTGGCAGCTGATTGCAAATTCAGTGCTTGCTTCTCATTAAGGTAGGTCTTAACATCATCTTTGACACAGTTCCTGAATTCTTCAACTAACACCATCTCTTTTAGTGAGTTTAAATCATCCTTGACCTCCATAGAAGTACACCAGCGCTCAAAGCGAACCTGCTTTTCATTAGCAAATTCAACATAAGTCTGATTTTCAGATTTCTTCAGACCTCTGAATTTCTGTCGGTAAGCCTCTAGAACCAACTCATAAGCTCTCAAAATAACATTTTTGACAACCTCATAATCAGAGGAATCATCTGCAGACAAAGCCGAATAGGCTTGTTGAACTTTACCCTTGAGGACAGTTTGCAACATCAGAGGCCAGTGTTCCTTTGGCCACTGGCAACTCTTTGCTACCTTTTCAAAACACTGGAAATAGTTGTCAACGTCCTTTTCCGAAAATGGAGGCACCAGTTTTATCTCCTGACTGGCACAAAATTTATTTTTAGTTTCAATTTTAATTTTTAGTTGCTCCATTTGGAGTCTTTCTTCTCTATCGAATTTCTCTAATTCAAAATCTCTCTGTCTCTGTCTCTCTCTTTCTGCTCTTTCCTCTTTCTCTCTCTCAAATTCTCTTTGTTTTTCTTTTTCTTCCCTCTCAAATTCTCTTTGTTTCTCTTTTTCCTCCCTTTCTTTTTCTCTTTCCTCCCTTTCAATCTCTAGCATTTTTAATTTAAGTTCCATTTCTATATTTGGATTTTCCACTGGAAACTGTTCCAGATCTCCTGGTACAAACATATTTTCATCAATGTAATATTCAACTATCTCTTTAGCCAGTCTTGCTTTTCGCATGGCTGGTTTTACCTCTGTCAGCTCTAACTGTCTGCAAATTTCCAACAGTCTTGTCTTTTTAAAAGACTTCAAAACCCCTACGGTTGGTGATGCCAAGAAATCATCCATTGCGGTTGTCAATATATATGTATTCAATTTAAAAAATTCAATTTTACAATTTGAAATGTTAGATTTTCAATAAATTACTCACACAATGGTCTATCCCGGACCTTGAGCCCCCTATTTGTTATGGCCCCAATTTGTTATTACAATCTACAACACAACAGCAACAGCAAGGGATGACAGACACAGTTTTAAAAACTTAAACACATTTAATTTTTAAACAAAGACAATAATGACTAAACTAATATTCTGACCAAGATTGAATATAAAAAACAGAAATATTTACAGTTTCCTGGTGATGTGCTGGGTGAGGAAAAAGGATCAAACACAGACAAAAATCCACAAAAGAAACTTCACAGGTCTTGAACAGAAATGACAGGTCTGGTCACACGTATCCTTCTTCTTGCAATTTCTCCTACTACTTTACTGTCTCAATTCTTTTCCTTATATACTCTTTTGCAGACCCCACCCACATTTAGACCTCTTTTTTTTAATTTTCGGGGACTTGCCCCAGACATGTCCAGGACATGTCTAAACATAGCTCCAGTCTGAGCTGAAAAAAAAAAGGTAAATACTGCCATCCAGTGGCCTATATTCACATTACAAAACTTTAAACTCAAACTGTCACTCATGTCTAAGTTTTGTCAATAAAGTGTAAAAACTGAATGTGTGAACATTTAAATAAGTGAGCCAGTCAAGGTACTGTTTAAAAACTTGATACAAATGGCATTTTACCAGGTATACCCAGTTGGCCCACTTCTTTCCTCATTGGCCCACTTTTTTCAAGTCGGGGGGAGTTGGCCAACTTTTGAAATTTTCTAGAATCATCACTGGTTTAAAGACCCATTGGACATGTTTCAATCGACTAAATAAAGCATAATATGGGACTTTTAAATAAAATATTTTGGCCCAATTCACACTTGTCTCCTTCTCTTTGTGGCAGCATAGGCTGGGACCATTACAAGTGATTTTGGCTGGACTGACTGTATGCATTTTAGTCTAGTAGGGTTTTCAGTAGTGTTGCGGCCTTTTTCGTGATTGAGTCGGTCTTTGTTGTTCTTTTGATTATTAATCCTTTTCTTTTTCTCAGCAGATGCATTCTCTGCTTTTCTTTTGAGTTTATTTTAATAAAATCTTTGGTGATTCTGAAAACACGTCTCTGTCCTTTCTCAGTAACGAGTCTGTGTGCCTTATCAATCTTATCAACAGCTTGAGGTTAGATCTTAATTCCAGGGGTGAAATTCCCCAGATGGCATTGTTGGCCCATATTCTCCTTAAGTATTCTCCTTAGGTTCTCCGCATATATCCCTCCCCACAAATGGATCAAGTGAAACAAATTCATAAAATATCAATATCATAACGATACTTTCCACTGACCCTGTTATATTCCAGCATTATAATGGTGGCATTGGTTTCATTATAAAATACAAATTTAAAAGCTACAAAAATCAAGATTGTGACAGTTCTGCAGAGGTAAGCCATAGCTAGATTTAAATGAGGAATCACAGGCATAAAATTCTAATCAAATGCTTAGACTTCACTGACAGTTGATGGGCCCTTTGCATGAAATGACATGTTTGTTTGGCCTGTATGCATCAATGAGCAATGTATTAAGAGGGTAATAAATTGTCTGTCTTCATTGCCCTTTGCAAGCTGTGAAATCTTTAACAAGGTAATTTTTTCTGTGCATTTGAATGTACACAGAGCACAGGCAATACATCTGATTAAGACAGATTATATTAGATTTCCATACAAATTAACTTACTGTCAATCAATTATTTTATATTGAATGTTAGCTCACCTTTTCACCTTCCCCTTAAAAATTCTTAAGCCCTTTAATTGGATTTCAGCAGTCAAATTCTTTCTCTAAATATTTCTTACCGAAAGACAGAAAGCTGTGGATTACCTTGCCAGTGTTCCCAAATATTAGTCATCTTCATTCCCTTCCTGGTTCAGTGGTCACATGGATGAAAAAAACATTTCAAGTTATCTGCCCTGTAAAAGGCTGTGCAATTGCTCATTTTGAAGTGAATGTCCTAGTTGGTGTTTGGACCTTCACAAAAACAACTGCAACAGTAATAATAATAATAATAAAAATAAAAGAAATTTGTATCGCACCTTTAATACAAGAAATGCAGCCCAACATCATGTAGAATAGACAAAATGACATGCATCAAATGCTTCACATGAAAAGACTACGACTGAACATAATGTAAAAATAAGATTAGAATAGTCTTCATATCCAAACCTATTGGATGGCACCAGTGAAAGTAAGAATAAAAAAAGAATAAGAATGATGCACATGGATAAAATGAAATGATATATAAAACACATTGAGATAATAATATAAATATCTGCCCACAGATTTGACTTTGTGAGTGAATGGTGCAGGTGCTCTGCGATGGATTGGCAAGCTGTCCAGGATGGGTCCTAGCCTTTTGCCCATAGTCAGCTGGGATAGGCACTAGCTCCCCAATGACCCGAGTGAGGAAGAAAAGGTATAGATAATGGATGGATGGAAAACATTTTGAAGCAGTGCATAAGAGTAAAGCAGTAAGAGCAAGTTAAAGGCTAAAGCGAAGAGAATGTTCTGTTGGGGTAATGCCTCGCACAGAACAGCAATGTTGGAAAAATGCCTCGAATGGTGGTACCTTTGTGGTGATAATGCCCAAGCTGTGGCAACGTTGTTGAGCATGCAATGGCACGTCATACAAGGGCGCCGGCTGTTGGGGTTACACCTCACAAGTAGACACCATGTGTTCAGGCAATTTGCCTAATCTTATTATTAATTTGACTATAAAAAAAAGTATATGATATTGTGATATTAATATTAAATATTAATATTCATACCTTGGGGCACTACCCTTCCTCAGTGAAGGGGAAATGATAGCCAATTAATAAAACCTCAGTCTCAATATCCACTAAGTTATTAACATGGAAATTGATTAATAAATAAATTAATAATTGTAACCAACTTACCAAATCAATAGTTAGGTTGAAGGATTTGGAGTTCTACATAGAAGCGGTTGGCAATTTCATTCACTCTTGTACAACATTAATTACCACGGCATATGTCTTTAAAGAATATTTATTTAAATAAAATAAATATAACACAATCAAGACTACACTAAACACTGACACTATAAACACAATGAAGGAGGAGTGTGTGTGTTAGTGTGCGTGAATGTGTGTGTGGGTATGTGTGCAGGTATGGGTGAGAAAGAACAAAGGGATGATCTAAGGTGCCCTGCTGACCCTGTGGAGTGTGGGAGGCCAATCTTACTGTCACAAAGACCGAGTCTTTGCAACAATGAAAGTTCAAGAAAGAGTGTTTAAAGTCTGTTTAAATGACTTTAAATGTTGTGCTGTGTATGCATTAAGTTAAAATGAAGAGATTTAACAAACACATACACTCCGTCCAAGTCATAAAAGAAGGTTTGGATGCCCAATTGTTACCAGTTATTAGTAGTGGAAGGAGGCTTTGTAGTTTCTGCGCCGTGGAGGATCCGATCATGGAAGATGCTGATATGTCTGGTAAGAGCGGTTCTGGTGCTGTAAATGGTCTGTGTCTTCGTTGTCAAAAAGGAGGGAGGCTGGCCGCTTCTCAAAAGTAAGCTGTTGCTTCCAAGGCTTGCTCTATCCCTGTTAGCATGGCTGATGCTTCAGCATTCAGAGAGGCCCAGAGGTGGGGGAGGAGTACCCCAGCCTGAGCAGTCCCCAGGGGTCCAGGAGTCTCACCAAGGGGGGGGGAGCAGAGCCAAGAGAGAGAGAGTCCAGACCCAAGAGCCAAGAGAAGAGATAAAATGGTTGACCACTGCTTTTATCTGCCTGGCCTGCTGGCGGGAGGGGCTTACAGGCAGCAAGTGGTCATGGGAACCAGGGCTCCATTTTGAATTTCCTTGAACTTCACCTTGAGGCTCAAGGTCAAATTCAAACAACCGAGAATGTTTGGCATACATGATTCCCTATAGGTGCCTCATACATATCTAAGGTCTAAATGTCATGATAAGCAAGTTATAGCACATTTTTGCCATTTGGCCTTGACCTTGACGCCCAAGACGGCCTTTTTGAGGTTTTGATCAGGAATTTATCCATTTTCGTTGTTTTGTTTCAAATAGCCTACACTACTGTTTTTGCTGAGTTTTACCGGGGAATGTAAATTTTTCGTGTTTGACGATGTGTGATTGGCCAATCACGAGAAGGAACTGTACAGTAGAATACATTATGTGGAAATATCGAGAAGGAATTTAAAATAGGCATTTTAATGACCTGAATTGAATGAATTGATAATGACATGAATTGTAATTTTTATATCCTGTAAATTCAGCCGTTCTATATTATTAGGCTATCAGAAAAATAACAGTAAGTGGGTTTTCTCGCGGCACACCTAGGAAGCTCTCACGGTACCCAGTTTAGGAAACACTGATCTATAGTGTGTTCCAGAGCTTTGGGGCGTAACTGACAAATGCCGTATCCCTGATTTTTTTTGGCTGTTTTTAGTAACCTCCTACAAGCTAGCCGCAAATGATCGCAGTGTTCTTGAAGGCAAGAAGGGAACAAGGCAGTTAATAATGCTACTTGGTCCTTGCCCATTAAGGGCTTTGTATGTGAAGAGAAGGACCTTAAAATCAATTCTAAATTTCACAAGAGGCCAGTGCAGAGCAGCTTGAATTGGACTAATGTGTTCTCTCACCTTGGTTCTTGATAACAGCTGACCTGCAGTTGCAGTTTTGTCATACGGTCATACTTTAGCTATGTTTCCAAGATGGGAAAAAAAGATGTTTTTGTCACCTTGTCAATGTGGGACTGGATTTGAATCCTCCCTGAATTGAGGATTACACAAAGATTTGTAACCTCAGATTAGATCCAGGGAGTCAAATTCCCCAGATTATCCAAAAGCATTTCTGTTTGTTTTAGGGCTGACTAGTAGATTAGTAGATTTCAGTTTTGTTCTCATTTAACTTTAAAATGTTATTGCTCATCCATTTATTTATTTCGGTCATCAGTAAGTGATGGAGTCATTTACATCATTTGCTTCAGCTAAGATGTACACTTGTGAGTAATCTGCATATCTATCAAACACTGTGCTATCTCACGATGTCACGAAGTGGCAGCATGCAAGAGCGAAACTGTGTCTCAAATTTTGGAGGGGACAAGATTTTAAGGGTCTTTTCTTTTCTTTTTTTACCCACATGCAGACAATGTTCAATGCTGCGTAGTCTGTTAAGATAAAGGCTGAAATGCTCCAAAAACATGCATCTTCAAAAGATTTCTAATCAAGGTTTTGGTTACAATGTTACTTAACATTTTCTCTAGAAAAGGAGCACTGTCTAGGTGAGGAGAGTCCAATCTTATCCATGAAGGGCCGCTGTGTGTGTAGGTTTTCATTTTTGCCCAGCGCCACATCACCTGAATCACCTAATTAAGTAATCATGGGGTTCAATAAAAACCACAGATTACATTCAAAGTCAATGGAAAGACGCGAATACACGGTCATGCGAAAAATTTGTTTCACATCCGGTGGAAACCATGGGGGTATTCCACAAAGCTGGCTAACTGAGTAAGCCTGGCTTTTGCACAAAGTAAAACCCAAAAAGCTATATTTATTTCAGTCCATGTTCCAGATTTGAATAATTTCTAGGTTTTACTTTGTGCAAAAGCCAGGTTTACTCAGTTAGCCAGCTTTGTGGAATACCGCCCAGCTTAGTAATGCTACACCTGATGTTAGTTATCAAGGGCTCAACAATAACTTTTTTTTTTAATTACTCATTCGGGAAAGTAAAATCAGATTTTTTTTTTTTTTTTCTAGCCAAAAGCAAAATTTATAATAATAATAATAATTAAAAAAACATTTCTCAATGACTGGGAACCTTTACATCCTTTCTATAGCAGGAGGTCAGCCAAGTAAAAACAAAAATAATGTTTTAAGTTCTGGTCTCTTCAGCATTCAAAAATGTTTTCTTTTACTGTTCTGGGAAACTATGATTTGTATTCCAGGTCATAATATTTTTCAAAGGATTTTACTGTTGTGTGTCAATAAATACAAACATATATATTTTTACACACTAAAATGAATTATGAATTTTCTCACTTTTTTCTACTCAAATCCTCATTTGTTACTTCACAGTCACCAATAAACACAAGGAAATGTACCAGTGTATAAGAAACCCTTGAAAAATAATGTGGCAAATAAAATTTAACTTTAGTTTGTACCCTTTTAAATTCTAATTAAGAAACTCACTTATTTACCCTTTAAATGTTTTAGTCTCAAATTTCTCTTTGGTTCTCTTAAATTCACCCACCAGGGAAATTGGAAAATCCACATAGACTTCACACACAGTGACGGACAACTTTTCACACAAATTACCAGAAACATCAGAACCTCATTGGTTTAGCTCAAATTTCAACCATGAAATTAATATAAGTAAAATTACTTTAAGAAACAATCAGTATCAGTGAAATGATAGCATTGGCACTAAACTAACGTTAAACCTTGGAAATGTTCAGGCAATAACCAAGCACTTGGCTTTGCATTGAGGACCAAACGTTAGTGCACATAAATCCTTGATTTCGTTTCGATGGAGTGACACTACCACACAAATCCATGAAACAGGAGAAGCCAATCGGAAGCGTTGAGAGGAGAAACCAATGCAGCAGGTGGAACAGTCATCCGAGTAGCCTCCGCAGTTCAGCAAGTTTGTCCTCATCAGGCATTAGCAATGATTGCGAATTAACATGGTTCTTTCTTGGTGAAAGCTACGGCTAGCATTTTAGCGGAGTCTCTCACAATACTGTCTTAAACGTCCACGTCTTCAAAGCTCACACGTTTTCAGACTTTATGAAAACAACAAACGCAGTATATTTACCCAGCAACTCTTCACTTCAAGATCGCCTTTAAACGAAAATTTCAGCTGTTCAGCTCTCTCACGCCACACTCTCTCAAAGCGTCTTCAACGTTCTTCATGTTTTTTCTAAATGCACAATCAACAACAAAAGGCTTCTTCTTGGTTAAAGGTGCAATCCCGCCTGGCTCAGTTTAGGTTGTTTTTCTTTTGAAATTCCCAACGAGTTGAGCACCACCTCCGTCGAGTCAGGAGTCTCCCCGAAACCATACGCTGGCCGAACCGGGTCACATTATGAGTTGTCGGAGTGGTCACTTCGTCCTCGCTGAAAACACTACAGCCGCCAAAAAGAAAGCGAACTAAACCGCGACAAATCAAACGAAAGTATCTTGTAACCTGGAAATGTTCGGTAACGTTCATTCCATAATTTCTGTATGTACAATTTTCGTCCCGGGAAGTTTTAGGAACATGGTTTACTGGATGTTTCAGGCCGGACGATCATGATTGTCTGCTATTTGTCAGCACTCACCGATTTGATCTTAAAGGGATGATTCAACGTTTTGACAAATTGGCCTATTGACAGAATCCCTATAGTTACGCGGGTAGGTGCATTACCTTTAATTATCCCTGCCTTTTGTTTTGACATTCGGGGGGGACGCGAGCTGCTCAGCGAACATGACGAGAGTGAACGTTACTGTCTCGCAACTCATCAAATACACAACAGCTCCAAAACGCTCTCGTCGATAAGTTGTGACCATAGAGTTACATACTAATATTAAGTCGATGTTTGATTTGTTTAATTTTTTTTTTTTGGGGGGGGGGGGGGGGGGGGGGAACACCACCCTTTTGAATGTTGAGGGGGACATGTCCCCCCCATCCCCCCCACTAATAACGCCTATGGTTCTGTAATTACTTTTCTTGCATATAGGCGCATTTATTCAAGAACCGGTAAAAGAATTCACACTGGGAGACGACAGTGGAATTTCTTTTGTTTCAACATCTTTCACTTTTGGAAGAAACAAAAAGGCAACCAGCTTCCCTTTTTGCTATTTTTCCCGATCAACAAGTCAATTAACTTTCTGCATTCTCTCATGCATCATTGTGCTTTGAAAAGCAGACACCGTTTCCTGTCCGCTGACGAGCTCTGGAAACAAAGGGAGACGCCCGAAGCCTTCACTCGGAAACAGTCACTGACACTAAAGAACTGTGTCACTCACTCGGTAGTGATCCCAAGACAATTTGCATCTGGGCAGATTTAGCTAGAATATAAAACGCGCGTTTCTATGCTAATTGTTGATGCTTGAATGTAATAATTACTGTATACTTAAAGCTGTGTTTTTCTTTGCTTGCTGTTATAATATACTGGATCTTTTAATGTACTGGATCTTACTGTTGTACTGGTTGAAAACTTCGCTATGTAAGAGAATTTGTCTGGAAATCGCGGATATTTACTCCATATTGCTGCATTGCTGAGCTGTTAAATATCCAATCTTTGAATGAGTTCCGTCAACCTGCGGATTGTTTGTTTCACATTGTTGCTGTGCTCATTGTAAATTGGGAGTGTGAATTGAATAGCGATGTTTTGGCTTGTCTGACTGATTGTTCAGCCCGCTAGAGCTTGCAACTCAATCTTATTAGATTTTGCCTGCACCTCCTTTTCGGCTCTTTTCTCTCTCTCATCCCTTCTCACTCTCTCCCTATTCTCCTATTTTTCTTCCAGCCAATGTCTGTATACTACGCACTGTTTACTGAGTGGGAAAGACGGACTCTGGCCTAACTCGTGCAGGAGTCTTTTTCTAATTCTCCCGCCTTTGCAATCCAGTTCTTTGTTCCCCCTCTCACTTCCTCCATTCTCAAGCACATGTGGCTCTCAGACTGCCACATCATCAGTCCGCCCTCTTAGATCTGAGTCCGGCCACTTAGATGGGAGTCTACCATTTCAGATCTGAGTCCACCCTCATAGATCCGAGCCCACCATTTAAGATCTGAGTCCGCCCTCTTAGATCCAAGCCCTCCCATTTTATATCTGAGTTCAAGCCTGCCATTTTAACCCCTCCCTTTTGGGTACACAGACTTACTCACATATGCATACGCACACACACGCACACACACACTCACACATCCTACCTTTAGTCTATTTGTATGCGCTGTTTCATGATATAACCGCTATTTAATCCTTCCAGTGTGTTTATTGTTTTATTCAAGTAGTATTGACTGCCTGTTCATTGCTACTGAAACATAATAAACCTTTTTATATATTTTCAACAAGTGCCTCTGGTTGTCTGAATATTGCCTGAATATTAGCTTGAATCTTAACTCTGCCAGGTCAAGAGCTCCCCTTTCCTTCACCGTGTGATTATATTATTGATGCTGGATGTTAATGGTAATTATATTGCTTTTGAATTTTAGCATTGGTAATTAAGCCTAGCTCTCCCATTTTTGTTGAGTATTGTTATCATTCATTTATGACATAAATTGTGATGATAGTAACTTGGCATTTGTGGTAAAATGTTAATGAGACTTAGTCATTCAATTGCTATTAATTTTCCCACCTCTAGAAGGGTGGTGCCCCGAGAGACTTTAATTATTAAATTAAAGTCCTTAATATTTAACTAATTTATTAGTTAATAATTACATTTAATAGCCATTGTAATGCCCATTTAAGCTGTTGCACCTACAGCCGTTTGAGAGCTTGTTTCCGACAGATGGGCAGTACTGCAAATCGACCTCATCCACGTCGGCCACGTGTGACCACACCAGCATGAGATCGCTACATCCGCCTCGTCCACCTGCGGGATCGGCTCAGTTCAGCGACGGGCACAGCGGATGAGACCATTGGTCTGCACAACACCGCATCACACCACAGGCAGTCCGTAACCGCCTACGAGAAACCAACTTGGACACTCGGCATACTCACCATGGTCTGGATCTCACCACTCTCCGGCGTTGGAACTGACTCGCATGGACAAACGCACATGTTCGATGACCCTTGGCACGCTGTAGAAGAGTGCTATTCAGAGATGAATCCCGGTTCCAGTTTTTTGTTAATAACAAATCAAAAATTTGACATGGGCCGTTTATGTTTTTGTTCAGTGTATATTATGACCAAAGTTATGAACTATGGTTGAACTACTGTATATGAACTACAGTGAAAACATAACTGAGTTCCAGTGTTTTTTATTTTGTGAATTTAATTATTTTACTAGGCCTTACTTGATTTTATTTCCCCATTTTATTTCTTGTTTTAGTCATTGATTTGATATTTTTCATTCAGTTTAATTTTTGGCTTTCCATTACTTTTTAAATGTTCATTATGCCCCCGCCCTCCAAAGAGGAAAGGGGGCATTATGTCGACGCCATGTCCATCCGTCATCCGTCGTCCGTCCATCGTACGTCCGTCGTCCGTTAACATTTCGTTTCCGTGGGAAAACTATAGACTCCCTTGTCAGATTGATGCCATTTCTTAATGGCATATTCGGAGTGACTAGAGGAAGGTTCTTTTCGAAAACCAGCATTGTGCGATATCTACTATGGCTGCCAAAGCAGCCATCTCAATATGCCCTTGATCAACATACAGGCGGGAGCATCTGCCACACTATGCGTTGCTGTTGTTATTTTATTGTATTTTGTTTTTCCATTGAATTATTCTAGTTCTCTATTTATTTACTGGCTCGGTTTTTTAAGTGCTTAAGTAATTTGGGGCTTCTTAAAGATTTTGTTTTTTACCCCTCGGCTGACTCCGGCCCGGAGGGGTATTGTCATCATCTGTCTGTCGTCCGTCATCCGTCCATGATTTTGTCCGGGCCAGTGCTCAGCATCTAATAATCGCAGCTTCACCAAATTTGGTGTGGTAACTAACTATGACCCATAGATGGGCATGTCAGGTTTTCTGCTGGATTTGACCTTTGACCTTAGCGCTGTGACCTTGACCCTGGAAATCTTGTCCGGGTCAGTACTGGGCAACTAATCATCGCAGCTTCAGCAGATTTGGTATGGTAACTCACTATGACCCATACATGTGCAATGTTACATTTTTTTTGCTGGAGT
Organism: Gymnothorax reevesii; assembly: GCA_029721435.1. Classification (NCBI taxonomy): domain Eukaryota; kingdom Metazoa; phylum Chordata; class Actinopteri; order Anguilliformes; family Muraenidae; genus Gymnothorax; species Gymnothorax reevesii. Next base: position 112,092,166 of record CM056573.1, read on the forward strand.
TGATCTTTGACCTTAGTGCTGTGACCTTGACCCTGGAAATCTTGCCCAGGTCAGTACTCAGCATCTATTCATCGCAGCTTCCCCAAATTTGGTATGGTAACTCAGTATGGCCCATAGATGTGCATCGTCAGGTTTTTTGTGGGATTTGACCTTTGACCTTAGCTCTGTGACCTTGACTGTGGAAAACTTGCCCGGGTCAGTACTCAGCAACTAATTCTTGCAGCTTCACCAAATTTGGTATGGTAATTCACAATGACCCATAGATGTGCAATGTCAGGTTTTTTTGCTTGATTTCAGCTTTGACCCTTTGCGCTGCTACCTTAAGGCAGGAAATAATATATGGGTCAGTACTCAACTACTGATCGCAGATTCACCAAATTTGGTATGGTAACTCACTCTGACACATAGATGTGCAACATCACCATATTTGTTGGATTTGACCTTTGACCCTAACGCTGTGACGTTGAGGCAGGAAATCGTGTCCGGGCCGAGGTATTCAGCAACGCGTTATGTTCTAATATTTGATTTTCTCCAGTTCTCATTCAATTTTAAATCTAATAATAAGGTTGCAAGGAGATGAGCGTTTACAAGAGAGCCGATGCACATATTGACCGTCATCATTGCGGAGCTGCATTCAGCTCAGGGGTTGATTTGCAAGGCCACAGCCTGTCAGATGTAGCTGAACTCGAGGAAAGCCATTTTGGAACTGGCCCGGGATGCCACGAGCTCCACTGGTGCAGCTCATCTCTTGGGACCCGAGGCAGGGTTCAGTGGATGAGAGCTGCAAGGCAGTGCTCGCCCCTGGGCTATGGCTACCTCAACGCCACAATTCTGCCCTAGCTCTCGACCAATGTTGCCGCTGAGGCTAAGGGAGCCTTATTTTACCCCAGCTCCCCTCTGCCATAGAAGATCAGTCCACGGCGCAAACCCAGGCACCCAGGTTCCCCATCACCTCCTCTGGTCTTTGAAACCAGAAACTGTTTTGCACTCCTGGGCTCTCCAACCTCTTCTGATTCTACAAACCACACTTCTACAGCTATCCTGCCTTGTCCTGCAAATAAGGTAGTGATTGGCAACTCTATCATTTGTTACCTGAATTCTGTCAGTGGTTTTTGGGATTTTTACGTGGAATTCAAATTCAAATGGCAATAACCAAAATTTGCCTTTGAGCGGCATATTTCTGCCCATTACCATATTCTTCAATGAGATATTGAAACAATTTTATGGGAGCTACTGAAATAACAAGATAAGCCTCCATAATGCAGGCCAGCTTGTTTTTGCTCTAGTCTTTCTATTTGCCCTGTAATACCCAGTTCCTGTCAGTCTGTGCTTGTTCCTTTTCCTCATGTGATTGTACTAAGAACTAGGCTGGCGGCATCTCCGTTTATTTTCCATTAACTGTGGTTGAGTCGCAACTGTCACACTCAGTTAGGGCTGTGATATTCAATGGTGCCCAATATGATGGCAAATTCCAGGTTACGCTTGAGCCACCATTACTCGTGCACTTAAAGCTTTACACTTTTCTGTTTTTGTCACATTTTGCTTCTGCAAGGGAAGCATCAAGAGAGCATTTGCTAAATCTTTATGTTTCGTACAATTTTCATTTGAACCAGAATTATCACAGGAAGCTCTAAATTCAGCTCCAAGTATTGCCAGAAATAGTTGCTCACTTCTGTCATTCAGTACAAATTCAGAGTTTAGAGGTAAATCAACTTAGAACTTGGTGTATCTGTAGTATTTTGATTGTGAGATCAAAACTGGGGCACTGAATCTGTAGTTTTGTGAAAGCCTGTTTTTTGTTCTTTGTTCTTTCTTGCTTTTTTTGGTAACTGGTCAAAGATTTTCAGTTATGAGGGACAGTTTCTTACTGGTTTCATGAAGTGTGCTGGCCAATCAGAAAAAGACACCACAGCACAACAATACAAAAGTGAGTATTAACATTACATCAATTGAGCTAATGCTGCAATAACATACCAGCCAACTGAAAAGAAAAATCTATATTACAGCCCCTTAGAAATCACACAAGCTCTAGTGGTTTTTAACTGAAAGGAAATCTCTGTTTAGCTTGCCCCTCAAATAGATTTGTACTATTGTTTTTGTTCACATTTCAGCAACCAAGACTTAAAGATCTAAGTCAGCAGTCAAGGTGAAGCCTTGCATTAAGCGCCGTAATAGACCTGGGCTTTGAAAAATCTGTCACCCTCGAAGGGTCACAAACACTTTCCTGCATGAAGAAAACAAAGCAACTTGAGAAAAAAGCACATGCTAAATTTCAGGGTGAGTAGTGAGCCTCTGCTGTTAGCCATCCAGGAAGAAATGAGCTGTATTATACTGGGGAAAAGCTTCATGCCACGGTGGAGTCTGTCAGTGTTTTGCAGGTGCAATCGAGTGCAGCCCCTACAGCAGCATGTGCTGCGCCTGTATTTTGGTGGAGTGTCACCATTTTGCTGATAGGGGTCAGGGCTCAGGCAGTGCAGACAGATATCAGAGCCCACCCCCCCACACACCGGTGCGCACACCTGGGTAACAGGGGCTCCAGTTTCACTGCTTCGACCTATGAGAGATGAGAGATGAAAGGGTGCTGTCATTCAGTTTCCCTGCTTTCTGCCACAGAAACGGCCCTGCTGCACCAGATGTGAGAGGCAACTATGACAGATGGAATGCAATTTGCAATTAAGAGTGATCGCGGGGATTTTATTGACAAACTGTCACTAATTTTTAGGGGTATATGAAAGAGTGTTGGCAGTGCTAGTACTCATCTGATAATGTGACGTGTGGTTGGCTGAAATGCCCTGACATTTTATGCTTACGGATTCGACTTCCATTGGTCCTCTGTGGACAGTGTTTCTTAGCTGGATGCTACAAGGTGGCCATCTGATCTGCGGAGCCAAAATGCCATCATTGTTGCCAGTTCAGAATTAGGGTTTGATGTTCCTTGAGTAGAATTGATGATTTAGTACTTCCATCCAAGAGCACTGCTCACAGGTTTCTTGGACATCAGGACAGAAACATTAAATTAAATAATTAAAGCAGCTTTGCAGCGAAATCGGGACCAGGGAAATTTAGGCAATTCTGAACAACAAGAGGAAAAAAATGGAGGATAACAAGAAGGGTGGGATTACATTATACATTTTGCATTGGTTGACATTTCAACCAATAGTCTCTGACACCAAATACACTGCCCGGCCAAAAAAAAAGCCGTACACTAAAATATTTAGTTGGAACCCCTGTAGCTTTGATTACAGTGCATATTCTTCTTGTCATTGTTTTAACATCTATATGAAATGCCAGAACATTTATTTTAGATCAGAAATGCCATAATTTTTGGCCGAGATCTTGTCTTCTCGACATAATGGTTGAACCACTGTGGTCTCTCTTGAGCACATCCCAATAACTTTTAATGTGTATAAGGTCAGGATTTTATGGTTGCAAATTTGTTTGTGAAAATGATTCCTCATACTTGTTTTTGTCATTCATGGTTTTCTTTGCTAAATACAGGCTAATAATTTGCCCGTTCTGAAATATTGTAACATCTTTTCCACCATCAGGGGATGTGTCTTCCAACATGATTTTTTAAGAAATGAGTAGCGACGCACTTCATCAGTCAGGGTAAAATGATTATTGCCAGCTGAAACATATTAATAACCACAATAATGATCCAATTATAGAATTTGTTCGTTAATTTCCAAATGGTGACTTTTTTTTGGCCGGGCAGTGTATCTTAGTATCCTTCGTCTTACTGAGCTAATTAGCAAGTAACTTTCAAGAGTTACAAGCATTTCAAACTTCTTTTAGTGCATTTTAGGACTAAAATCAGAAATAAAGCAGCGACAATTTGTCAATAAATCAGTTTAAATACAAAATAGTTAGTACACAACTATTTTCATTATGGATAGATTATTTCAGGCATGAATATTCTCGGTTGAGAATATCCCTCTCTTTGACGGCAACATGACAGGAAGATGGTTGCTGCAGACCTGCTGCAACAACAAAAGGGCTCTCTGGTCTTATGCATTGGGCATGAGACACACGCTCACACATCATAAATGACATTTTTCACTTTGAGAAGTGATGAAACCTCAGAGGCCAAAACAGGTTTTTCTGCTTAGTCCATCCATACAGCGGTCCTGAGTTAGCGAGCAATCAGCCAATCAGCAAATAATATTTTATTTTCTTTGTAGCAAGTTGAAGTTGACAAAAGTTTCTAATGTATTGGGACTACATTTTTGTGAAAGCTGCAAAACTGTACCAGGTGCGGTTGGTTTGGTTGGAATTTTCTACAAAATCCAAAACCAGTGAAGTTGGCACGTTGTGTAAATCGTAAATAAAAACAGAATACAATGATTTGCAAATCCTTTTCAACCTATATTCAATTGAATACACTGCAAAGACAAGTTACTTAATGTTTGAACAGGTAAACTTTGTAATTTTTTGCAAATATTAGCTCATTTGGAATTTGATGCCTGCAACATGTTTCAAAAAAGCTGGCACAAGTGGCAAAAAAGACTGAGAGAGTTGAGGAATGCTCATCAAACACTTATTTGGAACATCCCACAGGTGGACGGGCTAATTGGGAACAGGTGGGTGCCATGATTGGGTATAAAAGCAGCTTCCCTGAAATGCTCAGTCATTCACAAACAAGGATGGGGCAAGGGTCACCACTTAGTGAACAAATGCGTGAGCTGATTGTCAAACAGTTTAAAAACAACATTCCTCAACGAGCTATTGCAAGGAATTTAGGGATTTCATCATCTACGGTCCGTAATATCGTCAAAATGTTCAGAGAATCTGGAGAAATCACTGCACGTAAGCGACAAGGCTGAAAACCAACATTGAATGCCCGTGACCTTCGATCCCTCAGGCGGTACTGCATCAAAAACCGACATCAGTGTGTAAAGGACATCACCACATGGGCTCAGGAACACTTCAGAATACCACTGTCAGTAACTACAGTTCATCGCTACATCTGCAAGTGCAAGTTGAAATTCTACAATTCAAAGTGAAAGCCATTTATCAACAGCACCCAGAAACGCCGCCGGCTTCGCTGGGCCCAAGCTCATCTAAGATGGACTGATGCAAAGTGGAAAAGTGTTCTGTGGTCTGACGAGTCCACATTTCAAATTGTTTTTGGAAACTGTGGACATCGTGTCCTCCGGACCAAAGAGGAAAAGAACCATCCGGACTGTTATAGGCGCAAAGTTCAAAAGCCAGCATCTGTGATGGTATGGGGATGTATTAGTGCCCAATGCATGGGCAACTTACACATATGTGAAGGCACCATTAATGCTGAAAGGTACATTCAGGTTTTGGAGCAACATATGTTGCCATCCAAGCAACGTCTTTTTCATGGACGCCCCTGCTTATTTCAGCAAGACAATGCCCAGCCACATTCTGCACATGTTACAATAGCATGGCTCCATAGTAAAAGAGTGCGGGTACTAGACTGGCCTGCCTGTAGTCCAGACCTGTCTCCCATTGAAAATGTGTGGCGCATTATGAAGCGTAAAATACGACAACGGAGACCCCGGACTGTTGAACGACTTAAGCTGTACATCAAGCAAGAATGAGAAAGAGTTCCACCTGAAAAGCTTCAAAAATTGGTCTCCTCAGTTCCCAAACGTTTACTGAGTGTAGTAAAAAGGAAAGGCGATGTAACTCAGTGGTAAAAAGGCCCCTGTGCCAACTTTTTTGCAATGTGTTGCTGCCTTTAAATTCTAAGTTAATGATTATTTGCAAAAAAAAAAAAAAGTTTCTCAGTTTGAACATTAAACATCTTGTCGTTGCAGTGTATTCAATTGAATATAAGCTGAAAAGGATTTGCCAATCATTGTATTCTGTTTTTATCTACGATGTACACAACGTGCCAACTTCACTGGTTTTGGGTTTTGTAAGTTTATAAATTAAAACGCTTACTGAGGAAAACAATAAGTTCCTAAATAGGCAAATAACAAGAACATCAACATTACAATCTCAATTCTGCCATAGCTGGGGCTTTAACTTACAACCTCTGACACGAAGAAGTGAGAACAAGTGTGTGGATTCATTAATCGACTCAGGGAGTCAACAGCCAGGCAGCAGTTGTCAAGGAAGATTTCAAAAATGATTAAAATGTCAAAAATCTGATAATACATAAATTGCAGCTTGACAGCCTAGAGATGTTGGTGATTTGTCTTTAGCAATAAGTATTTTGCTTCATAAGAGAAAATGTTTAAAAATGCCACTCTTACATTGACTCCAATTGTTCCATGAGAGCAGAATTCAAAATGGTTTCAAAAATTCAGTTTTCTGGTAAATTCTGTTTGACCACGACTCTAAAATATAAGCAATTTTTTTCAGGAAGATTGAAAATGTATTGATCAAGAAATGGCTGGTATATGTTTACTGTACTGTTTACAGTCAAACATTTTCATGCGCTGAAGGCTCAGTTTTTAAAATATCAAAACACCAGGTGGTATTTTCGCGGAGGACGATCTGAAGATTCAGTACAGCGAATTTGGTGACACTTTGAACAGTTTTTTTCTTGAGTATAACTTGAAAACCATTCTATATTTCTTTACAAAACTTGGTGTGGACATTGATCATGAGCTGAAGTGGTGCTTTTCGCTAATCCGAAGATGTGGGGCTGGGGGGATATGCCATCTCCTGATAAAATCTTTCACTGTTTTTCATGAGGTGATGAATTTATCAAGTGTTACCATTTGCCTTTTTTTATTTTAGTCCTTAAAGACACTAGTGCATTTATATTAGTCAGATGGGGAATGTACACAAAAGAGTTTATGAGCCTCTATTTTTATTCCCACAGAGGGAAAAATTATGATAATCTTACAAAACAGTGCGATAACCAGTCTGGAATTTCTTGAGAAACTTCATTTTTTTACAATTACGTGTCAGTCCATGGATGGACCAAGCAAAATCTGCAAAAAGTGCTACGGTGGGGGGGGGGGTCAGCAGATCCAGCTACAATTTTGACCATAAGTTGACCTTAGGGCATGATGATGGTCGCCTAAGTTATTTGTCGATTGATCGCTTAGAACAGGAGAAAGGGTCAAAAACATTTTTAGCCTATTTTCCTTCAAAATATGATTAAATTCATTGACACTTTTCAACCCAGCCATGACATAAAGGTAACATTTTAGTTGCAAAAATGAAAATAAGAGTATTGAGGATTATTTTCATGTAATTCATGACTTTTTCAGGGTTGCCCTTCTTTGTCAAGGGCCTCCCTGAAAAGGGCCATACCCCAAGGGGTGAAAAATACGGTGCATTTTCACTACAAATATTTCAACTGCTGCAGGGTTTTGAACATCGACACCGGGGCTGTAATAAATTGGTGACCAGTGCTATTAAATTCAGAAAGAAAATTTTTGCCCTCTTTTTTGTTTCTTTCTTGCAGAGCCTCTCAAAACCTAACATTTTCCCCTTTCTGATAATTCAACTGATTGACAAAAGGGGCAATTTTTTGGGCATTTTATACAATATACAAGGGCATAAAGTCGTAAAGGCTTAGCTGTGTACCTAACAAGGAGAACACCATGCCAACCCAGCCTTGCATGTGCAACCCCAATTCTGAAATAGTTGGGATAAAGTGTCAAACGGTTTCAGATCATGTGAATATGGTATTTACAATAGAACATAGATAACATTTCAAATCTTGAAATTGAGAGATTTTTCATTTTTATCCACAAAATTACCTTATTTCAAATTTTATGGCTGCAACACGTCTTTAAAAAGTTGGGACACAGGCAAAAAAGGGCTGAAAAAGCAATTAATATAAAAGAGAATCAGCTGAAAGAACATTTAGAAAGTAATTAAGTTAACTGGCATCAGGTGTGTACATGATTGGCTATAAAAGGGATGTCTTAGAGAGGCTGAGTCTATCAGAAGTAAAGATGGCCAGAGGCTCTCCAACCTGTGAAGGCTTGCGTAAAAAAAATTGCGGAATACTTTAAAATCATGTTCTTCAACGTCAAATTGGAAAGGCTTTGAAGGTCTCATCATCGAGAGTGCATAACATCATCAAAAGATTCAGAGAAACTGGAAAAAATCTCTGTGCGTAATCTGTGATCTTCGGGCCCTCAGATGTCACTGCCTCACTCACCAGCATGATTCTTTCATTGACATTACTAAATGGGTCCAGGAATACTTCAAGAAACCACTGTCTCTAAACACAGTTCGCCGTGCCATCTACAGATGCCATAAAACCCTATCATGCAAAAAGAAAGCCATTGTTGAGCATGATCCAGAAGTGCCGCCGTGTTCTGTGGGCCAAGGCTCATTTAAAATGGACTGTAGCAAAGTGTCCTGTGGTCAGACGAGTCCAAATTTGACATTCTTGTTGGAAATCATGGGCATAGTGTCCTCCGAGCAAGAAAGACCACCCCTCCTGTTATCAGCGTTCGGTTCAAAAGCCAGCATCTCTGATGGTATGGGGATGCATTAGGGCATATGGTGTAGGATACTTGCATGTTTTAAAAAGCACCATGAATGCTGAAAGGTATATTAAGGTTTTAGAGCAACATATGCACCCCTCCAGATGACATCTATTCCAGGGAAGGCCTTGTGCATTTCAGCAGGACAATGCAAAACAACATACTGCAGCTATTACAACAGCATGGCTTTGATGTAGAAGAGTCCCTGTGCTGATCTGGCCTGCCTGCAGTCCTGATCTTTCACCGATTGACAACATTTGGTGCATAATTAAATGAAAAGTCAGTCAAAGGAGACCCAAAACTCTCCAGCTGCTGGAAGCCTGTATTAAACGAGAGTGGGATCAAATTCCAATGGCTAAACTCAAGAAACTTGTCTCCTCAATCCCCAGATGCCTTCACTCTGTGTAAAAAAGACGAGGGGATGCTACAACCCCCCACTACATAGACATAGGCTCTCTAGGGCTAAGGTAGTTCAGTCCGGCTTATCTAAAACAGCAACAAGGACAACAACTCACATGTGCAGCGGGCATGCAGGGGACATGGAGGTGGCAGATAGTCAGCCAAAAACGGCCCTAAAATGCTCCTTTACAGATATTTGTGCAGGATATCAGTGTGGACTTATTGCCAAGTACCCAAATTTTATTAGTGTGGTGCTCTTGCACAAATGCAACAAGGATATTCGGCAGCATTTGAGAGAGTTGAAGGTGGCAACTTTGACTGTGCAAACAGAGTGGCAGCACATTGCTCTTCATTGTGGACATTTTGACTTTGAAAACCCTCTGATGAGAGAAAAGACCATATGCCCCAACCATCAAGATAAACTTGGTTTATGTGGGAGCAGCTCTCGAACATTTATGCATCCTTAGCATTCCCAACAGTTGAAAAGGAAGCCACACAGAGGTATTGGAAGCACTCTTTCCGGGGAAATCCAGGAAACATGGAATGTGCTTGTACCTGTTGGCTCAGGTAAGCACTGCCTTTGAGGCTTAAGCTACGGGGCTTGCTGGTTTGGTCAGTCAAAAATTAGCTATGCTCAATGATTGCAATGCAGGGTTTCCTCCAGGATTTTTTTGAAACTGTGGCGGAGGGCTTTAGCGTCAGGTCAAAACTCAGCATCTTCAGAGGTGGCCAGTTTTCATTTATCAGCACGTAGGCGATGTAATAATTGAATTCAATGTTCACTGAGGTTTATCAGTTTCACCTGCGTCACGGTGGATTTCACCACTAGTAACATGGAAATCAGTTATGACTCTGGACTTCTCACACTTTTCTTTACTCAGGGGTTGAAAGCAACGGAATTGCATAAAAACGTTTCAAATGGTCTTATTTCATTTAAACAATTTGAACGATTGTGAAACACTTGCACTGCATTGATTGAATATTGACATACAGCACGGGAACATGAATATGCTACTAAGTCTCACGCCAAAAGCGGGAGAGTTGGGAGCGTTGCTATTAGGTAGAGCAGGATGTGCTCACAGCAAACTAAATGGCCGGTGGAATTAGAAGGCCAAGCGCAACGACCAGAGAGAAAGTGAGCAACTTGGACACAGTGCAAACACAAAGAATTTTATAGACCAAACGAAAGTTCTCGCATTTCCAAAGGACGTATAATAGTCCGAAACTCGGAAGCAAAGCGAGATAGAAAAAAGGAAGAAGAAACTCCAATAATCAGAAGACAGAAAGTTATACAAAACCTGACTACAGATATCTTCGGCTATAGTGCAAAGCTAAAAACAGACACTCTAGCGAAGGGGGTGTGCCAGGCTTCCTGCTTATATAGAGTCCCCAGCTCATTTAGCCAGCTGGGTAAAAAATCCAAAGGCCAAGGAATTCGATATCGTCCCGGGGCGAGAGCCGCAAAGAAAAGTCCAAACCACATGCACACCTTACAAATCATGACACAAACACAGAAGTTAACGTCCTAGTTTATTGTTTTGCAAAGTCAACAAAATGTATTTTCTCTAATCATTGCACACATTGCGTTAAGAAGAAAGCAGCATGTTTGTACTGCCAATGGCTAATTTTTATTAATTGGAGAACGTGTTCATCAAGCAAAATGATTGACAACTGTTCAAGAATTATTATCTCTAATTTTAGCTTAATAAGGAGAACTGGCGATACCCTATTGTCCTTTGGATTTTTGGAGTTTATGTGAAGTCATTTTACATAGACGTGGCGGCTTCTATTTTGCCATGGTGGTGCGCCACGATCAATTACATGTAGTGGAAACCCTGCAATATCATGACGATTTCTGCTGACCTGATGGGCCTGGGAGGTAGCTTTGACTCTGTCAGGGGAGGAAACTTAGCCTTGGGTCCTTAGGATGTACAGCATTTTGTGTTCCAACCCCTGATTTTGTGTGAGGAGGTTTGCAAAAATGGTTACCCCATTAGATATGCCATTTTCTCCTTCTTCAGTTCTTTACTGCAATACTGTGTCTTGGGGTTAGAACATAATTTACATGGTTCATTCAGGCGCAAGAAAGTGTTGGCATGTAGTTTGTGTACTCGACCAAAGGTGGCAGCACTCACAAATTGTAGTGAAGCTACTCATATAGGGGGAAAGAGGTCAAGGTTTTTTCAGATTATTAAAGTATGATTCCTGCGTGTAGCACCTGACAAATTTTGTGACCTGAATCCCTGCAGCAGTCAAGTTATAGGGCCTAGAAAATGGCCCCTAGAAATAGACCTTTTGGGAAGGGGTAAAGTTTTTTTTTTTTTTTGGTCATATTACCCATAAATATCATGGCCTTCAGGGAAAATATAGATATTGTGATAGAAAAGGTCCTTGCAAAATTGCAGTGTCCCATCTTCAACCGTTTTCTGCCTAGGGCTAATAGAATATCACCCTCCAGAATCTAGCAAAAAGGGCCTCCCAGACCCCCTCAAACACTCTATTGGGCATGTACCCAGAACGACTCAATAAAATTGGCTCATATTGTATATTCTTTGGACTTTATCCCAAGTGCTTATATTCACCAAATTACATTGATTATGGTTGACCCTCAACTTAGTGTAATGGACCAAAGGAGGGCCCGGGCAGGGACTTGAACCTCCAGACTCCCGGGTAAGAGTCATGCACGCTGACCACATCGCCAAAGAGCCAGGCTCCTTGGCAAGGTTGCCAGGGCATGTACTTATTAGGAGACACTTCCAGTGACAGGACCCTTCTACTTTTGCATGGTTAACTCATGGACTTGCACTTAAAGCGTATATTTCTTAAGCTGGGGTTTTTCCCCCTCAGAATTATGTAAAGGCATGTATTTGTTTTAAAAAATATGCATAAAAGAGTAGTCAAACAATTCATCTCTGACTAACATCCTGGCACCCAAAGATGTTAAAAAGGGCACCATGGGATTGATGGAAAAGGAGAACTTAAGTGCATGATCATGTCTTTATTAAAACAAAGACAGTGAACTAGTAACACAAACACAAAACTTCAAAGGGAACAATAAAAAGAAGTGCTCGAAACAAAGGAGTGTTACATGTTCAGGCTGCATGCCAATGCCAATGCAGGGGGGAAACAAAGCCTTAAATAGACAAAGGGGATATTACCTAACTAATGAAAACCAGGTGACGATAATTAGGGAGAACTGAAGAGATATATGAATAATTACCTGAAGGCAGGTAACCAAGGACCCATAATGCCAAGGGGGTGGGGTATTACAGTAGCTCCCCAAGGCACGGCTTCCAGATGTGTGTGAATGCGTCAGATGAGCCGGGGCTGGTGAATGCGCTGTAGCTTGCCACAGTCGGGCCTGAAGCTTAAGGGTGGCCGGGGAAATGCTGACCACTGAAGCTAAGGTAACAAGCGGCTGGAGCTGCAGGGGATGCAGGCCGCTGGAGCAACAGGAGATACAAGCCGCTGGAGCCTCTGGAGCGACCAGAAATGCAAACAGCTGGGATCTATGCAGTGACCTGAAATCCAGGCCACGGGACCACTGTATGCAGGCCACAAGCAGCAAGGGATACAAGTCACTGGAGCGATAGGCAGCGCTGACCACTGGATGTCTAGAGCAATTACATGAAGTCAGGTAGCCAAGGCACCTGAATACCAAGGGGAGGGGCATTACACTGACCCATTATCGACATTGTGGCATGGAGTTCAGGAGCAACGCCCAGCCGGTGATTGTATCGATTTCATTTTATGTTTTCACTTGGTTAACAATCATACTCGTCTGAGATCCACAGATGCTACAAGCTTTTTCCCTGAGCATGTCAGAAACAAACATGCCTCAATTCTTAAGTGAAGTGGACTTAAGTGGATTCAGTGCACATGAAAATATAAGCATGCTCCCGCAAAGTATTAATAATATCCAAACCAGAAATCATGAGGATGGCTCACACAAATCCACTGAAAGATTGTTCTGTTCTGTTCTGCTGCAAGTGCTCAGCAGTGCTTAACAGGATAATGGCGAAGTGTATTGAAAGTGGAAAAGTTCAATTCCTCACTAATCCCTTCATGAAGATCAAAATTACTGGCAACTGGCTGAGTGTTATACATGGCTTTTAACAGAACGCGACCTGCCTTAGTGATGTGGCATGAAAGAACATGTCTAGCCCTTCGTTAGCGCTGTTAAAACCTGACATCTGGCAGGCCAAGTCGTAATCTCATTTGAAAATGTTTTAGAAAATGCGATTAGCACAAGAATGCCACAATTTTGGATTCCAAATTGGCAGTTGTCTGTGGGCACAGTGAAAGGTGTTGAAGCTCAGGATTTTTCTCTAGTGGCAGCAGTGACTCAGGAAGATAGGAATGTACATTTCTAAGCTTTGATATGGCATGTTGGTATCAAAGCATCAGTGGTGTAAAAATTAGGTCAAGTATCATTGCATGTGGTTCTGGGTAGACAGAAAAAAAATGAAGAGGAGGTCTATCTAAGAGATCATTTTGATTGCTTGGTGCTGTATGTCTTGGTTAAATTTTTTTGGAACAAGCTTTATGCCAAAACTTACTGTATCATCTTTAACAATGGCATACATTGTTTTCTAGGCATCTACATTGAAATACAAAACTATGGAAAATTAAAGTCAAACAACTAACTGTAACTAATGTGACTGTCCCACACCGCATGTAAGATTTTTTTGAAAGAAAATTCCAAGATATTTCAAATTTTAAGTATCACTGTTCACACATCCATGTGGTAGAAAAAGAAGAGTAATACATTTCATGTTAACAAGGTTTACAAAGGCAAAGCCTATTTTGAGTTGTGACTGTGAAAATGACCTCAAGGGGCTCTAATTTCTGGGTGGCGCAGCGTGGCACAGCCCATGAAGTGGTAATTTCGTCCAGTGCAGCCCGCGCAGTGGTAATTTCGTCCGGTGCAACACTGTGCGCAGCCACTTTGGCTATTTGGTAGGCGGGTGTGCGCCGAGATGGGTTTGGTGGCATAGTAGGGGAAGGTGTCACATATTCATCAAGACGCAGTGATAATTTCGTAGAAAAAGTCTTCGCTGAAGTTGCGCAGAAAGCTCGCCAGCTCCAACCAGGTTAGTTTCTGTGCAGTGGTAATTTGGCTCACCGGCGCACAGTGCGCACACGTCATCGAAACCTCACAGGCAGGTTTCCAGAATGTCAGGCACATTTCAATGCAATAAATAATTACAGCAACCACTATTTATTGTAACTACCTGAATCAGGACATAAATTATAGTATCTATATTGATTGTCCTGATGTCAGATTAAAGGCAGTTGGCATGCGTAATGGAAACTCCACCTGGCTTAATCAACGCAGCTGAATCTGTGATGCAAACTAACAACTTCACATCTTTCTCAGCCAACCACAAACTGCCTCTCTCTCTTTCTCTATATATATATATATATATATATAATGCTTGCGTTCTATGCTCAGTAAACCCCCTTGCACACTGAACGCAAAGCAAATTTTTCGCACGACTGATTCCAGTCAAAGTCAATGCAAAGACGGGAAAGTCTGGCAGGGTTTTAATATATCTCCATGTCCGAAAGTCATAAAAGTTCTAATTTTTTGAGTATTCCAGGAATTATTAGACGTGCAAACTTGGCCATGTTTGTGTTCGACCTTCACAAAATGCAAATTTATAGCTATCAACTTTTCTTGGTCTTTTTATTTGTGTTTTTTCTTCCGTTGAAGATAGAAAACAGTCTTTATTCGGTCTCTCTTTTGAAAATTAGTCAGATGGATTGAACAGATTCACGCTTTATTTCCACATCAGAGATAAAATAGTGCTTGTAGTCAGTGAGCAAATCAATTCCATGACCATTGACAGTGTGCATAAATTATCGCATGCACTATCAAGACTGTCCAAGGTGAAATGCAAAATACTCCATGTCCAGCAGCCAGTAAAAAGTAAAAGTACTGGTATGAGAACAGATTTATAATGAAATTAAGAATAAAAATATATCACCAACAAACAGAGCATCCAAAAAAGACGACCTGCAAATAAATAAATCGCAGTGTTCATTAGATGTTTTGTTTGTTGTGAAAATGTTACTTTTTATTCTTTATTTCGTTATCACTCTGTTCTAATTGTCCTCTTTTTTTATGGTGGTCAGACAGGCATCGTACATTGTCCCGCATCAATGTTGACTCACTTTATTGAGCAGAGCTTAAACAGAAACATTGATTGAAAGTCTCGGTACTCATCTTGAAGGACTGAGCCCTCTTATCAAAACATTTACATTTAATATCTAAAAAATTCATAGAAATTGAAGAAATTAAAAACAATAATCAGACACAGAGTTTTTTGAAACCATCCGACTGTGGGACACGGAGATATATTAAAACCCTGTCAGACTTTCGGACACGTAGACACTGCATTCAACGCAATCTGTCGTGCGAAAAATTTGTTTCACGTCCAGTGTGCAAGCGGCTTAATACTAGGCTACTATTATTGTCACTTAGGTTTTATCGTTTTTAGTGGGGGAAAGGAATACAGCCTGATTGCTATGATCTCATACTGAGCTAAGATCACATATTGAAAATAAATGTGTATCTTGCATTGTTGTCCATGCATGTTAATCCCAAAATTTTAAGCAGCAACAGGGTGTAATAAAAGGAACACGCTATCCATCGTTTCTCTTCCCAATGATGCTGGCAGAAGAAATAAATGCGCAACTGTAGTATTTCATTCTATCTTCATAAGTTTGAATGATCTGAGGTAGGTTAGTTTTGAAATTCCATTCAAGTTCGCTAATGGTAATAATTCGCGAATGCCCCAGCGAGCCAGCTAACTCATATTCGTAATGCTTAATATAGACAAAAGCGGTGCAGAAAACATGCCTGAAGCAGCAAAATAAAATGCAACATTAAGGCATTATGCAGATATCGGACAGAGACTTCTTAATTCCAGCACATTAAAGGTGAGGAAAGGAGCTCATTCGATTGGTGAAGATTTTACTTGGTTGTGTTATACCCAAACATGCCTTCTCTCCTCCCTCTTTGCCACTTGCGCCGGCAGGAGGGACCGAGGCGGGACAGAGGAGTACTTGCGCCAGGCTACGCTGGGCACAAAATTGCAACATACGCCTGGACACACCCCGTTGGCGCGGCGCAGAGGAGGAGATTTCTGCAGATGTAGACGCTTGCCTCTATGGAACTGCAAATTTAAGCACGCAGTTACTGTACTCCCACTAGATAACACCCCCTGATCATTTATTGAATATTCACAAGCAAGCAGAGTTCAAACGCGGTTTTGAATATGGGGAAGTTCTTTCCACTCCCTGTTTTACAAGAGTTTGTGAATTAAACTCCTCAGCTAAGCCTGATGTGCAAACTGGTCAATATCCTTACCCATAGTATTGATCCAGCAGTTTAAAAAACTGATCTCTTGTGACAGAAAAAAATTGTTGTCCTTTGCAGCAACCAGTTTAGCTATAGTGAGCCAACGGTATTCCAATTAGTGGTTCAAAAAAATCAGTTTTCTGAGGCAAAAAATTCCGCCTGGTATTGATTCTCACGCATTCTACTGTCAATTACAGTCATCTCTATCTAAAAATGCATAGTTCCCTACCGTGGATTTATGTGTAGATTCCATCATCAACAATTCAGCGCTCCCTTATATCCACCCGAGTACTGGTGTTGATAGCCAATCACTCAATTATACACTCAGCCTCTTTAGCGTAACTGCACAGTTAAAGTTCACGCCCTCATGAAACTTCCCCAGTAACAATGTATTGATTGGCTCGTTTCTTATCCAATACCCGAGTGTTTAAACAATCCACTGTATGTGAAACACATTGATTGGACAAACACATAGAGCATACATGCCTATGCGTAACAGCAGGCTCAGTTGTATCCTGTCTACGTTGCGCACATTACGCGGCTGAAATAGACGTGATTTATAGAAATAAGACTCGAAAAACTGGCCTTGAAGTCTTCAGTGACATTTACAGGATTGAAATAAGATAAGGATATGGTCAATGAGAATTATTTCAAATGAAACAGGACCGGTGGGTTGCTTCTACTGGATACTTCGGTCTCTGGAGAAGGGATTCATGAAAAAAGGTTAGGCTGCTACTTTTACTTTTTGTTTAGGAATGAATACCGTATATAACAAAGTTGAATGCTGAGGTTTTTTTCCTGATTAAAACGTGAACTGCCCATGCATTTGAGTGGACCCCCTGGTACGTTCCTTGCACGGTTCTCTTGAATCCTGGGAGGCAATATATTGTTTGATCTTCCCTGAAAGTGGAATGTCTATTCTGTTAAAATATGGTATATTTTAGAATTCAGATATTGCTGAGTTAGTGAGTTGTACTTTGTTGAAGTGTTGAAATGAGTTTGTGAGCTCAGAAGTCAGAACTGCTGGTTCATTGCAGAGTAAATGTCCTGACCGTTTAATAAGCAGTTTATTTAATGACTGTGTGTGCTGTCTTGGGGAACTTACAAGAAAAATGGACAAAACTCTAAACTTTCTTATGGAGAAAAGGCATTTTTTGTGTTTGGAGAGGTTACTGGTGACCACTGATGTTCAGCTGCACTTTATTGTATTGATAAATACATGCTAAACACAACTAGAATATCATTAGTTCATATTAAATTTCATGCCTCAAAACTTTATTTGTGTTAAATACATGATTATTTGATGATTTGACAGTGCCCCATTTTTAGGGATCTCAGACTTTGGGGAGACACTTGGATAGCTGTATAATTTGGCTACTAGCATGTAGGTAATCTAGAATGTAATGTTGAAGATAAACTCGTTTACCACAAGTAGAATTCATGATCCAAGAAATATATAGATTTAAGACCCAGCAGTTTTTCAATTCTCAGTATTATTTTTTTGCAATTTCAATGGTGAATTCTGATGAAGATTTTTAATGTTTCCAGTCCATTTTCTCTACTAAAATCATAAAAATAAACTGAAATACGATGTATTTCTAAATGCTGTAATTTTTTTTTCTGAGAAAAGCCACATTTTCCCTCTTTATAAAGCTTAAATCTTGAATTATACAGAATTAAATTGGGTAACGCATAAATACCCAAATTTGGCTTCTGTGCAAAGGGGTAAATAAAAATTCAGCATTGAAATTGTAAAAAAAAAAATAAAAAAATAATTCTGAGAATAAGGGGTTGAAACTATACATTTCTGGGATCATAAACTTCTTGACCACAAGTAGACTTCATCTTGCTGGGGTTGACATTAAAACTTTTTTGCGACTGCCACCCAGAACACATTGCATTGGCCCCCTCTGAACCCTCATGCGGGTGATGGGCCTACGGGAAGACGGGCCCACATCTCTCGTTCAGGCTGGGCCCGACCAGGTCCAGTGGGTGAAGACTCGACCACCAGGCGCTTGTCTGCCAGCCCCAACCTCGGGCCTGGCTCCAGGGTGGGGTCCCGGTGACGCCAATCCGGGCGACATAAATGTCCTTGCTGTGATTGTATTCATTAGGAGCTTTGGAACCGCTCTTAGTCTGACCCGTTTCCTAGGACCTGTTTGCCCTGGGAGACCGTACCAGGGGTAATAAGCCCCAGACAATATAGCTCCCCGGATCATCCAGGTACTCAAACCCCTCCACCACGATAAGGTGGCACTTCAAGGAGGGGTTGCACAGATATTATGGTGTACATTCATTTTCAATGGTAGAAAAGACTTTTCTAAATCGTAACAACCAAACTATTGGTTGTTTATCCGCCAAAACTGAAATGAGTGTAGTGGAAACGAACTGCTGGTATTTCTCTGAAATATATAAACGTAGAGTCAATAAATTCATAAATTGCAATATGTAAGATGTTATTAATTAATTTTTGAACACTACATTTCGAAACCCCAAAATGTAAGCCATCATTTACACCAATAAACTCACATCTCATAGGGCTAGTTGTCAGTCTTAATATCAAAATGAGATTGCCCGGCTTCAACCTGGTTCTCATTGGCGTTTCGCGTTTCCCGTAAACGATAGTAATGCGCATTCATGCAAGGGCGTAGGTTTCATGTGAGAATTGGGAGGGACACGTATATGATGTGAGTGCCCAAAAATTTTTGTAAATCTGAGTGCAGACACTGCCTTTACTGTATACAGAGATTATCCGAATGAGTGTTTATCAGTTTTTTTAATTATGCTACACAAGGTACCTCCAAAATTTTCATACAAAGATGCATAAACTTGCCACAACCTTAACTAACAGCTGCAAATCATGTCAGCGCACTCATGAAACCCGCTCAGATCTAGTAACCTGGACATTGATACCAAGTGAGTGGATATATAACCATGTAAGCAAGCCAGCTGGCAATCCTCCCTATTAAGCATCTTAATATGTGCTAACATAACTGCAACCAAGATAAACACCTCAAAATGGACCACCGACAATGAATTGGACAAGCTGCAAACAGAGCGTTAATTGGTTTGGATCATGTTAGATTGACGATTACATGTTTCTTTCAGTTCCCCCACTAAGCCAAAGTTGGTTCGGACATTTTGACTTTCAAAGGTTATATTTGCTGAATATCATGGGACTACCTGTAATGCTTTCCTTGTAATTCCACAGAGCAAGTCATAATTATGACCTCACCTGAAGCCCTGATACTCTAGTTCCTGCATATGAAGTAATTAATAAATAATGGCACCTTCGCGGGATTTCTCCACTGAAATTCACCTCATAATTTGACATATCAACCTGGCTTATATTTACTACCGCTAGCAACCCGATTACTAATCAACATGTGATAGAAACCAGGTTTAGTTAGCTAGCAAACTAGCAAACATGTTTAATTAACATCCGTTGACATTATTTTCTGGTAAAAACAAGTGTTTGCCACTAACATGGAAATATCCTCCGCCGCCTCAATTTCTTGTGTCTGTACGGACATATGGATGTATGGACAGAGCCCAATGCTGTAACTAACTTAAGGTAGCTAGCAAGTTTTCACTTTGAGTAACTATCTGTTTCAGCGCTTGAATTGGAATAAAAAAGGTGCCAGTACTCCAAATCAGCAGCTCCGAAAAACCAAAACCGAACCAAAACCTTACTGTAGAACCGCATTACACTCTGCCCCAACCCCAACCCAGCAGCCACCACTGCATATCTTAACTAGTATTACTTAAGCTCCCACATTCTCAATTTACAAGTAGATCTTAGATAATGTCATGAGAATTATGAATTTAATACCAAATAATGAACCTTCATGTAAAATGCTATATTGGTGATATTGACAAAATTTTGCAGAAAAAAATAAGACTAGCTACAACAGTACTACAGCTTTTTCAAAACAGTTGTCAAGATGGAACATGGTATGAGAATATTCCACTCAATAGAATCATTTTATTTGTAGTGTATAATACTTTCTACAGAAATCAGGCCATTTCCAAGCAAGCCAATTTAAGGAGGTGAACCACTATGCATATAATTATTGACTGAGGGGAAATTTAAATTACCAGACAAAATGACATATGCAATATGGCAGGACAGATTTTTATAAGTCCGATGTTAATAGACAGGCAAGCTTACACAGGTTAATAATGAAGAATACAAACTAACCGAATAATGGATTATACATCAGTGTTTCACGCAGGTTCATAGGTTACTTGTGGTTGTGACTGTTCAAACTAAGGGCATCAAAAACTGTCATGAGTGGAAAAAACCGTACCCACCCCACTAGAAGCATAGTTTGACAAGCCATTCGTTGCTCTTTCAGAAATAAATTTGGGTCGTTGTCCGGAGAAAATCGCTTTCGTTTCGCTGTGTTCGCACGATAAAGCCAAGCCCACATCCTCGAAACCGTACTGTTTTCAGTAACAAGTGACGACTGGCTAAGTATAGATTTTGAATGGAAAAACTCCCGCACACTGTCTTCTCTGCAAAGAAAAAAACTTTATTCAGAACTCAGAACAACGTTTCGGTCGTGTGACCTTCCTCAGGTTGATTTACATGGGTACTACAGTGACCCCATTTTAAAAGAAAGGGAGGCACATTTTAGCCAATCAGCATTCAGTGAATCCACCCTTATTAAGCAAGAGACAGATATTAATTAGCATATTTCACAATTCATACCCAATAAGAAAATATACGAAAAAGCAGCATACAGGCTACCCAAAAAACATCAAAAACAAATATAGCATATTTCAGGTACTGAAAAAGGATATTTCATTTTTTCTTGATGTAAAGAACAGGATGATATCTACAACTTTTCACATTCTGTCCCTAAAAAGGGGAAAAGAAGAGAGAAGAGGATCAAGGCATGGTAGTATAAAAATCAAAGCATGATGTTGAGAGCCAATTCATTATTTAGGCCCTTCGGTGCTAAGGTTTGTAGCGTGAAAATCCAAAATGCTTCACGTCTTTTTAATAACAGGTCCCTATCACCGCCTCTACGTGGTACCTTTACAGTTTCGATGCCATAAAACTTTAGAGTAGAGATAGCGTGTTTCGCATTATTAAAGTGTACAGCAACAGGGTAGTCACGATCATTCCTCCGAATAGTGCTCTTATGTTCACTGATCCTTTGTTTCAATTTCCTAGTTGTTTTACCCACATAGGATAACCCACAAGGACACTGAGGCATGTATACAACATAAGTAGAAGCACAGGTGATAACGCTTTTTATTGGGAATATCTGATTGGTATGTGGATGAGAAAATGTATGGGTTTTTTTCGTGTTGTTGCATTGTGCGCAACTCCCACAGCGATAATTGCCAAAGGGTATGGGACATAGCAGTGTCTGCGTAAGTGGATTTTTATACTACCATGCCTTGATCCTCTTCTCTCTTCTTTTCCCCTTTTTAGGGACAGAATGTGAAAAGTTGTAGATATCATCCTGTTCTTTACAACAAGAAAAAATGAAATATCCTTTTTCAGTACCTGAAATATGCTATATTTGTTTTGATGTTTTTTGGGTAGCCTGTATGCTGCTTTTTCGTATATTTTCTTATTGGGTATGAATTGTGAAATATGCTAATTAATATCTGTCTCTTCCTTAATAAGGGTGGATTCACTGAATGCTGATTGGCTAATATGTGCCTCCCTTTCTTTTAAAATGGGGTCACTGTAGTACCCATGTAAATCAACCTGATGAAGGTCACACGACCGAAACGTTGTTCTGAGTTCTGAACAAAGTTTTTTCCTTTACAGAGAAGGCAGTGTGCGGGAGTTTTTCCATTTTGATTTTGCCGACCTTTGGTCCACTCCTACGCACCTGTCAACCTACTAGGTGTGCAAAAGCCTTCCTAACGTAAGTATAGATTTTGGAAAGCTCTGTATGCATGTAAATTTGCGTGATGCGGTAAAATGTTACATTTTGGGTAGACGTGTCTTTGTAAAAAATATATAATTGGCTTGAATTTCACTTTACGTCCTCATGAACTACATTAGATCTACAACGGAAAATTTTTTATTTTTTTATATTGGAATGCACTCGTGCGGAAGACTGTATGGTTGTCTTGTGCATATAAAAATAAATCAAACGCTGCTTAAAAAGAACAAATTACCGCACAGACCATAATTTGCAGCAACAATATGCATACCTAGGCGTGTCAAAAGGTGACGGTACGCTGTAGAGTGCTGTAAGAAGTTACGGTGTGCAGAGCAGTAAAAATCAGAGGCGGCGGTACCGCGTACCGGTGAGAAGTGGCCCATTTCAAGCACTGATCTATATCTGACTAGTTAGATCACAGAACAGACATTCCACTATTAGATAAAGCAGGCAATATGCTACCCTAGATTGAGCAGAATGGTGCAATGTATGTAGCAGGGGTCTACCTAAGTCTTGGAGCTATTCACATTTTAAACAAACCAAAACCTTGGCATGTGGTTTCATTGAATATGGCATAGATTCTCAAAAAACAACCACATTGAGCAAAATGCCACCACATGCAAGATTATTTCCAAAGACTTACGGTTACTTTTTCTAACCAATGTGGCAAACAAGCTCTGTGATCATCGTGGCTATGGTAAACTGGGAATAGAAACAGCTAGCCATAAGCAAAAAATAAAAAAATACAATTGCTCTCAACCATAAGTTTAAGAAAAACCTTTCTTCTTTGAATTCCCTAACCCTAACCCTAACCCTCCAGAGACAAAGGTAATAATGATCCTTTATTTATACAGGTAAATCACATTGAGTCCCAGGGACTCATTTGCAAGTGCGACCTGTATCAAAAAAGACAAATTTAAAAAATAATAACAAGACAAACTCAAAATGGCAACACTAAAACATGTTGATGATGGTCTGAGTGACCGAAATGTCCACTTTTTATTACTCTTCAACAGTTTGATGTTAATAAGGAAATTTAAAAAAGATTTTTCTCCATCCTATTGGTCACTCTTTTTTGTGTGCAGTGTGCGGGCCATTTTTTTGGGTATTTCATTTAGGTTGTACTTTTGGTTGTATGCACCTGTGGCTCACTTTACAAGCCAGGTTTCCAAGAGCGCACATGCCTTTTACAAGATTTCAACACTAAAACGTAAAAACAGATATACAAATTTACAGTCAAGGTCCCTTACACGGACATCAGGGTAAAATACTAAAAAAAGAAAGAGGATCAACTTGGAGTACAGGAGCAGATCTTTGAAATGATCTCAATATTCCTTAGTAACTATTTAAAACTATTAAGAGGGATCAAGTCTGACAGCTTCAGGCTAAGCTGTAACGTGTTCCAGGAGGAAGGGGCCGCATTAGAAAACGCCTTCTTGCCTTTCTCGGTATGGACTGCGGGGGTGGAGTAGGTTATGAAGTCCTGTATATGAAGGCTGTAGGCAGATTGTTTATGTGAAAAATAAGTAGTTAAATAGGAGGGCAACAAACTAAGGATGGAGTTGTAAATTAAAATGTACCAAAGAAGGGTTCGGCGCATAGAGAGAGATGACCAGTTGACGAATGAATGCAGAACACAATGGTGAGTGAGAGGTTTGCAGCCTGTGATATATTGCAAAGCGCCATGATAGGCAGCATCAAGAAGCTGGAGACAGCTAGCGGGGGCAGACATATACAGGACATCGCCGTAATCCAAGAGAGGCAAGAATGTGGCAGCAACCAGGCATTTCTGCGCAGCAAATGAAAAACAGATCTATCCATCTATCTAGAGGGGACCCTCCAGTCCTATTTCATTCGGAATAATTCCCATTGATTGTCTGTATCTCATTTCCCCTCAAATCCCCTAAATGTAACAGAACACTAGGGGGTGGTTTTTGAAGTATTTTTCTCTTAGCAATCCTGTCATTTTTAGCTGCACAACATTGAGAGAATATGACTGAACTTGCTGTAACTCAAAAGGTTTAAATACTTTTCTAAGGGCCCAATCAACATCTTTCTGTTAATGTGGAAGATTTATACTTTCTAGAAATGGAGAAGAAATGTGCCAATCAATAGATAATTACCAGGGAAGTTTAGCGCCCCAAAAAACTGATTTTTTAACTACTTAATTGAAATACCATTGGCTCACAAAAGCTGCATAGGTTGCTACAAAGGAAAACAATTTTTTTCTGTCGCGAGAGACCTTTTTTATTTTAACTCCGAGATAGATACATTGGACCAGTATATTGAGCAGTTTGCAAATCAGGCTCAGCTGAGGAGTTTAATTCATGCAACTCCTGGGAAACAGGGATAGGATTGAACTCGTCCATTTTCTAAACTTTGTTTGAGCTCGGCTTGCTTGTGAATATTCAATCACTGATCGGGGTGTGTCATCTAGTGGTAGAATAATGTAACTGCATGGATCATTAGAGCAGTTCCATGTTCGCTGACATTTATATATGTGCAGAGGGGCTAACAAATTATAGTATAAACTAATCATCGGAAAACATTATTCATCATGTATTTGCTTGTTAACAGTAAGAAGAAAAAAACCATGAACCAACGCGTAATTAACTACCATTTTACGATTTATTAACAATGGATATTATATACTGTTATCAAAATCACAACATAATCAGATTGCTTCATTCTCTGCCTCTTCACCTGGAGCATATTAAACATAGCTTGTGGTAAAATCATCATCTGTTCATTTAATTTTCTTGATGTACAAAACCCAAAACCAGTGAAGTTGGCACGTGATGTAAATCGTAGAGAAACACAGAATACAATGATTTGCAAATCCTTTTCAACTTATATTCAATTGAATACACTGCAAAGACAAGAAGTTGAATGTTCAAACTGAGAAACTTTTTTTTTTTTTTTGCAAATAATCATTAACTTAGAATTTTAAGGCAGCAACACATTGCAAAAAAATTGGCACTGGGGCCTTTTTACCACTGTGTTACATCGCCTTTCCTTTTAACGACACTCAGTAAACGTTTGGGAACTGAGGAGGCCAATTTTTGAAGCTTTTCAGGTGGAACTCTTTCCCATTCTTGCTTGATGTACAGCTTAAGTTGTTCAACAGTCCGGGGTGTTATGGCCCCAATTTGTTATTACATTTAAAAACAACAGCAACAGCAAGGGATGACACACAGTTTTTAAAACTTAAACACATTTAATTTAACAGACAAAGACAATAACAACTAACTAACAACTAATGAACCTAAAGACCAAGATTGATTAGGAAAAAAAAAAGAAATATTTACAGTCCCTTTTTGTGGGGGCTTGGTGATGTCCTGGATAATGAAAATGCTCAAACACAGGCAAAGAAATCCACAAAAGAAATGTCACAGATCTTGAACAGAATGGCAGGTCTGGTCATCTTCTTGCAATTTCTCCTACTACTTTGCTGTCTCAATTCTTTTCCTTATATACTCTTTTGCAGACCCCACCCACATTTAGACCTCTTTTTTTTTATTTTCTGAGACTTGCCCTAGACATGTCCAGGACATGTCTAAACATGACTCCAGTCTGAGCTTAACAAAAAAAGGTAAATACTGCCATCTAGTGGCCTATATTCACATTACACCTCCATTCCAAAAGGGAAAAATTTTGGCTCATAAAGGCAAAATTTTTTTTTTTCAATACAAAATGGTTAAGTGAACACTTGTCTATATATACATATCATACAATATTCAAATAAACACATGATATATATATACATATTCAAACACGGGATAAGCAATCAGCAATTACATTGTCTGTACCCTTCACATGCTTAATTTCCAAGTCAAACTCCTGTAAAATCAAACTCCAATTCAACAATCTCCGATTCTTGTTTTTCATCTTACTCAAAAACGTTAACGGATTGTGGTCAGTGTACACAATCATTGGCTTTTGTCCTGTACAAACATAAACCTCAAAGTGTTGTAAAGAAAGGACCAGAGCCAACAGTTCCTTCTCTATTGTGGAATAGTTCCTTTGGTGGCGATTGAACTTCCTGGAGAAGTATGCCACGGGATGCTCAATGTCATCAGAGTCACTTCTCTGTAGGAGCACAGATCCACAAGCTTGGTCGCTAGCATCGACCGCGATGGAGAACGGTTTGTTGAAGTCAGGAGATTTGAGCACGGGGAAGTGACACAGCAGAGACTTCAGGCGATCGAAGGCTCTCTGGCATGCATCATCCCAGGTGAACTTTACGCCTTTCTTCAGTTGGTTAGTTAGACTGAGAGCAATCTCAGCAAAGTTCTTGCAGAACTTGCGGTAGTACCCGATCATTCCAAGGAAGCGGCGCAAAGCTTTTTTGTTGTCAGGAACCGGAAAGTCCATGATGGCTTGGACTTTAGCATTTATGGGTGCCACCTTACCCTGGCCTATGACGTAGCCAAGATAGGTGACAGTAGCACGACCAAAGTCACTCTTGCTCAGGTTAACAGTCAGGTTAGCCTGGGTCAGGCGCTGGAACAACGTCTCTACATCTTTTAGATGTTCTTCCCAGGAGTCACTCCATGTGATCAGGTCATCGATGTATGCACCCGTGTGTGGCAATCCGGCGATTGTAGACTGTATCATCCTTTGGAACGTGGCTGGGGCATTTTTCATGCCAAAGGGTAGGACTTCATACTGGTACAATCCAGATGGTGTGGCAAAAGCAGAGATGCTCTTGGCCCTCTCAGTTAAAGGCACACACCAATAACCCTTCAATAAATCAATCTTGGTCAGAAACTTTGCTTGCCCTACACTATCAATACAATCATCAATCCTAGGTATTGGAAACACATCAGTTCTAGTTACAGCATTGACTTTGCGATAATCTGTACAGAATCTAGTACTTCCATCAGGTTTTGGAACTAGCACACAGGGTGAACTCCAATCGGAGTTGGAGGGTCTGATAATATCATGTTTTAACATGTACTCAACCTCTTTCTCAGCAATCTTTCTCTTTTCCGGATTCATCCGGTATGGATGCTGTTTTATTGGTTTGGCATCACCAACATCTACATCATGAGAGGCTATAGTAACTCTCTTTGGAACATCAGGAAACAAATCCTCATATTTCTTGATCAACCTTTCAAACTGATCTCTCTGTGAGGGTTCTAAGTGCTGGAGTTTTACATCAAGATATTGCAACACTTCAGTGTTTGACAATTTACATGAAAGAACTTCAGCTTTAATTCTTGGTTCATCATCTTGAAACTCCCCCTCATCTTCACACGTTTCGACCATTGGAGAATCTGAAGTGACAGCTGCAACCCTAGCATTTCTGTCATGATAAGGCTTTAGCATGTTAATATGACACAATTGTTTTGGTTTTCTCCTATCTGGAGTCTTCACAATGTAATTGAGATCATTGAGTTTTGTCAGAATTTCATAAGGACCATGAAATCTAGCCTGCAATGGATTGGACTGCAAGGGAAACAACACAAGGACCTTGTCTCCTGGTTTAAACTCACGGCTTCTAGCCTTATGATCATACCAAGTTTTCATTTTTCCCTGACTTGATTTCAAGTTCTCTTTGGCAAGGTCACAAGCTGCACGCAATCTTTCCTTGAACTTGCTAACATAGTCTAACAGACTGATTTGCGGCTCTTCCTCTTGCCATTGTTCACTCAATAATAGCAAAGGTCCTCTCACTTCATGACCAAACACTAGCTCAAATGGACTGAATCCAGTAGACTCCTGCACTGCTTCTCTAGCTGCAAACAACAGCAAATGAACCCCTTCATCCCAGTCTTTCTCATGGTCATAACAATAAGTCCTCATCATTGTCTTGAGAGTGGAATGAAACCGCTCTAAGGCACCCTGACTTTCTGGATGATAGGCACTAGAAAGAATCTGCTTTGCACCTAGTTCATACACAACCTGCTGAAACAATCCTGAAGTGAAATTGCTACCCTGGTCTGACTGAATTTCCCTGGGAAGACCAAACAACGTGAAGAACTTTATCAAAGCCTTCGAGATTGCAGTTGCCTTGATGTTACGTAGAGGTATGGCTTCGGGGAATCTGGTAGATGCACACATGATTGTCAACAAGTACTGATTTCCAGATCTAGTCTTGGGTAATGGACCAACGCAATCAACAATGACCATAGAGAATGGCTCCCCAAATGCTGGGATAGGCTGCAATGGAGCTACAGGTGGGTCTAACTGGTGTTTTCCAACTACCTGACAAGTGTGACAGGTTTTGCAAAAGTTGGAAACGTCTTTCCGAAGCCCAGGCCAAAAGAAGTGTTTCATGATCTTATCAACAGTCTTGTTAACACCAAGATGACCTCCTAAAGGTAAACTATGAGCCATTGTTAAGATCTCATTCCTATAGACCTTCGGAACAACAATTTGCCTGACCACTGCCCAATCTGCATTGGCAGGGATATCAGGAGGGCGCCACTTCCGCATCAACACACCATCCTTGAGATAATACCCAACTGGAACTGCATCTATTTCTTTTTCAGGAAGGGCTCTCCTCTTTAGTACACCAATTTCAGGATCATTAGTTTGCTCCTCAATCAACCGCTTTCTGGACAGAGACAAGTCTCCAGACACATCAGAATCACCAGACCCATCTGGCTGGCTGAATAGAGAACTGATAAAAGTATCTGATAAGTCCTCAAACGGAGAAACCATAGTAGGCCAATCAGAGTCATGAGGCGAACCACCTGAGTCCTGACTATTCAATGTACTGGACGGCACCACAACATCATCTTCTTTAGCCTTCTTAGCCATAGCACGAGTCACTGCGCAAGAAGGATACAGAGATGGGTCCTCATCCCCATCTTCAGTGCTCGGCTGTGAAGTAAGATGTACAGGGGGAACTACTTTGCCCCCAGCCAGGTCATTGCCTAGCAACAGAGAAACACCCTTTATAGGTAGACTTGACATAAGTCCCACCTTTACCTGTCCTGTAACTAAATCTGACTTCAAGAATATAGAGCGCAGGGGTACAGATACAGTCCTCCCTTCAATACCTTGTACAAGTATGAAATCCCCTGAAGCGGTCTCATCACGTAACTCCAAGGAGTCCATCAACAAAAGTGACTGAGAAGCTCTGGTATCCCTTAGGATATATATGGGGACAGGAGTAGTATGCTCATTCAGAGCCACAAATCCCTCTGACACAAATGGAAGAAATTCCTCCCTCACAAAGTCAGCTGTATCAGGCTTTTTAGCCCCACAAGAAGCAGGCAATTTAGCAGATTGGTTATCTACTACAGGGGTATCTAACCTTGTTTTCACAAAGGCATTTGGTTTGGTATCCTTTTCTTTTTCTTTCTTAGCTTTAAGGAACCAACAGTTAGTTGTAACATGACCAGATTTCTTGCAATAACTGCAAACTAGACCACTTTTGTCACTGTCAGCTTTCACACTTTGATCAGACCTGTTCCTGGATTTCTGAGCACCATCACCAGTTTTGTCTTTGTCTTTGGGTGAGGAATCTTGGGTATCACCGTAACCCTTTTTCTGAAATTGGGACCATTTATTGTTACTGCTAGACTGAAATTTGGACTTATGTGTGAGAACATATTCATCTGCAAATTTGGCAGCTGATTGCAAATTCAGTGCTTGCTTCTCATTAAGGTAGGTCTTAACATCATCTTTAACACAGTTCTTGAATTCTTCAACTAACACCATGTCTTTTAGTGAGTTGAAATCATCCTTGACCTCCATAGAAGTACACCAGCGCTCAAAGCAAACCTGCTTTTCATTAGCAAATTCAACATAAGTCTGATTTTCAGATTTCTTCAGACCTCTGAATTTCTGTCGGTAAGCCTCTGGAACCAACTCATAAGCTCTCAAAATAACCTTTTTGACAACCTCATAATCAGAGGAATCATCTGCAGACAAAGCCGAATAGGCTTGTTGAGCTTTACCCTTGAGGACAGTTTGCAACATCAGAGGCCAGTGTTCCTTTGGCCACTGGCAACTCTTAGCTACCTTTTCAAAACACTGGAAATAGTTGTCAACATCCTTTTCCGAAAATGGAGGCACCAGTTTTACCTCCTGGCTAGCCCGAAATTTATTTTCAGTTTGAATTTTTATTTTTTGTTGCTCCATTTGGAGTCTTTCTTCTCTATCGAATTTCTCTAATTCAAAATCTCTCTGTCTTGCAAATTTTTCTAACTCAAATTCTCTTTGTTTTTCTTTTTCTTCCCTCTCAAATTCTCTTTGTTTCTCTTCTCTTGCTAATTTTTCCAACTCAAACTGCCTTTGTTTTTCTTTTTCCTCCCTTTCAATCTCTAGCATTTTTAATTTAAGTTCCATTTCTATATTTGGATTTTCCACTGGAAACTGTTCCAGATCTCCTGGTGCAAACACATTTTCATCAATGTAATATTCAACTATCTCTCTAGCCAGTCTTGCTTTTCGCATGGCTGGTTTCACCTCTGTCAGCTCTAAATGTCTGCAAATTTCTAGCAGTTCTGTCTTTTTAAAAGACTTCAAAACCCCTACGGTTGGTGATGCCAAGAAATCATCCATTGCTGTTGTCAATATATATGTATTCAATTAAAAAAAAATTTTTACAATTTGAAATGTTAGATTTTTAATAAATGACTCACAAAATGGTCTATCCCGGACCTTGAGCCCCCAATTTGTTATGGCCCCAATTTGTTATTACATTTAAAAACAACAGCAACAGCAAGGGATGACACACAGTTTTTAAAACTTAAACACATTTAATTTAACAGACAAAGACAATAACAACTAACTAACAACTAATGAACCTAAAGACCAAGATTGATTAGGAAAAAAAAAAGAAATATTTACAGTCCCTTTTTCGTGGGGGTGGCTTGGTGATGTCCTGGATAATGAAAATGCTCAAACACAGGCAAAGAAATCCACAAAAGAAATGTCACAGATCTTGAACAGAATGGCAGGTCTGGTCATCTTCTTGCAATTTCTCCTACTACTTTGCTGTCTCAATTCTTTTCCTTATATACTCTTTTGCAGACCCCACCCACATTTAGACCTCTTTTTTTTAATTTTCTGAGACTTGCCCCAGACATGTCCAGGACATGTCTAAACATGACTCCAGTCTGAGCTTAACAAAAAAAGGTAAATACTGCCATCTAGTGGCCTATATTCACATTACAGGGGTCTCCTTTGTCGTATTTTACGCTAAAAATACGCATAATGCGCCACACATTTTCAATGGGAGACAGGTCTGGACTACAGGCAGGCCAGTCTAGTACACGCACTCATTTACTACGGAGCCATGCTGTTGTATCATGTGCAGAATGTGGCTTGGCATTGTCTTGCTGAAATAAGCAGGGGCGTCCATGAAAAAGATGTTGCTCCAAAACCTGTATGTACCTTTCAGCATTAATGGTGCCTTCACATATGTGTAAGTTGCCCATGCCTTGGGCACTAATACACCCCCATACCATCACAGATGCTGGCTTTTGAACTTTGCGCCTATAACAGTCTGGGTGGTTCTTTTCCTCTTTGGTCTGGAGGACACGACGTCTACAGTTTCCAAAAACAATTTGAAATGTGGTCTCGTCAGACCACAGAACACTTTTCCACTTTGCATCAGTCCATCTTAGATGAGCTTGGGCCCAGCGAAGCCGGCGGCGTTTCTGGGTGCTGTTGATAAATGGCTTTCACTTTGAATTGTAGAATTTCAACTTGCACTTGCAGATGTAGCGATGAACTGTAGTTACTGACAGTGGTTTTCTGAAGTGTTCCTGAGCCCATGTGGTGATGTCCTTTACACACTGATGTCGGTTTTAGATGCAGTACCGCCTGAGGGATCGAAGGTCACGCGCATTCAATGTTGGTTTTCGGCCTTGTCGGTTACGTGGAGTGATTTCTCTAGATTCTCTGAACCTTTTGACGATATTACGGACCATAGATGATGAAATCCCTAAATTTCTTGCAATAGCTTGTTGAGGAATGAACTGTTCGACAATCAGCTCACGCATTTGTTCACTAAATGGTGACCCTCGCCCCATCCTTGTTTGTGAATGACTGAGCATTTCAGGGAAGCTGCTTTTATACCCAATCATGGCACCCACCTGTTCCCAATTAGCCCGTTCACCTGTGGGATGTTCCAAATAAGTGTTTGATGAGCATTCCTCAACTCTCTCAGTCTTTTTTGCCACTTGTGCCAGCTTTTTTGAAACATGTTGCAGGCATCAAATTCCAAATGAGGTAATATTTGCAAAAAATTACAAGGTTTACCTGTTTGAGCATTAAGTAACTTGTCTTTGCAGTGTATTCAATTGAATATAGGTTGAAAAGCATTTGCAAATCGTATTCTGTTTTTATTAACGATTTAACCAACATGCTAACTTCACTGGTTTTGGGTTTTGTAAATAATAATGTGGTCGTAGTTAACTTCTCCCCAAAGTCAAATTTGCAACGTGACTCCCATTCTAGTCATGCTCTGTCTATTTTTCTTAATAGGCAGGTTCAAATAGAATATCTTTTTTGTGAAATGCTATTCGGGTTTCTGGGCCAATTTTATGATTACAAGCATTTCTGCACTGAAGGCAAACAATCACAAATGCATATTCCTGGAGAGGTTTTTTTTCTGAGGCATTTTTCTTGTTCTTCATCTTTCTGTTTCCAGTGCAGCATTGTGTTTCACATGAGAGATTTAGAGGTAATGAGAGTGGGAATACAATGGTTTTCTGCTGCAGCATGTTCAAGGTAAATAATAGAAGAAGGGCCACCTGCTCAGTGATGGATTGCTCCAGTCTCCTTTTTACAACATCCCACCCATGAGCACAGTGCTTCCTCTCTCCTTATTCCTCACCTTGGTCAGTCTGACTTAGTGTCTCACCGTTGATCTCCCTCGCTTTCCTCCCGGCCTCTGGAATAATCTTTTTTTCATGCATGTCCCTGAGTGTGTCTCTCTTCCTGCTTGTGAGAGGAGGACAGTTCTGAATCTAATTTCAGGGTGATTTGTAATCAATTTGCAGTAAACTCCTAACTTAATTAGGCACCATGCCTTATTTTCCTCGCGCCGGGAAGGCATTCTATTTCCAATGTTTTATCTGCTATAATTGTGTACTAAATTGCATCTGAACTCTCCCTGTGCTTTATAACCTGGTAATGATGATCCCATGCTGTTGACACCTGTCAGTTGATGTAACTGTCCATCTGGTGATGATAAATGCTGCTATTGCGTTTGCGCTTGGCAATCTCAGCCACCTCTACCCATGGATGCTCAGCACTCTGCAGCAACACAGTGCTAATTCACTGAAATTTTCTAAATTGTTGTTAAAATATTTATCAAACGGAGGGTGACAAATAGATTGCAATGACTTGAATACTGAATTTTAAGGGCTGTGATATATTGTGAAATGAGATGTTTCCGGGAATCAGCTACTAGATTTGAGTTTCAGATTGTATTTATATAAGATTTCAGATGTTCTGATGTTTTTGACTTTACATATGACTAAAATAATTGTAGCACAATGTTTTTAGGTCCTGTTTTCATCAGTAAATTGCAAGTTTCTCGATTACTTATGCAAAGAAATAAAGTAAAGCAAATTGTTGTTACGTTTGGACAGGCTGGTTAGTTAACTTTTGCTATAAGGCAATTGAGATTGCTCAGTACTGTCAGTAAAATATGACCATTTATTTGTTTCTAATAAGACTTATTTCTTCCGGATATTTAACTTGCTTTTGCCATAGTGCAAAAATTCTTTCCGGTAATAAGATCCCAGTAAGATAAATTACAGCTGAAATAAATGAGTGTTTTCAGTATAAATGTCCTCACGTTGCATGCATCTCAGATGCAATCCAACCAGTAAGCAGAGGGCTTATTGGGGTAGCATACAAGAGCGACAGTGTTTGATGACCAGAACATTCCAACATGTTTTTGATTCCAGCACCAATAAGCGATTCAATACCTTTTCATCTGAGCCTTATTCCATTGAGGGGCATAAAATAGTTATAATTGTGGCGTAGATCATATTACTATGAAAGCCAGTCATTCACCAGTGACTTACAAGTCACCTGTCACTTTAGTAGTTACAGTATGTGGGGAAGTCATTAGTCTCTATTGAACATAAAAACGTGTCTTTTTGGATTGTTATTGACAAGGAATAATATCTACCATCCCCAGTGGAGTTTCTTATATAGTTGGTGATTTGTGATATAAGTAGAATATGATGTTATTCGAAAAATTACAAAACCCAAAACCAGTGAAGTTGGCACGTTGTGTAAATCGTAAATAAAAACAGAATACAGTAATTTGCAAATTCTTTTCAACCTATATTCAATTGAATACACGGCAAAGACAAGTTACTTAATGTATGTTTCATACATCCCGTTTCACCTGTTTTTCTCATGATGTCATTTCCTGTCCTTATCTATATGAATGGTGCCTTGATTCACAAACGGGTTTGTCACCCTGATGAAAGCCGTATGGCCATAACACGCAGGTGCGCTTTTTAATTTTGCGGATGCATAAGCCATTCAATAAAGGCTTTTTACTTTTTTCCACTAACAGAGTGCCTTAGACTCTCTTTTTGTACTTTTGTTACATTCTTTGCCCCTTGCCTAAGAGCACCTGATACTGTGATTTTGATTTTCTACCCAAGACGTGCTCCTTTTTGTCAAAAGGATATCCTTTTTCATCATATATCAACGTTTGGTAACCTACCGTCACTATATGATGAGTCAGGATGAGAATTAGTTGGTATTGTCACCAGTAAATATTCAATGACGGCCTAAATTTTTGATTGTTTTTTAATTTAATTCTGGATATTACAAGCTGGATCACTTGCTAGTTAGCTAGCTTGCTCGCATTTAAATGATGTCATTTGAAACCGTGGTCGACAAAATTCTGGCAGTTTAACTCTTTCAGTTTCAAGGGGAAGTTAAAATTAAAGCTGGTGGTCGACCAAAACTTGGCTTTAGGTTGACTGAAAGGTGACAGGTTGTTAACTGGACTTTCAATCAAGCATGGTTCAAGAATCAAGAAGAAGTCAGTAATCGTCTGTTTTGCTGGTTATGTCTGCTGATCCAGAGATCAGGGAATTGTAAGAAAAGGTCAGGAGAACACCAGTTGCAGGATCCAGAAGTGTTTGTTAAACAAAAAACACAAGGAGAAACTTGGCAGACACGCCAGAAATTAAACACTGTGCACATGCACTGAACAAATGGGAAAACTAAAGTACACTGCCAAAGGCAGGGGGAAACAGAAATACTCACTCCAAGAGTGGATAAACTAGAAAAAAAAAAAACTGGGGCAGACAAGACGAGGGCGCAGCAAAATACAAGACTCGGGAATCATACAAAGGAGAAACTCGGAAGGCACAAAGAGCTGAGATTTCACTATGTAGAACTGAGTCAAACACAAGGATCTGTCTGACGTCCCCTCCCAATACTGCCACATAAATAGTCACGAGAGGAGGCGGGGACTCGGAATGCAATCTCAACTGAAACAAACACATTAATAATTAATAAACAATTGCACGAACTGGGTTAACAAGAATGACTCAAGATAAGAGCTCAATCACGCTATACAGTTTAGATTAAGGTAATCTAAACATGACGAGTAAAAAGCACCACAAGAGAAGCGAAGGGAAGCACTGCTTTTAATGCAGTTAGCAAGGATAGCTTAGGCAGAATTTACTCAAGCCGGAAACTAAGGATCGACCGATATGGATTTTTTAGGGCCGATGCCGATACCAATTTTTTTCCATCACCCTTAGCCGATATCCGATAATGGACTGCCGATTTTCTTGGGCCGATATTTCTGGCCGATACCGCTTTTGCTCCCTTAATTTACATCAAAAAAATGACACAATGATAAAAAATATCAGAGGTCTCAGGTTAGACAAACATTTATTGAAAAGTTTCAACCAGCCATCGATGTGATGGCTGCTCCTCCCCAGTGAGACGCGCAGCCCCCCCCAAACACACACACACACACACACAAACACATCAGCTGAGCAGACGATGACTGAAAAACTCTGTTACCGCTGGATTGATAACGACAGCAAACAGCTCTGAATACGTTTTCATGAAACACTGACACAAATTAGTACAGCATGTAAAACATTGCTCTCATTTAAGTTCTATTGCACGCCAAACGCCTCTCTGATAGCAGGCGTGGCTGCGCCACTCTGCTCTGAGGGAGAGCGCACACAGCAGGGCTCGAAATTAACTTTTTTGCTTGGTAGCGCTGCGCTCCTAAGTTCAAAAAGTTAGGAGCGCGAGCAAAAATTTAAGAGTTCTAAATTTGATTTAGAAATCAAAGAAGCACCAATATATGTATTTTTTAATGTTTAAAGAAACTACAGTATAACACTCCACATTAACAATACGACTGTCTCCAACAAATGACAATTATTAAGCAATATGAGGGTCTTTAGTTCATTGATTGGCTTTATGCCATATCTGGAGGCCAGGATTTAAAATTGGGTCTCCTTGCTCTCTGCCCTTCCATCCATCTCCTCACTGCGTGTGAGGCATCAAATATGTCCAGAGGACCCTCCACACTGATCCCAATCAAATCTTAAATTGCATTAGGGTTAATTGCAGATCTGACGCAAAGTCCTTTTTTGCCTCAATATTGCAATATGAATCAGTCCACAGCGGTAACTTTGCTATTTGTTGGCTTATTATAACATAAGCAGACTTTATAATGAGTTGGATATGTTTGTTTTAAGATAGTCGATGCCACACGCCCAGGCGTGTCTCTAGGACTAAAGATTGGTGGGGCCCAGAGCTCCCCTTAATTACTAACCCTGACTTGCATGCAATCATTCGCATAATTGACAAACAATACTTCCAGGATTTTCCTGGCTTTTTTAATGTTTATTTGCGGTAACTTTTTCAAAAAGTGGCAATGAAAGTCGCAATGTCTTGGCAACATTTTTTTGTCCGCGAGAAATTTGCCTGGATTGGTTGAATTTGCTTTAATAGTTGCAATCGCAACATGCAACTTCCTTGAGGGACTGATCAATAGATTCACTCCGAGAACACGCCGGTACGGTATGATACATTTCGGTACAGTGACAATCATTAATCTGGAAGCGTAATTTCGTGCATTTAAATCAGCGTTATTCAGAATTGCACATAGACGTTTTAAATGGTCTTATATTTTATTTAAAGAAAACGATCATGAAACGCCAGTTAAATCACTTGATGAGTGGAAAAGGTAGTGCAGACGTTTGAGAACAGTTTGTCTTTCTCATAAAGCGTTGAACAATTTTTGAGTGGCCAGAAAAATTATTTAGATCTGAATTTATCCCATTATTTAGGCGTCAATTGATCTCACGGAGAAAGAAACCGTAGCTTCCATTGCCAGAGGATTATTGTCAAAACTGGAAAACGTGTTAATAACGGAAAATATCTGAGTACAAACCAGGAACAATCTTTGACGCAAAGGCATGGTCCGGGCTCCACCAATTATCACTTCCAGAGACGCCACTGCACACGCAATTCTCTTCTAATTTCGGCATTTTCAGGAAAACGTTGCGTGTACTTGCAAATATATTAACGTTTACTAGTCTAAAGACGCGCTTTAAAAAATGTTAATGATATTTGCAGATAGGATACTGAAGATATGAGCGAGGAAACCGAGACGGAGATTTTAAGGCTGCGCAAACGCCGAGCCGCGAGGCAGCATATTTTGATAAGTTGCAACTAATATCAGAAATACGGATCTACTCGTTTACGCACAGGTGTCACAGTATTTTCTGTGTTTCGTGCTTTCTCCATGTTTGGAAGGACATTCACGTTTAAAGTGTTTGGAATCAGTTGATAACGCGCTGTTAACAGCCAGATTAGGGTCATTATCTTTACAATGAACACGGTGCACTTCACCTTCTTATAACCTGAGCCATTCAACATTTTGATGCAACTCTTTGCGAGAATAATCAACTGATTTTCGCTGCTGATTCATCCGAATCACCGTCATGATTTCCAGTTTCAGTAACTTTTGATACCGACTCGACTTTAACGTTAACGGTACCAAAAAAAAAACAAAAAACAAGAAGTCTTCCATCGCTCTTCGTTCCATTTTCAGTCCAAGTCTTGTGCATAGGTACAATAGTAACTCTCATTCCCACGAAATGGATTGTTTTACGGCTAATATTAACAATTCTAGAATCAGTACAGAGGTTTACGACGTCAACCTCCCCTTTGATTGGTCAGAATGGTCACTGGCAGCTCAACGGAACACACTGGGTGCGCTCGGCTGCGGTATGTCCAGTAGATTCATGCGCTGCTCCAAGACATGCGCCCATCTTTATTGAAGCTGCAGCGACGGTTGGCATGCCTTCTGACTACCAAATGTATCTGAAAAGAGGCGTTTAATTGGGGGAAAAAGCGGTCGCACAGGTGCAACTATTTTAATTCGAAGGTCGCACAGTCTTAATTTTGTTCGCAAGTTCGAGCCCTCCACATACACACATGACACGAAACGCATTTAACCTCACCCCGGTGTTCGCTGAATTAAACTCCTACAAACACCATGACAACATTGACATTACTTAATCCTTAAACCGGTGTTCATTAAATCAGTACATATTAGCCCACAACTACGTCACCAGCTCCCTAAATACAATGGTAAGCACTTTTAAAGACGAAGCATTCAGCAGCATTCCCGTTTTACTGACCCACAAAATTAAATATGTTTGCAAGCACGTGTACTAATTGGCAATTACTTGGCATTCATGTTTCCTATTTCAAAGTGGGTGGCAATATTTCAACTAAGTTTAACAGTGAGAGGCTAAAAGACATTTTAAAACACCTTGTTCTGAAGCAGCCATTGCGTTCACCACTCTTCCAGTAGGGGAGGAGTAATGCGTCTGCATGAGTTGCAGGGTCTTCCGGCAACACAGAGCTGCCCCTGGATGCCTGTCTGTAAATCATGCCGCGGAAATATAAATCGGCGAACCCACGCGCGAATCGGCCGATGCCGATTCTGGTAAAAAATGCAAAAATCGGCCTAATATATCGGCCGGCCGATGTATCGGTCGATCCTTACCGGAAACACACGCACTCGCTAATGAGATAATTAAAGCCACATACTCACGGATTCACTAATTAAGACTTAATTTTGAGAATTTTTTTAGAGAACTTTCCTATGTTTGTAGTGGCTAGATATAACGTATACTAACAATCGCACGATTTTAGAACCCCCAGGTCCAGCCATATAGATAAAACTATTCAAGAGGTTTCCCTTGTCGGCCGGTTGCTAAAAATAGACCCGGAAGGAAAAATAAGCGTGTCGCGCAACGAACAAGGAAGCCACATCGTCGTCTTTTGGATTCGCACGAGGTAAATAGCCTAACATATATGACATAAAGAAATGATTGCGATGTTTGCGATATAATCTACATTACTGACAAACTTCTGGAGCTTCACTCTGACTACAAGCTTAGTGAACACATCAGCTAGGTGTTGTTTGGATAGAATGAACAAGAGCTTTAACATATTTTTATGAACTTGCAGTCTCTCAAAATGATAACTGATATCAGTTTGCTTTTACCTCTGGTGCAGTACAGCATTCTTTGCAAAAGCTAAAGCACCTTAACTGTCACCCTGCATGGTGGCAGAATCGAAATGGTCACAGCCAGAGCCATGTTGAGAAAGAGTCGCGTCAACGGAGGTCCAAAATTCTTGATCGTCAGTGGTTCATGGAGACAGCGAATAGTTCCCGGAAGTCGGTGGCGGGCAATCTAAATGCATCTGTCAAATAGACTGCAGAGAGACGCTGGCAATTCTTGCATTATTTCAGCCTTGTTTACATATTTTAGGCTTGAGTGAATGTCGTCGTCTCACTAAAGTGACCCCAATGTTAAACAACCGCGAAAAAGCTACATTAAACGGCAGAATTTTGGACATTCGCACTCAATATAGGCAGCATTTTAGCAGTTTTAGTGCCTTAGAATTACTTAAATAATTAAGATGACTGGAATGAGATTTAGTCATTTTAAAGAGCGTGTTCCTGTGGTCGATTGCTTTGAATTCTTGGTTTTTGCTTTTGACTACAATGCTTGTTTAATCCCATCTCAATGTTTATTATGCAGAGGGAGGGGAAGGAACGTTTCAAAATTGTTTAATTTTCTACCATTTCTTCATTTGTTTGGGGTTTTAATTATTCCATGGAAATGGAGAATCTAAGTTATCAATTCAGTAATTAACTAATGTAATCTTCATGACTTTCAGACAGGACAGAGGACTGACAGGTGACTATCAATGAGTATCAACTGACAGCACAATTAGTCCCTGCATTATTAAAAGCAGCATAATGTTCAGTGTGGCATCTTAGAAAATCCACTGGTAATAATTATAATTTATCTGCTCATAATTTTTATGCACATCTGCACTTATCACTAAACACCAATACATAAGTTCAAAACAACTTTTTCATTGACTTTTTGCATCCAGAAGGTATAAATTTATCTAAGCTTGCATGTATAGTGGTATTTTTAGGAAGGGCTCATTAAACACTGTATATCAAGACACATAAACATACAAACTTATATTGTTATACACATACAAACACATACATTTTCTGTATTTCTTTTTATTTTGCTCTTATGTACTAAAATTACTTCATGAAAAAGAAATCGTGATTAAACTCAGAAACATGAATAGCATGTGAGATAGCATTTGTCTGCGCCCTCTCCTGCATGTTGTCCTTGCATATAATCTCTACCATAGTTTGCTGTGCTGCGTGGGGATGCTCCAATCGCTGGGGGGTTGAGTACAAATGTACAGTTTGTAGGCTCAATTCAGCAAGAGAAATGTAACAATCATTCAAAATTACAACAACAAAAATGTGAGGTGATCAAATTCAAACACTGCACATGCATTTTTTCACAATCAAAGACCACACGATTTGGAAGTTTATTGTCCAGTTTATTAAAAGTAAGGCACAAGGAAAGGCTTGCACAGCTTAGGGAGTTAAGACTCAGGGTGCAGGGTGAGTGTCGTCTGTCTCATTGCAGGGAGTTCTCTGGCTCTTATTGAATCGTTTGCAGTTCTTCTGCTGAAAGAGAGAGAGGGGGAGAAAAAGACAGGAGAAAGGTTTAGACACTCCTTTATGGGCTCGGATGGGAAATGGTGCTGAGAGATGAGGCTGATCTTTGTTTCCCAACTTAGCTGATGGAACTAAAATAGTTGTGATCAGCTTTTGCTGCTGATGTTTAAGAAAGTATGGTGAGTGGCATCAGTAACATGTAACAGGAATTAGTATAAAGATGGATCATGTTCTTTGCAGTCTTTCAGACAAGTAATACAGTACAGCTCAATATTTATACTATTCAGTATGATTCCCCACTGAGTCTTCTAGGTTAAATTTTCCAAATTGTTTGGCGTATTTGGCCAATACTTTCTGTTTTCAATTTTCTATTTGGTCCTCCAGCTTCCCTCTCCCTCAACCATCAATCCAAAATTAGCAAAAATGAGCAGCAACATAATAATGACAAATAGTGGTCAATAGAATCTCATATCCTAAAAACTCCAACTATAGATAACGTTTTAGTTCATTGAATAGCAGTAAAAAAATGAGCTCTAACAATCAAAATGAATAGCAATGTTTCAGCAACCGATGGCTTTCTGCTTTAAAATTGTGTAGCGTCAACTTTATTATAATAACTACGTTAGCTACCTTGTACTCAAAGAGAACCTTATTTCACCTCCTCCACTACTATAGCCAGTCTGATGTCATTTTTACATGAATTCTCTAACATTTCACTCCTCCACCCCACTCCGCAAAAAAATCACTTTAAGAAGCCTTTTTCTTTAATATCGCGTCGTTGGATGAAATTCTTTAATCGTCTAACTTTGGAAAGATCATCACTAACGGTCCATTCCGCTTCATCTCAGCTGCTGGACTAGTCTTCGTCGCTAACTTCCGGGAACTATTGGGAGACTCCACAATAGTTGAAACAACTTGCATGCTTCAGAACAACTTTACCAAGAACTTTCCCTCTAGGATAGCTGCTTCTAAAGACATGCACTCTGCCTCATAAATAGACATTGTAACAGTTGGCTGTTTTATAACTTTTTCAATATGTTATGAATGAGTATTTTGTGTACAGGACTGTACATCATTTGTAAATGAAGATTTGTTAGATACTATTTAAATGCCCATTATGACTGATCAGCGATTTGTTTATTTTGGTTATCATTTAGCACCCTTTGGTGGTATGTCAATGTAACAGTCTATTTTGCATGGTCTGATGCAATACCACTTGTTTGCGATGAAAATAAGACTAGTGCTTTCTAGAAGCTTCTGGCATCTTCTTGCCTGGAGGGGGCCAGATCACCCAGGAATCCTGTAGATCTTTCCAAAATGTTGCTAGTCTGTATAAATGCTGTAATTTTGGTCAGTTTTTGTTTTGGCAACTGAGTTACATACTGGCAATAGAGTGTTTTTATAAGATTAAATGGTGGATTATTTGTAGAAGTTTTTTTTTTAATCAGTGAAGAATAAATTTGTTTAAAGGGGACTTATTATGCTGATCCTTCCTTTAATAGGTATTAGTAATGTTATAATGTTGGTTGTCCATACTCAACCTGTGAAAAGTTTCTAAACATAAGATACAGGGGTTTTTCCGTAATCCAAGAACATGATTTTGTGAACGTGATTTCCTCTCTGAACTGCTCCTCCTGAGATCTGGGCAAAACTTGACGTAAGGTTGTGCCGTCCAATTAATACAGACCTAGCTAGAGCCAACCATGGCACTGGACCTGCCCTCACCGGAAACTATTCTAGCAGGCACTAACAACGGCAGATCATACTATGCTTTAGTAGCGTCTACACTTCTGGAAATACAAAAGAAGAACCGCAGATCATTTGAGGTACAGTTTTGTAAGTATCTCTCCCAAAGCTTCTTGTCTGTTTACGTTTGGACGCAAAGAAAAACACCTATTTCTTTTCCAAAAGATGATGCCACCAGAAATCAGTTTTGTTTGCTGGCAGCAAAAAGCCACGGCCAAAGGGAACGTTAGCTGTTTGTGCTCAGCATTTCACTAAAGACAGCTTTGTCGATAAAGGATAATTTGACACAGGATAAGGGTTTCAGCTGCTTCTCATACCAAACGCTTGGAGCCACAAGCTGTAAGTAACGATATAACAGCAAATAATGTAAGTGAAGCTAACGTGCTGTGGGTGACTACTGGCTAGCAGGACTGCTAACGACAGTTAGCTTTAACAACTGGCCTCAAGTGCAGGCTTTGTAAAATATCTGAAGATAAATCCTGGATTGGTCGAGACTGTCCGTGACTCATAGACACAGAAGCTGCAAGTTGCTTTTACTGCATACGGTAACCTGACATGATAGCCAGTTGATTGTGGCTGTAGCACAGCGGCTAATGTAGCCAAGTAACTATTGCAAATTTTTGTGTCCTAAATATGCAAGAGTGATATCAGGGGAAATTCAATAGAAGGTGTGTGAACATAAACCTCATTTGAAGCTAACTTTTAAAACTTGTTTGTAATTTGGATGCTTGGTACAACTGTCCACGGTAACGGAACTTGCTGTCTGTAAAACCTGTATTGCAAGGGTTTGTCTCTGTGGTTGTAATGACTGCACGGTTTATATGCTGTGCTAATTAAAAATTCTCCTGGTTAACTTATATGCAATAATTCTGATCG
Source organism: Gymnothorax reevesii (assembly GCA_029721435.1). NCBI lineage: Eukaryota > Metazoa > Chordata > Actinopteri > Anguilliformes > Muraenidae > Gymnothorax > Gymnothorax reevesii. The sequence continues at coordinate 112,135,891 of CM056573.1, forward strand.
GTATGCTTGTGTTACTCCGGTAGGCATCAATGCAGCAGTTTCATCATGACCTTGCCCAGTTGTAGCCACCACAGTTGAAGCTAACTGGAGAGGTGCAGCATGTGTCTGCAAAGTTGGGCTGAAAAGCACAGTTAGACCAGACATAGGTTTTGCAGAGCTTGAGATACTTGTTTGGGTTTGTTTAAGGCTGCTTGTGATCGCTTCACTTGTCCATGATGCGTAGGTGTATTTTTAATTCTTGCTATACATGTAACCATTAACCCTTTCATGCACGGAGGTCACTACAGTGTACAGCTATTAAAAATGTTTTTTCTTTTTAGAAATTTTGGGCACTGCTGGGTATAGTGCACTCTAGTGGAAGTTATTGCATCATCCCATACAAAAAATCCCATTGGCAGGTCATTGCAATGGGAAAAAGTAGTCATTTATAGAATAAAAATAGAATTTTTTTTTTCAAATTTTGTTTTACATCCCTAAGGATGTATAAAAATCCTGACTGAGTTTATCATAATTCATGCATGAGAGGGTTAATGAAGGCGTTAAAAAAATTTCTACCACAAGAGCTGCCTTGGTTTCCATTTTTTGCCTCCAGGATTTGAGACCCCAGATTCAAAGAGCACCATTTTAGTTTTTTTAATCTAATCATCTCCTATAAGCAGTGCCCCTTTATCCATTTGTACATGACCTCACCAGTATTCCTCTCAGCTGCTAGCTGTAAATCATAACCAGTCATACTCTGATGAGCTGCGGAAGAACCCCAATCTGAATCACAAGCACAAATTTATTTAACTAAATCTGAAGTTATTTTGAATACCAAACTTTGTCAGTTGTATCTCTCATGTATTACAGAACATGATTTGCCATAGTCAAATATGTAATTTTAGGCTTCCCCATATACCAAGACAACATGCTAATAACATAACAAAAAAAAAAAAGAACTGACACAGAAATGCTAACAGGCTAGGTGAGGTCCCATGCTAGAGCAAGGTCATGCTAGCACAACCCCTATTTCAAAATAGTTGGGACAAAGTGTAAATTGTGAATAAAATCAAAATGCAATGACTTCCAGATCACATGAGCCAGTATGTTCTTTACAATATAACATAGTTAACATTACAAATGTTGAAACTGAGAGATTTTACATTTTTATCCACAAAATGAGCTCATTTCAAATTTTCTGGCTGGTGCAGGTCTCAAAAAAGTTGGGACACAGGCAAAAAAGGGCTAAATCAATTAATATAAAAGAGAATGAGCTGAAAGAACATTTAGCAGGTAATTAAGTTAACTGGCATCAGGTATGTAAGATGATTGGCTATAAAAGGGATGTCTTAGAGAGGCTGAGTCTCTCAGAAGTAAAGATGGCCACAGGCTCTCCAACTGAAAAAATCGTAAGGGACAAGGCTGAAGACCTTTACTGGATGCCTCTGATCTTTGGGCTCTCAGCGACCACTGAATCACTCACCGGCATGATACTGTCATTCACATTACTAAATGGGTCCAGGAATACTTAAAGAAATCACTGTCTGTAAACACAGTCCTCCGTGCCATCCACAGATGCCAACCACAGGTGCTGGTCAACGAATTAGAATAATTTGAAATGGTGCAATCGTTACATTTTTTTAATGCATTTTTGTGCAGAAAGCAAATCAGGTGTTCACCGCGCCTGTCCTACTTGTTAGAGTAATCACAGAACTCGCTACCAGTAAAAAATTTGCTCAGCTGAGCTTTTCCAAAAGGCCCATTTAGGCCATTTAACTGTGACACTGTTGTTTCATTGACTTAGAATTCATTGAATTAGAATAAGTGCTTGAATTTTTGTTTTCTGTGAAGAGTGTTCACTGTGCAGTATAAAGTCAGGGTTGAGTAGAATTTCTAAGTTGTAAAATCAATCATGGGTAAGCAGCGCGACCTCCCAACCGGAATAATGGCTCAAATTCAACCCTTCGCCAACAAGGCTTGACCCAAACTAAAATTGCTGAGCAGCTCGGCATCAGCCAGTCTTCCGTCTGCAAAGCTCTCAAGAAAGACTGGAGCAAGCGCACGAACTGTTCCGGTGTCCGAAAAACTTCTGCTTGCGACAACAAGCAGCTGAGAAAGATCGCTGTCAGCAACTGGTTCAAGTCCACTTCCAAGCTCAGCGACTTGTGGAATGAGCAGACCAGCACTAACGTCTCGATATCAACCACTTTCCGTCGTCTGCACAAACTCGGCTTCAAATCTCGCGTTCCAGCAGTAAAACCGATGCTGAACAAGAAACAAATGGAGAAACAGCTGAAGTGGGCCAAAGAACACGGCAAGTGGACTGCTGAAGACTGACAGAAAGTGGTCTTCAGAGACGAATTACGCTTTTGCATCTCCTTCGGTGACCAAGGTCCTTGTGTCTGGCGTCGTGGTGGCGAAACCTACAACCACGAGGCCGTGAAAAGATCCATCAAGTTTCCCCAGAGCGTTATGGTCTGGGGATACATGTCCGCTTGGGGTGTAGGGAAACTCTGCTTCCTCAAGAAGACTGTCAATGCTGCCGTTTACCAACATGTTCTGGAAACGTTCCTGATTCTGACTGTTGAGGAACAGTTCGGCGAAGAAGACTTCATATTTCAACAGAATCTTGCACCGGCTCATGCGGCAAAGTCGACCATAGATTGGTTCGCCGAAAAACAGCTTGAAGTTTTGGCATGGCCGGCCAACTCGCCTGACCTCAATGTCTTTGAAAACCTTTGGGCCATCGTCAAGCAGAAAATTTGCGACAGAAGGCCGACTATGCTGGTCCAACTGAAGCAGAACATCGCCACTGCCTGGGAAGCTGTGAGTGCAGGAACTTGCGACAAGCTGGTCAAATCAATGCCGCGGAGACTTCAGGCAGTCATACAAGCCAAGGGGGCAGCCACAAAATACAGAGAAAGTGATAATTCTAATTATAGTAAGAATTATTCTAATTCAGTGAAACGGTTTCTCCATTATTCTTATTCAATAAAACAACAGTGTCACAGTTAAATGGCCTAAATGGGCCTTTTGGAAAGCTCAGCTGAGCTAATTTTTTACAGGTAGCGAGTTCTGTGATTACTCTAATAAGTAGGACAGGCGCGGTGTACACCTGATTTGCTTTTTGCACAAAAAATGCATTAAAAAAATTTTACGATTGCACTATTTCAAATTATTCTAATTCATTGACCAGCACCTGTCAAACTCTATCATGCAAAAAGGAAGCCATTGTTGAGCTTGATCCAGAAGAGCCGTAGTGTTGTGTGGGCCAAGACGCATTTAAAATGGACTATAGCAAAGTGGCAAAGTGTCCTGTGGTCACACAAGTCCAAATTAGACATTTTTGTTGGAAATCTTGGGCGTCGTGTCCTCCGAGCTAACAAGGAGAATGACCACCCCTCCTGTTATCAGCGTTCAGTTCAAAAGCCAGCATCTCTGATGGTATGGGGATGCATTAGTGCATATGGTGTGGGACACTTGCATGTTTTAAAAAGCACCATGAATGCTGAAAGGTATAGAAAGGCTTTAGAGCAACATATGCTCCCCTCCAGATGACATCTATCCCAAGGAAGGCCTTGTGTATTTCAGTAGGACAATGCAAAACCACATAGTGCAGCTATCACAACAGCATGGCTTCGTAGTGGAAGAGTCCGCGTGCTGAACTGGCCCGCCTGCAATCCTGATCTTTCACTGATTGAGAACATTTTGTGCATAATTAAACGGAAAGTCCGTCAAAGGAGACCCAAAACTCTCCAGTAGCTGGAGGCCTGTAATGAACAAGAGTGGGATCAAATTCCAAACTCAAGAAACTTGTCTCCTCAACACCCAGACGCCTCTACTCTGTGTTAAAAACGGGATGCTACACCGTGGTCAACAGGCCCCTGTCCCAACTTTTTTGAGACCTGTAGCGGCCATCAAATTTGAAATGAGCTCATTTTGTGGATAAAATTGTAAAATTTCTCAGTGTTATCTCTGTGCTACTGTGAATAAAATACTGCCTGGTGTGATTTGAAAGTCGATGGCCCTCATTTATCAAACTTGCGTAGGATCTGGTGTAGATTCTGGTGTAAATATCATCGTTCACCAGGTGTCTCGTCAGATTTACAAAAAGTGTGTACGTCGCCGATTACGGTGTAGAACTGCCGTGGCATTGATAAATCCGACGGCAGAAACCATCGTAATTTACATGACACGCCCCTATAAATTCATGCTCCGAGAGGCATAGCTCTGCCCACTTTACGACATGGACTCTCGAAAGACGGCAAAGAAGAAAGAACTGAGGAGGAAATATCGTCGGCCTGCTGATAAACCTCGTATCTAAAATTTGATGAGAAACAAAAACTCGTATTTCCACGATAATAGCATATACATTGCAAAATACAAAATTTAATTGATTGGATACATTCTTGGAGGAAAAATAGTCATCCTACCTGAACACAGCTCAACTGCATTCTTACATGCAAAATTAAACTTTTTTTTTTTTTTTTTGCTCTCCTGTAAAGTTTATCATTTTGAAGATACAAGGTTTTATCAGCAGGCCGACGATAGATGGAGAAAAACAAAATTATTTTATTTGGAAGTCTTAAGAGTGGCATAAAGGGAGCCCAGTAGGCTGCAATTTGGAGAACTATTGCTGCTGCAGTTGTAAACACTGTTGGGGTGGAAAACCGGAGTGCAGCAGATGTTTTATTTAATTCATTAAAAAATCGAAGTGACTATTTGCACTTAATTTTTGTGCTTGGACGCACTTAAATGACCAAAATTCTTGTTAGACGCATTTATTATTGTGGCCAAGACGCACATTTCTCCATTGCCCACACTTGGCCAAACTTATTTTAAGCGGTACTTTCTAAGCGGCAATGGAATGGTCATCAACTTGCACACTTACAAGTGTGGTCAAGAAAAAAAATTAGCATTGGCCACACGTAAAAGTGCGATAAAGTGCGTCGGCCTTAATAAATTCAATTTATAGATCCACGATATTTCATGTTATATTACCTACATAATTGACAATCCAAATGCTTTACATGTAGGTTAAAAAAAGTGGTCCGATTTTAAGATCGCCTCCAAAAATGGGTTGCCCCAGCGCACGGACCGGTGGAGGCCAACTAGACTCGAACTTCAGCTGTCACCGCACTGATAGGCTCCCTCTCAATTGTTGGAATACGAGCCGTTGGGAACATGGATGAGTCCCCCCCGCCTCGATCGGAGCAAGATCGAGCACCATGAGGGTAATTGGTAAAATACAGTCTGCAGAGATCACTCTTCATTGTACTTTTATCCGTGTTACTCCATGACATTTTATTGGGTGCCACACAAAACGAGCAGATACTCGTCACATCTGTGTAGAGAAATTAATTACACTTATATTTGGAAACAACCTGCTTTTATTCACTTATTTATTAATTCATTTATTTAGTCTATTTATTTTTAATAATAAGAACAACAACAGCCTGACGTCCGCATCGCTGCATATGGTTGATTACTCATTTTGACAGCTGCACTCGTTCCTGCGTGTTGTTCGCTGTTTTCAGATTTGCCTACACCTGGTCTGAGCTGGCGTAAGATTTTTGCGGACCGTTCGCTCACGTTCAGATTGATAAATGCCGATTCTTGCGGGAGATTTGGTATACACCCATTTTTTGGTGTATGCAAGTTTGATAAATGAGGGCCATTGTGTTTTGATTTTATTCACAATTTGCACTTTGTCCCAACTATTTTGGAATTGGGGTTATACATTGGCAAAAGATTAGTGTCTCATCATGGGATTAACTTGAATTTGGTATCTTTAGTTTACAGTCTATAAAAATTACTGAGGACATTTTTCCATTTGTTTAAATGAAATTATCTCCCGAAATATATGAATTTGAAATGGAATTGGCTCCAACCCTGGGATATTTGTTCGTCACATGAGCATAAGCATTATTTGAACTGGCATGAATCATATGGACATCTTAATTGATATTCAATGCTTTAAATTTTAAATTTAATTTTATCGAGGAAATGTCTAAGGAATGTACATTTTTCCAAAGCACTGAGCTGCAGAGGATTGATTACAAATTGTGTCGACTCTGCTCAGTATAAACAGACGACCTGAGATGAACCAGGGCTCCTTTCAGTGAAAAAAGAAAAGAGGTGCAGGAGAAGCTAATCGCTATTAGTTTTGTAGAGGCCTGCTCCCAGTTCAACTTTTGTTCACTAAGGAGAGTTCTCATTTTGTCAATGTCGAGATAACTATAACGATATCTTAGTGACATCTCCACTGGTGAACAAGTCTCTGTTAATAGTCTCTTGGTTACGTTATTTGTCATGTAGTTTATAATACCCTGAAATTTCAGAAGGATTCAGCTGCCTTTTTTACAGTTGCAGTGTGGAATTTTCCCATCAGCTTCAGTTAGGAAGATTTTTTTCAACAATATAAGTATTTATAGTTATGATTTCGGCATGGACGGACCCGTAGTTTACAGCTTTGCCCTTCAGTTTTGTATTTGGCTCTGTGTTCTTTGTTTCTGTTGGAGAAGTGCCCAGCTGTGTGTTCCCATTGTGAGAGGAAGTGTAGTGCCCAAGGCGTTTGCCTTATGCTGTCTACCACCTCACCCACAAGCATCTCGGCACACCGCATGCCAGCAGTTCAAAGACTTCTTTGTTCTCATTCGGTCTCTCGACTTTGAAAGATTTTATTCAAGCAGATACTGTGAGCGCTCACTCCATTTCTCATTTATTCAGTTGTCTTCCTTTCCATTTGCATCACTGAGATGAAATTACTGCATGTAAGATAAATATTGCAGCAGGGAGCATTGAGCACAGCCCATCTTCAGGCTGTAGAGGGTTTCCTTTTGGACACTTACAGTCTGACATAGACCTTTGATGATATGTGTCTGCTTTGTACATATTGTTACAGCATGTCTCTCCTTTTCAAACAACATGGGATTTTTCTTAGTATTACAGAGACAAGTTTAACTTATTCGGCTGACTGCTTTTCTTCCTCTTTTTTTCAATACGCGTATACTTTTCTGTCTGCTTTGCATTGTCAAAGAAACAAGACATGCCACATGTGTTAAAAGACACCTTCACTTTTGTTCAAGTCGCAACCAATTATAGAAACACATCGGGTGGAGATGGGAATCACATACCCTCTGCTGCGCCAGCACATTTGAACAGGGTATCAATGGTAATTCTGCTGTCAGTAAGAGTGACACATTTCAGTGCTGACCTCTGCACTATTAAATAATGAGCACTTTTCTGAAGGGGGCGTGCGTGAGGGACTCCGACTCTGCCTCCGGGACGGCTTCACACTGCGATCGATGCCGTCTGCCCAGACCAGTTGCTCATGCGAGGCATGCTGAATGATCTAAAGTAGGGCTGTTGTCAGGGGAGAGCTGCACTTATGGGGAAACACTCAGGCAGGGAAGAGGTTGTTCGCACAGACAAGTCCTGAACTGGCTCCTCACACCATCCCCCAACCCAACTCTCCATACCTCACCTCCACCCCACACCTCCTCCTCTCCCTTAACAATCTTGAGTAAGTTCTTCTGGGATGCATTACTATAGCCATTGCTCACCTATTCAGCCATGCATCTCAATCGCAGACTCAAAATACCCAGCACAACTGTACTCTTGCTAATTTTGTTCCCTGAGAGTTCCTCGACACCATTATTTTTACTGAAGGAACATCAACAAATTGAAATGTCCCCACTGGATCTGCTGATTCACATGGAGCACCTAAGAATGGGTTGTGAGGCATAGAGGCTAATGAAAGTGGAAGGGTCAGTGGACAGTGTTACTGAACTTGGAATATGATATATAAAATATTATGGTAAAGAAAATGAATTTCACTTGGCTTTCTTGTTTTGCTTGGTTCCCAATAATTGTTTACAAAATCTCAAGACAGTATTCTCCAAACAGTGACAACCCTATTTACTGCCTTCACATCATCGTACAGTGAACTGCTTTTGATGTATTCCCACCTTTCAAACGGTACTGAAAATATCTTTAATTTCCAGATGATAACCCTGACAAATTTGCATGCCTTGAGTGCTTCAATCATCAGCTGGTTGTGGATACGTGCTGTAAGACACTGAATGTACAGGCATTTACAGGAATGTTCCTATGCTGAATCAATAACCATTATCTTGCATCTGCTGTTTCAAGCAGGGACAGACAACTCAAATTGATTTTAAGGCAGTGGTTGTGATCCTGGATTTGTAGTGGTCCAAAGACAAAGTGACCTGATATGCACGCACATATACACACACACACACACACACATGCACACACACACGGTTACAGTAGAGAGAGAGTTTCAACACATGTTATCTAAATGGATTTGAAAATATGAGGCCAATTTCTTTCAGTAGTGCTCAGGTCAGAGGAAGGTTTTACGTAGCCGTGAATCTTGAAGATCCCATATAATAAAAGTAATGTTTTCCCCTGCCCCTCCACATACTTTGGTCCTCCTTTGCCCAAGTGTCTGACAAAATCTGAAATCATATGGTTGTTATTGTTATTGTTATTGCTGGAATGCCTTTCTGATTCAATCATATGCCTTAACAACCCATTTCGAATATGAGCCTGTATTAGCATCACTAAAAGGCTTTTATTCATTATTTTTTTTTTTTTGCATTTCCGGGCCAAGTATAGACAGGTTTCGTTTAGTTTAGTTTAGTTCATTAGTTTCACACAATAATGTAAAATAAAATGAAACTGTAAGAAAAAAGGAACAAAAAGGATTCCTCTGACAGACCAGGTGACAGAAACAAATTAGTGGATGGGCACTAAATATAACGGGGGGGTGGGGGGATTAAGATTTCTCAACATTATGGGTAAAATCATAGTGGAAAGCCGTTTTTTTTTTTTACTTTTTGAAGGATATTTAACAAATAAAGCTTAATTTCATTCATTGTCAGTCAGTAGCGGAATTATTTTTTAACAAGCGTTCTTGGCATTGTCTGCGGTGCTGAACTGGACGACAGCTGAAATCCTATGCAGAAAGGCATCTAAAAGACTAATTTCTCTCGCTCCTTAAAAACACTCAGTCGCAAAAAACAGACTGAAACGGATAAATCTTTGGAAGGTCTCTCTCCATTTATGTAACTCTGCTGAACGACGTAGGCAACAATCTGAGTGCTATAGCAACAACATCCGCACAGCAGAGAAGACGCTTAAAATTGGAACAAGGGGCCAGCCGATGGCAGCAGCCTACTGCACACCGTAAATAACCAATAGCTATGTGATTCTTTCACATTCAGCACGTAATAGAACAACCGAATCAAACCATAATTCTAAGCTATGAGCTCATCACAAAAAATGTAAACAAATGCAAAAAAATACTCAAAATAGTTAGGCTGAGCCTACGGCATGCTTTGACATTTGCAGTAATACAAAAGCCCTCATTATAGCCTATCGAATTGTGATTTGCACCCACAAGCAACATTATAATGAAACAGTTCAGTTCATAATAACACTGTAAAATTCAAAATGACAGACTACAGGCTAGGCCTACATATAGGGTAACAGTAAGGCTACTGGACTCCTTTTCTTGACTCAGCTCACTCAAGTCCGCATCTGCAGACAGACAGACAGAGGAATGGGAGGCACTGTGAAGTTGAGTTTCTGATGTTTTACAAAACCTAGCCAGGACTCTAAAAAATAAATAAAGCAGCCAAATGGCGACTTAACACTAGTAGAGCGGTAGGCGACGTTTTTCATCCTAGTGAAACTTTTTCGTTCTCCCTTTCACTACCGCTTACTGAGAATAAGACAACCCTTGCTTACCATAATTTTTTGTGCTATCACAGCATGATATTGCATGTGGATTTTCACCCCTCTTTTCAAACTAAACACACCAGAAATAGACAATTTTATGTACAGAAAACACGTTCAAAATACATTTAAAGTGCCAGTAAATACCTTGCATGTCTTCAATGATATCTCAATTGTGACAACATATAAAAATGGTCTCAGTAGGTAGGGAAATCATTCATCTTAACATCGATATGTTATACAAATTTTTACGTCATCGAAAAATATGGATTTTGATGTTAAAAACTCACTCAACCCTCAAACTGTCGCGCGAGCAAAAATGTGATGTCATTACAGTAAGTTCCCTTTCTTGTGTACCACGTGACGCGTGACGTAGCACTCACAACAGCAATGGTGGAAAGAATCAAGTTGACAGCCTCGGAGAGAAAACGCCGGAAAATTGCCCTTGATGGCAAAAGAAGACGATCCCTAGTAGATATTGGGAGTGCTATTGATCGGTGGGAGTCTGAGAGAGCGACTGGGCATTGACAATGATGAGTTGGCCCTAACTTTGATGGATTAGTAAGTTGAAATACCGTGTTGGTTTTTCTTAGCAACATTTCTCGCGCTATTCGAGTTCATAAAAGTATACAACGTAAATGGTAGTGTGCCTCGAATGGGGGAATTATGTTTTGCTTATCGTGTTTGCCTCCACATTCTCCAAAAACGTTCCTGTCTGTCTTCTTTTTCGTCCGCGCGACGCCTTCTTTGTTTGGGGTGCACGATTTCGACCCACAATGCTTTGCGCAGTAAATAATCTAGCCGATCTATTTTTAGACCGGGAAACCCTTTTTTGAAAAATTGCATATCCTAAGGTTATTTTTGGTCCAATATTTTTTAGAATTTTTTTGGAGCCATCTTACAGATAGCTGGACTTTTGGAATTAAAAAAAAAAAACCCATGCAAGGTATTTACTGGCACTTTAAGCCTACCTTTCCATTGACACGTATCTTTGCTTAGTTTTTCGTAAAGTAAAACCAGAAAATAAGGATAAAAACAGTATTTCGATTTGTCAAGACAAGACGATTTCTCCTCTATGGGATTTATGTACAAATGGAGATGCCCGTGCTACAGCACGCACTGCCTGCAATAACCTGTATAAGATAAACTTGTGTATAACTGGAGGATTGGCAACTAGCCTACGGGAAGCCCGATGACATCACTGACGTGTTATTTGATACCAGACTCGTCTAAAGGGGTGCTTTGTTGCGGAGCTTTGACAGTCTATGTGAGGGACTCTCTCTAGATGCAAAATAGCGAGAATGGTAAGTGATGCGGGATCAGCGTTGTTGCGGAAATGCGACAATGGCAATGAAAGGGTTAAATCCTTCAGCATATGTGACATGTCTAACTTAGCAACGCAATATATATATATATATATATATATATATATATTTTTTTTCCCTCCAGGGTTTCGGGGAAGACGCACTCCTACTCTGCCTCTGATTGGCTAAAACTAAGACTGACCGTAACCTCAACTTTAACCAGTTTCATCACCGAAAATGACAAGGAACACTTAAGTCCAGTCGGCGGACAATGCCTCTCTCGCTCTCTCTCTCTTGTTTTCTCTTTCTCTCAGGGAGTCTGATGGCCTTACTGTTAATTTTACATTTGTACTCGGCATAATTATTTATTTGATCCATTTAATTCTTATTATTTGTTTTAGTGTTACAGTTAGTCTATCACGTTTTTTCCCCCCCATGAGCAGGACTCTCGTCAGGGTGGGCACAGGTGACTCAGTGGGCAGGCCCGGACCCCTAATGCCCCCCCTGCTGCCGGGTGTGTCTTCTTGGTTGTTACAAAATTTGTCTTTAATCCAGTAATTAGCAGTAACCAAACATGTCCTAATGCTTCGGGGTCATCAGTGTCAGAATGAGCCCCGAACAATCGAAAGACTTTACTATACAACATGCTTAGGTAAAGAGGATGGGTCTTTGCTTTAATTTATATTAATGAGGTGTATCATGATTTGGTAACAAATGGCCAGAAGACTATTGTCTATTCAGCAGCGTAGTAGTTTGGGTGCTAATTAAGTATCATCCGTTGATGGCTGTCATTGGCTTTTCCTGTTTCCAGGTGTTACCATGATGCCAGGATGCCGTGCTTCTCTTTGATACCATGACAAGATTACCATTTCAGAGGGGGCGGGTCTATGTTTGTTGATTGCTGGGGCTAACCAGATTAGAAGTCTCCAGCTCTTCAGCAAAATGATTCACAATTCCTTACAAAACTATAAAAGATAGTCTGTGGATGAGGTATAAACCGCTTACTTGCTTATTTGAGGACCACACCCAGAAAACAATGGAAAAAAAATACACAGACCAAAACAACCCAAGCATTGTTATTCACATTTGAAAAGAGGCAGAATTTTAGCAGAAAAAAAGATAAATAATATGTATTTAAAATTCAAAAAAGCTGAATAATGTGGCTATAAATAAAGGTTCTGGTTTTGGCCGCCATCGTTCAATTCACACTGTGACAAGGCAGCCAATCAGAGGGAGGCTTCATTTTCACTGACTCACAGGCCACTCAAGACAGTACATTCTGCCGCTTAATGCAAGAAAGCAGGAACTGAGTGGTCCTCACGGCAAGGATGAAAAATAAATTTGTGTTTCTTTTGGTCAATTTTTTCTTAATCTTTTCTCTTTTTTTGTGCAGCAAGATTCAAAATCTAAATCTATTGGTATTCTGTGAAAAGTAAAAAAGACAGAAATGAACACTGTTGACGTTCTTCTTGTAGTTACTTGGATTAAAAAATAAAAAGGTGAATTTTGTTCTGGTTACAAGTAACTAAGATAAATCAAACTGGAGTATTGCAGAAATTGAAGAGATAAAGCATTCATGCCCTTTTCAGTGCCCCTGAATGGCAGAAGAGACATAATTTTGGATTTGTTTGAGACTTGTACATGGGATGCAGCTGTCCAGGTCTGAAAGTGTCAAGTTATGTTTTTGTGAATTTTTCGATTGTTTTTATTATAACCTCCGCCAAAAGAAAATTGACAGGAGGTTATGTGATTGGTGCCATTTGTGAGCAAGATATCTCAAAAAGTAATGAATGGATATCGCTGAAATTTTGTGGGACGCTATTACATCATGGATGGACCCTATTGATTTTCACCGCAATCAGTCAAACAATATGGTCGCCACGGCGGCCATATTGAAATCGTAAGACACGCGATAACTGAACTTTGCTCCCACTCAACAAGATTTGGACTGTGCTGCCTTGGCGGTGGTTTGCACTCTAAGAGTTCCTCTAGTTTTTTATGCTTCATTGTTTATTTTTAGCATTCCATGTATTAGTGTAGCAATCCTCTCGCACTTATCATGTGCTTTATGTTTCTCACTCACGTTTACTGCCCCTCTGTGATGTACAGTTCAGGAACCACACGCGAGAGACAGAAATCCAAAAAACGTATGCCTTTAATGGAGTCCGGGTCAAAGCCAAAATACACAGGAATTGCCAAGCCACAATACGAAATCCAAAAACAGTATCGACTTGACAGGCAGAGGTCAGAACCAGTAAGACCGTTGGGCAGAGGTACAAAAACGATAGGCAAAAAGTCGTAGTCGATGGGCAAAGCCAATGGTCATACACAGGGCATCCAAACACAGAACTCGTGGTCATACGAAAATAGGTCGATATCCAGAAAGACAAATCAGAAAATCAGTGCAAAAGGGCAATGGCAAGAATGAAAGTCGGACTATCCAGTTGAAGAAAAACAATAATCAAAGGCGTACTAGGAGCTCGGCACAATGAAGTATTGATCAACGTTCTGACAAGAGCTGTGAGTGAAAAGACTCCTATTATACACACGGGAAATTTCACATGCTATACAGAGATCAGCTGTGGGGATGGGGAATGAGGCTAATTACATCGGGAGAATCACATGAGGGAAACCTTAGCCACGGAAATGGCGAGAGACAAACGGGAATCACACAAACAGCCTATGACATTTAAACAGCTCCGGTCCAGGAGTTCTACGTGCACGGATAACAAGAGCAGGAAAGTAATTAAGCACGTGCGAGAGATTCTCGCTGAGCTAAGGGAGAGGACGGCGAAAAGCAAAGGGCGGAGAATAGAACAGGGCGATTGCGAAGAGGAAATTAGTCTATTAGTAGCGGTGCGGTTTTACAAACTAGAGTGCTCATTAGTAATTAGTAATTGGATATATATACACATGGTTAGTTACGTTAGTAGACTATAATACAAAATACAAATGTTAGTCTTGTTAGTTTTCAGAACAGAAGGGTGAAGGAAGAAAACGAGATACGACGGAATATTTTTAAACCCCGGACTTCATTTAAATCACCCGAATTCAGTGAGCACGCAGACAGGGAAGACAGACTAAACGAACTAGATCACAAGACAGGGGGAGACAAGTGCAATGGAACTAAAACATGGAATGAACCAAAAACCTTATAATTACAAAAACCAAAAAGAATAAATAAAAGACAATAATCATGAACACAAAACCAGAACATAAACATGACAAAAAACCAGAACCATGACACCTTCCCTCATTGATAATTGTTTTATTGCCTCCCTATTTGAAGCCACACCTCCCTGCATGCGCTCAGCTCCCCTGCATGTCTGTTTCCTATCCAATTAGTCACTCAGCATCCCATTATATACCTCTCATTCTCCATTCCAGACTTTGAGTTGGTCTTTGCTTGATCTCAGTATCTAACATAAGAGTGGTGTAATTTTTGAAGACTACCCAGTGTACCATTTGGTTTGTTTTCCAATTCTTTCTTACCCTTTGTGTGCGACTGATTTCCCATGGTTGATTTTTGATTTCGCTTTTTGGTTTTTCAAGACTCTTTTTGTGATGTGGATTTGGCATTCAGATTTTGGTACTGATTATTGGACTGCTATATGATTATGATTCTATATTTGCCCATTTGTACTAAAGTCTCATTGTCAGTTACTGACTTGGATTGTCTGACCATGACTTATAATAAAACCTGTAAACTTTATTTGTCTACCTTTAAATTCTGACGCCTCCCCGTCTGCATTTTCTGAAAACCTAATCATCATTTAAGTCAATCAACAGGTTCTGAATTAAAACTCCAGTCATGAGATTTAGATATCCCTTATGAAAATAAATCCTATACTTATTACTAATTCTATAGTATAATGGCATAATTAAAGTATTACTAGAGTTTGCATAGTATAACCAGAGTAATACTATAGCCATCGCATTGGAATAGTATAATAATAATCATACATTTTATTTATATGGCGCCTTTCTTAGCACTCAAGGTCGCCTCACATCATAAAAACAGTAGAAAACATTCAAATAAAATACAAATCAACATATTCAATATAAACAGACAGTTAAATACAGTTAAAATATTTACAGGACAGTGCAGTTGTGGTGATAGTGAGTATGCAAGTTTGAACAGGTGAGTTTTGAGTCTGGATTTGAAGAGTGGGAGTGTGTCTATATTGCGGAGATCGGGAGGAAGAGAATTCCAGAGCTGGGGAGCAGAGCAGCTGATAGCTCTGCTCCCCACAGTGACAAGGCGGGCTGAAGGGACGGAGAGATGGAGCGAAGAGGAGGAGCGGAGAGAGCAAGCAGGAGTGGCAATGTGGAGGAGGTCAGAGAGATATGGAGGAGCAAGGTCATGGATAGCTTTGAATGTGAGGAGCAGGATTTCATATTGAATACGGTATGTAATGGGGAGCCAGTGGAGCTGTTGTAGAATGGGAGTGATATGGTGGGTGGAGGGGGTGCGTGTGATGATCCGGGCTGCTGAGTTCTCTACCAGTTGTAGTTTATGGAGAGTTTTATGGGGGAGGCCGAAGAGGAGAGAGTTACAATAGTCCAGACGTGAAGTGACGAGGCTGTGGATCAGGATGGCGGTGGACTGAGGAGTGAGGGAGGGACGGAGGCGGTGGATGTTGCGGAGGTGAAAGTATGCTGAGCGGGTGACAGAGTTGATGTGGGAGGTGAAGGAAAGGGTGCTGTCGAGGATGACACCCAGACTCTTGACCTGCGGGGAGGGAGAGATGGAGGAACCGTCGGTGAGAATAGAGAAATTATTGATTTTACTTTGTGTGGATTTGGTGCCAGTGAGGAGGAGTTCAGTTTTACTGCTGTTAAGTTTGAGGAAATTTGAGGTGAACCAGGACTTTATTTCATGGATGCAGAGGAGGAGGGAGGAGGGAGGGAGTGCGGTGTTGGGTTTTGCTAGAGAGGTAGAGCTGGGTGTCATCCGCGTAGCAGTGAAAATGGATTTGGTGTTTTCGAAAGATGTGACCGAGGGGAAGGAGATAGATGATGAAAAGGAGGGGACCTAGGACAGAACCCTGAGGAACACCGGTGGTGATGGGGACAGGATCGGCGAAGAAAGATTTAAGTTGGACAAACTGAGTGCGGTTGGAAAGATAAGAATGCAACCAAGAAAGAACAGAGCCAGAAATACCAATACTAGAGAGTCTATTGAGGAGGATGGAATGTGAGATGGTGTCGAATGCAGAGCTGAGGTCAAGCAGAAGGAGGATGGATAATGAACCGGAGTCAGCAGCGAGGAGAAGGTCGTTCGTGATTTTGAGAAGAGCTGATTCAGTGCCATGGAAGGGACGGAAGCCAGATTGGAAAAGTTCATAGAGGTTATTGGAGGACAGATGAGAATTGAGTTGGGAATAGACTGTTTTTTCAAAATGTTTAGAAATTTGAAGATTTGAGATGGGGCGGAAGTTATTGAGGTCAGAGGGATCTGAGCCAGGTTTTTTGAGGATGGGAGTAACAGCAGCAGTTTAAAGGAAGAGGGAACAGTTGCAGTGGTGAGGGAGGAGTGGATTATGTTGGTAATAAGA
Source organism: Gymnothorax reevesii (assembly GCA_029721435.1). NCBI lineage: Eukaryota > Metazoa > Chordata > Actinopteri > Anguilliformes > Muraenidae > Gymnothorax > Gymnothorax reevesii. The sequence continues at coordinate 112,152,497 of CM056573.1, forward strand.
GGAACAAGAGTAGGAAGAACAGATTTAATGAGAACAGTAGGAAGAGGGTCGAGAGAACAAGAAGGGGATAACCACAGTCATCAGTACCAGATTACTATAGTCCACACAGCTGTATTTCTGTAGTTTGAATAACTATAGTATTATTACACTAATACTTCACTATGGTGGTGAAAACGCCAACCATATACTATAGGATAACTAGCTTGGAGCTATAGTAATTTTTCATTCGAGATCTGTCACTGTCTTATAGTTTACTACTTGTGACTGTAAATATTACAATGAAAATTTTGAATGTATTCCAAATATTTCTCGATGTTCAACCTATAATATTAAAGGCACATTTGTGTGAAATGGGTCTAACTGGTATAAACTGGCAGTATCAACAATGTTAATGAATAACTGACACAGAAAAATGTGAATTATGAGATGATGGAAGCCAGATTTAACTGAAGATGTATCCATAAGTGACACTACTAGTATGAAGGTCATACAATAATTGAATGAGACCGTAAACTGGATGAGAGATTATTCTGTCCAAACCTATCCAGATTCTCCTGCTATGATTTAACACCGTCTCCACTAGTGTTACCGAGTTTAGCAGAAAGGTACTTGGCCTGATAAAAGTAAAGAGAAGTCATTAGATTTAGTATTCAGAGCTGCATGTCACTCTTTTCCAAAGGCTGTGCCAAAGGCAGCACAGTGATTAAAACAGACTGGTCTAAAAGACGGCTGCTTCTAATCAGGAAAGCAGCAAAATAAAAAATTCTGGCAATAAATGGTTACTTTCATCAAGGCCAAAAGTTGGAGAGTGAAAGCATCAAGGTTAATCATTTTAAAGAAGGGAGGGAAAATTGGAGTCAACAATAAAGCAATGTGGGTGGTGATGATCAGAAAAAATTGAAGTTTATACTTCAATATATCCTCAGCATTCCTATAATATGAGCGTGGGCGCTGGAGGAAGAATTCATACATACACTTAACGCGTCATTTAAAATAATTGAAATACTGTTTAATTTGAAAACTGTTGAAATTCTGTAACATTTTGATGAATTTAAATGTTCATCTCATTGACCACAGCGTTTGTACCTCTCAATTCTTAGAAGATCAAAAATGGCTGAAGAATGCTTTCTCTTTTTTTTTTCACATGGACTGGTTGGTCATTCCATCAGGAGGGTGGTTCAGTGTGAGTATTGCAGAAACCTTTCATTTCTCTGTGTGTGGCTTAAGTTGCTCCTCTCCTGTTCCAGCAGTTATTGTCTAGTCTTATCCCCTGCCTCCCCGTATAATCATTTGTATGCCTGGCCCCTTTATTTGAATGTCTCGTCTCTATAGTTTTCTTGTGGCATCTCAGTCGTTGCTGGATTGTTAAGGTTCAAACCCCATTTAACCTTGCGGTAAGATAATACACTACACAGACAAAAGTATTGGTACACCTGGCCATTACACATACTGGAATTTCTGCAATGTCAGATTCTAAATCTATAGGCATTAATGTAGAGTTGGTTCGCCTTTGGAATTTTTACAGCATCCGCTTTTCTGGGCCGGCTTTTCACAAGATTTTGGAGCATGTCTGGGGGAATTTTTGCCCATTCATCCAGAAGAGCATTTGTGATATCAAGCACTGACGCTGGACAGGAAGACCTGGCATGCAATCTCTGCTCAAGCTCATGCCAAAGGTGTTTGATGGGGTTGAGGTAAGGGCTCTGTGGATGCCAGTCAAGTTCTTCCACACCAAACTCACCAAACCATGTCCTTATGGAGCTTACTTCGTGCACTCAGGCACAGTCATGCTGGAACGGAAAAGGACCTTCACCACACTGTCCCGACACAGTTGGAGGCATGGAATTGTCCAAAATGTCTTGGTGAGCTGAAACATAAATACACTGCCCGGCCAAAAAAAAGTCACCATTTGGAAATTAACGAACAAATTCTATAATTGGATCATTATTGTGGTTATTAATATGTTTCAGCTGGCAATAATCATTTTACCCTGACTGATGAAGCGCGTCGCTACTCATTTCTTTAAAAATCATGTCGGAAGACACAACCCCTGATGGTGGAAAAGATGTTACAATGTTTCAGAACGGGCAAATTATTAGCCTGTAATTAGCAAAGAAAACCATGAATGACAAAAACAAGTATGAGGAATCATTTTCACAAACAAATTTGCCACCACAAAATCCTGACCTTAAACACATTAAAAGTTATTGGGATGTGCTCAAGAAAGACCACAGTGGTTCAACCATTATGTTGAGAAGACAAAATCTCGGCCAAAAATTATGGCATTTCTGATCTAAAATAAATGTTCTGTCGTTGCATTTAGATGTTAAAACAATGACAAGAAGAATATGCACTGTAATCAAAGCTACAGGGGTTCCAACTAAATATTTCAGTGTACTACTTTTTTTTTGGCCGGGCAGTGTATTTCCCTTCCCTGGAACTATGGGGCCTTATCCAAGCCTTGAAAAACAACCCCATACCATCATCCTTTCTCTGCCAAACTTTACTGTTGTTACAATACAGTCAGGCAGCCAATGTTCTCCTGACATCTGCCAGGCCCAGAGTCATCCATCAGACTGGCAAACAGAGAAGCGTCATTTGTCACAACAGAACACACTTCTACTGCTCAAGAGTTCAGTGCTGGCATGCTTTACACCACTTCATCTGATGCTTGGCAATTGTGATGTTGTGATTCTTTGTGACGTAAGGCTTGCTTGCAGCTGCTCAGGCATGAAAACCTATGCCATGAAGCTCCTTGTGCAGTTTTTGTGCTGATGTTAATGCAAGAGGAAGTTGGAACTTTGCACACAGTCAACAGTTAAACTGCAATTTTCACACACAATATGCCTCAGCCACTCTGTGACTTTGCGTGGTCTGCCCCTTCGTGGCCGAGTTGCTGTTTTTCCTAAACTTTACCACTTTTCTATTGTTATGGCCCGAATTTGTTATGCCATATCGGAGAGCAAGGGATGACAGACAAAATTGTAAACCTTTAACAGATTTAATAAAACAAAGACTGTCCTAGATTGAAATAAAAAAATGAGATAGTTACAGTCCCCTGGTAATTGAGATGGGGTTGCTTTGTTGCAATGTCCTGGGACAGGAAAATGCTCCTGTGATGGCGTTCGTGGTAAGACGCCAAGAGCAGTGGCCAGAAATGAAAGTAAAAACCAGCAGCGTGCTGAGAGACTAAAACAAATGGAAATCACGCTCTACCAACGGACCTGATGCCATCCATGGTAGCAAACAGGCGTGCTCAACAAAATACAAAAGAAAAGGGAAATCCACCAAAAGAATCCCTTACTCACTAACACTATTCCTCTTACTAGTGAATTACCCGTGGCGAGAATAATTTCTTGTGACGACCTACGTCCACATACCAACTTTCATGAATACGGTGACCTTTGACCCTCGTGACCTTGACCTTTGACAAAACGGTCCTCTTGCGGTCATTTCTTGTGACGACCTACGTCCACGTACCAACTTTCATGAAAATCTGTCCAGGGAGATGGGAGATTTGAAAAATTGACCTTTGACCCCAGTGACCTTGACCTCTCAAAAAACTAACCCCTCAAGGACAATTCCAGGGACAACCTACATAGACCCACCAAGTTTGGTGAAGATCCGTCAGAGGACCTCAGAGGAGTAGGGGAACAAACAGACAGACAGACAAACGTTCCTCAAATTATAGTATGATGCAGCTAAGATCCGGCCAATACTCTGTCTTCTCAAAGACCTTACCGGCTAAAGCGTCAAGCGCAAAATGACACTCCAGTAACACGAACGAGGAAGAACAGAAGCTTAAATAGAGTCCGGGCAACGCCCCCAATCAGTGCCAGCTGGCTAAGGAATCCGACGGCGAGCAAAACGATATCGTCCTGGACGAGAGTTACAAAAGGAGCTAACAAAGCTCCCAAACCATGACAGCTCCAACTTCATACTGGTATAACCCAAATGCTGTGCCATTAGCAGAGATGCTCTTGGCCCTCTCAGTTAAAGGCACATACTAATAACCCTTCAATAAATCAATCTTGGTCAGAAACTTTGCTTGCCCTACTCTGTCGATACAATCATCAATCCTAGGTCTTGGAAACACATCAGTTCTAGTTACAGCATTGACTTTGCGATAATCTGTAAAGAATCTAGTACTTCCATCAGGTTTTGGAACTAGCACACAGGGTGAACTCCAATCTGAGTTTGAGGGTCTGATAATATCATGTTCTAACATGTACTCAACCTCTTTATCAGCAATCTTTCTCTTTTCAGGATTCATCCGGTACAGATGCTGTTTTATTGGTTTGGCATCACCAACATCTACATCATGAGAGGCTAGAGAAACTCTCTTTGGAACATCAGGAAATAGATCTTTATATTTCTTGATCAACCTCTCAAACTGATCTTTCTGTGAGGGTTCTAAGTGCTGGAGTTTTACATCAAGATTTTGCAACACTTCAGAATTTGTCAATTTACATGAAAGAACTTCAGCTTTAATTCTAGGTTCATCATCTTGAAACTCCCCCTCATCTTCACAAGTCTCGGCCACACATGACTGTCAACAAGTACTGATTTCCAGATTTAGTCTTGGGTAATGGATCAACACAATCAACGATGACCTTGGAGAAGGGCTCCCCAAATGCTGGGATAGGCTGCAATGGAGCTACAGGTGGGTCTAACTGGTGTTTTCCCACTACCTGACAAATTTGACAGGTTTTGCAAAAGTTGGAAACGTCTTTCCGAAGTCCAGGCCAGAAGAAGTGTTTCATGATCTTGTCAACAGTCTAGTTAACACCAAGATGACCTCCTAAAGGTAAACTATGAGCCATTGTTAAAATCTCATGCCTGTAGACCTATGGAACAACAATTTGCTTGACCACTGCCCAATCTGCATTGGCAGGGATATCAGGAGTGCGCCACTTCCGCATCAACACTCCATCCTTGAGATAATACCCAACTGGAACTGCATCAATTTCTTCATCAGGCTGGGCTCTCTTCTTTAGTTCACAAATTTCAGGATTTTTGGTTTGCTTCTGAATCAACTGCTTTTTGGAAAGAGACAAGTCTCCAGACACATAAGAATCACCAGACCCATCTGGCTGGCTGAACAGAGAACTGATAAAAGTGTCTGATAAGTCCTCAAATGGAGAAACCATAGTAGGCTGAACAGAGTCATGAGGCGAACCACCTGAGTCATGACTATTCAATGTGCTGGACGGCGCCACATCATCTTCTTCTTGAACCTTCTTAGCCATAGCACGGGTCACTGCACAGGAAGGATACAGGGATGCGTCTTCATCACCATCTTCAGTGCTCGGCTGTGAAGTAAGATGAACAGAGGGAACTACATTGCCCCCAGCCATTCCTCCCTCACAAAGTCAGCAGTATCAAGCCTTTTAGCCTCATAAGGAGCAGGCAATTTAGCAAATCTGTCATCTACTACAGGGGGTTTCTACCCTTGTCTTCACGGGGCATTGGGTTTTCTATCCTTTTCTTTCTTAGCTGTAAGGAACCGACAGTTAGTCATCACATGATCAGATTTCTTGCAATAATTGCAAACTAGACCACTTGTCACTGTCAGCTTTCACACTTTGATCAGACCTGTGACTGGATATCTGAGCACCATCACCAGATTTGTCTTTGTCTTTGGGTAAAGTTATCACCGTTACCTTTCTTCTGAAATGCGGACCATCTATTGTTACTGCTGGACTGAAATTTGGACTTTCGTGAGAACATATTCATTTACAAATCTGTGAGCTGATTCCAAATTCAATGCTTTCCTCTCATTAAGGTGGGTCTTAATATCATCCTTAACACAGTTCTTGAATTCTTCAACTAACACCATCTCTTTTAGTGATTTGAAATTATCCTTCACCTCCAAAGAAGTCCATCAGCGCTCAAAGCAAACCCTCTTGTTAGCAAATTCCTCATAAGTCTGATTGTCAGATTTCTTCAGACCTCTGAATTTCTGTCGGTAAGCCTCTGGAACCAACTCAAAAGCTGTCAAAATAACCTTTTTGACAACCTCATAATCAGAGGAATTATCTGCCGACAAAGCCGAATAGGCTTTTTGAGCTTTACCCTTGAGGACAGTTTGCAACATCAGAGGCCAGTGCTCCTTTGGCCACTGACAACTTTTAGCTACCTTCTCGAAGCACTGGAAATACTTATCAACCACCTCCTTTGAGAATGGAGGTACCAGCTTTACCTCCTGGCTAGCATGAAATTAGTTTTCAGCTTCCATTTTGATTTTTAGTAGTGCCATTTGGAGCCTTTCTTCTCTATCTAACTTCTGTAAATTGAAATATCTCTGTCTCTGTCTCTCTCTTTCTACTCTTTCCTCTTTCTTTCTCTCTCTTGCTAATTTCTCCAAAACTCAAACTGACTTTGTTTTTCTTTTTCCTCTATTTCAATCTCTAGCTTTTTTAATTTAAGTTCCATTTTTACATTTGGATTTTCCACTGAACACTGTTCCAGATCTCCTGGTGCAAACACCATTTCATCAATGTAATATTCAACAATCTCTCTGGCCAGTCTTGCTTTTCGCTTGGCTAGTTTTATATCAGTCAGCTCTGAATGTCTGCATATTTCTAGCTGATTTGTCTTTTTAAAAGACTTAAAAACCTCTACGTTTGGTGATGCCAAGAAATCATCCATTGCTGTTGATCTGTCAATATATATCTAGGAAAATTCAAAAAACAATTTCACAATTTGAAATTTTAGATTTTCAATAAATGACTCACACAGTGGTCTCTCCCGGACGAGCCCCGGCCCCAATTTGTTATGACATATCGGAGAGCAAGGGATGACAGACAAAATTTTAAAACAAACAGATTTAATTAAACAAAGTCTGACCAAGATTGAAATATAAAAAAATGAGATAGTTACAGTCCCTTGGTGATTGAGATGGGGTTGTTATGTTGCAATTTCCTGGGACAGGAAAATGCTCCAACACAGGCAGAAATCCACAAAAATCTTCACAGGTCTTGAAAAGAGTGACAGGTCTGGTCAAATGTATCCCTCCAATATTTCTCCTTGCATTTTCTCCTACTACCTCAATTTTTCTCCTTATATACTCTTTTCCAGCCCCCTCCCACTTTCCAGACTTTTTTTTAATTCTCTGGGACTTTTTCCCTCTGAGGCATGCCCAGGACATGCCGAAAACCTAGCTCCAGACTGGCTTAACAAAAAAAATGTCAATGCTGCCATCTAGTGGCTTTATTTTTCCACATTACACTTTGTACAGCTCGTTGTGATAAATGCCTGGTGGCAACAATGACGACCATTGCCAGACAATAAATTTACACCATTAGTGCTAGCTACAACAAGGTATCTGACAAGTATCTTAGCTCGGCATTACAAAATAAGAATTAACAACGTCACATAGATCACTACTTTCAGGTAAACTTATCACGCGGTTATACATTCATCGTTGAATTGCAACTCTGAGTACAAACCAGAGAAAAAATGTTATTACACAAACACAAACTCTGGTTTGATCAGACAGAATTAGCAAACTCTCTAGCTTGCCAACCATGAGTTAGCAAAGGTTGCTAACTTGCTCCAAAGAGGAAATATCGATCTCTTTATGGTTTGATTCATTCTGACCAGCATGATCTATGCAAGAAAGCCTTACAAAAACAATACACGAAATTTCCTCAATTTTGCATGGGATGACAATTTACAATTTACATCCAACTAAGTTACTACCACATACCTCCCAAGTTTGAGGGATCGAAAAGCTGGCCCATAACGGCAGATTGCTCAGAAACTTTTTAAAAATAAGGAAATTCTACATGGTAGGATATAAAAATAAGGAAGTATTGACAACAATTTATCATACATCACCATTTTGGATTTTTATTTATTTATTTATTTTGGAATCCAATTTGTATTTCATTCACATTCATCCAGTCATCATAAACAAAGAAAACAAGCAATATTGAATGTTCATACATTAATGCTCACACATGCATCAATGTAACACAAAAATCAATTATATGTATACAAGTCTATGCAATTGAAACCACAAACTTTGACAGACAGTCCTGACATCATTGTAATAAGGGCATCTACAACTCGTCATTATCATCAGCCGCAACTTCCTGTACTGCCAAACAACGTCGGTTATGTCCACGATCTGGAAAGGTATCCATAATCTCATCCACAAAAAAGATAGCGGCATAAAACCAATGCTCCAAATGGCCACGGAAAACAATGGAGCCTTATTACCTAGCTACGTTAAGCTGCTTTTCCACCGAACACGAAATGAATTTTTCGCGGACAGATTGTATTCAAAAACAATGCAAAGACGCAAATACACGCAAACTCACATGTATTTGCATCCTTGCAGGGACTTTGAATGTAATCTATGGCACGAAAAATTTGTTTTGCATTCAGTGGAAAAGCAGCTTAGACTTATTGTAGACTTCCACACAATGTCGTAACTTTACAGCAACTTGTCATATTAGATCAAAAATGTTCGCTGAGTGGCTGCTATTTAGTATTTGCAGGACAGCACCGAACAAGCACACAATATTTGCGGTTCACATTTTAAATGATCAACTACACATTTTGAATGGATAGGTAACCTTTAATCAGTTGAAATGCATTGGGCGCGGTATTCGGGGGCTGCATCTGTGGTTCAAGGGAGTGATGCAAGGGAGAATCGATGATATGATTGACCACTGTTCTTACAGAGGAAAATAAATAAAATATGGAAATCCGTAACATTAGGGACTCAGAGCACTCAGATATTACGCGGGGGTGGAAGAATAACGTATTAATCTCTCAATGCGCAAATTGCGGGTTTTTTCACTTGCTTGCTGGTCCGTGGGTTTTGTTATTCAAATCCAGGTCGGACCCGCCAGATGTGGGTCACTTGGGAGCTCAGCCACCAGCTCTACTCACCTCAAGTAGAAACAGGGTGACCTGGGCGTCAGAATTAAAACCATTCAACTTCTGGAATTCTCTCCTGCATTGGTATGCTTTCCCTATGTCTATTCAGGACATTGCATTGCTGTGATTGCGTCTCAACTGAATCATGGAGTTTGCGGGTTCATGGTAGGAAAGCTGAAGGTGATTGCCGATAGGCTGTCCTGTCAGTGGCACCCGTACAATCCAATTACGTTTGAGAGGGAAACATCACAAAATACTGAATTCACCGGGTTTCCCCGCTTTTTTTTTTTTTAGAAAAAGAGCGCGTACTTGGGTTATGGATAGAAATGTAGCAGAGTAAAAAGTACAATATTTGCCTTTCAAATGTACTCAAGTAAAAGTCCAAAGTTGTCCCTCAACATGATACTCAAGTAAAGTACAGATCCCCAAAAAGGGTACTTAAAGTAGAATTTCAGTGTGAAATTGACTTGGGGTGTATTGACACATGCTAACGAGTACTAACCTTTGTCGAATGCCCCACCTCTGTACGCGCACAACATTTCGAAATATATAGCTTTTTAGCCGAAGCTCCCAGCAGGCTTACAATAGTAGTGAATAAGGCATAGCATTGCCATACAAAAAAATCACAATTTTTCTTAGCTCCGCACTTCATCGGTACAATTCCGAGGGCTCTGACATTTAAAACGAGGCACTGAGAACTTTGAAAATACACAGGTAGTTTATTACAAGAGACTATTTATGCAAACAGGACCTTGAGCTGGTTTCCAGTCGCCACCATCTTGAAAGTCACAAAAAGTCAATTGACGAGCATGAACGAATAGATTGCAATCTGTTCCCCTATCCTTCCTAAGTTTAACTTACATATTTTTTTCATACTATTGCAAGTAATCAACTGAGGAGGTTTCATGATAATCTCTATAATTTAAAAATTTTACCCTATTCACCTGTAGTGTCTCGCCTTGAAGTGCGCTGCACCTGGCATTCACAGGCAGCATCGCGCTCAGCATGGAGCTGGACATAATTAGCTTGTCTTTCCATAACAGACGTGGGCAGGCTTTGTCAGAACGTGAATCCCAATAAAAAAATTAAATTATACACTCAACAAAAATATAAACGCAACACTTTTGTTTTTGCTCCCATTTGTCATGAGATGGACTCAAAGATCTAAAATTCATTCCAGATACACAATATTACCATTTCTCTCAAACATTGTTCACAAATCTGTCTAAATGTGTGATAGTGAGCACTTTTGTTTTGCTGAGACAATCCATCCCACCTCACAGGTGTGCCACATCAAGATGCTCATCAGACACCATGATTAGTGCACAGGTGTACCTTAGACTGTCCACAATAAAAGGCCACCCTGAAATGGGCAGTTTTTGCTTTATTGGGGGTCTGGGGACTCAGAACCAGTCAGTATCTGGTGTGACCACCATTTACCTCATGCAGTGCAACACATCTTCGCATAGAGTTTATCAGATTGTCAATTGTGGCCTGTGGAATGTTGGTCCACTCCTCTTCAATGGCTGTTGGAAGTTGCTGGATATTAGTGGGAACTGGTACGCGCTGTCGTATACGCCGGTCAAGCACATCCCAAACATGCTCAATGGGTGACATGTCCGGTGAGTATGCTGGCCATGCAAGAACTGGGACATTTTCAGCTTCCAAGAATTGTGTACAGATCCTTGCAACATGGGGCCGTGCATTATCTTGCTGAAACATGAGGTGATGTTCATGGATGTATGGCACAACAATGGGCCTCAGGATCTCATCATGGTATCTCTGTGCATTCAAAATGCCATCGATAAAATGCACCTGTGTTTTTCGTCCATAACAGATGCCTGCCCATACCATAACCCCACCACCACCATGGGCCACTCGATCCACAACATTGACACCAGCAAAGCGCTTACCCACACGACGCCACACACGCTGTCTGCCATCTGCCCTGAACAATGTAAACCGAGATTCATCTGTGAAGAGAGCTCCTCTCCAACGTGCAAGACGCCATCGAATGTGAGCATTTGCCCACTCAAGTCTGTTACGGCGACGATCTGGAGTCAGGTTAAGACTCCGATGAGGACGACGAGCTTGCAGTTGAGCTTCCCTGAGACGGTTTCTGACAGTTTGTGCAGAAATTCTTTGGTTATGCAAACCAATTGTTTCAGCAGCTGTCTGAGTAGCTGGTCTCAAACGATCTTGTAGGTGAACCTGCTGAATGTGGAGGTCCTGGGCTGGTGTGGTTACACGTGGTGTGCGGTTGTGAGGCCGGTTGGATGTACTGCCATATTCTCTGAAACGCCTTTGGAGACGGCTTATGGTGGAGAAATTAACATTCAATGCCCGAGCAACAGATCTGGTTGACATTCCTGCTGTCAGCATGCCAATTGCAAGCTCCCTCAATGCTTGCGCCATTTTTGGCATTTTGCTGTGAGACAAAACTGCACATTTAAGAGTGGCCTTTTATTGTGGGCAGTATAAGGTACACCTGTGCACTAATCATGGTGGCTGATGAGCATCTTGTGTGGCACACCTGTGAGGTGGGATGGATTGTCTCAGCAAAACAAAAGTGCTCACTATCACACATTTAGACTGATTTGTGAACAATGTTTGAGAGAAATGGTAATATTGTGTATCTCAAATGAATTTTAGACCTTTGAGTCCATCTCATGACAAATGGGAGCAAAAACAAAAGTGTTGCGTTTATATTCTTGTTGAGTGTACATTCTTCTCACAATGAGAACGGTTTGCAAAGTAAACTCAATTCAGTGTAGCTATGTGTAAATTCTGTGACCGCACCTGCAAAATCCCACAAAAGTAAAGACTCCTACCGTGTGAATAAGTGATCATTAACAAAACAGCACTAGAGCGTACGCCTTGCACAGCCTAGCTGATAAAACATATTATGACAATAGGCTGGCTACATGTCACAACTAATCCTATAAACCAGTTATTAATCAGCCTGTGCTGTGATGACATGCTGTTGCCAGCGCTCTATCAGAATAAACAGAAGTGCACAACCCGTGAAAAAAATGGATTTCGTGTTGGGGACACTATATCATTTATGTTCACTTTGGTCCTAGAAGTTCTGAGTTTATATCCCACAGGAAATTTTTGGCAAAGTTGCGAATTGAGTAACGACTATTTTTTTTTTTTTTGCTTAATTTTCAATGATATACTGCGCTGTACAGTTGCAAGATAATAAACATTGTCTCACTGGGCAAATACTTCTATACCTCATTTCATCACATTCACAAAAACGCCAGTCTTCAGTTTCATTCAGTGCTCTTTCGATATCTCTTGAGGGAACCCACACAACTGGCAAGCTTAACAATATTCCCGCACGAGTAATTTGAGTGATAATCAGCAATTCTTGGTGTGCAACCATGTGAAAAATTAGTTAAGAGGAAGCATCCATCGCCTATGTTGGATGATATACAAATCTACAATGCCGTCTTCAGTGGCGGCTGGTGAACTGGCGATAAGGGAGGCTGAAACCCATCCCTTAAAAATAATGATTGGTCATGACCTGTTTTTAATCATTCATTTAAATGACCATTTCAGAGACCCCCAAAACTCTAAACATTATCAAGTGTGGCCAGTTTTTATGAATAATACCTACCTGTTAACTCTCATGCATTCGCCGTCAGTTTTTGTGGCATATTTCCGTTCCCCTGCTGTAGTCAGCAATTACTCAATCAACTCGTAAGTAAGAGATTCTTGTGCGGAACTAGGTCCTCGTGAATGAAGGTATATCATTTTCACATACAATTATGACTCCAAACTTCTTAGGCTTTTCTTTACTTCTTTACTTTTCATTATTGCTTAAATTTAAACGAAATAAGATCACATGAAACGTCTTTCTTCCAATGATCTTGTTTCATTGGAAATAAGCGCATAGCGCTAACAATGTGAACCATCCCGTTCTACAACAGTGGGGGGCACAGAATTGGGTATTGGAAGCACCGTGAAGACCCAAAATCAATAATTGTGGTTATCATCCACCATGGTGGACTTCGGGTTTGCTAAATATGCGTGACGTTACGTGCACACGAAGAATACGAGGTTCAGCTTTATAAAGGAGAGAAAAATAAGTTATAGCACTTCAAATCAAAATCTGGGCCTTTATTCTCTCTGCAAAGAACTCGCACAAACAATGGAAAAGCTATGCTGTGTGAAGTTGCATTTTACACACGGACCTTGTGCGCACTTTCCTGTGCTCAGTTTGATTATTTTCTTTCTAACTGCTTCATCAGGAGACAACATCAGATATGAGGGGCTCCTTGACTGTGTTTTCCCAAAATGGCTAAATCTGCCCCGTATATCAGTGGCGGCTGGTGAACTAGCGATAGGGGAGGCTGAAACCCATCCCTTGAAAATAATTCAATCAACGCATGTGAAAGAGATTCTCGCACGGAATTGAAGTCATTGTGCATGGAGGTTTATAAGTTTCACCCGCATTATGACTGTGGACTTTACTCGGGTTGGAAGAGATGCGTGTGTTTCATGATCATTCAAACTGTTTAAATGAAATAAGATCACTGGAAGCAATGGAATTGCATAAAGAAGTTTCAAATGATCTTATTTCATTCAAACTATTTAAACGATAATGAAACACATGCATTGCTTCCAACCCCTGAGTAAAGAAAAGCATGAGAAGTCTGGAGTCATAACATGGGTGAAAGTGCTCAACCTCTTGCACAAGGACTTCAATTCCGTGTAAGAATATCTTACACGTGTTGATAGAATAATAGCTGACTACAGCAGGGGAACGTAAATATACCACTAAAACTCACGTGGAATGCGAGTTGAGAGGTGTGCGTTATTAATGAAAACTGACCACACCTGGTAATGTTGAGAGTTTACAGAGCTTTTGTAATGGTAATTTAAATGAATGATTGAAAACAGGTCATGACCAATCATTATTTTCAAGGGATAGGATTGAGCCTCCCCTATCGCCACTAGTTCATCAGCCGCCACTGATGTGTGTGTGTCTGTGTGTGTATATATATATATATATATATAGCATCAGTCAAACGTTTGGACGTATCCACATTTTTCTTTCAATACCTGAAATAAAGAAACAATCACCCCTCATCTTGAAAAAAAATCTGAATTCCTCAATCAATCAAATTAACCAGCATTTTTTATCATAATTTCCGAGCATGTTCATATTTGTTTTTCGGTAACACTTTAGATTAAGTATTGCTCATAAAGGCTTCATACAGCATTTATAATGCCTTCATGAATGAGACATACGACTTCATAAATCATACATAAGCAAATGTCATGCTGTGTGAAGGGTGAAATAAAACTGTCACAACTGTCATCACATTCTGAATAAGACAGTCACTCAGCTAACAATGTCACCCTTTATTGCATCTAGCCACTAGCTAAGTGACATTGTCAGTTATCACATCTGGCATCACATACTGAATAAGGATGTGTTATTTCACCCTTTACAAAGCATGACATTTGCTTACGTATGATTTATGAAGTGGTTATGTCTCATGTATGAAGGCAATATATATATGCTGTATAAAGCCTTTATGAGCAACATTTCATCTAAAGTGTGACCTGTTTTTCTTTTGCTAGGGCAGTTATATGGCTATAATGAGTTTGCAGCTGAGTTTGCAGGAGGTCTTAAGTTCCCAAAGATGTGCGCACCAGTTATTATTTGCTTTTCATTGACCTTTTTGCCTAGTAAGTCCAAAAATAGCTTGATTTCAATTTGGGTGTTGGAAAATGGAAGGGGCATGTTATTTGTTTACTTTGAAAAATATGGCTTCTTTGAGAATTCCCAATTTTTGGACAGTATTCAAACAAGAAAACTGTTCTCTCTTAACTTTTGAATGTTTACCTCTGACAAGATTCTTTTTGAGATTATATAGAGAAGTTAAACCTTCTAAACATCTTTACAAACAGAGTGCTATGATATTAGCTAAGAGTGACTAAACTTTTGACTGGTACTATATATATACAAAATAATGATACAATCTATTTAGTGTCAATTTCAAATTTTGCGCCGCCATGACAGTTCACCAATTATGCGAGGTCTCCAATTTGGTACGTGATTTTGATCGTTGAATACTGAATAAAGTTATAAGGGCACCCGGCGTGATTTTAGAGTCAAAACAAAACTTAGGTCCTCTGCTACAACTAATGTAACAATGATTTTGATTGAGTTGAATCACACAAGGTAGAGGGTCCCATATGGCACACTGGGGATTGTTATGCAGTCACGCCCGAGTGTCATATGGCACTCTAAGGATTTAAAGGGTTAAGGTGAGGATGGGGTTTTTAAAATAGGGTGAAACCTCTTTTGATGTTAGACCTGTTTCAGATGAAACGGGTGAAATGTAGCAAAGGTAGCTTCTGAAGCTCTGAGGCATTATGATCTAGATCTGACAAATATCTTTGTTTGGTGCCCAATACCTCCAAGTCAGAACTCTATTTGCTGTAAGCCTATTAGACATCACTCAACATTAATGCCACTGGTTGAATTTTATTTTGATAGCTGCGCAATACAACTAAATGGCAAAAAAATCCAGTTTGATCTGCACTAATATGATTGGAAACATTTTTCAAAGTTTCATTTACATAGATGTGCAGCCTATGTATGATTGAAGTACCTTGCTTGAGATATCTTCTGCCTGGCTACCTATGATTAGAAAGACAACATGCAGTAACATTCGGGGGTGCTGCTCGCCAGTGGCTTTTAAAACTGGATTGAAGAAGACAGAAGAACTTCATTACCAACTTTACACAACTTCTGCCACTGTGTCCGCAGAGTAATCATGAGATGACAGCAAGCAATGTTAACAGTACATTTGATTTGCCTCTGATTTTACTAGTAATGGAGGAAATTATCAGGGCGGTGATTGCGAATGTAAAATGGGGGTGCTACAGTGGACGCTTTCTGTCTGACAACAGATCCCTGATTAATTATCTTGCTCTGGAGCTCTGCCACCTAAAAAGGCACGAAAAGCAATAAGTTTGTGTTTTTGTCATTATTTCCAAAGATGTGCACTAAGTCATAATGTAAATTTAGAATAAAACTACTTCTTTGGCATTCATCATTTGTTCATTTAAACAGAATCATTTTGAGCCCTCTTTGCCCATTCATGAAAAAAAAAACCTCTTAACTTACAGTAGCTTGCATTCGTTCAAAAAACATATCCTTTTGGATAAATGACTGCGCTGGTTGAGGATTTAAAATGATTAAGGGGGGCCGTCTCACCAATCCTAACCGTTGCTACATTGAGCTCAAAGAACACATGGCAGAGTTTTGCACATTCAGGTTAAGCTAAGCATTTATCAGACCGAAACAGTGGGCAATGTGGTGTCATTCATTTTCATCTTCACAGGGTGGACTATAGTCACATAACACCAATATCCAGAAGGTGAATGAGAGGCACTGAGTTTTCCAGAAAATAAAAAAAAACATCATGCACTTAAATTCTGAACACACTCAGTGCTATTTAATCTGCCTAGAATGAGAAAAATAGCAGCAAAGTTGCAGCTCATGCCATAATATATCCTATTCCCTCCCATGAATTTAAGTAATGAACTTAAAGCCCCATTTCATGGGGCTTCAGTCAGACAAGACAATGAACCTCATAAGTCCTGGGACAAAGAAATTTTGTTTGGCTCTGCACTCCTGTCTGCTGAGCTAATTTTTATTAGCTTCTGTTAAAGGGTATTTTCATACATTTTGGTTTCGCCATGCTGGGATCATAGCAGCTTTGCACTTTTCACTCTGTTTTGGAGTATTATAACATATGAGCCAAATGGCTCTGCAGGTGTTTCAGGTTAGTCTCGCATCTTCGATCAGGTCCATACACTGTTACAAACTGGCACCTTTTTTGCCAATTATTTTAACTGGCACCTTTTTTTTGCCAGTAATTTTAACTAAATTAAATCCACACAAGGAAACAATGTGTTAATGGAACTGCTAAGTTTAGTCCATTTATAACAGCGAAACTGCAGGTATAATGGAGCTTTCAGTATTCAACCTTAATTCTTAGCTTTTGGTTGCCTGTGGGATTTTTTTGGTTATTCTTTTTATCAATTTGAGGGGAGGAGTTGTGCCTGTTAAAGTAAAAAAAAAATTATCATAAAAAATTAGTCCAAGACATGGGAGAAACCTGAGGCGTACAATAATCATCAGATGTAACTTAATTTAGAAGGACTGCACCAGTGAGCACAGTAATCACAATGGGTCCATTAAGCCAAAGAGGATACTGAAGCGGAAAAGCTATGTCACTGAAAAAGGTCTGATTGGCCAAGACAGATCATGTGAGAAAGTATGGCTTGGTACACTGTTATAAACTTGCACCTTTTTTGCCATTTATTTTAACTGTAATCTTACAACAGAGTTCCATGAATGTTAAAGGGGAAATCATGGATAATGCATAATACTGTTTTCAATATTAGTGGTTGTGCTGTCACGACCATTACTTCTGTAGCTATGGTTAGCTGAGCACATCTAAGAAAGCCATAAAGATGTAGCAGCACTAGCTAGGTAGTTGCATCAGAAAATTTCAAAGTAAATTCAATATGAAACCGAAACAGAAAATTTCGCCCTGGAAAATCGGCGACAGCTAAAGTCTCATTTCTGAGATGATATACCTGATATCTGCTGACCATCTGAAATAGGCTGATAAGTAACAGAAGCAAACCGCTAATATTGAAGCAACCCCGCGTATTTCAGAAATTACTCAACACCATCTTGTGCAAGTAGCCAATTGGCCATATTGAACAGTCTTTTGTCATAAAATAATGGACTGAGACAATCACCCTATCCAACAAAATAACAGCGCATACCTCTGGGCGAAGGGCGACTTTTCGTCATAATCACGCAACCGTTGTAGCAGATGACAGCTAATTAGGGGGAATAAAACTTCATTTATCTTGTCTTTGAAAACAAAAATTCCTCATTTTTGAATTTTACAACATTTATTTACTAATTATGTCTGTATAAAACAGCATTATGGATTATCCTTGAGTTCCCCTTTAAGTGTAAACCACAGTTAAATGTGTGGAGGACTCTACTTACAGTTAAAATACCCAGGAAATAGCACATTAATTCAACTGTTAAATTCAGTCGGTTGATAACCATGTATCATAAAATATGGAGCCTCTAATTTATAGAAATGTAAAATATTTAAAAGAAGAAATTACTTCATCAGCCAAAAAAGTATGCAAACCATATGGTATATGGTGTATAACCATAAATACAAGCTCTGTGAAGCTTTTTAATGGCGCTTTTCCACTACATGGTGCCGGCTCTACTCTACTCTATTCTACTCGCCTTGGTACCGAGCACTTTTTGGAGGTTGCTTTTCCATTAGAGGATAATACTGCCTCTGTGGTACCTGATTGCCGTTGCGACGTAGCATGTTACTGCCACGATGGCATCCTCGGTTATATCAAGTTTATTTTTTTCCATTAATTTTGTTAAATATTTATGTGTTTAAATCAGGGGACATGCTCCACCGTCACCACTTTGCAAATCCGCAAATCGCAGGAGATGGCAGAGAATCAGAATTCATCAGTTTATGATGCGTCATCTCATCTGTGATAACATTAAGACAAAAAAGATTTGTCAACACCCGTAAAATTATTTTTCTGCACGATTTTCTTTAAACGGCGGTAGCATCACATAACTTTCTCAAGGAAAATTATTTAGGGGAACATAACTGGACACAATATTGTCACTTAATTTCACCACAAACAAGGTCACAGGCAAAGAGAAATGCACTTCATGAATGTAGGAGCTTTGGTGAACAAGCAAACCGTGTTTGAAAGGTAAGGCAACACACGGTATATTGAACAAGTTGCCTAAAACAATATAAGTCAATGATCATAATAACTACGCTAATCTTGAGGCTCTAACTCAAATGAGATGTCCCGAGGTAGAGTACGGAGTCGTCTTTCGTAGTGTTGATTCTCTCTGACCAATCAGTGGGCTGCAATTTTGTCATGTCACATTTTAGTACCTACTAGTAGCTGGTCGGCTGTTTTCAAAACCCCAGGAGAGCAGGTACCAGAAAAAGTGGTGCCAAATACTTTTTCCGAATGTAAAAGCAAAAAAGGCGAGTAGAGCCGGTACCGCATAGTGGAAAAGCGGCATAAGTACTGTTCTTGTTGAGACTAGAGATGCGCGGATGAGCTCTCACGCCACTCGAATCCATACATATGCTTAAATCACTCAAAATAATTTTTTCTCCGATATATATAGACCACCCAGCCACATGGACATCCAACTGCACCTCCAACATAAACTGCCTTGTATATTTCGTCATCGGTGTTTTCATTAATGATTTACTCTAATGATTAGAGATGGTGCCAGTCTTCACAACGAAGACACTGTTTCAGCTCTGATCCACGTGTCCTTTTCTGCTTTATTTTACCATGCAAAATTACCAGAAGCCAACTCAAGTCAGTCAAGGTGGTTGTTGAGGATCATATTTCAACACTTCTCATCATATTCATCTGTAAATCAATAATCGGTGACCATATTATGTAAGCAGCGGTTCACACACGCATAAGCAGTTGATTTCTGTAGCGGAGATGTGAAGGATCTAAGTGTTAATATCTGTACAGTTGATTTCATCAATATCTGTTCTGTAGAATCAATCATGATAAATATAACTGGAAACATAATAAGTTGAGCCATTTAAGTATCTATTTGCATCCTATCTTTTAAAAGCTTTTTTTTTTCATTTTTATGGGGACAATACCTCCACGTGCCAATATTTTCCAGAGAATTCTATTGCGAACATGCCAACCAATAGGGGAAGGGAAAGAGACATGAGAAAATCAGTGCAATGTAATTGGAAGGAGGTCCTTATAAAAAGACAGTTTGTAATGTTTGTATTTTGTGTTCTTTGCTTGCAAAGATTACTACGGACTTTAGGTCATTGTATCATCATGAGCTTGAAGTCTGATAATATTCTCAAGCTTCTGCCTCGCTCCAGTTATTTGAAGATGTGGGAACCTCAAAAAAACAAAAACATGTCTCAATGGGAGACCACAACAAGATGCAGAAAGTTTATCTTACACTGTCGTTACATGACTGACACGCTCACTTAATTGGAAGTCGAGCAATTCCAGTGAAATATGTCAACAAATAATCAAACTAATAAATAAATTACATTTGCCTAATGTAGGTACGTGAAAAATCGGTGTCCTTGCCTGACTGCTGCAAAGCACTTATCAGTGTGATCGTTGCCGCTGCATGTAATGGAAAACTACCCATTTGAAATTTGGCTTCTCTGATGCTGTTTTAGGCTGACTACGTAATTTGCATCCACGGCTTCTCCCTCATTATTGAATTTTTCCAATCGGTTGTCAACAAAGCTGTAATTCTAATTCTAATTCCAATGAAAAGAGGCCTGAAGTTCAAGCCTATATAATGTTGATTGGATCTCTGAGAAATATGAAACAAAGTCTTATTCAAAGTGGATATAGGAAAAAGAACAAACTGAGTTCTGAAAAAATGGTAGCTGCAGCATCCGACCAAATTCAACTGATTACTGTAAGCTTAAACCTTTGGTTTCAGTCGACAGAATGCATATTGTAGAACCTGAATATTTGATTTGGCTCACAATATATGTCAAAGATCATATTGTTGGAACACATGCCCATAACGCGGGTAAAATCTGAATGTTTTGGTGATCTGACACAATCCAGAGCAAGCAGTTAACTTTTATAATCCTACAGCCTGCCGGTGAGAGTGGCATCTTTTGCTCTGTTCACAGCAGGAAGCCGGAGCCACTACGTCCAGGCTGCCCAGTGTTCCTCAAAGTTGTATTACAGTCCCCATTGAAGTTTAAGCCCAGTTACATTAATCGGCTTAAAACAATCTAAATCTCTGTCAAATTCGTATTATGTTTACGTTCAATATCCTAGAAAGGAACCTCATATTTATTTATCACACTATTGGGCTATAATATTCCATTATAAGGCTTTTCCATGACAACTGCATCATATTAGCACATATTCATATCATGTTTGGTCTCTTTGTTCTCGGGGGAGTCCAAGGAGTTGAATGGAACATGTTTCATTTCCCTTGGAATTATGGTTCATCTTCTTTGTAAGATTCGTTCGGGCGACTATTCGTTCGTTCTCCTCTCTATGCAAATTAATCTTATCACCTAGGCCAGTAAAACTCTGATTCGGCCACCCTTTCCTCTACCTTGTTCGGAGGCGTGGTTTGGAATCTTTAAAGGTCCAAGATCCTAGGGGGGGCGCCCTTGGCTTCTTTTCCTGTCCTTTCTTTGTGAACATCTGAGGCGCGTAGGTAAGTGGGAGAAGTCACATGTCACCTTGTTCCGGAGCGAGGGGGCATTTGAGTTCTCCCTGACCACGTGGGGCGACTTTAGCTCCGCGTGGCCATTCATCTTTTCTAGGTATGAATATATTCTAAATCACTCTAAATTATGGGTAACTGGTAATTGGCTTAGCGTTGATTTGTTTGATCCAAGTTGTGCCTACCTGGTGAATAAATTATTGTTATTCCTTTTTCAGCTTGCGTGATTTTCCTTGATTTGTAACACTTGTATATTCTAGCCTTGTTGCGACCGGGACTTAAGGGGAAATTCCTACCAAGACATGTGTAGGTAACGATACTTCTAAGTTAGATTTGGGATTATGTTCTACCCCTTAAGGATTTATGGAATACCGGCTCTTAAGGTTTAGCTATTAAAGATACCCTTGGGCGTGCATTTTATTTGTATGCTGGTGTCTGGTTGATGTTTCTAAGGAGCCCTTGGGTACATGTATATAATCTGGGTTCTTGATACGTTCACGCTCAGTGCTATATTGTTTAAGCCTTGATGCTGCTATCAAGATAGTCTCATTTAACCAATGGAAGTATTGTCGAATTGATTCCAGGACAGTTGCGTTTAATTAACCCTGGGGACGTATTTACTGAGCAATGATGGTTTGCGCTGCCATATCTGATGGCAGATTTGTCTCGAAATCCACGCAGGTGTTCCCTAAATTATCAATTCTAATTCTAATTTGGAGTCAGATTTTTAACGAGGATATAGCTAAATTTTGTATTCTACTTGTTCTATGGAGTCAGATTAATCGTAACCATTGCGTTTTCATGCCTTGTCCTCGGATGGTGAAAATTATCCATTATATTGTGATTCACACCAGCCAGGAGAATGCTCTAATTAAAGTAAGACAAAGAGAACATGTGAGGCCTTCACCCCGGGCAATGTCCGTCGTTGGTGTTGCTTTGTTGGGGTTTTACAGCTGGTGACCCCGGCGTAAATAGTCTAATAATTATTTAAACTGTAATTTGTCGTTTCGAAAACCTGTGCATCTTGCGGCGTAATGGCTTGCGTATCATACTGGCGAAGCCGATAGTCGGGAGTGCATGGTTCTGTTTACAACGCGTTCCGAGGTGTTCTGCCTTCTGCTGGCTGGTGTGTGAATCTACATATCCGAGGTGATCCTGGTGTAAGCGGCCTGGCCAGCTCCATCCGAATTCAGTAAGTAATGTAGTGTTTTCTACTTCAGGATTCACCGCGTAAGAGACCGATGCTAAGGGATCGAGATATCCCCCATAGGCCTGGGACCGTAGAAACCAGACACATGTTTTAATTTTATCTTTTCGGGATCAGAATGTAAGTGTAAGTTGATGAAATGTGTGCATAAGCTACGTTGTTTTCTGTTGTCGGTATGGACTGCTGTGTCTCCAGAATCATTTGGGCCATTTCGTATTCTCGGGCTTTTAAGTAGAAGGTTCAATGGCAAGTTAGATGAGATTGGATTTCAGTGTGCAGTCGGAGTTTTCGGCATCCTTGGGTGGACGCGAATGTCTGTTGTTGCGAGGCACATGACCGTGTTCGTCTTAAACCCGTAGGTTGGTTGGTTGTATCGTACCTAGGCTGCGTGGTTGAGGGGGGCGCGCATTCAAAAATCAAAGAAGTTTACCTTTACTTTTAGTTTTAAAGAATCCCTTGAAACAAAGTAGGAAGAAACTAAAATCTGTTGCACAATTATTGCTCTTGATGTTTAATTCTTGAATGATTCATTACAAAAACCTTCCTTAAACGTACTTTTATTATTAATATCAAAAAAGTGAGACAAAGTGGGTTGATTTCCCCCTTGATTTCACACTGAAGATGAAAATAAATAGATGAACATAAAAGGATTATGAAAATACCTGCCATATAAATTTACATTTCACCACATGTATAAATTACATGTCAGTACTGTCTGGGACACTGGCTGCAAAATGGAGGCAGTGCCAGGACCGCAGGAGCTGCTCACAAATTAAGACGCTCGTCACCTGCTGCAGGTGCTTCAGACCCGTCAGTGGGAATGTTAGCTCCTACCTGTTGTTTTCTAAATCCGTGTCATTGTTCCGATTAATTATTTCATCATAAATAGGCTACGATATTCCATGTGGTTAAGCTGTTAGGCTATAGGCCTAAATGTTGAATCCGATTGTGTATTAATCAAAATAGATGTTTTTAATTGTTGTTTTGTCCTTCTGAATTGTTTAATTATTTCTTTACCCAAAAATATCGTTGTAGCTAAATGTTTACAATAAGGCTGCTTTCATTCTGGACGCGAACAAATTTTTCGCATGACAGATCACATTAAAAAGTCAATGCAAAGACGCGAATCTGCGCGAAACACGCGTATTTGCGTCTTTGCATTGAATTTGAATGCATGTTAATTATAGGCTATGCAATTCTATTGCCGAAATATTCATTAATGTATTATTAAACTAGTAAAAACGCAATGCTGGTGTTGTTTCGTTCTTCTGAGAATCACGGTAACATAGGTGCTCAGAGAGTCGGATTAGAATGCTTTGAACCGAATGGTCCAAACGGGCGTTCATGGTCATAAAATGGTAGTGATAAAATTCTTTCTCTTCTAGGGTTAAAACATAAAATTATTAATTAAAAAAAAGACTATCATTACTGGTGTGCCATAGCAACTGATCGAATACATAAGACTTATTAGTCAAGGCCTAAATATTGCTGATTTTTTTTAAAGAAAAATTAGGACTGACATGAAGGCAGTTCCTTACCTCGATCCGCTCACATGCTGACTCTGTCTTGTTGTGCATTGTTGTGGAGATTTTTTTGCTTTTGGCTGGTAGACCTACTCTGTTCTTGTTCTTGAATTCATCTTTTGTGTTTTGCTGATTTGGCATGGTCCTCGACTATAGATTTTCTAATGTGGTCTATTAGCCTACCACATTAAAGGGCTGAGAAAAAAAGAGCTTTCCGCCGTCCTCGTAACAGAAGGAAAACTGACTGGCCCTGTCCTTGGCTGTAATATAGGCAGTCTTGCCAACTGCTGGCTTGGGTCTCTCAAGAAATCGCTTCATTTTTAAACTTTCACACAGAATACGCCACGCAACCTGGGCAAAGAAGATAGATTTGTCGCCAACGATGCCTGGCGGTCAAGTTCACGCCAGAGTTCACGCCTGCGAGATGCGCGGCACTAACAGATGTCTGTGAGTTGACAAAATTGTGGTTTTGACCAGCTTGTGTCGGATGATTTTGGAATTCCGCGGTGAAGTGTGGATTCCGCGGAAAACGCCGCGATCGCGGAATCGCGAAATTCCCCGGGGACTGATTATAGTCTACTAACACAACTAACCATGTATATATATTCGATTAGTAAATTACTAATGAGCACTTTAGTTTAAGTTGGAAAGCTGCACCGCTACTGATAGACTAATTACCTCTCCGCAATTCCCCTGTTCTATTCTCCGCCCCTTGTCTATCGCTTTCCTATCCCTGAGCTTCAGCGAGAATCTCTCGCACGTGCTTAATCACTCTCCTGCGCTTGTTATCTGTGCACGTAGAACTCCTGGACCGGTGCTGTTTAAATGACATAGGCTGTTTGTGTGATTCCTGTTCATATTTTCTCTCTCGCCAATTTTCGTGGTTAGGGTTTCCCTCATGTGATTCTCCCGATGTAATTAGCCTCATTCCCCACAGCTGATCTCTGTATAGCATATGTCCTTTCCTGTGTGTATATTAGGAGTCTTTCCACTCACAGCTCTTTTCAGAACGTTGATCAATATTTCTTCGTGCAGAGCGCCTCGTATGCCATTGATTATTGTCTCGCTTCTACTGGATAGTCCAACCTTGATTCTTGCCATTGCCCTTTTTGTACTGTTTTTGTCTTTCTGGATTTCGACCTATTTTTGTATGACCACGTGTTTTGTGTTTGGATGCCCTGTGTATGACCATTGGCTTTGCCCATCGACTACGACTTTTTGTCCATCTGTCTTACTGGTTCTGACCCCGGCCTGTCTAGTCGATACTGTTTTTGGATTTCGTATCGTGGCTTGGCAATTCCTGTGTTTTCTGGCTTTGACTCGGACCCCATTAAAGGCATACGTTTTTTAGATTTCTGTCTCTCGCGTGTGGCTCCTGAACTGTATGTCACATGTGCTTTTGGAACTCTATTGTTGGCAATACCAAGAATTTCTTTGGTAGTATCTATGCTGTCAAGCTAGACGGAGCCAAAGTTGGAGGAAAAGTCAAAATGGACTTCATGGATTTCATAGCAGATTGTGCCTGTGTTTAGGTGGCATTATTTTGTTTACTCAGCAAGATTGCGATCTGAAACTCTCTGGTTACATAGTCCCTTTGGAGTACATGACAGGATTAGTACAATTTCAATGGTAGTATTTTCAGTGTAGATGATTTCAAACATCAAATGTCGGAAAAATTTGCCTCCTGGGGGCACTGTACGCTAAATGCAAGTACTGGCCATCCCCAGCAATGTACCAAAGAAATTGTTTTTGAATTGTGATCCCCACAGCTAGTTTTCTCTGAAAATGAAGAGTTTAGCTTGGTACTATGCAGGGTGGATAGCTATCTGACCAAAGTTGGTGCACTAAAGAGCTAATGTTCTGCCAGCCTAACATTCCTTCTTCCCAGACATAGACCATAGTTCTGTCTTTTCACATATATAAAGTATATGCACAGTTATACATAAAATTTGTAATCTCTTCAGTATAACACTGTGTTGGTTGTAAATTGGAAAAGAATGTTGGAAGTGATTGTTGCATTGTATCAAATGAAAGAATTTTACCAGTAGTCAGTACAGTGTACAGTTTTGTGGTGTTGGTGAGTTTCAGAAACAAACACATCCTCGGCATTTTTGCATTACTATTAGAATCGGAGAGAAGGCTTCAGTGTTAATTCTAGGATTTCCGTAAGGTATGGTGCTTGGATATGAAAAAGGGCACAGCAGTCGTGTCTAGTGAGTGATTGTCCTGATAGTGGGCACAGAAATCCTTGCAAGCAAGCAGCACCCTGCCAAGAAAAGGGCAGTTCATTTGTAGTGGAAACTTGCATGCCGTCATTCCTAACACCTGTCCATGATGCCCGGCTTAGGAGATGCCTGATGAATGGGAGGGCGGGATTTCTTTTACAGATTTCCCATTTCCGTGCATACCAAGCCATGGGTGTTCACGCAACTATTACGGCGTATAGGCCGCAGCCCGCTATTTAATTCAGAGATAGAGAAGCTCACTATCAACGGCCTGTAAACAGGCCTGTAGAGGCCAACGGATAGAGTCAGTCACATGCTGTGTTGACATCATTTCACTTTGGATAACAAGGAAAGTATAAAACAGTTTTAACTTTTGTACTCTACATTATGTCTTCATGTACACAATTGTGTGACAAAGATTTTTTTTTTAATAGTTCAATTATGGACTGTTTTTTTGTGTAAGTGTACATATACTGTTGACACGTCTGCGTCCGTACTTATGGTGGTACACCTTTTACATAAGTTCTTTTTTGGCATTTAACGCTGTACTTTTTTGACTGCGCTGTACCTGTACTTGATAATAGCCCATGTATTGTGCGTTTGTAATGCTCACAGTCATCACCAGTTTACAACCAAACAAGCTTTATACTAAAGGGATTACACATTTTATGTTTAACTTTGTATGCGCATCATATATTCTAAAAGACAGAACTTTAGTATATGTCTGGGAATATGGAATGTTAGGTTGGCAGAACATTAGCTCTTTAGAGCTCCACCTTCAGTCAGAAAGCTATCTACCCAGCATAGTACCAAACGATGCATTTGAGAAAACTAGGTGTGCGTATCACAATTTAAAAAATTTCTTTGGTACATTGCTGGGGATGGCCAGTACTTGCATCCAGCATACAGTGCCCCCTGAAGGCAAATTTTTCTGACTTCTGATATTTAAAATCATCAACAATGACAATACTACTGCTGAAATTTGACTAATTCTGTAATATATCCCAAAGGGACTATGTATCTAGAGTATTTCAGGTCTCTATCTTGATGGGTGAACTAATGCCACCTAATCACCGGTACAACCTGCTATGAAATGGTCCATTTTGAGTTTTCCTCCGACTTTGGCTCCATTTAGCTTGACAGTGTAGACACTACCAAAGAAATGCTTGACATTCCCGAAAATAGACTTCCAAAAGCAGAACAAACGGCATTTATCACCATGGACCATATCTGGGTTACTGAGAACATATACAGCAAACATGCACCAAAATCAATTTCCACCATTGTTATGGCCATCCATTGCTCTAACCCAGCAAGATACCCAGGGAATATTAACTTAAAACTATAGTTTTTTTGTGAGTAAACACATAATAAAGCATTCTTGATTGGTATATATCTGGGATATTACAGTATTTTATTTCCATTCCCATTTTCGATTTCTACTGTGATTTCTCAAATAATTCCGGCTCAGTAACATATACTGAGTACAAATGAAAACGCACCACTCACGAAATCTGGAATAGCACCACCGATTGATATGTGAGGTACATACATATGATGCATTTGAGATAATGAATGATTTAAGAAGACGTGTAAACATCATTCGATTTCATTCACGATAATGTTAATGCGCGAGAGAGGTTTAACTGGTGTAGGGGTCAACAGGAAAGTCAATAACGGGTGTGACCACCATTTGCATTGACACATGCGGTGCATCGTCGTCGCATGGAGTTGATCAGTCTCTGGATAGTGTTCTGAGGGATAGCATTCCACTCCTGAACATGGGCAACCTCAAGTTCTCGGATGTTGTCCATCTGGCGTCAACGTGAAAGATGTCGTCCAATTTCATCCCATAAGTGCTCGATAGGGGAGAGGTCGGGTGACAGAGCTGGCCACTGAAGCACGGGGATGTTTTGCTGTGCAAGGTACTGCATGGACACCCTTGCAGTGTGTGCCCTAGTGTTGTCCTGTTGGAACGTGTGGACATCGTGGTGCTGGTTGAAGAACGGCACAACATGGTTCTGCAGCACCTGGTCCCGGTAGTAGACACCGTTCACCCTTCCTCTGCAGATATGGAGAGGGGTTCTGTGACGGTAGCTTATTCCACCCCACACCATAACGCTGCCACCACCCCAACTGTCCGTTTGAACGACACAATCGGCGTTATAATGTTCACCACCTCTCCGCCAAACAGGTATACGGCCATCTGCGTTCCTTAACTGAAATCGTGACTCGTCAGAAAAGATGACAACGTGCCATTGTCGTAGTCGCCAATTCAGGTGCCTGTATGCCCACAGTACACGCTGGTTTCAGTGACGATCCGTCAATATGGGGCTGAAATAAGGACGTTGTGCATGCAGGCCTGCAGCTCGCAGACGGTTCCGTACGGTGTTGGGGTGAATTAACCCACGTCGTCCTTGGACTTGAGCAGCCGTTCTTGTCGCTGGTAGTGTTCGGTCTCGGACATGATCCCGTACGATCTGACGGTCCTGACGTGCCGTTGTCACACGTTGTTGACCTGGTCGAGGACGGTCCTGAGTGTTCCCCGTTTGCAGAAACCTTTGATGGAGTCTTGCGATCGTTGTGTGTGCGCAGTGTAGTCGTCTGGCAATTTCCCTGGTGCTGGCACCAATTTGAAGCATGCCTATGGCACGTTCCCATTCAGGGGCTGTAAGTCGCGGCATAGTGTCGACGTTTCACAAGTGTCAGTGAAGAAGTGAAATTTTATTCGGATTCACATGCTTTTTAAAGCAATATGTGCACAAATTCAGAGTGAAATTCATTTTTCCCGTGTTGTGCGTGCAAGATGTTGCGTTTTTGTAAAAAATTGCCTAGCGTTACATTTAACTTGAAATTCTCGCATTTCTTGCACCTGGCATGTCGGGTGACGTCACTGTAGTGTTGTTGTTGTATAAAAATTATATTGAAGTTCATTTGAACTTAAATATTGATTTTTTTCAAGTGGTGCGTTTTCATTTGTACTCAGTATAGTTACCCAGCTTGGCGCTGATGTGATGCTATCTTGTCTATCCAGATTTGAAGTGTGAAAGGTAATGATTAAAGTAAAACACATCTGGTACTGTGCACCCTTGAGTCATAATAATTGATGTAAATTGTGGTGTCAAAAGCAAAACTAAGTGGTGCCACCGGCAGACTTCTTGCGATACGGACCTAAAAATTTGGCTTTTTCTGTGAGTCTACCACATTTACCAATCTGCTAAGTTTCATTCCATTCCAGGGGGGTCAATTCCTCAACTTCTTCAAAAATTGATGTTTTCATATGGAATGGCTCTTAATTGAACTCAGGGGGCTCTAAATTCTTGGCACAGAGTAAGGTGGCGTAGCGTGGTGCTGCCCACGCAGTGGTAATTTCATCCAGTGCAGCCCGCGCAATGGTCATATTGTGCGGTACAACACTGTGCGCAGCCACTTTGGCAATTTGGTTGAAGGACGTGCGCCAAGATGGGTGTGGCAGCGTAGTAAGGGGAGGTGTCATATTCATCAAGAGGCAGTGACAATTTCGTAGACAAAGTCTCCGCTGAAGTTGCCCAGAAAGCTCGCTAAATCCAACCTTGTTTACTTTCTGTGCAGTGGAAACTTGGCTGACTGGTGCACAGTGCGCAGACGTCACCGAAACATCACCAGAATGTCAGGCACATTTCAATGCAATAAATAATTACAGCAACCACTATTTAATGTGACTATCTGAATCAGGACATAAATTATAGTATCAATATCAATTATCCTGATGTCAGATTTAAGGCAGTTGGCACGCGTAATGTAAACTCGACCTGACTTCATCAACGCAACTGAATCAATGATGCAAAAAGGCGCTTGCACACTGGACGCGAAATGAATTTTTCGCACAACTTATTATAGTCAAAGTCAATGCAAAGACGCCAATACACGCGTCTGTTTATACGTTTGTTTTCTTCTGTTGAAGATAGACGACAGTCTTAATTCGGTGTCTCTTTTGAAAATTAGTCAGATGGATCGAACAGATTCACGCTTTATTTCCTTATTTCCACATCAGAGATAAAATAGTGCTTGTAGTCAGTGACCTTCAATGTCCATTGACATTGTAAATTAAATATTGCATGCACGATCAAGACTGTCTGACGCGAAATGCAAAATACTTCATGTCCAGTATTGATATGAGAACAGATTTATAACAAAATAAAGAATAAAAATATATCATCTACAAATAGAACATCCAAAAAGGATGGTCCGCAAATAAAGAAATCGAAGTGTTCATTGGATGTTTCTTTTTATTCTTTATTTTGTTACAAATCTCTTCTAATTGTCCTCTTTTTTTTTTGGCCGTCGGACACGGAGTATTTTGGATTTTATGTTCGACAGGCATTGCACATTGTCCCGCGCCAATGTGGACTCACTTTAGCACAGCTTAAACAGAAACATTGATTGAAATTCTCGGTACTCATCTTGAAGAACTGAGCCCTCTTATCAAAACATTCACATTTAATATCTATTCAGTTAATTTTAAGTAATTAAAAACAATAAACGACTGTCAAACACGGAGTTATATTGAAACCATCCGACTGTCGGACACAGAGATATATTAACACCCTGTCCGACTTTTGGACACGTAGACACTGCGTTCAACGCAGCAACGCAATCTGCTGTGTGAAAAATTTGTTTCGCGTCCAGTGTGCAAGTGGCTTGATACTACTTTTATTGTCTTTTCTAGTGTGGGAAGGGAATACAGCCTGATTGCTATGATCTTTTTCTGAGTTAAGATCACATATTGAAAATAAATGTGTAACGTGTCTTGAATTGTTGTCCATGCATGTTAATCCCAAAATTATTAGCAGCAACAGGGTGTAATAAAAGGAACACACTATCCATCGTTTCTCCTCCTAATGATGCAGGCAGAAGAAATAAATGAGCAACTGTCGTATTTCATTCCAGCTTCATAAGTTTGAATGATCTGACGTAATTGCGTTTTGAAATTCCATTCAAGTTCGCTAATGGTTACAATTTGAGAATGCCTCATTTTCATAATGCTTAATATAGATGTTGTTGGGTTTTACGAAATGAACCAATTGCGAAAACCAGTAGAATACAAAAAGGAGGCTTTATTTCTGAAGGGGGAAACCCCCTAACAGAGCTGGCAACAGTACAATGTCCGCAATCCAAAATCAGAGTCCAATGGGCGAAATCCAGAGTCATACACAGGGCACCAATCACAAAATCGCAGTCAGACAAAAGAGGTCGAAAAACAAGAATGGGGCAAAAGTACAGGGAATCAGCAAAACTCCCTGTCTAGGGCGGTCCAGTCAGAAAGATAAATCACTATGAATCAAGGCAAGAGAAGCCCGATCACCCGAATGACTGGCACGCAAGACAAGGGACCGTGAGCAAGGATACACACCTGACAAGACAGGGAGACAAAATACAAAGCATGGCAATGAAAGCATGGCAAGGAAAATAAACATGGCTATGAAAACAAAACATGGCATAGAGACTAGATAAACTAAAACATGAAAATAATGAAACAAGAAAACCTAATAACCAATAACACAATACATAATCCAAGAATGGTCAGTCGAAGCCAGAGGTCACTAAACACAAGAATCCATCGTGACACAAGGCCAGGCACAGAACTTAAACTAGATATGAACATACAAATTGGACGTGGCATGGGAAAGACAGAAAATGCAGGATCACAACAGATGTAAGCAGTTCAGAAAACATGCCTGAAGCAACAAAGTAAAATGCAACATTAACGCATCATGCAGATATAGGACAGAGGCTTCTTTATTTCAACATTTGAAAGGTGAGTAGAGGAGCTCATTTGATTGGTGAAGATTTGACTCGGCTATGTTAAACCCACTCATGCCTTCTCTCCTCCCTCTTTGCCCATGCAATTTTTCATGTGGTTTTTTTGTAAGGGATGGCAACTCTGGAGTGGAAGAGGTTAATATTAGGGTTGATTTTGGGGTTTCACGGTATGGAAATGACGCTTTGGTGCCTATAGGTGTAGAGAAACAAATGTGTTTATATGTCTGTGTATGAGTTTGTGATGTGTGATTGTGATTGTGTGTGTGTGAGTATGCATTCATATGTGAGCGCGGGAGTGCATGCATGCATATTTCTTTTTTTCCACATTGTTCCTATCAAGGAAAAGGAGGTACAAGAGTGCTAAGAGGCTTTGAAGGTGTTCTGGGTTGTGGAAAATGCATTTCTCAGGAGATAACTATCCTTAGGGGTGCATGCACCTGCCTCAAGGTAGCCTTTGAGAGGGACGTATCTAAGAAACTCTGTTGTCTGTTGGCTCAGATGAACCTTGATTCAGGTTATTCTCCTGGATGATTAAGATGCCTGCTAGGCATCATGGAGCAGAGGGAGAGGAAAGAGAGGAGAGTGAAGTGTGTGTGTGTGTGTGTGTGTGTGTGTGTGTGTGCATGTTTGTGAATATGAGAGAGTGTTTTTGTGTCTGAGTGTATGTTTGGGGGAGTTGGCTGGCTTCTTGCCAAAGCCTTGCTTGTTTATTTTATTTTTCATATCTCGATACCATGGGCTAAGCCTTACCTGAGCTGACAGATTATTTTAGCTTGAACAGGGGTGGCAACAAGGGCCGTATCTGTCCCTGGTTTTCAAACCAACTTCTGACCTTTAATTAGCTGATAATCTAAATTAGCAAAACCATTTATAAAATCGGACATTTATGGTGCATTTGTTTAAATTATCATGAATGACCACCAAAGCCTGTTTTTGTCTCCAAACATAAAACATTTTTGTTTGATCAAATCGTTTCACAAATCCGTATTTATGTATGCAACCAATTTACTCAGTTAGTCAGGGTAATTGATGGAAACAAAAACCTGCATACACACCGGCCCTCCAGGACCGGAATCACCCACCCCAGAGCTAGAATGTTGTTAACCACAAAAAATAATGGTTAATATACATCAACACCAAATGGGAATCAAGCAGTGAATCCCTGTGTCTCAACAGTGATGATGTGAGAGTTTTGAAGCTCTCTTGAACATTACAAAATGCAACAGTAAGAGCACTTGGGCTGAGAAGAGTCATAACATGTAATTCTATGAATTTTGGTGTTTAAATCATTTGGAATATTCCAAAAAGTAATATTTGTCTGAACTCAGCAAATAACATGGTTTCTGTTGTTTTCAGCAATGTGCAAGATGTTGTGTGCTTTTTAGATGTACCACAGAATGACTTACAGTCGTGCTCAAAGGTTTGCATACCCTAACTGAATTTGTGAAATGTTGCGATTTATTTTCAAAATATGCCTCAGCATGTAAAAAGCTTTCATTTCAGGATGGTGATCATGTGAAGCCATTAATCATCACATAAGTGTTTGGCTCCTTGTAAAATCATAAAGATAACTGAAATCACCCAAACAGCCTTGATCATAAGTTTGCATACCCAATGTTCGACCTTGTTATACAGACACAAGGTGACACACTCAGGTTTAAATAGCTGCTTAGGGTTCCATACCTGTGGTTTTTAAAATTGGAAATAGTGTCTCAGTATAGCAGTGTCGCTTCGTGAACTGGGAACAGGGGAAGCTCAATCAATCCCTTAAAGGAACAGTCCACCGTAATTTCATAATGAAATATGTTTTTCTATGAAATGAAACGAGATGATACGTACCTCTCCGAGCTTTGAGCGACCACCCAGTCAGCCAGACGGGCTGCCACTCCTGTTAGCATTTGTACCTAGACTCATTGTGGTCAACGGTATTTTTCGGGGCTGTAGTTAGATGCGACCAAAGTCTTCCACGTTTTTCCTGTTTACAAAGGTTTATATGACCAGTGACATGAGTTCGGGTTTGGGTAAGCAAATCCAAAAGTGGCTTTTTCTATGCTGTGGGAAGTGTGTACTATAATGACGGGCGTAGTAACACCTTCTGCGCGCTTCGACCGCGCATTGATACCTTCACTTCTGATTTCTTTTCTCTCCCACGACCCCCCCCTACTTCCGTAAATACAACCAACGTGACTGCACTGCGCTACTAGGTACACAGTCAGGAAGCCAGAGCTTGCAGAAAATTATTAGTAAGGGATAATTAACGAGAAGGTGTGCATTCCACGGTTTTAATGCACGACGCAGAGTTCGCGTCGAGTGGTTGCCACCGCGAAGAGCATTAAAACCGTGGAATGCTCACCTTCGAGTTGATTATCCCGCTTATACCATAGTCATTTGCCAGCAATATCAAATCGCAGCATTAATCTGAAACGGAGATTATGCATAACCCAACATTATGCGCGATTATGCGGACTGGAGCTTACTTGCTACCCACAATTACAATGAACTTATTACGGTTTCCGCAGTCAGTGAGTTGAAATCAGTCTGCTGGCATAGCACGTAGCTAGCGAACTGTCAGCAGTTGCTGATACATGAAGTGGACACGTTAGCTTCATTTGTAACCGCACACAGTTACAATCGTTTAATGGATAAAGCCTGATTACTTCGCTGCTACAATATTTACGATCATTATCGCTTGAGTACGAGTCAGCGAGGTGAAATCAGTCTGCTGGCAAAGCACGTAGCTTGCGAACCTTCACTTCACTTCTTCACATACGATTCATCTTTGTCCGTTTCTTCTTCCCTCTCACGGTCCATTTCGGCTAGCTCCTCCTCGGTATATTCCGGTTCAAATAGATATGGGTCCGGCTCCGCCACAAGCCAGTCGTCGGCACCTATGTCCTCCATTTGAAAATGTTCCATAGTAGCACACTTGATTAATGTCTTTTATACCATGGTCTGGGTGAATGCTTTTTCTAATTTTTTGTAATTGGCTGGCAGCTGGCAGGTATGCATTAAAACCGTGGAACCACACAGGTAGTTCGGCCACGGTCGTTTCACCATTCGGAATTCATCCACTGCCCAACTTGTAACCATAGCAATGCTAGAGCTGGTATTTGACTGGGTACAACAGAAACCTAGCAGCTCATTTATTTCCACTAAATTTAGTGGCCTCATATAAGTGCTTCCTGCGGGGCGGTTAACAATGGGTACTCAAGCGATAATGACCGTAAATATTGTAGCAGTGAAGTAATCAGGCTTTATCCATGAAACGATAGTAACTGTGTACGGTTACAAATGAAGCTAACGTGTCCACTTCATGTATCAGCAACTGCTGACAGTTCGCTAGCTACGTGCTATGCCAGCAGACTGATTTCAGCTCGCTGACTGCGGAAACCGTCATAAGTTCATTGTAATTGTGGGTAGCAAGTAAGCTACAGTCCGCATAATCGCGCATAATGTTGGGTTATGCATAATCTCCGTTTCAGATTAATGCTGCGATTTGATATTGCTGGCAAATGACTATGGTATAAGCGGGATAATGAACTCAAAGGTGAGCATTCCATGGTTTTAAAGCTCTTCGCGGAGGCAACCACCCGACACGAACTCCGTGTCGTGCATTAAAACCGTGGAATGCACACCTTCTCGTTAATTATCCCTTACTTATAATTTTCTGCAAGCTCTGGCTTCCTGACTGTGTATCAAGTAGTGCAGTGAAGTCACGTTGGTTGTATTTACGGAAGTAGGGGGGGTCGTGGGAGAGAAAAGAAATCAGGAGTGAAGGTATCAATGCGCTGTCGAAGCGCGCAGAAGGTGTTACTACGCCTGTCATTATAGTACGCACTTCACACAGCATAGAAAAAGCCACTTTTGGATTTGCGTACCTGAACCCGAACTCATGTCACTGGTCATATAAACCTTTGTAAACAGGAAAAACGTGGAAGACATTGGTCGCATCTAACTACAGCCCCGAAAAATACCGTTGACCACAATGGTCCATGGTGAAGAATATACCATTCCCGCTGTAAAGCATGGTGGTGGCGCTCTGATGTTTTGTGGGTGTGTGAGCTCTAAAGGCCCAGGGAATCTCGTGAAAATTGATGGCAAGATAAATACAGCATGCCATCGGAAAATTCTGGCAGATCATTTGCATTCTTCATCACGAAAGCTGCGCATGGGACGCCCTTGGACTTTTCAGCATAACAATGATCCAAAACACAAGGTCAAATTGACTCTCCAGTATGGGGTAAGGTTACTGTCTAAGTTTTGTGCGTGTACACATACAAAAATCATGCACGCATTAAAAATGTGTGCGCGGTAGTCTATAGTTGTGCATAAATAAAACATTTGTAAACTCTTGTTTGAGTCAAATCACACATAGGGCTCTGATTTTGTAGATCAGGTGCAGGCGCGGCGAATGGGGGGTGCGCTGCGCCAACGGGGTGTGTCCAGGCGTATGTTGCAATTTCGTGCCTGGCGTAGCCTGCCGCAAGTAATCCTCTGTCCCGCTTCTGTCCCTCCTTCCACCGCAAGTTGGACTGGTTTTAGCTGTCCTAGCTCGCACGCTAATTTGGTGGGAGTGTTTGTAATCATGCTAGCTAACTATTAGCCAACGCGGATTTACTGGATTTACTCAATTTTGATATCACCGTTTCAAAGGTTTACTGGCACGTTCAGCACGCGATGGCAAGCATAGCTGAGTTCAATGATAACTCGCATGCCAGATGATACTTTCGTACAATACCCACAACAGAACACATAAACCAATGCCAACTAGCTAGAGAACAGAACAGACACATTCACAATTTGCTCATTCACATGACGTGATGTCGCAAATGAAATCCGTGAATTTGAGTTAGCCACTCGTCATTACTCAATTCAACCAACCGGCCGCTCAAACGTTGAGTGCGAGGAGTAAAACAACACCGCCAATAACTTTATCCTCGAATGGTGTCACGTAAAATAACCTATTGTTGTATATACACTCATTGGTTCAATTTCATGGCGCCAACATGGCAGACGATGCGGACACAGCAAGGAATCAGGTAATGTTAACCTCTTTTTACTTTGTTCTAACATGATATCCGCAAAATATGGGGATGTTTTAGTGCATCTGGAACTGGAAATCTTGTCAAGGTGGAAGGAATCATGAACAAAGAAAGATATGTGGAGATTTTGAAAGAAAACCTTAAGCAGTCAGCAGTAAAACTGGGTCTGGGTCATTGCTTCATCTTCCAGCATGACAACGATCCAAAACATACGTCTCTCTTGGTGAAGAACTATCTCCCGAACACCACAGTGAATGTAATTGAGTGGCCTGCGTAAAGCCCTGACTTAAATCCCATAGAAAATATGTGAGTTGACCTAAAGGAGAACATTCATGCCAGAAGGCCTTAATCTGCAGCAAACAACTGCAGGCTGTTATCCAGCAAAAAAAATACTGTTATGATTCTGCTCTGTTTGCCATGTTCTGTCTGTTCTCTGTTTTTCCTAACCCAGCCTTGGATTATGTATTGTGATTGGGTTACTTTGATTTATTCCTTTATTGTCTAGTTTAGTTTTTCCATGTTTTGCATTTTTCCATAGTTTCATTCCGGTCCATGTTTTTGTTCCTGCCATGCATTGCACTTTGTCTTCCCCTGACTGGTCTCTTGTCTTGTCGTTGCACACAGCCCCAGTATTGTGTGCCACTCTTTCAGGTGATTTAATGGTTTCTGGATTTCAACCATTCCTTCCAATCTTGTTTACTTCCGTCGCCTTGCTTTTTCTATATTACGAACCCATACTAACAGTTTGTTATTTTTGCTAGACTTACTAACACAAACTTACATTGTATATAATACTAACTTACTAACGCACACTAAGGGATTGTATAGCGGCACTTACTAATTGATTAACAAGCTCTCAGCACTCGCCCTGTTCTAATCTTCGCCTCTTGTCTCTCCCTAATCTTCTCCGCCGCGTTTCTGTGGATTCCCCACACCTGCTCACGCTGCCCTTTCTTTTATTATCTATGCACGTTAGAACTCCTTGACCGGAGCTGTATATCTGTCTATAGGATTGTCTCGTGATCCCTGTCCGCGTTTTGGCTGTTGCCTATTCCATGTGATTAGGTTCTCCCTCATGTTCCCACCTTTGTTATCAGTCTGACTTCCTCCACCTGAATTGTGTTAAGAATGTGACTTCCTGTGATTGTATATTAGGAGTCTCTTCACAGCACTTCCTTGTCAGAATGTTTCTCTTGTTTACCTGTGCTGCTATCTCTTCGCCTTGTACTCATAGTGTTACTCTTCTGACTGGACTGTCCGACTACTGATTTTTGGCTCTGCTCTTTGGTACTATTGTCTATATCTGTTTACAAATCCTTTTTGCGAGTGATCGTCAAATGAAGCCTCATGAATCACTGAGGCTTTACAGCCCATTGCTTCACCAAAAGGTTCAGTACTCGAGGCCTCAATGAAACTTTGAATGCTGCCATTTGCAAGGCAAAACAGCATATGACAGTCAATGAACCGTACCATGACCTGAGCGGAAATGGGAGTTGCATTATTTAGAAAACGAAATAACTGACACTCTCACGTCAGTGTCCAACAATGGGGAAAATAATATGTAACTCACTACCCCTCTCCAGTTGTTCTATACCTCTCTCCATCTTATACAAACGCCGACAACACCTACAGTTTGGCGCGAGATTCAAAGCGTATTTATGAGGAGGCGATACGTTGAACGAACCAATGACGTACTCTCCACAAGCCGAGGCCTCGTTTGTTGTCAGTCACATGATTTTTACTGTAGCAACGCAAGCCTCGAATCGGGGCTTCATCTGGCACACCCCTCTCTGCTCGACACAGGGTCCGGCGCCTCGCTTCACGTCTCCCGCACGTGTAACCTCTCAGCAAGTTCAGAACGCTGATTACAAAAAACAGAAAGTGAATTAGCAAATCCAGTCAACATCTCTTGTTGGCTGGCAATAGCCGTCTTGATCTCAACCACTGCTGACGTCTCCATTGTGGCTGGAGTGTGCTGTGATGGCGTTGGTGGTAAGACGCCAAGAGCAGTGGCCAGAAAAGAAAGTAAAATCCAGCAGCGTGCTGAGAGACTAAAACAAAAGGAAATCACAAGGCCTGCACCACCAACGGACCTGACGCCATCCATGGTAGCCAACAGGTGAGGTCAAACACAATACAAAAGAAAAGGGAGATAAACCAGATAAATCCCTTACTCACTAACACTATTACTGTTATGCAGCTAAGATCCTGCCAATACTCTGTCTTCTCAAATACCTTACCAGCTGAAGCGTCAAGCGCAATGTGACACTCCAGCAACACAAACGAGGAAGGACAGGAGCTTAAATAGAGTCCGGGCAACGCCCCCAATCAATGCCTGCTGGCTAAGGAATCCGACGGTGATCAAAACAATATCGTCCCGGACGAGAGTAACAAAAGGAGCTAACAAAGCTCCCAAACCATGACAAACCAGTTATTACATTCATCACCTACTACATAAGGTTATCATGTTTGATTAATCAGTTTGAGTAATTGCTAAATAAATTTAAAAAAATCTTATTTCAGCTTGTTACATGAGTGTTTGGTGGCTTCTTATACTCTGACAGGAAAATCAGTATCTTTAAGTTATGAGTAAAACTAGACATTTGAGGATGTCATCCTTATTTCTGTTGCAACATTTTATTTTAAAATAAATAATGGAATAGCTAATCATCTGGTCAATCAACTGAAAATACCTGTAGCAGCCATAATTTCTATACTCTTAAACACTGACACTAAAATGTAAAAATGCAACATTTCAATCAGGAAAGACAAATATGAATTCTACAATTTTTTATTTATAAATTCTCCAAAGGCTTCATAAAGAGACAGGAATCACGAGAACCGCCTTCTTCGCCCAAGGGAATCCTTCTCGAAGAAGCTGGAGATGACAGCAACTGTAAAACACAATACAATACACCATTGTGAGAACAGAAACAGAATATCATTGGTGTGTACTTACCACTTATAGCTTACACTAACTGGATATCACTAATGAGACAAGTATAAGGGAAACTTTGATGTGGCAGATGTAGAATGTCCGGACATTATAAAAAGTATCTTGGTACCATGTCCTAAATTCAACAGCAAGTCAGTTATTTTGATTTTAATGTAAATTTTTTTGTGAAATTTAGGGTCTGTGTTTGAAGAAAAATCTCATAGGCGTTAGATCAGATTCAGTTACAATTTACACTAATTGTGCAATATAGCTTGAGGATGAAAAAGTATCAAAACCACATGTCTTAGTTGGACAGAGGGGGTCGCACTTAAA
Organism: Gymnothorax reevesii; assembly: GCA_029721435.1. Lineage (NCBI taxonomy): Eukaryota > Metazoa > Chordata > Actinopteri > Anguilliformes > Muraenidae > Gymnothorax > Gymnothorax reevesii. The sequence continues at coordinate 112,192,772 of CM056573.1, forward strand.
GACCTTTAATCCGCCAACACACTACAGATCACTCTTGTGGTCCTCACTCTGCAAAGCTTTTTGCTGTTACAGCTCCCTCCAGTTCTGCGGACAAAGGGCTTCTCCTTTCAGAGCTGTGTTTTAGAATGAACAGAATGGTTTTTGTCTTCCTGATTGAAGTTGCATCATATTCAATATGTGCAAATTTAATGAAGTTACCAAAATAAGATGACATATTGAATATCAAAATAATGTTAATTTTAGCTGGAACCCCAGACCTACTGCCGCCTTAATGCCACCATACCAGTCCTTGGCCTTTATCTAGACGGGGAGGCAGACCTGAGACCAGACTACTGTCTGACCCGGGCTTCTCTGGAGAACCTGATGGAAGTCACCCGTAGCCAACCAGACCATGGATGGGGCCACTATCTTGAGGTGCTGGTGTTTGTGTTTTGGCTTGCCAGTGCCACCTCATATCGTGTTGTGTCATGGAGCTTTGACATACCTCGTACAACTGTCCACGATATGGTCCACAAAGTCTCCAGGAAGCTGCTGAAAATTTTACCGAAGATCATCCATGTCCCATCTGCTGCTGAGCTTGAGGACATAGGCAATGGATTTGCCCGTCTTGCCGGGTCCCCCACATTCTCCATGGTAGTGGGCAGTATTGATGGGTGCCAAATTCAAGTGAAACCCCCTTCTGTTGATGCCCAGTGTTATGTGAACCGGAAGCTGTTTCCTTCCATCCAGCTGCAAGCAGTCTGTGACCACAAAGGCAGGTTCCTTGACATTTTCACAGGCTACCCAGGATCTGTCCATGACACAAGGGTCCTGAAAAACAGCCCAATCTATAATGTGCAGCATTATCCACCCCAAGGTTTTTATATCCTTAGGGACAGTGGGTACCCTTGTCTGACTGCTCCCATCGCCCTTATCACTCCAAATAAGGAGCCAGTCTACCTGGCAACAGCCAGGCGCTTTGATTACCACCACGCCAAGGGAAGGTCCATCATCGCGCGATCATTTGGGAGCATGAAGACTCGATGGAGGGCAATATTCTTTAAGGCTCTGGAGGTAAAACCAACCTTCTCACCAGATGTCATCGCCTGTTGTGCCATTCTCCACAACATTTGCCTGACAAACAGTGACATTGTGGAGCCAGCAGAGGAGGTCTTCAGGCCTGATGGTGGTGGAGAGCCACATCACCACCTGGATCAGCCAAGTGGGGAAAGCATTCGCGAACTGATGGCAGCGGCTGTCTCTGCTCCTGACAGTCGAGTGGCGGCTCTGGAGGACCATGATTATATGTGAAAAAAAAAAGATTAAAATAGATTTGTAAATATGTAAGGGGTTAGAATAGCTTAAGGTACACTGTTGTTCCAGAGTATTAATTTATAATTTATTTATAAAAATAAACATTGTACATAATTGTCGTAGTGGCTAAGTATATAAAGTAATATAGTTTAATAATTCACATTATTATGTTTTATTATAATTAAATAAGCTTGTATATTTATTACTTATTCATTTACTTTTTTGATTCTTGTGATGGATTATGATATCGAACAAGACACATTGCAAGCCCCGGCCCTTTGACATTTTTGTGTTTGTGAATTGGATTTTCGACCTAGCAGTCTGATGTTAGAGGAGGGCCGAGCCATGGGTAGGACCTTTCTGCTCTCAAAGTTTTATGTAAATTGTGCCAATAGTTTTTAACATGCTTGTCCGGACAGACAGACCGACCGACCAACCGACCCGATAACAATATCCTCACTCCCCCTTCGGGGCGAGGGTAATAATTGTTTTTTGTTGGTCCTCTTGACTCTTTTTTTTCCTTCAGATACACAAAAACAGCTTACCTACTCTCCTAAAAAATGTAATTATTTACATTTTTTCAACAATTTTTTCAAGAAGAGACAACAGCCCCTCCTCCCTCTCTTCCACTCTCCTGGCCCTCTTCTCTGCCCTAGCACTTTCCGCCTCCAAAAATTCAAGGACAGGGTCTGTCCTCTGCCGCTTTTGTGGCGGTGGTGCTCCTGACCCTGTGTCTCCTGGCTCTGTCTCTGCTGGGCTGCTGTCTCCTGCTGGGGGCTCATGGGACGCTCTTTGGGCGTCAGGGGAAGACACTGCAGCAGCCCTGGAATTTCCCCCCCAGGCTGAGGCAACAAGTACAGGAGGCTGGACGGATGGCCTCCCGCCAAGTGCCTCATCCATTAGGTGGTACCATTTCCAGGATGCTGCAGTGTCTTCCCCTGACTCTGTCCCTTGGCCAGTTGGTGGCTTCTTGAGTTCCTTAAAATTATAGGCATACATTTAGTAAGGCAAATGTATTGTCACTACACAATGTTTCTCACAAAGAGCTGAGACAGATCATACCTCATAAGTCTTCTTCAAATTCTCCCACTTTTTCCCCTGGCCTGGCTGGGGATATCAACCCCTCCAGCCACATTTGTTTCAGGACAACCGAGGGTAATACAAGCCAATTATTACTTACATTTGCATTAGTCAAATATACTGTTAAATATATAAACATTAATATTGTGAAGCATGATATTATTGAACATTACATGACATAATACATTGAGCCTCATAACTGTTAGACTTTCCTAAGGCTGGTCAAGATTTACAGATGATAATGTACAGATTTACACAGGTAGTTAGAGTTCAGGATTAACATAAAATAAGGATGCTATCACTCAAATTCGTTTGCTTACTCCCATCCATGAAGCGCCGCATTTCGCCTCCTGGAAAACAGATAGTTGTGCTTCATGCGCAACTTGATGAGGGTTTCCACATCCTCGTCGGTCCCTTCAAACAAATAACAAAAAAGTATATATTTTTTCTAACTAATCGCCAATTGGGAAAAGAGAACAAACACAGATCAGATGTGAGCGGGATGTCTGCTCGCAACGTTGCGTTAGAAATCGAAACAGAAGAGTAGCGTTAGCTAGCAGATGCAAATGATCACTTTAAACAGGATACTTCTCTACTGGGAAATAGTAGCACATTTTGAGAATTCACAACTGTTAAATGGCACATGAAACTATGCCACTAAAGTATTTCATTCTTCAAATGTTGATACTTTAACGTTACTTACATTTGTACGCGAAAGTGGCGTTCGGCGGAGCAGCCATCTCGCTCTTCTCTTTCTTATTCTCCTCTGGACATACACGACCGCATTGCATTGTGGTATACGGCTCTTCAAAGTAGTGTACATCGCTTGCTCACTCAATTCCGCTATGCATTGTGGGTATTTTATAGTCCACTATATAGTGGATAAAAAGATTTCGAACAACACTAAAAAATGGCGGACACACTATATAGTGCACTATATCCGTGATAGTGGGCGATTTCGAACACAGCCTGAGTTTAGTGTCCCTTTCTGAGTGAAGGTTGAGTGCAGGGAACACCTCCCTTGAGCTGCACAAACTTGCGCCAGAATTTCGTTGTCTTGGCTTTCAGGTGGTTACAAACATTAGAAATTCTGGATCATTTACAACCGCATGCTCGACGCAATCGCAACTACACAAATTTTAACTTTTATGATGATAACGTTGCCAGTAACTTGCTGACTGACCACCTGGTTTCAAGGGAAGCTCAAAACCATCCCTAAATAGTGATTGGACATAACCTGTTTTCAATCATTTAATAAAATTGAATTTTCTTAAACTTCAAAAATCCCAAGGACCATCGTGTGTTGCCAGTTCTACTTCTGAAGTTAGAATGAGCACTAATAATTCTTGCTCGGTTTTCAATTATTCAGTTAAATTACCATTGCAGGAACTCCAGAAACTCTCAACGTTATCAGGTGGGGCCAGTTTTCATTAATGACGCATACCTGTCAACTCTCAGGCATTCTGATTTCTTGTGCTTTTCTTTACTCATGGGTTGGAAAATACTGCGCTCAACTGGCTTGTGGGGCGCCATGTGGATTGGTCTGCGAGGCTCATGTAGCTGTAAGTCATGAGAATCCATTCTTTTTTACATTCTTAATTGCTAAATGTAGAAGGTAATGTTTGGCACATTTCACCGCTTATTGCTTAGTGAGCCTCGAGGGCTGTTTTGCGCCTTTTGCGAGCCACCCGACCACAGAATTAATGAAGACATGCTGATATTGAACGTTGTCATTAATTTACGTGCGAAAGAAATGTCTCATAATTTTGTGAAGCAATGTATAACTACTATCAAAAATAAATTTGATAGTCATCCTACCAATTAGTCTGAGAAACTTTCAAATAAAGAAAAGTTAACTGCGACAGGGTTAGGTCATTCAGCAATGAAGGCTGAGGATTGAGCATCCCTTTGCAGCAGCCGACGCACCGCTTCTGGTTACACTACTGTCAGTTTTGCAAGTGGCGTTTGTGAATAGTAACTAGCAAGGAGTGGGACCGCTCTCTCGGTTAGTGGTATCTCTTTCTCACACTCCAGTTACATTACAATCGTACTCACTATTTGGTGAGTTTGAGTGGCGTTTCCGAATACAACCTTTAGAGTCGGAGACCAGTGACCAATAGTAGGCTGTACTTGACCCGGAAGCAGTCTGGAGAACTTGACCTGCTGTTCAACATCGACACTAGGCTGTGTCCCATGTTGAGTATATCGGCTAACTGCACCTAGCACAAAGAAACTGATAAAGTTACGTAAATAGAAACAAAGGCTACATCAACAAAAGTAAAGCCGCTCCATTGCCAACTCCATAATATTCTGCGAATATCACGTTAGAACAAAGTAAAAAGAGGTTAACATTAGCTGATTCCTTGCTGTGTCTGCATTGTCTGCCATCTTGGCGCCATGAAATTTCACCCAAGGTAGAATGTCTGACACATGCACAGTTTGTAGATGTTGATCTTCCACTTGATACATAATGCCTGTGACCTTGTGACATAGCTTTGACAGTTATTTCACGCTATTCATATTCATTCTGAAGAAAGTGACGTCCGTAAACTGCGATCCGTATTTGTAATTTAGTGAAGTTGTAACTTTATTAGTTGTATTCTCGCAGAGAATTTATACATTGCATAATCTATGTTTGATTTGACTTAAACAAGAGTTTACAAATTTTTTATTTATGCACAACTATAGACTAACACGCACACATTTTTAATACGTGCACGATTTTTATGTGTACACGCGCAAAACTTTTGACGGTAACCCTACCCCATACTCCAGTGTTTACAGAAGAGAAAGGTGAAGGTTCCGAAGTGGCCATCACAGTCTCCTGACCACAATGTCATCATGCCACTTTGGGAGATCTCAAACATGCAGTTCATGACGATCACCAAAGAATTTGCGGGAGCAGGAGGCATTTTGCGAGGGAGAATGGGAAGCTGTACGAACTGAGAAAATTATTGGCCTCATTGACAACTATAACAAAAGACTGCACATTGTTACTGATGCTAAAGGGGGCAGTGCACAGTATTAAGAACTAAGGGGTCTATTCTCCCATGCGCGTAAGTCGAAAAAAGCGAGTAGCCACGCGCTTTTCAGCCGAAGCATATTCTCCCCTTGACTTAAGTTTGTTCATTACGCGCCCAGAAGGCAGTTACGCACTTGGGGCGGAGCAGGGCCAAAATCTGGGCGTTTCCAGGCGTTTCTCAGGCAAAAAACACTTATGCGTATTCTCCCCCTGGCTTACGTGCTTTTTCTGTTTAACACTTTTTGAGGGGTGTATTAAGGTCAAGTGCCAACATAAGGCAAAATGGAATATTGTGTTTGATGTCAGTTATTTAATTTGAATTTTAACATTAATTTCAATTAATTTAACATGGTAAAGGTTGAGACATTCAATATTCGGTTGTTCATTCTTATTTCTAAACCACAGTTCTTATAACCATAATAAATTATCGAACAAAATCATTATATGATTTTACGCAACAGCCTGTTCTCCAATTAGTTCAATTACAAACGCATTAAAAACAATTACAAACATACTGGTGGTCATCAAGGTCACAACTGCGCTGTCGGTCCTGGCATCTGGGTCCTTCCAGAGAGTGGCTGGTGATGTCACGCACATATCCCAGGCGTCTGTGTCAAGGTGTCTGACACAGTTGTTTGACGCTATGCTGTACCACATCAGCCACTTAAGAAAGTTCCCCAAAACACTAGCGGAAAGACAGAGAGTTATGGGGGTGTTCTACCGGGTCGCTAGGTTCCCCTGTGTTGTGGGAGCCATTGATTGTACTCACGTTGCAATCAGAACCCCTTTCTCTAATAAAAATTTGTACAGAGACCGTAGACGTCGGCACTGCATTAATGTTCAGGTTTTGTGCGATCATGATACATACATATTAAGCATCTGCGCCAAATTCACTGGCTCAGCCCATGACGCCTATGTCCTGCACAACTGCTTGAAATGCCAAAAAATACAATAAATATTTGAAACCATATTAAGCTTGTTTCCAGTATCTATCACAGTGATACTTTGAGTATAGGCAAATAAAAATGACCATTTTACGTAACCCTCCTTCATCTGTATCCATTCCAAGTTCTTCTCCATGCACTTCCACTGCAGACAGAGTGGATGCCACCTCCTCCTCCAGTGCAGTGAAATCCACCGGGGATGATGGTTGCCCACCACCTGCTGCGTGCACACTTCTCCGGTGTGCAGAGAGGCTGGCTTTTACGGCACCCTGCAGATTTTTCCGTGTGCGGTGTAAGAATCCTTTGTTTAAGCGTTGCCTTGTCCTTTAGTTGCAAACCTGACATCGGAGTAGTTTGAAATTTCAAGCGCGCAATTTCTAAATGAGATCATATGAACTGTCATTGATTGTTATTTTTGTGTGACTAGAATGTTCTCTTTACTTGTCTTCTTCCCTATCTTCCACGGTACAAACAGGCTAGTGTAGGAGGGGCGCATTTTCAATGCTCTGATTACGCTGGTTGAGAAGCGCTAAATTCTTTATTTATTATTTCATTATCTCGCCAATTTGTTTGTTTGCATAGCTTTAATGCCATGGTGGCTAGAATGAGAAATAAAAAAGAGGTGTCTGCATTACTTCTTGTAATTGGCACAGACATTCATAGGCTTACTATTACAGCGGCATATCCTCGGCCTGCTGATAAAACCTTGTATCTTCAAAATGATAAACTTAACAGGAAAATAAAAAATATATATATAATTTTTAAAATAATAATAATATAAATTGATTAATATAATTTTTCAAAAAAGTTTAATTCTGCATGTAAGAATAGTGGACATACAAGTTTTTGTTTCTAATCAGTTTGGAGATACAAGGTTTTATCAGCTGGCCCACGATATTCAAATTTAAAGTCTGGTTTGCGTTTTCCTTGGGCCACAACTGCATTTTCATGGTTAATCAGAAAATCCTTGTTCCTTGTTTTCCTGATAGCCATAATCAATGAGCTTTGTACGGTCTGCCTCTCTCTGGGATCAGTCACACCTCTTTCATAAGGCCGCCTACATTCTGAAGTTGTGCTGTGGGCGTGATCGAAGTGCGTAGGGAAGAATACGCGTAACTCAAAAGTGCTTAACTCAAATCGCGCAAAAAAGGACATTGGCGCAAATGGGAGAAGAGACCCCTAAGGGTATGCACACTTTGAGCAGGGTTCATTTAATTTTTTCCCCTTATTTCCTTTATTTCTTTGATTATTGTGCCATTCTACACGACCGACAGTTGGATATAAATCCAATAAGAAATAAAAGATATGTTTTGCCTTGCCATCCATGTTTTCGTTAAAACATAGAACCTACTTTACAAATTCAGCCAGGGTATGAACTTTTGAACACGACTGTATCATGACTGTAAATACAATAATGTTGATCTCTATGAGCAGTATTTATGCCCAACTGGTTGTTCAGTGTCATGGTGGTTTCTTTACTTGACCTAGGCATATGTCATGATTTGGAGGCGGAGTCCTCATTTCTTCTCCTGGGGAAAGTGGCTTTTGCTCATCTTGCGACAGGTGTTGTCTATCCGCGCTTATTTAAATCACACATTGTCCTTTTGTCGGCGCTTTAGTGTTGCCATTTGGTCGTGCTGGAGCCGGTATTTGGAGGTCCTTATCGCAAACTCCTCCAGGTTTAGTCCTCATCTTTTGCGAGTTATATCATAGTGTTTAGAATTTGCCTGTCAGCTTTGTCGACCCTTGTGGTTGAAAGCCTAGGGTTTTTGCATTTGTGATTCTTCGTTCTAAATTCAAACTACGAGAAAGCTTTATTTTCATTGTTGCGCGATCGGGAACAGCTGGTCTTTTCCTTCCCGAGTCGCTCAAATTAACTGAATTCGTAGTTCGTTTTTGTTTCTCTTTTCCGGAGCCTTGCTCTGTAGTTTTGGGTTCTAGGTATAATATATAGTCTCTCGGGCTAATTTTTGTTTTTAAATCCCCTGACTTTCTCTCTCTCTGATTAGTCTGTTAGCAGATTCAGTGGCTGCCTTGTGTTTTACAAAACCCAAAACCAGTGAAGTTGGCACGTTGTGTAAATCGTAAACAAAAACAGAATACAATGATTTGCAAAACCTTTTCAACTTATATTCAATTGAATACACTGCAAAGACAAGTTACTTAATGTTCGAACAGGTAAACTTTGTAATTTTTTGCAAATATTAGCTCATTTGGAATTTGATGCCTGCAACATGTTTCAAAAAAGCTGGCACAAGTGGCAAAAAAGACTGAGAGAGTTGAGGAATGCTCATCAAACACTTATTTGGAACATCCCACAGGTGAACGGGCTAATTTGGAACAGGTGGGTGCCATGATTGGGTAGGTTCAGAGAATCTGGAGGAATCACTGCATGTAAGCGACAAGGCCAAAAACCAACATTGAATGCCCATGACATTCAATCCCTCAGGCAGTAGTGCATCAAAAACTGACATCAGTGTGTAAAGGACATCACCACATGGGCTTAGGAACACTTCAGAAAACCACTGTCAGTAACTACAGTTCGTCGCTACATCTGCAAGTGCAAGTTAAAACTCTACAATGCAAAGCGAAAGCCATTTATCAACAGCGCCCAGAAACACCGCCGGCTTTGCTGGGCCCAAGTACATCCAAGATGGACTGATGCAAAGTGTTCGGTGGTCTGACGAGTCCACATTTCAAATTGTTTTTGGAAACTGTGGACGTCGTGTCCTCCGGACCAAAGAGAAAAAGAACCATCCGGACTGTTATAGGCGCAAAGTTCAAAAGCCAGCATCTGTGATGGTATGGGGGTGTATTAGTGCCCAAGGCATGGGCAACTTACACATATGTGAAGGAACCATTAATGCTGAAAGGTACATACAGGTTTTGGAGCAACATATGTTGCCATCCAAGCAATGTCTTTTTCATGGACACCCCTGCTTATTTCAGCAAGACAATGCCAAGCCACAGTCTGCACGTGTTACAACAGCATGGCTCCGTGGTAAAAGAGTGCGGGTACTAGACTGGCCTACCTGTAGTCCAGACCTGTCTCCCATTGAAAATGTGTGGCGCATTATGAAGCGTAAAATACGACAACGGAGACCCCGGACTGTTGAACAACTTAAGCTGTACATCAAGCAAGAATGGGAAAGAGTTCCACCTGAAAAGCTTAAAAAATTGGTCTCCTCAGTTCCCAAACGTTTACTGAGTGTCGTTAAAAGGAAAGGCGATGTAACACAGTGGTAAAAAGGCCCCTGTGCCAACTTTTTTGCAATGTGTTGCTGCCTTTAAATTCTAAGTGAATGATTATTTGCTAAAAAAAAATAAAGTTTCTCAGTTTGAACATTAGACATCTTGTCTTTGCAGTGTATTCAATTGAATATAAGTTGAAAAGGATTTGCAAATCATTGTATTTTGTTTTTATCTACGATTTACATAACGTGCCAACTTCACTGGTTTTGGGTTTTGTAGGTAGCTTTTAGACTTCCTGATTCTGTGCGTGGATCTGTGTTAAACACTTAACCCGCTACAGCACATGCTCCAGCCTGGCCTCTTTTAAAAATCTCTCTTTATGTATATTTCCCTTTCTCTGAGCAGGTGTATTCTCTCTGCAGTCATTACATGCTACGCATACTCCGTTTTCCATCTACCTGCTGGTCGGCCATTAACACAAGTCAATTTCAGTTTGTGTACGCCTCAAGGTCGTGATATCAATGTGTCTCGCATGCACACTGGAAATCATTTCTCTGTGTACCTTAGTCTGTGCCCTATTGTGCCCTTGCCACCAGTCATAACTCAGCACAACGAAAAGTTTCAATGAGTAACTACCCACTTCCAGTGTAACAGAGCTGCACTCAACTTGAGACAGTACTCTGAAAACATATTCACAGTACTTGGACTGTGCGTGGAGTTGTGCTGTGGAGATCTGCTCCTGAATTGGGATAATTGAGCTAGGACTGCGTGCATGTTTCAGCACTTTTTTTGTGAACAGATGATTGGCCATAAACATCATATTATGGAGGCTGGAGCATTAGCGAAGGAGTGCTGGAGCATTAGCATATCACCAGTTGTTTTGTGCATTATGCTGTTTTGTTGTTGCTGTGGTTGTCCTTGGATCTCTGCAAAACAAGTGTTTGCATATTTTGCGGTGACAGTCTTTGAAATTTTCTCCACATGACATATTAGTTGAATTATGTTTGTTTTTTTTCTGCTGTTGTCTTTAGCTGAATCTGTAAAATGGCAGGTTTTTGGCACTATACAAAGTTTATCTCAAGTTTGATTAATATACTGAGGTCTGAACAAAATACCCCTGATAAATTTTGAGCGCATTATAGCCATTATCATTATTTAATGAAAACAGGAAAGAATATTGAGTTATTACAGTATATTACAAGGGTGACAACCTGCATTCCATCCACCTCATGAAATCTGATATGGTGTACTGTTTAGCGCAAATACTGCCAAATGTGAATTGATTAAACGGGCAAAAGCATGACACTTTGGAGGAGTATCTAACCAATAAGCAATAAACAAGTCACATTATTTGAAATTACCTTTTTTTTTTCTCGTGTGCAATATTTGACAGCAAAAGTATAAATGAATTAAATAGGAAAGGTAATAAGTAAGACATTACATTACAGGAGCCCATTTGCTGCATCTGGCAAAGCCTCTAGTTCTAGTTCATTTGATGCCCCCCACAGAATTGTACAGAAATTTCTAGTGCTCACTCTGGCCAGAAGCTGTCAGAAGATGCGCATTTAGCTGTAGTGTCACCCAGGGAGACCGGAGCATGGTATTAGGCTGGGGTTGGCTGGTTTTTTTTTATTGTACCTCAGCATTCCCCGTCTACTCTCACAATAGCGACTACACTTGTCAGTCTGTTATTTACAGCCTACATGGAATAGCATCATGATATCCACCCATGCAATAGCAATGTGCCTTAGCTAGTGTGCTGTGGAGTGACAGCTGGCTACCTGCAAATCAAAAGATGGCTCGGCTATTAGCTGTAATACCACTGATAATCTGTTTGAGACAGTTCCATTTTTAAATTCTACAGTTGAATTTTTTTACCAGTGGAATGAGCTCTCCTCTATAGCTTGGCACTGTGGCTTCAGCCAGAGTAATAGCTTTGCGTGAGTTGCTCCAAAATCTCACTAATCGTGATTGAACTCTGGTCCAGGTTAAAGCACAATTTATGGAATCTGCTATCTTCACATTCCAAATCTATCTCTAAAGAGGGTCATTAATGCTTAGTAATTTGATAAATGTAGTTTAATTTTATTAAACGTTTTATCAGAGATCCTGGGGAAAAAATCCTCATTCAGTGTTGAAAGCCAAGCAGTGCATAATATAATTATCTCTGCAGGTAAACATGACTTAAATTGAAAATCAGCTCATGGTATTTCCATCATATTAATTCTGGATTGAATTGACCGGGTATATACATTCAAATACAGTAAGAGAAGTAAATTGACTTATCAAACCTGTGAATTGTTATGAAATTGCAGTATAGACCAAATCTGATTATTTGTCAAAAGTACTGTCATGTATCACCGCAGGAAATCTGATCTTATTATGTTGCACTGTGAAAGCATACATAAAGACAGAAAGGGTGATATGATAAGCCTGCTTCAGTAAAAAAAAAAAAAGATGGAGTCCTAAATTGTCATAGAGAAATACATAGGATTTCTTTTTTTATGTGAAACCGTCCCTCTATCTTTCTATCTTCTGATATGTTTAGATTTTCAGAATTCTTTCCCCTTCTTTTCAGGTAGGAATAAATCTAAGAAATGTAATGATAGACCAAAAATCATTTTAATTTGCATGGCAAAGAGGTTGTGCCAAAAACAACCTTCAAGTGCTTGCAAAATTTTAATTTTTTTTTTTTTATTTTGGATCGAATTATTGTAGGGTGTGGAGTTTAGAAAGAAACATGGCATTGCATTGAACATGTACAACATAATGAATAAATGAGAGTCTCCTATCTGTTAAATAAAGAACAGGCAGTGTTGTGGCATTAAGATGGCCTATATTAATTATAAATGTTTTTGCCAGTGATAAGAAAAGCAGTAGGATCCTCTGGACTTAATGCCCCACATCCCATTCAGCATATTGGGACCAAAGACCAACAGTGACACCTGGAGTTGCACTATGCTGCTCCCTCAGCATACATATATTACATGTCCATGAAACAGGTTATGGCTGGCGTACACATGTTAATTTACAGTTTGATATGCTAATATATTGGTGCCTGAATACAAAACAAAATGATAAGCCAATTATTAGTCATATATCAATAATTAATCAATTATTCAAGCTGGAAATATCATGCAGATGTCAGCCTTTTGTGCCATTTTTATTTTTCATTTTTTAGTATCCCGGGGCAAGAAAAAGCAGTCCAACTGAATTTAATTTTGCAGTAGTTTTTCTTTTCTGTCGCGATTACTTGATGCAGCAGCAGCCAGTGGGTTGCGCAGCTGAGGTGGCCATTTTTTATAAAGCTTCTCTGAGTGCCAATTTACGCTTATTGTTATGGAGATTTTCTTGCAAGGTCTCTAAAGCACCTAAGACTAGCTAGAATGGCATAACCAGGAAGAAACTGCCTAGTCCATGTCAATTCTGATCTGCATAGATGTAGGAGAACTCAGTACAAATTGAACAATCTAAAAATACTATTAAATACAATACAACCTCTACTACCGTTATAATTATTATTATTATTAGAGATAATATGTATTATTACTATTATTATTATTATTATGGTTTCATTTATCAGTCCCTTTTAGGTCACTGAACAAGTACCAGGATGGGAATAGCTGATCATTATTATCTCCAGTTCCCAGCCTTGCAGACCTGGCCCTAGATAAGAAGATATAAATATTGTCCAGACGGTGTAAATATTGTGTAATAATGTTTCAGCTTGAGCTGGCTGGAAGTTCTCCTACTTCCATCTGTTTGGAAGCACGGCTGATCTTCATTCAGGGGATTTTACGGATCCGTTATACAACGTACAATAATATTTTCCCAATTGTTTCAAAGTCACGACAACAAAAGCAGCATTGTTTAAATTTCCATGTTTTGATTGATACAGCGGGCTCCAAAATTACTGGCACCCCCATCTGGCAATGCACAAATTATACAAAAATATATAAACAACATAATTATGGACAAACTGAATATACCAACATGTGTGAAATCCTATATCAATGTCTCAATGGAAATAACAAGGATTCATAATATTTGGCACCCTTTACTTAGTACTTACCATAACCACCTCTGGCAAAAATGACAGCATGAAGTAATTTCCTGTAATTTTTGACAAGGTTAAGGCACACATTTGGAGGGGACTTTGCACCATTCCTTTGAGCAGATCCTTTCAAGATCCTTCCCATTCTTGGGTTTGCATTTATTTACAGCCCTCTTCAACTCAGCCCACAGGTTTTCAATTGGAATGAGGTCTGGCAACTGAGATGTTAATTGCAGAACGTTGATTTCGTTGTGACAGTACCATATCCGTGTGGATCTTGAGATTTGCTTTGGGTCATTGTCTTACTGGGAAGTCCACTTTTGACTAAGTCCCAGCCTCCTGATGGAGGGAACCACATTGTCAGCTAAAATGTGCTGATACTCAGTAGAATTCATTATGCTATTAATCTTAACTGGCGCCCCTGGACCTCTTAAATTAAATCAGCTTCCAAACATGACTAGCCCATTATCATATTTCACTCTGGGTATGAGGTGCTTCTCCTCGTATGCAGCTCTGTTTAGACAACAAATGTGCCGATGCTATATCCGAGTGAAATGTGCAATTTGGTCTCATCTGACCAAACCACCTTGTTCCAGTCATTTAAGTGACGTCTGGCAATTTCCAAGCGCTTCTGTGTCTTTTAGTCAGAAAGGGCTTTCTTCTTGCAACCCTTTTTTTTTTTTTTTTTAAATTTTATTTCGGCATGATTGTAAACATTTCATGACAATTTCAACACGACACAACATGTATCATGACCGAAAGGGTTGCGGGAGAAGCGAAATCGCTTATCAGAGTCCCGCCCCCAGCTTCCAGAAAAAACAGTTTGGTCATGGTTAAAATATCATAAGGATTATAAATCACAGGAGAGTTAATGTCCATGTACGCTACGTTTTAACGTCAGAAAGTAAGATCATGAAAATTTATGAATATCATAAGAATTATAATTGCTGATTAAGTGAGTGTTCATATAACTTAGATTCAAATGCCACTCTTGATCCAAACTGACATTATCCCGAAAACCCCATTCTTGATCATTCGATTTTTTCCAGCTAATTTGGAGTTAGATGAGAGGAAGCACATCCTCAGTCCAGGACTGTCAAACACAGCGAACGACACTTTCCCTATGAATCCATGACGTAACCGGCCGGGAATGTCCCATCCGGGCATGTCGGGCATGTGAGTTGCCTTTCGGACAGTTGGTCTGAAGCGTCCAGTGACAGGATACAATTAACAAAATACAATTAACAAGATTGAACATGTTTATAGTTACTCAGATATGCACATTTCAACAAATATTTGAAGACCTTCAGCTCTCCAGCCATCCTTATATTATCATCAAGTACATTCCATGCCCTGACTCCAGCCACAGATAAGGAATGCTCCCTACGTGTTGTTCTGACCTTGCTTGATTGTAATAACATCCTACTTCTGGTGTGCTGCATACAGTCACGCTGAAGAAACAGGTTTTGTACATTTTTGGGCAAGCAATTTTTATATCCCAAGTAGATAAGTTGCAAGGAGTTGAATTTTACTATATCCTGTAATTTAAGAAGCTTTGCCTTAATAAACAAATTATTTGTATGAGTTCCATACAGAACGCAATAAATAATTCTAAGGGCCTTTTTTTGTAGTTTAAATAAAGGTTCTATTGTATTTTTGTAAGTGTGACCCCATACTTCAGCGCAGTAATGTAGATGGGGTGCTATGAGGGCTGAATAGATTATTTTAAGAGATTTGAGGTTTAATAATTTCTGCATTTTCCAAAGAATACATGCACTTTTAGCTAACTTTCTTTGAACTAAATTTACATGCGGTTTCCAGCTTAAGAGATTATCTATCATAACTCCCAAGACTTTATATACGTTTACTCTTTCAATGCTGGTACCATTAACTTTTAAGTCTATGTCGTCCTTTAGGCCTTTTTTCCCAAATATCATAAATTTGGCCTTTGTAAGATTTAATGATAGTTTGTTTACATTAAACCACGTGTGAAGTTTAGACATTTCATTATTAGCCAATTTGACTAATTGGTTGAGATCAGCACCAGAGCAAAAAATAGTCGTGTCGTCAGCAAATAAAATTAATCTTAGGATATCGGATACCTTAACAATGTCATTTATGTAGGAGTCACGTGACGCGGTGAAGAAGATGGCTGCTTAGCTAAGTAGCTCCGCCGTGGCAACTTACACATTTATCCGTTAATATTATAACAGTAGGCGTCTATTAACTAGAATCTACCCAGACTTTAGATAAAGCGCTTGGGAAACATGTCGAACAAGCCTAAAAGCTCCGGGCGACTGAATCCTAAAAACACTGGTAACGATACACCAGCCGCCCATGTTAGCAGGAATGGTAATTTACCAGCGGGCCAGGAGGAAGTCGGAGACCGTGCACCAGGTAAAGTCGCGGAGGATATTGCAAAGATTTTCTCCGTCCTGAATCAAATATCCGGAGAGCTGCAGAGCCTGGGGGAAATTTGTAAGGCCACTTCATCGATGGAGGCGAAGCTAACAACTCTGGTGACACGGATCAGTGAGGTGGAGGGGAGACTCGGCTTTCTGGAGGAATCCGATAAGCAGCTAAAGGCTAACCCCCCAGCGACCAAAGCCGAGGTGGCGGCTCTCTCTGAGAGGCTTGATGACATGGAGGATCGGAGCAGACGAAATAATTTGCGCTTTGTTGGCTTTCCTGAGGGCTGCGAGTCAAGTAACCCGATCATGTTTTTGGAGAAGGTTTAACCCGAAATACTGGAAATACCCCCACCCGAGAATGGATGGTTTATCGAGCGAGCCCACAGACTCGGCCCCCGAGTTACAGAAGACAGGCGTAGCGGCCGGACACTGATTGCGAGGTTTATGCGGTCGGGGGTCAGAGACAGCATCCTGCGTGCGTCCCAAGGGAAAGGAGAGCTTCGGTGGAATGGGAAGCGAGTCATGATTTTTCCAGACTTCTCCAGGGGCACTGTGGCCAAACGAGACGCATTCAGAGAGTGCAAGAGAGTCCTGCATCAGCGTGGAGTGAAGTTTTCCCTGCAGTATCCAGCCACGCTCCGCATTGACGCAAAAGGGGGACTCCGCCGCTTCGACAATCCCAAGACAGCTATGAACTTCATTAGAAGTGAACTATCCCAGTTGGCTGAGGACACGGAGTAATCCGGCACCTTCCCGCTTTGTTTCTGCGGGAATTGATGCTCCCGTTTTCTCCCTTTCCTTCTCCGTGCATCTAACTAACGTGAGTTAAATGACTACTTGATCATTGATCCCCCTGCAGGATGCACATTCCGTTGAGATTTGAAAAGGACTTGAAGTAGTATTTCTTGTTTACATTTAGTTTAGTGCACATTTGTGCACTCACCAGATGGTACCGTCTGTATAAAAATAATGGGTATCTGTTCAGTTCATACTCAAGGCGCCTACATATCTCAGTGACACTTATTTTGGTAGGTGGCTACGGTTCGACTTAGTTTTGTCAGCAGCTTTACTGACAGTTGCGGACTATTAGGATTCACAGTGCGCAGGGTTAGGGTTTGCGCCGTTTGTTACTGGTTATGTACCTCCGTTTTATTGGTGATTATTGCCATTATTATTATTTTCGTCTGGGTTTTTTTTTTTTTTTTTGTACGTCCAAGACAGTCTCAGTCCTGAAAACAAGACATGGAACCTGCTCACTACCTCAGTTACATTCCTATGCAATATAACAATGTCTACTCATAATAATAATTTGCGCCTAGCCACCTGGAACGTCAATGGTTTGGGAAACCTCATCAAGAGGAATAAGGTCCTTTTCAGTTTGAAATCAACCAGGTATGATGTAGTTTTTTTGCAAGAATGTCATATGTCTGTGAGAGACTCAAAAAGATTACGGAAAGGATGGGTGGGATATGTTTTCTGTAGTCCTGGAACGAGCCGAAGCAGAGGTGTTATCACTTTAGTGAATAAGCATTTACAGTTTAAATGCATAAAAGAGGTGAAGGATGAAGAGGGGCGGTGTCTTATTATTTTAGCTGAAGTTCAAGGGAGAAAGTTAATACTGGCTAATTCTTATGCTCCTAATGCTGATGACCCTTTGTTTTTTGCTAACCTTGAATGTAAATTGACTGACATGGGAGGTTATCCAGTTATCTGGGCTGGGGACATGAATATTGCTATGGATGCAATTTTAGACAGAAGTGTCCCTAGTAAGACTAGACCCCCAAAGTCACTTCTCACAATTAAGAAACTATGCTCAGCACTAGGCCTTGTGGATGTGTGGCGTCTGCTGAATCCCACTGGGAGGGATTATACCTTTTTTTCAGCAGTTCATGGTGTATTCACCAGAATCGATTATTTTTTTTATCTCAAAAGAAATACTTCCATCTGTAATGACATGTGTAATTGGCAATATACTAATATCAGACCATGCAATAGTAACGCTTGATCTGGTCCCTATTAACGATATGATGAAATCCCCAAGATGGAGATTCAACTCCTCCCTCTTGCAAGATGATGCCTTTAAGGCTATGCTGAAAATACAATGGCCATGTTATTCAATTCTCATCGCACAGGAAAAAACAAAACACAAGGAAACTTGCAGACTTGGAGAAAAAAGGGAGAGAGGCAGAAGACAAATTAAAGCAAAACTATTCCCCACATAATTTAAAAACTGTCACACAGCTTAAATATGAATATAATCGGATAATATCACAGAAGGTTGAGTTTGGACTCTTTAGAGCGAGACATAGGTATTTTGAGTCCGGGGACAAAGCCGGGAAACTTTTGGCACGATATATTAAGCAACAGGAGTCTATGGCAACAATATCTGCTGTCCGGTCCCAAAGTGGGGGTCTTGTGACAAAATCATCAGATATAAATGAAGCCTTTAGAAAATTTTACGTGGAACTATACACTTCCACGTCCTCTTGCCGAAAGGAAGATATTCTTTCATTTTTAGCAGGGTTAGACCTTCCAGCTTTGAGTATAGAACACAGCGAGATGCTGGATGCTGCAATCACGGCAGAAGAAATAAAGGCAGCTATCCGAAAGCTGCGTATTGGTAAATCACCCGGACCTGACGGGCTGACCGCAGAATTCTATCAAAGTTTTATGGGTGAGCTCACTCCACTTTTGTTACAAATGTATAATGAAGCTTTTGACAGAGGAGTGTTACCCCCCACTTTGTCTCAGGCTCTAATATCTTTGATTTTAAAGAAAGGCAAAGAGCCCACCAACTGTAAAAATTATCGTCCAATTTCTTTAATACCAATAGACACTAAAATACTTTCCAAAATCCTTGCAGATCGTCTCAACGCTGTTATAACTATGCTAATACATACAGATCACATTGGGTTTATATGTAATAGGTTTGCTTCGGCTAATATTCGACGTCTGATTAATATTATGTGGATGGTTGGGAACAACAATGCACCTACTGCAGCCATCTCACTCGATGCTGAAAAAGCATTTGATTGCGTAGAGTGGCAATACCTTTTTCAAGTGCTGGAGAGTTATGGTTTTGGGCAGACATTTCTAAAGTGGGTGAAACTGTTATATAATGAGCCTCAAGCAGCTGTACAGACTAATGGCATAATTTCTTCATATTTCAAGCTAGGTCGTGGGACCCGACAAGGCTGTCCTCTCTCTCCACTACTGTTTTGCCTAGCACTAGAGCCTCTGGCTATAGCGATTCGGAAAGACCCTAATATCCCTGGAGTCCCTATTGCGGGGACCACACACAAGCTTATGCTATATGCTGATGACATTTTAATATTCATCACGGACCCAGACAAATCTATTCCCGCGTTGCTTAAAGTTATAAGATCTTTTTCTAGTTTTTCAGGCTATAGAGTCAATTGGGCTGAGTCTGAGGCTCTTCCTTTGACAACATATTGCCCAAAAACATTATTTCAAGCCGGATCATTTCAGTGGCCCACTAAGGGAATAAAATATTTAGGAATATTATTTCCGAGGCAATTAGACAAAATAGTGCACTGTAATTTTGAACCTCTCTTAGACAAAATTAACACAGATTTGGAAAGGTGGTCGCCACTTTATCTCTCGTTATGGGGAAAAGTCAATATTATAAAGATGAACTGCTCTGCTAGAGTTAATTATTTACTTCAGTCTCTCCCACTGTATATCCCTGTAAAATACTTCAAACAATTTGATGCTATGTGTAACAAGTTTTTTTGGAATGGTAAAAGGCCAAGAATACATCTGCGTAAATTGCAGAAGCCGGTAATGAAGGGTGGCCTGGGAATGCCAAATCTTTTGTTCTATTATTATGCATTCAATCTGAAGCAGTTGATACATTGGGCGTTACCCCCGGAGAGAGCGCCACCTTGGTATGCAATAGAGCAGTCACTGTGTGTTTCAATACCTCCATTGCTGTTCTTGTCTGCCAGAATGCCGCCAGATGCTCGATCCCATCCTATTATCTGTCATTTACAGGGACTATGGAGAAAGGTGTCTCGTATATTTAAGATTAACCCCTTTTTAAGTCTATCTTCGGGTCTATGGGACAATCCAAAACTCCTTATTGGTAAATCATCTCCTATATGGAAGGAATGGGTGATTAAGGGGGTAAACACTCCCGGTGATCTGTATGAAGCTGGTGTCCTTAAATCATTTGACAATTTGGTGGAACAATTTAAGCTATCCAGAAATCAATTTTGGAGATATCTTCAGCTGAGACACCTCATTGTCACCACTTTTGGTTCTACACAGACACCACCCCAGGGCATGGACCTCATTAAAGAGATTTTACGGGTCGCAGAGAGTAGGCATGGGGCCTCCCGTTATTATTCTATGCTTATGAGTAACTCTGGTTATCCATCCAATACGGTTCTGAAAACCTTATGGGAAAGGGATCTGAACATAACATTTACAGAAAATGACTGGGATACAATTGTTGGAATCACTAAACAAGTCTCCAGGGATATCAAAATAAGGTTAATTCAATTTAAAATACTTCATCGATTCTATTGGTACAGACGTAGGTTATTCAGACTAGGGTTGAAAGAAACACCGGACTGTTGGAGATGTGTAGGCGAGTTGGGTACCCTATTACATGCTCTATGGGCATGCCCAAAGATTCAGTCATTTTGGGAAAGGGTGCATGAGATTATCACAGAGGTCATAAGAGTGGATTTTGAGTTCTGTCCCAGTCTTTACATATTAGGTAACCCTAAACCCCTGGCCCATATTGTAAAACCCTTAACCAACTGGATTCAGACAAGTATCATGATTGGTAAACAGATGGTAATGAGAAAGTGGAAAGATGCAGAGGGGCCGGTGTTCCAAGAATGGATCACAGAGTTCGGCAGAGTAGCTGCCTTTGAAAGGATATCTTATAGTATAACAAATGATATTGATAAATATAAACTTTACTCCCTACAGGGTAGCTAAAATGTAACTGCATAGACGGATCATTGTAGATGGTTCTGGGGGGCTGGAATGGAAATGAAGATGGAAGTGGACTGGGTGTGATACAGGGATCTGTATATTGGAAGACTATCTGTAGACAGTGAATTTCACTTGGGACTATGGATAGCTATGTATAGTGTGGTAGTTGTCTCCTGTTAACTCGACTGATGAAGATATTGAGCATGGACTAATTAAATGTTTTGGACGTCTTATGTACTTGTTTTATTATTGTTTTTACTGTGTTTTTACTTTATGGTTTATTGTCAAAATAAGACTGCGTATCTTAATTCTGCCTTATCTCTTTTATTTATGTATTTATTTATTTCTTTTTTTATTACTGTTTTTCAGTTTGGCCTTGTAAAAATTCTAATAACTCAATAAAAGTTGAATCATAAAAAAAAAAAAAACAATATCATTTATGTAGATTATGAACAGCTTAGGACCTATGACCGAGCCCTGAGGAATTCCACAAGTAATTTGATTTCTTATTGCCCATCTGTACAAATTGCGTTCTATTTGTTAAATTATTTTTAATCCATTTTAACGCGGTCCCTCTTATTCCATATTTATACAGTTTTTCAATCAATATATCGTGATTTATAGTGTCAAATGCCTTCTTCAGGTCAATAAATATACCTATAGAATATAGCTTTGAATCTTGTGAATCTTTGATCATCTCAATAAGTTCTGTTAGGGCTAGTGCTGTCGAATGCTTTTTCCTGAACCCATACTGACTGTCACATAGAAGTTTGTGTTTATCAATGTAATTGTCCAATCTATCATTGAAGAGTTTTTCTAAGATTTTTGAACATTGAGGTAAAATCGAGACAGGTCGATAATTTGAGGGATCATATTTATCCCCACTTTTGTAGAGAGGGATAACCTTTGCTATCTTCATTTTATCTGGAAACACTCCGCAAGAGAAGGATAGATTACATATATGCGTAAGTGGAGTTACAATTGCGTTGGTAAGTGTTTTCAGTAATTTCATATCTAATTGGTTTACATCAACAGACGTTTTAGCTGCACAATTATTCAGAATTGATCTAATTTCGGATTCATTTACAGGAGTTAATGTCAATGTGTCTTGTACTTCCTCATCCTTATCAAGGTAGTCCCATCTTTGGTGTGAGGGTTCAATACCCTTTGCTAGTTCTGGCCCAACATTCACAAAGTAATTATTAAAATGTTCCACAACTAGATCCATGTTCTCTACCTGTTTACCATGAATATTAAAGAAGGCAGGGTACTCCCTCTTCGGAGCCCTCCCAGAAACATTCTTTACTATATTCCAAAGATTTCTGGTGTAATGTTTATTTCTTACTAAAAGCTTTTCATAATACTCTTTTTTATGCTTCCTTAACAAGCGTGTAATTTTATTTCTATAAGACTTATACCTTACTTCCGCTTTCTCAGTCCTTTCTCTCAGGAACTGCTTGTATAAAGTATTTTTTTTCTTACAGGCATTAGCCAGTGCTTTTGAAACCCAAGGTCTTCTCTCTTTGTTTTTCTTCAGATATTTGATTGTTTTGACTAAACAGTGGGTATCATACAGAGAATTTACAGTCCACAGGAAAGCCTCATACGCTCTATTCGGGTCGTTTTCTGCTAATACATTATCCCATTTTTGATTTAACAGATCTGTTTCCAGATCCTTTATCCTTTTTTCACTTTTAATTCTGATTTCTGTGTATTCCCGGATTTTCGATCTGGCCTGATCTTTTATATCTACCTTGCAATCAAAAATAGCAAAGACTGGCAGATGATCAATAATGTCATTTATCATGATGCCACAAAATATATCAGAATCCAGTACATTAGTATAGATATTATCTATCAAAGTGGCACTATGCCAAGTAATCCTGCTTGGTTTTGTAATTAATGGTTGCATACCCATGGCATATGTGGTGTTAATATAATCCTCTATTATAGAGCTGTTATTTGGATTTATCAAGTCAACATTAAAGTCCCCACACATGAAAACATTTTTATGGCTTATATTAGTGAGTAGCTCGCCCATACATTTGCTGAAAACATCAATTTGCGAATCCGGTGCCCTGTACACACAAGAAATAACAGTAGTTTTACCTTTCAATCTGGGAATCTCAATTGTAAGGCATTCCATAACATTTTCCACAACATATGATTTACATTCTATTACCTGGAAGTTTATGGCCTCATCAATAAATAGACCAACTCCCCCACCTGCTTTATTCAGTCTACTCTTGCACACAAAGTTATATCCCTCCATGTAGAAGTCCTTGCCCTTTTCCTCTTTAATCCAAGTTTCCGATAAGGCGATGATGTTAAACGGGTTAGCAAATGACTGAAGGTATTCCTTTATTTGATCGAAGTTGGAATATAGACTCCTACTATTAAAGTGGATAATGGACAAACTCCCATCCATTTTAATGCTTTTGTTGAATTTGTCC
This sequence comes from Gymnothorax reevesii, assembly GCA_029721435.1. Lineage (NCBI taxonomy): Eukaryota > Metazoa > Chordata > Actinopteri > Anguilliformes > Muraenidae > Gymnothorax > Gymnothorax reevesii. Next base: position 112,216,189 of record CM056573.1, read on the forward strand.
ACAGAAAAGTATTCGCATATGTTAGACTCTTTGTAGAAAAAATGGTTATCCGGATTGATTTCTTCACTTGGGTCTATTTCGGAAAAATGGTGACTTCCTGTCAAAAATTCATTTCCCAAAAAATTTATTTCTGTAGGTTGATGACTACTCATGAATGTCTGTCAAGGACCTCAGTGGTCGTACTTCTCCAAATCCCGCATCATCTTGATCAGCACCGGTCTGGTGGTTTCCGGTGAAGATCCATTTGGTTTGATAAAAATTCTACAGTTTGTGGACCAGGTGCTGTGTATCTTACCCACTTTCCTTAGTTGACGAGCTTTCCATGCGAGTGTTGCATTATGCTTGGTGAGGTTTTCATTCATGAATACATTGGATCCTTTGAGATTTTCCCTTGCTTCAAGAGAGAGATCTTGTGCTTGTTACTTGTAAGTTGTAGCAACACGGCTCGTGTTGTTGCATTTTGGTCTCGGCTTACATTCCTTTTTGGTAGCAGATAACATGAATCCACATTGCTTCGGTCCAAAGAAATATTTCTGGACTGAAGGAATTCCATCACCTGCAGTTCCACGGATTTGATATCGTCCTCGTTTGACTCATCAGCACTCGCTGTTGCCCTGGCATAACTCCTGGGTTTGATTTTGAGCCCGGTCAGGATTACATCATTACGTTTCTCTTGTTGTTCCCGCTCCTCCAGATTGCTTCCTAAAGATTTGATCTCCATGTCTTTCTTAGCAATCTCTTTTTTGAGATCACGGTTTTCCTCCAGTAGCCGTTCCATTTGCTCCCTCATACTGTCCCTCCACTCCCTCACTTCCTTTCTCAAATCAGCGAGAGCCTCCATGACTGCTGCGGGATCCATTGAGCCTGGTTTCCCAGTTTCCTTGCTTCCACCAGACTTACCCATTTTCTTAGTTTCGAGAAAAGGGATTTTAGCGATTACAGAAATTGTGAGAAAGTTTATCACTCAACTTTTCTCCCGACTCTGCTGTTGTATTCCAGTATTTCGCGCAGTCGCTGTTCAGAGCTGTTAGTCCTTCAGTGACCATGAGAACCTTCAAATGAGCCTGAGGTTGTGGAGGTGGTGCCTGATGGTGCTTTTTGAAACTTGGTGACCCCAAGATGCCACCAAGGCCTGCAAATCCCTCACTGTGATTCTGGGGGATACACGTAGCTCCATCTCTCTCCATCCTCCTCAGTATCCTGGGGTGCAGAATGCAGTTGTGTCTTCTACCCTTGAGGTTTTCAACAGTTCGATATCTTTGGAATTTTTAAATAATTTTCATGACAGTGCTCAGTGGCATATTCAGTTGTTTGAGAATCTTTTTGTAGCCATAACCAGATTTATGAAGGTCAATGACCATCTGCCTCTATTGAACTGATAGTTGTTTTGTTTTGTTCATGATGTTGGATGACAAAGGGATATTGCGTGTTTCTTACCTTACTTTTTATACCCTAGTGAAACTTGAAGTGATGTAATGGCTCAATATAGTTCCTTAACACTTAGATAAAACTTAAATAAGTTGAATTATATACCTGGTTTATTTTTGGTTGATGATATTGACAATAATCTGTTAGGGTCCCATGAATAGTGAAGACGTGATTTGGAGGAAATTGAGTTTTAAATAAATCACTAAATGATTTTGGTTTGTTCCATATGAACAGTAATGTACAGTGTTTCTCTCATGTTGTTTTTTAGAGTCTCTGAATAAATATATAAAAACATTTGTTGAAGTATTGTTTGTGCACTGCTAGTCAGGGCTGCCATTAATTTTGGAGCCTACTGTATCTATTGGAGGCGTGGCTGGTCTGGATGAATGTTGGCACCACAGAGGGGCCACCTTCAGAACCTCTGGATGTCAGGGCCTTCGATACTTGAGTGTGTGAGTGTTGGACCCAAGTACTGGAAGGAGAAAATCAGGTAGGAGTCAGAATCCAGAATGTACTTCATTGCCTTTGTGCACCGCTCAGTGGGGCAATAAAAGGAAACAAGAGCTATTGCCAAAGAGGCAATAAAATAGAATAGGAACTAACAAGGAAGAACAGTAAGATCTACAACATTAGTACAATGCCCTGTTCCACAAATCATGGTGCTTGAGGCCCAACAATTGTAAGTATTCCACCTTTTCTTTACCTGCGAGTCAAGTGTGAAGCCAGTCTGGCCATGCAGCATTGTCCGGTTAATTACCTGGGAGGAAAGAAAACCAGGGCTGGATTTGGATTGAAGGTTGAGATTTGAGAATCCCTGGTCCAAGGGCTTCTGCAAAAACTCAGGAGCGAATATAATTCCTTGGCCAGGCAAAATACTCTCACACAGAGGGACACACAGGAGAGCTGTGATTCAGCACAAAATCGAACTGAAGAGCCAACTTTGGGAACAGAGCCCACAATCCCTTAAATAGCCCAGGAATCTAGGTGGGAGCAAGGCTGCATTTTTCACTTGGTTCAAGGGTGGCCCATTTATCCCTTGGCATGTTCTCCGAAATAGTGTGGCAGGCAGTGAGACTTGAGCCGTGGCTAATGATGATTTCAGGACAGCCATCAGCTGATCAGGCAGAGAAATGGCAGTGACTCACGAGAATAAAATCTTGTCCATTTTACCCTCTGCTGGATTAGTATTTGAATTTAAGATATCTAACTTGAAACTCACAAACTCTGTCCATTCAGTTTAATTTCCAAGAACAAGACTTCCAAGGTTAAGCATGTGCATAATGTTTGTTGAACTGGGCGGCACTTTGTGCTGTCATTGAGGGGCATTCAGGCCCAGGATGAGCATGCAAATGTCCAGCTGGTGGAGGCCAAACGATGGGAAATATAGGAACGTGGGCCTGTGTTGGCAGGCAGATAAACACTAATAGCAGCCGGCACTATTCATTCATCTGTGTGACTTCATTCACAGCTGCTTGAAAAGTGCCATTATGGATAGCTAGCCATCAGTGTCAGGCCAGGGGAGTGGGCTCATATTGTTAATGTCAGCACTGTTGACATGACTGGGGAGGGAAGCTGTTGATATGGCCTCTGGGAACTGGCGGTAGTGTGCTACGGCCCTCTCACCGAGCAAACAACAAACACCAATCAAAACTCACTACCTCCCCCCATCCTCTTTACAATGCCTAAGGCTGGAAACTTTATCCCTCCAACAGCACTACAACATCAGCTGATCAGAGAGGAGATAGCTGAGCATAAGAACAAATGCTGAAATTTAGCTTATGCTTCAGTCTAAACTGTTATGTCCTCGGACGTATGTTGTTGTTGTGTATATGCCTCTTGTTCTCCTCAGGTGGTCCTGCTACTAATGAGCGGCGTGCGATAGGACCCATCAAACCCCTCAACGACATAAAAGGCCACGGAAGCCACTCCCTTCTCCGCCCCCTCAGATGGCAGCGTTGGTTTGCGTGTTGCATCGAGCTTTTACTATGTGTAAACGTTTATTTGTTGAACCTGTTGTGAAATGGTAATTTATTCTCCAGTTGGACGCGGTTGTTGTGCGAGTTAACATGAGTTGCTGTATATAGTTGACACGTTGAGCAGCTGTGTAATCGTTGAACTTGAAGGGGTGGGTGCCATTTCTTTTGATTACTTTTTTCTCCTGGTTACGTTAGGAAGTTTAGGAAAGTTAATTTGTTTTTGTTTGTTTGGTCAGGTAAGTTAGTCTTTCATTTTAAGATCCCTTTTTGTTTATTATTTTGGCGTTGCCCACCCTGGAGTTGAATAGCTCTTTTCACCTGTGTGGATTATATAATAAATACTGCGTTGTGTGCCTGTGGTCTCTGGGGACGGGAAAGGGGAGGCTCATTTAAGCTGTTTTACAGCTCGTACCCTAGACTGGGGCCGTAACAAAATATTGTACTGAGTGAAGAGAGACGAAGTTCACCATGTTTCTGCACTGTTGTTGTTGAAAGTTTTGCTTTTGCAAGGGCAAGATTTGGAGCAACTCTTAATTTTACAAGTCATTAATTACGCTGTAATTACTGCTGAAAGCCAGTAACTGTCCTGCAGTTGTTCTCAGTTATCACCACCATTAAACAGTTATGATGGGTTATAGCTAGGCAAAGGCAAAGGCACATCTGCAAAGTACAGTAGGTACATTGCCACATAACATTACACATAAGAGCACTCAGAGAACGCAGCACCACCGCCAAACCAAGGTAACTCTGTGCATTAGTTATTTTCATTGGCTGATGTAGGGTGTTCTTGCAGCAAAACCCAAAATCATGCTGATCGGAAATTGGAAAAGACTTCAAATCTCTGCCAGCATAGCTGGGTTTGAACTTTGGCCTATATCTCAGCTGTACTTTGGCCTAGATATGCCAAAATTTAATTTAAAGCTGTTCCTCTGGTGCTACTCTAAGATCATACAAAGTTTGGTTAAGATCTATGGGGCCATTTTTGAGATATCCTGCTAACAGACAGACAGACAAAGAGATAAATGCCGGCAAAAACATTCACGGAGATGAAACATAACATGGGTATGGTGAATAGGCCATTCAGCTCAACTCATTATTTTTCCATCACTAAAGCAAATCTAACACTTAGGATAAGTTTTAAGATCAAGGCAGTGTCTAGTACTGTATCAAGCCTAGTCATTAAAACTCGCAGAATATCTGTCTTTATGGTATGACTAGGCAAGCTATGCCTAGCACATTGTGACCCCTCTCTGCATGATGAAATACTTCGCAATATCAGAGCTAAATTTACTCCTGATGGTGAGTATAATCAGCTTTGATTTATACTTTTTTTTTTTTATACTATATACTTTTGGATATACTGTATATCCTGAGTCTTTTCTGTCTTTTTACTACAGCACAATGGCTAGAACCTCAAAAGCTGTCGTCAACAATCACCTCTTGGTTCTTTTCAGGTAGAGCACATTCTAATTTTCAACCTACCATAAAATAATCTTGCCTAATGTTTTTATTACTATTATTATTATTACTATTATCATTATTATTATTATTTATTATTTTTATTTTCTTCTTGTAGAACTTTAAATTTAGCTTAATTGATTTCATTAGCCATGTTTCCATTCAATTCGGGGCTATATTTAAATAATTCTGAATCACTTTAGCAGACTTAGAACAGTTAGCCAAGCCTCTGATGAAGTACCATCCACAAATTTGACCAATTTGCTGGTTCTTATCAAGAACCATGTTCTTATCAAGGCCATTAATGTTGATGAAGAAGAGCTACGGTCTCAGCACCGATCCCAGTGGAAATCTACTTGCCACAGTACCCAGCTTGGATTAGCTTCCTTATAGGGTAGATCCAAAATGCAGCAAAGTTAGGCACGTAAGGTAACATAATGCCTTACGTAAGCTTACTACAGAAATTTTGTCTTCTTGCGTAAGCTCAATGCAAACTGTGTAGTCAGCTTTTACAGAATACTTCTCCAGTTTGCGTCAGATAGCGTCAAATCTAGGGTCTTGCGTTACATAGCAGATGAAAACGGGTCCCGAAATAGTTTTCCAGCATGTTGGGGAAAAAAGGCAACCAGGCAACATGACATACCTTTACATTATAATATGCAGTAATCTGCTGCCAATACGTTAGAATATCTATGAGACATATATCAATATTCTAAAAAACAAACTCATCTAAAACTAACTTTACTTTTCTAGCTTGATTGAAAAAAGTCCTCAACAGCAGAATGTGTAGGTTATTGTATATTCCCGTGATCGCAGATCCACTGCCTTGTCAGTTTGCAGATCTTTACTATCACTAGCGGAGCACAACCGATTCGACAACCATGTAAGTTTATGTGAGCAAAACTCGTCTTGTGGAACTGTATAGTGGATCTACCCTGTTGTCACTATGATTTGTGTTTATATAGTAAACAGCTCAGAATCCATTCCTAAATACCTCATATAATTCAAATATTAAATATAATATCAAAAATTAGTCTCTCGTGAGGTACCCTTCGAAATTATTGCTGAAAATGCAACAATATGACATCATAGCCCATATGGAAATGGTTTGTTAAAAACATGTGATTCTTATCTGTTCCACAGAATATTGTAAGGGCCATATATGGCACTAAAACTGCATATATATTTTGCATAATATTAATGTATTGTCTATCATGTATGTCTTACCTTGTAAGTAGGTGTTGTGATTTACGAAATGAACCAAGAGCGACAACCAGTAGAATGCAAAAAGGAGGCTTTATTTCTGAAGGGGGAAACCCCCCAACAGAGCTGGCAACGGTACAAAGTCCACAATCCAAAAACAGTATCCAATGGGCGTAATCCAGAATCGTAACCAGGGCACCAAATACAAAGTTCGTGGTCAGACAAAAAGGGTTCGGTACACAGGCGTAGGTTTGGAGGAGAAACAAACTCATAAGCCAAAGACAGTCCGAATCCAAAACCAGGGCAGTAATCACAAAATCAAGGTCGGGCAGAAAAAGGTCAAAACTCACAGATGCAACAATATCCAAAAAGGGCAAACCAAAATCAATAGTCGAGCAATCCAGTCAGAAAGATAAAAACTGAGCAATCAAGGCGAGAAACGTGGCACGAGAAAACTAGGGAGAGACACATGAGGGATAAACTAATTACATGAATTTGGCTGTAGCCAAAACGCAAACAGGGATCACAAGACAAACCTAAGTACAAACAACAGCTCCGGTTAAGGAGTACTAAAAATGCATAGTCTAAAGAAAAGGAAAGCATGAGATAAGTGGAAAACTGCAGCAGAGATAATTAGGGATAGGCAAGGAGGCGGAGACTAGAATTGGGCGACAGCTGAGAGATCATTAGTCAATTAGTAAGTGCAGCTATACAATCCCAAGTGCTTGTTAGTAAGTTAGTCCAAATATACAAGGTTAGTGTGGGTTAGTATCTAGCAAAAACAATAAACTGTTAGTATGTGTTAGTAAGACAGTTAAAAGAGAGAGGAAGGAAGAACACGAGATAATGAAAGAAGATTGAAACCCAGAAACCAATAAATCACCCGAATGAGTGGCACACAAGACAAGGGACCGTGAGCAAAGACACACATGACAAGACAGGGGAGACAAAGTGCAAAGCATGGAAATGAAAACATGACATGGAAACCAAATGATCGAAACATGAAAAACAAACAAGAAATCTAAATTGCCAAAACACAATCCTAAGAATAGTCATAAGGCAGGCAGTGGTCACTATACACAAAAAGCATACATGGCTGAGCCAGGCACAGAACTTAAACATGACAGCAGAATCCAGAATCCCAACAGTAGGACCTTGAAAAACCTTATAAGGTTACATAATGTAAAGAACAATGGATATAGAGCTATGCATTTAGATATGAATGTCCTTCATAACATTTAGCGCATGTGGTGAAAGTATGAATATATAGTGCTGCTTCCCCATCAGTATAATACCTAACTTCAGTTGCCCTTGGAGCCCTAAGCTCCATATGCTTTCACCCACAAATGCAATCCAACATTCAAACACACTAGCATAATTTTTAATAAAAAACATTTATTAGAGTGTATTTATAGAAAGAAAATTGTTTTGCCTTTTCTTTATTTATCTCACAGGAGCAACGCTGGCAAAATGGCCTCACGTGGTACCTTCGAGCACTGGGTCAGCACTCAATGCCAAATTGACAGAGGTAAGAGGGAAGCCAATAAAACAGAAGATTCAGGAGACATTATTACTATTTGAAGACTGAAAGATTTTCACTGTTAATGCTCTCTTTTTTTCTCTCAGGAGCATTTTTATTATTATTTAGATTTTTATATATTTGTATACATCACACATAATGGAAAAAACAAAGACCGAAAAGAAGAAAAAAAATTGTAGACAATTTGTCGAGTAGATCCCTTAATCCTCACTGTTCAGTTTGATGTGTTCGTCCATCAAATATTTTTTTTCTTGGGAGAAATGTGAGAATTACTTATTTCATTTTTACTGGACTGTTCAAAGGCATTTTACAGTCACACATAGTTTGACTGTAAAGCACTTCTCTTTCACCAATAAATTCTTAGGTGTTTTCATCGCAAACTTGTGTAATTTATCCGCAGAAATCATTTTTGATGAGTATATATAGGTATATAGTTAAAGTAGTGTTTATTATGTGAGAAATTAGTGGGAAATGTATAAGGATTTAGAACATAGTAATACTGTTTAAAATCTATGGTAAAGGACAAAAAAGGGGAAAACATCCATGACTTTAGTAAGACTAATACATGAATTTGCCTAAAAAAACTCTTCATGATTTATAAAGAAAAAGTGAAATTTCATAGCTGATTCCTACTAAAGTCATATATTATCACACATTCTTTACATGTAAAACTTTTAAAAGACTTTTTCTAGTATTCATATATATTGCCAAAAATTCCCTATAGATTGTGTTGATGCCTTTTGGTATGAATGTGACCATAATCATACAAAAAAAGAGACTGGCATGTATTTAACAAATAAGGAAGACGTGGTCCCCATATAAAAACCATACAGTTTTTTTTCATATAGGAGGCACTGCTCTGATTAGACATTAATCTAGTGGCCTCATCAAAAAATTTCAGGCATGACCTTCCCTTACGGAAACCAGTTAACTATCCCTTTGAATGTTGTTTCTTTCAAGCAGTGGTGGCTGGAGAGCTGAAAATCTGTGAAGCACAAAATATCCTTGATATTAATGATTTTCAACCATTCATTTAAATTAACATTTCTTAAACTCTGAAAACAATCTCTATAAAACTCAACATTACCAAATGTGGGCGTGTAGTTTTCCTCAACAAAGTAACAGCAACAAAACTGAAATTTCAATCAGGCTTATTCATTTGCAAATATTTATTGCGAATTTTTGCTTTCTTTGGTGTAATGAAACAATCATGAAGCTAAGATTAGATCATACAGTATATACTTAAAGGGAGACTCATGCCAAAATAATATAATTTTAAGAGCAGTTCGATCATCTGCGTCCGGAAAAATAAATCTAAAAACTCAAATCGACCATATTGCATTGCAGGCTCAGCAAAGTTGGTCTGTGACATCTCAGTGTCAAATCAAAAGACGATCACACTCTCTTTACAGGCATTTTATACACTTTGGCAAGGTTTCTGCTCTCTGTTTCACAAAATTTTCTACAAGATGACGGCTACAGCACCAGAAAATTATGTCAAACTATAATTTCTGTTTAGGAGATTCTGACTGTTTAGGAGATTCTGACTGTTTAGGAGATTCTGTGAAGTCTTTCCTCAAGTTTTCTTGAGAGTTTTGACAAGTTTTGTATAAAACCTTATCAATTCAAACCAGAGATCAATGCAGCCTCTGGTACTGACAGGAGTGTAGCAGCAAACAGCAAATGGTGAGCTGCGCCAAGATCGGCTTAAAAATTTTAGTAAGTAAGTTATGTTTCTGTAGGTGTGTTTTGTTGCAGAAAACCGCAATAGCACCAATCTGTTTTTGGTGTCTGTGGTTCAGTGCATGTTTAAGAACTTCAGAGAGGCCACTAACTGTTGATGTTTAGTGTATATCAAAAGGTAAAATTTCAAATAGGAAATAATACCATGTATATGTTATGCAGAGGAGAGGAGTTAATGAAAATAATAAACTGGTGCTTTAAATACGCTCTATGAGAGAGACGAAGCAGGTACTTTGTTATTTGTCAGTAGGGGACTTCAGTAAATGAGACCTGCGGTGAGAGACGGATCCCTGAGATCCCTTCATCCCTTAGCTTGTCAATCGCTCAGCATATCACATTTGTTCATATTTTGGTTTCCCTTTAAAGCAAACACAGAAGTAAACATACAGTGGGGCACAAAAATTTGGGCACCCCTGGTTTAAATGTCTATTACAGTTAATCTCCAAGTGATTGTAGCATTTAGTGTTCAGGTTTGCTTTCAAAGTTCAACATGTCACATTTCATCACATTTTAAAGCAAGAATCATTTTTATTTTTAACTTGTTACAGTTTAAAAATTCTAAAACAAGGAAAAGGTCTTGTGAAAAAGTTTGGGAACCCGGTCAGCTTGTACTCTGTAACTCCTTTTCGGGCAGCTATAACACCTTGCAAACGCTTTGAAAAGCTGCTTGGCTTTTGCATCCTCCGCAATTTGCCTTTCACGGCGTCTTTTAGCTTTTGCCAGCACTTTTTTAACCGAAACACAAATTCTACTATATTCGACCATGATATTATCATACTGTCTGTAAACCCCACACCAACCCAATGACGGAAATCAGCCGATAGGGCGAAGGTATCTGCACTGTGGGAAAGATCTTTTCATAAAAGTTAGTAAAAGTCATTTTTGATCTTGTATGATTCATCTGACTCCATTTTAATAAGTATTCATTTAGGGAATCACATTGAAATAGATGCATTATTATTTAATTATAGACTTGATTTTAAGACGAATGCAGTACTTTTGTAAGTACTCTCAGAACATTGTATGCTCTTAACCCTGCATGTCGCACCCGCCGAAATGTGCACGTCTCACAAGCTGATGTTTGCAGTAATTCAGAGCTTGCATAGGATGCCACTTCTTTGGGTATATCTGATATCGGCATAGGGACCCAAGTAGGTCAATACTGGCTGTCCCTGTTCTCAACATGGAAACTCACTGAGAGGAGGAGATTTGATTTAATGGCAGAGGTCAACGGGTGCAATACTCCGTGATACAATAACCTTAAATATGTGTGGCAGGCCGAAGGAGGGCCCGGGCAGGGAATTGAACCCCAGACCCCCAGGTAAGAGTCAAACGCGCTGACCACATCACCCAAAGCCAGGCTTTTTGGCAAGGTAGCCAGGACGCGTACTTATTAGGAGACATTTCTAGTGACAGGACCCTTCAACTGTCACGTATGCATCCTCCCAAGACCAGTTTGGGGAGGTATTCTCACAATATGTCTTAATTAAGAGAGACAGCCAATCCTACATTATATATTAGCAGAGACAGTCAGACTATTTTCACAGAAACCACACAGATCAAATTTTAACCATTGATTAGCCAGGTAGGTTACTTAAAGCCAATTACAATCAAAATTATACATCAGACTACTTAGAATGCATTTGTTAAATTTGTAAATATTGTATCAAATTACTGAGTCAAAATAGAATAGTCTCATACCTGGCAATAGAGTGCATTGATGAATTAAGTCCAGGATACATGTCATTTATGAATGTCTTATAAAGAATATTCTTTTTCCTCAAACTTCTCTGAGGAGCTGTAATCATCAACTGTGGAGGCTGCTTTTTCAACTTTTTCCGCACATTTGGAATGAATTTACACTGTGAATTATATGACCCTCTTGAATGCACCCCACATTTTATTCCCATACTTTTAAACGATGTTGACCTTAGACTTGTGGATAACGTGTATGTAAAAAAAGTTGCCACAACATGACACGGCATGGCAAATAAAAAATACAGTCAATTCTGTCTGAAAATTATATGACAGACATTACGTGACACAATTGCACAATTGCATAATTACTAGTTATTACTCTATGGAAAGTAATTGCAAGTCTTTATGCTGTGATTTCTGAGCATATACTCATTAGATACTGTGCAATTAATACCCTGGGAAACACGGTTGTACCATTCTGTTCCATGCTGACATTGAACAAAACCACTGTGGTATCCGACATCGCTAAGTCCGTTAAAAGAACACGTAACTCTATGGAAACAATTTTCTTTGCATAGATAGTTCGGGACCGGCAACCGGCTGTGGGTCCGTCATTGGTTATGGTTCCCCCAGGAAACATTTCCGTTGTCATTATAGAGTTTTCATGTGTTTTGTGAGTTTGCATGCGTTTTCCGAATATGCAGGTGTTTTGACATTTGCAGTTCACTGGTTGTGAAATCAATGAAAATATTTTCTGAGTTTGCAGATGTTGTGACCATTCTGGGCTACCGTACCTATGTGATGATGATGCATTATGAATGATGAAGCATTATATTTGTTCGAATATGCATGTGGAATTTGCTCATTTCCTGAAGTAGAACAAGTGGAAGAAGCACTTTTGTTTCATCAAAATAAGTATTTTTTTCAAGCCATCAGACATAAAAAAAATGTAAGATTCCTATAGATCCTTGCGATTTACTGGGATGAAAGATTTACACATGGATAAATTTTAATGAGCTCAGTCCATAGGTTGTACTATGAAAAAACCTAAAACCAAAGCACACAAGCTATTTCCTTCACAAGAAAACAAGATCTGACCGAGCAGTACACAAAGACATCTGTCTCAATACATCATCCTGCAGGACATAGAGAATTAAATATGAAGCAATGTATTGAGAGCCCAAGAATGGCTTCATGTGGTATTTACCTCTGTGTGACCAAATCTCTGGGATATCTTGATCTGTTTTTTGAGCAAAAAGAATCAGTCAGGGAGGTAGAGAAACTAAAAAAAAACAACTGATGAGTATTTTCATGTGTGTGGCCTTGTACCAGCTTTAATTAAGTATTTCAAAAAGTAAATGCAAGTTGTACAATGCATTCTCAATGTAGTTTTGCTTGTGTGGATGGTGGTTCAGTTCCCCTCACGACATTTCCTTAACCTGTAGTCACCTTTGTATCTCTGTTGCCTGCCTTTGTACCTGCCTAAATAAAGTTTTTTTTTTGTTCCCCCCCCAAATGACAGGATGGCATTAAACGGGCACAGCAAGACTTCATTTTCTGTTCTCATTACCTTGGTCTTCTCAAATATCAGTCATTCTATAAAATTTTAAGTCGATATTTTCATGCCTCAGGATAATGCATGTGCAATACCTGGTTTTTAATCCTCTAATTGTCTCTGTAGCAAGACTAATAATAATAGTCTGCTAAATATACAAGCAAGCAGTATGCTACACAATAGCCAGTACAAGACTTTACAACACTAGTGATGCAAAAGTTGAGCTTTTAAAGGCTTAATTGATAAATTGAATAGTTGATAACCGATGGATGGAGTTGCGTTGATGGGCGTTGGAGCCGGCCAGTCCTCAGAATTCGGGTGATGCAGACCGTTGTGGGCTCAGCATGACACATGGGAGTGTAAAGTCCTGCCAGTAGCCTCTCTCTCCATTCCCCCTCTCCCTTTGTGTTTGTGTGTCTGTGGTCTGATTGCAGGATAGAAGAATGGTGTGCATGGCTTGGGTTGTTGAGCGCTGGCTGCTTCCTGCAGCTGTGGCTAATTATTCCCATCAGCGCTCTCTATAAAGACCCAGCACTTGCTACCAGTCTTTGAAAGATTGTAGACCCAGTTAGTTGTGGTCCAGACTCCACCTGCATTCAGTATTATTAATTGTATGTTCCTTGCTGCTCAGACTGTCTGTGTCCTGCAACCTAGCCCGGTCTACAGCAACCCCGCACCGCCTGCAACCCCAGCCTGCAATCCAGCCCAGTCTGCTGCCCAATCTGCAACCCTGCACCGCCTGCAGTCCTGACCTGCAATCCAGCCCAGGCTGCAGCCCTGATCTGCACCCCAGGATGCATTGCCTGCCCCTGCCTGTCCTGATCAAAGAAAAAACAAACCACACCTTTTGAACTATACTCTTGCCTCTCAGCCTTTTTCCTCTGCCTTTGGAGTCCACCAACCCATAGCCTTATTTTGACTTATTCATCGTACTGGTATTTAAGTTAAAACATTGTTACAAACCTTACAAGTCAGTATACTTTATTCATATTATGTCACTGGAATTTACTATATTTTTACTCAGTGACTTGCATACATATTGTTCTGACAAGCTATTAATCTATGTAAATTTACTTAAGCAAGCTGAAAGTCAAAATAACAAATGTCCTGATCGGGAAAACAATATCATGTATTTGCAGATATTTGGCAAAGGAAGTCTGATAATGTACCACTCTTGACTCAGAAGGAGCCCATGACTGTACAGCATTTTTGTCCACACTGTAAAAAAATAAAAAATGCTTAAAATTTTGAGGCAGCCTGGACACTAACCTTTTTCAGTTGAGACAACTTTTTTTTTTTTTTTTTGTATAGTGCATAGGATGCATATTTTTCTAGCTTGGATGACTTTTTCACAGATAAGTATTATGTACTTTATTCTTATGGGCAAGTTCTACCATTTTGGGTTTTTTTTATGGCATTGACACTTATGTGCTAAATTATCATTTTGCAAATGAATGCATTTTGAAAGAATGTGCACTTTAAGGTTGAAATTGAAGTGACTAAACAAATAATGGAAAAATCTTTTTCATTCCTCTCATCCTGTGAGTGTTATAAACAACAAAATAAGTGTTGAAGGTCAATTTTTATAGCTGCCCATTTGTGGACTCTTGATAATCATGGCTGTGAATATAAACAGACCTGCTGTTTCAGTATCCTAGCCAAGGCACGTTTCTGAGACACACAAAGGGATACATTAATGAAAGGCCAACATTTTTGTTTGAAGATTTAAAGGTTTCATTTCAATTTGAGCACATGCTGACTCCTCAAGCTCAATACTGTGTAGTAAGAAATATTTACCTCTGCAGTGAATTATGTATTTTTGACATGATGCAATGTAAACTGTAAGGTGTATGAAAAAGTCAGACAGCAAACCACCATGAGTGAGTACAGTTTATTGTCACACTTAGAGAAATTGGGTCATCGCTCTGAAGTTGTTGCTCCGGTGAAGGCCTTGCTCTATGTTACTGTTATGTCACTTATTCACTTCAAATACACACATTTTGAATACGATTTAGCTCTCATATTCGGTACATGCTTTAACAGTCACAGGACACGCCTACCAGGGTAACAAAAAAGCGTAAAGGCACACCTAACCTGAAAGTGGGGACAAAGTCCGCACAGCTTGGTGGAATATATAGGGGTCAAATGTGTGGGAATTCAAAAGGCTGTAGGATTCTTCTGTGTTGAAGAATTATTCTTCTACTTTGAAATGGTAAGTTTCACTTACTCAGCAGGAGACTCATGGAAAACTTTGTCCGAAAGTATAAGGCGAGTAGCTTTACATATATTTCAGTTAATTTGTTTGTTTGGCTACTGCTGGCCTGACAGTTTTAGCAAACAAAAATAACATCTCTATCATAGTGCAGTTACAGAATTGCATGCGTTTTGTATTTTTTCCCATTTTTTCTTTGTTCTCATCCCTCGCACCAAAAACAATTTTAAAAAGAAGCAGAAGAAGAAACAACACCACCCACCAAGAAGCCTGAAGGCTGCACTTCTCCGACAGCAGCCAATGGATGACATCATCCTCTTACCCAGGGAAAGACAGTCGCGCTACTTTAGTTAGGCAGATCACTTTTCTTTCTGTTCTTTTGCTTTTTAATACACAACTTCTCTTCCAGGGAAGGACACAAATCTCAAGCCATAGGTTTTGGGTTATAGCTGAACAGCTGTTGGTTGGCGAGGGTCACAGCATCTGTGCATGTTTCTGTGCTGCCATCCTGGAAGGCCATGAGCAATAACACATAACCAAAATTGCTTTTCAGAATTAATTTTTCAGTGTCACTTTTTAAAGGAAAATATTTAACATAATTTATCAGCTAGTTGTCATGTGTCAGGCAAATACCTTCATAGAAAATCAACCCCCACGAAATGCAAAAAAAAAGAAACATTATTAGCAGTAGCCTCATTATGGAGACCTAATTTGAAATTCTTATGTGAAGAGAAGTACTTGAGGAACTGCCTATAACACATATCTGGTAGATTTTATCATTGTTGAATGTTTCAGAACTTAATTTGTTCAAGCTAAATGAACACGAAGAATTGCAGTTATTTGGGGCAGGTGGAAATTACTATTGAATACAAGTAAATTATATTTCAACAGAATTATAAGCAGCACAAATTTTCTCCAAATTGATGGTCCCAGTTGGCTATTCCCACTTTTATGTAGCAGCCAAGTACTATTCTCACATCCAAAGCTTAGTGCACTCTCGGACTCAGTGGGGAGTATTGAAATTTTTGCAAACACTCAAGAACAAAGATTCAGATTCTTGCAAATACGACAATTCCTGAAGTGATATAGGCCGAGTTCCACCGACATTTAATTAAAGCAGCCAAAAATAACTGACTTTCAATTATTTTTGAATATATAACTACCTGCCCCCAGTTGCTTTCCATAATGTATGGGCATGGTACATGTGGGGGACTCATGGACTCTTATTTACATTAAAAGCTAGTAGCAAGGGACTGGCATTTGTAAGAAGGCAATGCGTTAATAAAATGAGTGCTGTGTATGCATATGTGTTTTGGTGCTCCTGCGCGCGAGTGTGTAAGTGGGTGTGTGAGGGAAAGAGAAGAGAAAAAAATGTTCTTTTCAGGTAATTTGTTGGAAAATGGGTGGTGGGGTAATTTATCAAGTTTCATTGGTCAGAAATTCAGCTAAAAATAACTGCTAGTTCCTCGGGATGTATGAAAAATGCTGTAGACTGGCAGACCATAAGTCTCTGGGGCCCTGAGCCTCTCTCGTTGTTAGTGTTAGTCAAATATGCCTTTAGCTGTTTGCTCGTTTACATTGAGCACTCTCTTGATTCTGATGCAGCTTTGATGTTTTGGGTGAAATTTCACATTAGAACAGCAGTGCAATACCTAATTACAGACAGAATAACAAGCTTTTCTGTTTTTACGGCAGATTTATTTTTCTTGTCTCCATGAAACCTTGAGAAAATTGGCTCAGAATATTTTCCCATATCCTAAGACCAATCCCACAGTGACATGCTGTTCCAATCACTCAAGATGCTTTCAGTATTGATCTCAGGCTGACCTGTTATGATTCTGCCTGACCATGTTTTTGTAATGACCCTGATTCCAAGCCATGTTTTTTGAACTAGTCCATGCCATGTTTTGTATTTTGCCTGTCTTTCCTTGTCATGTCTGTTGCCTGCCATTACTCATATTCACAGTTTAGATTATCATTCTGGTTTTAGTATTTCTCATGCCCTGCATTGCACATTGTCTCCCCTGTCTGGTCATATGTGATTTGACAGTTTTGTTCCCCAGCATTGCGTGCCACATTTTCAGGTGATTTCATGGTTTCTGGGTTTTCAATTTTTCCTTCCAGTCTCGTTTGCTTGCTTCGCCTTGCTGTTCTATCTTTACTAACAAATACTACCTGTTTATTATTTTAGATAAAGAACTAACATGAACTAACATTTTTTATAGTACTAACTTACTAACAAGCACTAGGGATTGTATAGCTGCACATTACTAATTGACTAACGAGCTCTCAGCACTCACTCTGCTCTAGTCTCCGCCCCTTGCCTTCCCTCAATTTACTTTGCTGTGCTTCAGCAGATTCTCCACACCTTGTTAAACGATGTTCTGCCTCTCACTCTGTGCGCTTTAGAACTCCCTCACTGGAGCCGTTTGTTTGTTATAGGCTATCTGTGTGATCCCTGTCGGCGTTTTGGCTTTCGCCAATTGCATGTGGTTAGGAACTTCCTCATGTTCATTACTTTGTTAATTAGTCTGATCTGCCTCACCTGTTCCCTATTATAGGATGTGACTTCCCGTTGCTGTATTGAAGCAGTCATTTCACGACCAGCTCTTATCAGAACATTTTCCCTGTGCTGTGATCGTTTATGCCTTGTACCCTTAGCGTTATACTTCTGACTGGAACGTCACCGATTTAGATTTTGGCTTTACCTTAGATATTCCTGTGCCTGTGTAGTGTACCTGCTTTGCCCGACCCTGAGTTTTGTCTTTCCTGCCCTGTTTACGAACTGGAGTACGTGTACTGGATTTTGACTTTGGCTTCATCTCTGATATTCCTGTGCCTGTGTACCGAACCTGCTTTGCCTGACCCAGAGTTTTGTGTTTACTGCCCTGTGTACGAATTGGATTAAGACTACTGGATTCTGATTTTGGAATGTGGACTTTGTACCAGTGTTTACTGCCCTGCAGGGATTTCCACCCCAGATCCAATAAAGATCAAGTTTACTGGATATTTTTGGTCTTGCTTCTGGTTCCTGAATGCTACCTCACATGACCAAGTTGAAATAATTGCACATGAAATAAATTCCAAATAAGCAACATGCATCTTCTCACATACATTTCTTCCTGTTGGGTAATTGTATTCAGAATCCTATTTACAATTTTTCCAGAAGTGTTTTGTTCTTTTACATATCAACTTAGCATTGATAGTAGGCTGTATGAATTAAATATTCAAGACAAATTTTTTCCCGTCACCAGTCTATTTTTTTTTTCTTCTGCATAAAAAGAAGCCATGGTTCTTAAATTAAAAACATATAGTGGCAAAAGATAAATATTGTGTTACCCTTTAAACTCCAACTTTTCTCAAGTAGGTTCAAGGTCAGAAAAAGCATTTTTTCATATTCTAGGACAATGTCACATACATATTCTCTACCTGCTGTTTGCAGCACTCTACTGACGCTACATTATACTTATACTGAGAGAAATATGCTAACCCTGGATGCAATGTTTGTATGGCTGTAGCATTGGATCAAATGGAAAATATCTATATCTTGTTCATCATGCATATACATATTTCCTTGTAATTCAGCGGGATATATTTGAAGAACACAATGAAAAACTGATCAGAGTCACATTTTCATGCTCTGGAGAAATGACAAATTAAAAATTCAAGACGATCTTAGAAACAAAGCACTGAAAAAAATACATAAAATATTATAATATATAATTTTATATTATTATAAATAATATAAGCTATAATTTATGCAAAAATGCAAAATTTGGACTCTGATCATTTCCCTTTGTGATCTTCATTTGAGATTGCTTGAGCACTGAGGTCATCAAATAAGTTGCTTTTAGATATCTCGATATCTAAACTCAAAACTAAAGGTGACCGAGCCTTTGCAGTGGCTGCCCCTAAACTATGGAACAGTTTATCATTATACATTAGATCTGCCCAGACTTTTGAGATGTTTAAGTCATTATTGAAGACCCATCTCTTCTCGTTGGCTTTTAATTCATAAGGAGCCGAACATTGCCGATAAATAGGCTGTTTTATTGATTTTTCTGTTTATTGTCCATGTTACGTTGTTTTCTAGTGTTACACTTTAATGTTTTGTGTACTGTGCGCTCTAACATTGTTTTTTTTTTCTTGTCTTCCATTCTTATAGTTGTGCTTTCTAGTTTGTACAGCACTTTGGCAGACTTTGGTTGTTTAAATGTGCTATATAAATAAATTTGACCTTGACATTGACCTTGAGATTGTTGGAAATCTCCCCTGGAATTTAAAATGGGCCACAGATTGGAATACCGCAGCTGTATGTGATGGACCCATATATAGGTTCATAGGCTTTGTGGGGTTAACCAAACATTTCAGTGCAGAGAGAAGAGCCCACCAGCCAACGAGAGCATGTGTTCTTGCGTTTGTATGCACGTGTGCATGTGTGTGTATGTGGATGCATGTAGGCGTGCGTGTGTGTTTTAAATGGTGAAAATACTACATAGTTACACACATTACAATCAGGCAGTTTTACAGAGTCACTGTACCATCTGGTCAGTAAGACAAGTTAGGTAACAGAGTGGTTTAGCATTGTGTTGAAGGATTACTTTACTCATTTCATTGTTGAATGCCTTTCAGCCTCTTACCTCTGGACCTGACAAGAATTCCCTGTTTCATGTTTAATGAGAAGAGTTTTATGGAAACAGTACCGTTCAGAGTCCAGAGTACAGTGCAATAGCACCCTCTATTGTGCTTTGCTGCTTTGTTAAAGGGAGTGGCTCTAGTCTCTAAGACCCCTTACTTTTGGTTGCTATGCAGTGCTTCAGTTTTGTGAACACTCACCATTAACATTCTGGAGCTGTGAGTCTTAATTGATCTATGGAGTCTCTGATGTTTTCTGTGCTGTTGCAAATGAATTGATTTTCACCATTGTACAGGTGTTAATTTTAGAGTGGAACTAAAATATGTTCATATGTCATGGCTATTAAATAAACGTCTATTAAAATGCAATCTCTCCTTTTTCTCTCTCTGTCACTCGCCCACTCTCTATCTCTCTCTCAGACGACACAACTCACAATGGTTAAAACATAAATAATGGCTAAAGAACATCCATGAACGTACAAAATTCAACAGCAGGAGCTGAGTTAATGCACACAAATATCACTCACTTCAGCACAAGCCCTTTTGAGGAATAATAAATTCTCTCATTACAACCAGCCACCATCACAGATGGGGAGAATACACTGTTTTTACACTCAGGAAGCACCTTGACATTTTTAACGTGCTCACTGTTGAGCCCTCAAAAGGGTCACATTGGAAATCATTTAGTGTGTTTCAGGCCTCCTCATTATCCCACAACAGAAATGTGAACTTTTAACGTAGTTCCGTGTGATGGTCAAATATGAGTTTAAAATGTGAGTGCATTCACCATGGTTTCATTGTAGATGACCATATTTTTGCATCATAGTCTATGCTCAGTGGAAATGGAATTATGAGGAGCCTTTCAAAGATCAGTGGCAATGGCTATGATTGTGAGTTGAATGGTTCAAGCAGTACTTGGCCTGTCAGCCCCAGCAAACAAAATGTGCATTTTATCTACATTACTGATTAGGCGGCTCATTAGAAAATGGTCTTGAAATTCTGAAAGACGGTATGTCAGGTGGCAGCATGAGTCCGTCCCCCAAAGAAAGCTATTCGACCTACTGAACCTCTTGAAGTTACTCTTTTAAAATGATGAGGGGTGCATGCATGGGGTATCAATACCATCAGAGGGGGCTATGCCACTATTAGTTGAGGGCTTATCCAGAGAGCTGGGCAGATCATGAAAGGAGATGGTGAGCAGTGGGGGTGGGGGGGTGTGGGCACTTAAATTTTTTATAACACTACAAAAAGCGGATAAAAGAGCTTGCCGAGCCACGAGGAAACAGGTTTGAAGGCTCTGACAGCTCGTCTTTGACTGTTTATGCCTTTAAGAGACTGATATGTCTGTGAATTTCTTCTGACAGCTGGTTGTGGCGATAGCTTCACAGATGCGTGAAGAAGAAAAGCCATTCATGTACATGGCGTAAGCTGGGAGAGCCACGTCTGAGTGCGTTTGATTTTCTGTGGACATGGAATCTGCGCCGGGGGGGTAATGTTGACTGTCCATCTCTGATGCGGCCGCACCCATTACCCCTGTGTGTTCCCCCTGTTATTCCACATCGTCTATGCGAGTGCATAAATTTTTAATGCAACGCGTTGCACAATCCTTTGTTGAGCATGGAGAGCATTGCATTGTACTGGGGAGCTCGGTTAACTCAGGAGAAATACAGCGAGCAGTTCAAGCAGTTTTTATGGCTTATTGCACCATGACTGCAAATGCAAAATATGCATGGCGCTGACAGAGCCCTTTGCTTGCTTTTTCCTGAACAATTCAGTTGTGCTCACCATCCACCCACTGCAGGTGCTTTGTGAATTTGCTTTTTTCTGGTACTTCTGACAGTTACATCTGACTCGGCAGGCTCAAAAGGATTCTTCCTTTAGTGTCTCTTTGCAGCCAATTTCAGTTTAAGGGGTCTTCAGGGTAAAAATTTTAATTTTTTTGAAAACTTCAATATTTTTTATTTTTCCATAAATAAAACAAATAAAGGAATGTAGTGTGATGCCAGTAAACACCAAGAATCTAAGTTTTTCCGCTGCCTCAATTGTTACTTGTGACTTTAAATGCAAATTACCGAAAATCACAATTTTGACTGATTTACAACTTTGTGGCATTCATAAAATAATTAATATTCATCTGATTTACTTGAAATTTGGACTACAGTTGTATCTGTTGGAGATCCATTAAATGACATAGGAATTTCTAGATAGGTGCAACCCAAGGGGTTTAATTTTGAAAATGAAGCAAGTTGATGATAGCGATTTTCATTATGGTTACATCACAGAGCTAATTAAATATACAAAACCCAAAATCAGTGAAGTTGGCATGTTGTGTAAATCGTAAATAAAAACAGAATACAATGATTTGCAAATCCCTTTCAACCTATATTCAATTGAATACACTGCAAAGACAAGTTACTTAATGTTCGAACAGGTAAACTTTGTAATTTTTTGCAAATATTAGCTCATTTGGAATTTGATGCCTACATAATGTTTCAAAAAAGCTGGCACAAGTGACAAAAAAGACTGAGTGGTCTGAACGGGCTAATTGGGAACAGGTGGGTGCCATGATTGGGTATAAAAGCAGCTTCCCTGAAATGCTCAGTCATTCACAAACAAGGATGGAGCGAGGGTCACTACTGAGTGAACAAATGCGTGAGCTGATTGTCGAACAGTTTAAAAACAACATTCCCCAACGAGCTATTGCAAGAAATTTAGGGATTTCATCATCTACGGTCTGTAATATCATCAAAAGGTTCTGAGAACCTGGAGAAATCACTGCATGTAAGCCACACGGCCGAAAACCAACATTGAATTCCCGTGACCTTCGATCCCTCAGGCGGTACTGCATCAAAAACCGACATCAGTGTGTAAAGGACATCACCACATGGGCTCAGGAACACTTCAGAAAACCACTGTCAGTAACTACAGTTCATCGCTACATCTGCAAGTGCAAGTTAAAACTCTACAATGCAAAGCGAAAGCCATTTATCAACAGCACCCAGAAACGCCGCCGGCTTCGCTGGGCCCAAGGTCATCTAAGATGGACTGATGCAAAGTGGAAAAGTGTTCTGTGGTCTGACGAGTCCACATTTCAAATTGTTTTTGGAAACTGTGGACGTTGTGTCCTCCGGACCAAAGAGGAAAAGAACCATCCGGACTGTTATAGGCGCTAAGTTCAAAAGCATCTGTGATGGTATGGGGGTGTATTAGTGCCCAAGGCATGGGCAACTTACACATATGTGAAGGCACCATTAATGCTGAAAGGTACATACAGTTTTTGGAGCAACATATGTTGCCATCCAAGCAACGTCTTTTTCATGGACACCCCTGCTTATTTCAGCAAGACAATGCCAAGCCACATTCTGCACGTGTTACAACAGCATGGCTACGTAGTAAAAGAGTGCAGGTACTAGACTGGCCTACCTTTAGTCCAGACCTGTCTCCCATTGAAAATGTGTGGCGCATTATGAAGCGTAAAATACGACAACGGAGACCCCGGACTGTTGAACAACTTAAGCTGTACATCAAGCATGAATGGGAAAGAGTTCCACCTGAAAAGCTTCAAAAATTGGTCTTCTCAGTTCCCTAATGTTTACTGAGTGTCGTTAAAAGGAAAGGCAATGTAACACAGTGGTAAAAAGGCCCCTGTGCCAACTTATTTGCAATGTGTTGCTGCCTTTAAATTCTAAGTTAATGATTATTTGCAGAAAAAAAAAATAAAGTTTCTCAGTTTGAACATTAAACATCTTGTCTTTGCAGTGTATTCAACTGAATATAAGTTGAAAAGGATTTGCAAATCATTGTATTCTGTTTTTATCTACGATTTATGTAACGTGCCAACTTCACTGGTTTTGGGTTTTGTACAATTTTTTTTGTTTGGAACATTTATGAATGTTATTTCATTCAATTGTAAGGTTTAAGATAGTTGTACAATGTGACTAATTTGAGTAAAATCAGACTATAGGTTATCAGTGCCACAAAATATTTTCAGATTTTGTCATTAAAGTCCCATTTCCATGGAAACCATGTAAATTCTTAACATGATTTTAACCTCATAAAATTTTGATGAGTTTGTTTATTCCTTAGTATTTACATTGTCATGGTTATTTCTATACTTTACCCTGAAGACCCCTTTAGGGAAGTAAGGGATATTTATTTAATTAACTCTCATGCACAGTGCTGTGAAAAAGTATTTGCCTCCTTCTGAATTTCTTCCATTTTTGCTCAACATATTTAAATGTTTCAGATCAGCCAACAACTGTTGATATTAGCCAAAGACTGTCAGGAATTTCAGAACAAGAGCCAGACACAGAAAGTTTGTTTCTGTATTCACTGAAGAACATGGGGTTACTATTGGCGCAGTATGGTTCGCAAATGTGTATCTCAATCTGTGTGTGTGTAATCAGATCTGTGTGTGCGTGCTTTATTATTTGTGCGTGCGTAATAAGATCTGTGTGTGCGTATCCAGATCTATGTGTGTGTATTCAGATCAATGCGTGCTTGTTCAGATCTGTGTGTGCGTAATCAGATTTGTGCGTGTGTAAAAAAATATGTGCGTCTGTATTCAGATTTGCAAGTGAAGACAAATCTGCAAATGCAAGCAAAGATATGCGAATGCGTACACGGATCTGTAAGTGTACATAAATCTGTAAATGTGTAAACAGATCTGTAAATGTGTACATAGATCTGTAAATGTCTGTCATCAGTGACAACTCAGGCAGGAGCTCTCGATTGGCTGTCTTTTTACATGTGATTTTTGCTACATTTCTGCTGTGGCAGATCTGCAAATGCGTGCAGTGATCCGCAAATGCGTAGAAAAGATTTGACTGTAACTTCACCTTTCTACAGAGCCCGGGAAGTGCACTGACATGAAAAATATAAGATGTGGCCACGAGATATAAGTTGTTCCCTCGATTTAATTATCTTGTTCTTACAAGTTAGTTATTTTGTGGCCACAAAATAAGTCGCTCCCACAACGTAGCTATTTTGTGGCCACGAGATACAAGTTGTTCCCACCATTCAGTTAACTCATGGCCACGCCATATAGCACGTTCGCTCAATTTTGTTAATTTAAATGGAAGGAACGACTTGTATCTCATGGCCATGCGAAAGCTAAATCGTGGGAATGACTTGAAACTTGTGGCCATGAAATAGCTAAATATTTGCAAATCATACTGATCCAATGGTACCCCAATAGAAGATGATACTAAAATAGCACAAAAAAACATTGTTAGATGTTGATACAAAGTCAGGCAGTGGCGATGAGGATTACTGAGGAGTCAGGTGAAGCATAGGCAAAGGGACTGGTCAGTAATTGTGGTGGAAAGCCAAAATGACAAGGGCACATGGGCAAGGTGCACAAGTTTGCAATGGGATTTAGGAAAGTGGAGGAAGCCACTCGCCAGGACTGTAACAAAGAAATTTCATGTATTATAGTAATTTGTTTTTCACAGAAGTAAACTCTGAGGATGAAAAATCTGGAACAAATGCCAAATTACGGTTCTCTTCTACGGGTGAGCCATTGGCCATTGCAAACACATGTAATCAAAGCCGGCGATCCAGTTGCGCGTCTCACGCTCCGCTTTGGACAAAAATTTATATTCATAACCTGAATAGCGTGGGCGTTTACTCTTGACTTTTAGCCTTCAGATAGCCCCGCCCTTTCAACCAATCAAATGCTAGAATGCATAAATAGATTGTTTTGGAGACGTAGCCTCCACAATTGGGTCTTATATGGCTTATCTGGAAAGATGATAAGAACGAGTTCGCTAAAACATTGGTAGGGACAATCTGGCTTCCCAAAGGGACATGTCACAACCTTCTATATACAAACCTACGCCCTTGGATTGATTTACATCTTGCATGTATTCCCCTCACTGGCTGTGTCTTGTTTCATTATTTCCTCAAAATGGCTCTGTGACGTGAATTTCAATCCCCTGCATCGAGTTGCAAGTTGCTAGATTATAATTTGCTATTTGTGCTTAGAACTACTTAGAATTCCAAAAGCTCTTCATCGTTATTAAGTGTAACATGACGTTTAATGACAGCAAATCACGGAAGCTTTCCTCTTTATGCAGTCAACTTGAATTAGCTTCCAATACTACTCAGGCTCCAGGACTGTGACCGAATTCAAGTTAACTCAGCTCAAGTCTGTTCCTCTGTCCCGTTTTCAGGAACAAAGTCCCAATCCTTCCATGGTCATCAAGATTGGACCCAAGTTCCCCTCAAGTAACTCCATCCTCCTGTGGGACAGTTCAGCTATGGCAAAGTATGCACTCCACCTGGCAGTGAACCGAGAACCCACTGGCCAGAAATTGGCAGCCAAGTTTCACTTATTACATCTGAGTTGAACTGTGTTCTCTTCCTCTAGGGTTCCATCCCCAATCATTACTGTACTGCTGTCTGTAAACCTACCTATTGGATTGTACCCTGCCTCCGCATTTGGTTCTTGGACTGGAACATAACAGGGATGTGACAAAGACATGAGTAAACATAAAATGCAGCTTTTAAGCGATTATGTAATTTATTGAAGGTAATAATTTGAGTTATTCAAAACCTATAGCACCCATATAAAAAAATAATTGCAAAGCCTAATGACTGGTTCTGCCACCCTTCTTCTTTGCAGAATTGTTTAAATTCAAATACATTGGAGCGTCTCAAAGCGTGAATTTCCAATATGTGGTCGTGCAATACCATCTCAATTGGATTCAAGACAGAACTTTGACTCGGCCACTCCAAACTTAGATTTTGTTGCAAACAACACTAAATAAATCCTGATTTGATGCTTACCAATGATTTGAATCTGGAGGTAAACAATCTGGGGTTACAAGGTCATCTTATATTTGTGTGGCTACCAGCGTGGTTTATGGTTGTTTTTTGTTCCAAGTTACTGCAACCCTACATCTGAACAAATCAGAGAAAAAATGGGTTTTTATGGTAAACAGTAAAAAAAATCAAAGAGATTTGACATGTCTATTCACCCTCTTCTATATTGAAAATGCTACAGCAAGAACAATACAATATTTTATGCTTTCACTCATGATTTAAATTGTTCTTTGAAAATATACACTTTTCTCATATCTGATTACTTTTACAGACTCCAAAATTGTTGGAGCAGGGAGAATTTAAGTTGCCATAATAAGCTTATGCGAAAAGGGTGATGTTAAACAGGTGAGCAAATAGTGTTATGGTATAAATGGAGCCTCTTAAAAAGGTCTAGTTCCTCAAGAGCGCCACTTTGCCGACAGATCTGTAAGCTTATAATCCATCACTTTGGGAATAACATTCCCCATTGACAAATCTGTGGGATATTGGGCATTTCACCCTTTACAGTGCATAATATAATTAAAAGGGAGAGATCCAATTGAATCTTTGTGCATGAAGGAAAAAGCGGAAGACCACTGCTGAGTGTATGTGATCTCAGAGTTTTCAGAATCACTTTTGATAGAGCCATCATTTTCCTGCGACATCCCTTCACTTTTCAGCATGAGAACGCTAAACCGTATTCTGCTCTGATTACAAGTACATGACTGCATAAGTAAGGACTGTGGGTGCTTGATTAGCCTGCTTTTAGTCTTGATCTATCTCTGACTAAGAATGTTGGTTATGAAACAAAATTATGTGGCAACAAAGGCCCTTTAAAGGCCTCCAAATGCCTGTTTAATGAGTATGATTTAAAGACATGGTAATTTTTTCACTTTTATGACTGCTAAGGAGTCCAATAAACTGTTTTTTTAATAAGCAATTAAATTCACATGTTAAGAACATCAAATACTGAATTGTACTGTTTTAAATAAAGTACAGGGTTAATGAACCTATCAAATCAGTCCTTTCCGATCCATTAGCATTTCCCATGATGTACCAACTTTTTAGGGTGCCAAGCACCAAAGATGCTTGTGCACCTTGTTGTAATTGAAAGCTTTTATTATTGTTACTCAGGCCCGGTGTTAGAAGAGGGAATTGGGGGAGCACAGACATGTCCCTTTATGAGAATTAGGATAGTCCTGGCTAGTTTTCAATCATTTTCCTTTATTGACACGTTTTCCAATTGTTGTACTTCGCAACTGAAGACACAATTTATCTCCATATGTGATCTCACAGGGATGAAATAATGGGGTAAATTCAGTATAACAGAATTGGGGTGGACAAAACATCCATGTTAAACAATTATTAGTCCTGACCTGTTCTGTCATTTTCATGATTAACAAAAGGTTCACTTCGAGAGCACTCCACACTTAACAGGTGTTACTTGTTCTCCCCGATTAGGTAAGATGACAATCATTCATCTGGACATGTATTTGCTTAATTTAAATCAAGGTTATTCAAAATCACTCTCAGTATTGAGTGAAAAAAGTGGCACTCGGCAGTGAAATAGGCTATAAGAAGCATGCGGCTCAAGTTATTTCTGATAGGACACTTTGTCAAAGAGAATATTTATTGAAAGCATACAGGCATACATTGAGTTTGGCAGCATGGCTCTGTTCGAGAGATCCCTGCCTGTCCAGCGTGGAACTGAAGGAAGGGAACTGCAATTGACCCCCTTTCATAGAACAGAGCCTACAGCAACAATGACCTCAAACAGAAAAGACAGTGCTATTGAACGACAGTTAAGTCATGAAAGAACAGGGCAAAAGAATGCTAAAAATGGATGGGAGGAGCTGGGTAGAAGGAGGGATGTTAAATGAATGTGCAGTGGAGCCGCTTCTCAGAATATGAGCTTAAGTAAACTAGCATATTATCAATCAAGCAATCATGTGACAGCAAATCAGATGACATTCATGAGCACTCAGGTGATTCTCCGGCATGAGAAGCGGCTCCTCTACATTGGCAAGCTTGACTCCATGCCTATCAGAATTTACGTCAAGCTCCATTTCTGATAGGACACTTTGTCAAAGAGAATATTTATTGAAAGCATGCAGGCATACATTGAGTTTGGCGGCATGGCTCTGTTCGAGAGATCCCTGCCCGTCCAGCGTGGAACTGAAGGCAGGGAGCTGCAATTAACGCCCCCCCCCCCAAAACAGAACCATGCTGATGCACGCAAGGATAAAATATGGACCTTCCATAGGTTTCAAGGCAGCCTGGCGGCTAGCACAATTTCTCTTGAAGCCAAATATGAGAGAAATATTCATGTGAAGTGTACTATGTATAGTGACAGCCCAGCGCCTGGCACAATTTCATTTGAAGCCGAATACAAGAAGAATATTCTATGTGATGTGTACCACAAGTCAGCCTGGTAGCTGGCACCATTTCTCTTGAAGCCAAACACAAAAAAAATTCTATGCAAAGTGTAGTATGTGTCATGACAGCCCGGCGGCTGGTACAATTTCCCTTGAAGCCAAATACAAGAGAAATATTCTATACTCAGCCAAAATAAAAACTTCGCACTCGTTTGGAGGTCTATAAGTTGAACATACAAGAACTGAGGTTTTAAATAATGATTTTATTTAATTCTGTACTCATTAAAGATGGTGTATCAAAAAAATAATGTCCATAATGTAACCAGTTCCATTGTAAATGCTACGGAAATGTCCAAGAGTAAAAATGGTAAGTTACAACTTGAATAAGAGCAGTGTGCAGGTGATTACGTATGGTTTGGGCAGTCACATGACCTCTAAACAATTCATTCCTTGTGAATGTTCAGTGATAAATCAATTATGCAAATGACAGAAGACAATTTGTCACTCTTCTGCTTTTGACGTCACATATGGGCTACCAGAACGAGGTCGGTCAGCTGTGGTGCCAGTTTGTTGGAGACGTGTCCGAAGATCATGGATAGTCCATCGACTGCATCCCATAACCCTTGCAACATCAGTGACGGACGTTACCGTATTTAGCATGCCAATGGCACGTTCAAGCTGAATTTTTGACAGCCATGGCATTCAAAATCAACTAATAATTAACTGTAAAAACTCTTTCCAAGATGTCACTCTAACGTGAGCTCAGTTGCACATTTCTCATTTGGTCACGTGACTAGGAACACAAGAAAACATGGTTTTAGCTCTAAATACACTCGCACGTGCTAGGTACCTGTGCAGGTCGGAGTTGATGTGTGTCATTATGTCTTTGACAAGGCATTTACCCCTAGTGATAATAAAAACTCTTTTATTAAAAGAGTTACAAGAAAATATTTACAAATTTATGAGTGTGAAGTTTCTTTTTTGACTCAGTATATGCAAAGTTTACCATGTGTTATGACTGCCCGGCGGCTGGCACAATTTCTCGAGCCAAATACAAGACAAATATTCTATATGAAGTGTATGTGTGGTGACAGCTGGTGGCTGGCAGGATTTCTCTTGAAGCCAAACACAAGAGAAATATTCTAAATCTAGTGATGGTCCTCTCTCTGTGAGTGTGCTATGTGTCGTGACAGCCCGGAGGCTGGTGCAATTTCTATTGAAGCCAATCATGAGAAACATTCTGTGTGTGTAACATGTGTAGTGACAGCCCCGCGGCTGGCACAATTTATCTTGAGGCCAAATACAAGAGAAATATTCTATGTGAGGTGTATTATGTGTAGTGACAGCCCGGCGGCTGGCACAATTTCTCTTGAAGCCAAACACAAGAGAAATATTCTGAATGTAGTGACGGTCCTCGAAAAGCAGTATCACGAGAATTACACTATATGATTTGAAGAGTACAGCATGAAGGTGTGTATGTTGTGGTGAATGACATGGCATGGGTGCTGAGCAGGGACGTTTCTTTCCCTGTCTACGTGTATAAAAGTATTCTGTACGATGCATGAAACAAATAAAAGTACAAGAGGATTTTGTTTAACATAGAAAACATGGTAACAGTTTACACAATCATACTCATTCGTTTTGAGCTTTTGCGATGTCCTTAATTCCTGGGTGAAGGTAAAGTTCATGGCTGAAGATGTCCAATGTCCTGTGGCCTTTAGTATTGTCATTAGGCCATGAAGGCCGAGTGTTGCTGCTCGAATATCGAATGAGAGAGGAGTGTAGAGCTGAGGGAGAGGCCATAATACTGACAAATGAGGCAGAGCTGAGCAGCAAACAGAAATTGGTTTCCGAGCCTCTGTGACGAACAAGGCAACTCAATTGGTCACGATGCTCTTCATAGTAAACCCATAGTAAACATAGTAAACTGGTCTGAACCCCCTCAAAAGCAAGCCAGTGGTGACAGTGGCAAGGAAAAACTCCCTATTTGGCTTAAATATAGGAAGAAACCTTGGGAGGAACCAGGCTTAAGAGGGGAAGTCCATCCTCCTCTGACCGTCCCAGGGTATGAGTTCATGGTTGCCGTAATGCAAAGGGGATTGTTGAAAGCGCCGAGCATTTGTAGTTTGCTGAATAGATGCCATGACCTAGACCATTTCTATGGTGGAGCAGCACTTGAGCAGAGGCCAGGTGGCGCTGATGGCGAAGACCAGCAGCAGCATGCTCAGGGCAGGGCCCACTCACAGCAACTGGCACAGTTAAAGGCCATAAGACATACTGAGCAGGCAGAGGCAAAGCAATTTGGATGAAATAAGTAGCAGACCACAAGCACCAACTAGTTTCGGATATGGGGTAAAATATTAGCAAAACGTTTGCAGCGTGCCGCATCACGGCATTGCTAAGCGTGCTTGAAATAAGCCACAGCTTGATTATGTGAGCTTGATGTTGGCAAGCACTCCAAGGTTTTCTTGCAAAGCAAAACATAGCAATCAAAATTTTAACCAAACTTAGGAGCTAGTGTATGATTATACAGGAACACTAGAGGCACTCCTAGAGCGCAAACCTTCAAAGCAGCACGGTCCAAATCTTGAGTGGGAGCAAAGTTCAGTTAGAGTGTCATAAGATTTCAAGGTGGCTGCCATGGATGCCATACTGTGTTATTGATCGTGGTCAAAATCAGTTGGGTCCATCCCTGATGCAATAGTGACCCACCCACAAAATTTCAGAAATATCTGTTCATTACATTGAGTTAAGTTGTTTATAAGCAAAACAGACAAATGGCGCCGATCACATAACCTCCAGCCAACTTCATTTGGCGGCGGTAGATACCACCAATGTTACAGCGGAAACGGCTAATTTGGAAAAGAAACAAAAATATAATACTAGTCAAATACTGACATGGTGGGGCAATACCAGGTTGATTTCAGAAACTTTAATGCCCACTGAAATGGCTGCTCCAACTCTGATTCCGCAGCATTTAGAAGACTTGTATTTATTTATGTTTTTAAAGATTCACTGAGCACACCAGAGCTAGCATTCGCTCTTAGTTTACTGGCGCAAGGTGAATGCAATGCGATTTCCAAACAGTTACCCTAACTTGAAACTGTTACTAATGGCAGCACCTGCTAGGAATAGATGAAAAAACCAACAGGGAAGTAGTTGCTGTAAGAGGGGAGCCGGGAACACCAGGCGCAGGATGCAGAAGTGTTTATTGAACACAAAAACACTAAGGGAAAAGATGGCTGGCACGCCAGAAACAAAACACCGTGCACATGCACTGAACAGACGGGAGAACTAAAATCCCCTGCCTCTGGCAGTGTAAGAACCAAGGTACACACTCAATGAGTGGCTAAACTAAAAAACAAAAACTGAACCTAGCTAACTGACGGACAACACTGGGAGACTAAACAAGAGGAAGACAATACAAGGGCGAAGCAAAATACAAGATTCAGGACAGGATCAAGGGAAACACTAGAAAAACACAGGAGCAGCGATATCACCATGAAGACTGAGTCACACAAGGATCCGTCTGACGATAGCTTCCAAATGCTACCACATTTATGATCACGAGAGGAGGCGGGGACTTGGAATGCAATCACAGACTGAAACAGAAACACATGGGATTAATAAACAATTACATGAGAACCGGGTTAACACTAGTGACTCGAGACAAGACGCTGAGACGAGCAATCAAGCTAGACGTTTAGATTAAGTTTAGATCTAAACGTGACAAGTAAAAAGCACCACAAGAAAAGCAAAAGGAAAGCACAGGGTTTTAAATGCAGTTAATCAGAAAGCTCAGACTGAATGCAGAGAAGCCAGAATCACACACACTCGCTAAATGAGTTAATCAATGTTAATACTTGTGACGAAATATTTACAATCACCCTTAAATAAGTGCTGGTTAGTATGGGTTAGTAATCATATCAGAGAACGCATTCACTCAGAGTTTCGCGAGACCCGGAATTAAGCACAGCTTGAAGCAATGAATGAAATACCAAAGCCAAACCGAAAGTAGAAACGTGATTGGACGACGAGACACAGGCATGCTGAAGGCAGTCACGCGACATCCCTGGAGGCAGATTGGAAGTAATCGTCAGTTGGCTGAACTGAAGGCTGGAAATAAACGAAACGAAAGAAAATCACAAGCACAAATACGCACGGGACAACATACGAAAGGGCAGAATCATAACAGTTGCAGCATGACTTCATTTGATTTCAGCCACGAATTTGTAAATTAGAGTGAACAAACAAACAAACAAACAATTCCTAAGTCAAACATACCATTGTTGAAGCAATTATGAAGAGGAGCTTGTTCAAAATGCTGGTCATCACGTGTCACACCCGGAGAGAAAAATAAATCTTTCTAGATTCCAAAAACTTTTGATTTTTTTCAAATTACATAACCTATACAACTGAGAACAAGAGGTGTGGAAACAATCTTTTCACTGGAACTATCAATTTACGCTTCATGCTTTTTGAAAATAGGCTTAAAATTGATATTTCTGCCATATGGTTATCATTGAACCACAAGGCCGAATGTTCACACAGAAGAAGACTTTTAAGTTAGTTTAGGGTGTGGGCAATTCTAAAGGAGATAATCAAATGATGGGGTTTTTCTCAATATTGGGTAGTCGGCTTTGACAACTCCATAATTTTGTCATTTGCAAGCAGGTGCATCATTTCATTTTATGTTCCAACTAAGTACTGTGCAGAAAAAAGAAGAAACTTCATTCAGGTTACTATAACTTAGTAGTGCTAAAGCCCCATGGAAAACTTTTTTTCCAGGAAGTCTACCATAAAGCAGGCAAAATGGATTAAATATGTGTGATGGATATTTTATTCAGAAGAACAACAACTTGAACACTGTGCATACATCTGGCACCCATCAACATGACTATATGGCCTCAAGTTCATAGACAGTTATGAGATCACATTATTTTGAATAAACACTAAGATACAAATGAGGAAATAAGACCTACTACTCTGCCAGCTTCAACAAACATTAACAGCAAACTGGTGAAATGGCTCAGGTGGATCTAACTACATCAATTAATATGTCATACACATTATACAGCATTGTTCATACCACTGTGATGGGCAGACACTGTCATCATCATCATCATCATCTTCCCCTCGCAGGGAACTTGGTTCCTTAGGGTACATCTACTGTTTCCAGTGTAATGTGAATATAGGCCACTAGATGGCAGTATTTACCTTTTTTTGTTAAGCTCAGACTGGAGTCATGTTTAGACATGTCCTGAACATGTCTGGGGCAAGTCTCAGAAAGTTAAAAAAAAGAGGTCTAAATGTGGGTGGGGTCTGAAAGAGAGTATATAAGGAAAAGAATTGAGACAGTAAAGTAGTAGGAAAAATTGCAAGAAGATGACCAGACCTGCCATTCTGTTCAAGATCTGTGACATTTCTTTTGTGGATTTCTTTGCCTGTGTTTGAGCATTTTCTTCATCCAGGACATCACCAAGCCACCCCACCAAAAAGGGACTGTAATTATTTCTGTTTTTTCTTATTTATCAATCTTGGTCTTTAGTTGTAGGTTGTTATTAGTCTTTGTCTTTGTTAAAAATTAAATGTGTTTTAGTTGTTAAAACTGTGTTTGTCATCCCTTGCTGTTGCTGTTGTGTTATAAATGTAATAACAAATTGGGGCCATAACAAATTGGGGGCTCGTCCGGGATAGACCATTGTGTGAGTAATTTATTGAAAATCTAACATTCCAAATTGTGAAATTGTTTTTGTGAATTTTCCTAGATATATATTGACAACAGCAATGGATGATTTCTTGGCATCACCAACCGTAGGGGTTTTGAAGTCTTTTAAAAAGACAGAACTGCTAGAAATTTGCAGACATTTAGAGCTGACAGAGGTGAAAACAGCCATGCGAAAAGCAAGACTGGCTAGAGAGATAGTTGAATATTACATTGATGAAAATGTGTTTGCACCAGGAGATCTGGAACAGTTTCCAGTGGAAAATCCAAATATAGAAATGGAACTTAAATTAAAAATGATAGAGATTGAAAGGGAGGAAAAAGAAAAACAAAGGCAGTTTGAGTTGGAAAAATTAGCAAGAGAAGAGAAACAAAGAGAATTTGAGAGGGAAGAAAAAGAAAAACAAAGAGAATTTGAGTTAGAAAAATTTGCAAGACAGAGAGATTTTGAATTAGAGAAATTGGATAGAGAAGAAAGACTCCAAATGGAGAAACTAAAAATTAAAATTGAAACTAAAAATAAATTTTGTGCCAGTCAGGAGGTAAAACTGGTGCCTCCATTTTCTGAAAAGGATGTTGACAACTATTTCCAGTGTTTTGAAAAGGTGGCAAAGAGTTGCCAGTGGCCAAAGGAACACTGGCCTTTGCTGTTGCAAACTGTCCTCAAGGGTAAAGCTCAACAAGCCTATTCGGCTTTGTCTGCAGATGATTCCTCTGATTATGAGGTTGTCAAAAAGGTTATTTTGAGAGCTTATGAGTTGGTTCCAGAGGCTTACCGACAGAAATTCAGAGGTCTGAAGAAATCTGAAAATCAGACTTATGTTGAATTTGCTAATGAGAAGCAGGTTTGCTTTGAGCGCTGGTGTACTTCTATGGAGGTCAAGGATGATTTCAACTCACTAAAAGAGATGGTGTTAGTTGAAGAATTCAAGAACTGTGTTAAGGATGATCTTAAGACCTACCTTAATGAGAAGCAAGCACTGAACTTGCAATCAGCTGCCAAATTTGCAGATGAATATGTTCTCACTCATAAGTCCAAATTTCAGTCTAGCAGTAACAATAAATGGCCCCAATTTGGGGAAAAGGGTTACGGTGATACCCAAGATTCCTCACCCAAACACAAAGACAAATCTGGTGATGGTGCTCAGAAATCCAGTAACAGGTCTGATCAAAGTGTGAAAGCTGACAGTGACAAAAGTGGTCTAGTTTGCAGTTATTGCAAGAAATCTGGTCATGTTACAACTAACTGTTGGTTCCTTAAAGCTAAGAAAGAAAAAGAAAAGGATACCAAACCAAATGCCTTTGTGAAAACAAGGTTAGAAACCCCTGTAGTAGATAACCAATCTGCTAAATTGCCTGCTTCTTGTGGGGCTAAAAAGCCTGATACAGCTGACTTTGTGAGGGAGGAATTTCTTCCATTTGTGTCAGAGGGATTTGTGGCTCTGAATGAGCATACTACTCCTGTCCCCATATATATCCTAAGGGATACCGGAGCGTCTCAGTCACTTTTGTTGATGGACTCCTTGGAGTTACGTGATGAGACCGCTTCAGGGGATTTCATACTTGTACAAGGTATTGAAGGGAGGACTGTATCTGTACCCCTGCGCTCTATATTCTTGAAGTCAGATTTAGTTACAGGACAGGTAAAGGTGGGACTTATGTCAAGTCTACCTATAAAGGGTGTTTCTCTGTTGCTAGGCAATGACCTGGCTGGGGGCAAAGTAGTTCCCCCTGTACATCTTACTTCACAGCCGAGCACTGAAAATGGGGATGAGGACCCATCTCTGTATCCTTCTTGCGCAGTGACTCGTGCTAGGGCCAAGAAGGCTAAAGAAGAAGATGATGTGGTGCCGTCCAGTACATTGAATAGTCAGGACTCAGGTGGTTCGCCTCATGACTCTGATTGGCCTACTATGGTTTCTCCGTTTGAGGACTTATCAGATACTTTTATCAGTTCTCTATTCAGCCAGCCGGATGGGTCTGGTGATTCTGATGTGTCTGTGGACTTGTCTCTGTCCAGAAAGCGGTTGATTGAGGAGCAAACTAATGATCCTGAAATTGGTGTACTAAAGAGGAGAGCCCTTCCTGCAAAAGAAATAGATGCAGTTCCAGTTGGGTATTATCTCAAGGATGGTGTGTTGATGCGGAAGTGGCGCCCTCCTGATATCCCTGCCAATGCAGATTGGGCAGTGGTCAGGCAAATTGTTGTTCCGAAGGTCTATAGGAATGAGATCTTAACAATGGCTCATAGTTTACCTTTAGGAGGTCATCTTAGTGTTGACAAGACTGTTGATAAGATCATGAAACACTTCTTTTGGCCCGGGCTTCGGAAAGACGTTTCCAACTTTTGCAAAACCTGTCACACTTGTCAGGTAGTTGGAAAACACCAGTTAGACCCACCTGTAGCTCCATTGCAGCCTATCCCAGCATTTGGGGAGCCATTCTCTAGGGTCATTGTTGATTGCGTTGGTCCATTACCCAAGACTAGATCTGGAAATCAGTACTTGTTGACAATCATGTGTGCATCTACCAGATTCCCCGAAGCCATACCTCTACGTAACATCAAGGCAACTGCAATCTCGAAGGCTTTGATAAAGTTCTTCACGTTGTTTGGTCTTCCCAGGGAAATTCAGTCAGACCAAGGTAGCAATTTCACTTCAGGATTGTTTCAGCAGGTTGTGTATGAACTAGGTGCAAAACAGATTCTTTCTAGTGCCTATCATCCAGAAAGTCAGGGTGCCTTAGAGCGGTTTCATTCCACTCTCAAGACAATGATGAGGACTTATTGTTATGACCATGAGAAAGACTGGGATGAAGGGGTTCATTTGCTGTTGTTTGCAGCTAGAGAAGCAGTGCAGGAGTCTACTGGATTCAGTCCATTTGAGCTAGTGTTTGGTCATGAAGTGAGAGGACCTTTGCTATTGTTGAGTGAACAATGGCAAGAGAAAGAGCCGCATATCAGTCTGTTAGACTATGTTAGCAAGTTCAAGGAAAGATTGCGTGCAGCTTGTGACCTTGCCAAAGAGAACTTGAAATCAAGTCAGGGAAAAATGAAAACTTGGTATGATCATAAGGCTAGAAGCCGTGAGTTTAAACCAGGAGACAAGGTCCTTGTGTTGTTTCCCTTGCAGTCCAATCCATTGCAGGCTAGATTTCATGGTCCTTATGAAATTCTGACAAAACTCAATGATCTCAATTACATTGTGAAGACTCCAGATAGGAGAAAACCAAAACAATTGTGTCACCTTAACATGCTAAAGCCTTATCATGACAGAAATGCTAGGGTTGCAGCTGTCACTTCAGATTCTCCAATGGTCGAAACGTGTGAAGATGAGGGGGAGTTTCAAGATGATGAACCAAGAATTAAAGCTGAAGTTCTTTCATGTAAATTGTCAAACACTGAAGTGTTGCAAAATCTTGATGTAAAACTCCAGCACTTAGAACCCTCACAGAGAGATCAGTTTGAAAGGTTGATCAAGAAATATGAGGATTTGTTTCCTGATGTTCCAAAGAGAGTTACTATAGCCTCTCATGATGTAGATGTTGGTGATGCCAAACCAATAAAACAGCATCCATACCGGATGAATCCTGAAAAGAGAAAGATTGCTGAGAAAGAGGTTGAGTACATGTTAAAACATGATATTATCAGACCCTCCAACTCCGATTGGAGTTCACCCTGTGTGCTAGTTCCAAACCCTGATGGAAGTACTAGATTCTGTACAGATTATCGCAAAGTCAATGCTGTAACTAGAACTGATGTGTTTCCAATACCTAGGATTGATGATTGTATTGATAGTGTAGGGCAAGCAAAGTTTCTGACCAAGATTGATTTATTGAAGGGTTATTGGTGTGTGCCTTTAACTGAGAGGGCCAAGAGCATCTCTGCTTTTGCCACACCATCTGGATTGTACCAGTATGAAGTCCTACCCTTTGGCATGAAAAATGCCCCAGCCACGTTCCAAAGGATGATACAGTCTACAATCGCCGGATTGCCACACACGGGTGCATACATCGATGACCTGATCACATGGAGTGACTCCTGGGAAGAACATCTAAAAGATGTAGAGACGTTGTTCCAGCGCCTGACCCAGGCTAACCTGACTGTTAACCTGAACAAGAGTGACTTTGGTTGTGCTACTGTCACCTATCTTGGCTACGTCATAGGCCAGGGTAAGGTGGCACCCATAAATGCTAAAGTCCAAGCCATCATGGACTTTCCAGTTCCTGACAACAAAAAAGCTTTGCGCCGCTTCCTTGGAATGATCGGGTACTACCGCAAGTTCTGCAAGAACTTTGCTGAGATTGCTCTCAGTCTAACTAACCAACTGAAGAAAGGCGTAAAGTTCACCTGGGATGATGCATGCCAGAGAGCCTTCAATCACCTGAAGTCTCTGCTGTGTCACTTCCCCGTGCTCAAATCTCCTGACTTCAACAAACCGTTCTCCATCGCGGTCGATGCTAGCGACCAAGCTTGTGGATCTGTGCTCCTACAGAGAAGTGACTCTGATGACATTGAGCATCCCGTGGCATACTTCTCCAGGAAGTTCAATCGCCACCAAAGGAACTATTCCACAATAGAGAAGGAACTGTTGGCTCTGGTCCTTTCTTTACAACACTTTGAGGTTTATGTTTGTACAGGACAAAAGCCAATGATTGTGTACACTGACCACAATCCGTTAATGTTTTTGAGTAAGATGAAAAACAAGAATCGGAGATTGTTGAATTGGAGTTTGATTTTACAGGAGTTTGACTTGGAAATTAAGCATGTGAAGGGTACAGACAATGTAATTGCTGATTGCTTATCCCGTGTTTGAATGTGTATATATATATCATGTGTTTGAATATTGTATGATATGTATATATAGACAAGTGTTCACTTAACCATTTTGTATTGAAAAGAAAAATTTTGCCTTTATGAGTCAAAATTTTTCCCTTTTGGAATGGAGGTGTAATGTGAATATAGGCCACTAGATGGCAGTATTTACCTTTTTTTGTTAAGCTCAGACTGGAGTCATGTTTAGACATGTCCTGAACATGTCTGGGGCAAGTCTCAGAAAGTTAAAAAAAAGAGGTCTAAATGTGGGTGGGGTCTGAAAGAGAGTATATAAGGAAAAGAATTGAGACAGTAAAGTAGTAGGAAAAATTGCAAGAAGATGACCAGACCTGCCATTCTGTTCAAGATCTGTGACATTTCTTTTGTGGATTTCTTTGCCTGTGTTTGAGCATTTTCTTCATCCAGGACATCACCAAGCCACCCCACCAAAAAGGGACTGTAATTATTTCTGTTTTTTCTTATTTATCAATCTTGGTCTTTAGTTGTA
Source organism: Gymnothorax reevesii (assembly GCA_029721435.1). Taxonomy (NCBI): domain Eukaryota; kingdom Metazoa; phylum Chordata; class Actinopteri; order Anguilliformes; family Muraenidae; genus Gymnothorax; species Gymnothorax reevesii. Next base: position 112,255,862 of record CM056573.1, read on the forward strand.
GGTTGTTATTAGTCTTTGTCTTTGTTAAAAATTAAATGTGTTTTAGTTGTTAAAACTGTGTTTGTCATCCCTTGCTGTTGCTGTTGTGTTATAAATGTAATAACAAATTGGGGCCATAACACCAGTAGACGTTCAAAGTTAGTTCTGTCCATCATCTTTCCCACATTGGGTATTTGTAATTTCTGATCTTAAAGGAGGCATATTTTGCTGATCCTTCTTTTAATACATACAAGTAATGTTCTAATGTTGGATGTCCATACTCAACCTCTCAAGTTTCTAAACATAAGATACAGGGGTTTTGCCATAATCTAAGAACCTGATTTCCTTTCTGAACAGCTCGTCCCAAGATCTTCACGAGATCTGGGCAAAACCTGACATCAGGTTGTGCCCTCCAATTAGTACAGACCTAGCCATAGCCAATCACGGCGCTGGACCAGCCCACCCCGGAAACTATTATAGCAGGCACAAACAACCGCGGATCATATTATGCCTTAGTAGCGTCTACACTTCTGGAAATACAAAAGAAGAAGAAGATGAAGCCTGGATTGATAGCAACTGCCCGTGACTCAGACACAGAAGCAGTAAGTTGCTTTACTGCATAAGCCTAACTAATGTGATAGCCTGTTGAATGTGGCTGTGGCACTGCAGCTAACATAGCTAAGTTACTGTTGCTAATGTTCGTGTCCTAAATATGCGGGAATAAATAATAATAAGGAGACATTCAACAGGTGTGTGAACATAAACCATGTAATTTGGATGCTTGGTACAACTGTTAACGATAACGGAACATACTGTCTGTAAAACCTGTATTGCAGGGTAATGTTTGTCTCTGTTGTTGTTATAAACGCTCGGTAACTATCTACTGCATATTAGTTTGCTTGCCGTGCGCCTTAAAAAATGCTCCTGGTTAACTTACATGCAGTAATTCTGATCGGTATGCTTGTGTTACTTCCGTAAGCATCAACGTGGCAGTTTCATCACAACGTTGCTGGATTATAGCCACTACAGTTGAAATTAACTGGAGAGGCGTTGTCTGTGTCTGCAAAGTTGGGCTGAAAAGGCAGCAGTTAGACCAGACGTAGGTTTTTCAGAGCTCGGAGTGTGTGTTGGGGTTTGTTTTCTGGTACTGTGAAATGATCATTTTACTTACCCATGACCAGGGTCAGCCGAGTGTGAAACGCACTATAACGTGTCTGGTATAACAAACGATTTCTTTGCATTGTCACAGCGGAATTTCATCCACCTTTGAAAATTGTTCTGGCACATAAAAAGCCAAAAAGAGTGGAGATCGGATGTAGATTTTTTTTCGGTAGAAGTTTGAGTCACTTGCTCCACAGAAGCATCGCGTACACCATTTGTGTTTTTGTTCCTAACGCGTGTAGTAGTTTGGTGTCGGAATTGCATTTCATTTTGGTGGAAATGGTTAACATTTTAGCAAAGTTTCCTCCAGACAGCCACGTGGGTATATAACATGACTATATTACAGTACAGCTACAATCATATGCATGCAAGGCGAGAGAATACGAGCAAAACACTAAACTTTCAACTTGCCACCCATTGAAATCCTGCTGTAAATGTTGCTACAATACTTCAATGACTTCCTCCTCCTGTTCGGGGTCAGATTCGGGATCAAACAAGTACGGTCTCACACAGACACGGCGCTCGGCATACGCTTATCACGCACTGCGCGTAGGGCACCAACTGTCTGGGGGGGCACCAAAAAAATCAAGCCCATAAAAAAATTCTAATAATAACAGTATTTAATATTTAAAATAAAAGTTTGTAAAGCATGTTAATAAATATAAGTAATACAAAAATAACGTAGGCTTATTTACGCTAAAAAAGATTAATCTCCTGCGCGGCCCTCTCATCGGTCTACCTTTGGTGCCCCCTCCCCCCCTCCCCCCCTCCCTAGTAGTTTGCTCCATTATGCTTCAATTCAAGAGTCGGGGGCGGAAAAGAGCAAAAGAAAACAACTGCGAGATGATGCTCGCGCATCACTTGCAGGTAAGACAATGTTTTAATTAACAATGATTTATTTTGTAACAGCTACGTTTACACGACCACAATAATCCGATAACTGGGAATAATCGAGTAATCACAATAACCTGATTTGACGCGTTTTCATGTACTTCAGTAATGCGATAATCGGAAAAACCTGGTTCACATGGTTCAGTCAATAGTTCGATTTCTTTCCAAGTACATGACGTAAAACTCTTGGTCTCAGCATAGGCCTTCCTCCACTCCTACCAAAAACCTGTGCTTGCTGGATGTGCGTTAGGAGTAAGAACTGGAGGGAGAGAGTGGTGCTCAATGAATTTTTTAGATGCAAAATGGAGAGAGCATTTCAGGATGTCTCGGGGATCATTCGTGAAACTGTGTGATGAAATGAAGGATATCATGAGCCCAGAAGAGATGACCGCTGTACCTCTAGAAATGCGAGTGGCAATTGCGTTATATAAGCTCGCTAGCTGCGGAGAGTATAGGCTGATAGCGAATCAGTTTGGTGTCCATAAAGCGTCTCTAGTTTGCTACATCCGTTTTTATACGCCCGTCTTAATGCGTACCGTCTTATGTCATCACCCCCGTCCGTCCGTCTGTCTGTTGTCTGTTAGCAATTTCTTGTCCGGGGCATAACTCCTCAGCCGCTTGAGCTACATTCGTGATACTTCACATACACGTGCACCATCAATAGTTGCTGTGTCGCGCACCATGATTTTGTTCACCCGGTCAAGGTCAAGGTCACTGGCAAAGGTCAAAGGTCACATGGGGCCCAGATGGGGCTTGTCCGGAGCATAACTTCTCAACCGCTTCAGATACATCCATGATATTTCACACACACGTGTACCATCACTGAGCGGAGTGTCTCGTACCATGTTTACGGCCCTCCCTCCAAGGTCAAGGTCACGGACAAAGGTCAAAGCTCACATGGGGCTGTTGTCTGTTGGATATTGGTATCATGTTGTCTGTCCACTTCCTGATCCATGCTCATGACGGGCGTATTATGCACCGTTGGCGGTGCTCTTCTTGTTCTATTTGTACACATTCGCAGATGTATCCCTGTCAGTTTCCTCTGCTGAGCGAAGCTTCTCCAAACTTAAACTCATAAAACATACCTGTGCTCATCAATGGGCCAGAAGCGTTTAAGTGGTCTGGCTGTCATCAGCATCAATGAAGAAATTGCTCAGAAACTGTCATATGATGACCTGATAGCTGATTTCGCAGCCCGAAAATGCAGACGTGTGCCTCTGTAGGGCCTCTAACAACTGGTGTTTGCAAAAAATTTGTATTTAAAGTTCCTTACTCAGAACTGTGATAACAGTTAAAAACATGTTTATTTGTTAATAGTCGTGGCATTTAAAAAAAAATTTATTTGAGTATTTGATGCCATTGTTAGTGTTTTATAAATACTTAATTATTGTTATCTCTTAATAATAATAATAATAATTATTATTATTCCAAATCCAATCCTGATTGAACATCTGAGAAAAATTATGATACCAGTTCGTACTAGTCAGTTCATCTTAGTACAAAATGGTCTTATAAAACTACAAACCTCAATTATGTAATCTTGAAATGCAATAAAAATTGTTGAAAGAATTATTTAGGGCGTCAGAATTTCATCAATCACAGCTGTTTTATGAACATCAACACATTTTAAGAAATTGCTAAACATACCACCGGGGTGCTGTCCCAACCAATTTATCATATATATAATGAAATAAGTAAAAGTGTTCAAATGTATTCATTTTTGCAATGATTGCACATGTAGATGGATTTTTGACGGTCAGACATTGTGGGACGATTGCATTCCCTGGATCCATCAATTTAATTGGCAGCTGCAATTACATAGCATTTAAAAGTGGAGAATATCTGATTCTGATTCTTCGACACACTTGAGTTGATCAATAGTGAATAGGTTGGATAAATTAGGGCATAAATCACTGCTGATCATCTGATGCAGTTGAAGGTGAACATGACTGTCTGCGCAATGCTCATTTTACTCCAACCGTTAATGAATTTATCCTAAAACCTCTTTTAAACATTAGGAAATCATATTAATACCATGAGATATTGCATAAAAATAAGGCATATAAGCACAAGTATAAGTGTCCCACAGCATGCCCAACCATCACGCATGTGATGGACAGACATTTTGTGGGACGGAAAGAGTAAAACTTCTGTGGTTCAGGGGCCAGTCAGAGTTTCGACAGCAAACCTCGTGTACGCAATCCTTATTAGTAGATATTTCTCCCACTGTGGTATTACTACGATAGCACTCTCCAATCAGGAGAAATTTGGGTTACACTTTACTTGAAGGTACCGTCATATGACGAAGTTGTCATAATCAAGACAACCCAAACAATGTCAAATTGTCATCTCAAAAACTGAATGACACTTAATGACAACGTTTATGGCCAATTTTAATGGATTGTTTGAGCCTCCTCTGTTGCCAGTTCATGAGCTGCCTCTCTTTATATACTGATGGACTTTAAGAACTTATAACCAGAATTGTAGCCAAACTCAGATTCAAATTTGTAACCATTTGTTGACTTTACCCATAACAACAACTTTGACAATGCCAGATAACATCAACAAAAAAACAACGACAAAAGAATCCACAAGATTTGAGATTGTGGGTTGGCTTTCCCCAAAGCGCTGGGCGAGGCGATTTTGGGATGTTCCTGCCATCCACAGCCCAAATGACTTGATCACGTTGGGGTCTGGAAAGGCGAGGTATGACGCATGTGGTGTCTTTGAACAAATGCGCTCAGGTTCTGGCCTTAATGACCTCAAGGATTGTTTTTAGGCATTTGACAGCATTGCATTTGTCATCAGTGAAGCCTGACAAGGTTACATCACTAATTCCTCAAATCCAGCTCCGCAGACACAAACAAGGTCATGACCTCACGCACGGTTGTGTCTTGTTACTCAAAGACAACTGCATATCAATTATGTAATCATCCAATTGAAGTTCCTCAAACCCAACTATACTATTTCTGTCTAGCCAGACTTATAAGATTGTAAAGTCCATCAGGATAGTGTTCCTTCTCTTTGAACTGCTCCAGATCTTTTTCTAAATAAATATTAAACAAAACCATACATACCTCTGAATGTTGGCGCATTCATTGTGTACTGCTGTTCACTAATGACACCGAGATATCCTTTATGTCTTCAGTAGTGTTTGTGTGGGCCAAACTATATGATCAAAAAGTCTACAACTACAGATGCATCAAAAGTATTCTTTCTTTTTGATAGTCCATTTAAACTTCATATCAAATGTGATCCACACTTAATGTCTCTGACTGTTTCAGTAATAAGTTCCACTAGGACCTGCCGGGCAGTTCATCATATCCAGTACCTATATTGTTTGGATTTTATATTTTAATTTTTCTTGCATTATTATGAAGTTAGAAATTATATCTTAGAAACAAAAGAACCTTATGTCTCATGTGCATGCAAGCATTTGTTCCCTTAGTGTACCCCTTTTTCATGCAACTCTGCTCTACCCCCTTCTGGTGTGACCCCCTCCTATCCTTTTCAAACGAGGAGGCATGTTTCTTTTACTATCTCCTGCCAGGCACCCTCACCCCTCCGCAAATAAACAACCAAACCAGCCATAAACCAAACCATCCCAGTCCAGGGCTCCTGATTAATCCTGCCATAAATTCCTCAGATTCTTCTGCAAATATTACCGGTTTACCAGTGGCATTTGTTTGAGGGGCGAATGAACTGCAGCCTACCATTTAACACAAAAGAATGACTAAACTTTTATTCCCCAGTGTTCAATTAATATGACTTTGCCATAGGTAGACAACTTTTTAGCTCCTCCCGGCAAAGAGTACAAACCTCGGAAAGTATGTATCAAATGTAGGTGATCGTTACATCTACTTTTGATAATCATTTCACGCATTAAGTCCTACCTTCAATCGAGAGTAACCGTTTTCGGTATGGATGCGCTCGTTAGGCCAAGGCCAATTCGACGGTGTTACCACAATCCAGGAATTTACTAATTTTACTTGTGATACTCAACTTATTCATTTCCAAATGGAGAAGGGTTACCAATCGGCGAATTCCGACCCCTGGGGGTTGCAACTACGACGGCCCACAAGGAAATACTCCAACCAATAGGGGTCGAGAACGCACCTGCGGCATATAACCAAGAATCGAGTACTACCTCTCTCTCTGGTTTTCAATTTTTTTCCACCTTTAACAGTCTATTTAATATTCTGTCTTGTAAACCTCAGTCAAAGGTATCACTAAGTATTACTTGAGGCAAAGTTCCTTCGTTCCATTAAACATAATTATATTCAACCAATGAAAAAAAAACCTCCGTTTGGCTCTTCTAGATCCGTCTAAATCTGTCCCAAGAATCCCATCCGGTTTTGAATTGGCCACTCCTGAACACTCTTTCCCTCCTTCACCTGGCCTCCTTTATCCTCCCTCCACTCTCCTTTCAAGTTCCGTAAGTAATGCTAGATTTCCGCCTGTCAGAGTGCCAACTACTTGAATCCATCTTCCCCAAGAAAATTTTACTCCTCTTAACTTTTGTATGTCACTTGCTGCCTTGAGTATCGTGATTGTTACCATTGTTCCAATTATTGTTTGATATATTTCACTTTTCATTCTTTTCTCTGTTTTAGTCTATTGAATGTCCCTTGCCTGCCTTCGGTGTTGTGATTATTACCGTGTCGCTATTATAACTAGTAAATGGCTCATTCCATGCTAAACTGAACACGTGTTAGAAAGGTAATGAAAATTCAAATACCCCGTTTCCAATTCTGCAACCACCAACATCGCCATCTGCTAGCCATTATATGGAATTCAATTTCCACATTGGCCTCACTTTTCAGACCCGGGTGCTGCGTCCATCTTTTTATACAGTCTATGGTGATAGCGCAGAGATTGTTTATGTTCTTATGGTCGTAACTCAATATTAGGACACGGAAAAATTTTCATTATTTTTTAAAGCATGGTATATATGAGTGTCTGACGCCTTGTGAAATTTTGATGCAGGAAGTGAGTGCCTTATTTTGCTGAGGTTACCCAATTTGCATACATTATGCAAATTAACCCACAGGGATGGACATAACACGTGAGGACGTGACTGGTCATGCCCACGAATAGACGAGTCCCGAAAATTTAGTGCAGACAGTTGAAACCGTTATTATAGGTATTTCTCTGCAATATTTCATTTCATTTTGTTTCGAAGTATCAACAGACATGTCATGAGCATTTCATGAAGTTGGCAGCCAAATTTTGTAAAAAAAAAAACATGCCCTTTTCAATGCCTTGGCTGACATCAGGACACCACTTTTTCTGCTGTGTTGTTGGATGGATGACTCTGATTTTCAGATGTATATCTTCAATCCGGGAGTGAATAAATATGAACAATGAAAATAATTTAATTCTCCTAGAAAAAATGTTATTGACCAGTCTTATACAACACAGTGAATTGTACAGTTAAGTGTGGAGTGACCCATTTATAAAGTTTTCTGTTGTTTTCTCTGTGTTTTTCTCTGTTGCTTATTCTTTGACTGCTTTTAGTATTGTTATATTTGCCTTACTGTTGTTATTACTGGCATATTTGGTTTTATCATTGCTCGCTCTGTGTTTCTCTAATTGTCTTCATTATCATTCCATTAGTGTTTCCATTTATTACCTCATGGTCCAATATAGCAGTAATATTTTTACTTTAATATAGTTCATGATAGTTTTGCTTATACTAATGAAATAAGGTGCATGGTGTTTTCTGTACTTGGAGTCATCCGTGGTTGTTTTGATCAGTGTCTTTGTTATGTTGTTTGTTGGTACCTGTTTGGTTTGAAATAAACTATTTGAATTTGAATTGAATCTGCATAAAAAAATAAATTTCATTGCAGACCTGATGTACAGTTTCTCCATGCACATTGATTGAGGGATTGAGGCCCATTTCGGCAAAAGAGCTCAAAATTAAGTTTATGATTTATAAGGTGAATAATAATAATTCAATTTCATAAATTAGAACTGTAAATGTTGAATAAGCAAGGAGTTTTCACAATTCATGCACTTGTGTTCAGTATTCAGGGTGCCGGAGGGTGAGCAAGGACATTTATCTGCTAAAACTGCTGGATTCAGAAATTGAGCATAATTTCAATTAAACTTCACTTCCCCAACAGAGTGCATAGGTTTTTTTTTAAATATCATTCATTTAATTTCGTTCAGCCAAACATATGATTCACAGAGGTCTAAGAGCACACAAATGCAAATACATCAAAACACTCCTCATAAACCCATGGTTTTATTCACCCAAATTTCATGTTCATGACTCTTTAAAAAACCACAGCTGGCTCAAACTTTTCTGGCCAAGCTAAAATAGTAATGGAACTAAATTCAACTGGCTTTTAAATAATCAACTGTCCAATTACATTTGGTACCCTCAAATATAGGACTATATTTTCCTATAAGCAGAAATGACAGCATGATCACCATTTAAGCTGTGTTTGCGAATGGACCATATTTACATATGTTCACGTATTGGAATACAGAACTGGCAATTTATCCAAAGCCATGTGTGGCAAGCGATGGAGTCTCAATGACCAAAAATAAAAAAATCGAGTTCTCTACACCATGGTATATAGATGACACTGCAAGCTTTGCAATGGGGCTTAGATCCAGGGGCGGCGTTCGACCTGGGCTAATATCCATCTCTTTATTGACACCAATTAGTCCTGGCAAATTCTAGATGGTTTTCCTTTATTAACACGCTTTCCAATTCAAAAATAATCAAGTGGCAATTAAAGACACGGCTTCTCTCCCCTATGCGATCTAAAAATGACAAAATAATGAGCCACATTCAGTACAGAAAAATAATTTAATTATAATTAGGTCTTTGCACCGGCACTCGGCGACAGCATTTCAGAACTCTTCAGCGAATTAAGGTAATTTTGGCGACTACATGGTTTCATCCGTTTACATTTTCCAATCAGGCAGCAGTCTATTTTTTACAGCGAGTTGCGTGACCCCGCTGCAAAAACAGGTGTACGTATCCATTGCCGAAATTACTGGGTAAAAAAACTGGGTTTTCTGTAGGGCCCGTGTGCACACGTGTTGCTCACATAGACGGCATCAAACGGTACATGCGCTCACCCTCAATCGTCTTGGACCCCTCATCTCATGATCAGTTTTGGTTGCTATCCGGAATCTGCCACGTGCAGGCTGTAAGCAGATATGGCGCTCTTGAGCTGCTATCGTCACTCGTGGCTGCCCTAAGCGAGGTCAGTCAGTGACAATGCCTGTGTTCCATTCTCGGATGGACAGCCGACTGATTGTTGAACGGTGGCAGTGCAAATGATGCACCACCTCTCAGCAGCTGAGATCTGCTTCTAACATGCCAAAGGTTCTTTTTCTCTCTCCTCTGTCACAAGCCGTGCCATTTTCTTGATGCAGTTGAATTTTTCGGTTTTTTTTTTGTTGGGTTTTATGTAAGCTATTGACCACACCAAAAAGAACAAGTCAAGTGTCACTGAACCAGGGTTATTATAGTTAACGAAAACTAAGACTAAAACTAAAACTAGCTGTGAAAAAATAATTTAGTTAACTGAAATAAAAATAAAAATGTCAATTTTTTAAAAAAACGAAAACTAAATAAAAACTACAATGGACAATACAAAACTAACTAAAACTAAACTGAATTGCAGATAAAGTTAGCTTCGTTTTCGTTGATATTTTCGTTTTCTCCCGCGATTACTGTCCTGTTCAGTCAGTACGGTTGCTTCCAGAGGGGGGAAGCATAGCGGCTATTAGCTGCCGTAGTTGCTGCAGGCGTCAGCCGAAGGTGATGCTTCACGAGCACAATTCAGCCAAAAGGGTCTAGCTGCAAACGCACGGAGTGGAGCTCCACTACTTCTGTAATTCAGCGCCGTCATAAGGGCTCACAGTCCATTGGGGCCAACAAAACCCACAGTAGACGCCATGACAAAATTGCATATATTTACCTAATATTAATACTAATGCATCAAAGTTTAAACAAAGCTATTAAGGCATGCAATATTGATGAAATACATTTCAGTAATCCCCTTTAAAAATGGTTCAATCCATGCTTCTTGCTCGTATTGGAAAATTGTCTGTTTTTTTGCTGGCGTGGTCGCGAACTAAGGCAGCAAACAGGGATAACCGTCCTTGCGAATATGATGTCCAAGAGCAAACAAACAAACGCACACAAATCTGGACGCCAGAAAAGACTAGAGAGAGGACAGGAAGAGCAAAGCAGGGGTTCAGAACATTACAAAATTCTTTTCAAAGAGGGGTGAGAGTATTAAACTAGCTTGCTATTTTAGCTGTTCAGGCTGGCTGTTCAGCTGCTAACGTTAAGTTAATGTAACATGCAGTCAGCTGAGTAAATAATCGCCCTGACAAGAATGACATTACTCAGTTATTAACGGTATCATCTACAGAAAAGATCGGTATGCCATCATAATATGCCGTCAAAAAATTTGGTAGCAGCAGCCTACGACACGTTCCTTCATTCTTATGAGTCGTTACTGCATACTCAGCTCTCTCTAGCTGTAATTGACTGTACACGCTAGGTTTGGCTAGCGAACTACATGTAGTCAGTGCGGTAACCTTAGGTGTAACTTAAATAATCGCTTGTCACGGCTGACATTACTTTTACTTTAATTGTTTACTAAAACTATACTGCTACTTTAGCCTATTGACATAAGTCTTGCTCACGCGGGGGGTAATTTTACGGAGCTTGCCCTCCTCCTATCAATAGCAAAATGAAGCTGGGTGCTTTGAGCTATGGTGCTTAGAGGCCCATTCAGATCCTGTTTATTCCAAGACTCGGTAGGTTAGTTCTTCATCAGTTGTTCCATGGAACATAACCATAAATGTTTACGAAAGTGATATGAAATGGAACAATTAAACCTTTATGCACTGCTACCTCAGAATCAGCTATGGTCACTACATCTGAACCTGACCCAGCAATAGATCCTCACCGCCAGCAGTCTGATTATGTTTTTGATGGTGAGTAAATTAGTGAATAAGACAACTAGTAATTCATAATTCACGTATTGATACTCTCTTTGTTGAGTGGTTAACTTTAAAAAAGGAAAAATTGGGTGTATTGCATTAGGCACTGTCAAGGACACAGAGAAACAGAAAAATAATGAATAACATCATGATATATTGTCATTAAAGAGTGGCAATGAAAAGTCGGGGGCGGGGGCCCACACCGATATTCTGTCAGGGGCCCCAGAATTCCAAGCAACTGCCTTGCGCACATTCAGAGAAGAAGATGGTTAGCTCTCAAACATGGCAAAAGCTGCGGAAATAACTGAGCATGAATGACTGTATGGGGTGAGATGGATTGGATTTTTTTCCCCAGTTATATTAGTATCATCAGTGTCACATGTTAAAAAAGATGATGGTTAAAGAATACAGGATTAATAAAGGACTTGGTAAAAACATATTTGCTGTCATACATTCTTTTATCATTGTCAGCTTCTACAAATTAAGGCCTTCCTCCTAATAGCTGAAAAACTAAGACTAAAACTAAATAAAAACTAAACTGAAACTAGTGAATTCCTCAAAATAAAAACTAAACTAAAACTGCTTAATCACTCATTCAGCTAACTAAAACTAAACTGAAATAACAAAGCAAACTGTAAAACTAAATAAAAATAAAAACTAATGATAATTTCAAAACTATAATAACCTTGCACTGAACACATCACGAACAGCTCAATGCTTGTTTTTACTAAAGTGATTGGCGCGTGTACGTGCCGCGCGTCAGGATTATAATACCATGCGCTTTTCTGTATTTCCTCTCGTGCCTCACTGGAAAAGCAATAAAAATCAATCGATTCTTCAATTTGCCGCAAATAAATACATAACTCACCTGTGTGTTTTTAATGGCGCTGAGTATATATATATATATATATATATATAGACTGAACTCTAGGTATGGAGAGCTTTTTGAGGGTATTAGATTTGAATATGAATACTGAAATAATGGTGTGTCTTTGAAACACAACAAAGCTAAGTAGGAATGTGTCTGCTATCACCCTTATCACCCTTCCTCTATCCTAATGCAGTCTGGTGGGGGGAGATGAGGCAATTCTGTCACTGATTTCAGCTGATTTCTCTCTCATCACCTTGAATCATAATAAGGAATTTGTGATGGTAAACTTTCACCCACAAAAGTGACGGACTGTTCAGCTCTGGGCATCCATTTTTCATCACCAGTCTTGCTGTAAGAACCAATGTACCTGTAAATAATAATCTGACACAACCCTGACACAACGCAGGATAACTCTCTATCTCTATGCCAATTTCCTGTTATGGATCTAGCAAAGCACATGCTTGCTGTCTCGGCAGGCTCATTTCATAGCACATGCTGGACTGCAACAAAAGTCATACTATTGAACAATGAAATAAAAGATACAAAGCTCAGATAAAAAAAAGAACACTACAATTTTTAAATGCTGCTCTGATTTTAGTGTTATGATTTAGTGTTGTGTCATCATAAAGAAAAATTAATCAGCTTATAATCAGAGTGCACAAAGAGGCTCTGTTATTTTCTAACTATTTTTGGCCAGCTCATGTCTGCTCAGTCTACAGCCATCCCAGGTGTTCAAACTGCAATTACAAACACAGCAAGTGACTTTAATTATGTCAGGCATTCAATTTTCGAATTAAATATGACATAATTGTGGCAAAGTTCACAAAAAAAATGCGTTTTTTGGATGCCTGGTTGTAAGTCTATAGGCATTGTTCATTTATTTGCATTATATCAACTTCCATTTGCTTGTGCAATTGAGATTGAATCTGCTGTAATGTACATGTTGAAAATGCCTTTCATAAATCATTACTGGCAGGTTTGGCTTGTTTGCTGAGTATGCATGATTGGATTTTATCAGCAATCTCACCAGCAGGCAGCCACACAGTGCTTGACCATTTCTCTGGCTCTCTACTGTGAGGAAGTATTTCAGTGCGTCAAAGCTTGGATAAACAATGCTTTCTCAAACTTGATATCCAGACAGCAAATTAATTTAATTTCAGGACCTGGGGTACTCTTTTCTCAGGGTAGCATCTACATTCTTAACTTTTTTTGTATGAGATAGGTGCATACCCGAGGCTAATACACAATATGGAAAAAGCAGTGCTAAGTGATGTGGGGAAATCTCTGCAAATACTAAAGTGACTCATATGTGGCTGAGCAGGTGTATTTAGTGATTTGTGTAAATTTGTCAACATTGTATTCACCATTGGACATATGTTGGTGGACAACTGAATGGTCGGCTTTTACTACTTCATCAAAGGCAGATTATTATTATTATTTTTATGCCTGAGTGTTACCACTATATGCCTTTCGTGCACAAAGTAAAATATCTTGTGTTAATACAACTTAGAGTGGAGTAGATATGAGTCACTTATGAATTGTGTTCTCAAAAAATATTTATCGAACAGTAAACATTTTTCTTTGCATTATGACCTGTCAGAAAGAGCATCTTGGCCCTGAAGCCGGCAGAGCACCTTCCACATGAAAATCAGGAAGCCGGTGGTTTTGATTTGGCTGCTTAAGCTTAATAGGATGCGTCTCTCTCATTTTTCTTCTCTCTGTACTATGCCCTGTGTAGGAGCCATTCCTGATTCTGCTCATCTATATATACTTTAAGTTTATATTAGTCCCCTGCCACAAAACGGGTAGTTTGGGAGGCTACTGATTTGGGCTGTGTCCGTCCGTGCATGCATTTGTCCATCTGAAACGTGTCCAGAAGCGATATCCAGCATTGTTAAAGATGGCCTTTCCGAATTGCCACTGTATTTTGGCTGTGTCCTCTAGTTGGGTCTTTGGAATGTGTTGTGTCTGTCCGTCTGTGTCTGCGTCCGTCCATGTGTGTGCATGCTTTCACAGTCTTTGACCGGCTTGTTTACCTTCTATTTTGAATGGGTGTAATTTGATTATTTGCCTGATATGTCCCACCCCATTGATATTAATTTGCCCTGGTAGTTCAACATGGGTGAGATTTGGGCTGGGGAGGAGTTTGTGGGTTGAGAAAGTGGACTATATTTGTACTGTGCTACTTGTGTATAATTTAATGGAGTTTTTCATGCATTGAAGTCATCCTCGTACACTAACCACAAGGTATCAGCAATATTTTGTTTTCATTTTTTAATCTTCACTGAACAATTTATTATAGCTGAAAAATCCCTAATTAAAAAATTTTTTTTTTTATGAAGTCCAGAGATAAACAGAGATGTACCGTTCCACAGTGTGCAAGGATGCAGCCGGCTTATTGGTGTTTGGCAGTGTTTATGATGTCCTCATCAGCTGTGACCTCCTGCTGCAGCTGAGGCTGAAGTAGAACACTAATTATGAGAGTCTGCGTGATTAATTACCAGTGCATTCCATGGTCCACCTGGAGCCAAGTCTAAGTCAGTACCCCCTCGCTGGGTCATCTTACCTCCAAAGTGCACCGAGAGGAACATGGGCGATGAGTGAAATTAGTAAAATGCTCCTTCGAGTTTCAGTCCTTATGTGCCGCTCTTTATCAGAAGTTTATTAGGGCTTACTCACCATATCTGATGGTCTCAACTCACTCAAGTAGAGCCAGGGTACAGATATAGCTTAAATAGCAGCAAACTCATTCACTCAAAATGACAGGGGATTCAGATCTCACATGCAAAGCACACTTGATTTGGAAGGCTGACAAATCACAGGTAGGCCTTCCTTTTAGCTGGAAGACTCAGCAGGGGATGGAGATGTGGCCAATTATTCTCTAATCCAGTTGTTTACTCAGGCATCTCACATGACCCCTGGGCATAAGCCTGAATGGGGTCGACCAATTAACCCCAATCTACCATCCATTTTGCTGATTCTAGAGAAATGTCCTGCGTGTTTGTGCTGAGGATTATGCTGTGCAAGCTGAATTAAATCATAACCAATTAATTATTAGTATTTGACCGATCACAAATTACAAATGAAGCCAAGTGAAAGTTTAGTCAGAAAGACTACACTTTACATGCTTAGGCTCATATTACACTTCCCATTTTTATTCTGTCATTCACATTTCTTGCACATGCTCATTTCCCTTTCCATCATTGTCCAGAGCACAGCAACTGAGCTGGATCACCTGTTCACATCTATAATATAGCATTGGGACACATCAATTGCTAGCCTGTCATCCATAGACCATCAAGTTAAATGTCTCTCATGCTCAAAGGCTTCATACTGTTGTCATATGCACCCTTCCACCTCGTCATCACAGCCTCGTCTTTGCACATTTCAGTTTCACCACTTCATCAGCCTCATTAACTTCATCAGTCTCATCACTACTACCAGTATCTGGACTCCTCAGGGTGATTTATTATGCAGCTGCACAGGGCTGATGCCCCTTGATTGTGAATCTCCCCATTTGGTCTAAGTGCCAAGGGCTTTCTATATCAAGATTTTATCACTACATTATCTGTATGATAAAAACCATTCTCTTTATTCACCTTGCCTTTCCTAGTTGAACAGTTGTCACAACCCAGAAACTGAGGCACATGTGAATCCTCGTGCAGAAAGGCAGTCACTGCCTTTATCCCGGATACAGAGGTAAATAATCGAAATTGAAATCTACTCATGAAAACTACAGGAAAAAAAAAAAAAAGCATAAAAGAAAACCAGGAGAAACCTATGGACTCAAAGCCGGGCAGAGGGAAGTGCAGTAGCATTGGCGCAAGCGCAGACTGAGAACCAGCATGTATGGGAGGACTCACGCTGCTTCATCTTTAATGAGACAGAGGTTGCATTCCTTACATGGAGGTTTCTGCATTCCTCCTGCAGCGTGCGCCCCAGCACCATGTAGACTGAGTTTCAGGACCACGGACAGCGGCCGAGAGATTGGGCAGTGCAGCGGCTCTGGCAACTGCGCAATTCATCTGTTTGGCATGACATCATATACTGCGCTATGTGTTGTGAACTCAGTGAAAACAAACAGCCACCATACCCTGACAACCGATCGCAGAGTTATCAAGATGTGTGCAATCATTCATTTTTTTCCGGTTTTACAGTCCATGTTTTCCAAACCGTAATCTTGTATTTGTTACGTGGCCAGTTTTTCCAGTTTAGGAAACCAACTGATTTTCCAAAAACATCACAGAGGAAACAAAACCTAGGACTCTAGAAATATATTACACAGGTTCTTTCTACACCAGGGTTTTGAGCAAAGTTAAGAACAGAGACCGGGGTTACAACATTTCAGGAACTTATTGACAATTTTTTAAATGTGCCCCCAGCCCAAAGTCCACTGCATAGTTCAAATGTTCAAAAGTCTGCTGGTCCAACTTTCTCTGTCCACAGGTATCTTTAAAGGACCAGAACAAGTTAGTGGGCGAGACTATTTCAACGCGCAGGAGATCACAGAATCAGTCACTATTGCTGATAAAATGCCCCGGCATTAACCACTAATTTCACTGCACCCTAGCACACTTCTACATACACTTCATATATACAAAATTTGCCGCAGCACACCTTCCTATACACTAGACACACAACTAAGAACCCCAGGGTATAAAGTATAAAATATGAAAACGCAATCACTGCACTCAATTTAAGTTTAGGGTAGGCTAGGCACTATCAGCAATCAAAAGACCCTATGGCCGAGCTAATATGGCTAGTGAAAAAATATAGCCTATTGGGCGATTAGAAACTAGAACAATTAGCTGGCTAAATGGCTGGGGTCTGACACTAAGTAATATAAGCAAAAAGAAAATTAAAATGTCTAAAAGTTTAAAAAAAGAAAGTTAAAATATGGCTATGGCAATAGCAATCTTCTTCAGAACAGGAAGTGAGTGGGTACTTGACTCAGAAGAGGGGCGCGTCATGAAGCCATCCCTCAGTCGCTGATAGCTTCCCTTCACTCCACTGACGAGACCTCTCCGGCCCTTCCTGCTAACACCTTCCTCCTCTGAAACCGCAGCGTCGCACTGCTCCAATCAGCATCTGTCACCACTCCTAAGGAGCATGGACAACAACCGTAACTCTCTGGCCACACCATATTCCCCCAATACCTGGCCCTGCAGCCAGCCTAAATGTGTCCGCCGCAAATTGCAACTGTACTCATGCTCTTCCTGGGTGATGACGGGGCGATAACACTTTAGGTTCGTGTTCTGGACTCGTCCAGCTGTGCCGCTGCCGGCTCCCTGTCACTGTGCAGGGCCATCCACCTCTCACTTGTGCGCCAGGCTGGTTCTTTCCCAGTCACTTCGATCTCCACCAGCTGTACACCAGGTTGGTCTGCCTGGTCTTCTGGCTCAAGCTGCTTTTATGCCTTTGCCAGTGCTCACCACACAGGTGCAACTGATCCCCTTGATTACAGCTACGAGGTCATGCTCGATTGGGTTCCCTGGCTTACTTGTCTGCAGTTGCTTAACAAGCCGTTTCCCACACCAATTCATCACAGACGAAATTCTCAAATGAGGCTCCCCAATTCAGATTGCGGGATGAGGCAGTCAAAGATATGGCAACCAAACAACAGAGCTTGTACACAAACAATACACTATAGCCAGAAATCTGGCCTGTGGCATATTCATATCATAAAGATCAACCAAACAATGCCAAGAAGAATTACCAGTTGAAATGTTTGAGAGCTGTGGCCTGACAGAGTGTCCATACAGACTGCTAGCTGGAAGTTGGAGGAACCAGCCAACAGCATGGCCACCACTCCAATGGCCAGATGTGTACTCACATCTCATTGAGACACCAGGTTTATAGTTTTTCATGATATGCAAGGCACAATTCATGATCCATAAATTTTGAATTAAATTTCCAACAATCGCGGGTACAAAGCAAGTATTTCTAAATTACAGGTATTTTAGAAGATTTATACAAGGTTTCATTCGAAAATATGTATTTTTGGTCTAATAAATTAGTAACTTAAATTATAAAACTTTTCACAATTGAGTGACCTAGCCATGGTCTGATAAGCTGTCACCAGCTAAATTCGTTAAAAAAAAACTGGGTTCTAGCTAGGTACCTGCAGTTGCTGACTGTCTTTCATATGCTAAACTAATAAATTAGAGAAATCTGGGAAAAGTCTGAAGCAAGGGTGAGAGCAGGATAGGAGTCTGCTGGGCATTGCACCAAAGACAACAAAAAAGTATGTCATTTAGGCATTTAATTTAACACAAAGCAATTACTATCCTAAATATCGAAGTTCCCACATGAGAGAATTGTTTGGCTTTAACATTGTTTATTTAGCGAAAAATGTTCCTCAATAGTTAACATTAAATTGTGGTTTTAATATTCATGGAAATTGTAAAGCACATTAGCCCTGGCAAATGATTCCCCCCGTCTACATAGAAGTCTCTTTGGCTTCTAAAGTTGTTCAGCATAAAAGTTCTAATCATTTTAATCATACAGTGAAATGTATTTGTTGAAATATTCTCACGTGCAATGACAGAGAGCAATAAGGAAAAGTCCATCACTGATTAAGATAGCGGTTTGTTTTTGCCGAGTTACATAGCATCCGGTCTTAACGCTGGACAGACAAATCCATTATACCCATTTCCCAGTATACCCAATGTAAATTATACCCATTTTCCAGTTTAATATTTTCATTTTTGAGGACTTTTTACAAATAATTGCATGTTTCGTGGTCAAAAAACACAAAGTTACAGTTGTACGGAATGTGTGTGCAGCATCTCAGGTTCGTTCAGTCTGAAAAGGGCTGTTTTAGCTCCAGATTTTTTAATTGGCTGCTGTAAGTGAGAGCGTCATTTTCTCTGACAGAGCTTCTTATGCTTAGTTTGGATGTTACGGCAATGAAGTTAAGATGAACCTTAAGTTTCCGTTGTGCAACCGCACGTTGACACAGCATTAGTATCAAACTAAGAAGCTTCAACGTACGGTTTAGTGTGGACTTCGTACAATAACTTGAGGTCGAACTTATGTACTGCTGGTGCAGTGGGCTACTGATCTACAAACTTCTGATAAAAATTACTCCCTTGAGCTTGAACTTTGTAGCCTTAATAGCTATTTTACATGCACAAAAAGATACATAATGCACCAAAGGGAAGAGAAAACCCAAAAAGCATGAAAAGACCTCTTTAATTTAAAATTTAATTTGTGGACTGTGGATTATTTTACTATCACTCATCTGTATTACAATGTAATTGTAAGAAATTAGTAGCCTCATCAGTTGGTTCTTCATTCTAAAGCTAACACTCGGGAACACTGCCTGACTGTTCCCCTCATTCCTCCCTTTTTCCTTTTGCTAACCAGCCTTATACGTACGTGATCCTTCTTTCAATTTTAGCAGCCATAATTCCTGCTCATAATATGTCTCTGTACTTCATGTAAGGAAAAAAATTCAGCCCACTCTCATCCTCTTAAATTCGGTGAGCCACTTTCCACACCACTGTGTTCTCAAGATTCCACCAATACATTCTCCTTTTACCAACATGCAAGCAAAGAGCCAGTGGAGACCTGCTCAGCCAGAATCCTCGTGAGAATACAAAACAGGAGCACATCTTCCCCATTCTGACAGCTTTTCACTGCCTGTGCCCAGCACTGCCAAGCTGAATGCTGAATCCAGCTCATATGCTTTTGAAATTATGATGCCATGATTTAAAAAAAATAAATAAATAAATAAAAGAAAATACAGTCAATTGACCACCATCAGGAATTGGTATGATGGCAACAATAGGATCACTGGTGCTCCACAGAGGTTAATGTTTCATGAAAGCAAATGCAGATTTTTAGAATCTCCTTGTTACTGGCCGTGTGCAGCAATGCTGTTATTCCAAAAGCACGTATGCCCGTTGGCAGCCATTTTGTAAATGTGTTCGGTAATGCGACTTTAATATTCATTAATTCATTAATCTAGCCTGCTATGCCTGAAGCAGTGACTTCCTCCATCTCTGGAATTTGGGATACCTTTAAAGTCCTAAATAAAGGCTGTGCAGTCTATGAAAAACTTACAGGGTAAATCCAGTGTTCAAAATTTTCTGTACGTCTCCTCACCATTCAAGCCCAACAGAAATATCATCAACTTATCTCAATATAGGCACATAAGAGACAATGGGCTGACCGCTCAATATTTTTAGCCCTCAGGAATATTTCCCAGTGGATGATTGACTGGGGTTTTCCATCGCTTTTAATATTCTGTTTCATTTATTCTCCTTGAAAAAGAAAACTGCCACTATTGGCCCATTGACTAACTTTTTATCATGACGTTCACACACTTCCTCATCTTTCCACAAGCCACAATTTTTGAATCAACCAGAATGAACAATGCATTCACAGTGGGATACTAGCAGTGCTTTGAAGTATGACCCGAAAATTTTTTAATGAGTCCTGTTTTCAGGACATTCAAATGCACATGAAACTGCAGAAAAGTAATTGATCTTTTTAGTTTGTTTTGTCTTCTTTTTGGCTCAATCTGATCCTGTACAAGACCTACAACTCAAACCCAGAATGAAGATGAAAAAAACGTCTGAAAGGCATAACTTTTTTTCTGTCTCTTTAAAAAAGATGATTAATGGAACATACGTTGTATAATGTAACACGGTGGCGCAGTAATCAGCCCTGCTGCAGCAAGAGGGTTTTGGGAACAAATCTGGCTCGGGGCCTTTTTCTGTGGAGACTGCATGTTCTCCATGTCTTTGCATGGGTTACCTCCAGGTAATTTGGTAATCTGGCCCGAAGGTATGAGAGTGTGAGTAAATGATGCGTGCGCCCAGTGATGAATTGGTGAGCTGTCCAGGGTGGGTCCCTGCATTTCGCCCAAAGTCAGCTAGGATATGCTCCAGCTCGCCCGCGATCCTAGTGAGAGAGGAGCAGGTATAGAGAATGGATGAATGGATAGTGGAACAAGTATTAATGTCAACACGTGTACAAACCCAAAACCAGTGAAGTTGGCATGTTGTGTAAATCGTAAATAAAAACAGAATACAATGATTTGCATATCCTTTTCAATCTATATTCAATTGAATACACTGCAAAGACAAGTTACTTAATGTTCGAACAGGTAAACTTTGTAATTTTTTGCAAATATTAGCTCATTTGGATGCCTGCAACATGTTTCAAACAAGAAGAGCACCGCCAACGGTGCATAATACGCCCGTCATGAACATGGATCAGGAAGTGGACAGACAACATGATACCAATATCCAACAGACAACAGCCCCATGTGAGCTTTGACCTTTGTCCGTGACCTTGACCTTGGAGGGAGGGCCGTAAACATGGTACGAGACACTCCGCTCAGTGATGGTACACGTGTTTGTGAAATATCATGGATGTATCTGAAGCGGTTGAGAAGTTATGCTCCGGACAAGCCCCATCTGGGCCCCATGTGACCTTTGACCTTTGCCAGTGACCTTGACCTTGACCGGGTGAACGAAATCATGGTGCGCGACACAGCGCCTAGTGATGGTGCACGTGTATGTGAAGTATCACGAATGTAGCTCAAGCGGCTGAGGAGTTATGCCCCGGACAAGAAATTGCTAACAGACAGACGGACGGACAGACGGGGGTGATGACATAATATGTCCCGTCTTAAGACGGGCGTATAAAGAGCTGGCACAAGTGGCAAAAAAGACTGAGAGAGTTGAGGAATGCTCATCAAACACTTATTTGGAACATCCAACAGGGGAACGGGCTAATTGGGAACAGGTGGGTGCCATGATTGGGTATAGAAGCAGCTTCCCTGAAATGCTCAGTCATTCACAAACAAGGATGGGGCGAGGGTCACCACCTAGTGAACAAATGCGTGAGCTGATTGTCGAACAGTTTAAAAACAACATTCCTCAACGAGCTATTGCAAGAAATTTAAGGATTTCATCATCTACGGTCCGTAATATCGTCAAAAGGTTCAGAGAATCTGGAGAAATCACTGCACGTAAGCGACAAGGCCGAAAACCAACATTGAATGCCCATGACCTTCGATCTGTCAGGCGGTACTGCATCAAAAACCGACATCAGTGTGTAGAGGACATCACCGCATGGGCTCAGGAACACTTCAGAAAACCACTGTCAGTAACTACAGTTCGTCGCTACTTCTGCAAGTTCAAGTTAAAACTCTACAATGCAAAAGGACAGCCATTTATCAACAGCACCCAGAAACGCCGTCGGCTTTGCTGGGCCCAAGCTCATCTAAGATGGACTGATGCAAAGTGGAAAAGTGTTCTGTGGTCTGACGAGTCCACATTTCGAATTGTTTTTGGAAACTGTGGACATCGTGTCCTCCGGACCAAAGAGGAAAAGAACCATCCGGACTATTATAGGCGCAAAGTTCAAAAGCCAGCATCTGTGATGGTATGGGGAAGTACTAGTGCCCAAGGCATGGACAACGTACACATATGTGAAAGCACCATTAATGCTGAAAGGTACATACAGGTTTTGAAGCAATATATGTTGCCATCCAAGCAACGTCTTTTTCATGGACGCCCCTGCTTATTTCAGCAAGACAATGCCAAGCCACATTCTGCTCGTGTTACAACAGCATGGCTCCGCAGCAAAAGAGTGCAGGTACTAGACTGGCCTGCCTGTAGTCCAGACCTGTCTCCCATTGAAAATGTGTGGCGCATTATGAAGCGTAAAATACGACAACGGAGACCCCGGACTGTTGAACAACTTAAGCTGTACATCAAGCAAGAATAGGAAAGAGTTCCACCTGAAAAGCTTCAAAAATTGGTCTCCTCAGTTCCCAAACGTTTACTGAGTGACGTTAAAAGGAAAGGCGATGTAACACAGTGGTAAAAAGGCCCCTGTGCCAACTTTTTTGCAATGTGTTGCTGCCTTTAAATTCTAAGTTAATGATTATTTGCAAAAAAAAAAAATTTTCTCAGTTTGAACATCTTAACATTAAACATCTTGCCTTTGCAGTGTATTCAATTGAATATAAGTTGAAAAGGATTTGCAAATCATTGTAATCTGTTTTTATCTACGATTTACATAACGTGCCAACTTCACTGGTTTTGGGTTTTGTACTTAAATAATAGAGAAATGGAGTAATTCCTCCAAATTTATTAGTGCCCATGGGCATGAAGTGACAGCCATATACACTTGGGGCTACTTTAAAAGCTACACCAATACACCTGTGTGTTAATGAATCTAATCAGCCAATCATGTGACAGCAACTCTACACTGTTATAAATTGACTGAATTTAACAATTAAATTAATGCATTGTCCCCTTGTCATTTTTACTGTAAGTAGAGTCTTGTGTGCATTTAAGTTTAGTTTACAGTTTACATACAGCGGGGAAAATAAGTATTGAACGCGTCAACATTTTTCTCTGTAAATATATTTCTAATGGAGCTATTGACATGAATTTTCACCAGATGTGGTAACAATCCAAACAATCCACACATACAAAGAAATCGAAACTAATTATTACACAACTTAATTTATGGACTTAAGTGGAATGACAGAGGGAACAAGTATTGAACACACTAAGAAAACGAGGCGCAAAAAGGCATGGAAAGCCAAGAAACCAGCTGAAATCTGTGAGTATTCAGAGAGCAATCCTGCCCCCTATGAGTGCAAATTAATATCAGCTGGTTAAGTCCTAATTGATGGCCTATAAAGTTGTTTCTCTTTACCAACACAAGAAGCACCTCATGATGGGTAAAAGCAACGAGCTCTCTCAAGACCTTTGCAACCCCACTTGTTGCAAACATCGGGATGGCATTGTTTGTAACCGTATTTCAAAACTTTGGAATGTTCCAGTGAGCACCAATGGGTCTATGATCCGGAAGTGGAAAGAACATCATTTTACCAAAAACTGGCCAGGAGCTCCTTGCAAGGTTTCTGACAGAGGAGTTAAAAGAATAATCAGAAGAGTTGTCCAAGAGCTAAGGACCACTCGCAGAGAGCTTCAGAAAGACCTGGAATTCGCAAGTACAGTTGTTTCAAAGAAAACAATAAGAAATGCACTCAACTGCCATGGCTTCTATGCACTCAGCGTGCAAAACTCCATTGCTGAAGAAAAAGCATGTTGAAGCTTGTTTAAAGTTTGCTGCAGAACATTTGGACAAGCCTATGACATACTGGGAGAATCCTGCCAGATGAGAACAAAATTGAATTGTTTGGATCTCATAGCACACGCTATGTCTGGAGGACAAATGGCACTGCACATCACCCCCAACACAACATACCAACGGTGAAGTTTGGCGGTGGGAACATCATGATGTGGGGCTGTTTTTCCGCATATGGTACTGGCAGACTTCATTGAACTGAAGGAAGGATGAATGGAGAAATGTACCGAGACGTTCTTGAAAAGAATCTGCTGCCATCTACCAGGATGCTGAAGGTGAAACCAGGGTGGACATTTCAGCAAGATAATGATCCCAAACAGACAGCCTAGGAAACTCTCAATTGGTTTCAGAGAAAGAGAATAAAGCAGCTAGAATGGCCCAGTCAATCACCCGACTTGAATCCAATTGACCATATATGGAAAGAACTGAAGATCAGAGTTCACAGTAGAGGCCCCCGGAACCTTCAGGATTTGAAGACAGTTTGTGTGGAAGAATGGGCCAAAATCACACCTGAGCAATACATGCAACTACTTTCTCCATACAGAAGGCATCTTGAAGCTGTCATTACCAACAAAGGCTTTTCAGCTAAGTATTTAATACATTTCAATAAGTGTGTTCAATGCTTTATCTGGCTCTGGGACTTTTTGTCTCCAGATTTTATCGTTCCCTAGGAATTTTCGTTCCTGGACTTTTTTTCCACATGAACTTTTCGTCCCCAGACTCTTCGTCCCTGGATGGTTCATCCCCAATATTGCTTTGCCCCCCGAGGACGAAAAGTTCAGGGACAAAAAGTCCTTGGGGACAAAGCGTACGGGGACGAAAAATTTGGGGCACGAAAAATCCGGAGACAAAGAGTCCTGTAACCACTTTTTCCCTGTGTCATTTCATTTTATTTCACCTAATTTATGGACTTATTTGTGTTGAATTCTTTGTATGTGTGGAGTACTTGGGTTTTTACTGACATCAGGTGAAAATTTCATGTCAATAGCCCAATTATAAATATATTTAGAAAAATGTTGACATGTTCAATGCTTATTTTCCCTGCTGGACACTAAACTTCTGTTATAAACTGAATGTAAAATTACAGTTAATAACTGGCAAAAAAGGTGTGAGTTTATAACATTGTATGCAGATATGCCCATGGCATTCAGATGCAGTCCAGAAAAATATCAAAATGGAAAAGAAATGCGACCTGAATGATTTTGACCATGGAATGTTTGTTAGTGGCAGACGAGGTAATTTCAGCGTCTCAGAACTGCTGATCATCTGGGATTTTCACACAAAACAGCCTCTAGAGCTTCCAGAGAATAGTGGGGAAAAAAACAAAAAATATTCAGTTTAACGGCAGTCCTGTGGGTAAGACTGCCTTGTTAACGGGGCCAGAGAAGAATGGCCACATTGGTTCAAGCCAACAGAAACATGACAGCAACTCAATTAACCGTGCCTTACAGCAGTGCAATGCAGAAAAGCATCTCTGAAGTCACAATACATCATTGAAGTAGATGCGCTGCTGCAGCACACCAGAACTACAGAATACTAGGCTCCACTCCAATCAGCTAAAAGCAGGAAAGTGAGAGTACAGTGGGAGAAGTCTCGCCAAAACTTCCCCGCAGAAGACTAGAAAACATTTTCTGCTCTGATGTATCATGTTTTTTGCTCCAATACCGATCGATAGATAGATAGATAGATAGATAGATAGATATACTTTATTGAACCCTGTGGGGTAATTCGTCCTCTGCATTTGACCCGTCCTATTGTTAGGAGCAGAGGGCAGCCACAGACCATCTCCAGTTCTAAAGCCAGTTACTTGGTCAGGGGTACTGGTAGGAGCATTCCTATAATGCATATTTTTATATAATATGAAGAGGGTAAGGTAAGAATTTGGCGTAAACAACATGACTCTGTATATCCATTCTCCATTATGTCATCATTACAGGCTGATGGTCATGGTTTAATGCTTAAGAGAATAATTTCATGGAACACAATATATCCCTTAGTACCAATAGAGTATGATGCTACAGCCTACTTGAGTATTTTTGTTCACCATGCTTATCCATTAAGGGGAACTAGAGTCTACCCATGTCTACCCATCTTCAAATGGCTACTTCCAGCAAAAAAAAAAAAAGAAATGCAAATCGGAAAGCACACTATATCTCAAGCTACTTCATGACAATGAGTTTTTAACATACTCCAACTCAGTACTTTTGGGGTGGAATGGAACGGGAGATTTGTAGCAAAAACGCTCAGCCAATCATCGGTTGATTAACATGATGGGATTATGTTAAAATGGACCAGAATCTATGAGATATATATCCAGCACCTAGTGCATATACAATGAATGTTAAGAGTGTATATATTCACTGTCTGCACAAACCATAAATCCACCAATGACTTAAGTAACTGGCATCAATTTAAAGAATATGGGCAGTCAATATTAGTACAAGTAGCAAGCTCAGTTTTGTGGATCAAAATAATGTCTCAGCAACTTTAAACAACTCAGCCAATAAGCCCCTTTGTAATAACACTCTGCGCATGCGTGTTTCCTTGTGTTGAACTTTCACGAAAGGGCATTTGTACATAAATGTGAATTTTAGCTATCAATTGTAACAGTGAGCTCTGTTATGACTTGAAAATCATAACAAAGAAAACCAGCAATGACAGCTTAAACAAATGTATTCTTCACTAATTAGAAAAAAACTTCAACAAATAATCCACTGTAATCTTATAATAACACTCTAATGCCACTATGTGACTCTGTTGCCAAAACAAAAACTGCTCTGCTCTTGGTGACCAAAATCACAGCATTTATATAGATTAGCAACATTATGGAAAGATCTACAGGATTCCTGGGTAATCCCGCCAGGCAGGAAGATGCCAGAAGCTTCTAGAAAGCACAAGTCCATTACAAAGAAGTGATGACATCAGATGTTTTGCTACAGACACACCACAAGAGGGTGCTGAAGAACACAATAAATAGCTGACCAGCAAGGCAGCAAAAACAGCATGTTACAAATCTCCATTTACAAATGATAAACAGTGCTTTACATAAAATACTCATACATAACAGCTCACATTGAATAGCAATATTGAGTTTAAAAATGACGCTGCACGTGAGCTTAGCTCCTTCCTAGATTATCATTAGTGAGAATTTGTACGGAATTTCACACTGGTAAAGTATAGTGTACGGTTTTCAAGAATTAAGTGGATTAGATGTATTAATTTTGATGCTTGCATCTTAAGCGGTGCAGTGTCTGTAACTGTCCTTAATTAATGTGGGTAATTCAATTAATGAGGGCCATCTAATATTTTTTTATCACACCTTTTGCTGTTCATTACTAGTAGCGTGAAGGTATAGTAATTTAAGCGAGGACACAATTAATTTGGAAGCTTTTTCATTCAGCAGTCAGTTTGCATTACAATGTATTCCTTAACACCAACAAGCATTGATTTGTAGGCGAACGTTAAGATCACGTTGTATTTGTCAGCTACTGGTAAAATGAATGGAGTTATTAAAGCTGGTTAATTTGAAACAGTATTAACAGGTGCATTTCCATTACATTGCGAGCAGTCCGACTGCAGCTTGCAGGTTTAACACAAACTTTGCCTGCCGGTTTCTCCCAAAACAATGAGAACCATAGCTGATGCTCTTGCTACCGAAGCCAGCCTGACTAACCTAATCCGTAAGAAAAAAAACATATAAAGCTACAGCCAACAAATCCAATAAAACAAGTAATTTTTGCTCATCTCGTTGATGAGCGGAATGGGGTTACACCATAGGCTATTAAACTTCACATTGCCAATCATTTACTGGGCAGGTTTGGCATTGTAAGCACAATTTAATTGTTTAAGGGCTGGGGCATTAGAACCGAAAGCTGAATGGCCGAGGTGAGTGAATGGCATTTATGTTCACACAGCTTTGAAATTTGTAACTTGTGATTTGAGTATATCACTTGTAAATTTGTTTTCTCCAGTTTATTTCTTCAGCAATTTCTTTGATTAGTTATTTTGTTATTTAGAATAGGCTAGATACTGAACATTGTTTGAATCAAGTGAACTTCTCATGGTTTATTCTGTTTTGCAGTTTCAAAGGAAAAACAAAGCATCCCTTATGGAAGTCTGCTGGAATGGACTGTAACATCAGCATTTTTCTTTAAACACAAATTAAAAGCCCAACAGATTAAATAAATTAATAGCAACAATGAAAATGAAAATAACTCTGTTTAGACCCAATTCTTTATTGAATGTTATTTACACTTTGTGTCTATTTGAAAGACACTATCAGAGTCCATAAGAATTTTTGATTTTTCTCCAAGAGTTTAAAAAACAACAATTAGCACTTTTACTTTGCTGTCACAGTACACATTTGTTTGCATGCAAGACACACTTTGCACCTGTGTAGGCCTTTTTTTCTGCGTAAAATGGATTGATTGAGAAGGTACTAATTGAGAAACATATTGAGAAACCTGTCCTTTCAATCTGGTATCCAACACTGTTCAATATAGCTCGGGTCGGCTCTATGTACAAATGACCTTTGACCCGGTGACGTCATGCAGCTCCTGTGGGTAATTACGAAGGGGCTTATTCAATCAGGAGCTTGCCTGCATATTTACGTAGTTGTTATAATATTATTTAAATTAGTTTTAGAACCCTCAAGTAAAACATTTGGCCGAATGATTTGTTTACACTGTACTGGAGTAGCTATTACCATGCAACTAACCATGCAACCAGTGAGTACGGAATTCCATTACTTCTATGCAGCAATGCAATAATACTGTCTATCATTCAGTTATTCACATTAAAGCTCAAAAACTTTCTTCGGATTAATTGAACAAAAGGACTCCTATATAATTTTGGTGGACTATACAGTCCACCAATAGGATAGGACTTAAAGTGTCAAAAAATGCCAATGAGAGACAATGTATGTATTGTTCTCTTTTGGTCTCATCAAAGATTTTCTAAACACCAGATTACATGAAGCATGACTTACATGCTTGTCACAGCAGACATAGTATATATACTCATGTGAGCCAAACAAGAATGAGACTCCTGGAAAAACAAATTGCCCAAGTCTTAAAATAAATGCCAAGGAATTCTCTTGAGAGTGGTCACAATTTATCATACTAACTAGCCCATTATCTCTATAGATTTTAAAACACTTTTGTTCAATGAGCATGTCCCCATGCTTGAGTTACCACACAAAGGTTTTCTCAATTTGTCTTCTCAGTCCTGAATTTTTTTTTCCAGGGACCATCATCACCAGTCAAGTGGCAACAAGATAAATGAACCAGTTCTCTTCCAGGTGTCTAATGTGGGACAGGGTGAAGATTTTCGGAAATACGCCCGAAAATGCAGGCTCCCAGCACAGGATTAGCAAATAACTATGCGCTTAAAATTAAAATGATTAAATCTGATTAGACAGTAACAGCTGCTTTTTATAATATAAAACCAACACTCATAATAAATAATTAAATGAAATAGTGGTATTCTACACCACCAGACACTTTCTAGGCAGTGAACAAACTAATGGCCAAAGCATCTTGCCCTCAAATTATCAGAATAACACGTGATTAAACAAAAAGTGTTTTTCAGTTGTAATAAATATACAATAGACTAAAGCGCTTGGCAGTCTGTAAACAAAAAGTGTGAAAAGAATACAAAAATAGCTATATCAGTTCAGAAGATGATCAGTGAATTATAACTTCAGATAACACGCAAAACAGGCACTTAAACTGAAGCAAATAATTGAGAGACAAGTAAATGATATGCAATGTGTTAAGCAGTAATATCAGAAGCAATGACCCAGCTTTGGGGTACCCTCCAGTTATGGTGCAACTGGTGGTTATTAATCGTTTATTACTCCTTCTGGTTTACAAAATTAAGCTACATTTGGAAAACAAATGCCATAAATACAAAGTTATATATCTTTAATGTGAAAAGAAGCCACTAGATGGCAGTATTCACTTTGTTTTTGTTAAGTCCAGACTGGAGCTAGGTTTGGGCATGTCCTGGGCATGTCTGAGACGGAAAGTCCCAGAGAATAAAAAAAAAGTCTAAAAGGTGGGAGGGGGCTGCAAAAGAGTATGTAAGGAGAGAAATTGAGAGAGTAAAGTAGGGTAGGAAGAAGGATACATTGGCAAGGAGAAGGATACATTTGACCAGACCTGTCACTCTGTTCAAGACCTGTGAAGTTTTTTTAGTGGATTTTTGCCTGTGTTGGAGCATTTTCCTCACCCAGAACATCACCAAGCAACCCCATCTCAAGGGACTGTAAATATTTTTTTTTCTTGTATATATCAATCTTGGTTAGTTGAGTAGATTGTAGGTTAGTGTTAGTCTTTGTTTAATTTAATGTGTTTAAGTTTCAAAATTGTGTCTGTCACCCCTTGCTGTCGTAAATGTAATAACAAATTGGGGCCATAACAAATTGGGGGCTCGTCCGAGATAGACCATTGTGTGAGTCATTTATTGAAAATCTAACATTTCAAATTGTTTGTATATATATAATGACAGATCAACAGCAATGGATGATTTCTTGGCATCACCAACCGTAGAGGTTTTGAAGTCTTTTAAAAAGACAGAACTGCTAGAAAGATGCAGACATTTAGAGCTGACAGAGGTAAAACCATTCATGCGAAAAGCAAGACTGGCTAGAGAGATTGTTAAATATTGCATTGATGAAAATGTGTTTGCACCAGGAGATCTGGAACCGTTTCCAGTGGAAAATCCAAATATAGAAATGGAACTTAAATTAAAAATGCTAGAGATTGAAAGGGAGGAAAAAGAAAAACAAAGAGAATTTGAGTTAGAAAAATTAGCAAGATGGAGAGATTTCGATTTACAGAAATTCGATAGAGAAGAAAGGCTCCAAATGGAGCAACTAAAAATAAAAATAGACGCTGAAAATAAATTTCGTGCTAGGCAGGAGGTAAAACTGGTGCCTCCATTCTTGGAGAAGGAGGTTGATAACTATTTCCAGTGCTTTGAAAAGGTAGCTAAAAGTTGTCAGTGGCCAAAGGAACACTGGCCTCTTATGTTGCAAACTTTCCTCAAGGGTAAAGCTCAACAAGCCTATTCGACTTTGTCTGCAGATGATTCCTCTGATTATGAGGTTGTCAAAAAGGTTATTTTGAGAGCTTATGAGTTGGTTCCAGAGGCTGACCGACAGCAATTCAGAGGTCTGAAGAAATCTGACAGTCAGACTTATGTGGAATTCGCTAATGAGAAGAAGGTTTGCTTTGAGCGCTAGTGTACTTCTATGGAGGTCATGGATGATTTCAACTCGCTAAAAGAGATGGTGTTAGTTGAAGAATTCAAGAACTGTGTTAAGGATGATATACTCAGCAACAAAAGTTTCTGTGACACCAATATTGTTAATTATTTTTCATAACGCAATTATGAAATTGTCATACATGGTGATATCAGACTGAAACAGTACACGTAAACACAACATTGAAATGGAAATCATGAAAATGCGAGAAAATGACTTTGCACGTGAAAATGTGCGTAAATCATGCTTGTGGATGGCAATAAAAGAGGAGAATTTTTGGAATGTTCACATTGTGCCTGATGAACGACGGAAGCATCACTTATCGAAAACACAGCCATTTCGGATCAGGAACTCTACCCTCTAAATGCCAAGACTGTCTGAAAATGATCGGTGGAGGGCCATTGGGATGATTGAATCCGTAACCTCGCAGAGGGAAGTTGCTCATCGCCTGAATGTCCACCGAAACACCATTTGGAACTTATGGCAGCGTCTTCAGCAGACAAGACATGTCAGAGACCGTCCTCGCAGCGGCCTTCCACGAGTAACCACTCCCAGACAGGACAACTGGATTCGAACAACCCATCTCCGAAATCGATTCCAACCTGCAACCATAACTGCAAGAACGATACCTGGTTTGAGGCGACTGTCTGCACAGACAATCCGTCGCCATCTCCGTCATTTTGGCATTGTCCCACGTCGGCCAGCAAGACGTCCAATACTCACAGTACAACACCGACGACTGCGTCTACAGTGGGCACAACAACATCGATGGTGGCTCCAACGTCAGTGGGATCTTGTACTCTTCACTGATGAATCAAGATTCATGCTTAACCGATGTGATGGTCGTTTTCGTGTATACCGTCGACGTGGAGAACGTTATGCCAACAACTGTGTTCAGGAATTTGATCGTTTTGGAGGTGGTAGTGTCATGATTTGGGGAGGGATCACGGCTAGAAACAGAACAGATTTGCTTGTTATTGATGGAAATCTGACAGGTCAAAGATATCGCGATGAAGTGCTACGGCCATTGGTGGTACCGTTTTTGATGCAACATGGTCCCGGAATAACGCTGCAACATGATAACACCAGACCACACGTTGCAAGGATTGTACAGCAGTATCTGATGCAACAACATGTCAATGTCCTGCCATGGCCAGCCAGATCCCCAGACATGTCCCCAATCGAGCATCTTTGGGACGAGATGGATCGACGTTTGCGGCGGTTGGATAACCCGCCAGCTACACTCCAGGAATTGCGACAACGTCTACGTCAGATTTGGAATGACATCCCACAGCAATTTCTGGCACATCTGATTCGGTCCATGCGCCGGAGATGCGTTGCTTGCATCATGGCACGAGGAAGTCACACCCGGTATTGAAGTGTGAAGGTAAGAATTGGTTAGACGTCAGACAAGTGCTTCATGACGCATGAAAATGACATTTTTCGTTTTGAGTGACGTTGGCACTGAAAAGTCAGTGTTTCTCCTGTTAAATAAACATATTGATTGCATTGAGATCTTTGCGTGTCATTTATAACATACACATAAATGGTGTCACAGAAACTTTTGTTGCTGAGTATATTAAGACCTACCTTAATGAGAAGCAAGTACTGAATTTGCAATCAGCTGCCAAATTTGCCGATGAATATGTTGTCACTCATAAGTCCAAATTTCAGTCTAGCAGTAACAATAGATGGTCCCAATTTCAGAAAAAAGGTCATGGTGATATCCAAGATTCCTCACCCAAAGACAAAAACAAATCTGGTGATGGTGCTCAGAAATCCAGTCATAGGTCTGATCAAAGTGTAAAAGCTGACAGTGACAAAAGTGGTCTAGTTTCCAATTATTGCAAGAAATCTGGTCATGTTACAACTAATGCTAAGAAAGAAAAAGAAAGGATACCAAACCAAATGCCTTTGTGAAAACAAGGTTAGAAACTCCTGTAATAGATGACCGATCTGCTAAATTGCCTGCTCCTTGTGGGGCTAAAAAGCCTGATACTGCGGACTTTGTGAGGGAGGAATTTCTTCCATTTGTGTCAGAGGGATTTGTGGCTCTGAATGAGCATTCTCCTCCTGTCCCCATATATATCCTAAGGGATACCTGAGCTTCTCAGTCACTTTTGTTGATGGACTCCTTGGAGTTACGTGATGAGACCGCTTCTGAGGATTTCATACTTGTACAAGGTATTGAAGGGAGGACTGTATCTGTACCCTTGCGCTCTGTATTCTTGAAGTCAGATTTAGTTACAGGACAGGTAAAGGTGAGACTTATGTCAAGTCAACTGATCAAGGGTGTTTCTCTATTGCTAGGCAATGACCTGGCTGGGGGTAATGTTCCCTCTGTTCATCTTACTTCACAGCGGAGCACTGAAGATGGCGATGAAGACCCATCTCTGTATCCTTCCTGTGCAGTGACCCGTGCTATGGCCAAGAAGGCTCAAGAAGAAGATGATGTGGTGCCGTCCAGCACATTGAATAGTTATGACTCAGGTGGTTCGCCTCATGCCTCTGTTCGGCCTACTAAAGTTTCTCCGTTTGAGGACTTATCAGACACTTTTATCAGTTCTCTGTTCAGCCAGCCAGATGGGTCTGGTGATTCTGATGTGTCTGAAGACTTGTCTCTGTCCAGAAAGCGGCTGATTGAGGGGCAAACTAATGATCCTGAAATTTGTGTACTAAAGAGGAGAGCCCTTCCTGATAAAGAAATAGACGCAGTTCCAGTTGGGTATTATCTCAAGGATGGTGTGTTGGTGCGGAAGCGGCGCCCTCCTGATATCCCTGGGCAGTGGTTAGGGAAATTGTTGTTCCGAAGGTCTACAAGAATGAGATCTTAAAAATGGCTCATAGTTTACCTTTAGGAGGTCATCTTGGTGTTAACCAGACTGTTGATAAGATCATGACACACTTCTTCTGGCCTGGGCTTTGGAAAGACGTTTCCAACTTTTGCAAAGCCTGTCACACTTGTCAGGTAGTTGGAAAACACCAGTTAGACCCACCTGTAGCTCCATTGCAGCCTATCCCAGCATTTGGGGAGCCCTTCTCTAAGGTCATTGTTGATTGTGTTGGTCCATTACCCAAAACTAGATCTGGAAATCAGTATTTGTTGACAATCATGTGCGCATCTACTAGATTCCCTGAAGCCATACCTTTATGTAACATCAAGGCAACTGCAATCTCGAAGGCTTTGATAAAGTTCTTCACGTTGTTTGGCCTTCCCAGGGAAATTCAGTCAGACTAAGGTAGCAATTTCACTTCCGGATTGTTTCAGCAGGTTGTGTATGAACTAGGTGCGAAGCAGATTCTTTCCAGTGCCTATCATCCAGAGAGCCAGGGTGTCTTAGAGCGGTTTCATTCCACTCTCAAGACAATGATGAGGACTTATTGTTATGACCATGAGAAAGACTGGGATGAAGGTGTTCATTTGCTGTTGTTTGCAGCTAGAGAAGCAGTGCAGGAGTCCACTGGATTCAGTCCATTTCAGCTAGTGTTTGGCCATGAAGTGAGAGGACCTTTGCTATTGTTGAGTGAACAATGGCAAGAGAAAGAACTGCATACCAGTCTGTTAGACTATGTTAGCAAGTTCAAGGAAAGATTGTGTGCAGCTTTTGACCTTGCCAAAGAGAACTTCAAATCAAGTCAGGGAAAAATGAAAACTTGGTATGATCATAAGGCTAGAAGCCGTGAGTTTAAACCGGGAGACAAGGTCCTTGTGTTGTTTCCCTGGCAGTCCAATCCATTGCAGGCTAGATTTCATGGTCCTTATGCAATTCTGACAAAACTCAATGATCTCAATTACATTGTGAAGACTCCAGATAGGAGAAAGCCAAAACAGTTGTGTCACATTAACATGCTGAAGCCTTATTATGATAGAAATGCTAGGGTTGCAGCTGTCACTTCAGATCCTCTTATGGTCGAGACGTGTGAAAAAGAGGGGGAGTTTCAAGATGACGAACCTAGAATTAAAGCTGAAGTTCTTTCATGTACAAAAGTAAATTGTCAAATTCTGAAGTGTTGCAAAATCTTGATGTAGAACTCCAGCACTTAGAACCCTCACAGAAAGATGAGTTTGAGAGGTTGATCAAGAAATATAAAGATCTATTTCCTGATGTTCCAAAGAGAGTTTCTATAGCCTCTCATGATGTAGATGTTGGTGATGCCAAACCAATAAAACAGCATCTGTACCAGATGAATCCCGAAAAGAGAAAGATTGCTGAGAAAGAGGTTGAGTACATGTTAGAACATGATATTATCAGACCCTCCAACTCAGATTGGAGTTCACCCTGTGTGCTAGTTCCAAAACCTGATGGAAGTACTAGATTCTGTACAGATTATCGCAAAGTCAATGCTGTAACTAGAACTGATGTGTTTCCAATACCTAGGATTGATGATTTTATCGATAGAGCAGGCTAAGCAAAGTTTCTGATCAAGATTGATTTATTGAAGGGTTATTGGTGTGTACCTTTAACTGAGAGGGCCAAGAGCATCTCTGCTTTTGCCACATAATCTGCGTTGTACCAGTTTGAAGTCCTACCCTTTGCATGAAAAATGCCCCAGCCACGTTCCAAAGGATGATACAGTCTACAAGCGCCGGATTGCCACACATGGGTGCGTACATCGACGACCTGATCACATGGAGTGACTCCTTGGAAGAAAATCTGAAAGATGTAGAGACGTGGAACCAGCGCTTGACCCAGGCTAACCTGACTGTTAACCTGAACAAGAGTGACTTTGGTAGTGCTACTGTCACGTATCTTGGCTACGTCATAGGCCAGGGTAAGGTGGCACCCATAAATGCTAAAGTCCAAGCCATCATGGATTTTCCAGTTCCTGACAACAAAAAAGCTTTGCGCCGCTTCCTTGGAATGATTGGATTGATTGGTTGATTGGTTCTGCAAGAACTTGGTGCTCTCAGTCTCACCAACCAACTGAATAAAGGCATGAAGTTCACTTGGGATGAAGCATGCCGAAGAGCCTTCGATCACCTGAAGTCTCTGCTGTGTCACTTTCCCATGCTCAAATCTCCTGACTTCAACAAACCGTTCTCCATCGCGGTCGATGCTAGCGACCAAGCTTGTGGATCTGTGCTCCGACAGAGAAGTGACTCTGATGACATTGAGCATCCCGTGGCATTCTTCTCCAGGAAGTTCAATCGCCACCAAAAGAATTATTCCACAATTCAGAAGGAGCTGTTGGCTCTGTTTCTATCCTTAAAACACTTTGAAGTTTATGTTTGTACAGGGCAAAAGCCAATTATTGTGTACACTGACCACAATCCGTTAATGTTTTTGAGTAAGATGAAAAATAAGAATCGGAGATTGTTGAATTGGAGTTTGATTTTACAGGAGTTTGACTTGGAAATTGAGCATGTAAAGGGTACTGCCAATGTAATTGCTGATTGCTTATCCCATGTTTGAGTATGTGTATATATCACATGTTTATTAGCATATTGTATTTTATGTATATATAAGTATATATAAGTGTATATACAAGTGTCTACGTAACCATTTTTGTATTGAAAAGAATTATGCCCTTTTGAGTCAAAAATTTTCCCTTTTGGAATGGAGGTGTAATGTGAAAAGGACATTAATGTGAAAAAAGTATTGACCTTTTTTTGTTAGACCCAGACTGGAGCAAGGTTTGGGCATGTCCTTGGCATGTCTGAGACGGAAAGTCCCAGAGAATAAAAAAAAAGTCTAAAAGGTGGGAGGAGGCTGCAAGTAAGGAGAGAAATTGAGAGAGTAAAGTAGGGTAGGAGAAATTGCAAGGAGAAGGATACATTTGACCAGACCTGTCACTCTGTTCAAGACCTATGAAGTTTTTTTTGTGGATTTTTGCCTGTGTTGGAGCATTTTCCTCACCCGGAACATCACCAAGCAACCCCATCTCAAAGGACTGTAAATATTTTTTTTCTTGCATATATCAATCTTGGTCAGTAGAGTAGATTGTAGGTTAGTGTTAGTCTTTGTTTAATTAAATGTGTTTAAGTTTCAAAATTGTGTCTGTCATCCCTTGCTGTCGTAAATGTAATAACAAATTGGGGCCATAACATATACTGAGTACAAATGAAAACGCACCACTCACGAAATCTGGAATAGCTCCACGGATTGATATGTGAAGCATATACGTATGATGCATTTGAGATAATGAATGATTTGAGAAGACATGTAAACATCATTCAGTTTCATTCACCATAATGTTAATGCGCGAGAGAGGTTTAACTGGTGTAGGGGTCAAACAGGAAAGTCAATAACGGGTGTGACTGCCATTTGCATTGACACATGCGGTGCATCGTCGTCGCATGGAGTTGATCAGTCTCTGGATAGTGTTCTGAGGGATTGCATTCCACTCCTGAACAAGGGCAATCTCAAGTTCTCGGATGTTGTCCATCTGGCGTCGACGAGTAAGACGTCGTCCAATTTCATCCCATAAGTGCTCGATAGGGGGAGAGGTCAGGTGACAGAGCTGGCCACTGAAGCACGGAGATGTTCTGCTGTGCAAGGTACTGCATGGACACCCTTGCAGTGTGTGCCCTAGCGTTGTCCAGTTGGAACGTGCGGACATCCTGGTGTTGGTTGAAGAACGGCACAACATGGTTCTGCAGCACCTAGTCCCGGTAGTAGACGCCGTTCACCCTTCCTCTGCAGATATGGAGAGGCGTTCTGTGACGGTAGCTTATTCCACCCCACACCATAACGCTGCCACCACCCCAACGGTCCGTTTGAACGACACAATCGGCGTTATAACGTTCACCACGTCTCCGCCAAACACGTATACGGCCATCTGCGTTCCTTCAGTGAAATCGTGACTCGTCAGAAAAGATGACACCGTGCCATTGTCGTAGTTGCCAATTCTGGTGCCTGTTTGCCTACTGTAGACGCTGGTTTTGGTGACGATCCGTCAATATGGGGCGAAATAAGGACGTCGTGCACGCAGGCCTGCAGCTCGCAGATGGTTCCGTACGGTGTTGGGGTGAATGAATCCATGTCGTCCTTGGACTTGAGCAGCCATTTATGTCGCTGGTAGTGTTCGGTCTCGTACATGATCCCGTACGATCTGACGGTCCTGACGTGCCGTTGTCACACGTTGTTGACCCGGTCGAGGACGGTCCCGAGTGCTCCCCGTTTGCAGAAACCTTTGATGGAGTCTTGCGATCATTGTGTGTGCGCAGTGTAATCGTCTGGCAATTTCCCTGGATCTGGCGCCAATTTGAAGTTCCCGTTCAGGGGCTGTAAGTCGTGGCATAGTGTCGGCGTTTCACAAGTGTCAGTGAAGAAGTGAAATTTATTTTATTCGGATTCACATGCTTTTAAAGGCAACGTGTGCACAAATTCTGAGTGAAATTGATTTTTCCCGTGGTGTGCGTGCAAGATGTTGCGTTTTTGCAAAAAATTGCCTAGCGTTACAGTTAACTTGAAATTCTCGCATTTCTTGCACCTGGCATGTCGGGTGAAGTCACTGTAGTGTTGTTGTTGTATAAAAATTATATTGAAGTTCATTTGAACTTAAATATTGACTTTTTTCAAGTGGTGCGTTTTCATTCGTACTCAGTATATCAATATGTGAAACTTTGTCATGTGACCGGAAGGATAGGTTCATGTTTTATTAAATATAACATGCCTACTCCCAACAGTGAGTATAAAGCTTTTTAATAATTATATTATCAAATGAAAAAATAATGAGGGTGTGCAATGAAAGCACATATTCAATGCATTTATCATTGAATTTATGATATTCTGTATGAAATACAAAATCTGAATCACACTTGTAATATAATGACCTTTTTTGAGATCTTGTCCTTTTCTGTCATTTGATTTGGCATCATAAATCACCAGCCTTTTTCAATGTTATGCACTTGCTCTCATATGCACTTGCTCTCTCTCTCTCACACACACACACACACACACACACACACACCAGTGTGCAAAAATAGCACTTAAAAGAGATGTGAGCTGTATAGTATATCCAGAGAGGGTGCGAACTCCCATACAGTGTCATTATCTCCATCACTGACACTTCAGCACTGATATCAGACTGCAGACTGACACTGCTTTGAATATCAAGTAGGGCTATGTTTTGCACACCACAGTGCCTTCCTTAGAAACAATCCTTATTTCTCAGCTCTTTCCGGGACTAATATCACCCCACCGCAAACATTACATTGTGGGTAGCAGTAGTCCTCACTGGAGAAATGTATTGCATGCCTATACCCCGCCTCTCACAGAAGATTAAAATAAGCTTTGTCAGCTCTAATACCTGAATTATCTTGAATTATTGACAGCAGCTGCTGAAAAATAATCTTCCATCAAAAACCAAAGTATCGTTAATGCCATCGGGTCTTAATTTAAAAAAGCAAAACTTCTTGTGGCGAGAGGTATTGTTTTATGAAAATGATGTGACTGAGGTAAAGTAATGAAATTTGAATGCATTATTTGGCACAGTGAAATAATTCTTTTCGAAATGCAGGGGTAGCGACCCATGCTCCATTCTTTCCTCAGAGCTCTGATCCACAGTGACAGGTAGGAAAGATGGAGCATCCATCTTTTTGCACACAGGGGCTCCACAGTACAAACAAATCAGCCTCAGAACAGTTACATCACAGTGAGCCATCAGGTAATTATCATTCAGTGCTAGCAAAGCCTCTTCGACTTCATTGTGTGTGCCAGACTCAACATCATCACATTTAATTTTCTTCATCTTTCAGTACGCTTTTGCTCAAAATCACAGAGAATATAAAATAGGAAGTAAACCAAAATGTTGATGTGCATAGCCAGGCTCATCATTGGCTTATCAGTATTACACTTGCAAACAGATTCCAGGATTTTGGCACATGCACAATAAATGACTAATGTTTTTTATGGAATTTATTGTATATATTCTATATAAAAGCAGATTATTTGGCAGTTATACCATAGCAAAAGGATGTATCATGGGGCCTCCAAGTGGCTCAAAGCAAAGACATTTGACTGGAAACCCTGTCATAGGGTCCTTGAATCCCAAGCCTCGCCATCATTGGCTATGGTCAAGGTTCGCATAGGTGAGGGGAAAATGGGTGCTGTCTCACCAGGGATAGTAGGGGTTAAGCCGCTTAAATTTAGTTTAGTCTCATTGCTCTCTACCGGCCACTCCTGGTTGACCAGGTGGATGTAGGTGTATGAACAAATACACTCGCTGTGTCATCCACCAGCATAGGCAGTGCGTGATTGGTGGTGCGACTGCATGGTATAAAAAATGAGGGCCAGTCCTCACATCAGTCAGAAGAATCACACGCCACAGCATCCTCCTCATTAGTTGATGGGAGCAGGTCCCTCCCTCTAACTCCATGCTCTTTAGTTCAAGAGAAAAATATTTTGGATTCAAATTGCTCTCACTGCTTTGATACTTCATTTGCAGCAAAGTATTAATTGTATTAACACAGGAGACGTACAAGAAACCAGTTTTAGACTGGCTACAGGCTTTGCAGTCAGAGAAATTTGTCATTCAACCTCTGTTTGTAGATGGTGATTGATTTGTTTTGCGGTAAATTACAAGGTTTTTTAGATTATGAAAATCTGATTGAATAAAAACGTCTTCAGTACCAGTTGACGAACTTGAATTGTTTTCACAGTCATAAAAGAGTACAATACCACTGCACATTCTACAGCACTGTGACAGAATAGCAATTATTGCCCAAGAACCAACAACCCTGACTCCTTTAGGGCTTTTTGGTAGTGTGTGGAGATCCCGAAATACACTTTTGAACCATTTGCATCCTAATTGTCTGTAATTAAAATATTGTGACATTTGAAATCTGCTCTGATGCATCCTCAACTCTGAATCTGCTTCAGTGATTAGAACATGGGTTTCACCCGAGTTTGCCAATGTCTCTGCAATAGCCTTGCCTCAGTTTTTCTTCTGGAATAAAATCAGCATGTAAATGCCTGCAAAAAGCCTCCTATTGAAGGTACAATTCCAGCTCTTTACCAACAATGGCTCTTTCCTGACACTTATTCTGCTCTGGAGCATCTGGCATCTGAATATGGACGCAGCACAGCTGTAGCATACAACTAAAACAAAACAAAACCAAACAAAAAAAAAGCGCCCCCAGGAAAAACAAACTAGCCCACCAGCACTTATTTTAGTGCTTTTCACACTGACTCAGTTTTACAAGTATGACCTCAATCATTTACAACCTATCGTCCTTTGAAAATCAGTGACCTTTGGTTTGACTTTTCAAGGCCACTCAAGGTCAAATGTCATAGTGTGAAATAAAAGTTAATATAGGAGTTGCTATATGGGCTGAATTGTAAACATTTGTCTATCTGCACACATTTTTGAGTTATAAAAGAAAATAAATTATTTTCACTAATGACCCTGACCCCCGTGACATTTAACCCACAACCACTACGGAGAATATTAAAGCTACCGCATCATGCAGCATATGGTTGGAAGCAGAATGGAAAGCTGTTCAATTTGGTTTTGGTTTGAAGTCAATGTGATTAATCTGAAAAAAGTTATCACAAAAGGTCACATACAGACCATTGCCCACCTGCTGTGAAAGTTTGAAGTTAATCAGTGTAACTGTGTAGATGCTAAATTGTTAACACATGGACACACAGGCAAAAAAAAACAAACTCCACCGATTACAATGCCTTGACTCTGTCTTAGGCGAGGTATAAAAAAAAAACTCTTTATAAGCACAATGAGCTCTCATATAGTATGGTACTATGTACTGATAGGAGAAATGTTATGTACTATGAGTACATTGCAAAGCCTTCGTTGGGTAGTGGTTTAGGTAAAACTTGATTTTAATGTTGGTAATAAATAATAAATCAACTGTTATCAAACAGTATTCATGTAATTAAAGTTAAGGAAGTAACTTTGATTAGTTAATGTTTTTACGTACACATATCATTAGTAAACAGTTATGAGTGCTGATTGTCATAAAATTTACCCATATAATGTTAGCTTATTACAGTGTACGTATACTGCAAGCATTGAAATTCATTGAACAGAGAAGTATTTTCCATTTTCTTACTGTATTCCAGCACTTTCAGTTCGAAAGGATACAATGATAATGAGGCTGAAGTGCGGACTGTCAGTGTCAGTATTTCATAATCTGTTCATTTTATTATTTCTATCTATTTGTGTTTTTTCTGTATGTATTCATCCTATTGTTGTTTTCGCATTTCTTTTGCCTTCTTTGTCGTAATCTTAGCCCCATGTGTCCTTGTTTTCATTCACTCCCACACTAGCCCTGCCCACAGTTTATATTAATTTGTTCATTCATTTCCAATTTGTAACCACGCCCCTAGTCACGGTTCTTTGTTCTCCTCACATCTGATTTGAAATCAGCCTCCTGATTTCTTTGCTGTTTAAGCACTTGATTTCTCCATTCAGTTTTCGATTCTGTCGCTTTCCATAGTTGTTTTACGATTCTTTTGTATAAGCTTTTCCAGTTCTGATTTTGTGCACAGTTTTCATGTTTGCCTAGTCCCTTGTGATTTCAGAAGATTTCCGGTTTTGATTCCTGGTTCTTGATATACTGACAGTCAATAAGAATGCCTCACTTATATTGTTGGTAAAATTCATACCCATGATGAA
This sequence comes from Gymnothorax reevesii, assembly GCA_029721435.1. Classification (NCBI taxonomy): domain Eukaryota; kingdom Metazoa; phylum Chordata; class Actinopteri; order Anguilliformes; family Muraenidae; genus Gymnothorax; species Gymnothorax reevesii. Next base: position 112,298,716 of record CM056573.1, read on the forward strand.
CATGGACAAGTTCATGAGTACAGATGTACCCACTGTGTCAACTGACCTATGGCTAAGCCCCGCCCCCTCCAGTGACTCAAACTACCAATGAATATTTTTGAACAGCCGCTAATGGCAGGTATCGGAGATATTTTTCAAGATGCTATCGATGATTTTTGGTGATCGAAAGCTCAAATATCACCAAGAATTCAGCAAAAAGGGATACATTAATGGATTTAAAGTGGAAAAGGTCAACGAAAAGTTTAAATTAGAAGCTAAAATTTTCAGATCTCATTGCAAACACGATCAACCGAATCTTGTGTCCGTCACCCTCTCACACAAAATAGAGGATCAGCATTGTTCGTGCACTGCAGGGTAAGAAATTCAATTTGCGTATTATTATTGCTACCGAATTTAAGAAATCTAACCTGATGTGACTTGTAAAATATAATGATGAAGGGAAGATCCAGAAAGGAAGTTTTTAACTAGAGCCCTTTGGACAACAGCTAATGATGGGTAACGATTACCAATGTACAAAAACTAGACAAAAATACTAAACTCTTACAAGGTGACGTGGTGAACAACCCAACTAGGAACTAACGTTAAGCCAACATCCGTCAGCACTGAAGTTCGCCATAGAGTTTACGAACTTTAGCCAATGTTAGCTAACTTAGCAATGTAAAAGATAACTTTATATTTATTTCCAGTGAAGGACAAGATGTCGCCTTAAACACGATGTTGACTTAGCCTTGGAACTGATGAAGACATCCTTGTTGATCTTTGTTACGTTAAGCTGATAGTGGGGTCTTCCACAAAGCTTTATCCTGAGGTGACAGTTCTCTCGGTTAGATGCGGCTTTGGGAAGGGTAAAAAATGCAGCCCATCGCCCAACCTCTCAGGATACCTCGTATCGGAGTTACATTTACCTCAAGCACAGCGTTTGACCCTTTTTTTTAACATAGAAACATTTTAAAACTCTTCAAAAGTGAACAATATGGAGTTTCTATAATGCATTTCAATGGAAGTTCAGGCTCAGATTGTCCGAGTATATGGGTAGAGAATACGCACTGTGATTGGCTCATTGCATTTGAGGGCGGGGTTTAGCCATAGGTCAATTGTCAATGCCTGACCACTGAGGTGATTGTATTTCACGCTTCAGCAGTTAGGATCAACAGTTAGGTATTCAACCTATTTTTTCTAAATTTGATAGTTGGTCAAAACGTACGGATTCACCAGGTTGTGAGAAACACAGCGCAAGGAAACCAGAACCCAAAAACAGCTTCACCTGAGACATGAAATTGACTATGGTGCGATTATCATGAGAACAATGTCACTGTCATTTCGGTCTCAACGTTCCACAGGATAACACACATCCGCATGCTGTGCATGTCACCACTGCATACCTGGTGGCTTCTGCCTTACAACCCTCTTGTCTACCTACCCTGATTGTGATATTTGTTTTTGAGCTGCATTCTGCCCGATTGGTAAAGAACCCGATAGTACCACTTCACCTCTATGCTCAGTAAAGCTAGTAAAATTGACCCTCTGTGTGCGCCTGAGTCCTGGGACTCTGTCTGTCAGTTCGCTTTAATTTGAGGGTTTTTAGACCATATGGTCTGGTACTAATTTATTCATTTAACTGTAACAACCCTTTAACACTTAAGTTATTATGGGGACTGACTCAGAATCAGATTAATCTTGACTGAAATAGATTGTAACAATATTTTGTGTGTAGTTTACAAGCAAATATTGATGAAAGTTTCTTTTGTCACCATATTGCTTAGAGGAGTGAGTAACATTATTCAGGTAATCCACAACAGCAGGCTGGGATGCACCGACTCCCGTAGATCCTTCCTGAAACAAAACACTTAGACTCACACTGTGATGATGCCCATCAGTGTTGTGTTCCAGGGTTCTGGCCTTTGGCCAGAACATTATTGCTTATGGTTTTAACAGTTTCATGTTCCAAGTTTCATAGTTCATAGTTTCATAGTTCATGTCACAGTTTTTGTAATTCATGTTCCATGTCCATGTTTTTACTTTTCCATGTTTTTGTTTTTGCCAGGTCTGCCATGCCACTCCACCGCTTGTCTGCGTTCCGCCCCGTGCCTTCGTTGTTGCACATTTCTGAGCTCTGGTTGGCTTTGGTATTTCCCCTTCCTTCTGTGCTGTGCTGATTCGGGGCTCTCTAAGCTTAATTGACAATTAACTGTTTTTAAGTACTAACATTTACTAACACTCACTGGGTTGGTGTAATTCTTAGATAGGCACATTACTAATATTACTAATTTAGACAGGGAGTTTATTGTCATGATTCCTGCTTTGCTATTTCAAGATCTTGCTGTGCTTTTCTGTTCTTAACATTCATGCTTGCTTCCAAACTGCATACTTAATTGGTACTTAAGCTGAGCACGCTCATTCTCTTAATGAGCAGGTCATGTCATCCAATCTCAGTCCATGTCTTGATCTTGCCATGCCTCTTGTTTCTCTCTCTCCAGGTGTTACCCCTCATGTCATGATTTCCAAGCCTTTATCTGGATGCGGTGGAAGTTGGCTGGCAGACAGTGTCTCAAGTTTTGTTTCTCGCGTCTCTTTGCATGTGCAAATTTAGCCAAGTTCTTGTTGTCAAGTCCCCTAGCATTTCTAGTTTCAAGTCTCGTCCTAGCCTCTTGTTTTGTATATATATATTTAGTCTTGTTATTTATTTTTCTTGATCTTCTCGCCTGGAGTTTCCAGTGCCTTTTTTGTTTTTTGCCTTTTTGCATTTATTGTTTATAGCTCTGTGTAGCTTACCTCAGTTTGTTTTTTGCAACCCTTTGGGCCAAGTTTTTTGTTGGCCCTCGTGCCTGTTTTGTTTTTGTTTATAAATAAATCCTCATTCCCTTTTCCCGCATCTGGTGTCACTGATTCCATATCACATCAGCATGACTTAAGTGAGCCAGATGTGCCCAAGATGCTAAACTGCTTTATGGATGAATTTATTTTTTAGTGTGGAAGGCAGGTCACTTGTCAGCTGAAAGAATTACTCACCAGACCAGAAAGTTGCTTTGAGAGCAGTAGGAACAGGCCGTGAAAAGAGAGGACGCAAACAAATGAGGCGCACGGAACATTAATTCACCCTGACATTTTGTTACATGGGTTTTATTAAAAGTCTATTAAACACGGCAAAGCAGTTGTCATCCTGCCTGAACACAAAGGTGATGCCACATGCAGTCTTCCAATTAAGCAGAAAAAAGAGAATCACTTACAATGAGACAGTATTTTAATCAGGATTGGTATTGGCTGACTTAAAGGCAGAATTAATAGTGAAGGATCTCTTGAATGAAGGTTCTGCTTTTCTCATTTGCTCATATGTATATGGTGTGTCCGTAACAAAGAGGGCAATAACGATAGCTGACATCAAAGGAGTGATGATGTGAAAGCTAATCGTGTTTGCTAAGGTCAGATTAATGCTGTGCCTTTCAATGTATGACCTAAAACTTCACTTGGAGTGTTCATATCATTAACCAGAAACATTCTTTAGTTTGATTGGAAAGTAGAATGAAGGATTTGATGCATTATGCGACAGAAAGGTTTGTTGCATATCTATTTTGTTGAAATTCTTGCTGCAGATGAACAGTAACCATCCGGTGTTTTCACATCCGGGACCTGGACCCACTTTTGAGAGCACTTGACCCCAAGGTCCAGTTTGTTTGATTAGTGTCAGCACAAGTGGACCGCACAGTTTGCGAACCATGCCCATGCCCAGGTCCTCTTGAAAAGGTGGTTTTGAATACGGTTCATGGGTTCTCTCATCAGGAGTGAATGCAACTGCACCAAACTTTGATGAGGACCGCAATGTGAGATCTTAACAATTTGACTGTATTTTTTACACAAATATGGCCATGCAAGGATCTCTCTGTTCCAACAAAAGGTGAAAAAAAAAATTTTTTTCTATGAATGAACTAAGTGGCAGTCTCCAAAATAATGAAAGTAAGCATAGTGTGAAGGTGGACTCCATTGCCTACTTTGACATTGGGATTCTGGTGATGCAAGTACAAACGTTTGTATTTGCTTCTTCTTCTTTGTGTCTAGTAGTCAAAATGGAACAAAAATGTGCATACTGCCATCTACTGCACAGGACAGTTTACAGACTCTGGTGTGAGACAGCATTAACATTATGAACACAACATTATGAAAGCACACTGGTGCGGGAAATAGGAGGGGGACTATCATACTCTGGTATGGTATGAAATAACTGAACCTAATGTGAAAAGATACAGTCAGGTAACCTACGCTTTGATTGTACTTGTGGCTGGAACACATAACTGTATATTGAATATTCATAAGGAGGCGGCACCCTGGAATCTTAATCTTCTTCTTCCATGAGGTTCATTGACATTGGAAAATCAGCTTATGTTCTTGATATCCTTTGGCTAAAGCGCTAAAATTACACCTTGAATCCTTGACTTTCTTGAAAAAAAAACTCATTAACATAAAAAGCATAATGCTTGAGTAAAGTAAATGTATAAATAGAAAGCAAAATAATGGACTCAGATTTTGACTTGCAGTCAAGCAGATTTATTTCATCTGATTCCTTGTTTAGCGGAACAGCGTTCAAAATTTTAAGCATGCACAGTAATCGTGGCACAGCTCCATTAAACTTCTTGTATTGCAAATTGCTAATTAATAGAGAAGCTCTGCCCAGTTTGCGGTCCAGGAGAGTGGCTTCTTCCAGTCTCTCTTACACGCCTGTCTAATGGTGTGCACCTGACTGCATGCCCTGATTCATCTGACTGACCATCTCGATTAATGCAAACATGCCAACTCTACTGCTTTTGGGGCGTTTCATTCTGAAAAAAAAAACGCCCCAAAAGCAGTAGAGTTAGCATGTATGGTAATGACCTCAGACCAGTCCCTTTAGCGACACCTTGGCTGACTGCTCAGTAATGCAGGTCACCCCTGCCTGACTTTTGACCATCCCCTGACCAAGCTCAGCGAAAGTGCCTTTTGAGTTGACATTTTCTTCAGAAAATAACTTTACCTATTTGGCTTTCCATAATCTAAATTTGACCTTTGTTCTGAAATTCATATTTTTATTTTTGTACATACAAAAAAGTACATGAATGCAGCGGTGAAACGTTATTTAGAGGAGAACAAAATATGCACGATAAATATGTGTTGTCAGTCAACGATGAAAATCTTATATTTCATGCTAATATAAATGCACAATGTTACTATTGCTAATGCCTAGGGAGGTCTCTTTCAAAATTAGCGTTCAATTTTTTTGTAACATTAATGAGCCTGACAAAAAGCTACATAAAATGGGGGGGGGGGGCGCTGTTACGTGATGGAGGAGTAAGAAGTGTTTGCGACAGCTCTGATAAATTATCACTGATTAAATCACTAAACACATGTAAATCCGCTTTAAAGAATCTTGGACTTATAAAAAAAACAATAGTAAGCAGAAAAATACTGGAAGAAGAAACACAATGTTGAAAAAGGAAAAATCCAAAAAGAAGGAGCAGCAAGAACCAGGCCTCGCTCAGATCGGGGACCCAAGTGATGTGGCTGTGCCCGACGACATGAGTGAGGATGCGGATTCACCAAATCGCACACTGCTAGCCGCCATTGCCACACTGCGGAATGAGGTGAAAGATGACATATGCGCCACCACTGATTCCCGTACACAAAATGTTTACACTGTGCTGAGAAATGAATTGGCTTCAACAAAAGAAATGCAGACCTCTATTACAACTCTCGAGGAGACCACAGCCTCGTGCAAGAACACTATTATGGAGTTGGAAAGGTCTGCTTCACTCCACTCCGATGATGTTTCTACCCTGCAACGTAAAGTTACCCGACTGAACTCTGAAGTGGAGAAACTAACAGAGAAATGTGATGATTTGGAGGGACGCTCTAAAAGGCACAACATTTGGATCGTCGGAATCCTGGAGGGGGCAGAGGGATCCAGACCACTGGATTTCATCGCCGGGCTGCTATGAGACATGCTGTCCTTGGATGAAAAACCCGATTGACCAAGCGCACCAAATCCTCCGCAGACGCCCTTACCAAACGAACCTCACAGGCCCTTTATTCTGAGATTACATTAATATTGTGTGCTTGAGGACATTTTGCGGAGTGCTAGAGGGGCAAAACAGCTCTACCATGGCGGAAAGCGGATAAAAATTTTCCCTAATTATCCCCCTGCCATGGCAAAACGGAGGGCACTATTCAACTGCGCCAGGGAGCTACTATGGGACATGCATGGGGTCAAGTACGGACTACTTTATCCAGCAAGGCTCTTGGTGACCTACAACGGCACACAAATCTCCTTAATGGATCCCAAAAAAGCTGTGGAATACGCTTAACGGCTCTCCATATCAGGATCAATGGGACTGGACACTTAAAACACAGCACAAGCATACGGATATTTAGTAGACTATTCAGGTAAGTGATATTGCACTGTCGCTGGCTGTTTAGCTCTTAAGGCTAACGTGAGCACAATACTAGGGGCTACCCACAAGGATGGTCACACATGCACATTCTCATTAGTTAAGGTAAGATGGCTTATTCCCGAAAACTCAAGCAGATAGTTGTACAATATATTTTACAACAAGGTGATTTTACTTTCAATACTGTGAGGATATCATCAAAAAGGCATGTATTATAAGTACTAGGACGCAGACTGGGCCTTATGCTGCTGAATGTTAACGTGACAGAATATTTTTTGTTTGCGTCAATCTCTTCTTGTAAAAAAAAAAAAAACAACAACTGTATTTTACAACTGTAGTCTAGATTTGTAATCTAGAAAAAATGAAAGCTAAGTATCACAGTATTGTGATTTTAGACCACAGCCCACTCTCCTTCGCACTATGCTTGGACTACAAAGAAAAACCGCAGACCTCCTGGAGGCTAAATCCATATTTACTCACTGATAGGAAATTTCGTGACTACTTAAATTATCAGATCTCATTGTACTTTGAGTTAAATGCCACCATTGAAACCACTCCCTCCACTCTTTGGGAAGTGTTCGAAGCCTACATTAGAGGCTGTATTATCTCATATGAAGCGTCAAAGAAAAAAAAAAAACACAACTAAATTAAAAGAGTTAGAACAAATTAAATTGCTTGATAAAGAAAATCCTTAATCTCCTTTTACTATATTACATAGAAAAATAGCAACACTGAAGTATGAACCCAACCAAATGATGTCTGCAAAAATGATTAAAGCCTTTTTATCAACTAGACAAAGATTCTTCAAATTCAGTGACAAACCACACAAACTTTTAGTTCGACAGCTCAGAAAAATAGAAAATGATAGAACAATATAAAATAATGTATAGAACAATAGAGATATAGAACAATATAAATAGAAATCAAAAGCCCACAGTAATGAGATACAAAGTCTAAAGATATAAATTATAGTTTTTTTTTTTTAAGTCTATGCTGACCTGTACACCTCAAAAGCCGCCGCTGATCCTGCAATTGTCAATACATAAATGTCTAATGTGAATATAGGCCACTAGATGGCAGTGTTTACCTTTTTTTTGTTAAGCTCAGACTGGAGTCATGTTTAGACATGTCCTGGACATGTCTGGGGCAAGTCTCAGAAAATAAAAAAAAAAGAGGTCGAAATGTGGGTGGGGTCTGCAAAAGAGTATATAAGGAAAAGAATTGAGACAGTAAAGTAGTAGGAGAAATTGCAAGAAGATGACCAGACCTGCCATTCTGTTCAAGACCTGTGACGTTTCTTTTGTGGATTTCTTTGCCTGTGTTTGAGCATTTTCTTCATCCAGGACATCACCAAGCCACCCCACCAAAAAGGGACTGTAATTATTTCTGTTTTTTCCTATTTATCAATCTTGGTCTTTAGTTGTAGGTTGTTATTAGTCTTTGTCTTTGTTAAAAATTAAATGTGTTTTAGTTGTTCAAACTGTGTTTGTCATCCCTTGCTGTTGCTGTTGTGTTATAAATGTAATAACAAATTGGGGCCATAACAAATTGGGGGCTCAAGGTCCGGGATAGACCATTGTGTGAGTAATTTATTGAAAATCTAACATTCCAAATTGTGAAATTGTTTTTGTGAATTTTCCTAGATATATATTGACAACAGCAATGGATGATTTCTTGGCATCACCAACCGTAGGGGTTTTGAAGTCTTTTAAAAAGACAGAACTGCTAGAAATTTGCAGACAGTTGGAGCTGACAGAGGTAAAACCAGCCATGCGAAAAGCAAGACTGGCTAGAGAGATAGTTGAATATTACATTGATGAAAATGTGTTTGCACCAGGAGATCTGGAACAGTTTCCAGTGGAAAATCCAAATATAGAAATGGAACTTAAATTAAAAATGCTAGAGATTGAAAGGGAGGAAAGAGAAAAAGAAAGGGAGGAAAAAGAAAAACAAAGAGAATTTGGGAGGGAAGAAAAAGAAAAACAAAGGCAGTTTGAGTTAGAAAAATTAGCAAGAGAAGAAAAACAAAGAGAATTTGAGAGAGAGAAAGAGGAAAGAGCAGAAAGAGAGAGACAGAGACAGAGAGATTTTGAATTAGAGAAGTTGGATAGAGAAGAAAGACTCCAAATGGAGAAACTAAAAATTAAAATTGAAACTAAAAATAAAGTCAGTCAGGAGGTAAAACTGGTGCCTCCATTTTCAGAAAAGGATGTTGACAACTATTTCCAGTGTTTTGAAAAGGTAGCAAAGAGTTGCCAGTGGCCAAAGGAACACTGGCCTCTGATGTTGCAAACTGTCCTCAAGGGTAAAGCTCAACAAGCCTATTCGGCTTTGTCTGCAGATGATTCCTCTGATTATGAGGTTGTCAAAAAGGTTATTTTGAGAGCTTATGAGTTGGTTCCAGAGGCTTACCGACAGAAATTCAGAGGTCTGAAGAAATCTGAAAATCAGACTTATGTTGAATTTGCTAATGAGAAGCAGGTTTGCTTTGAGCGCTGGTGTACTTCTATGGAGGTCAAGGATGATTTCAACTCACTAAAAGAGATGGTGTTAGTTGAAGAATTCAAGAACTGTGTTAATGATGATGTTAAGACCTACCTTAATGAGAAGCAAGCACTGAACTTGCAATCAGCTGCCAAATTTGCAGATGAATATGTTGTCACTCATAAGTCCAAATTTCAGTCTAGCAGTAACAATAAATAGTCCCAATTTCAGAAAAAGGGTTACGGTGATACCCAAGATTCCTCACCCAAAGACAAAGACAAATCTGGTGATGGTGCTCAGAAATCCAGTAACAGGTCTGATCAAAGTGTGAAAGCTGACAGTGACAAAAGTGGTCTAGTTTGCAGTTATTGCAAGAAATCTGGTCATGTTACAACTAACTGTTGGTTCCTTAAAGCTCAGAAAGAAAAAGAAAAGGATACCAAACCAAATGCCTTTGTGAAAACAAGGTTAGAAACCCCTGTAGTAGATAACCAATCTGCTAAATTGCCTGCTTCTTGTGGGGCTAAAAAGCCTAATACAGCTGACTTTGTGAGGGAGGAATTTCTTCCATTTGTGTCAGAGGGATTTGTGGCTCTGAATGAGCATACTACTCCTGTCCCCATATATATCCTAAGGGATACGGGAGCTTCTCAGTCACTTTTGTTGATGGACTCCTTGGAGTAACGTGATGAGACCGCTTCAGGGGATTTCATACTTGTACAAGGTATTGAAGGGAGGACTGTATCTGTACCCCTGCGCTCTATATTCTAAAGAGGAGAGCCCTTCCTGATAAAGAAATAGACGCAGTTCCAGTTGGGTATTATCTCAAGGATGGTGTGTTGATGCGGAAGTGGCGCCCTCCTGATATCCCTGCCAATGCAGATTGGGCAGTGGTCAGGCAAATTGTTGTTCCGAAAGTCTATAGGAATGAGATCTTAACAATGGCTCATAGTTTACCTTTAGGAGGTCATCTTGGTGTTAACAAGACTGTTGATAAGATCATGAAACACTTCTTTTGGCCTGGGCTTCTGAAAGACGTTTCCAACTTTTGCAAAACCTGTCACACTTGTCAGGTAGTTGGAAAACACCAGTTAGACCCACCTGTTGCTCCATTGCAGCCTATCCCAGCATTTGGGGAGCCATTCTCTAGGGTCATTGTTGATTGCGTTGGTCCATTACCCAAGACTAGATCTGGAAATCAGTACTTGTTGACAATCATGTGTGCATCTACCAGATTCCCCGAAGCCATACCTCTACGTAACATCAAGGCAACTGCAATCTCGAAGGCTTTGATAAAGTTCTTTACGTTGTTTGGTCTTCCCAGGGAAATTCAGTCTGACCAAGGTAGCAATTTCACTTCTGGTTTGGTTTCAGCAGGTTGTGTATGAACTAGGTGCAAAGCAGATTCTTTCTAGTGCCTATCATCCAGAAAGTCAGGGTGCCTTAGAGCGGTTTCATTCCACTCTCAAGACAATGATGAGGACTTATTGTTATGACCATGAGAAAGACTGGGATGAAGGGGTTCATTTGCTGTTGTTTGCAGCTAGAGAAGCAGTGCAGGAGTCTACTGGATTCAGTCCATTTGAGCTAGTGTTTGGTCATGAAGTGAGAGGACCTTTGCTATTGTTGAGTGAACAATGGCAAGAGAAAGAGCCGCACATCAGTCTGTTAGACTATGTTAGCAAGTTCAAGGAAAGATTGCGTGCAGCTTGTGACCTAGCCAAAGAGAACTTGAAATCAAGTCAGGGAAAAATGAAAACTTGGTATGATCATAAGGCTAGAAGCCGTGAGTTTAAACCAGGAGATAAGGTCCTTGTGTTGTTTCCCTTGCAGTCCAATCCATTGCAGGCAAGATTTCATGGTCCTTATGAAATTCTGACAAAACTCAATGATCTCAATTACATTGTGAAGACTCCAGATAGGAGAAAACCAAAAAAATTGTGTCATATTAACATGCTGAAGCCTTATCATGACAGAAATGCTAGGGTTGCAGCTGTCACTTCAGATTCTCCAATGGTCGAAACGTGTGAAGATGAGGGGGAGTTTCAAGATGATGAACCAAGAATTAAAGCTGAAGTTCTTTCATGTAAATTGTCAAACACTGAAGTGTTGCAAAATCTTGATGTAAAACTCCAGCACTTAGAACCCTCACAGAAAGATCAGTTTGAAAGGTTGATCAAGAAATATGAGGATTTGTTTCCTGATGTTCCAAAGAGAGTTACTATAGCCTCTCATGATGTAGATGTTGGTGATGCCAAACCAATAAAACAGCATCCATACCGGATGAATCCTGAAAAGAGAAAGATTGCTGAGAAAGAGGTTGAGTACATGTTAAAACATGATATTATCAGACCCTCCAACTCCGATTGGAGTTCACCCTGTGTGCTAGTTCCAAAACCTGATGGAAGTACTAGATTCTGTACAGATTATCGCAAAGTCAATGCTGTAACTAGAACTGATGTGTTTCCAATACCTAGGATTGATGATTGTATTGATAGTGTAGGGCAAGCAAAGTTTCTGACCAAGATTGATTTATTGAAGGGTTATTGGTGTGTGCCTTTAACTGAGAGGGCCAAGAGCATCTCTGCTTTTGCCACACCATCTGGATTGTACCAGTATGAAGTCCTACCCTTTGGCATGAAAAATGCCCCAGCCACGTTCCAAAGGATGATACAGTCTACAATCGCCGGATTGCCACACACGGGTGCGTACATCGATGACCTGATCACATGGAGTGACTCCTGGGAAGAACATCTAAAAGATGTAGAGACGTTGTTCCAGTGCCTGACCCAGGCTAACCTGACTGTTAACCTGAACAAGAGTGATTTTGGTTGTGCTACTGTCACCTATCTTGGCTACATCATAGGCCAGGGTAAGGTGGCACCCATAAATGCTAAAGTCCAAGCCATCATGGACTTTCCAGTTCCTGACAACAAAAAAGCTTTGCGCAGCTTCCTTGGAATGATCGGGTACTACCGCAAGTTCTGCAAGAACTTTGCTGAGATTGCTCTCAGTCTAACTAACCAACTGAAGAAAGGTGTAAAGTTCACCTGGGATGATGCATGCCAGAGAGCCTTCGATCACCTGAAGTCTCTGCTGTGTCACTTCCCCGTGCTCAAATCTCCTGACTTCAACAAACCGTTCTCCATCGCGGTCGATGCTAGCGACCAAGCTTGTGGATCTGTGCTCCTACAGAGAAGTGACTCTGATGACATTGAGCATCCCGTGGCATACTTCTCCAGGAAGTTCAATCGCCACCAAAGGAACTATTCCACACTAGAGAAGGAACTGTTGGCTCTGGTCCTTTCTTTACAACACTTTGAGGTTTATGTTTGTACAGGACAAAAGCCAATGATTGTGTACACTGACCACAATCCGTTAATGTTTTTGAGTAAGATGAAAAACAAGAATCGGAGATTGTTGAATTGGAGTTTGATTTTACAGGAGTTTGACTTGGAAATTAAGCATGTGAAGGCTACAGACAATGTAATTGCTGATTGCTTATCCCGTGTTTGAATGTGTATATATATATTATGTGTTTGAATATTGTATGATATGTATATATAGACAAGTGTTCACTTAACCATTTTGTATTGAAAAGAAAAATTTTGCCTTTATGAGTCAAAATTTTTCCCTTTTGGAATGGAGGTGTAATGTGAATATAGGCCACTAGATGGCAGTGTTTACCTTTTTTTTGTTAAGCTCAGACTGGAGTCATGTTTAGACATGTCCTGGACATGTCTGGGGCAAGTCTCAGAAAATTAAAAAAAAAGAGGTCGAAATGTGGGTGGGGTCTGCAAAAGAGTATATAAGGAAAAGAATTGAGACAGTAAAGTAGTAGGAGAAATTGCAAGAAGATGACCAGACCTGCCATTCTGTTCAAGACCTGTGACGTTTCTTTTGTGGATTTCTTTGCCTGTGTTTGAGCATTTTCTTCATCCAGGACATCACCAAGCCACCCCACCAAAAAGGGACTGTAATTATTTCTGTTTTTTCCTATTTATCAATCTTGGTCTTTAGTTGTAGGTTGTTATTAGTCTTTGTCTTTGTTAAAAATTAAATGTGTTTTAGTTGTTAAAACTGTGTTTGTCATCCCTTGCTGTTGCTGTTGTGTTATAAATGTAATAACAAATTGGGGCCATAACAAATGTGACTTTCCCAGATTGTGTACAGCAGACAGTGAACTATTAAATGCCGAACTTACAATAAGAGAGATTCAGAACGCCACTGTCTCACTAAAAGGTAATAAAGCACCAGGTCCTGATGGACGTCCAGGAGAGATGTACAAAACCTTAAGCGGTAAACTGTCCCCTCATTTACTTAAGTTACTGTATATCTCAATGCCCAGAAGAATGGGAGCTTACCTCCCACTTTAACAGAGGCTGTGGTTATAGTTATTCATAAAAAAGGGAAGGACCCACAAGATGTTAGTGCCTATAGACCCATTTTGCTTCTTAATGTCGATGGGAAACTGTTCACTAAAATATTGGCCAAACCCCTTGGTAGAGAAACTAATCTACATACAAAACCCAAAACCAGTGAAGTTGGCACGTTATGTAAATTGTAGATAAAAACAGAATATAATGCTTTGCAAATCCTTTTCAACTTATATTCAAATGAATACACTGCAAAGACAAGATGTTTAATGTTCAAACTGAGAAACTTTTTTTTTTTGCAAATAATCATTAACTTAGAATTTAAAGGCAGCAACACATTGCAAAAAAGTTGGCACAGGGGCCTTTTTACCACTGTGTTACATCGCCTTTCCTTTTAACGTCACTTAGTGAACGTTTGGGAATTGAGGAGACCAATTTTTGAAGCTTTTCAGGTGGAACTCTTTCCCATTCTTGCTTGATGTACAGCTTAAGTTGTTCAACAGTCCGGGGTCTCTGTTGTCGTATTTTACGCTTCATAATGCGCCACACATTTTCAATGGGAGACAGGTCTGGACTACAGGCAGGCCAGTCTAGTACCCGCACTCTTTTACTATGGAGCCATGCTGTTGTAACACGTGCAGAATGTGGCTTGGCATTGTCTTGAATTCAGCAGGGGCGTCCATGAAAAAGACGTAGCTTGGATGGCAACATATGTTGCTCCAAAACCTGTATGTACCTTTCAGGATTAATGGTGCCTTCACATATGTGTAAGTTGCCCATGCCTTGGGCACTAATACACCCCCATACCATCGCAGATGCTGGCTTTTGAACTTTGCGTCTATAACAGTCCGGATGGTTCTTTTCCTCTTTGGTCCTGAGGACACAACGTCCACAGTTTCCAAAAACAATTTGAAATGTTGACTCTTCAGACCACAGAACACTTTTCCACTTCGCATCAGTCCATCTTAGATGAGTTTGGGCCCAGCAGAGCCGGCAGCGTTTCTGGGTGGTTAAATGGCTTTTGCTTTGCATTGTAGAGTTTTAACTTGCACTTGCAGATGTAGCGACGAACTGTAGTTACTGAGCCTAACTTGGCATGAGGCTCTGGGTGCAATTTTTTTTCCTGTTTTGCCAACAGCCTCAATGCAATCATTAGAATAAACGTCTTCCATTTCCTGGTCTGGGATAGGCATATCCACAGTAAGAAGCTGCCTCAGTTCTTTTACTTTTCATGCAGACCCTAGCAAAATGGTTTGCAGTTCCACAAGCCTTGCACTTTTTCCCATTAGCTGGACATTGCGCCCTACCACTCTTGTGTGAAGTGCCACAGTATCTACATTCAAATGAGCTGTCTCCAGCAGGCTCAGACTGCCCAAGTAGCATTGCTGTCACTGCGTGAGTTTTCTTCTGTGGCTGCGTGAATGTAGCATTAATACTGTCCCCTTGAAGGTTTTCCTGCTCCATGAACCTCAGTCTCATATCGGTCTGCTCTGCAGCGCGGCATGTTTCCACGGCAACCGTCAGCGTCAGCTCCCTCTCGTGCAACAAGCGCCGACGTGTGCTCTTATTAGCAATGCCGAGCACTACTTTATCTCAGATTAGCTCATCCCCTAGCACCCCATATTCGCACGCTGCATCCTTTTCCCCTAAGTGAGTAACAAAACTGTCAGTTGACTCACCCTCTTTTTGTTTGCATCAGCCGAAAATGTAGCGTTCATAAATAACGTTCCTTGCGGGTTTGAAGCATGGGCGTGGTAGTGGGGGGAAAAGTGGACCTGACCACCCAGAGCCAGAGTAGGGAGAGGGGCCCATGAAAATCCTGATTTTATATATATATACATATATATATATATATTTTGGTGATGTTTTTATTTCTAATGAATTGGGCTCTCCAATTAATTGGTGTCATAGTTTTTTTCACATATATTAATAACATCAACAGTGAGAATGAACCTGTCCTCCCAACATATTGGACATTCTGGGGGCCCCGTCTTGCAGGTGCATGATACTCCCGTTTTCAGAGGTGCATAGAAACAAAGTACATGTACTTTGTTACTGTACTGAAGTAGTTTTTTTGAGGATTTTTTCTTTACTTAAGATAATTTTTTTATACCGGGACTTTTACTCTACTACATTTAAAAGATTAAAAAGTATATACTTTCACTTCGTTACTTTGACACTGGCTGCTTAGTTACGCAATTCAAATTAAACTAGATGATGTGCACTCTATAGATATGTTAACCCACGCCTCTTGTGGCCGAGCAGTCGCACGGACAGACAGACACACACACGCGCGCACGGACGTGCGCACACACACACACACACGGTGCTAAACTATATACCCACGCCGCCTCGTCGGGCGTGGGTAAATATGAATTTAATTAATCATTTACGGATTATCTGGATTTGGCGAGTTGGAGAAGAACAACGGTGTATCTTCGCGCAGATGTGTCCGTCAGTGGACGTGGAGCTGCAAATTTATGCACGCAGTTACAATATTCCACCACTAGATGACAGACCAGGATCAGTTATTGAATATGAACAACTGCCAGTAAAGTTGTCAAGAATAAATGTTTTTAAGTCCATGCACGAGTGTCATGGATCAAAACGTTAGTACACAAACCAGTTGTAGCCTAATGTTTAAGGTATTTGAGCACAAGTGGGTCAAATGCATCAATTCAGGCAGTGGATGAAAGAACCACTCATCAATCTCATCTGATCTGATTGTAACTTAAAACCCTATTTATGCTTTTTTATTTAAAATAAATACCTTTTTTTACTTTTTATTTCTTTTTTTTTTTTTTCTGCTCACGCACCTCGTGCACTGGCTTTCATAGGGGCCCGCTGACATTGAGAGTGTACAGGGCCCAGAATTTGGTGCTATGCCCCTGGTTTGAAGTATTTCTCCAGTGCATCCAGAATTGATTCAACGTCCCCCCACTGGTTATCGGTTAAAACAAGATTGTGTTTGTATACATGCCTGCAGACGGGACCCATTATGCTCCTCAAAGTAGCCGCTAGTACCCCCGCTGATACATCCTGCTGTCTCGTCGCCAAATTGTAATCCTCAAATTCAGCCCTGAAGATGTCCCAGTTTGTACTCGTCTCCGCTGACCTTCATTGGAGCTGGGGGTGGAAGCATGTTGGTGGCCATAGCTACACATGGGCGAGCACCGCTTGTCACAGGTCCACTTTAAAGCCGGTAATGAAAGTACTACTTTGGCAAACAATGGCCACTCATACACTAGATTGATGTTCAGTAATTCAGTAATTTATGTGGATTTGTGGGATTTGTCAGCTTCTGACACCATGTGTGTAAGTAAATGCTGAAATAAGACGCTGGAGTCATTAGTGCAAGAAACGCATGTATTGAGTACTTTTCTGAACCACTTCCGGGGCTGTATTTACCCAGAAGTACGAGCAATGTATGTGATTTGGGGGGGGTTAGCGAGTGACCTGTTTTGGGGTTTTTTTTCTCTATTATTCTTATTTTTATTTCACTATTAATATTTTTTTCTCTCTTCTTCATTATCCTTGCACAATTTGCTAAAAGTTTGCCACAATTGTCACAGAAAATGAGCCTGATATTTGTAAGCTGAATGTTTGTAGGTCCCCAATGCTCAATAAAAGATGAATTAGTCAAAAACTACATAAAATAGAAAGCAGAGCCAAATGTCAAAACCTTTGCTTAGTTTTCTTGGTACAAACATAAAAATAATAATATTATGTATAATTCACACAATGCCAAAATTCTCTCAATTTTTAACAGCTTGGAGAGGTATAGGAGCAATTTGTATTTGGCTTCACAGATAATTGACAGTGCGGAGCATCGCCCTCAAATGTAATACATTTCTGGTCAATGAGTTTATGAGCCTGGAAATGTATTGTTTCACCTCCTAGCTAATTCTTTTCTCAGTATTTTAACTTCAATGTTGAATTTCTTGAAATTCTTTGTATCTGTAGTGCTTGTATTGTCCCAAAATTATAAAAATAAATGGAATAAGTTTTAATTCCAAATGATGTGTGTGTTTTGCGTCACCGCAACTTCCCTGTGACAACCAAATCCAATAAAATAGGGGTCATGCGCACATAGACAAGGATTGGCTTGATTTGTAATCTAGATAAAAGGGTTATTAGCCATAGCAGGGGAGTATGTCATGAAGCAGGGTTACTGTGCCAGCTGGATGACTGCACTTGGTAAAACCAGGAACAGCTCTTTACTTCAGTCTATATGCACTTTCTGGAAGGTTCTGAGTTTCATTGCAGCAGAAAGGTGCAGAGATTGACATCAAGTGATGCTCCAGTATTGGTCCTTTTGTCCTCTAGATAAAAAGTGCTCTGTTGGGTAATGGATTCTTTTTATTATTACTGTTATTAGCATTCTTTCTCAGCAGAGCATGGACCTGGCATTTTATTTGTGTGTGTGTGTAAGCTGTACTCACCTCCCAAATCCCCCCATCCCCATATCCTCCGAAACAAATAAAGTCTGTGCACAACACTGTACAGCAGTATTCCAGCTTACATGTTTTTCCTGCTTTGTGAACTCAGGCCCAGGGCTAGGGAAGTGTTTAAACACAGTTTAATTCCATCTCACGCCTGCAGACATTTTTATTTCAATAGATATGTAGCACCAGTCCCATGTAGCTATTATATTATTCTTTGTTGGAGGTGTACAAGCACTATGCGCGGGGTCCTGGGTTAAGATTTTTATGTTGCGCTGACCTGTATAAAATATTATCAAATCAATTCACACTATTTTGACTAATAAATGCGATGTTATGTAATGGTGCCTCCACTTAGTCAAGGATTTTTATTCCCACTAAGAATTCTGGAGTTTAAACTCACTCTCTTTAGTAACTGAACTACTATTATTATGAACAAATATGACACACAACACTTTTCTTCAAATTCAAAAAGAGTTAGATTTAGCGAAAATGTTTACCAAAATAACAAAATAAAGCTACCAGTTCACCAAAGTATAGTGCCTGCAAAAAGCCTTTTATCAAACCCTTGTGACCAGCAAATTCAAATTTCACGCCTACTATATAGGGCCCTCATTCACGCACACACGCTCACAACACAGTCCATAAAACATATGGTGCAGGCCTGAATCGTAGCTCAGGATCGGAAGGGCCTTAAAACACGTTGACCGCTTCACTTGCAAGAGCAGGCGTTAAAAGAAAATATATATGTAAACTCCTTTAGGCAGTACTCACGGAGCAATGGAATGTTCTGGGGAGGTAATTGGCATGGAAGAGATGACGAATGAGCCTTAAAGGTTTTCTGCTACAGAATTACAAGTCATACTTATTTTATGTAAATTTCCTTTCTGAATTCGGATATGACCAATTTTTTGCCTAAAATCGTTTGATAATGCAGAAATCTAAACAAAATGACTGTTTGGGAACGGCCCTAAAAATTTGTTCGTTTCCCACTGCTGTTCCGCAGTTTGGGTGCTACGTCAACTCAGGAACACTCAGCCCTGCCCCCAACCCGGCTTTCATAGATCCTGCATACAATCCTGACCTATACCCATCACGCTTCCTGTCAAATTGACCAACATTGCTCAGAAAAGGAACGCCAGTCGTGTCTACAATTGAGTATGACGAGCAATCAGAAGAGATTACTTCTGGTGAGGAATTGTCCGATTTTGAAGAGGGAGAGGCAGAAGAAAGAGGGATCCAACTGTACACGTTCAAGCCGCAGGCATCCCATGATGGCTTGGAGGAAAGCGTACATGATGACAGGGAAGATCTTGAAGCGAGACTGGGCAACAATGACTGGTTAGTTATTTACAGTTATTTTCCTCCGTTAGATTTACATGAACATGAGAACCTATGCAATTTCATAGCTATTCATTATTGCAAGGCAGTCACTCAGTAGTAAGATATGAAGGTGTGCACGTTGCTGGTTGTCATAATAGCAGCAGGTTTAGCGTTAGTCACCTGTCAAATAAGGCGCATTGAGCCAGCGAGGCTCGTGGCCTACGATTCGCAAAAAAAAGGGATAAAAACCCAACGTTTTTACGCTAGCTTGAGATGGCTTCTCATTTTTACGAAACAAAGTTAATATGCAGTTAATCTGAAATGGAAACACATTTTTTCTAATGAACGCTGATGCCGAGGGTTGGCTTCGATAAAGAGCATGCACACGGCTACTTAATGCACGTTATTCTGCATAAGTAGCCATGTGCTTTCTCAGACCTAACTCTACACTGTCAACTTCAACATATACTTCACTTAGCGGTAAAGTGCCTTTTTTGAGATTATCCAAGATAAGTAGCACGATTGAGGGGTGCAGTCATGAACAGTAGGCAATGCCAGACTGAAAACACAGTCTGACGGTTCTCCATTTGCATTTGAGGTTGCCTAGCAAGGAAGTAGGTATGTGTTTATTTGACATAGGTATGCACGCACATCACCGCCTACTTAGAGTTGTTTATTTGCTCTCAGCCGCTTGAGGGAAGCATATAGAAATGCTCGCGAATTTTCACAAGATTCACAAGAGCCCGTTGTTGAAGTCGGTGTCCTGGAAGTGGTCACAGCAAACTCATTCGGTTCTACCACTTGGCTCGAGTTAGCCTATTTCGCGGCCCGAAGTTGTCTTCGAGCCTTGTCCTTAAGGAAAGTATGTAAGCTTACCCCATCTTTGGTTGTTTTGCTACAACCCCCCATGATGCACCTACCTGGCATTTCAAGTATTGAATCAATTTTTATTTATAAAATACTGCACGAATACCCTACGCCAAGCTTAGGGCCGATTCATAGTCGACGCAGAGGCATGCAAACGCGAATGCATCGAGACGCATCGCGACGCTTCATGACGTATTGGCGTATTCATGACGTAATCAATACGCGACGCAGCAACGCATGTAATACCATCCGTTGCCAACGGCGGCGGTAATGCATATAATGTACTAAATATGAAGTTTTTAGCCCACATAATAGAAGGAAAAAAAACTGATACCGTTGGGTATTAATGATAGTGCCACTTCAGCAGTAATACATTTCCACTGGAAACCTGGCAAAATTAGATTCAAATCAGATTTTTGGGCAATACGATGGGGTTCGCTTTGTTTGTGCTGGTTAAAATTAGCCTTAATGATTTAACCAGTAACTGCCTAACGTTAGCCTAGCATCCAGGCATCTGTCAGGCTATGGACCGGTCGTGCTTTCTAAACATCAACTTATTCTCGATCATACGCAAAACAGGCAAAGTATTGGTATTAACTTGTAGCTAGCTATATGGAAAAAATGCAATCCATGTATGGTGTATGGTCGCTATTTTTTCAGCTTGTTTTTTTTCTCCCTTTTGCTTGAAAATAGTCAGGAACGTCCAGTGGTACACGCACCCTCAGCACTCACTTCCGTGTAACGTTAAGTTTAGCTGTCCATAAATGAACCAGTTACCCCATCTACAGCCCAAAATTTGTTTTACAGCATTTGTAAGCCCATTCTATTATAAAACAGCGTTGTGGATCAACGATGCTGGCTTTAAAAAAGTTATGGCGTATGACATGGGTCTCATTGATAACATCAGATGCAGTCATGAAATCTTGTGAATAAATTAGGCTAACGCAAAGGGTTACTAATTTGAAGTGGGCTACACTCTAGAGACAACCAACTTGACTAGTTTATTATAGCTGGCTTAGGTGACATGTTAAGGTAAACCATAATAGCCATTAAACGTTCACTTATTATTCACGATATATCCATCGCAACGACAGAGTATGAATTCTCTTGCCATATCACTTTGCTGCGCTGGAAAGATAGACCCGGAGTCAGTCAGCTATCCAGTCATTCTGTAGATCAGTGAATGTCACTCGGAATGTCAGCCGAAATGTCACCAGTGACGCTGCTACCCCCTATTGTGTGAGCGGTGTATCGCATTTCACGTATCCCCTGTGTGGCTTGCGTCCACTGTGTACACTATGAAAGGGAGTGCGTTACTTGCGTCGCTCGCATGACTGGCGTCGACTATGAATCGGCCCTTAGAGAATGTCAAGGGCGTTCCCGAGTTTATGTCACGGCTGCACGTGATCATGCATACTCGTTTTTTTCCCAATTTTTGGAGGCGGGCCCAAAGAACTGGCAAAGTGGCTAAAATAGTAACTCCAAATTTTTTTACTGTCGAATCGCTGTTCGCAGAACTAATTTTAAAATGTTTATCAAAAGCAGTCCCCAGAGCATATATCAAATTTAAATTTTCGGTGGCTGAAGACCTGTAATGCTGCAGATGCAGTATTGTGGAGAAAAAAAAAACCAACATACAACAAGTAGCAGTCACAGTCCACCACAGCAAGAGTTCAAACCCTGGCCGACGAAAACTTTCCGCGGGGTCTCAGGAAGGCTTCTTGGTCCTCCCTCTGCCAAGAGAAAATTGTTCGGTTCCGAAATAAAATAGCCACGTAAGTAACCTTTTTAGCTATAAACAGTGACTATAGTTATCTTAGCTGGCATCATCCATCAGCCCGATTATATGAGACAATGCATTCTGCAGCAGTCTTAGCCATCTCTAAATTAAAACTCTAAAATAGATTTGGGTGGTTCCGTCTTTGCAATAGAAACGAATCAAGCACTAATGTTCACACTAAACATAGTGTGAACAATACTTAGATAGATTTTAAAAGGGAAACAATCACAGACTAGTGCAAGTAACCAGTCAAAACAGCACACCTCACTGAGTTTGAATCAATCAGCAAACTGACATCCATTTCGTTACGAATGGGATATAATCTGTACATTGGCTAATGGTATTAGCAACATTACGTTACATACAGCAGGTTGAAGGCTAATTATGCTAATCGCAATTAGCATACCAAAATCGTTACCCTGCATTGATTTGGTACAACATAAATAACGTACTCAGTCATTTACCTAGTCATTTACCTTGGGCAGATAATATCAAGTTCTCAACCGACGGTGTAACTCTGCGTTAACCTGAGTTTTGAACATAATCACTCTCTGCAATGAACTAAGGATTTTCACATCTCTACGATGGAACAGTTCTTTCTCACTGGCAGCCAAGCCTACTTACGTTCCGCAAAGACCCGCCTCTCTCCCTCTGACTCACAGCTTATTGGATCCAAGCTTTGGGAGCGTTAAATCAAACTGAGGAAGGCGAGAAAGGACAACCCAACATTTCCCAATTAGACTGTGCCCTACACATGTTGCTCCATGTACATTACACACAAGCTATATAGTCAGTCTCTCAGATAGCCCTTTTATATTACGTTTGCTTTTCTCAACATGAACTATGAACAATTTAAAACTACTTTTTAAACGCTTGAATTAATTCCATTTGTAATTTTTTACAATTATTTATTTTAACAATTTGTGTGCTCATTTATTCATTTGTATTTATTTATGTATTGGCTTGTCTTAACTGATATTAGTCTTAACTATTAGATATTAGATATTTGTCTTAACTGACTGGGCTACAGACATAAAGACACAACATTTTTGTGTAATCTATTCACAGCTATTCAGCTGGATATTTAGTGCGACTACTCAGAAGAAACCCCTTGTTATAGGAGCACAACAACAACCCCAAATACACCACCTTAGGGCTATTGTACAGTTTACAGTGCGCACTTCACATCGGCACCAATATAGACGTGATCTGTTGTCTTACAGGAGATCCCCACATATTAAAAGGAGCTCTTCCTTTGAGTTAGGCTTCCACATTTCTGCCAAACATTGTTGAATTCCGCCTCATATGATATGCATACCGCAGTCTCCACCATCGATGAGAAGTGACCTCAAAGATATTTGAAGGATAACTACAGCAAATTACACTTATTTTGAAAAAGAGATGAATGGCCAGCTTTTTTCACTCTCTCTGGGAAGCAGAGCAGCAATCAAGGATGGAAGCAGATCTTTATTCTCATCGAGCCTGACCAGCATAATGTGGCTCAGCTTTCCTGAGAAACTTTGTGTGCTGTATGCACTGTCATCACTCCCCTCATTGTCCCATTTCCCCCTTAATTTAGAATACTCATTATATAGTTCTGGCCCAATTTATGTCACGATTCAAAGACATTCATGATAGCATACTTCTTTTGCCTTGAATTGCTGAGAATATACTATATGATAATCAAATCCTGCATGAGTTGGCTAAGCAGTATCCAACTTAGAAGTGGAGATTTTTTCTTCCACTTTGACAAGCAAGCAACTGCAATGGGCTACCCTGCTTAGGTGCCCCACCTCAGCTTGAAATGACTGTCAGGAATTGCAGGTGCAGGAGAATGAATGAGGGTAATGTGATGAGAAGACAAATTAAGCTCTAACTGCATTTTTCACAGAGATGTGATAAGGTTAATGGCATCTAGGCTTAAATGGAACAAGTAGGAGTGGAAAGATACTTTCACAAAACTGAGACAGAATAAATAACAACAAATAACAACATTATTTGATTCAACTAACATCACACTCAAAAGGCGTAAATTGCAAACAGACTGCATGTGCTTGACATAATTATGGACCGGGTTTGCGCATAATGTGATTATTTAACTTCTGCTGCTTGTGCACTTACTAAATCAAATTAAGGCACAGATACTAAACAATTGTGTCAGAAACTGTCGTTCACAATTATTTTAAGCAAATGACAACAAAATACAGACAGAATCTGTAGAGGTTAACCATGAAAAAACATCTGATGAAAACACTAAAGTCATACTAACAGTCTGCACCCACAGAGATAGTGGTTTTTTTTTTTTTTCAGTCTTACTGTGGTTTTGATTTTGAACTTTAACGATGGCATGGTTGCCAAAGCAACCAGCATCGTCTCTTAGAGTGGAGGCAGCTGTCTCGATCTCAATATACAGGGATAAACTTACCTGAGGCTTCAACAAGATAAAAATAGAAATAATGGCAGCAATATGCAGAACCTGTCACACAGGAGAAATAAAAAATGAGAGTCACATTCATACTGTCTCGGTGGCAAAAAAAAAAAATCTCAGTATTTCCAGCATTGTCTTATTCCAAATTGAAAAATTGAATAGCACTGAGATAATTCACTCAGAGATGCAGAACAATTTCATTTTGGTTTTCTAAATTCTTGAGGAAACACTTAGGGCCCAATTTTTCCAATCATATGTAATATATGCATGGAACATTGCAACCTCATCCATGACCGAGCAGTGGAGTGGTTCCTCTGAGTATATTTAAACATATGCGGGTAAATGCCACGACAACAAGTGCTGAAATCAATACTAATACTGGTATCCTGTGTCAAGCTCCTTCTTTCATTCTCTATACCCGCTTATTCCTCACTATTCCTCACTAGGGTCATGGGGGGAGCTGGAGCCTATCCCAGCTGACTATGAGCAAAGGCAGGGACCCACCCTGGACAGCTTGCCAATCCATCGCAGGGCGCACACACCATTCACAGACCATTCACTCTCACACTTATACCAATGGGCAATTTAGTGTCTCCAATTAACCTGATATGTATGTCTTCGGACTGTGGTAGGAAACCGAAGTACCCGGAGGAAACCCATGCGAACACGGGGAGAATATGCAAACTCCACACAGAAAGGCCCCAGGCTGGATTCAAACCCACAACCTTCATCATCATCATCATCATCATCATCATCATTTTTCCCTCAGGGCACATCACTGGCCTAGGGGCGCTCCTGATGGGGACAGTCTCTCATCCACCAGTTACATTAATGCTGTTTTGTCCATCATGATTTTCCGTGCTTAGGGTGTGTCAATGCCTAGTATTTTCTCGACATTGATCCATACTTTCCTTGACGTTGTGACATCAAACAGTACTTGTTTCTGCAATGCACAGTTCTCCAGCTTACATATATGTCTCAAATATTTAAGATGTTGTGAATGGTAGAAATTCCTGATTGGTAATGTGTTCATTATTTCTTGCTGTGAGGCAGCAATGCCACTGCGCCACCATGCCGCCCACGTGTCAAGCTCTTTTATACACGAAAAAGGAAGGTGCAAATGTAGCCCGATTGACTTTGCTTACTTTCATTATGGCGCTCACCATTATTTTGTGGACATTTTAAAGCATTTCATTTCATGCTTTATCTGTTATATTTAAGAAACTTCTTGGGTGCATTTTTGCAGGCCTGGAAATTCCCAATTTGCTTACAGCAGCATTTCTAAAATGAAATGCTGTGGAGATGAAGGGCCCTCCACAGCATTTTTGTGTTCTACTACAGCAAAAAATAAAAATAAAAAAATGCTGAGGAGATAAAAGGCTCTCCACAGCATTTTTGTGTTCTAACTGCAGCAATCCAACTCTTCCCAACTCAATTCACATTCTTCACAAACACGCTACACGTAGTTGGAAAATCCTCATTATGCAGTGTAATTGTGTTAGGATAAAAATAAGCATAGTTTATATCGTTTTGTTTATAAAGACGTAATGATTAGGCTACTCACCATTCAAAATCGGGGTCCTTCCCTTCCAAGAAATTTGTCAATCCTATGTACATAACGCAGAACTATTCAAAATGTCTTGTTTTTTTACCGGAGAAAAGTTTGCGTTTGTTTTTTTTTTTTTTTTCTTTTATAACAAAACTGTTTTCTTTGAGTTGGATAATGCATCTACCATACGTAATACCAGCAAAACTCGGCGGATATTCGAATTTGCTGGGTTCTTACGGACATTTAAAGACCAAGCATGCCAGGGTCGGATACAGGCTTTTGCTGCATGGTGGGAAAATGACTAGACAAGATGGCTGCCGTCAGGCGAACGCGTTATAGATCGGGTCAATCGTATTATAATTTTAAACTTTCGAAAACAAGTTTTAATTTTAAAAAGCGTCTATTTCTACAGCGAAACTACGTTTTAACGGCTGTTTTGATTTTTTATTTCCTTTTTTGCATGATACGTCCATATTTTCTTTCAAAGACCAGCGAGCAATTGTACCTTCAAGCTAAAGGAAGCCAGCACCTTTTGTGTTCGGGTTTCACGGATAATGGACGAGCAAGATTACCGCCAGTGACAACAAAACATGAGCTGCAGGCAACTCGCTTTCGGGGACTTGTATATCTCGCAGTCATTCTGCTTCTTGCTGGTGACGTGGAAACAAACCCGGGTCCTCCGCCACTGAATATAACAAGCCTGGACCTTTTACTGATGGTTAGGCTAAGCCTGCTAACAGAGTTTGCATCGGCCTGGCTACCACCACTACTATCAGTTAGCATGGCTAACACCACAGCAAACAGGACATTTAGCATGGCTACCACCTCAACTAACAGGGCGGTTTGTATGGTTACCACCTCAGACCGCGGAGGCAGCAGCGGCTAAAACAGCGGCTCTCCCAGCGGGGTCGCGCCTAGAGCATGGCGCTCAGCAGCTGGTGACCCCCTACAATCTCTCGCTGCCGGGCTGTGATGCAGCAGTGGCGGATACAATAGCGGCTATCCCAGCGGGGCCGCGCTTAGAGCACAGTTCTCAGCAGCTGGTGAACCCCTCCAATCCCTCACTGCCGAGCAGTAACGCGCCGCTGGCAGTGGCGGCTACAACACCGGCTTTCCCTGTGGGGTCGTGCCTAGAGCACTGCGCTCAGCAGCTGGTGATCTCTTCTAGCATCGTACTGCCAGGCCACAACTCAGCGGCAGTAGCAGCGACGACAGCGGCTCTCCCGGTGGGGTCGCGCCTAGAGCATGGAGCTCAGCAGCTGGTGATCCCCTCCAACATTGTAGCAGCATTAGCAACGACGACAGCGGCTCTCCCAGTGGGGTCGCACCTAGAGCATGGAGCTCAGCAGCTGGTGATCCCCTCCAACATCTTACTTCCTGGCCACAATACAGCGGCAGTAGCTGCAACAACAGCGGCCTTTCCAGCGGGGTTGCGCCTAGAGCATGGAGCTCAGCAGCTGGTGATCCCCACCAACTTCGTGCTGCCAGGCCACAACACAGCGGCAGTAGCAGCAACAACAGCGGCCTTTCCAGCGGGGTCGCACCTAGAGCATTGAGCTCAGCAGCTGGTGATTCCCCCCAATATCGTGCTGCCAGGCCACAACACAGCGGCGGTTGCAGCAACAACAGCGGCTCTCCCAGCGGGTTCGCGAATTGAGCAATACAATTCCAATACTGAATACTTTTAGACGTAAACGCAGGCAGCCGCTACCCTGGTTCATGGTGGAATTGCTGCATTTGATAAAAAGTAGAGACGCAGCTCTAAAAAAAATCCCTGAGGTCAGGCTTAGATACTGACAGATTGGTATTTCAAGGTCTCCGAAATAAGGTAACGAGACAACTTCGGAAATCTAAAGCAAATTTTTTTTGTAGACATAATACAACAAGCCAAGGGCAACAACAAGATAACTTGTCAATGCAGTTCCATATTAACTGGTAGGGGGCAAAAGAAAAGCGGCCACCTACAGCTCAGAGTGAATTCTGCCGGGAGAACGGTGAGTGATTCCCTAGAGGTAGCAAAAAAATTTAATATTCATTTTATTTACTCTGTCTCTGAACTAGGTAGTTTTTTTTTAGACTCTCAGCCTTGCACGGCCCCGACAGTTCACTTGGTGACTGGATTACAATTTTCTCATATAAGTGAATCAAGTGTCATCCATATCCTTGCTTCCTTATCAAATTCAAAAGCAAAAGATACCTGGGGACCTGACCCAGTCTTCCTTAAAAAGCATCGTGATAAATTAGCAATGCCAGTAAAGCATATCATAAATGCATCATTAGACAAATGTTTGTTTCCGTCGACTCTGAAATCGGCCATCGTGACTCCTGTTTTTAAGTCTGGTGACCGACAGGAAGTAACTAACTATAGGTATACTTCCTGCCATCTCTAAAGTACTCGAAAAAGTGGTAGTTGAACAGTTAAAGTGTCATTTTGATAAAGAAAAATTGTTACATCCACTGCAATTTGGTTTCCATTCAAATCACTCAACGGAAACGGCCTGTTGTTACTTCCTTGAGGTCATAAAGGATAGGCTTGACAAAGGGGGGGTGGTAGGGACAGTGTTTTTAGATTAACGTAAGGCATTTGACACTGTGAACCACTCCGTTCTTCTGTCCAAATTAGCCAATTTTAAACTTTCTGACAATATACTTAAATGGCCTATTTAGTTGATCGCTCTCAGTGCGTTAGGATTAAGAACAAGTTATCTCCTTTCCAGATCTGTAGTATGGGGGTGCCCCAAGGATCGGTCCTTGGCCCTCTTTTATTTTCCACCTACATTAATGATCTTCCCACGGTATGTAACAATGTGGAAATAATAATGTATGCAGACGATACAGTTCTTTTTTCTCAAGGCCAAAGTCCCATCGAGGTTGCAGCCAAATTATCAGTAGCAATGAACAGAGTTGCGGACTGGCTCAATCAAGCTTGCCTTACGCTGAACACGGAGAAAACGGTAGCTATGTATTTCAATAAACAAAGTAAGAAAAGGGTATTCCCCAACATTTTTATCAAAGGGCAAAGCATAAAAACTGTTGAAGAGATTAAATACCTAGGTGTTATTTTAGATACTAACTTGAGTTTTAAAAAACACATTAAAAAAATGTCCGGTGTACTGAAGTTCAACTTATTTAACTTCCGTCATATTAGGATGTCGCCAACAACAGAGGCTGCTAAGATGTATTTGAATGCCATGATTCTGTCCTACATGAGATACTGTATGCCATGTTGGACTCAGACAAGTCAAACAAATCTAAATCCGATTAGATCATTGTACGGTCAAGCCTTGAAGATACTGGACAGGAAGCCAAGACAGTACCATCATTGTAATATCCTTTCTAAATACAACCTACTAAGTTCTGATAATTTAATTACATTTTCATACCTTAGTCTTGCTCACAAAATAATTTACAATGCTGCTCCACCCCCATTGAAAAATTATGTACAACTTTGCTCTGAGGTGAGCACGAGGGCTTTAAGATCTGTCTTGAGAGGGGACTGTAAAATCCCCTTAAGAAGTTCTGCCTTTGCTCAATCAGCTTTTTCCTATAAGGCCATCAAAGAATGAAACAGGCTCCCGGGCATTATAAAAAATGTTGTTGTTACAAGGTTGTTACAGCCATAATTGCACTGTCATTATTGGAGCTTGTAGAACCCCGTATTACCATCGCTGGTATATATTTCTGTAACTTGAATTACTATTGCTAGTATTTATATCTGTAACTTGTTGGTATCCAACAGTGTCATTATACTCCTTTATGGAATTTCATTTGCACTTCTATAAGTATTTCAGTAATTTATAATTATGTTGTCTGTATTGTTACATTTCCTTAATTATACTTTATTTTTACTAAATAAAAAAGTACTTTTTACTTTTATAATTTACTTTTTTTTAAAGAAAAGAGAACTTTGATATATTATCTGATCAACACATTAAGAGCAGCTCGTTAGTCTATTGCTGGAATGTGGTGTCATGCTGGATGTTTTGTATGACTTGTATAGTGTCTTTTTATGTTTTTATGTCGGACTACAGATGGAAATTAGCTTATTGCTAAATCTGGTGTGCCCATCTCTTCGTTTCTTGTAGACGATTAATGTAAGCACATGCTGTCCTTAAATAAATAAATAAATAAATGTAAATACCGGTTTAAAGGTTGGATGACGCGATTCAAGGGGGAGTTTCGGGGGTGTTTTGAAACGTGACACAATGACATAATTTGACTGTTTTAGCGAACAAAACATGTTTTTTCACTGTTATGTTTATATAGATATTCTGAAGACTCCCAGCTTTCCAATGATATGCGCTGTTACTATGTTATTTCATGATGGGTTGCCTTCCAATTCGTTTACCGTTCATTTCAATTATCGTTCGACGGCTTTTGGGTCGGTACCGGGTTGTCTTCTGAGTATAAGATTATACTTCCTATTGAATCTCGCAACCGATACGGGTACAATGAAGGGACTTGGAATACATCATCATACAGAGATGTACATGTGCTTCGTTGCAAATGTCGTTTTTTTTGAAGATTTGTAGTTTACTTGATTTTTTTATTTTTTTTCAAATGGGACTTTTACTCTACTACATTTAAAAGATAAAAAGTATACTTTCACTTCGTTTCTTTGACACAGACCACTTCGTTACACGTTACGCACTAAATTATGAATGTAATTCCTCATTTAAGGATTATCTGCATATGGCGCGTTCGAGTAGAGCAACGGTGTTTTCAGGCTATCTTAGTGACTTTGTGTAGATCTTGATGCCAGCGGACATGGACCTGCAAATTTATGCACGCAGTTACAATTTTGTATCACTAGATGGCAAACTCGGATCAGTTATTGTACTGTACTTTAAACCAGATTCCAAAGAATGGGGATGAAGAAGACAGACAAACAAGAGGTTAGTCAAACAAAAGGTTGCCGTCGTTTAATAGTACAATCGGCGGCGATCCTATCGAATTCGGCAGCGAATGCCGCGAATTCCGTCGTATATTTCCAGGCCTGTTTTGTCATTTAAAAAATATCAAATGCATGCAGGGTGTTCACTAAGGCGACAGTGGCCATGTTGGAAATCGTATACTTGTTTACATGCTGCACCAGCGTACATTCGATACCTCAGGCTACTCTACATACTTGTAGCCATACATTGAATTCGGCAGTATATAGAAATAACTATGCCCTATACCAGAGTCACATGACCTCCACGTCATCACAATCATCCGAGTGTCAGTGAGACCATCCATTGATATAAAGTGTAAAATAACACATTGTGATGGCTGGTGAGTTGAGACTCCAAACGCAGCGGCCAGAATAAAAGGAGGGCATGCAGATGACAGAGAGACAAACAAATAAAATAAGAGAGCGAGACTCGCGCTTCCAATGGAACTAGAGATGTCGTCCGAGGCAAGGAAGCAAGGCGAGCTCGACAGGACAAATAGAAAGGGAAAAAATCTCGGAAACCGAGATAAAAGGGAATAGCATCAGACGGTGCACAGAAGGAGGAGCACACAGAAAGATTCCCCTGCTATCTAGAACTTTTCCTCAAATATGCAGCTAAACCTCAACAACTCTCTTACTAGAGATCTTACCGGCTAAAGTGCGAACATAACACTGACACTCTAAAAAGGGAAGTGAGGCAGAGCTAGGGCTTAAATAGAATCTGGGCGACACCCCCAATTAATGCCTGCTGGCCCAGGAATCCGATTGAGAGCAAAACGACATCGTCCCGGACGATAGCAACAAAGAAAGCTCTCAAAGCCTTCAAACCATGACACATATCTCATTTGCTGGATTGCTAATCATTATTCATCGTCAGCTGTGACAGATAATGCTCAGTGTCCCTACAATACCTCCGGCCTTGACTTGCTTCATCAATGTGTTAGACTAATTAATAATCTACCAAATGATCTTGACTATGACTCATAAAACAATTAACAGAACTTATCATTCCAAAAAAAAAAAACTGAAGAACAAAATTATCACTTCAGTGAATTCACTTTCTGTAATTCAAAATTGCTTTTTGGCTCAACAGTATGATGTATCTGCATGATTTTTTGTGGTTCTGGTGAGTTTTGTATGCTGTATGTGTAAAGGCTGGTAAATGTGGAGTTTCAGATGCCGTGGCAGGCGAAGGTGCACAAGCACGGAGCCGGCACAACTGAAAGTGATAGCGCGAGAATGGAAGGGAAAAGAGCTCGTGTCTCTGAATACACAAAAGACTTAAGTGCCAGAAACAAGGTGAGCAACAACAGAGGAAAAGAAATCTCAATAAAGGAGAAAAAACCAAGGCACCAAACATTTCTGCCATAAAATACCTAAAGAAGCAGTGCTTTCCAGAAATAAAGATAATA
This sequence comes from Gymnothorax reevesii, assembly GCA_029721435.1. Classification (NCBI taxonomy): domain Eukaryota; kingdom Metazoa; phylum Chordata; class Actinopteri; order Anguilliformes; family Muraenidae; genus Gymnothorax; species Gymnothorax reevesii. The sequence goes on from CM056573.1 coordinate 112,330,723, forward strand.
TATATTCTTACAAAACCCTGACTACAGATTTCTCAAGCTGAAGCGAATAACTATAAAGCAGACACTCCAGCAAAGGAGGCATGGCGGACCTCCGGCTTATATAGACTCCGGGGAAGGACCGGCCAGGAATAATCAGCCAGCTGGGTGAAAAATCCAGTGGGGAAAGAATACGATGTCGACAGGGATGAGAGTAACAAAGAAAGCAAAAAGCACATACACAAACCATGACAGTATGGAATCAGTTTGTCATATCAGAACAAAAGTGGTCCAACTCATCTTTTTCATGTTTCATTTTGGACCATCATTGCTCCAGGCAATAATTCTCTCAAAGTTTTAAGCATATGCCCCACCTATTATACAGTACTGGATCTACACTGAGTTGCACTCAACAGATTGACCACTTCAGAAGATTAAAACTTAAAAAATATGGAGTTAGACCATTTTTGTTCTCAGGGGCTCTGTTTTAATTGCAATTAAATGTTTCATACTCTAAAAATATTGATTTATTGTTTGAAATGACTGAAATTGTAGTTGTGTAGGCTACGTAAAATCCAGTGTAACTTGCTTCCAAAATGCATTTTGGGAATTTACAAAAATATATATTTCACTTTGCAATTATGGAATAAATTAAAAATCGGCATATAATACCTGGGCAATTGTTCTTTTGGCTTGAAAGTGGAGGGCATTGGGACCGCTTGGATGACAAATGTCCACAACCTCCAGTGAAAAATCTCAGGCATTCCTCCGCCAGTGCGTTTAAAGCACTGACCAAAAACATGTGTCTGCCTCTGGGCCATTATATAGCCTTCTCTACACTCAGTCGGTGTACATAAGTGTATTCCACAGTACACATACTGCTCACCAAAAATCTGTGTTCCAAACTAGGTGGGAAGAACAAATAAAATCAACTAAACATAATTTTTGAGTGTCACACATCAAAACTGTGCATGTCCTGTATATTATTGAACCATCCCCTTAAATAAGCCTGAGGGAGGGTATAGATGAGAAAAATAGGACACCGGTTCCAAAGTTAAGTTACGTTATTATCAGTGCCAAATGTAGGCTGCTTGCAAGTAAATCCCTTAAAATACTAACAGATTCTTCTGTTTGTCGGCACCCGGTGAAATTGGTGAAATTTTGAATAGGTTGGGCTTCAGTTTGGATGTAGTCCTGGCAAGTCATATGCAGTCAGCTTTAAAGGGGAACTCTGGTGAATTTCAACACGTATCGTTGTTGTTTGTTGTGAAGGAGTACTGTCGATAGCGAGACAAACAAAGAAATTTGGTTTTGCCTACACCGAGTTATGCTCCTGCTAGAGTTCGCACCTAAGCGGCTCAAACGGGGCAGGATTTAATATGCTTTTAGCCTCTTAACAAGATTGAGATGTCATTTCAAGTCGATAGCCATGCTAACCTAACCCTTCCAAGTGACCACAGTGAAGTTGACTGCTGTAGCTGACCTAGAAATGCATGAAAGGTGTGCTAATTCACTCAGTGCAGATACCTCTGTTTACTTCCTGAGTTTCGGTGACGTCTACACTAGTCAAGTGTCGAACTCATACGATCTAATATTCCAAAATGTAATTTTTCAAGATCAAAGCAGGCCAGAAACTTAGACATTACATCGCTATACTCCAAACTTATCACATATCATCTCGCATGAAAAGCCCAAACATACATGCATGTTCCGAGGCTACCAAGGGATATCATAAGAAGAAATCATGAAGACATTACCTCCAGTTTGTCTGCAGCTGGCCTTTTCTCTTTTGGAATGGCATTAACTTTCAGATGCCGGTGTTCTGACAAATTTTGCTACCTATCAAAATATGCTACCTCGCGGATCTGAGCTTGTGCAAATCTAAAATCTCGGGCTGTTTCCTCACTCATATCTTAAGAATCTTCAAAAATCATAAAAATAGATTTAATTTCAGTGCGCATTTCGACCTGCAACTGTAAGCGTAGCCTACATATATTTGCATGTACACGCTGGGGTTTCCTGAAAATGCAGAAATTAGATGATAATGGCGTATATGGGCATATATCTTTGAACAAACTTATCCAACTCGTTATAAAATCTGCTTATGTTATAATAAGCAAGCAAATAAAGTTACTACTGTAATCTGATTCATATTGCAATATCAAGGGGAAAACAAAGACTTTACGATTGCTTTGCATTAAAGTAGCATTTTTTGACAAGGGAGCAAAATTTGACAGAACACCGGCACTTGTCGCTCTTTTCGGTGACGTCGTCCTCTTCAAAATGTTCACAGCAGACACGGTAATCTCTCTGAGGTAATGTTCGCAAAGGAGTTTGCACATCAAGTTGAAGTGCAACCAGCCACAATGGAAAAGTCTCCCTGTTGCGGAGGGGTAAACGGTGAGAGCTTAAGTAGAAATACTACCTGTTCATTTTGTCGCTGCAATTTGGAAAAGCACAAAGTCGAACCATTTCCTCTGATATTCCTTCTGATCTCACTCCAAGCTCTGTCTGTCAGCTCTCCGATCTACACGGATGTTGCCAAGTTGCATGCAGCACTTGAGGAAAAATTCCAGTTAGTCCCTGTGGCTGAAGGAAAATAGGAATAGGCCTTGTGATCTGCCTGTGCACGAATCGTCAGACAGTGCATGCCGAAAAATTGGGTCCAGTTTCCAACATCAGACCTCATTATTTCAAAAGCCAGGTTTGGGATTTGTAAAACATCAAACGCCAGATCAAAAATTAACCAAAAACATGCCAATAGCCTTTGCACTTCAATCATAATGGCTGAATTTTGGAATACCAGCCAGCTGACAAACCACGGGCATAAACATTTAAAATTCACATATATTTTTCTTGAGCAATGAATCAAGAAAGAAAAATGACTGAAATTGTGGGTGCTTAACTTTTTCATGGATTGGCTGGATTGAAATACACTGCATTGCTGTTGAGTTAAGAAGTGGCTGGGATGCTGCCAAGCAATCTGCTGCCTGGGATTTATTGCACATTTCAACTAAAGGGGCTTAAAATTGATCTCTCCAGTGCAGTTCAGATAGGCCCTTGCCAGTGCATGTACAACCACCACACAATAATCAGTGTCAGGGGTTCCCTTCTATTGATTCATCATCTCAGACTCATCCCCAGGTCTCTAGAATGTCTGACAATGGCGCTCTCTTTGTGCCCTGGTATGCCAGCTAATCCAGTCTGGGATGTGCCCAAGCTTCAGTCACAATGGCAGACTTCATAATCCCATTACATGTTATCACTGGCACCAATATTAACCAGCCACAGGCCAGCGGATGATGTTTAACCATGATGGCATTCGCAAATGAGATTTTTCTTGAATCGAGAGGGCCGAGGTGAGCAAACTGAGGTCAGAAAAGACGTGGTATTCACAGCCAGTGTATTTAACAGCCATCTTTTCAGTAAAGAAGGAGAGGATTCTTGGCTGGTCTTTATTACCATGAGTAATGTTTACCAGCAGAAATGTGCAACATAATGATAAAATGTCCTTGTGAATCATCTCAAGATGATGTGGACATGTAGGCTCAGCCGTGACGTACATACATCTGACAGCGCCCTCCTACAAAACTGCGCAATGCCCACAACGCTGAATTGAGCACCTGCCACTAAACTATGAGGGAACTGTGAGACAACAACACACTTAATGATCTCTCAATGTCTTATAGACTGTTGATCAAAGCTCCTCTGTGTGATTTAAGTTATTGCAGTCATTCATTTGGACCTCCTCAGATTGAAGGTCAATTGCTGTCTTTGCATGTGGTGCACGTCTGAAGACCATATCTGTCTTTTTCTTCTCCGAGCTGTGCAATGATCTGCCGTTGTGTTTGATTGCATTATGAGGGGGGAGTCGCTGCCCGCACATAAACAACATGAAACCACTTGAATGGACTAACAAGGTGTAATACATAGGAGCTGAGAAGATGAGCAGTGCTCGCTTATTCCGATCACAGGCTGCTTTCATGATCTTCATGCAATGCTTAATCCAGGCTTTGCCTCAAAGTCTTAATTACTTGTGTGTTGCATGAATGCAAAGTTGGCCCATGGTGAGCCACTTGGCTGTTCAAGTGCATGATAATTCAAAAAGGTCTTACAGGTAATCACTACCACCAGGGGCACTATTGCATCTGACAGTGCAAGCACTGTCTAGCTATAATAGTTTTTTTTTTATATAACAATAAACAACCTAGTGTTTACATGTAGTGATGATAAGCTTCATGATACAAATGAGGTTTACAGCATGGTGAAAGGAAATATATTGCTGCAGCATCATAGATTTTGCTACAGGGTTGCATTTAAATGAATGTAGCATTTTGCAGGCACATCTACAGCCAAAGAAAGCCCCTTGAGTTTTCTGAGTTTTGCATCATTGCCCGCCACTACAGTATTCTTCCGCTAAACATATCTCTTCAAATTATTGTCTTGGTTCATAATTAGTCGAATTCCACAGCTCCCTGCTGACTGTGACTTACAGCTCACCAAATATTATCTCATGGGATTCTGAAAAACACCTTTTGTTTAATGCTGTATATTGCAGAGCTCATGAAACTGGTGGAAAGGAGGGTTAAACTGAAAATAAGCTTTTATTATTTAAGTACAGTTACTTTCAATTTGAGTCTACTGCCACAAATTTAACAGTTTTCATTCCGGCCTCAAGTATATAATTATCTTTGAAGTGACTGGAACTCAAATTGGTGCTCAAACTTACTCAAACATACGCATCAATAACCAGATGTACCTGGAAATTGTGTGACACAATTGTGCATAGTGCATAGATTTTGTCATATTTGCAGGGAATGATCTCTACAGAAAAACAGCAGAAACCAAACAGCGGAAAGTTTCTCATTTGCCTGGTCTGGGATGAAATCTCATTGAGGATTCTGTCCACACATAATCTCAGTTATTGCTTTTAGATAACCTCTCACCAGGTAAGAAAGAGGGCAGGTCTATCATGGGTTATGGCCATTTTCAATCCTCCCCATGGTGCAAGGACTTATCAGGAAGAGTGAGCATCATTTGCACGTTTTGCGCATCCATGTAAACAAGTTGTGAATCAACATACAGTAGCATCAATGAAGGCTGGGGTCCATCACACCACTTAACACAGTTATTCATGGCTTTATCGTCTAAAATGTAACTCATGATGATGCATGTCATTAAATGTCCTTGCCCATCGTGTGTACATAGAATTCTATCTTCTTCCACTGAAAATGCTTAAGCCAAGATGCACAATGTTCTTGATGAATTTTATGTTCTTGATGCTCCGAATTTCAAGTATCTACATCATCTACATTGCAACTTCTTGTGAGCAGTTCAGCTAATTGTGCTGCAATAACAATGGAATTTAACTTTTCAAAAGGAATGTTCATTTATTGTCCCCAGTATGAGGAGTGTCTGGGTACTGCTCATTTTGTCTGATCACCGTCTGGAAATGCCACACACATGCACTGAGTGAAATCACTGACAGAGAGATGGATTAAAAAAATGGTACACAAATGAAGAGAAATATCCCTATTGTACAAGTAAAAGTCAGCACATGCTCACTTGGAGTTGTTAACTCCATGTGGCATCAATATTTGACATAAGGTGTTTATATTTTTGTTCAGTGTACATGCCATCTGGTAAACATCCCATCCTCTGCAGTATTTAAAAAAAAATGCTTTGAACCTCCATTTAACCATATTACTCAGGGTTACTACTTCTGAAAAGGCTAATGACCATGTATACAAACATCTAAGTCACAGCGGCAATTATCATTATAAATACAAAGGATGTGTCAGGAAATGAATCAACAACTGCAGTCTGCTGCTAACTCGCATCCAGAATTGTCAAGCATATCATGAGGCATATAAACAAAATATTTGGCTTTTGAGGGTCTCATTTTGAACAAACTGTGAATAGGGCTTGATTGAGCACATTGAATGCATTACAGCCATTTCACTCATTTACAAACAGCTGCTCTCGGTCATAAATTAAAAAAAAAAAAATCAAGCTACATTGATGATGCATTTCCAACTCTGAATGAAGATCAGAGTTGTAGGGTTTAAAGGGTTCATTATAGACTCAGGAAGCAGAAATGTGTCTTTGGGACACCTGCCAGGCAATTCCGTGGTGCTGTGGAGAACCTCCTAACTCACTTGTATTTACTTATACTTTATATTGCCTAATACAGAATTTTTCATTGTGACATTGTGTGACTTAAATTAAAATAAAACTCAACTTGCAGATTATTATTAAAGATATCTGAAATTATAGAGGAGAACAAGAAGCTGGTATATCACTGGTGGTTCTGTATATCACAGACACTACTATTTATTTGTTATTTTAACATGCCTCAAGTGTGGGACCAATGTCCATGGCTAATGTGGGGGCAGGGACACAGCCAAAACTGACTTCACCACATATCTTAACTTCTTTGCCTTTCATCTAGTCTAATGACTCTACAGTGCAAGTGAAAAAGTATTTGCTGTAATTATCCAGATCAGGAACCAAATGCAGAGACAGAGTATAATCAAATAGTACATATGAATTCTTGTATATGTATAAATGGTCTGCTCAGCCCGTAGTTCAGTGTAAACACTGGCATAAGGCAGGGAGACAACCTGTCACCAACACTCTTTTCCCTATTTCTTAAACAGATGGGGCACGGGATAATGGTTAACTACACAAAACTTGCTATTCTTGCCTATGCTGATGACACTGTGTTACTTGCAGATGTAGCGGGCTGAAGGAGGGCCCGGGCAGGGACTTAAACCTCCAGACTCCCGGGTAATAGTCAAACGCGCTGACCACATCACCAAAGAGCCAGGCTCTTTGGCAAGGTAGTCAGGGCATGTACTTTCTAGGAGACAATTCTAGTGACAGGACCCTTCAACTGTCACACAGAGAATGAACGAGACTTGCAGTTGAAGCTGAATAAACTTTATAATTGGTGTAGCAGATGGAAGTTGTGCATACAGTGAATCCTTCAAAATCAAATGCTGTTTAAGTATGGAGAAGTCAATTTGCCGTTAGCCTAAATATTTATACGCTGTGGCTTTCTTTTTGATGAACTCATTACATACACGGAAGGTGTTAAATTACACTCAACAAAAATATAAACGCAACACTTTTGTTTTTGCTCCCATTTGTCATGAGATGGACTCAAAGATCTAAAATTCATTTCAGATACACAATATTACCATTTCTCTCAAACCTTGTTCACAAATCTGTCTAAATGTGTGATAGTGAGCACTTTTGCTTTGCTGAGACAATCCATCCCACCTCACAGGTGTGCCACATCAAGATGCTCATCAGACACCATGATTAGTGCACAGGTGTACCTTAGACTGTCCACATTAAAAGGCCACCCTGAAATGTGCAGTTTTGTCTCTAAGCAAAATGCCACAGATGGCGCAAGCTTTGAGGGAGCGTGCAATTGGCATGCTGACAGCAGGAATGTCAACCAGATCTGCTGCTCGGGCATTGAATGTTCAATTATCCACCATAAGCTGTCTCCAAAGGCGTTTCAGAGAATATGGCAGTACATCCAACCAGCCTCACAACCGCAGACCACGTGTAACCACACCAGCCCAGGACCTCCACATCCAGTAGGTTCACCTCCAAGATCGTCTGAGACCAGCTACTCAGACAGCTGCTGAAACAATTGGTTTGCATTACCATAGAATTTCTGCACAAACTGTCAGAAACCGTCTCAGGGAAGCTCAACTGCATGCTTGTCGTCCTCATCGGGGTCTTAACCTGACTCCAGATTGTCGCCGTAACAGACTTGAGTGGGCAAATGCTCACATTCGATGGCGTCTGGCACGTTGGAGAGGTGTTCTCTTCACGGATGAATCTCGGTTTACATCGTTCAGGGCAGATGGCAGACAGCATGTGTGGCGTCGTGTGGGTGAGCGCTTTGCTGATGTCAATGTTGTGGATCGAGTGGCCCATGGTGGTGGTGGGGTTATGGTATGGGCAGGCATCTGTTATGGACGAAGAACACATTTTATTGCATTTTATTGATGGCATTTTGAATGCACAGAGATACCGTGATGAGATCCTGAGGCCCATTGTTGTGCCATACATCCATGAACATCACCTCATGTTTCAGCAAGATAATGCACGGCCCCATGTTGCAAAAGACACACAAGTTGCTGGATGGGAATTCACACAAGGGTTGTGACAATTTGCCCCTTCCCTATTTCCTCTATTTTACCTGCCAATCACAAATGTTTCCGATCATCAAACCAATTTTAAACCAAGACAAAGACAACAGGAGTAAATGCAAAATGCAGCCTTTAAACGGTCATTTTATTCAAGGTAAGAAGTTATTTAGAACCTACAACCCCAATTCCAAAATAGTTGGGACAAAGTGTAAATTGTGAATAAAATCAAAACACAATGACTTTCAAATCACACCAGCCAGTATTTTATTCACAATAGAACAGAGATAACACAGCAAATGTTGAAACTGAAATTTTACGATTTTATCCACAAAATGAACTCATTTCAAATTTGATGGCTACTACAGGTCTCAAAAAAGTTGGGACAGGGGCCTGTTTACTATGGTGTAGCATCCCCTCTTCTTTCTAACACAGAGTAGAGGTGTCTGGGCATTCAGGAGACAAGTTTCTTGAGTTCAGCTATTGGAATTTTATCCCACTCTTGTTTAATACAGGCTTCCAGCTGCTGGAGAGTATTGGGGCTCCTTTGATGGATTTTGCGGTTAATTATCCACCAAATGTTCTCAATTGGTGAAAGATCAGGACTGCAGGCAGGCCAGTTCAGCACACAGTCTCTTCAACTATGAAGCCATGCTGTTGTAATAGCTACAGTATGTGATTTTGCACTGTCCTGCTGAAATACACAAGGCCTTCCCGGGAATAGATGTCATCTGGAGGGGAGCATATGTTGCTCTAAAACCTTTATATACCTTTCAGCATTCATGGCGCTTTTTAAAACATGCAAGTGTCCCACACCATATGCACTAATGCATTCCCCATATCATCAGAGATGCTGGCTTTTGAACTGAACGCTGATAACAGGAGGGGTGGTCTTTCTCCTCTTTAGCCTGCAGGAGACAAAGCCCATGATTTCCAATTAGAATGTCAAATTTGTACTCGTCTGACCACAGGACACTGTGCCACTTTGCTACAGTCCATTTTAAATGAGCCTTGGCCCACAGAACACGGCGGCGCTTCTGGATCATGCTCAACAATGGCTTCCTTTTTGCATGATAGAGTTTTAGCCGTTTGGTTTTGCTGTTGCCTCGCTCTTGGTTTATTGTTATTATTTTATTGTTATTTCAGCGTTTTATCGTTTTGACATTTCATTATTTTACTTGTTTTATCATTTTGTTTTATTTTCTTTATTTTTTATTTTTTTAAATTTAAATTATTTTTTGGATCGGCTGGCTGGCTGCTGTAAGACCCAGCAGGCTAAAAAAAAAAAAAAAAACCGGCTCCACTCACCTCTCTGCCGGCGTGTGGAAGTAACATTCGCCTCTCGCAAAAAATTGCTGAGCTGAAGGGAAGAACTTCAATCCTTCACCAGATTAAGGACGATGAGCAGCTCATCGACTCCTTAATTGCACCAGGTCTCACTGCTGTGAGTGTCACCACTACGGCTGAACGCGACTCCTTGGCTTTCCTCACTGAAGCCGCACCGACCTGAGCTGAGGACCCCTGGATCCAACAGGGAGCGAGACCCAGGGCTATCGTCAGCTCCACACCCAACCTGGGTCGGATCACGCGGCGGGAGGCATTCGTCTCGTGTCCCGCCTGTTCGAGATCTGCAGCTGGAGAACAGGTTTTCCATTCTGGTTGAGGAAGAAGTGACACTCCCCTCCTCCCCTGTAAGTCCAACTGCTCCTCGGTCGCCTTAAGTGTCGAGAAGAGAGGCAATCCGGCCCCGCAAGTCCAGTCCTGTTGGCGCGGTGTGGAGGAGTTCTTTGCCCAGCCCTGAACTGGAGGTCCTGCGGCGGCGTTCGCTCAGCCCTGATGCTGTTGCCCTGTCGCAGCGTTCGCCTGCACGGTCACTTGCCCCGGGTTTGCCACCGCCTCATCCTCTCTTCTCCCTGACTACACTACTGGTAGGGGACTCCATAATCTGAAACATTCGCTTCGTTAATGAGGCAACCAGATGCTTCCTGGTGCTACTGTCCCAGTAATCCTGGATAAGTTACCTGGGCTACTTTTCTCACTCCTGGCTTCAGTTAAGAGGATTACTGTTCATGTGGGGACTAATTGTACCACTCGTTTAACTTCTTAAAAACTGTGGAAAGTCCATTTTTATTTCTGGTCCCATCCCCACTATCGGTTGCGGCATTGACCGTTTTAGCAGACTACTTAGTCTGTACACTTGGGTTCAGTTTGCCTCTAGATGTCATGATATGGGAATTATTGACTATTTTAACTCATTTTGGAACCGTTCACCTTTTTTTTTTTTTTAAATCGGACGGGATACATCCCAACAAATGGGGCATCCAAATGCTTTAGGCTAACATGCACCATGCAGTGTTGTCCTTCCCTGGGGACTGACTGTTAACCTCCTGTACACACAGGCCGGACCTTCCTTCACCCTCTACATCACTGGTGCGTCCCAGGCCTTCTGTCTCCCTTAGGAGCTCCCCCTGGTGTCCAGCTATAGGTGTACATATTATAGTGGACTTGGTCTTCCTGTTGGCTTTTTAAATATCCCAGGCAGCGCTAGAAATTGTGTTTCATTTTCTATAACAACTGGTATAATTGCACAGCCTATTCTGAAAGTCGCTCGCACACGCCTGCCACGGCAGAAATATAGACCCAGTGGTGTTTCTGTCAGTAACCTGTCACAAGTCCATATTCAGTCGCCTGATGACATCCAAACATCCAGGACATTGCCACATAAAGTATTTTTGGATTGGCTAAAATATAGGACAGGCGACATTCACTTAACTTGACATAACTTAACATAAAAATCTCAAAAATGTGCAAAAAATATTTCTGGAATGAGACGAACATGTACTTTTTTCGGTAAGAGTTGAAAAAAGGGTTCTCTTTTCCTTTAATACTAAGAACTGAAATTGTATGGCAGAGGGTTTTAAAAAGGGAAAGCCTTAGTGCAGTGAACTCACTATTGTCTGCCTCTGTGATCATGCTCACATTCTCCATCCCCAAGTCTAGCTGCTGTTGTCAGCCCTCCTGCGACAGGCCCCCTTTAATGACGGTTCGTGTTACATGCGCTGCTGCATCTGCCTCGTTAACATTAGCCTGTTGCATTGTCACATTGTAACATAAGCACTTGCTGGAGGAACGGCTGACAGGAGGAACAGGTGCCTCACTACCAACAGCTTCTTTGCTGTGTAATGTTAAAAAAGCTAGATATTTCTGGTACATTCAGTAGCTAGGATATCGTACGTTTTTTGTTCTTCTGCTAATTTTCCGATTAGCACAACCCCTCAGTTGCTTCCTCTGCCACTGCATTATTTTAAATTTGACTAAAATCAAACAGTGTGTTGTAATACGTGATGTTAGGGGCTTTGTGATCAACAACTGATTGGAAATCAGTGCTCATTCAGTTTTTAAGTGGTGGGATTCTAGCTCAGCTTGCAACACTAATCTGGGACCAGTTTGGCCTTTCTGTTACTTTGGCAGGGCAGAAAGAGTTTGATCTTTCTATATCAACAGTCGAGTTAGAATTTGTTCAAAATATGCATATCCATCTCTTCTGATTTAAAAAAACCATCAAACCAAGAAATCATGACTCATGTGATTTCAGCCAAACACACCAGCAGCATCAGCTGCTTCACCTCCATTGTTTGCATTGTCCGTATCTGTATTTTCAGCTCTGCTAAAGAGCGAGCTGATAGAGGCGGGCGTGCCTGGGTACATATAGAACAGCCCACAGCATTCTCATCCTCCGCACAAGATACCCCGGGAGGGATAGCTTTAGTGTACACAGGCCCTCTCTGCCTGTTGGAGGGCTGGTTCAGCCCTGTGGTTACGGAGGACATGAGCCGCGCAGCAGTGGGCGTTTGCTTTGATACCCATCCCACCCAAGCAGCCACAGCCTCTGGGCCACATCCAGTGGGAGCTTGGGCTTTGTAGAGGGATCTGTCAGAAAACAATGTGTACATGAGGAGCTTCTGGGCTCCGCTTGGTTGGAGCAGCTCTACGTGGGAGCGGGTTCGCCGCCGCCGACCGGCAGCAACGTTTGGCGGACACTTCAAATAAAATGGGATATTTTTGTAGTTCTGAGCCATTGTGGGGAAAGCGCGTGGGTACGCAGTCTGTTTTGAAGAAGGAATACTTTCTGAATACATTTTCAAAATCCCTGCTTCAATCCTTGCCTAAAGCTGTACCAAAAGCAAACACCAGCATATAACATATTATGGATGCTGTCCTCAGTTTAAATGTGAATGATAGCTGTCCTTCACAGAAAATATGCATGGCTTCCTTTCCAAACTGTACCACTATGCTTGAGACAGAAATCACCAAAAGGCTATAAAAGCATGTTCTCAAGTTTTGAACTTTCTTGGCTGCAAAACCAGACTCAGTGTCTGTGGAAGAACATATAAATATTTACTTAAAACATTCATTTACCAACATCCTCTGCAGTTTAACAATGAATAAGTAAAGAGTTGAAAATTGCAAATAACCAGGATTATGTAACGTGGGCAACACTGATCTTCAGGAGCAATAACAATGGCTGAGGCTTATTTCCAGCCAGGACTGTGAGATGGTGAAGCACAGCGCAGTTTGCCTTGATGTGTTACAAAGCCCTGGGCTGCAGTCGAGAGCAGATGCTATTTATGTGAACATCTGATAGTGAGTCCTATTGCAGTACATGTAACATTAAGCTGAGGGAAGATAACGCCCAAGGAGACAAGCCTCACTCCATCTCAATCTTCAACCAGCACCATCTGGCAAAGTTCCAAACAAGTCCTTTTCTTTAAGCGATCATACATGGCCCTCCTTCAGTAGGAAAAAACTGACATATACAGATATAGCTGAAGTCTTCTGCGACACCATGAGACATGGTTGTGACAAATGCATATTCAGGTGTTACACACTGTAATATTTTATTTGTATAGCCCAGAAAACTAGTACTTAATCTAGATTCAGACAATACTGAATCATCCCAAACCAATTAATTGTAATGGATTAGTAAGTAGATCAGTTTTTGTTTCAGTTGAAAAGATCACAAGGAGAACTTGCCAGAAAATCAGGCAGTCTCAAGACCAGATCTTCAACCCTAGACGTCCTGTTGGTAAATTGGTTCCAAATACTGGCCAGGAAATCCATCAGATGAAAAACAGCCCTGTACTTTTGCTGTCAAATGAATTCCAATGTCATTTCTGTGGCCGGGAGGCCAGCAGCATACAAGATTAGAAGCAAATTATCAGGTTTGCCAGACTTATCATACAGTCTGTTACATCTCAGAAATTCTGACTCGGCTCTGCCAGTGAGGTCTTACGCTAGTACCAATAAAGGCTGCAAACTGATGTATGTATTTTGGCATTTTAGAAAATTAGAAAGGCTCGGTTTCACCAGGCCATTAATCAGCGCCTGTTTCCAGAGCTTGTGATAGCTGTCAGCTGCTGCAGCCCACGCCTCCGTCACAGAGGCCGTCTTGCAGAGGCAGAGAGCCCTCCCCCTGCCGTTACCATGGTGCCGTAGGTAACGTTTTTTTGCCACTGCATCCTCATCAGTTTGCTTGCTGAGCTCCGGCTCTCGTTAGCACAAAGAGCACAACCATATCACGAATGCCTCCTCCTGAGACAGCGGGGCGTGACGGCGCAGCCCGAAACGATTCCTGCCTAGGCGCTGCGAGCTACCGGCTTTGTGTTTTCACGTCTGCCTCTGCCTCACCAAAGTTTCATGTGTTTGTAAAGCACTGGAATAATACTGTCTTATAACAAAAATCAGCTTTCAAAAATGAGGACAAGCCATTAGACGTGTCCATCTATGCTCAAAATTTGAGTAAACATTTAAACAGCGGGGCTCCACTCCCCCTTTTCTCAATCTTTTTATCTTCCTCTGTTGTCAACAATGGCACTTTCAATCAGGACCAAAGCAAGAGTACTCTGATTGAGTTCACAGAACTATACAGGCAATATTTCATTTCAGAGTAACACAAGACACCCATATTTTGATTCTTTGGTCTTCAAATACCCACCTCCTTCAACCAAACGCTGGTTCAACCACAACAAATAGACTGGTTGAAAAATTGCAATAATACTCAGTGCAGGTCACACCTTTCCAGCAGAAATATATTGAAATAAGGGCTAGTATAATGACTTACATACAGAATTTCCAAATCTGAAAATGGCAACTGGTTGTATATTTGACAATATAGTAGGATATTGCAACACATACCACCTCTGCGACAGCCGTTTGGAAAAACTAGACAGATGACTGGTATGGAGGTTATGAATGTAATTTGCACATTTAACGGCTACTTTCCCAGATCCAAGACCAGGAACACATGGGGGAAATCAAAGTGCATCAGGCGGGCTGTAAGTTGACTTTTAGAATATTTGAGAAGGAAATGACACCAATAGCACTAAAAGGACAAAAAAAAATTGTTCACAATGCATATCATATCTACAGCAACTCCCAAATCAATTAAGAATAGACAGATATTGGGAGACCATCATTCTCATATAACACAAAACACAGCTACATTATTTTCCTTTATTTAACAAAACAAAGTCAATTCAGCATGTGTTTCTCTTTTTCAGGGACGCCGCGGGAGAAATACAAGATGGAAATATGGCAAGTGGGCAGAGCGAGAGAGAGTGAATTGAAGTGAAGCCCTTGTACCTCACTGAAGGGTCAGAAGGCAGGGAGTTTCTTTTTTGATTCTAATGCAGCAACAATGAAAAGAACCTTTCATGCCAACCGTCATCAATCAAAAATAAATAAAATAAAATATCATGCATTGTTTCAAACCCAGTTGTTCAGTAAAACAAATATTTTTTGATACTTTTTCAGCAGGGTAGTTGTGTTCAACATTGATAATTACATGTTGGTTTTATTTCTTATATCTTTTATTTCTAATATCATCATATGCTTAAAAATGTTCCAAATTTTGATGAGGTACCGTATACATCATTCCTAAATGTATTACTGAGATAAAATTGCACTTATATTAATCTCCTTCACAGTGTATGATATAACTAATGCCATAAAATAAGCAAATACCAAAAACTGATTAAAAAAAATGAAATTGTCTTACACAATCTCAGAGTTATCATCACTTAACTATTTGAGATAAAACCTTAAAGCTACACAAATCTTCTGTCCTCTTATACAACCAATCTCAATGCAGCAGGAAGCACAGCGGACAGCTCATGTTCACTGACCGCTGAAGCTGAAAGCCGAGTCATACATACAGATAGGTGACAAATTAATGGAAAAAGTTGACAAACAATCTTAGAAAAGTGTTTGGTGCCATATCAGCATCACCATGCCTTGGTATTAAATCTCCAAGATTAAAACTTTACTGCAGGGATGGAGTACCTTTCTTCCAAGAGATCTTCGCTCATTTGCACATTTAATGATTGTAATGGTGAGCGCTGTCTAAGACATTTTTTAAAAATCTACCATATGAGTTCAGTAGGTTTGCAATTTGGTGACTGGGAAGGCAGTGGCATAAGCTTAGAATCATTTTCATATCAGAAAATCATTCAATGACACCCTTGTGCCCTAAGCCCAGGCTTAAGTCATTGTCATCCTGGAAAAAACCACTCCCCTTATGGTAGGAAGGCGTCATCATTAGATATAAAGTTGATCACACAGAATAACTCTTGCATTGATTTGCAGCGACCCTCGCCTTTGAAGAGAATGAGAGGACCCACACCATGACAGAAAAATGAGGCATCCACATTTTTAATGTTTGCCCACATGTTTATTTGGATTTCTTCCTTTAATTTGTCACCAATCTGTTGCTGTTACTAGGTAAGGTCTATAGACCTCTTGCTGTAGCATTTACCCACACTCACAGACCATGCAGCAAACTACTCCCGACTCGGAAGAAGTTTCAAAAAAGAATCGTTTCAAAAAACAATTGCATAGATAAAGCTACTTAATCTATGAACCTTAAGCATCAAAGGACCATATGGGTGAAATTAAGGATTTGAACACTTTTAGAATACTTTTTTACAATATTTTTGTATTTAGAATTTTTTTCACTTGGTGGAATATGTACTCCCCATGTAAGATGCTTTAGAGGTACGAGTTAATGACTGGTGACAGTTCATCCCCTATTTCTGAAAAAAATTGGCACATCATGGAAAATTCTAATAAAATTTTTTAAAATGATCTGAAGATTTCATTCACCCTATACTGTATTGATAAAAATACAAGGGATTATTTGATGCTTAACATGAAATTAATTGCTCATTGAAAATACACAATGTAATGAGTGCAACTGAGTCCAAAAAAATTAAAACATCTGTGTAACATCACCATGTTTTTAAATCATTCTCATTAAGCATATGGGCACCGAAAACATTAGTTGATCAAGACTTTCAATTGAAATTTCCCCCGATTCCTCCATTATGCAGGTCTTCAGTGGCGCAGTTGTACAGGGCCCGCATTGCTATATGTGACCCCGCCAGTGAAAACCCGGCTAAACTTGCCTGAACTAATTTTGAGATAAAGGCCGTCAAGTAGTCCCTGTGATAAAAAATGTCAAAAATATGAGATGTGAGTTTATTGGTGTCAATGATAGGTTACATATTGGGGTTTCGAAATGTAGTGTTCAAAAATTTATTTCTAACATCATACATATTAAAATTAATGAATTTATTGACACTACGTTTACGTTTTTTAATGGAGAAATACTGGAAGTTGGTTTTCACCTGGCTCGTTTCGACCATAGACTGTATAAAAAGATGGATGCACACTGGTCTGAAAAATGAAGCCCATGCGGAAGTACCGTAAAATAGCATTCTTATTTTAGGCCAGCAGATGACAACGTCGGTGGTTGCAGAAAGAAGTTCAATGCTATCGAAGTCTATGAGAAAATGACCCTACTTTCCCACTTGATTTTTCATTTAAATAATGATTTTGCACATTATTTTATGGTAGCTATAGCAAGTTTCAAGTCTCCTTCGATATATCATGATGTTCATTTTAGTAAATTATGGTCCAATATAGACTAGAATAAAGGATAAAGCCAGAATATGCTTTATGGGCATGGCCGTCCTCTGGTCCTCGTCCGATACGGTCAGATCCAGAGCCACGGTCCTCCCCGGATCTTCAATACACGCTCTCATCAAATAGAAATCACATCCAGTTTCAAAATGACAACATGGCGCAATTCAAATTGCCAAAATCAAGGCTTCCTTTATGGAATGCTGAAACCAATGGATGACGTCACGGTAGCTTCGTCCATCTTTTTATACAGTCTATGGTTTCAATCAGCTTTTAGTTTACCTTCGGCGGATAAACACCCGATGTGTCATTTGAGTGTCATTCGGTTTAGGAAGCTCTTTTCCACCATAGAAAATGAATGTAGACAGGGTAGGGCAGTAGAGTTGCGACTTAAGTTGGGTGCGGATTTCTCCATGGATTATGTTGCATCACCTTGGAAATGTCAGAAATTAAGTGTTTACATTTATAGATTAACATCTTGTGAAGCTGACAACCCTAGTTTGAAGACATGTCATGCTAGCTACTTCGCGAAACAATTCGGTGTTTGGACATTGACGGCATTGTTTCTGGGTGCGTTTCCCAAAAGCATGGCTGCTAACTAAGTTAGCAACTTTCAAAGTTCATCCATTCACAATTAATGGGTCCTACTACACAAGTTAGCATCTGTGATTTTGGGAGACGCATACCTGGAAGTACATTTTTATCCGATATGGCGGCGGCACCCAAAACACAACAACGCAACATTTCCGGGATATTACACAAATATTATGCCATAGCCCTGGAGCTGAAAGAGATTTTCATACTTTTCATATGCAATTTTACTCTAAAATATACAAATTCTCTCAATAGAATTATTTTTGCTCCGTAATTACTGTTGCAGTAAAGTTGATATGATACCCTTTCCTTCCATGCATTTCAATGGGATTTATTTATTTTTGGTCATGCACATCTTTATAAGAAGACTGATTTTGTCAACTACTAAAATTTTCCAAATAGAGGAGAATGTAAGTTTTAAAAGTGCATGATGCAAGTTTGTTTACTTTCACTTCTGTTGACATTCGAACTAAAACAAAACAGAGGTAGCCCGCCCCTCCCTCCCATAGTTCCCTCCTTCTCATGCTTCCATAGCTGTCAACTCTTAGCGGTGATTGGCCGGGACGGTTTGTTATGTTATGGGATATAGCCTGTGCCCCTTGTATTTATTTGCAGTTTGTGAAGCCTGTGCGGTCTCCAGAGCCCGGGTTTTTTTTACAGAGAAATAAGGGGTAGGCAGCTAGTGGATCAGAGAGAGATGTCGGCAAATTGAGACAAAAATATAATCGTGCAGAAAGTAAACAAACTTGCATCAAGCACCTTTAAAGTTCACAGGCCAAGTCATTCCAAGTCATGAGAAATTCAAGCTAAATTTGGTTCAAAATTACCGGTTATGCCGTAATACTAGGTCTGGCCCCAACTAATTAATCAGTTACAGTCACAAATACAATAAAAACGGCGAAAATGCTTTCAAATGCATCTTCTAGCGGCCGACTGGCCCGAGAAAATGCGAGATTTACCTGAAGGTGATTCTGGTATTCCCGCGGCGCGAAGTCACAGTTGCCAAACAAAATAAGTTAGCTTAATGGCGGCGGTTTATTGTGTGTACGAGGCGATATTGTGATTAGGTCTATTGTGCAGTTTATAATGGTTTATTGCGTTGCCTACGGGTGCAATAACGGGTCGAACAGTGGTAAGAGTACCCACAAATTCCACACAGATCCTAATTTGCTGGAGGAATGGCTGCGGCGAGTAAATCGTGCAGGGAGGAAGCCCGGAACTTTGTGGAAACCTTCGAAACATTTGTGTCTGTGCTGTGACCATTTTGAGCCTTCCTGCTTCGTGTTTGATGAGACGTTTGCCGAAAGCATGAGCTACGGTGGATCTTTTAGATGAAAATTTAAACCCGATGCAATACCGACGATTTTTAAAGCTAGACCAGAACAGGTAAAATTTAAGGCAAGGAGGTCGAAGGCCTTTGAAAAGAGACGGCATCAAGAGGTAAGTTACCACCACCAGACCACGGCAGGCAGGGGCGCAGATAGGATTTTTGATCGGGGGGGGGGGAAACCACACACACACACACACACACACAAGTTTGTGAACCCTTTAGAATTTTCTGTATTTCTGCATAAATATGACCTAAAACATCATCAGATTTTCACACAAGTCTTAAAAGTAGATGAAGAGAACCCAGTTAAACAAATGAGACAAAAATATTATACTTGGTCACTATTTATGGAGGAAAATTATCCAATATTACATATCTGTGAGTGGCTAAAGTATGTGAACCTTTGCTTTCAGTATCTGGTGCGACCCCCTTGTGCTGTAATACCTGCAAGTAAACGTTTCCGGTAACTGTTGATCAGTCCTGTACATCAGCTTGGAGGAATTTTAGCCCTTTCCTCCGTGCAAAACAGCTTCAACTCTGGGATGTCGGTGGGTTTCCTCACATGAAGTGCTTGCTCTTGGTCCTTCCTCTACATTTCGATTTGATCAAGGTCAGAACTTTGACTTAGCCATTCCAAAACATTAACTTTATTCTTCTTTAACCATTCTTTGGTAGAACGACTTGTGTGCTTAGGGTCGTTGTCTTGTTGCATGACCCACCTTCTCTTGAGATTCAGTTCATGGACAGATGTCCTGACATTTTCCTTAAGAATTTGTTGGTATAATTCAAAATTCATTGTTCCATCAATGATGGCAAGCCGTCCTGGCCCAGATGCAGCAAAACAGGCCCAAACCATGATACTACCACCACCATGTTTGACAGATGGGATGCAGTGCTGGAATGCAGTGTTTTCCTTTCTCCAAACATAACGCTTCTCATTTAAACCAAAAAGTTCTATTTTGGTCTCATCCTTCCACAAAACATTTCTCCGATAGCCTTCTGGCTTGCCCACGTGATCTTTAGCAAACTGCAGACGAGCAGCAATGTTCTTTTTGAACATTTTCTCCTTGCAACCCTGCCATGCACGCCATTGTTGTTCAGTGTTCTCCTGATGATGGACTCATGAATATTAACATTAGCTAATATGAGAGAGGCTTTCAGTTGCTTAGAAGTTACCCTGGGGTTCTTTGTGACTTTGCTAACTATTACACGCCTTGCTCTTGAAGTGATCTTTGTTGGTCGACCACACCTGGGGAGGGGAACAATGGTCTTGAATTTCCTCCATTTGTACACAATCTGAGACTGTGGACCGGTGGAGTCCAAACTCTTTAGAGATGGTTTTGTAACCTTTTCTAGCCTGATGAGCATCAACAACCCTTGTTCTGAGGGCCTCAGAAATCTCCTTCGTTCATGCCATGATACACTTCCACAAACATGTGTTGTGAAGATCACACTTTGATAAATCCCTGTCCTTTAAATAAAACATGGTGCCCTCTTATATCTGATTGTCATCCCATTGATTGAAAACACCTGACTCTGATTTCACCTTCAAATTAATCACTAATCCTAGAGGTTCACATACTTTGGCTCCTCACAGATATGTAATATTGGATCATTTTCCTCAATAAATAAATGACCGAGTATAATATTTTTGTCTCATTCATTTAACTGGGTTTTCTTTATCTACTTTTAGGACTTGTGTGAAAACCCGATTATGTTTTAGGTCATATTTATGCAGAAATATAGAAAATTTAAGGGTACACAAACTTTCAAGCGCCACTGTATATATAGAAATACACACTCACGTCTTTTGGCTGAAAACAAACCCTGCTCCGAGCCGGTGTCAGAGGCAGTGCTGTAACATCTGTTTGTGACAGACAAAATGGTACAAATACACAAAAGAATTATTTAATTTAGCCTTTATTATACTGAGGAGTCCCACTGAAATTAAAAAGTATAGATATTGGGGGGAATGAAATCACTTTTTTGAGTTTAGTGACAGTTGTAATATTGAATAACTGATCCTGATGCGTCATCTAATGATAGAATATTGTAATTGCGTGTATAAATGTGCAGCTCCACGTCCACTGGCGGACACATCTGCACAAAGAGTCACCATTGTTCTTCTCGAACACGCCATATTCAGATAATCCGTAAATGATGAATGAAATTGATATTCTAATTTGAATATTACAATCTGATTTTTCGACCAGATGATTGTCATATATGTACAATTATATAGAAAAAAAAATTGTTGTCCTGGGTAAATGACTATGCTATGATTTTGACTGTTAAAAATTGGTCTTAAATTGCATTTTTTCAGTCGGAGCCATTTTTGGAGCTCCCTTACTCCTAAATTATGATTTCAATACTGTCCAAAAACTTTCTACAGATAGTCATGTGCCTAAATAGATGGAATGTAGCCCCAATAAACGGTTGTGATTTATTGCAGCATGACAGTTGCCCCCTGAAAATTGAAATTTTCATTTTTGCACATAACAAAACCTCTACTTTGGAGGCCAATACCTCAAAAACTAGAGGAGATAGCACTTTTCTGATGACAGATCCTGAAAGCCTGGGTGCTAATGACATACTGTACCACTTTTCAAGCTCACAACTCATTTAATTCCCAAGATATTGGCATGCAAATATGGCTGTTCTTAAACATGCGAGATTGGCAAGGGTCAAAAATGGAGTATACCACTATTTTGAAGAGCCACAGCACAAAAACCCTTAAGAATTTTGACAAAATATTTTGCACATGTTCCTCATATATGTTAAGGTACCAGTACAAATTTTTTTAGCCAAATCCGAGTCGGTCACTATGGGAGATTTCCAGACATTGGTTGAGTTCATATGGAATAACCCCATAAAAAATTAATTAGCATCTTAGCCCGCACTTATTTTCTTTTCTTCAATCTTTATGATATTTTTATTGGCAAAATGAATCCTGGCGACATCGTTACTGTGTGCACTCCAGTCCAAGTAACACGACTGTTTTTTTTTTTATTAGCTATAATAATAATAATAATAATAATAATAATTACAGAGAGCGTTTATATACTCACCAGTCGGTATTACGGATCCTTAGGGGTATCCCTTCCACTTCGTCGGCCCCTGCATCTCCACCTGCAACAGAGGCAGAGCTATCGTCGTCGTCTTCGGAATTGCCTGATTGTGACAACTCGTTGCCCGCTTTCTTCTACACCGGCTCGAATAAATACGGCTGCAGGCCGTAAACTTGCACAGAACTCGCCTCCTCATCCTCATCAAAATCAACTGTATCTGTAGGGTTAACGTTATTGTCCATGTTTCCTCAAGAGTCCAGGATTTATTGCAAAGAAAAGTGTCTGAC
The DNA here is from genome assembly GCA_029721435.1 of Gymnothorax reevesii. Classification (NCBI taxonomy): domain Eukaryota; kingdom Metazoa; phylum Chordata; class Actinopteri; order Anguilliformes; family Muraenidae; genus Gymnothorax; species Gymnothorax reevesii. The sequence continues at coordinate 112,353,125 of CM056573.1, forward strand.
CATGTGAATAAACTCTTTCAGCCTTTGTTATGCCATGCCGATGAATAGAGTGAACTTCAACTGTTTGACAACCGTGACGTCACTGGCAGGCCCCCTAGCGGCGTGATTTGAAACTAAATTTTATTCGGCTGGGCTCTCGACCGGCTTGGGCCATGGGTTGTTATTTGTTACCAATTTCACTTTTAACGCGGTAATTTTGGATGGGATGTGACATTTTTTGTCATACTGCTAAAAAAGTAAATAGGAAGGAGTACAATAGATTTTGACTTGAAATAGTGGACTTGGCCTGTGAACTTTAAAGGCTGCATCAGTGATGACGTCACTATTGTTGACAGTTGAGACACTCTCAAACTGTGCTCTCAAAACACAAAGCCGCTCGCCCCTCCCCTTCAGAAAGTTGGATCGTGAATGCGATTTTCTTAAAGTGAAACTTCTTCGTAAAGCTGCTTTCACACCGGATGTGAAACGAATTTTTTGCGTGACAGATTACATACAAAGTCAATGCAAAGACGCGAATACTCGCGTTTCGCGTGTATTTGCATCTTTGCATTGACTTTGAAAGTCATCTGTCGGTGTGAAAGCAGCATAAGAATGGCTCACTCAGCTGGGTAAATGGCTGTTTACAGCTCGCAGTGATAAAACGCCTGGTAGCAACAATGACGACCATTGTCAGACAATAAATTTATACCATTAGTCCTAGCTACAACAAGGCATCTGACAAGTATCTTGGCTCAGCATTACAAAATGAATATTTAGAACGCCACATAGATCACCACTATTGGCTAAACTTATTACGCCGTTATACATTAAGCGACGAATTTTAACTCTGAGTACTAATCAGAGAAAAAATGTTATTACATGTGAACAAACTCTGGTTTTATCAGACAGAATTAGCAAACTCACTAGCTTGCCAACTGAGAGTACTCCCTCCAAAGAGGAAATATCGATCTCTCTACTGTTTGATTCATTCTGACCAGCATGATCTATGCAAGATAGCCTTACAAAAACAATCCACAAGCTTCCCTCAGTTTTGCTTGGGATAACAATTTACAATTCACATGCAACCGAGTTAGCACCAGCTCAACTCACCGCAAGTAGAAACAAGGCGACCTGGACGTCAGAATTAAAACCATTCAACTCCCAGAATTCTCTCCAACGTGGCCTACAGAGACCGGAGTTTTTCACTGCCCACTCATGAGAGGAGCGGCTAGCAGTTTGTGAGGGAAAATCTCCTGTCAGTGGTGTAGCCAGCGGGGGTGCGAAGATACGTCCCTTTTTGACTGCAATTAGTAGTTTTCAATCATTTTCCTTTATTGACGCGTTTTCCAATTACCGTAATTGGCAACTGAAGACACAGTTCCTCTCCATATGCAATCTAACGGCGATTATATCATGGGGTAAATTCAGTACAGTTGCGGGACAAGAACAGGGAATTGGGTTGCACAAAACTTCAATTTAAAACAATTATTAGTCCTGACCTGTTCTCAGTCATTTTCATGATTAAAATAAGGTTCTATCCATGAGCACTCCACAGTTAACAGGTGCTGCTCGTTCTCCCCGATTAGGTAAGACGACAATCATTCATCTGGGCGCCTCCATAAAGGAAAATAAAAGAAAGGCGCCTCAATAAAGGAATATGATTGAGAACTACTAATTATAGTCAAAAAGGGACGTGTCTTCGCACCCCCGCTGGCTCCGTCACTGCCTGTACGTGACAAATAATGTTTCGGCTCAGAATCGCTGATACAACCTTTAATTTGGTATATGACAGATAGTCAGGAAAATTATGGTTCAATAGTATGGCTGTTTTAAAAATGTGCTTATTTTTAAATCGGAATTTCTTGAAAAACAGCCTGAAGTTTGCCAAAACTTTGAAATGACCTTTCTCGGTCAATATTAGAGATATCAGTTAGATTTCTTTGCACAGAATATTCCTTACTTGATGTAGAATGACTGTGTAAAATATTGTACATCGCCAGAAGATGACTTTAGCTGGGTTATCACTGGCACGATCACATATATTTTGCTTCATACTGTGCCATACTTTATGAATTGGACACAGATTAGGACTAAAGAACGGTTAATCTAGCACCGGAACTCTGTGCTTACACCAGCGATGCACTTATAATCTGCACTGAATGTGATTTAGGTTTGTCTTGCTGGAAAATGCAGGGAGGTCACACACTATTTTTAGATGGCAACATATGCTGCTCTGAAATGTGTGCATATTTTTTGTATTAATGGCACACTCTTTCTGCATAAATGTGCATGTCACCCATGCTATGTGCACTGACACACCTTCACACCATGACAGATGCGGCTTTTGAACTTGAAGCAGGTAACAGCTTTGATTGCCCTTATTGTCCTTGGACTGAAGAACACAGTGGCTGCTTTTTCCAAAAACCACTTGAAATCTCATCTGACCATAAAACACATTTCCTTTAATATAGCTGTCCATTCAAGATGACACTCAGAAAAGTCGGCCGTGCTTTTGGACAGTCTTGATATATGGTAAAATATTGCACATCAACAGTTTCTGTGTATTAAATAATTGTGCAGACATTGATCTTTAGTTAAACTCTCTTTTCTGGCAACTGCTCCATATTCAGGTTGTCTGTACTCACCTTTTCTAGTTTTTTCCTCATAACACCTCTCAATTCCATATTTGGAGTTCAGAATTCAAGAACTACAGACCAGTGACAAATTAAAGGAACAAAGCTAAATACATGTGTGGAGAAACATCATGAATGCAGATGCCTCAGTTCATTTTCCAGGTATGGTTTGGGTCCGCTTGTTCTCTCAAAAGTGGAAGCGTCACTCAAATCATCAGAACTCATATGGGAAATTTTGCGACAAGTTGTTCCGAACAGTGTGCATGATAATGCTCTTCATCACCATTATCAGATCATCATATGGGAAAGTCTCCTGGAAGAAAGACTCCATTTCTCCAATAAAGTTTTACACTTGTAGATTTTATGCCAAGACATATTGAAGCTGATCTGGCGGCTCATGGAAGCCCAACACCTGAACAAAACTGTTTATGTTTATTTTTCTATTAATTTCTCACCAGTACCAGACACCTAACTGTACCACAGCTCAAAACTGGAAAATAACTGTTGGAGTCTGCCCTGACACAATAAACAGTTCCCAGTAAAATAAACACTGAAATGGCCAAGATGACAATTCTCCAGGGAGTACCACCTTATATATCTTCTATCGTATGACTAAATAATAAATGTAATGATGTCTTCTGCGAAACCTGGCGAGTTGAGTGAGTCAGGATTCAGTAGTTATCAGCCAAAGTGCGTTTTCATCTTCAAAAGACTCAGCTGAAAGTAATTACATTTTAATTTCTACTCAAGGTCTATTTGACTTGCCATCACTTTAAAATAAAAAATCTCTAATGGTCGAATTAATGAGCTGTGTCTTTCATAATGTCTGTTTGTAGCCTGAGCCGGGGGCAGTTCCTTTCTGGTGCGATACCAAAATTCACTTTTATAGACATGCAAAAGATATCTTATTGGAAGGTCTGACTCCCTTGAAAAATCAATTCTGAGTGTCTGGGAAATGTACACCAGGCATTTAAAATCAATTCACTAATTCTATCATCTTGGTATTTTCATTTTTGAGAGGGGTTAGACAGGGACACCCATGTCATTTAGAGGACTCGGTCAGGTACTCATTGCTTATTCTTAACATTTGCTCGAGCCGCCTTTGAAATATTTTGAGATATTTTACGGTCACCTGGTTCTCCCTCATTGAGCAACCTGCACCACTAGCTCTCAAGGATTGTGCTGAAAAAAATGCATGTTTCTAATTTGAATGTTGTTGGTGTTTTAGATGAGAGGGCATGTAATTACCATTAAAAACACAGCCATATTCGATCTCAAGGAGCCAGAGTGAAAAAAATAACGACCCACTGATTGCACCTTTACACGACAGCTGATCACATTAAATAAATGCTAGAAAGTGCTTATTAGGCTAATGGTAGCGCTGTACTGTTATTTATCTTAATACAGGCAAGTGAGTGTTTCTTGCTTGGACATCATTTCTTTCTTTCTTCCTTTGCCTAGATAGTTCCATGTTATTTGAGGAATTCTTGGCATTTATTATTCTCCATTCTATTTACATTCTGAATGGCGCTGCTTGGATTTGTCAGCGTAGTTCCTTCTTTGCAAAAAGTAGAAGACTTCCAACAGATCAATTTACTCTGCTGATCTTATCACATGAGAACCGTGATTTTTGTGCAACGGGAAAAAGACAAAAAAACATTTTTTGAAAACAAGACAGAGACTGCTGATCTCTTGCTCAGGGCCAATGCTAGATGCTTTGGATACTCGATACAATACTGGACATGATACTGTGCAGTGGGGCTATTTTATCCTTGTGAGCACAGAGTTGCCGGGAAAAGGATGCACTGGACTTAATTAATCAGCTAGTGAGGTTGAGCAGCAGACATTGAATGCAGCGAATTTTTCTGAACTGCGTCCATGCGGTCAAAGAGAAAGAGCAGTCGTCTTAGCCAGAAGCAGCAGCCTGTATGAGACAGCAGCGACCATTCAAAAGAGGCCAAAGCAGGATAGGACTCCCAAGGGTAGCAAAAGAGAAAGAGCCAGACTAGCAGTCTGGGCCCATTTAGTGGTTTTTCAATTAAAGATGGAGGCGGAAGATCCAGGGCTTTTGCACACAAAGCATTTGCTACACCCGCCGTTGCCAGAGCAGTATGCAGCTTCGCCCACGAATCACAGCCAATTGTACACCGTTGAGGGTAGGCGAGCATCTGAAAGAAAGCAAGGGAGTGGTTCACAAAACAGGATTACTGTGCCTGCATTGGCTTTTTTAGTTCTGATTATTCCACCGCCACACACAGTAGGTGGGAGGCATGCTGGTGTCCAGCTGTCCATCTCTGCAAGCGTCCGTCACACAGTCCATCCACAAATATCCTGTCTGCACTATATCAACTGAAGGAGCGGAAGAATTGTCGCCATATCAGATATGGTCATTCCTCACAGAGGGTAACTGAACTAAATAGGTTTTCAAGGTCATTAGGTCTAAGGTCAAGGTCAAATAAGGCTAGTTGTAGAACGTGGGGGGTGAAGATGAACTTTTCGACCATGTGACGCTGCAGTCGGTGGGGGCATAGCAAGAAACAATTTTTTTTTTATTTTATCAACCAACAGACTTTATTTAATCACTATTTCAACACATTGCCATCTTTGTTGACTATGAATTAGAACAGCTGGAAAAATATACTGGTTGAATCATTAGTAAAAAAAAAACAAAAAACAGATTAATCTGTGCTTAACCCTAACCCAGCTAAAAGTATAGCATGAGAATTAGTATGTTGTTGGCACCCGTGTCCATTCTCTGGCATGGTAGCAACCAGTGAAATCAACCCTGAACTATAATCATATCTCAGGGGCATGGCGAGAGGTCAACTGGTCGAGGAATAACAGAACCGCTGTTCCCACATGAGCTAAAACTGACAGTAGATGAAAAGAAAGATCCCCATGTAAATTCCTATTTTCTTGCAGCTACGTACAAGGACAAATTTTCTTCTAGCGCTACCCACAACTTCTCAGAAAGATGAATATCAAGAATGTCATTTCATTTCAGGCAGTGTTTTCCAAGTAAATAAAATAGCACCAGTGGGGGAGTGTCACTTAAATGCAAATGCAAAACAAAATATGGGATTTTTCTGAAACATATAGCCCTAAGGGTGTGACTAGCAAGAACTGCATCTAAACTGAATTGCGACCTATTTCTGATTTCACCAGAAGGTGCTGACAGTCCGAATTATGTATCCAATTTTTTGAGGTATTTATATAAATCATGTATCCTTATAGTACTGCGTTTCATAGTGCAATCAATGCAAAATTAGTCTTATTCTTTGCAGGCTGTCAGGGAGGTGGGCTATGAACCCAGGCACAGATGCTGGTGACAATAAAGCAAAGTTTATTTGGGCAAAGGCATGGACAGACAGGCATTGGTCAATAACTGTCAGGTAGGAATGCAGTACAAAATCTTCAGCCAAAGTTGTTGTCAAAGAACAGGCAAAAGGTCTAATCAGGCAAGCTTTTGAACTTTATGCTGATAAGCCGGAGGGTCTCTCTCCGGATTAGCCTGTAGGATGCGATTGGATGATTTTAAAAATTCATGTCACATTTTGGTCACTCAGACTGGAGGACAGTTTTCCACTTTGCTTCAGTCCATTTTAAGAGAGCTCAGGGCCAGAGAAGGTGGCAGAGTTTCTGGATCTTGTTTAGATATAGTTTAATCTTTACATGGTAGAATTTTAACTTGCATTTGAGGATGCTGTGATGAACTGCTTTCACTGACTATGGTTTTCAAATGTGTTCCTGATCTCATGTTGTGATATCCACTACAAGATTCTTTTTTTAATGCAGTGTCACCAAAGGGCCTTAGGTTCACAGCCATTCAATATTGTTTTTCTGGCCCTGTCCCTTGGAAATTTCTCTGGATTCACTGAATCTATAAATGATGTTATGGTAGGTGCTGCAGATGATGCAATGCCCATCATCATCAAGGAAAATCAGCCCAAAATGTGTTGTTCTTCTATAGACACAAAGATTTGAGGAGAAATAGTTTGTCTTGTTTTAATCATACCAATTCAGTGTAAAGTTATCCAGTGAACTACCAAGGTAGAGTAAATTGTTTGTGCAATATGACAACAGTCATTTTTGATTCAGCGCTGTCTAGTTTTTCATACCAATGTGCCCTGACTACCATTAATGAATAATAAATAAACACTGATGAAAACAATATACTTAGTTATTTGCCTCACTGTTTGAAAAGTGCAATCAGTATAAAATACTTAAATATTCCTATAAATGTATGTATTACTTATGACCAACACTTCTCATAGATGAATATGGTTAATTGTGGAAATAAAAAATAAAACTGCAATGCTTTCATACAGTTAGATCATTCCTTTGCTTAAATTTATAAGAATTGGTAAAGATTGACAGGATAATTGGCAAACCCTCAGTTAGTTAATTATACGTCGTACTTATTGGAACCTGAAATTGGTCTGGTTGGTTTTGAGCGCTGACTCTAGGACATCATTATCATGCCTGTCATCTTCTTTCAATGAAATTATAATTTGGATATCACGACAATTTCAAGAAAAACCCATAAACAGTGTTTAGACTTTTATATTAAAACATCCTCCTCAGTAGATTCAGACTAGTCTCATTTCCCCTCTCAAGTCCGCTTATATTTCTATTCCATATTTCCTCTTTCTCTCAGTAAAGAGGGAGCAATTGCTCAAATTCTGAACCAGGCAGCCCATAGAGTCAGTAGAAAATTTTGCCTGTTTAACAGACGGTCCATTTAACATAGAATCAGCATTCCAACGACAAAAAAGGTCCCGTGGCCCTCATTAGGTCCAGCTCAAGCTGGCTGGCTTTTATTGTACAGAAGGAATTCGGACATTGATCTGAGCGTTAAAGCTTTTTCAGTGGTGTAGCAAATCTGCTGACTGTCAGGAAAGTACTGCTGCAAACGCACACCTGAAGGCAGTTTGGAAGGTTGAATATCTTATCTACATTCATTTGGGCCTATAGCATCACAGCGCTTCCTGTGGAATACATTTCGTCAAATACTACTTAGATGATTTGATGTATGCTCTTTTACTTTCCACAGATAAAGAATGGAGTAGCATAGTACAGTACTGCTGCGAGGACACTGATAAGGATGAATTTGACATAGGTCATTTTAATCCTGACTACTTTATAATTTAGCAAATGTAGTCGGTAGAAATAGATTTGACTTATACTGTTTCCTTCAGGGGCATTTTCAGTCTGTCAAAATGGCTTTTTGGCCTCGTTAAGAACTGTAAACAGCTCACGAATGAAAATTACCATTCGTTTGTGACTGGTAATGGTAACCTGTGGAATATTGCTCCTCCACACCCTTTAATTCGGTGAACGACCGTCTCTGCATTATTCCGAACTCTGTGTAAGTGGCACTTTTCTTACGAACGGATCGATAGAGTGGATTTATCAACCAGCTTCATCAGAGACAACGCGTTGCTAATGAGCTGCACTAAACAGCTGACTGCTCACTTTAGAGGCCGGTCGCATGGAACACCCAGGGCTGCACGGGGGGAAAACAGATTTCTGCCTGAAGGCAGAGGAACGCCCTCCCTCCAAACACAGCATACAGCTCGTACATATGCATGTAGCGAAGGATTACAACCCAATATTTTTTAGATTTTCACAACGAATAGAAAAGCTGCTGTTGCATACACAACACGAAAATAAAAAGGACCATCTTGCCCGCACACAAGGAGACGCGCTTTGGCCAACTAACCATGATATTCAGCACAGAAGTACAACGAGTTGGGTTGCGTTGCACAGCATCCTCAAAATATTCGCACTTTGAAACGATCTCGTCGTTATATGAACATAATGAATCAATTAATTTAAATTGTGATCCATGATAAAGTATTCTGTGCTCATATTATGCTGGTGCATTTCAAAAAGGATTCTACTGACATCCAGTGGTGATTTTTACTCACTGCATGCCTCCGAAAGGTCTTCTGTATTCTTTGGAAGTCACTACCACTGATGCGACACCGCACGTTTTGCACTATATTTGAGTCCATTTATAAATTTTATAATTTCTGGGGATTTTTTTCTCCAAAGGGACGCTCATAGAAAATGCTACTTTTCATTAAGTGGGTTAAATGATCAACGAAGAACCGAATTTTTTCACAAGAAACACAGCAGTGTTTTTAAGGGCTGAATTGACATTGCATTTTTAAACAAGTAATTTAAAACCTGCCCACGGACATCCTTCTGACTTTAATCAAGTCCTTTCCTCATATTACTCGCCTTTTTTGAGATGGATCAAACAGTCAATACCAAATAACTTTTTTTCCAGGCAAACATTTTCAATGCCCTTATTCTGCCTTTTCCACAAGAAAGCATCATTTTAAAACTATTTCCTGTACAACTCCTAAACGATTGCATAAGAAATTCACAAAATTATTATGAATTATCACTATTCCGGAATCCCAGTTGTGCTTGGTTTAACTTATAAAGTATATTACTTTATCATTCAAATCAGGAACAGGATCAAGAATATATCCGTTAACAGTAAATTTTAACATTTGAGATCTTCCCTCAGGTATAAGCAAAATCTGTGTCAATAGCTGTTGCATTACTCTTGGGCCAAACCCCCCTGTGCTAACGTTGCATTAAGGTCCATACTGTCACATTCTGAGAGTTTCCCTAATTGTTTTTCCCCGCAGTCTGACTGTCTGTGTCAGTTACGGTCTTTGGTTACTGATTCTTATTATTATTGTCTCATTCCATTCCCCTCCCTGCTTGTTTCACTCCTGTACCTATACAAGTATTTTCCACTTTGTTGATTGCCATCTTGTGTATTGAAGTTCCTGGTGTCATCTTCCCATTGCTGGATTGTTGTTTGTGTCCTCGGTCTTTGGCTTTCATACTTCTAGTGGCTAGCACTGCTGCCTCACAGCAAGAAGGTTGTAGGTTCGAACCCGGCCTGGGGCCTTTCCGTGTGGAGTTTGCATATTGCCCCCGTGTTCGCGTGGGTTTCCTCCGGGTACTCCGGTTTCCTCCCTCAGTCCAAAGACATGCACATCAGGCTAATTGGCGACACTAAATTGCCTGTACATATGAATGTGTGAGTGAATGGTGTGTGCGCCTTGCGATGGATTGGCGAGCCGTCCAGGGTGGGCCCCTGTCTTTCACCAACAGTCAGCTGAGATAGGCTCTAGCTCCACCGCAACCCCAATGAGGAAGAAACGGGTCTATAGTATGGATGGATCTCTCCCTGAGTGTGTAGTTGGTCTTCCAGTTTCTCTCACTCCAGTTTGAAGGTGTGTACCTGTCCAGTGTGCCCTGTTTCATTTAGCTTGCCATCCCAATGACTGATCTCAGACCAGTCCCTCTGACTGTACCTTGGTCTATTCTATATGCTCCAACCTGACCACAGACCAACTCCAAATACATTCCTGCTCTAAATGAGTTTCCTTCAGTTGTGTTAATGAAGGCCAATTTTCGCTTTTTCCAGTGATCCGCGCTTGGTATTATTCTGAAATTTGTGACACCTACTCCCAAGCCAAACAGCTGCCCTTGCCTGACTGAGACTTTACTAGGGCTTGAACCACCAGGGGCCTCATTTATCAAAAAGGGTGCAAAAGTGCTACTAAATTTTCACTTGCGGCAAAAATCCATAAATGGCGTAAACCCAAAATATTTACACCCTTTTCAGATCTATCAAACTGTGCGTGCGCATGGCTCTCCGCAATTCCCATTGAAAAATCACACCGGGCCCAAGAAAAGTGCAGACGTGAACACGTCTCATATCCCGCCCTCTACACGCCCAGACACAACCATATATGGTCGATGCAAATGAGCACCTGCCTGTAAAGTAGCCATGTGCACGCTGGGGATTTGTGAAGTGTGTTCAGCGGAAGACGGTGAAGCATTGATGGGAAACGCAGAAAGAAGCGCAACTTCTCAGTGATATACACGTGTTTGTTAGTGAGGTGCAGACGAGGAAAAAAAAAAGTCCTCTTTGGCAGGTATTTGCACTTTCGGTATGATCACTTCGTCTTGAGGTTTATTTAGGAACATTAACACATAACTAAGAACACACAGAGAATCAAAACAGAAATGAACTCATAATGTTGGACCAAACAATTTCTCCTCCGGAAAGTAAAACAATCTCATCTAATCAGCCACAGCCCTGGCCTCACCAACAAGCATAAAACCGCGAGTGCTGCGGTCACAAGTCTTACATTGGCAATAAAAAAAACATACACAACCTTTTTGTCGAATCGTTTGTCAAATGCAGTAGTCGCGTGTTTTGTTTCAGTTGCATAGATGGACAAAAATTACAATGTCGTGTTTGACATGAATTTATTTCTGTCTCAACTTGTGGATATCAAATGTACAAGGAATGAAATATGAGGTTCTTGCAATACTGAAAACTAAACACAACTTTGCAAGACTGAAACTGAGAAGCTCGTTGGCTATACACACACACACACACTCTTTAGCTCAATGTGAGGGGGGGGCGGCTTCACAACCACTGCATCACTGCAGCTCGTGCCCTTAGTCTCCGTTGAAAACCCTCATGACGGAGAGGGGGCAGTGGGTCCAGCTCCACATGCTGGGGTAGAGGGAGGCTCAGCGGCAGCGCAACCCCACGCCTCACTGCCACATTGTGCAGCATGGCACAGGCCCAGATGATCCTGCTGACCTTTTTCAGGTGGTAGAGGAGCCGACCACCCGACGCATCCAGACAGCTCCATTGGACTTTTAGGATCCTGATGGCGCGCTACACGAGGCAGTGCGCACGGGCATGGACCTCATTATACTGGATTTCCTGGCCGCCCTGTGGGTCTGGGATAGGAGCTAGCAGCCACTCCCTCAAGTAGTAGCCACTATCACCTGTAAATCACAAGGATGGGGTGAGTATCAGCCTTGAATTGATGATTATAAGCAGCAGCTTTCAATAAATGAGTAAACTGTGTAGCCTACATGCTCTCACCAAGTAGCCAGCCATCACGTGCAGCGCCTGCCCCCAGTCTCGCCCCCACACTGCTGTGAGTCAGGATAAATTAATCATGTGAACATCCAGGGCACCATGCCACTACATTCGTTATGAGCACGTCAGCGTCACATTTGATTTCAGAGATGCCAAGGCTTACACCTTAGGCGTGAGTATCTCCTCTTAATGGCATTCAGGTTCCTGTGTCGTAGTCAGCAATTACTCAATCAACGCACACTGAAGAAATTCACTGGCGGAATTTAAGTCATTGTGCATCAAGTTAATCAGTTTCACGTGCATTACCGTGGATTTCCCCACTAATGACACGGACATCGATTATGACTCGGGAATTCTCAGGCTCGTCCCCACTGGGGGATTGAGAGCAATGGAATTGCATAAAAATGGTTCAAATGGTCTTATTTCATTAAAACAATTTAAAAGATCATGAAACACATGCATTGCTTCCAATTCCTGAGTGAAGAGAAGCACGGGAAGTCCGGAGTCATAATCGCTTTCCGTGTTACTTGTGATGAGGTGCACCTTTACGCAAGTGAAACGGAAACTTCAACGCAGAAGGATTTTAACTTCGAGTGAGAATCTCATTAAGCATTCAATTAATAATTGTGGACTACGGTGAATAAGCCAAAAATGGCGTGACACTTGGCATCTCTGTTATTTGGCTATTGATCGTATGCACATTTTTGCGAATCACAAATACAAATTCATTCACCGATTGTGCCCTAATCATGATGCGAGTCCAGTCAATGGCTCCAATTACATTAGGAAAACCGGACTTTGCTGTGGCTTTGATTGTTCTTCTAAATAGGCAATAATCCGCGCTCCTCTCTCCCTCACACACTGCAATTCTCTGACTCAGCAGCTGCGTCGCCAATTGCTCCTGTTCTTCAAAAAGGGTGTAAATCAAGGTACGCCATGGTCAAAATTGGTGTAAATGTCCGTACTTTTTCCTGTCAGGGCTGGGTTTGATAGATCCCAAATTTGGCGGAGAAAAGTGCATACGCACAAAACGGTGGAAAAAAGGTGTATCCACAATGATAAATGAGGCCCCAGCCCTCTAAGTCTGACTTCAGCATCTAAGCTGGTTGGCTACAGGCCACCATGTATTCATCAGTCATTGCAGAACTAAGGGAGCTGCCACTGGGACAATTGTAAATTCAGGAAGCAAGAGGTTTGTGAGGGCTGAGGAGGATATTGAGTTTTAATTTTCCTCTTCCATATTCGTCCCATTCCCACAAAATTAATAGCAGAGCAAATCTAAGTGGAAAAATGTCAATTTGCAGTCAAAAGTACGTGGCAGCAAATGGTAGAGAAATCAACCAAATGCGAAAAATCAGCAGATGATAAAAATAAAGAATGGAGAAAGGCTCTCAACTCGAACGGGAGCTGCAGGCTGAGAGGTATCTTAAAAAAAGAAGATTATTCTGGCAAGAGGTTGGTTGGGTTTATTTAAGTACGTCCCCTTTCAGGAAAATCTTGGTTTTGAAAACAGTGCAAGTGGATCCACTGAGAATATGATTGCAGTCTCTCCGGAACCTGATCAGCGGAGCTGAAGATGCCTTGTGGTGACTAAAGAACACAGGATGAAATGCTTGTCTATTTTTAAATGCACAATGAAGAGTGAAATTGAAGGTAGTTATTTCAGGCACAAAAGGAGGACCAATATAGTGCTTACATAATGCAGCTGAGGCAGTCACTGCTCATCGACTGGGAATCGGCTCCCGGAAAATGAGGGTTCTGAATCTCTGAAGGCTTTGATGAGACAAAGATCTCAAAATAGAATTTTATGTGACAGCACTGTTGAGACACCCTGATATTTTTGATTTTTACAGAGGTGAAGTCATGGATTTAAGTAGTAGTGTTTGATATTCTCCACCAGTTCATAAGAGTGATAATTAGTCCAATAACAGTGCCCTAATCAAGGGCAGAAATATTCTTTAATATTTAATTGTTCCGGAGAAGATGCATGATGTCACTAATTTTCAGATGCGGGGAAAACTTGGGTGGAAAAAACTCTGGAGTGCAAGAGTAACTGGGAAAAATAGTGCAAATGTAAATGGAGTAACAATATTCTACAACCCTAGGCAAAAAATTTGGAATCACTGTACTTAGTGGATATTCATCCAGCTTATTTACTTCATAGCAAATAAACAAATCGCAGGGGTTGTAGTTCCTTTTCAAATTTAAAATACTGCTGTACTATATTTTGTGCTATATTCCTACATTTTCTTTAAAGCTTCAAGTAATGAAGACAAAGATCACAGACAAATTTATGATTTGCTTCTGCATTCCCAAGGAAATATTTATAAACCGGAATTAAATTGCTCCAAAGTTGACCGAAAGCTTCAGAGAGGATCAAAAATCTTCTGAATCTAATGTGGTTCTGCCAACAAAACCTGTAAAAAGCTAGAAAATATAGGGCCAAGACAGTGACTTTGAAGGGAGGAAAGATATCACCCTCTGCCATTTTGGTCCAGGAACTGAAAAAACGATTGAGTGATGGCAGGATCAATAATGCCATTCTGCACTGAAAAATCAAACCTGGAGACATATAGGGATGAAGATGCATAGTATATTCACAGCGCAGACAAGTCTGATAACAAGAGTTGTCAGAAAGACAACAAAGCTCGCCGGGGGGCAAGGTTAAAGTTTTTCTGCACGCGGACAGACGCGGACACCGGGGGTACGACAATAGCTCTCCGGACATTCGTCCCGGCGAGCTAAAAAGATGGCAGGGTGAGTGGTGGGAAGTGTCAGTCATATAAACACAGCCATGAAACGTGATAAAAACAGGCCATTCTAAATTGCTTATTTAAAGCAATTCTTACCTTTCTGGCATTTTTACACTTTTCTTTTGTCATCTTAAAATGCTCCTAATAAGCGTATGGCACACTAAAATGTAAAAGAAATCCACCAGGTGTTGAAACTCTTCAATATTCAGTTCTCATATACAGGTGCTGGTCAACAAATTACAATAATTTGAAATAGTGCAATCGTAAAATTTTTAAATGCATTTTTTGTGCAGAAAACAAATCAGGTGTTCACCGCGCCTGTCCTACTTGTTAGAGTAATCACAGAACTCGCTACCTGTAAAACATTTGCTCAGCTGAGCTTTCCAAAAGGCCCATTTAGGCCATTTAACTGTGACACATTTATTCTTTTACTAGTTTACTAGTAAGCATTTTGAGCCTCACTAGTTGACTAGTAAAGACAAAAGACACCCAAACTAGTTAACTAGTAAGCATTTTTGATTTCCCTAGTTCTACAAGTGATCATTTTAGCCTCTCTAGTGAACTAGTAAGGTCAGAAAGACACTGACTAGTGTGACTAGTGGATATTTTGGCCTTGGATCTCACTAGTTTACTAGTTACACTTGAAGGACTCTCACTAGTGTTACTAGTAGACACTTTGCCCCAATCTTGTTTTACTAGTGACATTTGGTGTTACTAGTTCGGTCCAGAGGCCCACTAGTGCGGACAAAGACTGAACTAGTAGAGGGTACTGCAGTCTGATATCAAGGATATGGAATAAATGTTAAAACGGCTTGTCATAGACTCTCACTTGTGTTACTAGTAGACACTTTGCCCCTAACTTATTTTACTAGTTAAAATGTTAAAAGGGCTTGTCATAGAAGCAGCATTAGTTCGGCAAAGTAGCTAGTCAGGAATAGATTTAGGGCCCGCCTTAATGCATGGGCTTCGACGCCTGAGAAGGCTTATCGCGAGGATCGGGATAAAAACAATCATCGGCAGAAACGCAAAATAATGCTTATACAGTACTCTGATTGTTGTTTATGTTGGGCCTGCCCAGGAACGGGACGAGGTGCATTAATATTTTGCATAAATAAGACACTGTGATTGGTTAATGGATGACGTGTGTGCCTATTGTTGGTTTCCAATCTTTGAATTTGAACTAAACAAATACAGCTGTTACTTTGCTCCTGGGCCCCGTTTCAGAAAGCAGGGCAAAAAAACACTGAATTTGTTCTGTAACTGCAAGTTCTGTAACTGTAACTTACTGAGTTGCTGACCGCGGAGTTTTCGGGTGCAGAACAGGCGATAATACTTGGTTCAATCAACTGTGAGTTAACTTACGCCAGAGTCAGGGGTGTGCACGAGGATATTAAAAGCCCTCACCAATAGAGTATAGATAACACGATTCACCGTGGCAACGGTGGATAAAAAAGTCGCGCATCTGACTTCTCTAGCAGAGTTGGACTAATAAAGGCGTACGCCGAGTACGAACTTTTTAAAAAAAATTTTTTTTAAGTACAGTTGCTGCTGCAATAGAGCGTGAGTTTGTGTGGCAGAAAATCGCTGCCGGAGTCCATGCGAGAGTACAAAAAAACAACCAAATGAAGGTTAAATTACGAATGCAGGAAAGTAAATTAGAAAACCAAAGGGATCATCAGTTTCAGGGGATAGGGGATAACAGCTAACAGGTGGATGATTTTTCTGGTTTGAACAACATATGAAATATTATTTATTTATTTATTTATTTCATTTCAGGACAATGCACATTAATGAACATGTACATATATGTAAATGTGCCAGACTATAGCACAAAGGCTAATTTCCATCTGGAGTCCAACATAGGCAGGTTAGATCAAGACAAACATACACACTTATACATTTAGTAACATAGAGAGAGAGAGCTAATCAGAGGTGCGTACATGTTTGTTGAGCTCTGAGCCACATTTTGATCTGGCTCTTGAAAGTGGATAAAGAGGGACATTCCCTTATATGTACAGGTATTGTATTCCATAAAGCACTACCTTTTATAGATAGTGCATTATGGCTGAAAGCGGTTTTTCTGAATGGAACCTCCACATCTTTGTTGACCACTGCTCGAGTAACCCGTGTCTGACGATATTTAAAAAATTCCTGTAAACAAGGTGGTGCCAGGCCATGTAGAGTTTTATACAATAGGCAGCTGTAGGAGAATTTACAGAAATTATCAAAACTCAACAACTTGTATTTATCTAAGATGTTACAATGATGGTATGAAAAAGGTTTTTTATCTAGAATTTTGAGTGTTTTTTTATATAAACTCTCCACTGGCTTGATTGTGGTAGACCCCACCATGGCCCAGCTTGTAATACAATAACTTAAGTGGGAAAAAATCATAGCATGTAAAAAAGTTAGAGCAGCAGTGTTTGACATGGCACCTCTAATGTGCTTAAAATTATAAAGATTAACTTTAATTTTTTTAGTTATCATTTTTATATGTTTTTTAAAAGAAAAGTTTGGATCTAAGACAACACCTAAATACTTAAAGTCTGTAACCACTTCTATCTTTTCAGTGCCTATAATGACCCCAGGCAGAGAGAGTATAGGGGACGGTTGCTTAGAAAAGTACAGGCAAACAGTTTTTTTTGCATTTAGTACAAGACATGATCTGTTGAGCCATGTTTGTATGTGTATGAGAGCTGTAGAGAGTACACATGCTGCTTCCTCAGGATCTTTAGCTTTGGTGAAAATGACTGTGTCATCTGCATAAAGCTGGACATCAACATGTGGACAGTGTTCAGGCAAATCATTAATATAAAGAGAAAATAAAATAGGCCCCAGTATGGACCCTTGGGGGACCCCTACTGGACAGCTCATAAAAGTGGACCTGGTGCCATCCACCACAGTGCATTGTTGTCGGTAAGCCAAATATGACCGGAACCAATTTATGGATTGAGCTGAAAAATTGAAATGGTTGAGTTTTTATAACAGTTTATTATGATTTACAGTATCAAAGGCTCTTTTTAAGTCTAGGAAAACGGCACCAACACAGCCATTTCTATCTAGATAGCATTTATTCTTTTCCATGAACATGGCCAGTGCAGCCTCAGTAGAATGATGTGGACGAAACCCAAACTGCATAGGGTGTAGAGGTGTTTGATTATTACTGAGATATTCAATCATTTGCTTGGAGACCCATTTTTCAATAATTTTTGAGATGACAGGTAAAATACTAATCGGTCTATAGTTATTCATGTCGGCTTTATCACCAGCTTTAAATATAGGGGTGACTGTGGCCAATTTCCATGCCTTAGGGACAGTGGAGTTTTTAATAGATAAATTAATCAGATGCACAAGTGGGAGAGCTAGAGCTTCCTTATGTAATTTCAAAAAGTTAGTGTCAAGTCCGTAAATATCCTTAGCTTTAGAATTATTCAGGGCGGTTATAATCTTGATAATCTCTTGTTCTGTAATTTCTTGAATTTGAAATTTATTTTCATTGATGTTGGTGTCATCAGACAACTGCTCAGGGTCCCCAGAGAGAGGGAATTGCTTGACCAGATCTTCTATTGATTTAATAAAAAAAGAAGTTTAGTTCTCGACACAGGACTTCAGGATCTCTCACTAGCTGATTACCGATTTCTAATTCTAGGCCTTTAGTTTCCTGTTTAGGATATTTCCCTGTCAATTTATTAATATTCTGCCATATTTGTTTCCCGTTTCCTCTGGCATTGTCAATAACCTGAATAAAAAAATTTGCCTTAGCTTTGCGTAGTTCGGATGTTACTTTATTCCTGGCTCTTGTGAAGTTAAGTCTGTCTATGTTGAGTCTAGATTTAATAGACTTTTTAAGCAGCTGATCCCTTTGTTTTATTAATTTTAAGCATTCAGGGTTGAGCCAAGGAAGACAGTTGGAATACCTCCTTCTAGGGCGCCCCCTCCTGGAGAAGGAAAGAACAACCTCATTCAATTTTAAGAGAAACAAGTCACTGCCAGTGTCTGTGTCTTCACAGTCCATGAGGTCATTCCAATCAGTATCTTTCAGAGCTTTATCCACATTTTCATGTTGGTTATTGGGGATGATCATATTATTGTTATGTTTCTTCTGTGAATAACATTTATCTGAGTGCTTGAGTTTTCTGGAAAAAAAGATTGCGTTATGGTCTGAAATGCCTGTTAATAAATTATACATATTTGTGATTCTTTCCGGTTTGTTGGTGAAAAGCAGGTCAATTGTAGACTGAGTGCGACATGTGATTCTTGTGGGTTGCTTTATTAACTGAGTGAGGTTGAAATAGTCAGTTATGAGTTTAAGTTTTTTTCTGTCTTGTTTGTTTTCCCAGTTGACATTGAAATCGCCAAAGAGGAGTATTTCTCTTTTATGATTACATGCCGCAAGGAGTGTTTTAAGTTGATCATAGAATTCCGGACCAGCAGTGGGTTTGCGATAGACACAGACAGCTGTCAGTGACATCTCTCTCGAGAGGTGAATATCTACCCCAATACATTCAAGTGTAATATCACTGGGAAACTTAATCTCACTGCATTTGAGCTTGTTCTTTACATACATGAGAACTCCCCCTCCCCTCCCCTGCCCCCTATCCTTTCTAAAAGTTATATATTCTGGTAATGACACCGCTGCTTCTGGTGAAGAGTTAGTGAGCCACGTTTCAGTTAAACCAATAAAATCAACATTAGAATTGCATAACAAATGTTCAATCAGTTCGCGTTTTGGAACCAAGCTGCGAACATTTAAATAGCCCCCAAATAGACCCCCACTTTTGAAGCCTGTGTCCCATACAGTCCTAGCCTGGTTCAGCGTCCTAAAGAGTTTAAATTGTTTACATTTTCTGAACACAGGGTTACGAGTCTTCCATGTCATTACGTGTGGAAGCTGTTCGTTTGTATGGGCTGTTGCGTCGAAGTCCGGCTAGTTGAGCAACCAGCCGGGCCGGGCCTGACAGGAACCTGCTCCTCCTCTGAACTGGCACAGATGGATGGTGGCAATGTAGGAACACAAACAGCGGGCGATCTCTCCCTCCTCAGCCGGCATTCCGCCACCCGCCCGCGCGAAGCCAATGCCGCTCCGACGGTACTGGAGGCGAGTGCCTCCATGCTATCGGTGGTAGCCAGGCGCTGCTCTCCTGCTGTAAAGTTGGTGCAAGGTCGTCGTGGCTGATGCCCTATCACTCGCTCCACCGATCCCCCGCACGAAGCCAAAGCCACTCCGACGGTGCTGGAAGTAAGCGTCTCTGTGGCATCGGTGGCTGCCAGGCGCAGCGCCGCACCCACGAAGCCGGCGCGAGGCTGCAGAAGCTGACGTCCGGCTACTGCATTAACTACTGCATTTGTTGTTGCAGGAAGCAAAAATAAAAAAATGCAAGTTTGAGCTGTCCTTATTTTAAGATGATGCAAGTGGAATCTCTTTTCTCATTCCAAGCTGTTGCAAACAACAGGATAATTCCACAGACTTAAATTTTCACATTTTAAAACATTGGTTGTTCTGTCTTGAGGTCTTTTGTCTTAGAAGAAAGTGGACACATGAATTGCTGATCATTCATTACAGCAAATCAGCTGACATTCCAACATGTGTTGTGAAGAATTTAAAACTCTCTAGAGAGTTATTCATTATTTAATGAATTCTGGACCACTCCCAAAGTGGAGGGTATTGGGAGGAACTGCGAATAGGAGATCGGGACGAATTTCAAAAAGTGATAATGGATCAATGGGAGAATCAATTCCACGTATATAATCAACAATTGTGCGAATACAGCGGCTGTATGAGCATACCGCCAAAACTCCACCAATTTCCATTCGATGGCTTAGCACTCTGCGCATGCATGATACCTTGGGAAATATTTAAGTAGGTCGTAAGATGTTTTTGCGTGACGGAAATGGAACAGGAATCAGTGGCGAGTGGCTACAGCCCCGGTGTCAGTCGTGAATAATGGGTCTTGGGGAGAAGCGTGGTTATGAATTATTCTGTATACGAGGGACTCTGTAGGATTGCGGATTTTGTGCTTCGGGTAAAGGCTGATTCATACTCGAACAGAGAAATTTGTTCTTGTTCTCGGGGCTGCGAGAACAAGAACAAAGTTCGTTTTGACCGGGACATATAGCCTACTTCACGAGAAGCTCAAGTGCCGAACTCCTTTGGGCTGTTTCAATAGACTTCACTAGTCCGACCGAGTCAGACCATCTGTTGAGCTAAAAGTCGGACCTTCGACAGACCATGTCCGTCAGGTGTTTCGATAAAACAAAATTAGGATGTCTGACGCGGACACTGTTCGTTCGAAATTGCGTGAGAATTCACACTTCAGCGATGCACTGTGTTGCTATTTGGCATTCAAATATTTGAAATAAGTCAACGTTAAATGAAAAAAAAAAACAATTCTGATTAGGTAGATCATTAACCACTACTCAGATATAAATTAACCGCGCTCATCGCTGTAGGATGTCACGTCACGTCCATTTTTAGTTGACTATTAACTGAATACAGTCTAGCTAATTCAAAGCAGTCTTTGCTCACTGTGCAGAAACTACGATTGGCAACATAACAAAGCTATTAATCACTCAAAAGACATTAAAACATTCATATCGTCACGATCGCTCATTTTACAGAATTGACTTAAGCAGACGGGCGATTACACTCCATCTGCAGTGGGTAGGTTAAGTCCTTCTAGATAAAAACAGAATACAATGATTTGCAAATCCTTTTAAACTTATATTCAATTGAATACACTGCAAAGATGTTTAATGTTCAAACTGAGAAACTTTTTTTTTTTTTTTTTGCAAATAATCATGAACTTAGAATTTAAAGACAGCAACACATTTCAAAAAAGTTGGCACAGGGGCCTTTTTACCACTGTGTTAATTCGCCTTTCCTTTTAATGACACTCAGTAAACGTTTAGGAACTGAGGAGACCAATTTTTGAAGCTTTTCAGGTAGAACTCTTTCCCGTTCTTGCTTGAAGTACAGCTTAAGTTGTTCAACAGTCCGGGAGACGTTGTCGTATTTTATGCTTCATAATGCGCCACACATTTTCAATGGGAGACAGCTCTGGACTAGAGGCAGGCTAGTCAAGTACCCGCACTCTTTTACTACAGAGCCATGCTGTTGTTTCACGTGTAGAATGTGGCTTGGCATTGTCTTGCAGAAATAAGCAGGGGCGTCCATGAAAAAGACATTGCTTGGATGGCAACATATGTTGCCCCAAAACCTGTATGTACCTTTCAGCATTAATGGTGCCTTCACATAAGGTTGCCCATGCCTAGGGCACTAATACACCCCATGCCATCACAGATGCTGGCTTTTGAATTTTGCGCCTATAACAGTCCGGATGGTTCTATTCCTCTTTGGTCCAGCGGACACGACGTCCACATTTTCCAAAAACAATTAGAAATGTGGACTCGTCAGACCACAGAACACTTTTCCACTTTGCATCAGTCCATCTTAGATGAGCTTGGGCCCAGCTAAGCCGGAGGCGTTTCTGGGTGCTGTTGATAAATGGCTTTCGCTTTGCATTGTAGAGTTTTAACTTGCACTTGCAGATGTTGTGATGAACTGTAGTTACTGATAGTGGTTTTCTGAAGTGTTCCTGAGCCCATGTGGTGATGTCCTTTACAAACTGATGTCGGTTTTTGATGCAGTACCGCCTGAGGGATCGAAGGTCACGGGCATTCAATGTTGGTTTTTGGCCTTGTCGCTTATGTGCAGTGATTTCTCCAGATTCTCTGAACCTTTTGACGATACTGCGGACCGTAGATGATGAAATCCCTAAATTTCTTGCAATAGCTCGTTGAGGAATGTTGTTTTTAAACTGTTCGACAATCAGCTCACGCATTTGTTCACTAAGTGGTGACCCTCGCCCCATCCTTGTTTGTGAATGACTGAGCATTTCAGGGAAGCTGCTTTTATACCCAATCATGGCACCCACCTGTTCCCAATTAGCCCGTTCACCTGTGGGATGTTCCAAATAAGTGTTTGATGAGCATTCCTCAACTCTCTCAGTCTTTTTTGCCACTTGTGCCAGCTTTTTTGAAACATGTTGCAGGCATCAAATTCCAAATGAGCTAATATTTGCAAAAAATTACAAAGTTTACCTGTTCGAACATTAAGTAACTTGTCTTTGCAGTGTATTCAATTGAATATAGGTTGAAAAGGATTTGCAAATCATTGTATTCTGTTTTTATTTACGATTTACACAATGTGCCAACTTCACTGGTTTTGTACAAATGGTGCAAATTGTGTGTTTTTTGTTTTTTTTACACTGCCTTTCCTCGGTGAGTTGCAACCTAATGGAATTTGCTGTCAGATGGAGTAATCCGAGGTGATACTAAATTTGATTCGCTATAGTTTAACGGTAGCACGACAGAAAACCATTTTCCGTGTGTATGAAAGACTGCACACTAGTTTTGTGGTATCACTGCACTGAAGTTTGTCATTAGGTTCTGAACAGAATTATAAGATTGGCAGCTAAAGCCCCTAGAATAGGGGTGGGAAATTCCAGTCCTGGAGGCCCGGTGTGTATGCAGGTCTTTATTTCTATCAACTACCCTGACTAATTGTGTTAATTGATTGCATACACAAATATTGATTTGTACAAAGATTAAATCAAAGAAAAAACTTTTATGTGGGAAATGAGAACAGTCTTTGTTGGCCATTCATGATAATTTAAAGAAATGCGCATGAAATGTCAGATTTCAGAAATATTTTGGCTTGTTGAGGATTATATTGCAATAGTCATAGTCATTAGTCATCAGCAGAACAAATGCCATGTTGAATAACCATAATCAATACTCAATCAATAACCATATTATGTAAGCAGCAGTAACACACACATACAAGCAGTTCACACACACGAGCAGTGCACACAGATACATGCACATAACACACACACATACAAGCAGTTCACACACACACACGAGCAGTGCACACAGATACATGCACATAACACACACACATACAAGCAGTTCACACACACACACGAGCAGTGCACACAGATACATGCACATAACACACAGACATACAAGTAGTTAACACACACATGAGCAGTGCACACAGACACATACACAACACACACACACATACAAGCAGTTCGCACACACGAGCAGTGCACACAGATACATTCACATAACACACACATATACAAGCAGTTCGCACACACATGAGCAGCGCACACAGACACATACACAACACACACACACACGCAGTTCGCACACACGAGCAGTGCACACAGATACATTCACATAACACACACATATACAAGCAGTTCGCACACACATGAGCAGCGCACACAGACACATACAACACACACACACATACAAGCAGTTCGCACACACGAGCAGTGCACACAGACACATACACAACACACACACATACAAGCAGTTCGCACACGAGCAGTGCACACAGACACATACACAACACACACACACACAAGCAGTTCGCACACATGAGCAGCGCACAGAGATACATACACAGGCATAAGCAGCACAAGAACACATACACACACACACACGCGCGCACACACACACACAAACAATTCAATTCCTACATGCATAAGCAGCTCACACACATATGCAGTGGGCTTCTGTAGCTTTGATAAGCAGGCTTCTGTTTAGTTGATTCAAAAGCATAATCAGGTGATGCATTTGATTTCTGTAGCTTTGATCAATTTTTTTTCAGTAAAATCATTAGTTCTGACTGAAATTTTTTTTTTAATCATTTATGTATCCACTTGTATCCTATTCCTTTGTCTGTGCTTTTCATCTCTTGACTGTAATTTTCCGCTCCTTTTTAGTGAGGTGCAGCTCATCTTTGCTTTAAATTCCTTAGCTAGCACTGTTTTGGTTAGCCTGTCCAATTGTAGAGTGAGAATGAGAATGCGGAAAGACCACATTTGGAAGATATTTCCTGTGATGAAGGTATAAAAACTGGGTGTGAAAAGTAAGAAATCAATTCTTCTTGCGCAAAAAGAACTCTGCTTTACATTTATCGATATGCCTCAATAAAGCCTCATTGTCTGAAGAATCTGTCTCTCTCCAATTGCTTGAGGATGGGGGAACCTCATGACATTAAAATGTTTGAATGGAAACCACAACAGGCTGATTTAGATGATCAGCTAATTAAAGGCCAGAAGTTTGTGTGATAACCAGGAACAGATACGGCCCTCGTTGCCCACCTCTGCCCTAGAACTTTCTGATGCGTAGTCATTTTCTGCAAAAAGATTGGAAGCTGAAGACCTTTAGAGAGCATCTTGAGAGCTTGTACCGTGAAATTGATTCTTAGTATGCCTGCTCATTTCTGACATCTTTTCCCGATCATGTTTTTCTATTAAAGTGCGCAATAAATGCTTTACAGCGCATACTCTGTTCCCTTCTACATCTTTTCATGATCACGAGTGCACAACAAATCAAGCCAACTCTGAGCGTTTGATTTCATGCGCTGATCATGCTTCCTTAGTGAAGTCCTGCAATATTCACGTCAGTGTAGGTGTCAATTTAATAATTTTGAGATTATTTATTTGGCAGGGGTAGGGCGGATGAGATATTCATGTCCATTTAAGTTACGATGAAAAATCCTTACGTAACAAGGGAATTTGGTGCTTCT
Source organism: Gymnothorax reevesii (assembly GCA_029721435.1). Lineage (NCBI taxonomy): Eukaryota > Metazoa > Chordata > Actinopteri > Anguilliformes > Muraenidae > Gymnothorax > Gymnothorax reevesii. The sequence goes on from CM056573.1 coordinate 112,378,034, forward strand.
GCAGCTCTGAGAAAGAAGATGACAATAAGTTTTTTTGAATTATTTTGACTCGTAATTTTAGAAAGCGAATCCTTGAATTTTTTTTTTACTAATATTTAAGGAATAATATGGTTGTTTGCAACTTTATTTGCCATTAGGAAATTAAAAAAAAAATTATAGGCCTACTTAATGATCAGAGTGAATACACGTGTTATTGAGGCTAATTTGCGCTGATGTAAATACAGGTGTGCCTTGAGATTTTGGCTTGCCCTTTGGTGTGCCTTTGGCACTAAAAATTTGACAACCACTGCGCTAAACAGTCAGAGTCTGTTAGCAGATCTATCTCCATCGCTGATTGGCGACGAGGATATATCACTGTTGGCAGAAAAACTTTCTTGGTGAAAACCTGATTAAAGCTGATGTCCAAGCATGCTTAACAGTGGGATATTGCATGTTGCTAAAGGCTGAATTCGGAACATCAACCTACTTGTCAAAAATTATTTTCTCGCAACGGTGGTTCAAAAATATCCAAAGTGGCATTTTTTGCATTTTGCGATAATTGTGAGTAGATATAATGATGCAGGCAAACTGTATGTATTGTGTATGAGTTTTGGAAATTTATGCTCCCTTTAATTGTGACCGTTCAGTATTATTCAACAGTGCGCTTATTCTGAGCTGCTGTAGAATGTGTGTTTGCTTGCGTGAGTGCACAAATGTGTAACTTATGTGTTAGAGAGATGTACAAAACTGATAGCTGGTCTTTTTTCTTTTTGGTGACGCAATTTCTGTATAATTTTATTGAATATTTGTAAGCCTCTCTATGATAACAAGTATTTTGTGCTATAATAGTCATGAATTGAAACTGCTGTTACAAGTGATTGTTGATGCATTATTGCATAGAAAGTAAGCAGGGCTGATGTTGCACAGATGGGACAGGTCAGTAGTGTAATTGTGATGGGACTTGGCGCAGTGATGATGTGGGGGGGGGGGGTCCTTAAAAAAGTGGTCGCCCTGGGGCCCATAGTTCTTTAATGCGGCCCTGATTTAGGGTATGCTAATTATGTGAAGGTGATGGAGCTGACTTCAAAGCACCAGAAGCATTTTAAACGGCCACTGAAGTTTGATAGCCATTTTTTTAAAGACTGCAGGTGGATGATACATGGTTTGACTTTAAAGGGTTGCCCCAAAACTAATCTTGGTTTATGCTGGAATACAGTCGGCGTGCTGTTTTCTCTCCGTGCAGGCTTTTGTTTGGTGTGCAAATGTGCCTCGGATGGACTTGCATCGGTGCCTGCCTGTTTGATATGACATTATAATTGAGCAGTATCATCTCCTGGGTTGCATTTTACATTGCTGCATCCCTAATTCAGGGCAATGTGGAGTCAAAGAGCACTTAAGGTGCACTTAAGTGCCAAAGAATCGTGATCTCAATTTTAAGCAAAATTTTCGTGATGCATTTTTTCCAGAATCGTGCAGCCCTAGTTGGGATCCACTACCATTAAATGAGGCCACTTCATCAGTTGAACCAGGTGCCATATGTAAAAGCCTGCCAGTTTTTCCCAAAAAGATGACCTTTTGGCAGAAATGGACATTTAAAATGAAATATGTGTTCTACCTGTTTCAAAATTACATTTTAGGTGTCCTAGGTTTCATACTGAAGAAACAACCACATTCCCTTGCAAACTGTATACACCAAACAGCCACAACATAAAAACCATTTGCTTAATACTGTGTTGGTCCCCCTCATGCTGCCAAAATAGCTTCATCAAACTGACACCCACTCAAATTCTCAGACCCAAGGTCTCTCAGCAGAAGATTTCCCAATGTATCACACTCCCTCCACCAGTTTCTTTCCACAGTGAAACCTGGTGCCATCTGTTCCCCATGTGAACAGTGCACACTTACCTGGCCACAGCACAATGTAAAAGGAAACTGGCTTCACTGGATTAGGCGACCTTCTGCAACTGCCCCAATTTGTAGTTCTGCCACTGACGTGCAAACTGGAGTTGCTTCTGACAACAGACTGTGGTTAGAACATGCACTCAGACTGGTATGCAGCCACAAAGTAAAACAGTTGTGTTAAAAAAAAATAGCAGACCAACCTCAATAACCTGATGCACAACTGTTATTAACAGTAGTGATATTTCTGCATTGCAAATAACAGGAAAAACGACAGATCAACTGTCGTGACATGCACACTACTTGTTCTGAGTAATTAACTGATTTGTTGAAAGGGGCATGTTCGAAGTTTAATAAAAGAATTCAGTCATTCTGTGAAGAAATGGGTGTCATTAATGGTCCTTTTATTGAGGAGGGGAAGCAAATGTCTCACACATTGCAATTCAGAAGGAAATATATTTTACAACAAAGTAAAATGGGCCTTTCCAAACATTGTTCCGAGGAACAATGTAATTTCATTAAAAAGTTGAAGAGGGAAGAATGTATAAAAGTGCAGCAAATAATGGTATGCTCCGCTAAAATAATCTCAAATGCTTTAAAAAAAAAACAAAAAACAAAAAACTGATACATGCAGAAGTAAACAAGCAAGTACTGCTAAAACAGATCAAAGAACAGTCAGAATGGCAAAGATTCAGCCAATAATCTCCATAAAAACCAAAAATGATACAAAATTACCTGTAAGCGCTGTTACAATCAGAAGAAATTTGATCGTTATCAGCAAGAAGGCCCTGGAAAGCACCATTGTTGTGTTATGGCCCCAATTTTTTATGACATATCGGACAGCAAGGGATGATTTTTTACAAAGATTTAAAACAAAGGCTGACTGACCAAGATTGAAAGTAACAAAAATTAGATAGTTACAGTCCCTTGGTACTTGAGATGGGGTTGCTTTGCTGCGATGTCCTGGGACAGGAAAATACTCCAACACAGGCAAAAATCCACATAAAAGAACTTCACAGGTTTTGAAAAGAGTGACAGGTCTGGTCAAATGTATCCTCCCACAATTTTTCCTTGCAATTTCTCCTACTACTGCCTCTCTCAATTTTTCTCCTTATATACTCTTTTCCAGCCCCCTCCCACCTTCCAGACTTTTTTCCAATTCTCTGGGACTTTCCCCTCAGAGGCATGCCCCGGACATGCCCAAAACCCTAGCTCCAAACTGGGCTTAACAAACAAAAGTCAATACTGCCATCTTGTGGCTTTTTTCCCCCCACATTACAGTTGAAAAATGTCAAGAGTAGAATTGATTAAAACACATTGATTGGCCCAAAGAGAAATGGCACAAAATTCTGCAGATTGATGAGAGTAAAATTGTTCTTGTCAGGTCTAGTAGTCATGGACAATATGTCAGACAACCACCAGGTACTGAACTCAAGACACAGTACACTTTGAAGACAGTGAAGCATGGTGGTGCAAAAATCAAGGTATGGGGATGTTTTTCATACAATGGTGCTGGGCCTATTTATCGTACACCAGGGATTATGTATCAATTTGAATACATCAAAATACTTGAAGAGATGGGTGTTTCAACAAGACACCAGCCCTAAACATATGAGTAAGTGAGCAAGATCTTGGTTCCAGACAAACAGGATTGAGTTAATGGAGCGGCCAGCTCAATACGCTGACCTCAAACCCATTAAAAACTTGTGCGGTGACATTAAATATGCATTTTCTGAAGCAAAACCGAAAAATTTACAGGAACTGTGAAATGTAGTTTGTTCACGCTGAGCTGAAATATCTGTCTCAAGGTGCAAGCGGTTGGTTGACTCGATGTAAGAGATGGGCAGCAGTTATCAAAAAACAATGGTTATGCAACTAAATATTAGTTCAGTAATTTCAAGTTAAATATTAAGTTTAATTTAGTATTTGAGTTTGAAGAGAAAACTGTAGACTCTGGTATTTTTTGAACAGATAAAATTCCTTTCGATGCCTGTAAAAGAGTAACACAGACTTGATCAAATTTGTTTACGCTTTGATTTGGCATTGAATGTGTACGGTTTCCACTACATTTGAAATATGGAACTGAAGGCTATTAAAAAATATCTGCACTTCATTCAGGTTTTTTTTAACGCTGTTTTTTTTTACACATCCGTATACATGTAATGCAGTTTCTATTGTAACACATTCCTCACACAGGTATCATTAAATTTTCTGTGATTTGTACCATGGTTGTCCTTCAGATTGGACCAGATGAGATAACCATCATTGTGTGTCCCAGTGAGCTTTGGGCACCAAACACCCTGTCACCAGTTCATGGCTTTTCCCTCATTAGACCACTTCCAGTAGGTACTCACCAGTGGCAACAGGCGAACTGGCGACAAGAGAAGCTCAAACCATCCCCTAAAAAATCATGAAGTCCTTATGTATGGAGGTATGGACTTCAATTCCACACCAGATTCTATTACATAAGCATTGATTGGATAATTGCTGACTACATCATAGGCTTCATCAGAGACTACATAAAGATGCCACTAAACTCACGCCAAATGCGATTCGAGGCTTTGTAATTTCTTTGTCTTTGGGAAGACTGTTGGTGTCAGGTCAGACAGGAGGACAGAGTAGTTTAGAAATGACTGATAGCCTCTGACACCTTGAGATATTCATAAACAGTAACTAGAATTTACAGAGAATTTTGACAAAAACAAAAGCATTTCCATCGAGCTGAAGTACTGAGGATCACAGGGTCACAGCAGCATGGCCGCAGAGGTTCAAGCTCACAGGAAGGTGACAACTGCTAAAATAAGCTCATGTTACAACCGCGCTATACAGAGGAGCACCTCCAAAAGCACAAGGTGTCGACCTCGAAGCAAATCGACCTTGAAGAGACTGGCCTTCAGCACTAGGTTCCAGTCCTGTAAGCTAAAAAAATAGGACCAATGTCCCCGTAGCTCCATGGCTGGCATTCAAACCCAGCCTGTGCAAAACCAATGTGAATCACAAGATGTCACACCATACTGACCAGCCACTGAAAGGCACAGTTGCTCCAAGTTCAGCCATAATGCACATAATATTTTCTATATAGGGAAATTTAAATTCTAAAAAAATAGTTAAAAAACTGAAAATTTCAGAAAACTGCATAGACTTTAGATACATGGTCCAAAGGAAGATCGATACAAAATATAACGAACAGCACTAAGGTCAAAGGTGAAATCCAGCAAAAAACCTGACCGTGCAAATCTATGGTTCATAGTGAGTTACCAGACCACATTTGGTGAAGCTGTGATCATTAGCTGCTGAGTACTGGCCTGGACAAAGTCACCTGGACAAGATTTCCAGGGTCAAGGTCACAGCGCTAAGGCCAAAGGTCAAATTCAGCAGAAAACCTGACATTGTACATCTGTGGGTCATAGCTACCACACAAAATTTGAGGCTGCGATCATTATTTGCAGAGTACTGGCCTGGACAAGATTTTCAGGGTCAAAGTGTCAGCGCTAATGTCAAAGGTGAAATCCAGCAAAAAAACCTGACGTTGCACATCTATGGGTCATAGTGAATTACCATACCAACTTTGGTGAAGCTGTGTTCATTAGTTACTGGCTCAGACTACGTCATGGACGGATGACAGACGACAGACATGCAGGTGACGACAATACCCCTCCGGCCTAAGTTGGCCAAGGGGTAAAAAGGAGTGATTTGCAGCGCCACCTATGGGCTGCGCCCTAAGTCAGCAGCCAAATTTTTCAAATTTTGGGAGAGTCCATACCTGATAGACTTGCACAAATGGAAATCAATATGGGTAACTTGGGGCACACAAAAATACAAATATTCAAATACCGAATTTTGGTGATTTTGCCATTTTGGCTTTGACCCCAATAATCCAGAACCCCCTTAAAATAGCAGACAATATTAAGGATTGAAAATGTGATTTTTCTTCGTTTCTAACGTCGATCAATAAAAAATTTCAGACAAATCCGAAACATGGACATGAATCACCCTCTAATAGAAATCTGCCCGACTTTTAAAAACTGGCTTTTAAGGATTCTCGATTTTTCTCCACCAATCAATCTTGACTAAAATGGCTAATCTCCTATCCGTATTATCATCATTAACTCGTCAATAATGAAGGAGATTGGCGACATTCCAGTAATAGCAAAGCTGTACAGCCTCAGGAACAAAGCTCTTCTTGATAATGTGTTGTGTTAGTACATTTGTAATACTTTTGGCCATTGTGCAGAGCTTACCTGGTTCTATACAGCCTACAGACCGTACGCATGTTTAGCACAAGCTTCGAAAAGTGGTCCACTGCAGCCAACGGCAAATTTTTGTGCTGCGAAAACATGCGTTTTTTTCGTGGCTTGTTTACCGTGGTATGTTCGTGTCATTTCATTGTTGTCAAAATTAATATCTTCCAATAATTGATATTTTGAATGACGTTTTTTTTCCCGAAAAAAAAAAAATAAAAATAAAAGAAAACAGCATATCCGTATAACATTACTGGGACGTCCCCAATATAAAAAAAATCCTATAATATACAGGCATTCTGTACAAGGTGACTTGTATGTATGCCACATCAGTAAGTTGTTAAACCCTCAGGCGCCCTGTGGAAATAGAATAAAAAATGACAAAGCGAATACTTAGACCAGCTACTTTTTATTCATATAGATGGTGGCTTTTACATATTTGAAAAAATGAAAAATAAACTTGAGCTTCCCATGTGCCTTCCACAACAGCTTTCTTCTCTTGACTCATTTGGTAATAAATCATTCACTAAAGAATCACATCATAAGGTATGATGTTTGCTCAGTTAAAAAACTGCGAATAACAGTCTCTACATTATAACACGGACAAGCTGGCATAACGACATGGAAGATGGGCTGTGGCGCAACACGCACACAAATTTTTTTTTATCCAAGTAAGACTGAATCAATAAGACAGTTCAGATTATGATGGCACAATCACAGTCTCCAAGGAAGAAGAGAAATTAATGCATCAAATTATCTGCAGCATACCAATATGATGAAACTTTCTCAATTCAAGATTTTTTTACAGCACCAATACTACATCACTTTAAAATAGAAATGATGGCTCTAGACTTTGGAATATTCCTTCTCTTGAATCCTTGTACTTCAGCCAATACTCGTTTTAAAATGTGGTTCTGCCACTCAAACTGTAAATGGGCATTAAGGAAAAATATCAAGCCCTATGACATGGGGGAGGGGGAAACCAAAAAAGCCCACAGCTGTGCTATATAAGGCTTAATTACTAGATATACCTTGTCCCCATGTCCATACACAATACTTTCCTGAACCAATTGGCTTCACACTTTTAAACTATGAAAACACAAAGATTCATGAAAAAAATTAATCTTCCAGCCTTGGAATTCTTTAATGCCTCTTGTCTTTTCTGTCTGACTTCCGATGCCTGTTGCTCCGGGATGGCCTTTTCCCTGAACGACTGCCTTCCGCGCCAGACGACCTCTTCCTGTCTGCCCTGGAGCTCTTGTCTTTGGAGCCTTTCCCGCCTCTGCCACTGCCACCCGTAGAAGATTTGCGGCCAGCTCCTCCCCGCTTCCTCTCCCTGTCCCTCTGCTTCTCCGAGGGCCGCCTCCCATGCTTCCTGTCCCTGGCGAGGCCCCCTCCACCCCTGGCCCTGCTTCGACTCCTGCTTTGGCTGCTTCCACTGCTGCTGCTGCTGCTACTGCTGCTAGAGCTGGTGCTACTACTACTCCTACTGCTGGAGCCACTGGAGCTAGAGCCACTGGATCCGCTGGAGCTGGAGCCACTGGAGCTTGACGACGAGCTGCTGGAACTGCTTCTACTCCGCCTCTTCTTCCCTTCCCTGCCCCTACCCCTGCGCTCGTCCAAGTGGCCGGCCGGCTCCTTGGCTTCGTCTTCTACTTGAGGCAGGACAGTTGACTCTGGCCTCTCCTCCAGCACCAGGGGCTGAGGAGAACGGTCAGCCAGCTGGGGAGCCTGGGTCAGGGGAATAGGCTCTACGGCTGGGGCTGCTTCCACTGCTGGTTCCGGTGCGGATGGCTCTGGAGCCAGAGATGGCTGCTCTTTCTCAGCAGCGCAAGCTTCATGCCCATTCTTTAGGCTCTCCGGTTCCACCATGGGTTCGTCTGCAAGAGGCTCTCCAACTCCCTCGACCTCCTCATCAATCTCCTTCTCATTACCTACCTCCTTCTCCACTGGTTCTTGACTCTCCCCTTTCAGTTCTTCATGATGCTCCTCCATCTGGATGCCCCCATCTCTACACTGACTGTCCTCTGCTCCCCTGTCCTCCATAACCTCACTCTGCTCTCCCACCTCCCGGCCCCTCACTGATCCACGGTCATCCTCCTCCTCTTCCACTAGCTGTTCTGCCCCTTTTATTTCCACAGACTGATTCTGCTCTTGCTCTGCAACCTCTCCTTGCCCCCCAACCCCCTGCTCTATACTCACCTCTGCATATCCCTCTTCTGCCTCTGCCATCTCTACATCAACCCATTTACCTGCAACCTCCACCTCCTGCCCGGATGGCTTACCCTCCGTTTGCTCTTCCTTCTTCTGTTCTTCATTCCGATTAACCTCTTGGTCTTTGTTCCTCAGAAACTGGCGCCTGGGACGCACCTCCATCTTGTTCAACTGCTCAGCAAACTCTGCACGTCTCCCCTCAAGCATGACTGCAAATGAGTGGAAAGTATGAATATCTGGGTTAATGAAGAGCACTTTCCCTAAGGCACTACCCTTCATGTCTTTCAAAAGATTACATCATTCTGGAAAGGTCAGGTTTCATGATCCGGGGCTGTCTAGATGCACCTTCAAAAAGTGATTTTGTTCAGAATTAAATCGCATTTGGCAGACAGTATTTCATGCTTACCATTCATTTTTTTCTGAGATTCCTCCAAGAGCTTATGAGTGGCTGAGCACATCCTACCAGGTATATAGAAAATTGAAGGCTTTGTTTTTGTACGGATGTACTTTATTATCTTAGCATTGTGCACATTCCACTCTTCTTGCTGAAAAAAAAAAAAAAAAAACAGTAATATTGTTAAGACAAGAGGGATTTGCCTCACAACAAATACTGCCCCGTCCCCACTCAAACCCACACTGAAAGCAGACCTTAGACAATACTTACCATGTGAGCAAGCTCAACTTTTTGTTCCAGAAGTTTCAACTCGGTCTGTTTGGCACGCCTTTCTTCAAAGAGCTCTCGTCTCTCGCTCTCAACTTTTTTGCGCTCTTGCTCAGCTTGGAATTCAAGTTTTTGTTCAATCTCTACACGTCTTTTTTGCTGCAAGGAAAATAATTTATTCTTGACACAGTAGCCATAACAGAGAAGAATGACATTAATTCAAGCAAGGTACCAATGCGGACAAAAACAACCTCCTTGTCGGAAGTAATTATAGTATTCTTCAGAACATAGTTCTCAGTCTAGCTTGTTGCTGTTCAAATGCATGGTCCTTGTACACTATCTTGAAAATTTCTGACAACTTTTATTGTTCTTTTAGTTTACTAAAGCTTTTAACAACAATGTCAGTTGTTGCATATTTATACGTTGCATACACAAAACATTTACTGGTAGCATTTACTGTCTCTCTCAGGTTTAGCATATGCCTTACATACTGCTGTGATGGCAGCAGGAGGTGTTTAAAAAAAAAGAAAGGAGATGCCCATCTATCCTACCCATTTTTCAAATCCGTATGATAGGAAACGCCCATAATTATATTTGGCCCAACCTTACCACACGCAAGGGTCAAGGCCCATGCCATATATGAAATGAATCGTTTGAAATTTGAGGACTAAAGAGCGCTCACAGGAGAATGTCTATGGACGCAACAGCGGACGCAGCATGATGATCACAAATCCATAGTATACCCAACTTTTCATCCAAGGATACAATAAGATTAGAATGGCCAAAAGCAGCATATTTGGGAGGACTGCAGACAACTCATGCAGTAGCACAACTCTGCATTACACATCTCCTTGAAGCGGTGGAGAACCGTATAAACTATTCAGTCTGGTTGCCAGTGCCTGTTTGAAAACTCTAGCTTGTGAGCACTCTAGGAGTCAAACACTGAAACAGGTAAATTTTCAGTATGAAATTGTGCTTTATTTGGCCAATTTGGCCAATGGCCAATTCTGCGGCCATTGCAACCAAAATCTATAGGTGTTGTGACGTAACCAAAACCTGGGTCATGCAAAAGTAAGTAATTGTCACCAACGTGACTGTGTCCCTCGCCGTATGGAAGATCTTTCAACAAAAAATTCTTATCCAACATACAGTGCTGTGAAAAAGTATCCAACAGGAGGCGCTTGAGCAATGAACAAGGCAACTATTATATTCCCTTCCCGGCAGTCCCTTCCCAATTTGCAACCCTGTAGCACTATAGCCAATAGTGTGCTACTCTGAAAAAGCTGCTGACCACTGCCGGCTGGTACAATCTGATGATCTGAAACATTTAAGTGTTACCAACCAGATTTAATAGACTGAAAGCCTCATGTTGTCATCATGTACATGCGCCACCCATTTTCTGACATCTCTCTTCGTCATGGCCCAATAAAACTCAGTAAGTAGTTTCGGTGCACCATGCTGACAGGCAAATTGTCACGGTGTTCCTTTTCCCCTTCCATTGTGAAAAATATTTGTTTTCATCAATTAATGGAAGTAACATTCTTTGACAACATCTTGTTTTCCTATCATTTTCAACTTGAAATCCGCGTTTGGAACACCACCTGTAACGCCAAATCTGTTAATTGGCAAATTGGGGTCAATCTTCATTTTTAGAAATCTCCACTCAGACATCAATAAAAAGCTCATATTCAAGAAAAAAATTTAAATTTTGAGTATTTTATTAGCAGGATACTGTTCATGAACTGCTTCGTCAAACGTACACCAGATTACTTTTGAGAAAATTGAAGCAAAGCCACTGCACCCACTTGGCCGAACATGGCCAAAAAAAGTTTTGGTCCGATTTGGCTCAAAATCTAACTTGGTGTAGACCTTATGACCATATATACACAAATGAAATATGAAAAGGATCAGTGAAAAACTGAAGATGCAAGAGCGCAGACAAGTCAAAAGTTTACACACGCATGGATGCACACAAGCACGCACGCACGACACGCCACCACTAAAGACCCCGAGCATAGCATAAGCCCCTAGGGCCTTTCGGCCAAGCGGGCTAAAAATTCAATGAATTTACACTTAAGCATCACTGTTCATACAACCTTGCGGTAGAAAAAGAGCAACGATCATTTCTGCGTTATCAAGGTTCACAAAGGAAAAATCTGTGTTACTCTGCAACCTTGAAAATTATCTCAAGGTCATCATAATCGACTCATGTCGTGCTATCCCCCCAGAACATGTTGGTGCTAAATAAGAGCAAAATCGGTCCACTGGCTGTTGAAATATTGCCCTGACACCAATGGGATGGACATACGGACGGAACTGAATACCATGTCCCCCGCTCGACACTTTGCAACCGCGGGAGACAAAAGAAGGAATCGGTTGAAATTTGTGGCCCATAGAGCTTCCACAAGGAAATCTCAACAGACACGTGGAGGCGGAGAGGACAACCTTGAACCTACAGTAGCCACCCGATTTCATCCAAGGTCTACAATAATATTTTCAAGATGATCTTAAAATCAGACATGTTTGCATTGGCAGATTATTCTTAAATACATTGTCTCTAAAAATGGGTTAAAGCACATTTGATTTCACTTACCTTTTCTGAGGCCACAGTGGACTCCTGTTTAAACTTCTGCAGGGTTCCCATTAACAGGCCAAACATACGTCGATTCCTGCAGGTGGCCACAATGGCAATAAAAATTAGCCATGGAACACTTTTGTTGGTCAATGGGCAAAGATCAACCAAGTCAAGCACTGACTACTTAACCGGTGACTCTTTATGTTCAGTACTGTGCAGAAATTAAAACTAACCAAAGCAACAAAAACAGTTGCACATGAGTGGATGTGTCCTCTACAAAGCAGTTCTGAAATTATATGCAAAATAATTTAAATAGTAGTCACAATAAGTTTGAGTTTAAACTTCTCTATCTATTTAGAAGTATTGAAGTTGCATTGATGATCATAATAAATTGCTCATTCCAACGAAAACAATTTGTTTTGTTATTAAAAAGTATTCAAGCACTTTATAACAAGCTAAGATTGTTTCTGTTGGAAATTGTCCTCACATGTAGTTACTGTCCTAATCCACATGTGGTTACTGTTTGAAAACCATAAACCAGTCACAACATGCCAGCCTCAGTGAGTATGTATGGAACTCGCCCCAAACTAAACTTGACCAAGAGACCTTTATAATTAATGACATTTCATTCAAATTCAATAATTCTTTCGAGAGTTATTGTCCAGAAACCAAACAGTCAAAATGCAGCACCTTAGTGAAGTAAATAAGTGTAGATCTACCCCAAAATCAAACATGACCGAGAGGATTTTGCAGTGTGCAATCTGAGAGTGTCATGTGCATTAGATCATTCTTTAAATAGTCATTGTTTGGAAACCATCACCCAATCACAAGGCCGAAGCACATTAAATAAGTGCAGATCCATCCCAAAATAAAACTTGCCCAAGAGACATTGGTTGTAATTGAGCCAATTAAATGCAATTCAAATCCAATCATTCTTTTCATAATTCCTGTCCGGAAAGCATACACCAATCATAAAGGCAGTAGCCACGTTAAATATGCACAGATCTGTCCTTAAATCAAATTTGCCAAAAAAACCTTGGGTGTTACTAACCTGCTTAATTCACATTTAAATACAATCATTTTTTCAAAAATCGTTGTCAGTACACCAAACTTATTCAGTAGAGAAATAAATGAAAAATAAAAATAAATGCCGGAGAACTTGAATGAAATCCACGTTGCCAAGTATATATACTATATAGACATTTGAGTCTTTACAGTTCTTTTACTGTGGATATAAGACTACAAATTCTACATAGAGTCTCTCGTGAGGGTCAAAATGGCTCCTGCAAAAATTGACGGGAACTACTTTTTCCAAAAAAGTGCTCCAGAGTGAAAACTAGAATCTGTGCTTGTGAAGCACTATGATGTTCCCCACCAGCAGTTGGTTTGAATCCCCTTTCTATTTATTGAGTTGAACATAATGAGGTAAAAATAGGTATCATACACATACATATTTGATGAGAGGCCATTAGGGTGGATATAAGAGAGATAATTTTATGCTATGGCATCAATATTTCATTGATGTAAATACGCTACTAAAAAATATGGGGAACAGGTTTAAACATTTACTGTTGACAGCAAATGACCTATTGATATCAGTACAAACTATAATATGAAGGAAAATGCATTTTCTAATGCCGAACATGAAGTTGGCCAAAAGTAGGTTTGCTTGTCCTTTTCAAGACATTTTAAAGAAATATTTCAAATTTTGAGAAGGATGAATTTCTAATCACCAATAACAAATAATAACCTTGAGTAGTGTTCATGTGACAGTTGTATTACTTGAGGATAAACCTATCTGTAGTATACATGGCCTAGATTTTCAAAGGTCTCTTAGCACTATATTAGTCATAAGCCAATGTTAATGTATGCAACTTACTGCGAAGAGAGCTTTAAAACTCTAAGACATGGACAAATCTTAAACTACTTTCATGAGCTATATCTCTGAAATATACATCATAGGATCAATACTATATCGATACTATATTGTAGTAAATAAGAAAAGTTACCTTCTCTCAATCTGCAATGTTCAAGTTGATACCATGGTAACAGAAAAAAAAATCTAAGAATGAGCAAAGTACCAAAGACACATAAACATTATAAGATGTAATTATTATACACTTAGTTCTGTAGAGATGTCATAGTATAAGGGTTGTGGCCCTGACAAGGTTCCTAGTCTTTTTTGAAGCAAGTTCAACTTGTTACCGTGGACAGAGAAAGAAATAATATTGAAGAATGACCCAAGTATCAAAAGGCACATCTACAGCATGGGTTCTAACACCATACCAAGGTTGGTATCAAAATCTCTGATTGCATCAGAGTTGTGGTCTGGACAAGGTCCCTACCATCAATTTGCACTAAGTTCAACATGTTACCATGGAAAATGGAAAAAATAAACATTTCAGAATGACCAAACTATCATGGTGTAGGCAAATCTACACCATGAGATCTAATGATATACCAAATTTGGATAAAAAATATTGAACGGTTTAAGAGTTATGGCCCGGACAAACCTCGGAAGGACGGACAGACGGAGGGTAAAACATAATGTTCTCCGCAACATTTGCGGGGAACATAATAAAACGACTTATCATCCTGGTTTTAACCCCTTCGTGCAGATGTGTCCGCCAGTGGACAAGGAGCTGCAAATTTATGCACACAGTTACAATACTCCATCACTAGATGGCTCACCAGGATCAGTTATTGAATAATCGCAAGCAAGTCGAGCTCAAACACGGTTTAGAATATGGACGGGTTCAGTCCCATCCCTGCTTTTCAGGAGTTACATGAATGCAAATCCTTAGCCAAGCCTGATGTGCAAACTGCTCAATATACTTGGCCATAGTATCTATCCAGCTGAAACCAATGTGTGACATCACAGTTGCTTCATCCTTTTTTTATAGTCTATGATTCTAAAGCCTTAAATTAGGCAACACACAAACAGCCAGATTTGGCTTCCGTGCAAAGCGGTTAATTGTTATTGTCCAGAGGCCAAGGTTCGGTCGATAGCATCCATCGATACATGACAACAAGAAAGTGACCCCAAAAGGCTGTATCCCACTAAGCTGAGATAGTTCGAGACCGTTAGCAGACTTGAAATTGGCAACTGACTTCAAGTACGCCAACAGAGTTGCAGTCTCACTGAATCAAATACAAAACCCAAAACCAGTGAAGTTGGCACGTTGTGTAAATCGTAAATAAAAACAGAATACAATGATTTGCAAATCTTTTTCAACCTATGTTCAATTGAATACACTGCAAAGACAAGTTACTTAATGTTCGAACAGGTAAACTTTGTAATTTTTTGCAAATATTAGCTCATTTGGAATTTGATGCCTGCAACATGTTTCAAAAAAGCTGGCACAAGTGGCAAAAAAGACTGAGAGAATTGAGGAATGCTCATCAAACACTTATTTGGAACATCCCACAGGTGAACGGGCTAATTGTGAACAGGTGGGTGCCATGATTGGGTATAAAAGCAGCTTCTCTGAAATGCTCAGTCATTCACAAACAAAGATGGGGTGAGGGTCACCACTTAGTGAACAAATGCGTGAGCTGATTGTCGAACAGTTTAAAAACGACATTCCTAAACAAGGTATTGCAAGAAATTTAGGGATTTCATCATCTACGGTCCGTAGTATCGTCAAAAGGTTCAGAGAATCTGGAGAAATCACTGCACGTAAGCGACAAGGCCAAAAACCAACATTGAATGCCCGTGACCTTCGATCCCTCAGGCGGTACTGCATCAAAAACAGACATCAGTGTGTAAAGGACATCACCACATGGGCTCAGGAACACTTCAGAAAACCACTGTCAGTAACTACAGTTCGTCGCCACAACTACAAGTGCAAGTTAAAACTCTACAATGCAAACCGAAAGCCATTTATCGACAGCACCCAGAAACGTCGCCGGCTTCACTGGGCCCATGCTCATTTAAGATGGACTGATGCAAAGTGGAAAAGTGTTCTGTGGTCTGACGAGTCCACATTTCTAATTGTTTTTGGAAACTGGACGTCGTGTCCTCCGGACCAAAGAGGAAAAGAACCATCCGGACTGTTATAGGCGCAAAGTTCAAAAGCCAGCATCTGTGATGGTATGGGGGTGTATTAGTGCCCAAGGCATGGGCAACTTACACATATGTGAAGGCACCATTAATGCTGAAAGGTACATACAGGTTTTGGAGCAACATATGTTGCCATTCAAGCAATGTCTTTTTCATGGACGCCCCTGCTTATTTCAGCAAGACAATGCCAAGCCACATTCTGCACGTGTTACAACAGCATGGCTCCGTAGTAAAAGAGTGTGGGTACTAGACTGGTCTGCCTGTAGTCCAGACCTGTCTCCCATTGAAAATGTGTGGAGCATTATGTAGCATAAAATACAACAACGGAGACCCCGGACCGTTGAACAACTTAAGCTGTATATCAAGCAAGAATGGGAAAGAGTTCCACTTGAAAAGCTTCAAAAATTGGTCTCCTCAGTTCCCAAACATTTACTGAGTGTCGTTAAAAGGATTAACGAGTTTATGATTATTTGCAAAAAAAAAAATTAAGTTTCTCAGTTTGAACATTAAACATCTTGTCTTTGCAGTGTATTCAATTGAATATAAGTTGAAAAGGATTTGCAAATAATTGTATTCTGTTTTTATCTACGATTTACATAACGTGCCAACTTCACTGGTTTTGGGTTTTGTACAACTGATTTGTCTTGGCATGTATTCGTGTCTGATATTGTCAAGATTGAATTACTAACCGTGCATGCACAGAATGGGCGGGAATTAAGCAAAAAGTCTTCAAAATGTCTTATAAACGTCCGATGACATTCTGCTGACTATTTTGCGATTGTTACATGAATTTTTGTCCCCTTATTCTCAAGACAATCTGAAGACATTCTGCAGACAATTTGGCGCACATTTCAAAACCTTGGTGACCAGTTGTCGCAAACAAATTTTTGAACATGTTCAAAATTCCCACGACAACATGACAACCTCCACCAACACACAAAAATTCTGCAGACATTCAGAATGGCAGTTGCAAATGTAGCCAAACAGACGCAACCCCAGTGGGAAACAGGCTGAAGTGACTTCTTGCTTTAAAGGCAACATTAAAAAAAAAAGAAATTTTCCGCTTTAAAGCTGTAGTATACGATTTGAAAGTTGGATCATTATTAATACCCTGATTTAGATGATAATTATGGGCCTATAGTACAATCTACACAATGTGAAAAAAAAAAATCCATTCACTAGTGGCTGCAGAGACGTTGACCAATGCAAGCCATCCGGCCAGATGGCTTACATTGGTCAACATCTCTCTCCTACGCTCATCCAATCCCCTCACTCTAGTTGACACTTCCGAGAGCTTGCTCTGACTCCCCGTGCTCCGCGTTCCGTCTCATCCCCGCCCCCTTGCGCGTTATAAACTTTCTGCAACAAGCAAGTAGCTGATGGCAGTAATGCACAAAGTGTTTGCAAACCGCCAATAAACATTAAAGAAGTAGTAGCAGCTGAGTAGCAGCTTAGCAATAGGGGCTAGAAGAATGGAAAAGAAAGACAGCGACAGCAGCAAGCAGTCCCAGCTTGCCCCACTGACAAAAGTTGGGAGAAAGCATAAGTCTGCAAAGGCAGAGACAAAGAGGAAATGTGAGCAACGCAGGACTCAAAGCTGAGTAAACATCGGGTCATCAATCGCTGGAGGAAGCTCCAGGAGGATTTGGGCTTGAAAACCGATGCTGATAACAGACTTTTTGTTGAACAGGTTACTTTTATTGTACGAGTTGTTACATAAATAACTTGTAAGTCTATGACAACGCTGGCTTAAGACTGTAAACACTGCAGGTTTTCTCTGTGTCGACAAACGGCATCGGAACGTTAGCCATTTATTTTTAGCATTGTAAACTAGCATTACTATCATCAATGTTGTGCCTGAACGCGTTCACTGAACTCATGAACTCGTCCGTATGCATGATTGTTTTCATTATGGTGTTTGTGAACGGCATGCTCTCTTACTGATGCAGAAACCCCAGCGAAAACACACCGCAAACATCCCGGTGATTGGAGGCAAATATTTTATATTTGATCAGATGTTCTTGCTGTTCATTTATGTGGAATAAGTATTGCACTGTAGAGCTGTTATGGTTTTATCATTAGCGAGACTTTCATGACTATCATGACAGCCTTCACTAAATATCATGGGCTTGTTATTGAGTTAGGCCAACTGTAATATCGAGGAAGAAACAATAGCTGTTGACATTGTAATTTATGTTAGGTTTAACATGCATTAACAGTGGGGCAAAAAAGTATTTAGTCAGGCACTGATTTTGCAAGTTCTCCTATTTAGAAAGATGAGAGAGGTCTGTAATTTTCATCAGAGATACACGTCAACTATGAGAGATAAAATGAGAAAAAAAAATCCAGGAAATCACAATGTAGGATTTTTAAAGAATTTATTTGTAAATGATGGTGGAAAATAAGTATTTGGTCACCCACAAACAAGCAAGATTTCTGGCTCTCACAGACCTGAAACTACTTCTTTAAGAAGCTCTTCTGTCCTCCACTCCTTACCTGTATTAATGACACCTGTTTGAACTCGTTATCTGTATAAAAGACACCTGTCCACAGCCTCAAAAAATCAGACTCCAAACTCAACCATGGCCAAGACCAAAGAGCTGTCGAAGGACACCAGGAAGAAAATTGTAGACCTGTACCAGGCTGGAAAGAGTGAATCTACAACAGGCAAGCAGCTTGGTGTGAATAAATCAACTGAGGGTGCAATTGTAAGAAAATGGAAGACATACAAGACCACAGATAATCTCCCTCGATCTGGGGTCCCACGCAAGGTCTCATCCCGTGGGGTCAAAATGATCATGAGAACAGTGAGCAAAAATCCCAGAACTACGCGGAGAGACCTGATGAATGACCTGCAGCGAGCTGGGACCAAAGTAACAAAGGCTACCATCAGTAACACACTACGCCGAGAGGGACTCAAATCCTGCAGCGCCAGGCGTGTCCCCCTGCTTCAGCCAGTACATGTCCTGGCCCGTCTGAAGTTTGCCAGAGAGCATATGGATGATCCAGAGGAGGATTGGGAGAATATCATGTGGTCAGATGAGACCAAAATTGAACTTTTTGGCAAAAACTCAACTCGTCGTGTTTGGAGGAAGAAGAATGCGGACTTGCATCCCAAGAACACCATACCTACTGTGAAGCATGGGGGTGGAAACATTATGCTTTGGGGCTGTTTTTCTGCAAAGGGGACAGGACGACTGATCCGTGTCAAGGGAAGAATGAACGGGGCCATGTATCGTGAGATTTTAAGCCAAAACCTCCTTCCATCAGTGAGAGCATTGAAGATGAAACGTGGGTGGGTCTTCCAGCATGACAATGATCCCAAACACACCGCTCGGGCAACGAAGGAGTGGCTCCGTAAAAAGCATTTCAAGGTCCTGGAGTGGCCTAGCCAGTCTCCAGACCTCAACCCCATAGAAAATTTGTGGAGGGAGTTGAAGGTCCGTGTTGCCCAGCGACAGCCCCAAAACATCACTGCTCTAGAGGGGATCTGCATGGAGCAATGGGCCAAAATACCAGCTACAGTGTGTGCAAACCTGACAAAGACTTACAGGAAACGTTTTACCTCTGTCATTGCCAACAAGGGTTATGCTACAAAGTATTGAGTTGAACTTTTGTTATTGGCAAAATACTTATTTTCCACCATTATTTACAAATAAATTCTTTAAAAATCCTACAACGTGATTTCATGAATTTTTTTTTTCATTTTGTCTCTCATAGTTGACGTGTATCTCTGATGAAAATTACAGATCTCTCTCATCTTTCTAAGTAAGAGAACTTGCAAAATCAGTGCCTGACTAAATACTTTTTTACCCCACTGTAAATGTTGCTATACCTGCGAATCCGACATGGCAAATCTTCATTCAAGGCTGGCTCGGTGTTTGTCTACTGCCAGTGTTCAGACAAATTTTGCTACTTATCAAAATATGCTACCTTGCGGTTCTGCGCTTGCGCAAACCTAGAATCTCGGGCTGTTACCTCGCTGATGCAATGAGAATCTTCAAAAATCATAAAAATAAATTGATTTTCAGTGCGCATTTCGACCTGTAATTGTACATATATTTGCATGTACATGGTGGGTTTTCCTGAAAATGCAGAAATTAGATGATAATGGCATATATCTTTGAACAAACTTATCCAAGTCATCATAAAATCTGCTTATGTTAAAATAAGTTAACAAATAACAAAGTTACAACCGTAAATTGATTCATATTGCAATATTAAGGCAAAAACAAAGACTTTACGATCGCTTTGCACTACGGTAGCATTTTTTGACAAGGGAGCAAAATGAGAGAGAACACCGGCCGGCTTGTTGGTCTGGTAGTCTCCAGGCGTACGGCCACACGTGATCGGTGGAAGGTATCAGGGAGCACAGAGGGGAGGGGTGTGTGTGTGCGGGCGGGATGCTTTTTTCAAATTTTTCTCAACATCTCAATCTTTCTCAACTGATTCTTAAATCGTAGACTACAGCTTTATAATAAGGCTCCACCTTTGTTTCCCCTTCTCATCCATGGTCTGATCCTGGATAAGGTCTCGACGTGTTCGTTCTCTGGAGGTAGCGACAACTGATGACTGCAACGCTGGCTATTGACAAAAGGGGAACAATTAAGAATTACTTAGCAAAAGGAGCACCAATGTTAGCCAGAACCTTAGCATTGTAGTAAAGGAGTAGGAGAAAATACCTTTTTGACATCGTCATCATCCTCAGCGTCACTGTCATTGCATGAATCTCTCCTGGCTCGCTGATCTCCGGCCAGCCTAAACATTACATTACTGTAAGAAGGGCCAAGTTCCTCAAAGACTCAAGAACCCAAAAAATGCCATTTTCTTTCCAGGTTTATCACAAAGAGAAGGATTTAAAAGAGGGCCAACAGTGCACATTACAAGTTTCAAAACTCATCATAAGATGAAATTTAGTAGTACAATTTCATGAGGACAACCATGCTTAACTGAAATAACAGTCCATTTGAATACCAAGCCAGATTTCTCACCTCAAGAGTGCCCCTTCAATATCTCTTTGTTTAGCCGGGGGTCCTCCTCCGCTGTCGGAGAGTCCACGCCTCCCCCCCAAAATAAATGGCCAGTTAATTAGCAGTTAATGCAGTCCCGAGAACACACAGTCCAAATGGCCCTTAACTAATGACAAAGTGGAAGCAGTTTTAATGTCTAGTTAAGAAACTATACTACTACTTACCTTAGTATATTAATTCCACGCCCCCTACCTCCACCAGGGCCTGTGATGGTTAGCCTCCTAGCAAGGCCTGGTCTGTGGGGAGAAGGAAATACAAAAAGGCTGAGGAAAAAACCACATATTAAAGAGTAATGACTTAATCTACTTATGGCTGGACACAAGTCGTCACCCTAAAGGTACGCATGCGCAAATACGCAATAAAAAGTATTTTAAGTTTGTTAAAAAAATACATTAAAAAAACACAATGGTCAAAAATATCACAAACTTCTACTACAACTTAGTTGCTCACTAGTTAACTGGGCGGATTCCAAAATTCATTTTTCGTTTTTTTTTTCGATGTACGATCAGCTGATAACTTAGAGTGGAGCCAAATGAGGATGACGCTTTCTCTAGCCGCATGATGTAGCTAGCTTTTTGAAATCGCATCTACACTTAGCTCAACATCAGCTCGCCAAACCATACGATCAGCTGAGTTAAAATAACATAAAAATACTAACCTAAGTTCGTTGGGATCCCGGCCAGTCAATTTACGAATATTTTCATCCACATTTTTCAAGCTTTCTTTTGCTTTCTCAAGCTGATCTTGCAGAATTCTTACAGCCACAGCCATCTTACAGCAAGTTCATCTTCTTCTTCTTCTTTGTATTGGAGAATTTCAAAAATGCTCAAATGCTGCATCACCTCCACCTACCGGACAGGAGGGATTCCCAGTAGATTGGTGGACAAAACAAAACACGTAAAAGAAATAAAACCTATATAATCTCCATTAACTCATTAACCACGTTTCCTTCAGGTACTTAATTAGTTGAATATAAATTCCCCGTGAGACCTCTCCAAGGAGGTTCTCTTTAGTGATGCTTAGTTTAGCATTTTAAATACTGACGCTAGTTCTCTCCTTTCCATTTCAAAAGCCTGACATTCCAGTAGCACATGCAGAACAGTTTCTGTGTGACCACTGTGAGAACACTGATCACTGTGTGATGATTTCCTCAACCTTTCAGTTCCTGCCCAACCTCCCTCCCAAACCCACTTGTTTTTGAATATTGTAAAGATGTCTTCCCGTGTCATTTAAATTCCAGTATTCTTGTGGTACTTTCTGCATTGGTCTCATTATGATTGATTTTCCCTCAGCTTTACTAAGTGCCATTTTCATGTTTACTACGCATAGTTTGAGTAATTGTTTGGCCAGTAAACCGACATCCTCATTTTCCTCTACTCCTATATGCCAGGAACCCAAATGAAACAAACTATCTGACCATTATTGTGCTAACAGAGGATCTAGTCTGCATCCTTTCCTAGATTTAATGCTAGTGAGTGCTGCCCAACGATCTGATGCATCTAGAGTGCTATTTTTGTTGTTAACAACAAATAACCATGGAAAAATAGCTGATGAGGGAACTATCAGACTATTCTGATTGTTTCTTAAACCTACATTTTCACTTTTACATTACATACCCATCAAAATCTTCTAAAAAGAGTTTCATTGTGCTCCCAGCAGTCCAGTAGGATGGCCTTTGTGTGATGTGGGTGACTGTGCCCCTGCAGATTAAGCCAGAATGCCAGCATGCATTTAACTCTTTTTATCCTTAATGGCATTTCCTCCCATTTCTACTTGCATGGCAGCTACAGAGATGTTTCAAATGCTTCACGGCATATTCTTAATCCGTGTGCCAGCTCAACATCCAACTTCTTACCATGGTTCTCTGCCACTGACATATAAGCTACACAATCAAAGTCTAACATAGCTCTCATAAGGGCCTTATATGCATTTAATAACCATGTCCTGGGAACTCCCCAGTCTTGTCAGGCATCTCAAGAGACTCTTAATATTTTTACATTTATCCTTTACCTTATAAATGTGCTGCCTCCAAGTCAATTTTTCATCAAATAATGCTCTGAGAAACCTGATCACATTGACCTGCTCAAATTTTTAGCCGCATAACTTCAAGGAGACTGCTTTATGCCATGTAAAAAAACAAATGTCTTGTCTCTTTGCAACCGTTAACATAAATGCTTACTTGTTTTCCCACTGCTCAACCCTTTCAATTACAGTCAGCATTTTCTTCTGTATATGGGTCCACCTCAGAATCTGAAATCTCAATTGTGACAATTTTTAAAAAAATTAATTTTAAAAAACATAATGTTTTTAGGTATTTATATATTCCTCTAGGGGTCTTCTTTCATGTTTAATAAGAAAAACATTGCATCTTGTTTTATATGACCAGCAATGTGGAAAACATTAATGACGTGTTAGCAGATCACTCGCGTAACATGGAAATGAAAATGGAATGAAAAAGTCTACTGAATAACAATTATATAACTTTTATTGTACATATTTTTGTTTCATTGGTAGCAGACATGAAAGTAAAATATATGCTTAACATTGTTATCATTATTCTCTTTAAATTTAATCATAAGTTCAGAGGTCCATCAATATTCATCTTTTTTCTCGGATTTATTTTTTTGTATGAGTGCAGATGGTCCAAGAGATATAATCTACTGCAAAAAAAGTTGTAGTCATAACGATATTGACATACAAAACCCAAAATCAGTGAAGTTGGCACGTTTGTAAATCGTAGATAAAAACAGAATACAATGATTTGCAAATCGTTTTCAACTTATATTCAATTGAATACACTGCAAAGACAAGATGTTTAATGTTCAAACTGAGAAACTTTATTTTTTTTTGCAAATAATCATTCACTTAGAATTTAAAGGCAGCAACACATTGCAAAAAAGTTGGCACAGGGGCCTTTTTACCACTGTGTTACATCGCCTTTCCTTTTAACGACACTCAGTAAACGTTTGGGAACTGAGGAGACCAATTTTTGAAGCTTTTCAGGAGGAAATCTTTCCCATTCTTGCTTGATGTACAGCTTAAGTTGTTCAACAGTCCGGGGTCTCCGTTGTCGTATTTTACGCTTCATAATGCGCCACTCATTTTCGATGGAAGACAGGTCTGGACTACAGACAGGCCAGTCTAGTACCCGCACTCTTTTACTACGGAGCCATGCTGTTGTAACACGTGCAGAATGTGGCTTGGCATTGTCTTGCTGAAATAAGCAGGGGCGTCCATGAAAAAGACGTTGCTTGGATGGCAACAAATGTTGCTCCAAAACCTGTATGTACCTTTCAGCATTATTGGTGCCTTCACATATGTGTAAGTTGCCCATGCCTTGGGCACTAATACACCCCCATACCATCGCAGATGCTGGCTTTTGAACTTTGAGCCTATAACAGTCCGGATGGTTCTTTTCCTCTTTGGTCCGGAGGACACGACGTCCACAGTTTCCAAAAACAATTTGAAATGTGGACTCGTCAGACCACAGAACATATTTCCACTTTGCATCAGTCCATCTTAGATGAGCTTGGGCCCAGCGAAGCCGGCGGCGTTTCTGGGTGCTGTTGATAAATGGCTTTCACTTTGCATTGTAGTTTTAACTTGCACTTGCAGATCTAGCGACAAACTGTAGTCACTGGAAGTGGTTTTCTGAAGTGTTCCTGAGCCCATGTGGTGATGTCCTTTACACACTGATGTTGGTTTTTGATGCAGTACTGCCTGAGGATTTGCAAATCATTGTATTATTTATTTTATTTGCTTCACGCCGCTTACTTTCCTTTGGAAATACGTGAAATGAAATTTTCTCTCCCTGTTTCATGTTGTGATTCGAACAACCAAGCACTATACACGATTTGGGCATGTTTTTCGATGAATTAATACTTCGTTCCCTTCACTTTAATTCAATTTCACGGGCCATGTGGGTTTTGTTTTCACCGAGTCATCCTGCACCTTTGGCGAACTTCAGGTAACTCGATTCACAAGTGGATGGAGACATGGCTTATGTCAAGCATAGATGCACAGCTAGGGCACTCTGACGTCCACACATAATTTTATAGCTTCATCAAGGGACATAATTGTCACTGCTGTAAGCACCAAGGCATCAGCACCTTAGGTGCTTTCATTTGCACACAGTGACTTCCCTATACCTACGTCAACTTGCTCAAAGACATCATTAATCATGATATTAAATAAGACTGGACTGCAAACACTGCCCAGTGGGGTTCCATTTTGTACTTGATGTATGCATGAGTATTTTGTATCTACCCTGACCTCTACAATCCTGCCAAATAGGAAGTCCATCACCCAGTTAAATAACCTGCTTCTCACATCTAACTGACATAATTTAAGAAGCAGTCCTTCCTTCCATAGCATACCATATGCTTCTTCTGCATCAAAAAAGACAAAACAAAAGGGCTAAAACGATTCCTTTATTTGTTTGGGCTTTTGAGGTTTTTGATTTTAAATATAATACAGATTCCATTGTATTTCTCCCTTTTAAAAACCTGTGATGAAAAGGAGACAAAGGTCTTAATTTTCCAGAAAATACAAATCTCTCAGCTACCATTCGCTCCATTGCTTTCCCTAATTGCGAAGTTAGTGTCATTGGTCTATAATTTGAGAGGTTTGATCAGTCTCTACCTGGTGTTAAAATTGGCAAAATGATTGATTGTGTCCATGCAGCTGGAAATTTTCCTGGGTCTCTAACTTTATTGAAAAGCTTTAATACTGCAAGATGAGCATTATCATCCAAATGAGCAAACATACAGAAGCAAATGGCCACTCTCCTTATCGCTTATCAGAGTCCCGCCCCCAGCTTCCAGAAAAAACAGTTTGGTTATGGTTAAAATATCATAAGGATTATAAATCACCGCAGAGTTAATGTCCATGTACGCTACGTTTTAACGTCAGAAAGATTTTCTTTATCCTTTGGTCAATCAAATGCAGTCCAAACCCCAATGATAGCAGACCCACTATCATGAATCCAGTTATATAGACATCCTCTACATCCTCGATGTCCAGGACTGTCAATTCGGACAGTCAGTCTGAGGCGTCCAGTGACAGAATACAAATTAACAAGATTGAACATGTTTATAGTTACTCAGATATGCAGATTTCAACAAATATTTGAAGACCTTCAGCTCTCAGCCATCCTTATATTATCATCAAGTACATTCCATGCCCTGACCCCAGCCACAGATAGGGAATGCTCCCTACGTGTCGTTCTGACCTTGCTTGATTGTAATAACATCCTACTTCTGGTGTGCTGCATGCAGTCACGTTGAAGAAATAGGTTTTGTACATTTTTGGGCAAGCAATTTTTATATCCCAAGTAGACAAGTTGCAAGGAGTTGAATTTTACTATATCCTGTAATTTAAGAAGCTTTGCCTTAATAAACAAATCATTTGTATGAGTT
The DNA here is from genome assembly GCA_029721435.1 of Gymnothorax reevesii. Taxonomy (NCBI): domain Eukaryota; kingdom Metazoa; phylum Chordata; class Actinopteri; order Anguilliformes; family Muraenidae; genus Gymnothorax; species Gymnothorax reevesii. The sequence goes on from CM056573.1 coordinate 112,404,113, forward strand.
CCATACGGAACGCAATAAATAATTCTAAGGGCCTTTTTTTGAAGTTTAAATAAAGGTTCTATTGTGTTTTTGTAAGTGTGACCCCATACTTCAGCGCAGTAATGTAGATGGGGTGCTATGAGGGATGAATAGATTATTTTAAGAGACTTGTGGTTTAATAATTTCTGCAGTTTCCAAAGAATACATACACTTTTAGCTCAGTAATTTCATATCTAATTGGTTTACGTCAACAGATGTCTTAGCTGTACAATTATTCAGAATTGATCTAATTTCGGATTCAGTAACAGGAGTTAATGTCAATGTGTCTTGTACTTCCTCATCCTTATCAAGATAGTCCCATCTTAGGTGTGAGGGTTCAATACCCTTTGCTAGTTCTGGCCAAACATTCACAAAGTAATTATTAAAATGTTCCACGACTAGATCCATGTTCTCTACCTGTTTACCATGAATATTAAAGAAGGCAGGGTACTCCCTCTTCGGAGCCCTCCCAGAAACATTCTTTACTATATTCCAAAGATTTCTGGTGTAATGTTTATTTCCTACTAAAAGCTTTTCATAATACTCTTTTTTATGCTTCCTCAACAAGCGTGTAATTTTATTTCTGTAAGACTTATACCTTACTTCCGCTTTCTCAGTCCTTTCTCTCAGAAACTGCTTGTACAAAGTATTTTTTTTTCTTACAGGTATTAGCCAGTGCTTTTGAAACCCAAAGTCTTCTCTCTTTGTTTTTCTTCAGATATTTGATTGTTTTGACTAAACAGTGGGTATCATACAGAGAATTTACGGTCCACAGGAAAGCCTCATACGCTCTATTTGGGTCGTTTTCTGCTTATATATTATCCCATTTTTGATTTAACAAATCTAATTTCAGTTCCTTTATCCTTTTTTCACTTTTAATTCTGATTTCTGTGTATTCCTGGATTTTCGATCTAGCCTGATCTTTTATATCTACCTTGCAATCACAAATAGCAAAGACTAGCAGATGATCAGTAATGTCATTTATCATGATGCCGCAAAATATATCAGAATCTAGTACATTAGTATAGATATTATCTATCAAAGTGGCACTATGCCTAGTAATCCTGCTTGGTTTTGTAATTAATGGTTGCATACCCATGGCATACATGGTGTTAATATAATCCTCTATAATAGAGCTGTTATTTGGATTTATCAAATCAACGTTAAAGTCCCCACACATAAAAACATTTTTATGGCTTGGATTAGTGAGTAGTTCACCCATACATTTGCTGAAAACATCAATTTGCGAATCCGGTGCCCTGTGCACACAACAAATAACAGTATTTTTACCTTTCAATCTGGGAATCTCAATTGTAAGGCATTCCATAACATTTTCCACAACATATGATTTACATTCTATTACCTGGAAGTTTATGGCCTCATCAATAAATAGGCCAACTCCCCCACCTGCTTTATTCAGTCTATTCTTACACACAAAGTTATATCCCTCCATGTAGAAGTCCTTGCCCTTTTCCTCTTTAATCCAAGTTTCTGATAAGGCGATGATGTTAAACGGGTTAGCAAATGACCGAAGGTATTCCTTTATTTGATCGAAGTTGGAATATCGACTCCTACTATTAAAGTGGATAATGGACAAACTCCCATCCATTTTAATGCTTTTGTTGAATTTGTCCACAGAAAAGTATTTGCATATGTTAGACTCTTTGTAGAAAAAATGGTTATCCGGATCGATTTCTTCATTTGGGTCTATTTCTGAAGAATGGTGACTTCCTGTCAAAAATCCATTTCCCGAAAGATTTATTTCTGTAGGTTGATGTCTACTCATCAATGTCTGTCAAGCACCTCAGTGGTCGTACTTCTCCAAATCCCGCATCATCTTGATCAGCACCAGTCTGGTGGTTTCCGGTGAAGATCCATTTAGTTTGATAAAAATTCTACAGTTTGTAGAATTTTGTAGTTTGTAGTATTGGTATATTGGTGTGATACGCCGACGCCAATAGATTTCCATGACCTTGGCATTATTCTCAAGGTCATTATGACTATTTGACCACTTACAAATTCCTTGTCAACATGATATCTCTAGAACGGTTTGACCGATTCCATTCATCTTTGGTGTCAAGGTGTATTAGGGGCGGGGAGCATAGTATTCAGCTCCATCCGTCTGCCCGGCCGTCATGTCCCGTTTCTTGTGACTGCGATATCTCAAGAATGGTTTGGCCGATTCCATTCATCTTCGGTAACAAGGTGTATTAGGGGAGTGCTCTCAGCCCACTCGATTTACGTGACCTTGCCATTACTCTCAAGGTCATTGCGACCAATTCACCACTTACAAATACCTTGTCAACATAATATCTCAAGAACGGTTTGACCGATTCCATTCATCTTTGGTGTCAAAGTGTATAAGGGGCCTGGGAATTAGTATTCAGCTCCAATCGTGTGTCCGTCCCATCCAGTTTGTTGTAAATCCGATATCTCTAGAACGGTTTGACCGATTCTATTCATCTTTGGGGTCAAGGTGTTTTAGGGCCGGGGGACATAGTATTCAGCTCCATCAGTCCATCCATTAGGCCGTCCATACGTCATGTGCTGTTTGTTGCAAACGCAAAATCTCGAGAATGCTTGCCTTTGACCAATTTTATTCATCTTTGGCTTTGATGTGTAATTTTATGATACACCGACCCCAGTCTATTTCCGTCACTTGGCGGGGGACATGGCTACGTTTAGTGGCAACACTTGTTAAGCTGTTGAAACTTTCAACTAGGCTACTAATGGTCCGTCCTGGCTTGAACCCCGGAATTGCCGCTTGCGCTATATTTTCTGTTTGACATTCTCCTGATGCAGAGGTGTTGTGTCCGATTTGGTGGCACATTGAATAAACGCAAAGCACTGATATACATAAAAGGCATCAAGTAGTCATATTCAGGCTTCATGAAACATTTCAGTTTGAAATTGAAGGCAAAACACGTTGCAAATGCGCAAATTGCAGGAGATGGCAGAGTATAAGAATTTATCACTTTACGATGCGTCATCTCATCTAATACCTTTCCTGAGAACAAAATGCTTCATCAGCATCCGTAAAGTTATTTTCTGCCCAATTTTCGTAAAATAGGGGCAGCATAATGACTTTCTCAAGGGGAATAAGAGGAACAGAATTTGACACAATATCGCTACGAACAGGATCACAGACAAAGAAACGCATTTCATAAATGCAGCAGCTTCGGTGAACAAACTCAAGCTTGTTTGAAAGGTAAGGCAATGCACAGTAGCTATATTTATCAAGCTGCCTAAAACAACACACGTTTCAAAAACACAATTTGAGGACCTGTTTCAATGATGGCAAGTGAAGCCAGTTTCCTAGCGATAATGCAGAAGCAAGTTGGCTTTTGCAGAGACGATTCTCACTGACCAATCATTGGGCTGCAATGTTGCATGTCACATTTTATTATCCACTAGTACCTGGTTGGCCATTTTTTGGAACCCCAGGAAAGCAGGTATCAGATAAAGTACCTACTAGTACCTGGTACCTTTTCCTAATGGAAAAGCAAAAAAGGGGAGTAGAGTAGAGCAGAGCCGGTACCATGTGGTGGAAAGAATCACTTCATGAGTTGCCCTTGTGTGAAAATAAGAACTAAAATTGTTTCACACTAGTAAGCGACTTACCAACCACATCTTTTCCTTTACTTTCCCCCAATATCTCACAAATACTCCATCTCCTAACAGTCCCTCTAATCCTTTCAAACATCCTCTCTCTGTCTTGATCATATACACTGAACAAAAATATAAACGCACCACTTGAAATATTGGCACCATTTCAAGTATGTCGTTATGAAATACCAAATATATTAGTTTTCATTTGCAAAAGGAATGTATCCATTGATTGATGTCTAAAATTTGAGTTCAGCTCAGACATTGAGTATTTTTTTCACCGGTGTAATGATTGGTATGAGTAAACGAGTGCAGTGTACCCAGACACTGCTCAGACAGAATGAGCAGTACTCAGACAAACCTTGGGCCGGGGACAATAAAAGGCCACACCAAAATGTTGGATTTTGTCAGACGCAGCCATGCCTCAGATGTCTCAAATTATGCGGGAGCGTGCCATTGGCATGCTGAATGCTGGAATGTCCATCAGAGGAGTCGCTGCACAACTGAATGTTCACTACAGTACCATAGTTCGTCTACGACAGCGTTTCCGACAGACTGGAAGCCCTGTGAACAGGCCTCATCGGCGTCGTCCACGTGTGACCACCCCTGCTCAGGATCGTCACATCCGGCTGGTGCACTTGTGTGAACGTTTCAGACCAGCGACACGCACCGCCAATGAGACAGTCGGTCTGAACAATTGATGAATCTCAGCTCAAACAGTTCGCAACCGCCTCCGAGAAGCAGAATTGCATGCTCGACGCCCTCACCGTGGGCTGGACCTCACAGACGTACCCCGCCGGAATCGTCTCGCATGGGCTAACGCACACTTCCGGTGGCCCTTGGCATGATGGAGAAATGTGCTGTTCACAGATGAATCAAGATTCAACTTGTATCACGCGGATGGGAGACGTCGTGTGTGGCGCCGTGTTGGTGAACGGTTTGCTGACAAATGTCGCCCGGAGAGTCGCCCATGGCGGAGGCGGTGTCACACAGACAGAGAACTCCATTGCATTTCATTGATGGCAACTTGAAGGCCCAAAGGTACCGTGATGAGATCCTCGCACCAACTGTAGTATCGTTTGTCCAACAGCATAATGTCACGTTCCAGCATGATAATGCCCGTCCTCATGTCGCTAGGGTCTGCACCCAGTTCCTCACAGCTCAGAATGTTGAGGTGCTGGACTGGCCCGCATATTCGCCCGATATGTCGCCCATAGAACACGTTTGGGATGCTCTGGATCGGCGTATCCGGGACTGTGTTCCAGTCCCAGATAATGTCCGGCAACTCCGGATAGCGCTCCAGGTGGAGTGGAACAACATTCCACAGGCCACCATAGACACTCTGGTAAACTCCATGCATGGGAGATGTGTCGCGTTGAGAGATGCGCGTGGCGGACTTACGCGATACTAAACTGTGAAATTTATGGTATCCACCCCTGCCCTGTTGAAACTGTTGCCGAACTTTTGATTGTGAGTGTATCAAGGTGTAACGGACATCAATATGATCAGTATAGATGTCTTTATCATGTCGTAAAATTTGCTGAGGTTCACATTATCCCATATGTAATAAAATTCACAAAACATCTGGTGGTGCGTTTATATTTTTGTTCAGTGTAATTCACACAACAGTACACGTTATAATGTTTCATCAGCTACACACGGATTACATAACCCTGTTGCAAGCCTGCCAGTCAATGATCCATTCAACCCTGTACGCGTATGCCCAAAGGGAAAACATTAAGCCTGCTCTTTGGACCACTCCCATTCCTCTTCACAACGCTCATCTTTCCCGCACCTTATATTCATGTGAATCCTTTTCCTACAAACCGTGGCCATGTTCCCAAATTCCTGACACCAATAACACCACAGTGGAACCATCTCATATGCCCTCACTCCATAGCAAACATCATCTAGATACAAAGTCAAAGAAAGAATTACTGGAGCACACGCTTACTTTGGCAATTTATTATGGTGCAGGTGACTTATGTTTCAACAGAAAGTCTTCAGAGTCTGACTCTGATTACTTTCATATTCGGTATGGACATGAGTTATCCATCCATTATGACACCTATCAATTTTGGTTGCCATGGCGACAGATTGGCCGAATAATGCGCAAATTAGCAGCAAAACAGAGATTTCCTTGTGGACGCAGTACAGGCTGCCATTATTTCACCGATTATCTTCATATTTGGTATGGACATGCGTTATACTTCACTTATGAGACCTATCAATTTTGGCTGCCATGGCAACAGTATTGGCCGAATAATGTGCCCAAAAATGCAAGAAGTGGGCTTTCGGGGGCTACACCCATGCGGTTGCCGCCGACCGGACAGTCTCGCTAGTTTTGGGATTCATTCAAGAAGTAGATCCATATGTACATATACAACGTATTATGCACATGAAAAATAGCAAATATTAAAATTTTACATTTCAGAAAAAAAAACAGTTTGATCTCACCCAAAAAAACAAAGCATTATACACCGTCAAGCTAAAAAAAAAAGTCTCACAATTTCATTGCCCACTTTGATTACAGCACACATTCACCATGGCATCATTTCAATAGGCTTATGCAATGTCACAACATTTATTTCTGTCCAGAGTTGCATTAATTTTTTCGCCAAGATCGTGTATTGATGATGGAAGAGTTGGACTGCTGTGTGAAGCCTTTTCCAGCACATTCCAAAGATTCTCAAGGGGGTTAAGATCTGGATTCTGCGTTGGCCAATCTATGTGTGAAAATGATGTCTCAAGCTCCCTGAACTTCTCTTTCACAATTTGAGCTCAATGAATCCTGGCATTGTCATCTCGAAATATTCAGACACTCAGCAGACCTCATTTGTTGGGCACATATCGTTGCTCAACCTGGACCTGACCAACTGAACCAAATCCAGATCGTAACACTTTCCCCGCAGACTTTCAGTAGGCATGATGGGTGCATCACTTTATCCACTTTTCTTTTTACTGATGTACCATCACTCTGGAATGGAGTAAATCCAGACTCATCAGATCACAACCTTTTTCCATTACGGAGTCCAATCTCTTTGTTCCTCAGCAAACTGAAGCCTTCGATTCCCCAGTGGCTCCACGGACAATCTGTTTTCTTAAGGCTACAGAGCTGGCTAATCCCAATCCCTTGAATTTTCCTAGCATTTCGCGTGTGGAAATTCTATTACTATTACTTTTAAACATTGCCGTGAGTTTTGCTGTTGATTTTTCACAATAAAATTTTTCCAAACATTTAAGTGGTCGGCGATCACAGTCATTCAACATTTTTTCCCCCAACTAGATTTTTCGAAGATGATGGTTCAGCACTATCCCTCCAGGTTTCAATGTGTTGAACAGTTCGTTACCCAATTTTAGTAGTTTCAAAAATCTCCTTAGTCGTTTTCTTTGCTTGATGAAGGCCAATAATTTGACCCTTTGGAAACAGAGTAACATCTTTTCCATGACCACAGGATATGTCTTCCAACATGTTTGTTTCAGAAATGAGAAGCTAATCACTGCATCATTTAAGGTAACAAAACTCAATGCCAGCTGAAGCAAGTTAATCACTGCAGTAATTATAATGGAAGTCACTAACCCATTTTATAAAAATAAATTCACATCCATTGTCACTACCAGTGTTTGGACTGTTTATTGGAATCCTGAAAACAATAATACAAATAAGATTTCCCAGCCCAGACACCAATCCATTAGGTGAATTTGTCATTTGGAGATAAAGCAATCAGCGCACACCAAAAGGGATGCACCTTGCCATTGGGCAATAACACTACATTTAAAAAAATATATTTTCATTTTTGATGACTGGTACATAATCACACACGCCAAGGGATCAGTTCTCATCTGCCAAATCATTCTGTTCAAAATATCTGTAAAAACAAAAATGCAAAGTTACATAGACATTGAGGCAAACATACAGTGGGGGGTCAAATAATCAGAAAAACTTCCATTAATATCAGCTTTGTGGAGCTCACAAAATACATTTTTTGTTGAGAGTGACAAGTTTAGACATTCATCGATTTAATTCTGCAGTGATTTTTAGGGCTGTAGTTTCTTGGTTTTTGGCATATGGTTTCATCTAATGACACTGAACCAAGGAAGAACACGATTCAAATTAGCATTCAAATTACTAAAAATTACCTGCGCGCATGCTTTTGTTATTGTGGTAAAGATAATTGAAAACTAAAGGGTTAGCCCACCCAAAATATGATTTGTGCTCATTTCTATTAATTTCTTGAGTAAATTAAGTCCTCCAGACAGTTTTGCAAACTGTTTCTTCTATCTAGTTATTGTAGATTGCTAGGTGTCAGCACATTTCATGCAAGCAGATAAGACTATAGTAGCAATGTCGTCATGTTTGCCTTTAAATACATGATACTGGCATTCTACGCAAATGAAGCACATAACAAACCATATTTACACAAATAAAGTTGGTCATTTACCTGGTAGATATTTATAATGTCCTATAAAGCAAATTCTGAAAATACTGGACCCTATCTTGATTTTACTTGCCATCGCCGCCAGATTTGCATTCCCGTGAATGGTCTGCTCAGCCTGCAGCTCTTGCAAGTATGATCAAGACAGCTTCCAGTACCCCTTTTTCATGCTTCAAAAATTTCTTCCACCCCCTTCATTTTTCAATACCTTAGTTGGGAAAAATTAAGTCATGTGACATTTGGATCTTACCTGGCAACCAGGCAAATCATCAAGTTCATGGCAGATAATGTCTCATCTTTACTTTCCTGAAACATTTAAGGTCATTAGAAACTTGTCCAGAAAACTGTTCAGTTCTACATTCTTCACAGGAATATTGTACAATGTAGCAAGAACATCAGGTACTACCACTTTCACCACACCCTTACACACTTTACTGATGCAGCCAATAACAATAAACTACAAAATCACCTCTCCTATCTAAGGGGAAGAAAAGATACATTTAGACAAACTGTTGCTTTGGTCAGCATGATTCATCATAATCTCAAACCAAGACTTTTTATTGAGACGACTCCATGAATTAACAAAGTTTGCTTTTTTGTTGTGTGTAACGTTATTTGGCACAGCTGACATTTTGAATATCGCGTCCCCATAGAAATAAACAACATGCTCAGCTCTGAAGTAAACTTAGTCAGAGCTATGCAGATCTTTTTCATGGCTGTGCTCTCTTAATATATGACTCTGTGGTATTTTAAGATTTCAGTACACAATTTGAGTGGATGCTGCGATTGAGGTTTCTTGACTTTACAAAGGATAAGCTGAAAATAAAGAAAACATTTACAAAAAAAAAAACCTGATTATAAAAAAAACATACCAGGGTGGCTCGTACTTCAGAGCATCGTCTTGCCAACTGACGAATGAGGGAATGGGCTTCTGGAAGCAGAGGCTTCTCAAGACAAGCCAACAATGCATATAGCCATTGTCCCTGGAAGAGGAGGACAAATCGCTAAACAGAACAACATTCAACAAAAGAGGTACAGTGATTTACAGGCTAACAGTTTGCCCGGAATTGTAGAGCTCTCTTCCAATCAACTCACCAGCTGTGGGACAAACTGGTTGTCCTCAAACCACTTTATCAAGTATTCCAGCACCATGGAAACTGAGGTCTATCAGAAAGAGAGACATTGTATGACCATTGATGCTCTATAACCTCTTCAGACGATAAAGTAAAAGTTAAAGATCCCCAATCAATTCACCAGGGTTGCATCTGAATTCTCTTCAATAGGCACGCTTTTTCCCCTCTCTCTCTACTTTTCCTTGACCTCAACACGAAACGTTGCACAAGTAAAAGAAAAGTTGAGCAGAGATTTTAAAGGTACCTTGGAACAAGTTTGAGAAAAATCAGATGCACGTTTCCTCAAGGCGTCATGAGATTGAAGGCAAAGATAACCTTTGAAATTTATTGAAAAACAGCGGAATGTGAATGACGTATTCAGTTTCTACAGATGCACAAGACTGTGGTCCAAATTTGATCTATCCTTTCTTACTAGGTTTGTCCTATGTTTCCTTTTTTTTTTTTTAAATAATTTGGCATCTCCAATCCCACCCAAATCTGGAAAGCCCAATTGGTGAACTATGTACAAAGCTTGCACGTATGCGACCCCTTGCTGCCAACTCAGGATAGTGAGGACAGTTCACGGCTCTCCTCCGAAGCACGTGCCTGTCAGCCACTGACTCTTATACACTCATTAGTTGAATCCTCGTAAGTTCAGAACGAGGGCAGAGGATACCCGGACATGAACAAACCCAGAGTCTTCCTGACGAGCCCCCGTCTGGCCAGCAGGAGGCGCTGGAGCAACGAACAAGGCTATATTGCGTATCCCTAAATCCTGCAGTCCCTTCCCAATTTGAAACCCTGTAGCGCGATAGCCAATTGTGCGCTACTCGGAAAAAGCTGCCGACCCCTGCCAGTGGGTACGCCGGGGCTCGAACCCGCGATGTGATAGTTACCTCTGCACTGCAACGCAGTGCCTTAACCGAGTGAGCTATCCGGCAGCTCGTCCTATGTTTCCTTGCTGGAAAGAAGCAATGAAGGAGTAAATTGCATGCTTTCCATCGCGAAATTAATGATTCAGATGCTCCTTTTCAAGGCTACCGGCCGAATCATTTCTGACTCGTGTCCATTAGCGAGAAGGTTCCTTGCTCTTCAGAGAATTTAGATGCAGCCTTGCTGCAAAGCCAATTATCCATTACAAGCCACGTAAAAATCTACTTCTTTGCGAGATAACATGGTGAAGTGACTGTCCAGAGGCAAGAAGGACTAATCAACTTCAGCAAACCAGTTAAGGTCAAATGTACAGGTTTTAACCTCAACAAAATTTTGATGCAGGGTGGTGCAAACTGAATATTAACCATTAAATTTCACTCCGATACTTTCTGGTAAAGAAGTTATTGAGCATGTTTTGCATATTTTGGACAACTCCAAAAGTTCAACCTTTTTCCCAGACCCAACTGGAAATTATCGCTGCCTGTCATCACACGCATCAAACTGACACTTGATGACAACATACTGAACAGGGTGTCTTGCTCTCAGTTTTGTGTCACACTTCGATGACACAAAAAGCAATGAGTTTTATGGGCATCATTAAAAAAACAAAAAAAGAAAACTACATTTCTCAGAATTCCATCCCCCATATTCGGTTCCTTGTCTTCAAAATTTCTCTTGAACGCAATCACGCTTTAGGCTACTGCTTTTAGAACAGTCAGGCTTGTTAACAAAAATCTGTGATGTTTCATGAGAATTTCACGAATGGTTATGCAAACTTAAAATAAATTGTCTAGTTGTTTTTCTGATAACTCATTCAGTTAACTTTGAGTGCATAGGCTTTCAGTGGCACAGGCAGAACTGAAAATTGGCAGTGCCCAGAACATCCCTGCACAACAATCATTAGTCCTAGCTTGTTCTCCATCATTTTCTTTCATTAACAAGTTTTCCAATTATAATAATAATCCGTTGGCAACTGAAGTCACGACTTCTCTCTCCATGCGATCTACTGGCAACTACATCATTGGCTAAATGCAGAACAGAAAAGAAATTCACTGAAAAATAAGCCAATGCTTTATGAGAGACAAACTGCTCTGAAACTTCCGCGCTACTTTTTCTGCACATCAGGCTGTTCAACATCCGCTTCACGACCGTTTAAATTGTTCAAATGAAATAAAAGACCATTTGAAACATCTTTATGCAATTTCATAGCTTCCAGCCACAGAGAAAAAAAAAAAAGCATGAGAAGTCTGGAGTCATAATTGGTTCCATGTTACCGTGACATACGTGAAACTGAAAAACTTCCCTGCACAAGGGCTTCAATAAGCCCCTTCGTTATTACCCGCTGGAGCTATGTGACCTCACTGTGTCAAAGGTCATTTGTTCATGGAGCCAACCCAAGCTGTATTGAACAGTGTTGGATACCAGATTGAAAGGACAGGTTTCTCTATATGTTGCTCAATTAGTACCTTCTCAATCAATCCATTTTACGCAGAAAAAAAGGCCTACAGAGGTGCGAAAATTCTCTTATATGTATATGGGAGCGTAAACAAAAGTTCAATCACGAGACATAGGATTCCCAAGCAATTGCACTTACCCAGTCGGGGGATGGCTTTGCCCCCGCCTGCTACCCAGGCAGATCAGCGCTCCACCTTGCTTGAGGGTCCTTGAGGATGGAGTCATCGCCAAATACTGGATTTATTTCATTTCATGTCATTGTATTGTTAATAAATCACCTTTTCTTAACTCCGAAGTCCTCGTGATTGAAATATATATAGATACACAACTCCAATTTCCGAAATACACTCAACAAAAATATAAACGCAACACTTCTGTTTTTGCTCCCATTTGTCATGAGATGGACTCAAAGATCTAAAATTCATTCCAGATACACAATATTACCATTTCTCTCAAACATTGTTCACAAATCTGTCTAAATGTGTGTTAGTGAGCACTTTTGCTTTGCTGAGACAATCCATCCCACCTCACAGGTGTGCCACATCAAGATGCTCATCAGACACCATGATTAGTGCACAGGTGTACCTTCTACTGCCCACAATAAAAGGCCACTCTGAAATGTGCAGTTTTGTCTCACAGCAAAATGCCACAGATGGCGCAAGCATTGAGGGAGCGTGCAATTGGCATGCTGACAGTAAGAATGTCAACCAGATCTGTTGCTCGGGCATTGAATGTTCATTTCTCCACCATAAGCAGTCTCGAAAGGCGTTTCAGAGAATATGGCAGTACATCCAACCAGCCTCACAACCGCAGACCACCTGTAACCACAGCAGCCCAGGACCTCCATATCCAGCAGGTTCACCTCCAAGATCGTCTGAGACCAGCTACTCAGACAGCTGCTGAAACAATTGGTTTGCATAACCAAAGAATTTCTGCGCAAACTGTCAGAAACCGTCTCAGAGAAGCTCAACTGGATGCTCGTCGTCCTCATCGGGGTCTTAACCTGACTCCAGATCGTCGCCGTAACAGACTTGAGTGGGCAAATGCTCACATTCGATGGCGTCTGGCACGTTGGAGAGGTGTTCTCTTCACGGATGAATCTCGGTTTACATTGTTTACATTGTTACACAGGGCACATGGCAGACAGCGTGTGTGGCGTTGTGTGGGTGAGCGCTTTGCTGATGTCAATGTTGTGGATCGAGTGGCCCATGGCGGTGGTGGGGTTATGGTATGGGCAGGCATTTGTTATGGACGAAGAATATAGGTGCATTTTATTGATGGCATTTTGAATGCACAGAGATACCGCAATGAGATCCTGAGGCCCATTGTTGTGCCATACATCCATGAACATCACCTCATGTTTCAGCTAGATAATGCAGGGCCCCATGTTGCAAGGATCTGTACACAATTCTTGGAAGCTGAAAATGTACCAGTTCTTGCATGGCCAGCATACTCACCGGACACGTCACCCATTGAGCATGTTTGGGATGTGCTTGACCGGCGTATACGACAGCGCGTACCAGTTCCCACTAATATCCAGCAACTTCGCACAGCCATTGAAGAGGAGTGGACCAACATTCCACAGGCCACAATTGACAATCTGATAAACTTTATGCGAAGAGGATGTGTTGCCCTGCATGAGGCAAATGGTGGTCACACCAGATACTGACTGGTTCTGAGTCCCCAGACCCCCAATAAAGCAAAAACTGCACATTTCAGGGTGGCCTTTTATTGCGGACAGTCTAAGGTACACCTGTGCACTAATCATGGTGTCTGATGAGCATCTTGATGTGGCACACCTGTTGAGGTGGGATGGATTGTCTCAGCAAAGCAAAAGTGCTCACCATCACACATTTAGACAGATTTGTGAACAATGTTTGAGAGAAATGGTAATATTGTGTATCTGGAATGAATTCTAGATCTTTGAGTCCATCTCATGACAAATGGGAGCAAAAACAAAAGTGTTGCGTTTATATTTTTGTTGAGTGTAGTTAGGACAAAGTGTAGATTGTGACTAAAATCAAAACACAATGGCCCTCATTTATCAAACTTGCGTAGGATCTGGTGTAGATTCTGGTGTTAATATCAGTGTTCGCCAGGTGTCACGTCTGATTTACTCACAGTGTGCATGTTGCCGATTTCAGCGTAAAACTGGTGTGGCTTTGATAAATCTGGCGGCTGAAACCATCGTAATTTACATGTCACACCCCAATAAATTTGTGCTCCGGGAGGCATAGTCCTACAACATGGACTCTCGAAAGACAGCAAAGAAGAAAGAACTTCACTGAAGAGGAAATATGAATGATCACGTCCGAGGTGGAGAAAAAAAGAATCATTTTATTTGGAAGCCTAAAGAGAGCCCAGAAAGGTGCAGTTTGGAAAACTATTGCTGCTGCAGTAAACACTGTTGAGGTGGAAAACCGGAGGGCAGTAGAAGTTTGATTTATTTCATTAATAGATCGAAGTGACTATTCACACTTATTAAAGTGCGTCCAAGCAGAAAAATTAATCGAAATTCCCTTTAGACGCACTTGTAAGTGTGACCAAAAAAAAAAATTCAGCATTCGAATAGAATTTATAGAGCCATGATATTTCATGTTATATAGCCTACATAACTGACAATACAAACGCTTTACATGTAGGTTAAAAAAGTGGTCCGATTTTAAGATCGCCACCTAAGAACGGTTTGCAGTCACTGATCTATGTAGAATTCTATATAGATCAGTGGTTGCGGAGCTCAAGTGCAGCAGGGCACGCACCAGTGGCAGCCAACCAGACTTGAACCTCCAGCTGTCACCGTTCGAGGAGCGGGGCTCCCCCTCCATCGTGGGAATACAAGGCGGTGGGGAGACTGATGAGTCCCCACGACCTCGATCGGAGCTGCATGAGCATGAGTGTTAAAATACTGTCTGCAGAGATCACTCTTCATCGTACTTTTATAAGTAGACTATTACTCCATGACATTTTATTGGGTGCCACACAAAACAAGCAGCCACTTGTCACTTTCCCGGGGGAGATCTTTTCTGTGCTGAAAGTTCCGCTCTCATTTGATGAAATGAGTGTAAATATGCACGCGCTAGTAATAAATTTGATTTTCTAAAATAATTACGCACAAACTTATTTTCCAGTCAGCCTTTAATTAACTTGCGTTTCGTTTGTTGTTCAGCGTAAGCTATATCTGACTGGATAAGCATCTGACATACCACACTGCATATCTGCCAAGCCACGCATTGCGCTTAATCAAATTGATTGTTGCTGTCAGCCGTCTGGCCTGACAAGCAGGTTATTCATTCATTCATTCATTTATTAATTTAGCCCATTTAGCTTATTGATTAATTTTATTAATAAGAGGAACAACAGCATGACGTCCGCATCGCTGCATGATTTATTGCACATTTTGTCAGCTGCACTTGTTCCTGCATGTTGTTCCCTGGTTTTAAATTTGCGTACACCTGGTCAGACTTGGCGTGAGATTTTAGCAGACCATTCGCTCACGTTCAGATTGATAAATACCGATCCTTGCGGGAGATTTGGCGTGCATCCATTTTTTTGGTGTACGCACGTTTGATAAATGAGGGCCATTGACTTTCATATGACACCAGCCATTATTTTATTCATAATTAAACAGAGATAACATGGCAAATGTTGAAAGTGAGACATTTTACAATTTTAACCAAATGAGCTCATCTATAATTTGATGGTTGCTACATGTCTCAAAAAAGTTGGGACAGGGGACTGTTTACCATGGTGCAGAATCCCCTCTTCTTTTTAACACAGAGTGGAGGCGACTGGGCATTGAGGAGACAAGTTTCTCGAGTTTAGCCATTGGAATTTGATCCCACTCTTGTTTAATACAGGCTTCCGGCTGCTGGAGAGTTTTTGATGGACTTTTCTTTCAATTATGTGCCAAATGTTCTCAATTGTTGAAAGATCAGGACTGCAGGCAGGCCAGTTCAGCATGCGGACTAGCGAGCTAGGTAGCTAGCGTTCCCATTATCACAAGCAATACAGACAACTGTGGCTTGAATATGAAGCTAGGTAGCCTAGCTAGTCAATGTTGCTGCCAGGAGCAATGATGCCATTCAGAACACTACACTACTCTCGCTAATTTTTCGCATCAGAATATTTTGACCTGGATGAAAATGTGTATTTTGTACATTCGCGTTGAGCCATCGTGCTGCATCTCCCGTGTAATTTGTGTCGCCCGGCGCAAACTAACGCCATTTTGTGTGTAATCACATCTTTGCATTGCCTTTGAATGCTATTTGGTCAAGCAAAAAATTTGTTTTGCGTTCGTTGGAAACACAGCATTAGACTGCTGACGACAGCGTAAGAATGTGATCTGCTTCTAAAAAGCGTGAGAGTCACACCGTGTGTGAGAGTTCACAGGTATGCAATTTTGAATAACGCCAAATTACGTCTCCAAATGAATGACTGTCGTCTTACCTAAATGGGGAGAACTAGCAACACCTGACTGTGGAGTGTTCTAGGAGTGAATCCATTGTTAATTGTCCCCCATCGCCCCGGCGGGACGGGGGACATAGAAATGCTGTTCGTCCGTCCGTCCGGGAACAGTGTACTCGCAATAACTTTGGACAGCTTTGATGGAGGATCACCAAATTCACACCACATATGCCTCTCGTGAAGGCCTTGCTCAAGTTCAATGATGAGTGACCTTGATCTACTTTTCAAGGTCACTGAGCAAAAAGATGTGAGGAACACTGTACTCGCAATAACTTTTGACAGCTTTGATGGAGGATCACCAAATTCATATGACATTCTTATTGGTTTGTTTGGTAGATCTCAGCCATGGGCACAAAACTATGCCTTGGCGATGCGTCCATCATCCACAAGTCATGAAAATTGTAATCTCTCTCATGACCCATGGTTATATTTAGTTCATATCACAATGATCCATCCCTCATCCATCTCTCTGTTCAACCAATGCCCAATGAGCTACAGTGTCATTGTACTTCACATTATTAGTGGTACAGTGCACCACATTATTTTCAGCCATCAAAACAGTTTTTGCCACATGTTTCTGGTCACTTGTGCGATGGGGGACAGAAGGCCTTCAGGCCAACAGGCCATTTTTAAAAAATTAATTGAGAACAAGTTAGGACTAATTATTATTTTAAAGGGATGATCTGTGCCCCTCCAAATTTTCATTTCTCGCTATGCCTATGGTTAGATGGATGACCTGAGATTGACAGTCTCTTTAGAGGAGCTGGCTTGGCAAACATTTGACGAGAATGGCATCAGGAATGCAGCAAAACCCAAAATCAGGCCAAGATTGGAAAAGCGTGCAAATTTGTTATTTCTTTAATCGTTTTCTTTGATCCAAATAAAAGTCGGTGAAATAACTTCTTTGGCAGCTCGATAGGACGTGTGCTTTCACCTGGAAGCATAATCTTTAAAAAGTCAGGAATCTGTCCATTTGACCATTAATCAGTTCCTTCATTATTCTCCGGGGTCCTTCCACCTTGTATTGCTGCAAAGAACAGACCTTGAAATGGCTTAATATGACTAATTGGCTGTGCACCTTTAGACATGATAGGAGACCACAAAGGAGTTGAAACATACAGGTGGTGCATTTGCTCCATTTGATGATGCATAAAAATACTCACCTGATTCAATCTACTGACAATGCTCAAAAACGGAGGAAATCCAACCTAATGAGATTAAAAGTATATGTGTGAAAGCAGTAATTATTTACGGTTGCTCTTAAACCCTTTGCTTTCTTGCCCAATATCCATTCCTGCACAAATGCGAAAAAATTGTTACCTTCACATAGTCAAGACCTGGGTTGTCACCTTGTTTAGGTGTTGAACTGTGATAAACATTTTCACCCAAACAGAACTTCTTCCATCCATCTTCATCATCTGACTTTGGCTGGCAAAGGAAAGAAAAGGTTTCAGCTCAGGTTTGACTTTTGTGCCCTGTCCTCACAAGAAATACTAGGAACTCATCATTACTACAATCTTCGCACTGACCATTATCACATTGTCATCCAGAGGTTGAGCTTTCCAGTGTTGTCTGTGTTTGTTCACACTCTGTAAGTAAAATATTGCAATTAGTTTTAGCAGAAAGAACCCACAAGATTGGTGGCAGACATGGCAAAAATAAGTAAATAAGTGTGTAAGTAGATTTATTACACTTCATCAGGTTTAAACCAATGGGCGCTGCTAGTGTTTTTGCTGTTTATTAGCTACATTAGAACATTTACATAAACTAAAGAATGCTGCCTTTCAAATGAGGCCTTATACATTTATTTTGGTCATAGTTCGTCTGTTATAAACTTTCCAAATTGGAACACCAAAGAAAAACAAAATTTAAAAATGGTAGGCCTTCAAGAGTAAAAACATGAATTGATATCCCCCAAAGTTCTAAGTATGATTGCAAAATATCAAGAACCATAAAAGCAAGTACTTGTCTGATTTCAGAAAAGTTGCCGACTTGCCGCTGCTGCCATCTTAAGCTAGGAGAAAATCCCACAGGAGCAGCTTGGCATCCTGAAAGCTGAAAAGATACAGTGATTATTTCACATAAATTGACTCAGTCCTATGCCAGCCTTCCAGTTGGATACCTTACAGCCAGACTGAACCAATCCAGATGGAAGACATTTTGAGATATCGGCCAATTGAGGCCAAACCTCAAGATCTGAATGACCAAGTTTGAAAGAGGTCATGTAAAATCACAAACCACACTTCGATGCAGCTCAATAATCTGTATCAAAACCTTATACTTGTTTTGAAAAGAAAAAATAGTTGTTTGAAATGGTTGGTTTGTTATAGCTCATGCTACATAATATATTGTAATGCAAAAATGCTAAAGAAACCCATCCCCATGCCATGACGATTTAGAAAATAACGACACTTTCTTAAAAAAAAAAAAAAATCTAATGGCAACTAATAGTTTCACACATACTGAACTGATATTGACAGCTGTTGTCTGCAAGAGAAAATAAACTGCTCCATATATTACCAAAGGGTCATTCTGAGTCAACTCAACCAGAGCCCCCCACATCAAAATTTTGATTTTGATACAACTTTGCACATTTCAAGAGATATGCATTGGCAATACTGAGGTCAAATATTTCAGCTCAGTTAATGCTAGTTTCTGAAATTTAGCCTATTTTAGGGAAGGGGGGTCAATTTTAACAAAATCAGCTTAGTTTTGGAGGGAGTTTGAGAGCCTCAGATATGGATTTAGGGCTGACAGACCCACAAGTTTTATTTTGTCATCAGAAAAGTTGCTGAACTCTTGGCTTAAGCTACTTTTCTTTACTCAGTGTGTTTAGTTTATCTGTACTGTGGCCTGGAAAAAGCAAAAAACACCAATTATACAAATTTTGTTTGAAATTTAATGTAATTATTATTCTGTAACTAATTAAGATAGAGCCCTGACACTTGGTATGCAAACTGTTGGTCAACTTTCTGAAGACCACAAAAAATATCAATGTCACAATGGTTGTTTTAAATGTTTTAATAATCTTGGAAGTTGGCTTCTGAATGAAAAGTGTGTATTTTAGGTCATTTTGATGGGTATACATCTCAAAAGGGACACAAGTTATCAGTGTCATATTTTTAGTGCTTGAAGGCATGTGTCTTGGGTCAAACATATTAGAAAACTGGAGATGTAAAACTCTCTTTAGACTGTACAGCATGGTAATCACATTAGGTGTCTAACTGAATTTTCTGAGCACCTTAGCCATGATGTAACTGAAAAGATGAATTTGACACGTACACTTCTTCACCTATGCCAATTTGGTGTATGTTTTCGCTGGCGTTGGTCGGTTGGTTTGTTTGTTTGTTTGTCTGTTTGTTAGCAGGATATCTCAAAAACGGCCATAAAGATTTTAACCAAACTTTGCAGGATGTTAGAGTAGCACAAGAGGAAAACGTAATTACATT
This sequence comes from Gymnothorax reevesii, assembly GCA_029721435.1. Taxonomy (NCBI): domain Eukaryota; kingdom Metazoa; phylum Chordata; class Actinopteri; order Anguilliformes; family Muraenidae; genus Gymnothorax; species Gymnothorax reevesii. The sequence goes on from CM056573.1 coordinate 112,423,586, forward strand.
TTGGCATATCTAGGTCAAAGCACAGCTGAGATATAAGCCAAAGTTCAATTACAGCTATGGTGGCAGAGATTTCAAGTCTTTCCAATGGGCCAGTTTTCCAATTGGCGTACTTTTGGGTTTTGCTGCTACCTGGCGGTGGAATGTAACAATAACCAACATCAGCCAACGAAAATAACTAATGCATAGTTAGTTGCCTTAGCGTGGCGGAGGTGCTGCGCTCTCTGAGTGCTCTTGTTTCGTAATGAAATAGGTACATAGGTGTTGTTGAGACATGTTGGTCACATCACAAATATGTTGACATATAAAAGAAACATCACAATAACGACTGAATGATTGAGAACAGGTCGTGATCAATCATTTATTTTAAGGGATTGTTATGAGCCTCCCCAGTTGCCAGTTCACGAGCTGCCACTGCCATCTCTATATAGCGCCCTTCATAATTATTGACACCCGTGGTTAAGATGTGTTCTTTAACTTCTAATAAATTCAGTTTTTTTTCTAAATAATATAGAACCACAATGAAAAAAAGAGGAAAATCCAACCTTTAATTCAAGTGGATTTATTCAGAGGGAAAAAAATCCCACATTAAGAAATAATTATTTTACATCAAATCACGCGTGCCACAATTACTAGCACCTCTCATTTTAATACTGCGTACAACCCCCTTTTGCCAACAAAACAGCACCTAATCTGTTCCTATAATGTTTCACAAGATGGGAGAATACAGAAAGAGGGATCTCGACCATTCCTCTTTGCACAATCTCTCTAAATCATCCAGCGATCTGGGTCCTCTCCTCTGCACTCTCCTCTTCAGCTCACTCCACAAGTTTTCAATGGGGTTGAGGTCTGGGGACTGAGATGGCCATGGGAGAAGCTTGATTCTTTGTCTGGTGAACCATTTCTGTGTAGATTTGGCCACATATTTAGGGTCATTATCTTGCTGAAAGACCCAGTGAAGACCCATCTTCAGCTTTCGGGCAGAGGCCAACAGATTTTGATTTAAAATGTCTTGGTATTTCAAAGCATTCATGATGCAGTGCACCCTAACAAGGTTCCCAGGGCCTCTGGAAGAGAAACGGGCCCACAGCATCACCGATCCTCCCCCATACTTCACAGTGGGCATGAGGTACTTTTCTGCATACTCATCTTTTGTGTTCTGCCAGACCCACTTAGAGCTTTTTGGCAACACTCACTCTATCTTGGTCTCATCTGACCAAAGCACACGGTCCCAGTAACGCTTGGCAAACTCCAGACGTTTACGTTTATGATTGTGAGTGAGAAAATGTTTTTTCCGTGCATGCCTCCCGAACAGCTTGTTGGCATGTAGATAGTGCCTGATGGTTGTTTTGGAGACTTTGTGAGCCCAAGATGCTACCATTTGTTGCAATTCTTTAACAGTGAGTTATGGAGAACTTTTTATTTCTCTTACTATCCTCCTCACTGTGCGTGGTGGCAAAATAACCTTGTGTCCTCGTCCAGGCTTGTTTACCACTGTTCTAGTTGTTTTAAACTTCTTAATGATTCCTCTGACAGTAGATATGGGCAGGTGCAGGCAAGTGGCTATTTTCTTGTAGCCACTGCCTGACTTGTGAAGGTCGACACACATCTGCCTTACTTGAATAGTGTGTTCCTTTGTCTTTCCCATGTTGAAGAGTGGATAAGAGAAATGGCCTCTGTGTCATGTCATATTTATACCCCAGGGAAACAGGAAGTGATGAATTACTAATTAAATGTTCCTAGATACTCTGATCAACTTTGTAAACTACTGTAGAAATCACAGAAATATTTCAATTACATTTATTTCCTAGGAATTGTTAGGGGTACCAATAATTGTGGAACAGGTGATTTTATGAAAAATAACCATGTCTGTGTCAGGGATTTTTTTTCCTCTTAAATTCACTTGAGTTGAGGGTTACATTTTTCTACAATTTTCAGTGTGAGAGTATGCTTCTGCAATAAAAATTGAATTTATTTTAAGGCTTTTAACACATCTTAACCAGGGGTGCCAATAATTATGGAGGGCGCTGTATAGGGCCATAGGACAGAAAATCCCATGTCTGAAATTTTGGATTTATCAGAGGTTTCAGTTTATATGTTGGTAAATATAAAAGTGGGGAATTCCATAATTCCATTGATAACCACTGATAACCCTGAAAAGGTCTTGTGAATTAAAATCGTTGGAAAATGCTTTTTGCAGAGTAATTACTACCATGGTTATGGTCATCTTTTCAGAAAATATTTTTTTCCAGCTTCCCTTTATTACACTATAATAAATCTGATAGCAGCACTGGAATATAATAACAAAGTATTTCAGATACTGTGCTGGTAAGAGTAGATAATGATGCAACAGTGCGATCATTAAAATTTACTAACATGAAAAAAATTAATTCAGTCATATCATGGTATCTAGGCTTAAACGAATGCCAAACCACTATTATGATAGGCATGAGGTAAAATCAACAAGAGCAACGCAGAGCGTGGCATATGCCCCCGCCTGTATGTAGATCAAAGGCATATTGAAATGGCTGCTGTGGCGGCCATATTAGATATCGCACAACACTGGTTTTCGAAAGGAACCTTCCTCTAGCCACTCCCAATATGCCATTAAGAAATGGCATCAATCCGACGAGGGATTCTATAGTTATCCCACGGAAACGAAAAGTTAACGGACGACGGACGGACATGGTGTCACATAATGCCCCCTTTCCTCTTTGGACAGTTTTACATCTCCAGTTTTTTAATAAGTCAGACCCAAGACCCATGCCTTCAAGCACTAAAAATATGACATTGATCACTTGTGTCCCTTTTAAGATATATACCCACTATAATGACCCTAAATTCACACTTTTCATTCTGTAGCTAATAACAAGGTTATTAAAACATTTAATACAACCACTGTGACTTTGATATTCTTTGTGGTCTTCAGACAGTTGACCGACAGTTTGAAGACCAATTCTCAGGGCTCTCTCTGAATTAGTTACAGTACAATATTTAGTTATTTTGAAAAAATGTGTATGATTGATGTTTTTTGCTTTTTTTCACGCCACAGTACAGGTGAACTAATCACACTGAGTAAAGAAAAGTAGCTTAAGCAAAGAGGTCAGAAACTTTTCCGATGACAAAATGAACCTTATGCGTCCGCTTGCTCTGCAAATGCATATCTCAGGCCCTCAAACTTACTCCAAAATTATGGCAATTTTCTTAAAACTGACCCCCCCCCCCCCCCAAATATAAATCTTCCACTTTGGGGAATATAATATTATATATATATTTTTTTTTTTTTTTGGTGGGGAAGTTCCTCAAATTTGGTTGATTTGACATAGAATGGCCCAAATACTTGGCCTAGGATCACAAAGGTATCACGTGATCCAAAAGTGAACCACTGAAGTTTCTGTGGTCTCAGAAGTCAAGCAAGTTCAACAAAGAGTGACAAGGCTCAAATGAAAAGAGCACGCCTTCTAGAAAAGACTACTGAGACATGAATTTCAAAAATTTGCTTTGAAATTAAATGTAACCGAACAGAATTACCTAATTTGGCAAGACTAAGTAACTTTCAAACTTCGTGACCTTCATGCACTTTTTACAATGTTAAACAGTCTTCTTCCTGAGAAATTAACATGTTCATCACTGAAATACTACCAACCCTCACGGAAGTTTTCAGAGCTTCTTAGAATTGCAGAACCAAACTAAACATGGGGAAATTCCTCAGTTAAATGGAACCAGGCCAAGTGTGACTGTAGCGCAGGTGTCACAGACAGGAATCTGATGGAAGGGGTCTTCCATCAACATCATTCTAATGCTCTTAACGCTGATACTAATAGTACACGTATAGTCCACTGTCAGGGACTGCAGGTGAGGAAGGTAGACCACGAAGTTCAATAAAACATTTTCAGTTAAGTTCATCACTGAGATGTAAAAGCACTGAACAGAAGTACTTTGCCATCCAACTTGGAGAGAAGCGGTTAATGTTTTGGCGTCCAGAGCTTCGGTTGAGCTTAAAAGTTTGGATATTTTAGCTGAATTTATGAAATGTCACCGTTTATTTTGAAAATATGACTCAGCATGCAAAAAACTTGTCTTTGATTTTAGGATAGTGATCATATGAAGTCATTCATCATCACATAGCTGTTTGGCTCCTTTTTAAATCATAATGATGACCGAAATCATCCAAATGGCCCTGATCATAAGTTTACATTCCCTTGAATGTTTGGTCTTGTTATACAGACACAAGTTGATACACTCAGTTTTAAATGGCTATTAAGGGGTTCATACCTGTGGCTATCTAAATTGTGACTAATTTCTGTATAGTCCTTGAGTTTGTTAGCTCCGAGTGGATGCACTGATCTGGCTAGACACTGAGCCATGGGGAGCAGAAAAGAACCGTGTAAGGACCTTTGTAACAAGGTAGTTCACTTTTTACCCTCGGCCTGACTTCAGGCCTAAGGGTATTGTCATCAGTTCGTCGTCTGTCTGTCCGTCCGTCTGGCTGTCTGTGCTCCTCTAAATCAGCATCAATAAACTAGTTACCCATGCCAAAACATTCATGGTAATATAGGGAATCCAGGCCAGGAAATACTTTTTCAGATCGGACCATTTTTTGGGCGAAAAATGGCATTTTTGGCGTTTTTGAAAAAAACTTTGTCGTGGACTGATTTTGATGAAGCATTTGAGCTAGGGGGTTTATACCTGGGGGAACGATCATATATATGCGGGGCTCTAGATTAGTGAAAAAAAAAAAAAAAAAGAATTTTACAAAATTTTTGTGGGACTTTGGGCATTTTTGTATTTGTAAATGTATGTTCTGTGGAATTCTACTTTGGTTATTGTGTAATTGTTCTGGGACACTTCATAAGTCAGGCCGAGGGTGTTCAAACGCGGGCATTTCTTGTCAAAATGGGAAAGGATATGAAAAGACATCCTAAGAAAATGCCAGACAGTACTGTGCAGTCCATGGTTAAGAAGTGAGAATAATAAAAGTAGGGGATACGTTGATACTAAGAAAAGGTCGGGTGGGCCAAGAAAGATTTCAGCCCAAACTGCCAGGAGAGTTGTTCAGGACACACAGAAAAATCCACAAGCTACCTCAAGAGAAATACAGGATGCTCTGGAAAAAGATGGTGTGGTCGTTTCAAGGAGCACAAAAAGGAGTTACTTAAACAACAATGAACAGCATGGTCGAGTTGCTAGAAGGAAGCCACTATTGTGCCAATCCCCCTAAAAAAAAAAAAAAAAAAAAAAAAAATAAAGTGTTCAGGTGAACACGTGTCACCAGCGAAGCTTTAGTTTGGAGTGTGACTACCAACTGAAAGTGTGAATACCGGACAGACAGACAGACAGACAGACGGACGGACAGACAGACGCCGGACAAAGTGATCCTTATGTGCCGCTATGCTTCGCAGGCGACACAAAAAACCAGGCTACAGTATGCCAGACAACACCGTGACACACTTCACAACTCCTAGAATACTGTCCTTTGGAGTGAAAGGACCAAAATAGAACTATTATGGTCAGAACCATAAGCGCTATGTTTGGAGAGCAGTCAACACAATTCCCACTGTTAAGCATGGTGGTGGCTCCCTGATGTTTTGTGGGTGTGTGAGCTCTAAAAGCACGGGGAGTCCAATGAAAACTGATGGCAAGATGAATGCAGTATGGCATCAGAAAATACTGGCAGACAATTTGCATTCTTAAGCACAAAAGCTATGCATGGGATGCACTTGTACTTTCCAGCATGTCAATGATCCAAAGCACAAGGCCAAGTTGACCCTGCAGTGATTATAGAAGAGAAAGGCAAGGTTCTGGAGTGGCCATCAGTCTCCCGACCTCAATATCATTGAGCCGCTTTGGGGAGATCTCAAACATGCAGTTCATGAAAGATGACCAAAGAATTTGCAAGAGCTGGAGGCATATTGCAAGGAATATTGGGCAGCTATACTCCCAGAGAGAATTAGCGGCCTTATTGACAACCATCACAAAAAACTGCACATTGTTACTGATGCTAAGGGGGGCAGTTGATACAAACCCCAATTCCAATTGTAATGTGAATATAGGCCACTAGATGGCAGTATTTACCTTTTTTTTGTTAAGCTCAGACTGGAGTCATGTTTAGACATGTCCTGGACATGTCTGGGGCAAGTCTCAGAAAAGTTAAAAAAAAGAGGTCTAAATGTGGGTGGGGTCTGCAAAAGAGTATATAAGGAAAAGAATTGAGACAGTAAAGTAGTAGGAGAAATTGCAAGAAGATGACCAGACCTGCCATTCTGTTCAAGACCTGTGACATTTCTTTTGTGGATTTCTTTGCCTGTGATTGAGCATTTTCATTATCCAGGACATCACCAAGCCACCCCACAAAAAGGGACAGTAAATATTTCTTTTTTTTTCCTAATCAATCTTGGTCTTTAGTTGTAGGTTGTTATTAGTCTTTGTCTTTGTGAAAAATTAAATGTGTTTTAGTTGTTAAAACTGTTTGTCATCCCTTGCTGTTGCTGTTGTGTTATAAATGTAATAACAAATTGGGGCCATAACAAATTGGGGGCTCAAGGTCCGGGATAGACCATTTTGTGAGTCATTTATTAAAAATCTAACATTTCAAATTGTAAAAAATTTTTTTTTAATTGAATACATATATATTGACAACAGCAATGGATGATTTCTTGGCATCACCAACCGTAGGGGTTTTGAAGTCTTTTAAAAAGACAGAACTGCTAGAAATTTGCAGACATTTAGAGCTGACAGAGGTGAAACCAGCCATGCGAAAAGCAAGACTGGCTAGAGAGATAGTTGAATATTACATTGATGAAAATGTGTTTGCACCAGGAGATCTGGAACAGTTTCCAGTGGAAAATCCAAATATAGAAATGGAACTTAAATTAAAAATGCTAGAGATTGAAAGGGAGGAAAAAGAAAAACAAAGGCAGTTTGAGTTGGAAAAATTAGCAAGAGAAGAGAAAAAAGAAAGGGAGGAAAAAGAGAAACAAAGAGAATTTGAGAGGGAAGAAAAAGAAAAACAAAGGCAGTTTGAGTTAGAAAAATTAGCAAGAGAAGAAAAACAAAGAGAATTTGAGAGAGAGAAAGAGGAAAGAGCAGAAAGAGAGAGACAGAGACAGAGAGATTTTGAATTAGAGAAATTCGATAGGGAAGAAAGACTCCAAATGGAGCAACTAAAAATAAAAATAGCAACAGAAAATAAATTTCGGGCTAGCCAGGAGGTAAAATTGGTGCCCCCATTTTCGGAAAAGGATGTTGACAACTATTTCCAGTGTTTTGAAAAGGTAGTAAAGAGTTGCCAGTGGCCAAAGGAACACTGGCCTCTGATGTTGCAAACTGTCCTCAAGGGTAAAGCTCAACAAGCCTATTCGGCTTGGTCTGCAGATGATTCCTCTGATTATGAGGTTGTCAAAAAGGTTATTTTGAGAGCTTATGAGTTGGTTCCAGAGGCTTACCGACAGAAATTCAGAGGTCTGAAGAAATCTGAAAATCAGACTTATGTTGAATTTGCTAATGAGAAGCAGGTTTGCTTTGAGCGCTGGTGTACTTCTATGGAGGTCAAGGATGATTTCAACTCACTAAAAGAGATGGTGTTAGTTGAAGAATTCAAGAACTGTGTTAAGGATGATATTAAGACCTACCTTAATGAGAAGCAAGCACTGAATTTGCAGTCAGCTGCCAAATTTGCAGATGAATATGTTCTCACTCATAAGTCCACATTTCAGTCTAGCAGTAACAATAAATGGTCCCAATTTCAGAAAAAGGGTTACGGTGATACCCAAGATTCCTCACCCAAAGACAAAGACAAATCTGGTGATGGTGCTCAGAAATCCAGTAACAGGTCTGATCAAAGTGTGAAAGCTGACAGTGACAAAAGTGGTCTAGTTTGCAGTTATTGCAAGAAATCTGGTCATGTTACAACTAACTGTTGGTTCCTTAAAGCTAAGAAAGAAAAAGATAAGGGTACCAAACCAAATGCCTTTGTGAAAACAAGGTTAGAAACCCCTGTAGTAGATAACCGATCTGCTAAATTACCTGCTTCTTGTGGGGCTAAAAAGCCTAATACAGCTGACTTCGTGAGGGAGGAATTTCTTCCATTTGTGTCAGAGGGATTTGTGGCTCTGAATGAGCATACTACTCCTGTCTCCATATATATCCTAAGGGATACCGGAGCTTCTCAGTCACTTTTGTTGATGGACTCTTTGGAGTTACGTGATGAGACCGCTTCAGGGGATTTCATACTTGTACAAGGTATTGAAGGGAGGACTGTATCTGTACCCCTGCGCTCTATATTCTTGAAGTCAGATTTAGTTACAGGACAGGTAAATGTGGGACTTATGTCAAGTCTACCTATAAAGGGTGTTTCTCTGTTGCTAGGCAATGACCTGGCTGGGGGCAAAGTAGTTCCCCCTGTACATCTTACTTCACAGCCGAGCACTGAAGATGGGGATGAGGACCCATTTCTATATCCTTCTTGCGCAGTGACTCGTGCTATGGCCAAGAAGGCTAAAGAAGAAGATGATGTGGTGCCGTCCAGTACATTGAATAGTCAGGACTCAGGTGGTTCGCCTCATGACTCTGATTGGCCTACTATGGTTTCTCCGTTTGAGGACTTATCAGATACTTTTATCAGTTCTCTATTCAGCCAGCCGGATGGGTCTGGTGATTCTGATGTGTCTGGAGACTTGTCTCTGTCCAGAAAGCGGTTGATTGAGGAGCAAACTAATGATCCTGAAATTGGTGTACTAAAGAGGAGAGCCCTTCGTGAAAAAGAAATAGATGCAGTTCCAGTTGGGTATTATCTCAAGGATGGTGTGTTGATGCGGAAGTGGCGCCCTCCTGATATCCCTGCCAATGCAGATTGGGCAGTGGTCAGGCAAATTGTTGTTCCGAAGGTCTATAGGAATGAGATCTTAACAATGGCTCATAGTTTACCTTTAGGAGGTCATCTTGGTGTTAACAAGACTGTTGATAAGATCATGAAACACTTCTTTTGGCCTGGGCTTCGGAAAGACGTTTCCAACTTTTGCAAAACCTGTCACACTTGTCAGGTAGTTGGAAAACACCAGTTAGACCCACCTGTAGCTCCATTGCAGCCTATCCCAGCATTTGGGGAGCCATTCTCTAGGGTCATTGTTGATTGCGTTGGTCCATTACCCAAGACTAGATCTGGAAATCAGTACTTGTTGACAATCATGTGTGCATCTACCAGATTCCCCGAAGCCATACCTCTACGTAACATCAAGGCAACTGCAATCTCGAAGGCTTTGATAAAGTTCTTCACCTTGTTTGGCCTTCCCAGGGAAATTCAGTCAGACCAAGGTACTAATTTCACTTCTGGTTTGTTTCAGCAGGTTGTGTATGAACTAGGTGCAAAGCAGATTCTTTCTAGTGCCTATCATCCAGAAAGTCAGGGTGCCTTAGAGCGGTTTCATTACACTCTCAAGACAATGATGAGTTATCGTTATTGAGTTATTGAGACTTATTGTTATGACCATGAGAAAGACTGGGATGAAGGTGTTCATTTGCTGTTGTTTGGAGCTAGAGAAGCAGTGCAGGAGTCTACTGGATTCAGTCCATTTGAGCTAGTGTTTGGTCATGAAGTGAGAGGACCTTTGCTATTATTGAGTGAACAATGGCAAGAGAAAGTCTAACAGACTGATATGCGGCTCTATGTCAGCAAGTTCAAGGAAAAATTGCGTGCAGCTTGTGACCTTGCCAAAGAGAACTTGAAATCAAGTCAGGGAAAAATGAAAACTTGGTATGATCATAAGGCTAGAAGCCGTGAGTTTAAACCAGGAGACAGGGTCCTTGTGTTGTTTCCCTTGCAGTCCAATCCATTGCAGGCTAGATTTCATGGTCCTTATGAAATTCTGACAAAACTCAATGATCTCAATTACATTGTGAAGACTCCAGATAGGAGAAAACCAAAACAATTGTGTCATATTAACATGCTAAAGCCTTATCATGACGGAAGTGCTAGGGTTGCTGCCGTCACTTCAGATTCTCCTATGGTCAAAACGTGTGAAGATGAGGGGGAGTTTCAAGATGATGAACCAAGAATTAAAGCTGAAGTTCTTTCATGTAAATTGTCAAACACTGAAGTGTTGCAAAATCTTGATGTAAAACTCCAGCACTTAGAACCCTCACAGAGAGATCAGTTTGAAAGGTTGATCAAGAAATATGAGGATTTGTTTCCTGATGTTCCAAAGAGAGTTACTATAGCCTCTCATGATGTAGATGTTGGTGATGCCAAACCAATAAAACAGCATCCATACCGGATGAATCCTGAAAAGAGAAAGATTGCTGAGAAAGAGGTTGAGTACATGTTAAAACATGATATTATCAGACCCTCCAACTCCGATTGGAGTTCACCCTGTGTGCTAGTTCCAAAACCTGATGGAAGTACTAGATTCTGTACAGATTATCGCAAAGTCAATGCTGTAACTAGAACTGATGTGTTTCCAATACCTAGGATTGATGATTGTATTGATAGTGTAGGGCAAGCAAAGTTTCTGACCAAGATTGATTTATTGAAAGGTTATTGGTGTGTGCCTTTAACTGAGAGGGCCAAGAGCATCTCTGCTTTTGCCACACCATCTGGATCGTACCAGTAAGAAGTCCTACCCTTTGGCATGAAAAATGCCCCAGCCACGTTCCAAAGGATGATACAGTCTACAATCGCCGGATTGCCACACACGGGTGCATACATCGATGACCTGATCACATGGAGTGACTCCTGGGAAGAACATCTAAAAGATGTAGAGACGTTGTTCCAGCGCCTGACCCAGGCTAACCTGACTGTTAATCTGAACAAGAGTGACTTTGGTTGTGCTACTGTCACCTATCTTGGCTACGTCATAGGCCAGGGTAAGGTGGCACCCATAAATGCTAAAGTCCAAGCCATCATGGACTTTCCAGTTCCTGACAACAAAAAAGCTTTGCGCCGCTTCCTTGGAATGATCGGGTACTACCGCAAGTTCTGCAAGAACTTTGCTGAGATTGCTCTCAGTCTAACTAACCAACTGAAGAAAGGCGTAAAGTTCACCTGGGATGATGCATGCCAGAGAGCCTTCGATCACCTGAAGTCTCTGCTGTGTCACTTCCCCGTGCTCAAATCTCCTGACTTCAACAAACCGTTCTCCATCGCGGTCGATGCTAGCGACCAAGCTTGTGGATCTGTGCTCCTACAGAGAAGTGACTCTGATGACATTGAGCATCCCGTGGCATACTTCTCCAGGAAGTTCAATCGCCACCAAAGGAACTATTCCACAATAGAGAAGGAACTGTTGGCTCTCGTCCTTTCTTTACAACACTTTGAGGTTTATGTTTGTACAGGACAAAAGATTGTGTACACTGACCACAATCCGTTAATGTTTTTGAGTAAGATGAAAAACAAGAATCGGAGATTGTTGAATTGGAGTATGATTTTACAGGAGTTTGACTTGGAAATTAAGCATGTGAAGGGTACAGACAATGTAATTGCTGATTGCTTATCCCGTGTTTGAATGTGTATGATATGTATATATAGACAAGTGTTCACTTTACCATTTTGTATTGAAAAGAAAAATTTTGCCTTTATGAGTCAAAATTTTTTCCCTTTTGGAATGGAGGTGTAATGTGAATATAGGCCACTAGATGGCAGTATTTACCTTTTTTTTGTTAAGCTCAGACTGGAGTCATGTTTAGACATGTCCTGGACATGTCTGGGGCAAGTCTCAGAAAAGTTAAAAAAAAGAGGTCTAAATGTGGGTAGGGTCTGCAAAAGAGTATATAAGGAAAAGAATTGAGACAGTAAAGTAGTAGGAGAAATTGCAAGAAGATGACCAGACCTGCCATTCTGTTCAAGACCTGTGACATTTCTTTTGTGGATTTCTTTGCCTGTGATTGAGCATTTTCATTATCCAGGACATCACCAAGCCACCCCACAAAAAGGGACTGTAAATATTTCTTTTTTTTTCCTAATCAATCTTGGTCTTTAGTTGTAAGTTGTTATTAGTCTTTGTCTTTGTTAAAAATTAAATGTGTTTTAGTTGTTAAAACTGTGTTTGTCATCCCTTGCTGTTGCTGTTGTGTTATAAATGTAATAACAAATTGGGGCCATAACACAATGAAGTTGGGACGTTCAGTAAAACGTGAATAAAAACAGAGGACAATGACTTGCAAATCCTTTTCGACCTATATTCAATTGAGTACACTACAAAGACAAGATATTTAATGTTCAAACTGATAAATTTGATTGTTTTTTCAGCAATATATTCACTCATTTTGAATTTGATGCCTGCAACACTTTCCAAAAAAGCTCAGACAGGGTACATTGTATTCTGTTTTTATTTATGTTTTACAAAACATCCCAACTTAATTGGAATTGGGGTTTGTAGTATTAAGAATTAAGGGTATGCACACTTTTCAGCAGGGTTAATTTCTTTTTTTTTCCCTGATTGCCATGTTTTATTTGATGATTGTGCCATTCTACATGACCAACAGTTGGATATAAATCTAATAAGAAATAAAAGAAATGCGTTTTGCCGGGCTGTTCACGTTTTCTTCAAAAAATGTTACCAATTTCACCCAATTCACCCAGGGTATGCAAACTTCTGAGCACAACTGTATCTCTTTGATACAAGTCTTGAACTTCAAAATTTAATTTAGATTTAATTGAAGGATTATACAAAGATATAAAGCCTCTGAAGCGAGAAAGTTGTGTCTCAATGACGAATTGAATGGTAGATTCACTTCAGCATTACAAACTTCGGACAGGAGCTGATAGTTCTCTTTGGCATTGTTTTATGTGCCAGTTTAGGGCTGTCCGAGTGGTGTTTTTAAGTGTTATTTGCTAATCATTGCCAGAGAGACGTCTGCCGTTTGGTTGACATGGTACAACCCCAATTCCGAAATAGTTCTGAGAAAGTGTAAATTGAGAATGCAAAATCAAAATGCAATGACGTTCAGATCACATGAGCCAATGTTATTTACAATAGAACATAGATAACATTTCAAATGTTGAAACTGAGACACTTCATATTTTTATCCACAAAATGATCTTATTTCAAATATTCTGGCTGTAACAGGTCTCAAAAAAAGTTGGGACACAGGTAATTAATAAAAAAGCAATTCATATTTAAGAGAATCAGCTGAAAGAACATTTAGCAAGTAATTAAGTTAACTGGCATCAGGAGTGTAACATGATTTGGCAATAAAAGGGATGTCTTAGACAGGCTTACTCTCTCAGAAGTAAAGATGACCACAGGCCCTCCAACCTGTGAGGGCTTGCGTAAAAAAATTGTGGAATACTTTAAAAACAATGTTCCTCAACCTTAAATTTCAAAGGCTTTAAAGGTCTCATCATCCACAGTTCATAACATCATCAAAAGATCCAGAGAAACTGGAAAAATCTGTGCATAAGGGACAAGGCAAAGACCTTTTACTGGATGCCCGTGATCTTCAGGCCCTCAGACGCCACTGCATCACTCACCGGCATGATTCTGTCACTGACATTACTAAATGGGCCAAGGAATTCTTGAAGAAATCACTGTCTGTAAACACGGTCCGTCGTGTCATGCACAGATGCTACCTAAAACTCTATCATGTAAAAAGGAAACAATTTTTGAGCATGATCCAGAAGCCCCGCTGTGTTCTGTGGGCCAAGGCTCATTTAAAATGGACTGTAGCAAAGTGGTATAGTGTCCTGAGGTCAGATGAGTCCAAATTTGACATTCTTGTTGGAAATCATGGGCGTTGTGTCCTCCGGGCTAAAGAGGAGAAAGACCACCCCTCCTGTTATCAGTGTTCCAGCATCTCTGATGGAATGGGGATGCATTAGTGTGGGACACTTGCATGTTTTAAAAAGCACCATGAATGCTGAAAGGTATATAAAGGTTTTAGAGCAACATATGCTCCCCTCCAGATGGCATCTATTCCAGGGAAGGCCTTGTGCATTTCAGCAGGACAATGTAAAACCACATACTGCAGTTATTACAACAGCATGGCCTTGTAGTAGAAGAGTCCGTGTGCTGAACTGGCCTGCCGGCAGTCCTGATCTTTCACCAGTTGAGAACATTTGCCACATAATTAAACGAAAAGTCCGTCAAAGGAGACGCAAAACTCTCCAGCAGCTGGAAGCCCGTATTAAACTAGAGTGGGATCAAATTCCAATGGCTAAACTCAAGAAAATTGTTTCCTCTATGCCCCAACGCCTCCACTCTGTGTTAAAAAGAAGAGGGGATGCTACATCATGGTAAACAGGCCCTTGTCCCAACTTTTTGAGATCTGTAGCAGCCATCAAATTTAAAATGAGGTCATTTTGTGGATAAAATTGTAAATTTTCTCAGTTTCAACATTTGCTATGTTATCTCTGTTCTATTATGAATAAAATACTTGCTGGTGTGATTTGAAAGTCATTCAGTTTTGATTTTATTCACAAGTTACACTTTGACCCAACTATTTCGGAATTGGGGTTGTACTTTAAGTTACAATACAGAAGACTGGACCGCTATAAAAATTGTCATGAAATTGTGGGTTGGTTCGGCTCTGCAGCAAGGTATCCAGTTAATATAGAGACGCATTCATCAAAACTATTCAGAAAACCACCAAAAGGCTAAAGGTAACTTCTGCTGTACGTAGTATACCAGCATCTTTGCAATAGCAGTCTTTAACTTGAGCTTTGATGAACACTCATGATGACATGGATTATTTTAATAATGCTGAAAACCTTGCTATTCAGCTAAGCAGTCCGTAAGTTTCGAACAAAAACACAATTCGTGGAGAATCTGGAGATGGTACGACACGCAGACTCTGAATGTTGCTTTTGCGTACGGGCTGTTCCGTGCTTGGAGGGATTGAGCTTTGTGAAAACGCCCCAAACATAATTAATCGTGGTGTAACTACTTACAGAGACGTTCACCGTTGGCTTCTTCTTCAATTTCTTTGGATCAATTTGCGCCACAACAACATCTGGGCAAAGGGATGCTTCGAGCCTGAAAATGAGTTGCCACACGATGATTTGCAGCCCCCGCTTTGAGTCATGCATCAAGCTAGTAAGCGAGACAGCCGGAGAGGTTAGCTTAGGAAATAAATATAAAAACAGTCTGATCGCAGAACTTACTGAACTTGCCGTAAGTATTCTTGAGGGTTCCTTGGTGGTTCACTAAGATCATACTCTTCAGTATCGCATTTTCCTACGGGTAGAAGCCGAGGCATCAACTCCTCAACATCGGAATTCATAATGGCAAGTTAACGACAGTAACAAAACAGCTGAAGGAAACCGTAAATACTCGTTCAAACTCCCTTTTCCTCGCAGGGACTTATATTTCTCTAGTCACAGTGTCATTTAAAGTCATATCTAATTAGAAACTTCGTTACACATTCTCCCAGTTGCGTCCATGTTGCTCCATGACGTACATCTTATGCGCGGTTACCTTAGTGATACGTAGTCGCTTTAATTTTTCATCAGAAAGTCGACTCTCGCCACAGTTGGTAGGGTTCCCGAAATTATAGATGGCGAGCTAGATTTATATTTGACTGTCTCGAAATCTATTGCGCCCGTCTGTAGTCGGCTGATTGTTACAAAACAAAACAAAAAAAAAAATGAAAAAAGAAAACACAATAGCTGATATTAGAGGCCAAGTGAACGTGACACACAGCACGTCTTATGGTTATGTACCTAACTGTTCAAGCAACGCAATGTGATAAACTGGCTCACTATGAAGTTACTTATCCAACTGAGCCAAACACCTTTCCTTAGCTAGCAAGCTAACTTAACGTTAAGTTACCGTTGGCTACAGATGTTTTGAAGCTGTAGACCTACGTTAGTACCAACAGCACGAAATAATAATTATTATTAACAATGCGAAATGCGTCTCTTTATTGAAGGACTTAGTAATAAATACAACAATAAACTCCGTGACGGTCCGGAGATTGCCACGGCTTCTTAACGTTAATCATTTACCCTACTCGGACCGGACTTACCGAAGTTTTGCAACAGTTTTACAGACTTGCGGTCAGCTGTTCTAATCGAAGGATATAGCACGCATATGATTTGTCTTGTGGGACAGAAGCAGGACGTTGTTTATTTTTTTTTAAGTAGCCATCTCAGCTAAAACTCACTAAGAATGGATAACTGAATGAAATTGCCCTTCTAAAGTGAAAAGCATGGCTGGTGTAAAGATCTTCTTACAGGCGCTATTGCTGTTCCTCGTTTCAGACTGCACATTGAGTGATTTGAGATTATCTGACTACAAAATATGTGGAGATCCGGAATGTGAACGTAAGCGTTTAAAGTTCTTGATGTTACAGGCTGATTTTAGAGTACAGCGAATTATTGTGTACCCAATTTTATTTTCAATGGTGAGAACGATTTTGCTTGTTATCTAGTTAAACCGTTCAATTGAGTTTCAGGGCTCTGTCACGTTTAGAGTGTGGGAGGCCATGGCTAAAACGGTTCAAAGGTCTGAGCTTCGCAACGCAGAGAGGCTATTGTAATTGTTTCTTGCATTTATTTTCTTGCTTTTCCAGTGTAATATTCAGTTCTTTAACGTACTCTTAGTGCATATTAATTAATTAATTAATTATTATTATTGTTGTTATTGTTGGCATTTTAGGCTAGATATTAAGTAATTTATGTGACACATTTAATTTTGATTTCAAAAACGCCAGGTATTGCTGATGATCAGCTTCTGTTTTCTGTGCTCATGCTGTAGGCTGATTTACCAGTCTATTTAATACTATTTTTTCCCCTTGATTTCAGGTCCCATTAGCCGCGTAGAGGCAAACAGATTCCATGTAGGGCCTGACTGCCGGTTTCTGAACTTCAAGAGGGGAGATATGATACTCGTATATTACAAGCTTTCTGGGAAAAGGGATAATCTGTGGGCGGGAGCAGTAAGTATTATATATATTGCCAAAGTGCCCTACCTCCTTTCTGGAGATCTGCTATTCTTTAGATTTTCTCTGGAACCCAAACAAAGCTCTTGTTGACCTCTTCAGTCAACTTTTTAAAATTTATTATCATAGATTTTTTTTTTTTTTTTTGCTCAGCGGGTGGAAAGCCATATTGGGATTGAGATTAAAGCATGCTAAACCACAGAACTCCAGGACCAAATTATACAGTCCTGATCAACTGGAACAGGACACTCACTGAGAACCAATTTCTGAGTCTGGTTTTGCTTACTTTAAAATTGAATTCTGTTCTTGAAGCACCAAGTAACATGGCTCTTTTTAATGTTTTACTGCAAATGTATAGATACAGGAGTTTAAGTTTCGGACAGTGAAATTTTCTGCATGTTATCTTTGGTTCTAGATCAACACACATTTTGGGTATTTCCCAAATGAAGCTGTGGACATTGAAGAAATCTATACACACGAGGAAATCATTACTCCGGCACAGGTATTGTCATAATTCAGGTTTGCAGGAGTGAATTTGTTACTGATTTTTCAAGGCAGAAAGACTGAAATGTAAGACCTTAAGCTTATTGTAGAATGTTGATAAATGGTTTTACCCATTTGAATTTATACTGTCGCTAAATGAGCTTAAACCATGTTTGAACCATTTTAATTGCATCTGTATTGTCTTTCAGGAACAAGATTTCTTTTGCATGGACAATGATGGATCGATCACAGAGAGTGATCCAAGAGAACTGGACAGTCAGGCAAATCAAAATGAAGGTGTATCTGGGAATGTTGAGCATCATCAAACAAGTAAATCCAGTGAGGAGCCAAGAAGTGCAACTGAGAAACATGAATTCACAGAGAATGGGGACAACAGTCAGACTTTAGCTGAAGATAACCTTGATAATACAAAACAAGAGTCAGCTGAGAAGAGTGGGTCTTATTGGATTGGATCTCAAATCAGTGGATGGCTTGGTTTTGGTGATCTAAGTGACGATAATTTGCAGGAACAAGCTTCCTTTAGGAGCAGAAAACTTTCACTGGATGTAGGTGGAAATCATTTGGTAAACGAGCCAACATCAGAGGCATCAGGCTGGCTTGGGGGGAGATTGACTAAATTATTTGGACTTGGTCAAAGAAATGCAGAGGTCGTTGATGAGGAAAAGAATCAAAGGGACAAGTTATCATGTCAGACTGCTGACCAATTTTCAACACAAACTCAAAAAACAGATGAATCTAAACTCAGTGATCAAGATGACCTTGTGAATAATAGAGACAGCGAAGCAATAGGAGAGAAAGGTTGTCCAGGCACAAGTGTTGATGAGCAGTCAGACCAAAGTTATGAGAACATTGCCAGCGTGCATCCGGTACTCTCTCAGCCTGGGGTAGAACAAAATGAGAGAGCAGTGGAAGCCAGCAAAACACAGGAGAATATAGAGACCCGACTTCTTAGCTCTCACATTGATGCCATCAATGAAATGTTAGTGGACCAAAGTATGAGTATTTCTGAAGAAAAGATTAATCAAGACAACCCTAATAGAAATGAGGAAAGTTCTGGATGGTATACCAGTATATACAACAGTGTTTCAAAGTTTTACAGTGAAAAAACTGAAATTGAAAATGGAGGAGATATTCAATGTGGCAGATCTGATGGAGCAGCAAGCTGTGTGCCAGGTTCAGATGAGAAGGAGAAAGGAAAATATGGTGAATTGAAAAAAGAGATGATGTCTGTGTTGTCAGCTGATGGCATTTCATCCATGTTTAGCAGGTTAACATTAGGTTATCAGCCAGATACTCAAGATGTTGACCAAGATGTCCCAAACAAAGATTCAGCAGCAGAGCTGGTAAATGAAGATGAGGAAACCTTATTGGAGGCCAAAGACAGTAACATTTATAAGTCTATGGAGGGTAGTAGAGAAAAACATGTTGATGAAAATACAATTTCTGAGTACCATTCCGCCATCCAACTAGGTATTGATATTACCAAAAATACTGCCAAAACAGAACATCCAATGTCAGATCATAAACACGAGGAAATAACACCGGATAACAAAACTCCAGATGTGCAGCACAGTTTAGGGAATTATTCTGGACAACCTGATCGTAGTGATTTGGGACCTGGAACATCAAAAAATAATATTGAAATAAATCAGGAAAACCAAGAAAGCAATAATCTTGAATCAAAAGTTTGGGTTACGTCACCTGACATCAGTGGACAGCCGCTAGATAATGTAGATCAAAATAATAGTTTAAAGACGAGCACAGAGGGAATCCAATCATTAGGAAAACTCAGTACTGACGGTAAAAATGTTGAAAACATGTTCCCAATATCGAAAGAAGTATTAAGTGAGCAAGGACATTTGGATACTTCTGACATTTCTCAAAACATGACTGACACTTTAGAAAATTTCTCAGACCATTCTGGTGCGGCCATAAGCACAGAAAGCATCAGAACGCTTGATGAGACAGCATCTACTCAGAGACTAAATGAAGAAGAAATCCCAGCCATAAGGATTACTGAAACATACAATAAAGATAACTCGGGAGAGGTTAACAAATTGGACAGTGAAATGGAGCCTGAGGAATTCAACACACATCAGAGTAAACACACTGGTAGTGATGACACCCAGAGCTCCACAGCAGACCGCATTAGGCACAATAACTTGGTGCCTGCTATTGATCAAATGCATAAACTCAGCCCTACTGAGGCATCAGGTCACAACCAAGCAGCGAATCCTAGCCTTAAACAGGTTGATGTTAAGGTTCCAGATGTAGATGAAGTTCCAAAAAATACTAACACAGAGGAGTATAAAGTTGAAAAAAACTTGAATATGATTTATAAAAATGAGGATGTAGACATTTCAACAGAAGAGCCATTAAAAATTCAGAGGGGTAATAAAAACATTGATTTAATTAAAGGAGACATCATTGTTTTGAAAAATAATCAAGAGCACATTCCTTCAACAACAGCGGACATTGGGGGATGCAAAGCTAGCAACACTAATGAAAAGGCAAAAAACACACTTACTTCTACAGGCTGTATTGTGGAAAATGACTCAGAAATGGATTTAACTGATCAGCTGGAATTAAGAGGTCCAAATGATCTACACATACTAAGTGATCGGGAATCACAAGACAGAAAGCTTGACTCGGCACTAGGTTTCTCACCTGATATAGAGAAAACAAATGAATATCATGTTAGTGAAGCAGGAAAACATAGGAATAAACTACAAAACTATGAAAAACCGGGGGCAACAGATGACGCTGTGCTTAGCAGTTGTCCTGGTGTCCATCTTGTTCAAGATCTTGAAGAAGTTCAGCAGGACATTGGAACAATAACCGCGGGCACTTTAAGACCGAAATATTTTTTGGATTTTTTCTGGTCTAACCGCAATTTCCAAGACTTGCCTGGAACAACTGCTGATGGTGTTTTCAAACCGGATGCAGAGCAAGGAGAGAAAAACTTGAAAGAAATGCAATCAATTCAAGACATTCTGGATGTGGATGGGAAATCCAAACGGCCAGCTCCTAAAAATGTTCAAGGAGATGTTGATCATCAGTCGTGGCCATGCAGTATGAGTCAAATGGAATCCTGTATTAATTTTGTGGATGGGGAAATGGGCCATGAGACACCAACTGAGCAATTAAAAACTGAAGAGTCAGGAGGCATGATACACACTGGGAGTATAAAAGGGTCTTCACAGATGACGAGACAAAGCCAGAATAGAGAACATGGTTCCTTTCTGAGTGAATCTCAACAAAACAAAAACAGCCCTGACGTTGAGCTATTCATTACAGAATCAGAGAACTTTACTGATGATGCTGAGGGTGAAACTGTTTCTCAGGCAGATAATTCAGTACTTAATTATTTAGACAGTGAAACCCAGGCAAAGAGATTAGCTCATCAACTCAGTGAGGGGAACAACTGCCAGACAAATTTTAACCAACTTACTGAGGAAGTTCATTGCAAAACATCATCAGAAAATGGCGAAATACTGCCTGAAATAAGTGATCATGAGGCCCAAGAGCCATCCGATAAAAATGAAAGCGATGCCAGGCATGTTGTGTTTATATCTGAAAAGGAGGCAGAAGTTGATACAATGTCACATACAAAAACTTTTGAGAATGATTTTGCAATAACACAAGAAAGTATAGCACAACATGTCAAAGACTTGCATCAAGTCCAGTCGGAATCTATGACCAAACAGTTGGGAGGACTCTTGAAAAAAGATGTGGACATTGAAGAGGCTCCTCAAACAAAACACCATGGAGACAACATCCATTTCCCCCTTCATGCTGAAAGGCAGTCACAATCTATTCATGCCACACGTGACGCCATCAAAGCCTCCCAAGATCATAAGGAATTTAAGAATGCACAGTTATACCTGAATGCTGAAGATGTACAGTATTTTCTGGATATATTTGGAAGACAAAAGTTACTGTGGCTTGATTACTGTCTGGGTGACATAGACATCGAATATGAAGTACAAAAGGACAGTCATCTGGCTGTACTGTCAGAATTTGAACAGATACTGGAATATCAGAGTGAAATTATTTCTACTTCTAAAAAAGGGGCAAAAGTTGACAGATATATGAAAGAAGATGGAATTCATGATAAAAGTACATCGCTCAAAAAGTTAGATGTCCTTTTATCTACCCTAAGAAGTAGATATACCTTGGCAAAACAAGCAATCAGAATGAATGTGATTCAAGGTGTAGTATTTTTTTAATTTTTTTCTTTTGAAAACACATAGGCAACAGATCTATAATTATAATTTATATTTGAGAACTCACATATATATATCATAATTACTTTTAGTAATTTAGATACTACTCATGATTAGTTTGATGTAATATTAATTGAATCTCAGTTGTTTTATTTAAGGTCAGTTATATTTAGATCTTAATTGCCTTCAACTGTATGAATGTTTTTGAATATAAAATGCGGTATTTTTGTGCTCATATTCTGTTTCTTGCATTGCAGGGTCTTAAAGAACATTGTAATTAGGTGGCTCCTCTGCTTATTCTTCAGTTTCAGAAAAAACAGATTGCACCACCACTAATTGCTTTATTGCTGAGAAAAATGGAAATACCAGGCCTGGCAGAGGGGAAATTCAAGGGGTTAAAGACGATTCTGAGGAGATAAACTCGGGGACCAGGAATACTATCTTCATGAAAACAAACTCTCCGTCCTCACAAAAAAGTAATGATACAACAACATAGATCATCCAATCATTCTCCATAATTGTGATTTTGTGTGTGTGTGTGTGTGTGTGTGTGTGTGTGTGTGTGTGTGTGTGTGTGTGTGTGTGTGTGTGCGTGCGTGCGTGCATGCATGCTTGTCTTTAGTTGAGGGGAATAAAAGACCCTCAGAGTGTAGTTAAGTTTGAAAAGATGGCACCATGGGAACATTTATTGGGTACCCATGAGGAAAAGACTTAATTCTGCATCAAGGTCTGTATTTCTGTACTGAGGTTACAATTGGTCTAATTCTAACTTTAGGTATTAAATTATGCTCTGGATTGAGGTGAGGTGTTCACTTATGGTTAAGAATGGGGTTATTATGGGGGGTTTGTACTGTAGCTCAGGGATAAAATTTGGGTTTAGAGTTAGTAAAGGAGTGAAGATTAAGTATGATTTTAGGGTTTGGGATATAAAAATAGGTTTTTGGTGCAAAAATATTTTTTTGGCTCTCATGTGTAAAGAAAAACTCAACTGAGTGAGTGCGCGTGTGCGTATGAGAGTGAAAGAGAGAGAGTGCATGCATACATGTTTGACATGTGGTTTGGTTGTATGTGTGCATTGTGTGGCGGAATTTATTTCTTTAAAAAAAAAAAGCTTAAATATGTAAAACGTTTGCCTTGATTTTTTCAAATTTCTGTTATACCTGACAGGAGTCACTGAAATCATTGGTTCACAGTTAAATTTCACTGGCCAGCTCACCATTACATCAGTGGAGAAAGTAGCATTGATTTACTCGCTTTTGAAATGGATCATCACAGAGGTAAGAAAATTATCCAAAGCTTGGACTTAATAATGCATCCACCTGCTTTAAGTCTTCTCTTGTATGTGCAATGAGTGAGGGATACATCTTAAAAATAGTTGTTAGGTAGTGGTTATATCTACCATTTATATAAAAAATGTATACCCATAAGCAGGTGATTGCAATGACTTCATGCATATAGCAGCAAAAAGGTGTATTTCCTAGTAGTTCTCTCTCTCTCGTCTTGAGCACTGCAATCTTGTGCCTTTTAGACTTTGTTTACAATGCGCAGCCCACATGGATGTATTTGATTGCCCACAGTTAAATGTAGTAACAGACACCCATCGTCATACAACCACGTGACAATCCGGCAAGGTTTTGTGAAGTTCAGTTGTTCACAGGAATGAATTTTCCAACCGAAGTTGCTTTCATGCATTATATTTTCATAAAATGTGAAAAGCTTAAGTCAGACTAGAGATGGAGACGTATGAAGGCAATGGGGTGAGTATGTCCTAAGCTTTGTTGAAAAAGTTCGCGCACTCACTGTCAGTTGAGAGGGCTGTACCGTGGCCCACTGCCTGACCAACACAGGACAATAATAAACATATCTGATTAAATTTTCTGTCAACAGAGGAAATTATTACATTTGTCCTGAATAAATAATTATGCACATTATTCCGCGGAAAATAATTATAACTGAATATGCTTTTCATCGCTGACCGTCGGTAGCCTTATCATGCTCCAAAAATTGAGCTAAGGATTTATCCTGCGGAGCCACTTTGCTAGCCTATGCTGGAATTAAATTGGGGGCGCGCTCCCCTATTAAGAGAGAAAATCTATCAGCGCTAAATTGTGGCCGGGTTAAATCGTGAATTTATTTTGATTTCTCATGACATAGGTTTGATTGAAAGAGGGCAGTCTCCTAAGATTGTCATTAATTCTTAAAAGAAGAGCTAGTGATCAAACCTGATTCAGAATCGCTCCCCTTGAGATATATTCTTAAAAAATTAACCCACTATTGACATCTCAACTACTTGGCCGCTAACTTGCTCAATGCATTTAAGCCAAGTTACAATTTTCAGACTCAGGCGTCTCAAATGGCTGACGCCGTCGTAGGATATGTGGCTGACATCATATGTTAATTGAATTATTGTTTTGGTACTAAGTTTCTCTAATGTTGGATGTGGTGTTAAATTTACAAATGATTAGTTAACTAATACTTGCTAGTTTATTTGTCAGGCTTTGCTACGATTTGCCAGTTATTGTCAACTCGTGTTTGGCTTTTCATTATTTTTCTTTTGTACTCTGTGAAGCCCAGTGTGGTTTATGTACTTACAATAAAATAAATTATTTTTGATTCGACAACTTGTGACGTCGAAACGGAAGCCGCTGCTTTCAAGTGTTGAGTCAGTGTTGTCAGTGTGGCGTTCGACAATTGGTGACGTTTGGAATGTACCACGTCTGGAACGCAGTGACGGGGGGAGGCTGGTACAGGAACGATGACGTTATCTCGTCCATGTTATCATACATTTTGCTTTTGCTTGGGATTTATATTTATTTTCAGTATCTGTTCCATTAATTAAACGCAAATGCTTTGACGACTAGTATTTTACAATGTATTTCTGATTGGGTTTTTCTGAACTGCCTCCCCAGTACGTGTGACGTGTTCCTGTACTCCCTGCCTTTTACGTACTGTTATGAGTTTTCCTGAAACCATGAAATGACAGCAGGTGGAAAACGTATTACCTCTATATTTTATCTATATCTTCTAGTGTTTGTCTTAAGGTGTAAACTATGACCGAGGAACTGACCACAGATCCTGTTGTTACCTCAAATGAAGCGACTGGTTTTACAGTTGCAGCAAAGATGTACTACACACTTGCTGTTGAAGGAGTGAGAGATGTGAGTGTCACAATTTCTGGCGTCTCGTAACGTTAGTCTTGAATCGATAGCTAGCATTGAGCAGTAACGTTTGCGGTCATTTTAACTCAGTCACTTCTAGAACTGATTGATCAATTTTATTCCTTCATCGCGGGTATTTTAATGTCACCAATTGTCACATATGGAATGAAAAACGAAGGAGGCCTAATTTGATCATGAGAGACAGCAAGCTTGTGAATTTTATTTTAACCGAACGTCAGCTAGTTGAATCATGGATGCTAGCAAGCTGGCTAGATTGGTTACCACATAACTATCGTTAACGGGTTGCTGGCTAGTCTTCCTGCTGACCATTTTTACGGGGCTGACCCTCGTCAAAATCTAGCTTCAACAGTAACGTTACTTTGTGCTAATTGAATAGCTATTTGAATATGATAAGACAGTTTGTTGATTGATTAAACTTGCTTTTTAACTATGATGGAACATTCATTTTCACTATGTTTAGCCAAATAACGTAGCCACCACGTCATCTGCTTTGAACTACGTCAACGCTGTCAGGATCAGGATGTTTAGCTGGCCAGGCAGTGTCATCATAAAGTTTCTTCTTACCATGACAATTCCTTTGCAACGTCGCTGTGATGTGCCGACAAAATATTGACTTGTGGATACTTGGGTAACCATCGGTCAGTTCAGATCCGCAGTTTTGACCCAGTTCTTCCGTGCAGTCATCAAAGTTCCCATTAACGTGCGCAGAGAGGCGAACCAGCGAGCGTAGAAATGATCTGTCTTGGCAACGCAGTTGGCTATATCGAGAAATGGTTAATGACGAAATCAACTTCCATCCATTGTGAAGTTTGGTCTGTACCAGCGGCTTTCAGGCTCGGTCCTTGTGAACCAAGAACTGCCTTTTTTTCTTTCCACCACTAATTGAAATGAAATGGTGTGTATGTGTGTGTGTGTGTGTGTGTGTGTGTGTGTGTGTGTGTGTGTGTGTGTTAGGTTTGCTGGTAAAAGACTGTTTTTGTTGTAGGGGCATTCCGTGGTATTTGCGAAATGGCTCCAGAATTTTTTTCTCAGAATTTTCATGAAATATCTGGTGGATATGTTGGTTGACATCCAAAAGTTTCTGAAAAATGTATTTTTGCTTCATGGATCATTGCACTCATTATGCTAACTAGGCTTATGCTTGGGGTATATCCCCGAATGCCCCCGATCCTCCAATTCCCCAATCCTTGAATAGACCTTGAATAGACTTCCATTTGAACTTAATTTCAGGTCAATCGGATAAATGGTTCTGAGGATATGGCCAAAAAGGTAATTTTCCATCACAAAGCGCCACCTGGTGGCAAAATATTGAACCATACAGGTATGATGTCATAATGTGACACCTTGTGAGGTCATGACCTTGCCGTTGCACATAGTTTCATGTCAATTGCAAAAACGGTTCCAAAGATATGGCAAAAATTGTGAATTTTATGTGACAAAGCTCCACCTTGTGTCACAATTTTGAACCAAACATGTATAATGTCATCCTCAGGTTATGACCTTTCATTTGCACTTGATTTGAGGTCAATCGGACAAATATTTCCAGAGAAATGATGAAAATAGTGATTTTTCAGTTTTTGGCCCCTGGTGGCCAATCTAGACATTGTAAATTGTCCAAAATCGAATCAGTTCTTCCTCTTTATGATAGTTACTTATATGCAAAACATGAAATTTCTAATTGAAATATTACTGAAGTTATCGCGTTAACACTTAGGGCAGCGGTGGCAGTCGGACCTAAAACATAATATCCCCGGAACGGCGTTCAGGGATATAATTAGCAATGAATCTGTAAGCAGTGGGTTTTTGTGTTACTGACACAATTTTTTTTCAGTTATCACCAAAATAAGATTTTCTTTACCAAACTTTCTTGGGGGGACAAAATTGTTGTACCTAGAGTTACAATAGGCTGCAACTTTGATTTTGCATGAAAAGCCAGCAAAACAAAAATTGCATGCCACAGACCCCATGTGTCCTGCCCGTAACATTTTTGGCCAGAAAGTTTTAATCATTTCCACAGAACCTGGATTCTGTAAGTATGAATTATTTTCCTCTTACTGGAGGTTCAAACTCTTCATAAAAGCCCTACCTCATAAAAATTGGATCACACCCATGACAGGAAATGACAAGCGTTTTTTGTTACGGACAGGACACTTTTAGGACAGAAAATGGATAATATCATTGTTAACATGATTTTTTTGCAAATACTTTTCATGTGTGGGGTGTTTATAATTTTTTTTCTGGACCTAATGTTATCACCTGAAGTCACAATATTTTTTGGAATGATTTAAATGCATGAAAAAATACATGCTCCATTCCCCTGCCCCTGTCCTGTCCATAGGTTTCTCCACAAATTGTCCGCAAAAGCTAGATTTAAAGGCCAAGATAACTTATCCTGAGAAAAGATTATGTATTAAAAACTTTTTTTTCTACGGCTTTTTTTTTTCCCCAATAGGTGGTGTCATCACTTCCCGATGACATAAAACCTGGGCCTGACCTCCATGGGCTGCCATGGGAAGCAGTGATTGTCACCTCCTTACTTGGGCTTATAACTGCACTTGTGTTTTTCTGCAGATTCTACCATTCTGTAAGTTAAGTGATCACTGTGATTTGTATATAGCTGAATCATGTAATATTGTTTGACTAATACTATGTGAGTCCAGTATGCCCTCATGAAATGTACCTATTGTTTATCTATTGACAGATTGCAAGCCGGCTGTATGTTGGTAAGTCAGCCTATTTCCTGTACTGAAAAGTTACTTTGAACTTGGACATTGCTAATTCAGTCGATTGCCTCTCTCCTCTGTGCTTACCTTCTGACTTATCTACAGGCAAGGAGAGGAAAATCGGGCAAAAGGTGGCAGAATTGCTTGATGAAAAATGCAAAGTTCTTCAAACCTTATCGGAGTGCAAGCATAAGGCAAGTCTGACAAGGAAGATTCACTTTCTTCCCTGGAGCAAGCAGTGTTTTGCATTTTGTCAACAAGGAGGTCATCATACATCTGGTAGTAAAAAGGCTTATCTGACGCCTCTGAGATGCTGGAAAATGTGGAATCTAAAAGGACAAAAATTGGAGCACATGGATAAGAAATTAGGCTTTCAATGGTGCAAAAATGGACATTTTTTATTGCTCCTGGGTCCTCATCTCTTTGTTCTGACTCGAGTGAAGACTCAGTAGTATTAAAATATATGTTTGGCACCATTAGTAAGCTTCTCTCATATCTCTGTGCTCCATATTGGTCACGGCTAAAGTCCCAGCCTGGCTCTTTCAACCTGCCACCTAATCATCCCCTGATCTAATTGGCTGTGCAAATTGCCCTCTCCCTCCCCAACCCCCAGGGCTCCCTTGAAAAAGAGATTTCAATTTCAACGGGACTTCCCTGGTTAAATAAGGGTTAAATATTTTTTTCTTTTCGAGCCAGTGTTTTACATTTGTAGTGTACTTTGCAGCATGAAGAACTGGAAACTGCCTTGCAGAACGGTCGAGCTTCTTCTAATGCTACGGAACGGGACAATCTGGAGGTAAGACTGTTCCATAGTGAGACCAGTGCAGATCAAAATGTAAAGCCCCCTGTAATTTCATAGTCTATTATGTTTGTGAACAGTCATCTCTTTGAAAACTTATCTGTGTGTCAGTGGCCTAACTGATACCTTGGTGATAAGTGAAGCATGTTTTTCTCTTAATTTGAACCCAAAATTGTGCAGAATTGTAATTTTTAAATTTTCCAAAAGCTTAAATGTTTGAGGTATCATTGATATTAACTAGCCTTTCTTGTACAGGTTATGTCCCGAAACCTTGAGCAGTCAAATGCGCAGCTGAAAAGGGATATTGATCAACTAAAGCTGGATTTGAAGGCAGAAAGAACTCAGCGGTCACAGCAGGAGGCGCTGGTAAGATGCTGCCAATCATTCAAGTGCTATGAAAAAGCCAGGATCACCCATCTGCCTGTATCCATCTGTTTTCCTGCATATTCTGGCTAGAGCTTGGTGATATGGCCAAAATCAGGTGCCACAATATTTTTGATTAAATGCCTCTGACAATATTTGACATTATTGAGAGGGCTATTGGAGCTTTCATGAGTTATTTACATTTAAGATTGTTTGATAGATCAGGGGTCGACAAAATAAATGGCCCGGTGGCCCGGATGTACTTTTAAAACCGTCAGGGCCACCAGAAAGCTCCAAACACTGGCCTGGTGGGGCCAGTGAAAAATAATACCTTGAAAATCAAATGACAAATAAAAAGGTAATAAATCTAATTTCAAATTAATTCCCTGTGATACTGTATCTCCTAATGATTTCTCTTAAATCCTCTCGGTAATTACCGCTAACACATAGTGTTACGTGATCCTGATCAAAGACAGACATCTACTTTCTGTGCCCAGCTAGCGCTGTGCCCTGGGATGTACTGTAAGCACACCACCTGCAAGCAACTGTGCACAGCTTGCTTGTTCGCTCACTGCGGCTGATTGAAGATGCATCCTGACATAGTTTTCATCAGTAAGCTACTTTAAAGTAGAGATTCAAAGAAAATGAGCTCCTATAAAATTGGTCCGGTACGGAAATTTCATGATAATGTTGAAGGTATTCATTCATAAAAACGTTTGATGCTTCTTGATATTCGCTTTCTAAATATTGTTCTTCTTAGACCGTGACCAGTCCTCCAACAGTCTCATTTTCCAAGATGCGTGTTGTGTACTCTGAAAGTACCAAGATGCTCCATAGTTATAATATAGTGAACACTGTGAAAATTGTTTTCAATTTTGTTTTTAAAGCCTGACAAGCCAGAACTCTTAGTAGATCTTTTCCAGATCTCCCAGTGGTTCATTGTTTTAAATCCCATGTTTAAGTATTTATTTTTTTTAAGGTAATGTCGCATAAAGGTGATTTCTTTCATCGATGCATATTAGTTATGCTGCTTAGTTTGGTTCGTTCCGTGCTGAAAATTATGTTTTTATTGGAATCATGCTTCCATTCTGAGGAAGGTTGGATAAGCCAATGGTCTGGGCTACAAAAAAGATAGCATTTAATGCACATGATCAAGTGGACTCTAATAGCAGTGATTGACTGACATAGAAATATGGAGTGACGAGGTCGACGCCATTTAGAACACAATCGTACCCCTTAAATATCTCCACCCTATGCCTCAAAAGCAGCCTGAATCGTCCGCCTAAACTTCTCATGCACTGAAATTCAATTTTGATAGCTTTTTTATAGTTGTTGTACCTCTTCCCATGTTTCTTTCATCAGCATCTGGTCCATTCTCTTCCATAATGGCCAAAACGAAAAAAAAAAACCTCGCAAATGTAATAACGTTAGATAGTTTCAGTATAGGCTATAGAAAGATCTGACGACAGGCACCTGCAAGTGCATGTATTCCTGCGCGAGTTATGAGAGAGAATAAATTCTAAAAATCTTCTGTTCTTGTTTTGTCGTCACTCGTATCCAAGTCTAATCATCGAAATAATATCATAATAAATTAAAATATCAGTCCTTCCCCGTATTTGCGTCAGATCGTTTACCCTATATGTCCATGTTAATCTTCAATGTACTTTATAGAAAATGCGACTTTAAATAAAAAAAACCACAGATGAATGTTTCTTCAATTTAATTTATCCATCTCAAGTAAAGTACGACACAATTTTAACCTTGAATAACAAAATATAAAGCTCGGAGATAGACGTACACTGCACGCAAACTCAAAGAGCAGAGCTTGCAAAACCCGTATGTGACATCACCCAAAACGGGTATCATTCCTAGCATCTCGGAAGTATTGATAAAATATTTGCATGCATGTTTCCATTTTCTCGTATTGATAATGTGACGGAATGACGTTACATTGCATTCTTTGCGCTCTAAGCCTTCCATTGATGCCGAAATAGCCATATTTCAGTTTTTCCTTTGAATCCCTACTTTAAAATGTTTCTAAAGCCCCCAGTACCTGGCCAAACGCTGGGCAAAAAATACCAAGCAAAGAAACAAAAAAGTCACCGGAAAAGTTGAGGGAGAGTGAGAAGGAGCACGAGAAGATAAGAAGGGAAAGAAAGTTCCAGCCTCAATGGCGAGACGGCTGGAATTGGCTGGGATATGAAGAGGTTCAAGAGGCCAAAAATGAGGTCTTTTGTGAACTCTGCAGATCAATGCCCAGGTTTGCAGACAAGTAAGTCAGAGAAAAGTTAACGTGTATGAACAGAAGTATATGATAACAAATTGCTGTGGAACTACGGAGAAAATAACGTCGTCATACGACTGTCTCACTTGAAAACGCAGATTTGCAACCACATGTTTCCCATTTGTGACACACTGTGATGTTGTAGAACGACGGTTTCCACGTTGTACCGCAGCAATTCGATATCATACACTTCAGTCACTAAATCAGTATTTCTCAAACTTTTATATCTCAAGGTCTCCCCTGAACTCTGACAAATGTAGGTATTTCACCCTCCCAGTCAGAATAGGGTACTTGGAATTATCATGATACAATCATTTTAATAATATAATGATAAGCACTTACTTTATGTAAATGTATATAGTATCTAGTTGAATCAAATTGTTGTTTTTCGTTATTATGGGGATCGATACCCAGGGTTTCCCGCAGCGCTTCATAGTTAGGACAGCCGCCTTAACTATGTCCCCCCCCCGAGGAAAAAAAAAAAATCTGCTGCATCCACGCATGCATACACAGTAAAATAAATGCCCTGCTGGCCTGAAGCCCGTATGTCCCCCGTCGCGCAAGTGACCAGAAACGTGGCAAAAACTGTTTTGACGGCTGAAAATAATGTGGTGCACTGTGCCACTAATAATGTGAAGTACAATGACACTGTAGCTCATTGGTCATTGGTTGAACAGAGAGATGGATGAGGGATGGATCATTGTGATATGAGCTAAATATAACCATGGGTTATGAGAGAGATTACAAAAATCATGACTTGTGTATGATGGACGCATCGCCAAGGCATAGTTTTGTGCCCTTGGCTGAGATCTACCTAACCAACCAATAAGAATTTCATATGAATGTGGTGAGCCTCCATCAAAGCTGTCAAAAGTTATTGCGAGTACAGTGTTCCTCACATCTTTTTGCTTAGTGACCTTGAAAACTAGGTCAAGGTCACTCATCATTGAACTTGAGCAAGGCCTTCACAAGAGGCATATGTGGTGTGAATTTGGAGATCCTCCATCAAAGCTGTCAAAAGTTATCGCGAGTACACTGTTCCCGGACGGATAGACGGACGGACGGAAAGCATTTCTATGTCCCCCGTCCTGCCGGGGCGACGGGGGACAATAAGGCCACATCACAATGAGGCTGAATAGCGGCTGGCATCTGTTGGTTAATATGTTACTGCGCCATCGATCACCTGTTGGTACACAACATTATTTTTTTGTATCTGGAAGAAGCTAATCCGGATATGCAATGACTTGTCGTTGCGTGGGAAGGACATGTGGAGGCGAGATAATTATTCATCTAAACTAAACATTGGAATAGTGTCTCCTTTCCACTGCTTGCCCACATATCCTGTTTCATTGAGATAACGAATTGCATGTAGCCTTAGTTTCTCATGTAGGCTACCGATGTGTTTGCGCGTGGCTTTCTGCTATGTTTGACAATTGCACGTGGTTTTCTCTAGTTTACAGTAATGCAGTGGTTCCCAAACTTTTTCTGCTGGGCCCCCCTTTGGTACATAAGAAAATTTTTGCGCCGCCCCCCCCCACAAAAAACATAGGTAATACATCCGCATATTTTGTTTTCAGAGTCCATTGCAGTTTATTTCTCACATTGTAATTAATATAAACCTCAACCTTTTTTGGAAAAATATAAGTAAATGGTCATAAACTGTAGGTTGTCATAAACTACAACTAGGCTACGGAATTAGATATAACAAAATAACAAACAACCACGGTGTAATTTTTTTAAGTGCAACTGTTTTCAAGCACCTTGACTGTGTAATTATGTTCATTGTAACGGGTCTATGTTTTTAATATTCAACAACATTGCTATTTATGCATTTTTCGGACACCAACAGACACTTACTTGCATCCAGCCAATCAGCGACCTGGTGCCGGACCGCTGAAGGAGTGTCTTGAGACAGGTCACCGTCTCTTCACTGGCCTTGCACTTTTAAGTTAAAATACGTTAACCGAGATCGCGTCAGCTTATACTAGAAAATATGAATGCTCTGAAGGAAGTGTTACACTCAGACTGTTAAGTGCAAAAATGCGCCTTTGAAACCCAGAAACCCATTCAAACTGCAATTTTATATCTCACTTCCATGGAAGCATAAAACATGCATTTTATTACATCTGCATGTCAATCAATAAAGTTACAAGACTGTTGACTTTGTCACTTTGTTATTGCACTTTAACTGCAATAAAAATTAATATGCAATAGGAATTAAAAAATTCCTTCTCTTTGTACTTACAAAAATGTTGACAAGTAAAGCCTGTGATGTGAAGGTGGTATGGTCAAAGGATGTTACGAAAAGGTTATAATGGCAGCACTGTGTTTTGTGATTTCAGCTTGCTGGAATGCAGGAAACTTTGAAAAGTTTAGAAGAAGAAGCAAAAGACCTGAAGTCACAAACTGAGCAGGTAATTTACTGGTGATGTCTCATTTGAGGCCTCTGCACTGTTTTGCATTTGTTGTCAGGTTACAATTTATTTCTCAGAATGAATCTGATTTGTTTGCCTTTCTCTCCAGGCACAGACAACATTAAAAATATATGATATCAACAGTGAGAGATTACAGGCCAACCTGCTGGCAGCTAAAGAAGAGAATGTTCTTCTTCAGGAGAGTGAAGCCCAGGTATGCATATGTGTATACATGGGAACCTTGTTCCAGTGTCACCCATTGGACTGAAGAGTCAGTTTGTCCACTGACAATTTTAATATTGTTGTAAATGGTTATGGATGTCTTCCTTTATGATTTGTATTATGTATGTCAGTGATCACTAAATCTGGACCTTGAATTAAAATATAGCCCTGGTTTTATTTCCTTCCAGGTAATTGACTAATTAACTTACAAGTTATTGCTTATAACTGGATACCTTGCAGCCAGACTGAACCAACCCTCTCAGAAGACATTTTGACTTTTTAACTTCAAGATCTTTTGTATGAAAGAGGTCATGTAAAATCACAAACCACAATTTGATGCAGCTAATCTGTATCAAAACCTAACATTTTTTTTCTCCAAAACAAATATAAGTTGTTTCATTGGGAACTTCAAAATATGGCAGAATTTAAAACTTCAGCATTTAAAAATTTTGACAGGAGCTGATGGTTCTCTTTGGCATTAATATATTTGCCTGTTTAGGGCTCTGTGGGTTACTGTTATTAAGTGTTATTCGCTAATCAGTGCCATAGAGACCTGTGCTGTTTGGTTGACACAGTACTTTACGTGACAATACAGACAACTACCGTACAGGCCAGCAGATACTGCCTAATTCCCCAAAGAAGTCTCGTGTATCTCTCGTGGATTTCTCGCGATAATCTCCTCAGTACTTTACGTGACAATACAGACAACTTCCGTACAGGCCAGCAGATACTGCCTAATTCCCCAAAGAAGTCTCGTGTATCTCTCGTGGATTTCTCGCGATAATCTCCTCTTTATATTGCGTGCTATATCAACCTCGTACTCTGCCGAAACAAGGGCCATTTCTCAATATGTGTTCTTCTCTGTACTTCTGTTCTTGTGAACTTGAGAAACGTCATCCCACTGAGACCATGTACTGTCTCAATTCAAAGTTCGCATCTCGACAAGAATGGTTACCAGTCTCGGAAGTGTTCTTGACACGCCCATTTTTCCGAGGATGCATAGGATGGTAACGTGTGAACTTGACAGCACGTATATCCCAGAATTTTTTTCGGCACGTCGCTCCCAACGTTCACTGACTGATATAAGTCTGGTCTCAGTGGTATATACAGCGTTTAGCACTTCACTAATGAAGTGAATGTAAGTGAATATTCATGTTTTGTGCTCTTGGCTGATTGGGTGACCTTTTGGCGAGAACCACCAATCGCGCGGCGCCATTTGCAGAATGAATGCTGACCGGGTTATCCGTCGCATCTTGTTGTCAGAAGTGGTAGCTAAGCAGGCGAGCATTTAAACGTTGGGATATACAAGTTTCTGCCTTACATCTGCATGTTGCGTGAATATTTCCTTTTACTTTGCTGCATCAGGCATTTTACAACACAACTAACGGCTGTACTCAGCATAACGCATATGAATACGCTGGCCAGTGACAGAATTTGTGAATGTTATTTGACATGAGCTTAAAAATTAGATTATGGCTTGCTTGTATGGCTTCCGTTGGCCATATCTGCATTTTGTTTATTTCAGTGGGATTCCCCAGTATAATCAAGGCTAAATTAAATAATACTCAAATTACCAAACGTACAAAACCCAAAACCAGTGAAGTTGGCACGTTATGTAAATCATAGATAAAAACAAAATACAATGACTTGCAAATCCTTTTCAACTTGTATACAATTGAATACACTGCAAAGACAAGGGGCTCTAATTTCCTGGCGCAGCGCAGCTGGCGTAGCGAGGCGCAGCCCGCGCAGTGGTAATTTCGTACGGCGCAGCCCGCGTAGTGGTAATTTCGTGAGGTGCGCAGCCTTCGGTAGACGAAGGTGCGCCGAGATGGGTGTGGCGGCGTAGTGGGGGGAGGTGTCACATATTCATCAAGACGCAGTGACAATTTCGTAGAAAAAGTCTCCGCTGGAGTTGCGCAGAAAACTCGCCAGCTCCAACCTGGTTTAATTTCCGTGCAGTGGTAATTTGGCTGACCGGCGCAGAGTGCGCACACGTCACCGAAATCTCACAGGCAGGTTTACAGAATGTCAGGCACATTTCAATGCAAGAAAAAATTACAGGAAGCACTATTTAATGTAACTATCTGAATAAGGACATAAATTATAGTATCTATATCGATTGTCCTGATGTCAGGCGGTTGCCTCGCGTAATGGAAACTTGACCTGGCTTAATCAACGCAACTGAATCTGTGATGCAAACTAACGACTTCACATCTTTCTCAGCCAACCACAAACTGTATAATATATATATATCGAATGCTTGCGTTCTATGCTCATTAAAGCCGCTTGCACACTGGACGCAAAACGAATTTTTCGCACGACTGATTACAGACAAAGTCAATGCAAAGACGCGATAGTCGGACAGGGTTTTAATATAGCTCCGTGTCCGAGAGTCATAAAAGTTCTAGTTTTTCCGAGTATTCCAGGAATTATTAGACGTGCAAACTTGGCTATGTTTGTGTTCGGCCTTCACAAAATGCAAATTGATAGCTATCGACTTTTCTTGGTCTTTTTAGCCTATTCATCTGTTTTCTTCCGTTGAAGATAGACGTCAGTATTTATTCGGTCTTTCTTTTGAAAATTAGTCAGATGGATCGAACAGATTCACGCTTTATTTCCACAGCAGAGATAATATAGTGCGTGAGCAAATCAATTCCATGACCACTGACAGAGTGAAGAAATCATCGCATGCACGATCAAGACTGTCCGACACGAAATGCAAATTACTCCATGTCCAGCAGCCAGCAAAAAGTGGAAGTATTGATATGAGAACAGATTTATAACGAAATAAAGAATAAAAATATATCAGCAACAAACGTGATATCAAACAAAGATGACCCGCCAATAAATAAATCGCAGTGTTCATTGGATGCTCTGTTGTTAAAATGTTTCTTTTTATTCTTTATTTCATTATCAATCTGTTCTAATCGTCCTCTTTTTTTGGCTGTCAGACACGGAGGCATTGTACATTGTCTCGCGCCAGTGTCGACTCACTTTATTGAGCAGCTTAAACAGAAACATTGATTGAAATTGTCGGTACTCATCTTGAAGAACTGAACCCTCTTATCAAACATTCACGTTTAATGTCTGAAAGAGTCAGTAGATTTGAAGAAATAAAAAAACAATAATAGACTGTCGGACACGACAATTTATTAAAACCCTGTCAGACCTTTGGACACAAGACGCAATCTGTCAAGCAAAAAATTCGTTTCGCGTCCAGTGTGCAAGCGGCTTAATACTAGGCTACTATTATTGTCACTTATTCTTTATCGTCTTTAGTGGGGGAAAGGAATGCAGCCAGATTGCTATGATCTCGTACTGAGTTAAGATCACATATTGGAAATAAATGTGTAACGTATCTTGCTTTGTTGTATATGCATGTTAATCCCAAAATTTTCAGCAGCTACAGTTTGTAATAATAGGAACACGCTATCCATCGTTTCTCTTGCCAGTGAGCAATATTTGACTCGGCTGGGTCGCCTTCTATATTCTAACACATTAAAGGTGAGGTGAGGAGCTCATTTGACTGGTGAAGATTTGACTCGGCCGTGTTATACCCAAACACGCCTTCTTTGCCAACTTGCGCTGGAAGGAGGGGCAGAGGCGGGACAGAGGAGTACTTGCGCCAGGCTACGCCGGGCACGAAATTGCCACATACGCCTGGACACACCCCGTTGGCGCGGCGCACACCCCATGCGCCGCGCCTGCGCCTGGTCTACGAAATTAGAGCCCAAGATGTTTAATGTTCAAACTGAAACTACTTTTTTTTTTTTTGCAAATAATCATTAACTTAGAACAGAGGTGGGCAGTGAGGCCCGTATCTGTCCCTGGTTTTCACACCAACTTCTGGCCTTTAATTAATTGATTGTCTAAATTAGCCAAACCATTAGTGAAATCTGACATTTCAGGTGCATTTATTGAAATTAATATGAATGACCACCAAAGACCGTTCTTTTCTCACTTCATGAAACATTTTTCTTTGATCTAAGCATTGGACAAATCTGTATTTGTGTATGCAACCAATTAAGTCAATTTGTCAGTGTAATTGATAAAAATAAAAACCTGCATACACATCGGCCCTCACGGACCGGAATTGCCCACCCCTGACTTAGAATTTAAAGGCAGCAACACATTGCAAAAAAGTTGGCGCAGGGGCCTTTTTACCACTGTGTTACATCGCCTTTCCTTTTAACGACACTCAGTAAACGTTTGGGAACTGAGGAGACCCATTTTTGAAGCTTTTCAGGTGGAACTCTTTCCCATTCTTGCTTGATGAACAGCTTAAGTTGTTCAACAGTCCGAGGTCTCCGTCGTCGTATTTTACGCTTCATAATGCGCCACACATTTTCAATGGGAGACAGGTCTGGACTACAGGCAGGCCAGTCTAGTACCAGCACTCTTTTACTACGGAGCCGTGCTGTTGTAACACGTGCAGAATGTGGCTTGGCATTGTCTTGCTGAAATAAGCAGGGGCATCCATAAAAAAGACGTTGCTTGGATGGCAACATATGTTGCTCCAAAACCTGTATGTACCTTTCAGCATTAATGGTGCCTTCACATATGTGTAAGTTGCCCATGCTTTGGGCACTAATACACCCCCATACCATCACAGATGCTGGCTTTTGAACTTTGCGCCTAAAACAGTCCGGATGGTTCTTTTCCTCTTTGGTCCGGAGGACATGATGTCCACAGTTTCCAAAAACAATTTGAAATGTGGACTCGTCAGACCACAGAACACTTTTCCACTTTGCATCAGTCCATCTTAGATGAGTTTGGGCCCAGCGAAGCCGGCGGCATTTCTGGGTGCTGTCGATAAATGGCTTTCGCTTTGCATTGTAGAGTTTTAACTTGTTCTTGCAGATGTAGCGACGAACTGTAGTTACTGACAGTGGTTTTCTGAAGTGTTCCTGAGCCCATGTGGTGATGTCCTTTACACACTGATGACGGTTTTTGATGCAGTACCGCCTGAGGGATCGAAGGTCACGGGCATTCAATGTTGGTTTTCGGCCTTGTCGCTTACGTGCAGTGATTTCTCCAGATTCTCTGAACCTTTTGACGATATTACGGACCATAGATGATGAAATCCCTAAATTTCTTGCAATAGCTGGTTGAGGAATGTTGTTTTTAAACTGTTCGACAATCAGCTCACGCATTTGGTCACTAAGTGGTGACCCTCGCTCCATCCTTGTTTTTGAATGACTGAGCATTTCAGAGAAGCTGCTTTCATACCCAATCATGGCACCCACCTGTTCCCAATTAGCCCGTTCTCCTGTGGGATGTTCCAAATAAGTGTTTGATGATCATTCCTCAACTCTCTCAGTCTTTTTTGCCACTTGTGCCAGCTTTTTTGAAACACGTCGCAGGCATCAAATTCCAAATGAGCTAATATTTGCAAAAAATTACAAAGTTTACCTGTTCGAACATTAAGTAAAAGTTTTTGCAGTGTATTCAATTGAATATAGGTTGAAAAGGATTTGCAAATCATTGTATTCTGTTTTTATTTACGATTTACACAACGTGCCAACTTCACTGGTTTTGGGTTTTGTGTTTCATTATAATTCGTATTAGCCATAGCTTGAAAGGCATGATTGCATCAGCTAGATTAAAGTGACACTCCACCCAATAACTATACTTTGTATATATCAATGTATATTTGTATATCAATAACTCACCATGAGATGTCTTGAATGGACAAAGTTGTTTTGCACCTGGCACAACTTTATGGCCACTGGAGAATTATCCAAATTCCTTTTTTGCTGGAAGCAAATGGGCTCACCCAGTAGCAATGGGAAAACTCCACAAAACATCTGACAAACTTCTAAACCATCGTCCAACGCATCGTCCAGTATAATCCAAGTCTGCTTTGTCCTCTTGTATCCTCAGAACTCCAGAAACGCCGTTATTTTTCGCAAAAAATAATAAAATACCACAGTTATGCTTCAAGTAAGCTCACAAATTTAACGGAAGTCTCGCCTCCCAGCTCGTCCATTGCCTAGAGACTCTGCTGCCACTACATTTTTTTTTAAAATTTGAATGAAATAAGATGAAGTTATATAAAAGTAAAGAAATATAACCTTACCTCCTCCATGTACATGGTTTCGCCGCTCCTGTTTGAGTCATGAAATTTTGCTGTCAGCGGTGCGTGTAAATTGAGGAAGACAACAACTCCCATGATTCTACGTGATTCCATTGTGTCATCAAACTCGGCCTCTTGTTATTGTTTGGTTAATCGCTCTCTAGCGGCAGAGAATTATATATTAGGCACTTAATTTGTTAAAATCAATCCAACAAAATGAATAACAAATTAGTTAATTTTATTAACAAAGTAAAATTGTTGCTGTATTAAAAAAATATTGTGTTAGACTAACAATTAAGTTACAAATGTGTTTTGTTAACGTGATTGGACCATAAATTATTTTGTAAGGATTTCTGTTAAAATAAATCTGCACAAACCGATTATGCGGCCGATGTACATGTAGATGAAATAATTTAAGTGCGTACCTTTACATCTTCACAGTGAAGTGGTAATGCAAGAAGTGAACAGTAAGGGGAGTTTTTAACCAATGCCAATAAGTTGTTGACAAATCAATCTGCTGATAAAGGAACTAAAACAGTCATCAGAGGCAGTCTCCTCATGTTTAATGACCTGGTTTGCAGAAGATAAAATATAGTGGGATAGGAATATCATCTGCACACACAAATATCTAGATTGCAACACAAAAATAAAGATAGAATAACGTTGTTGGTGTATGTTGCTAAATATTAGAACTTAAAGAACGACGACATATAGTATAGAGAGAAAAGGTGGCATAGGTTAAAACTCGCCTTCCCGTTGCATTCCTGCTCATTTCAAGATCCTTCGCAGTCAGACGACACTGAAATTGGTGCACATGATCGATTCTCGCCAATGAAAAGTGAGAATAGGAAATTTGCTGGGGCCGTGCAGAAAAGCAACAAATCTATTTTGTTAAGATGACTGGACAAAATCTATTTTGTTTAGATTTTTGTTAGAATAACACATTGGATTCTGTTGCATCAACAAATTAATTTGTTACAAAGGCGTAAAAAATTTGTTTTTCTTAAATTTTAACAAAATAATATTTTGAGTGTATTATCAATAGGCCTACATAAGAAAATCAAAAACATAAATGTCACTGTCCAGGAGCCATATTTTTAACATAAGAGACCGTAAACCTCAAAACTGGATGTTTGACATTCGGAATCTCGTTCACTAATGATGCAGTTTAACGACACCAGTTTCATGCGAGACTTATCGCAATTCACATGTATACTTGTCAAGGGCACTAGGCCTATTACTTTTCCTATGCATGTGACTCATACATTTACGCTGCGTCAACTTGCGATATTCTCTTGTATGTCTTGTGTATTTCTCCGATAATCTCGCGTAGAAATGGCACTGTCTGCTGGCCTGTACAATATCTAAATTTGCATGAATGTTTGGGTTGGTTCAGATTTGCAGGAAGGCATCATATTAGCCAGACAGTTATCGCACCAGACTCCGGTAAATGGAGGGTTGAAAACCAGCAGTGCTTTGACCCTGTGGATGTGAAACCTCCTGTGTGTATAGTATTATGTTTATTAGAACTTTTGATAAAGGTCTAATGAGCTGCAGTATTCTGGTACATCTAAAATTGGTGAAATGCATTGAACTGAGGACTGCTTGAGAATGTTGTGGGTGAATATGACTGCGGGCTGAGTGACGCTTATAAGCAAAATAGATCACTTTCTTTTTCCTCTCTCAGCTGGCGCAAGAAGCCGAGGGCTGGGGGGAGCGCCTGAGTGAACTGGAGGAGGAAATGAAGATGTGCGAGTGCTCCCACCGGAATATGCAGGAGGACTGCGCTAATAAAGATGAGCGCATCAAGGTACACGCCAGCTTCTCTGTTGGGGAGCAAAATTATAGTTCACTTTGGGGAAATTTCATCCGATGGCAACATTTCAGTCTGTGAAGACCTAAATTTAATTTTGGAAAAAGAAGATGGTGAGGTTGTAGGATTGGCAGTGCTGTGATGATGTGGAGTGGTTTTTGGGAATATGCTAATTTGTTTTTGGATTTCGGTATGGTTGGTGAGATCCTGTTTAATTCTCAGATTTTGTTTGTTCTAGTCTCTCACAGATTGCCTGTTGAAGATGAGGGACTGGGACTTAGAAGTGGAAGATGAAGCCAGCGGGGAGGAACTTGCTGGCTCTACAGAGAATGGAGGTAGCACAGGAAGAGCTTATTTGTATTCATTACTTGGACGGCCAACAGATTTTGAAGGACCCCTATTATGCCCCTAGGTGTACAGCTATTAGCCATTATTAGCCTGTTCAAAGTCTCCCCTTCCTGACATCTCAAGGGAAATTGACCACCCAGATTAATGAAATCTGATTGACTGCTTGGGTGAAGTTGATCAGTTCTTCTTGCCTTTGGTCGGTTACTTCTCCATGTGATGTCAAGAGGGGAAAGATTTTGAAATGGTTTGTGATAACTAATTGGCTGTGCACCTGCTGACATAATAGGGGACCTTTGGCTCTTCACTGCGGCAGTGTGTTTGAATCAGCCACGTGGAAAAATGGCCAATTAGGTCCTTTTTATATATTTGAAACCAAGCTTGATAAAGGGCACATGTGGGCTCATTGCTCATTCATTTCATAATGCGTTTCATGCCATGTTAAACATGAACAAACTGTATGAGCGCCAAAATCAATCTTTTTGTGAAAGTAGGCCAATGATGTTGCTAGAAATTGTGTATGAGTCATGGCTGTGCCTTATTGCTTTTACTTTTTGGCAGATAACCATCAGAAGCAGAAGTTGCAGAAGCTAATTTGCGCGGCAAAGGTTTGTCTGATTGATAATGCAATGGACATGAGGATTGGCTTCAATAGTATTTAAATTACATGATGGCTATCTCTCTTCTTTTAAGATGAGTGCAGACTTGAAGTCCATGGAGGAAGAAAGGAATCGAGTGTTTGCCAGACTGAATGATGAAGTCAAAGCTAAAGAGGACCTCCAAGGTATGCCAATATATGCCATTGGATATTAAATCATTGTTCCATTGGGCTTGAAATTGTGTGCGATAGGGTGTATTGGATAATTTTCAGAAATGATTAACAGAATTCATTCTTTATTCTTTCTTTCTCTCAGCCCAACTCCTTGTTTCAGTAATAATAGGAATTTCAGTGTTTCTGTGGTGTAGCCTGTTGGGCATAATCCATTTGCTCATCATGAGCCACTTGATTGGTGGATCGAGTCTGGTCTCTAACTTTTCTCTCATGTCTCTCCCACTCTCTCATTCCCCTTTCTCACTCTCTGTCTGTGCTTTCCTCTTTAACAAGAACAATAGACACGAAACAGATTAAGGATTTGTACATGCATCACAAAACGTTTAAAAGGACAGTGTAATATGTTCATATTTGTGCACAGTGGACCCTGTGCCCAGTAAAATGCTAATCCAAGCAATCTTGTAATGACAGCAGCTGACTATGGCGTTTTAGTAACCATGAATGTTAAATGCCATTTTGATGTTTTGAATAACAATTAATAAAAATAGTGCTACGTGAATGAAATTTTGAAAATAAACATTTTTGGCAAAAAAAACAAATGCTCGGAGTAAAAATACCTGGTCAGTGACCATGTGCCTGAGTGAAACTGTACTCAATTATTCAACACTGAAAGGTTTGTGGTTAAGAGCCAATCGCGCATATTTGTAATATGCAAGCTGTATTTTTATTACAACTATTATTACTACAGTTGTCACCATCCCTGTTCCTGGAGATCTACTGTCCTATGGGTTTTCAGTTCACCTCGCATTTATCACACCTTGACTCTACTTACTAATAGCTCAATACAAATCATGAACTGTTGAATGAGCCTTGCTCTCTTAAGGTGGGTGTGAAAAACTACTAGATGGTTGATCCCAGGGGACAGGGTGGGGGACCACTGCCTCAGAGCATATTTGCATTGCACTTTTAGAATGTCTTCTTTGCGTTTCACTTGCTGCTTATAACAGACAATGTAATTGATGTTATCTTGATCTCATCCGGCAGAGGGC
This sequence comes from Gymnothorax reevesii, assembly GCA_029721435.1. Lineage (NCBI taxonomy): Eukaryota > Metazoa > Chordata > Actinopteri > Anguilliformes > Muraenidae > Gymnothorax > Gymnothorax reevesii. The sequence goes on from CM056573.1 coordinate 112,467,227, forward strand.
ATTGAAAAGCTTCAGAGTGAGAAGGACTCTCTGCAGTCCCAAAGTGCCGTGTTCACCAGCGAAACCCAGAAACTCCAGCAGAAGCTGCAGATCATGACTGAAATGTACCAGGAGAATGAGCTGAAACTGCACCGGTATGAATGGATGCCGTTTCAATTGTGGAGACCCTTTTGCACGCCTTGCATTATTCATGATTTTTTTTCCCTTAATTATTTCTTGTTCCATTAGGATGCTTACCGTGGAAGAACGACAGCGTTTGCAGAAAGAGGAGAAGTTGACGAAAGCTGACAAGATGATCAGCCTCGCTGCAGAGGAGCTCGACACCTACAGGTTATTTGAAGCTCATGAGCTTGTTTGCTTGGTGTGGGCAGAGTCACAATAGGTTGAGTGTAGCTTGCTGCCAAGTTATTGTTGTTTGGCAATATGGTTTGTCTGTCCAAAGAATTGGGATGTAGCTACAGAACCAGTACAGGGATGTGTTTGAATCGTGGTCGTGTCTTTTACACTGCCTCATGGGAAGATTTCTTTAGTTAAACTTCAAACAGCTGCAGGTAATGTAGATGCCCTGCCTTCAGATGAAAAGTTCATGTTTGTAGGTACCACAGCTGGTGGAGGTGGCTTGGGGAAACGTCATTTCAAGAAAAGGTCTTGAGCATTGTTTACTTACTATTACTGTGCTCTCTTACAGGCAGAGGTCCAAAGAGCTTGAGGAAGAACTGGAGAAAACAAACCTTGCCTACAAAAACCAGGTTGGTCATGTATGCATGAATGAACTTCATACACAGAATGACTACTAGCCAACTTTATTCCTGTCAGGTGATTGCTGTTAAAGGTACCATCCCAGGCGGCTGGACTCAGGATTTTTTTTTTTTCGAATTGAACAACTGATAAGCACCCACCCCCTCTGTCCAATCAGGAATCACCCAAACCACGCCCCCACATCTCAGTTCGTGTGCGTGCTTCATTTCACCACAAATAGCTGACCGGTGCGACCAGAGACAACATTACAACACAGACAGCATTAGCAGTGGTGGATATCGATGGCATCACACAAAGGCACCAACAACAACACCTCTATCTTTCAACACTGGATTCACACCATTACCAGCGCATTATAGCCTACACACAAGTTTCCTTGGCTATTGCCAGTCTTTAGGCATACAACAAGCAAACATTAGCTACCCATTACTAGGTTGTTGCTTACGTTACTTGGCTAACACCAAAAGTAGCCTAGACCTTACTACTCAATGTGTATAGACTACGCTTTCTGTTTATGTATAGCATTCACACAGAAAGAGAGACAAGAAGCTAGCTTACCAGTCTAAGAGAAACTCCGCTATGAGTCTGTTGGTTTTAAAACAATTCAATGTCTTCAGTTCTCTCCGGCGGTTGAATGCTTTTCTGCCAAGAGTTACTTGAGTTGCATCTGCAATTTTTAGCCCGCTTGGCTGACAGGCCCAATCAGACTTATGCTGTGCTTTGGGTCTTTTGTGGTGGTCTGTCGTGCGTTCGTGCGTGCGTGTGTAATCTTTTGGCTTGTCTGCGCTTTAGCGTCTTCAGTTTTTTACCAATCCTTTTCATATTTCATATGTGTATATAGTGCCATAAGGTCCACACCAACTTCGATTTTGAGCCCAATTGGACCAATAATTTGGCCAATAGGGGGTGTTCCCTTTTGGCCACGTTTGGCCAAGCAGTCAGAGTGGCTTTGCCACTATTTTTACATAATCTTGTCTATCAAGTATACTTTCAATGAAGGTTTTTGTCTTTTTAGCTGATGGTTGACTGCTGGGTGCAGTTGGAGGTTGGAAAACTGGCTGCTCGTTCGGCTGCGCCATGACTCTGTCTGAATGCCTAGATTTCTAGCTATTGCTGGCTATGTATCTACAGCCAAAGTGCGTGCACATTGGAATGCACGCGCAGAACAGTGTAAACATTGATTTGGCAGTTTGAATGACAGACGGGCCTTCCAAACACAGTTGTCTGAGACAAATTTGATTGCTAGTCTAATTTTGGCCCCTGCTCCTTACACAGGTGACCAAATTTCGGAATTAATATGTTAAATCACTTATCTTATTGATTACTGTCTAATACTCACCAGATATACTCAGATTTTTATTATTTTGCCAAAAGATGAGCCGCCTGGGATGGTACCTTTAACTTCATTTTTTTCAGAAACTTTAGCTGAGGTCATATATTCTATGCTGTAATTCTTTTGCAGATGCGCTCTCTAAATCTGTTTACACATTTTTGTGCTTTTTTCAGATTACATCTCATGAGAAGAAGGCGCATGAAAACTGGGTTAGTGGAGTCTGTCCGCTTTGAGATGTGCCATATATCCTTGTGAAAATATTAGCAGTAATGCTCTCGATACCAACAGACTCTGCTTTTCCTCTATTGCAGCTGGCAGCTCGTGCTGCAGACAGAGACTTGACGCATATCAAGCGAGAGAATGCAAACCTCAGGCAGAAGTAAGTGTCTTCATCATAACCACTCACAGAAGGGCTCCATAATTATTGGCAGCCCTGACTGTAAAAGCACTAGAAGTACTTTAACCCTATAATGCCCAGACACAGACATCATTATAGGAAAAATATGACCCAGTAATATTTTTGACGTATTGAAGGGTAGTATTCAGATCCACTGTTCATCATTAGGTTTTGTGACAGCAAAATATACATTGCTCAACAAAACTTCTAATTTCAGGAGTATCATATCTGATACAGCCAAAAATCAGCACCCCTTCAGAACTCAACACTCGAAATTTCTAAATATTTTTATGCTCTCTACGATCTATAGCTATCCCTTAACGTGTATAAGAATAAGTTTTTGTGTAATATTTACCTTGGAATGCCGAACTTTACTGCCAAAGTCCAAGGAAATTAATGAATTCCCATTCACATGGGAGCTACTACCTTGAAGTGAGTGACTAGGGGAGAGACTACTTCTGTAATCTCACTTCTTCCTTCCAGGTGGCAGCACTGTGATTCAGATATGATACAATGGGCAGTCGCGGCTGTGTTGCATCTTACCAGGTGGACGTGGTCCTTCAAATTTGGTGTATCATATATGATACAGGGGGCATTATATGGTTAGAAATAATAAGATCACAGAGTAACAAAGCAAAATCAAACATTTATCTAATAGATTCGCAAATTGCCTTAATTAGGGCTTCGTAATTATTGGTACCCTTGGTGCAGTACTTGATGTAGCCACTGCTGGCAAGTACAACATGAGGTCTTTTCCTGCACTATTTGACAAGGTTAAAGCAATCTGGAATCAAATGTGGCCACCTTGGCCTCTGATTGGCTGACACTTTCTCAATTTCTCCCGTTCTTCTGGTCATTTTTGGATGAGATGTGGTGTATTTATTTGTCTCACACCCCCGACCGAGTGTTTTTTTTTTTGTTATTTTTTCTTGTTTTTTTGGATGATTTTGAAATCTAATATGGCTGCCCTGGTCTCTGATTAGCATTTTTGAGAGCTTCTCAGATTCCCCTGGTCAAATTTGGACACTTATTGCACAATAATGTCTTGGCCCTGACCAAATGTTGTTATTAGCGTGCTCTCATTTGAAAAAAAATAATTATTTATTTATATATTTATTTTTTGGCTGGCTTGGCCTCTGACACATTTTTGAGGACTTGTTCAGTTTCACAAGGCAGATCTGGGTCAGACATGGAGCATTTACTTATCTCATTGTCCTGACTGAGTGCTGTTTAATTGGGCTTGTTTCAAAATCCAGTGATTGGCTGATGTATGTTCAACAACTTCTGCAGTTCCAATGGTCACATCTTCATCAGACTTGGTGTAAGTGTCTGTCTCATGGCCCTGACTAAATGTTATTATTTTCAGGTCAATGTGGGATCTACCCTAGCCTCTAATTGGTTGAGCATTTTTGACTTCTTTTCACTTGGTACATTTGAGTCAAACCTGCCACCAGTGTTCACTTCAAAGCCCTGACCTAGGGCTGTTGCTCTACACTGAGTTGATTTCAAATCCAGTATGGTTGTGCTAGTGTCTGTGTTGTGGTTTTCATTCAGACATATTTTCATATCATGAGGTTCCCCCATTCCCAAGCAATTGGAGAGAGACAGATGCTTCAGACAATTAGTCTTTATTGTGGCATGTATGAATTGAATTGCTTGCATGTGTGTGTGACTGTGTGTGAACTGCTACGCGTATGTAAACTACTTGTATGTGTGTGTCTGTTGTGTTGTGTGTGTGTGTGTGTGTGTGTGTTACTGCTGCTTATATAATATGGTTATTGATTATGATTATTGATTATGGTTATTCAATATGGAAATTGATCTACTGATGAATATGATGAGAAATATTGAAATATAATCCTCAACATCTGGTTGGCTAGCAATTTGACTTCAATTGCTGTTGGTAGATTTGGATCAAACTTGATAAAATTGTTCTAAGTCTTTGCTCAGATGCAGTTTGAATGCTGTGGTTTTTTCACTGCATGGATTAATCATCGAATTAGTATGGAACTCTCAAGATTGACTCACAACCCACATTTTCTTACAAAACCCAAAACCAGTGAAGTTGGCACGTTGTGTAAATCGTAAATAAAAACAGAATACAATGATTTGCAAATCCTTTTCAACCTATATTCAATTGAATACACTGCAAAAACAAGTTACTTAATGTTCGAACAGGTAAACTTTGTATTTTTTTGTAAATATCAGCTCATTAGGAATTTGATGCCTGCAACATGTTTCAAAAAAGCTGGCACAAGTGGCAAAAAAGACTGAGAGAGTTGAGGAATGATCATCAAACACTTATTTGGAACATCCAACAGGTGAACGGGCTAATTGGGAACAGGTGGGTGCCATGATTGGGTATAAAAGCAGCTTCCCTGAAATGCTCAGTCATTCACAAAAAAGGATGGGGTGAGGGTCACCACTTAGTGAACAATTGCATGAGCTGATTGTCGAACAGTTTAAAAACAACATTCCTCAACGAGCTATTGCAAGAGATTTAGGGATTTCATCATCTATGGTCCGTAATATCGTCAAAAGGTTAAGAGAATCTGGAGAAATCACTGCACGTAAGCGACAAGGCCGAAAACGAACATTGAATGCCCGTGACCTTCGATCCCTCAGGCAGTACTGCATCAAAAACCAACATCAGTGTGTAAAGGACATCACCACATGGGCTCAGGAACACTTCAGAAAACCACTGTCAGTAACTACAGTTCGTCGCTACATCTGCAAGTGCAAGTTAAAACTACAATGCAAAGCGAAAGCCATTTATCCACAGCACCCAGAAACGCCGCTGGCTTAGCTGGGCCCAAGCTCATCTAAGATGGACTGATGCAAAGTGATGCAAAATATTCTTGATGGAATTTTACCTGGTTAACCCCTTGGTACAGAAGCCAAATGAGGCAATTTCTTTGTTCCCCTATTCAAAGGAGCAGTGTCACGATTATGGTATACCCTCAGAACTTTGAAAATAATAGCCTAATAAAGAAATCCAACGAAGTGAATGCATTGTATTTATATAACTTGGTTACTCCAGAATTGTGCTTTTTATTTTAAGGAGTTTTTGATGAAAATTTGTGGATTCAAAGCACTATTTTAGCGCATTAGCCAAAGGATATGAAACAAAATGACTGGCTGTTTTGCAAGGTTATCTGGCTCATTTTCTTCCAGCTTTCGCGGAACAGTTGTTAGTATACTGGCAAGAGTTTGAGGGATCGTCCTGTATAAACAGGAAGCAAATAATTTGGACTTATTGTCACCCAAAGACGTAGCTCACACATTTTAGGTAAAAATGTGGTTGAAATCCGACTTGCGAAGACTGTAAAAATGCTGTGGCGAACACGAAATTCAGAGACTTATTGCTAAAGAGGTGTCTTGGTCTACCGAAGCCCTCATTTCTGCATTTTTCCAATCGAAAACTGAAGTCTCTAGTAAAGCTATGATCAATACAAGCCAGCAGTTTTCACATGGCCTCATGACCTTGTGTACTCATTTACATTTTTCAAACATGAGCATGTGCAGTAATCATGACACAGCTCCATTAAACTCTTTCCCCCTCACAAGCGCCTCTCGACGCCTATCCCTTATTTCCCCACGAGTTCCTCTTGACGCACTGTCTCAGCTCCCAACAGAGTATACTCTTATCATTAAGGCTGTGAGGGGAAAAGAGTTAAACTTAACCAAGAAGTGCTCTGCTTACGTTTGCAACTAGGAAAATTTAAGATCAAGTTTCCCAGGAAAGCTTAAGTGGGAAAGGGTTAAAGCTTTGTGATGCTCAAATCATGAATTATACAGAGTGGGAAAATGATGTAAATGAAACAAGGCACTTCATAAACATAAACTCCTTGACCACAGGTGTTTATCTGATATTCAAAATCTCCGACTGTCCAGGAGCCAAATAGGAATGATCTCCAAGTGGGTCCATAATTGGCTTTCAAAATGGCTCCAAATCAACCAAATAAATCAAATATTACCATAAATCAACCATTTTCATTCATGATGCTCAAAAGGACTCATGGTTTTCTATTGGGAATTGGTGTGAGTCCATCAATAAGCGAGGATAAACATCAGTGGTCTCTGAAAACCTCTCCAGATCCAAAAAATGCTTTTTTGTTCTTTTCAATTCACTGGTGTAATTAAAATGAGCAAAGACGCAGCCTAAGTAGCTGTCAAGCAAGAGTTTATATACTTTTTCTAGGGGCCCAATCAATTACCTTCCATTTTTGTGCAAAGTTCATACTGTCCGCTCTTGGATAAAACACTCGTCAACCAACAGATAATTACCTGGAAGGTTTCTTGTGGATATTAACTACAGCTGTACCTTATGTAGTACAAAGTAAGCAGGTAGTAATCTAGCTGTATATTCAAGATTGTTTGAGGCAATAACTGACCACTGAATCCTGTGAGAGACGTATCTACATGCAAATCAATGGTAGGATAATATCTGTTTTTAATATGTGATGGCTATAGTGCACAATAGAGTAACATAGTATCAACACCATATAGATTTTTTGCTTCTGATTTTTTTTTTTCACTACTAAATTGCCTTACCTATTTCCACCTTAGCGTCCTGCTTAGGCAGAAACCGATTTATTTTTTGTAGAGAAAGAATTTTTATCAACTGCTGAATGGATGCATTGACAAATATGTTAGGCTGTTTGCAGATCAGGCTTGGTTGAGGAACTGAATTTATACAATTCCTGGGAAACACTGGAGGGACTTATAACGTCTATATTCTTAAATTTTTCTCAGGCTCCACTTGCTCATGAATATTCAACATACATTTAATATCTACTCTATATCGTTAGGATAATGTTACTGAATGCATCACGTTGTGCAGGTCCATAGACGCTAGTGTCCATGATCGGCTACTCTGTGCAAAGTGATTAAATAAAAGTTAAAAATAAAATAAAATGAATGTAAATTCATTTTATTTAGCTGTTTTGTTCCCTTCTCCCGAGTGTTTTCTGACCGTACTGTGATGTGTCTCCTACACAGGTTGACGGACTCCCAGTTCAAGCTGGAGATGTTGGAAAAAGATCCGTTTGCATTAGAATGTTCTGGGAGACCCCTGTTCAGAGGTGACTTTGGGCAGAATGTCCTCTGATTAATGAGCAGTGGAGAGTCTGTTGAATTTGTCATGAATGTGATTTTTTTTAAAAATTCTATTCCTTGGTGGTTCTTCTGCCTGCAGGCGAGAGATCCCCATTTGGACCGTCTCCTCTTGGACGGCCTTCCTCTGAAAATAGAGCTTTCCTGTCCCCACCCACGCTGATGGATGGACCGCTGCGCGTATCCCCTCCGTTTCTCCCTGGACCTGGGGGCAGAGGTGACCTTTAAAATCCTGGGCTTTACACAGTCACATCTTCGATTATAGCACAGCTACTGCCTGCACTACTTGCATGCGGCCAAAGTATTGCATTCATCACAGCATGTGTCAGATTTTCTTGGCTGTAATTCACTCCACCTCTGCCTATGACTATGACTACTCAGTTAAAACCATTTACAAGCTAAATAAGTTATTTTCAACTACTGTCTGACCTGGCAGCAAAGCCATATTTGCAGTTATGTTATCATTACTGGATTTCACTGTGTATTACAATAGATTGTGCTAGATAAAGCTCAGCTTTAGATGTTTTTTAAATGTAGTTTTTAACCTTACCTGGTCTGAGAGAGCCATTGCCATGGTGCAGTGTCTGTCATCTGTTTGTCAACTTTTTTTCGAATGACAACTTCCCAAGTTCTACCTGGCAGATATGGATAAGACTTCATACAAACGATCTTCTCATGGACCTGACCAGGTGTTACTTTCTGGCTTGGTTTAGAATTCAATATGGCCACCGTAGCCTTTGGCACATTTGGCGACTTCTCCAGTCTGAATTGAACTGAACTAAATCAAACTAATATTTGGTGTGACTACGCTTTGCCTAAAAAATCTGGGACATACTCCAGTTGGGCGATAGTTTTATAAGATGATTGGCTTTTAAGTTCCGCTGTGATGATAGTCAGCAGTCAGCGGAGCTTTTCTAGCGCTGAGTCATCCGGCGTCCGTCTGTCTGTCTGTCTGTCTGTCCGACTTAAACTTTTCTCTTCAAATTTGGATATCTCAAAAACGGTCTGATAAATTTCTTTCTAATTTAATGTGAGCCTTCCTTATGATATTCTGAATATTCACTGTGAAAATTAGAAAATTCTACGTCCCGGTTTTTGAGAAATCCAGCATTTTGGACTTTGAAAATCAGTGTTTGGGCTCATTTTTTCAGTCTTTCATTTATATCTCAAAAACTGTCTGATAACTTTTTGTCTAATTTGTTGTGAGCCTTTCTATGATGTTCTGATGATCCCCTGCGAAAATTCGAAAATTCTACATCCCGCTTTTTGAGAAATTTAGCATTTTGGACTTAGAAATTCAGTGTTTGTGCTTATTTTTTCAATCTTTCATTAATATCTTAACAAGAGGCCTCTACATCATGTTGTTCTGGATCACATTGTTCCAGATCTTTGTTCTAGATTAATTGTTCTGCATCATATTGTTCCACATCATATTGTCCTATGACAGTGTTAGAAGGATTGTGACTGCCATATCTGTGATGTACTGGGCGGGAAGAGTATTTGTTGGTTGTTAGTATTGCTTGGTGGTAAGATGATTGAAATAAATGATTCCAATTTGCAATTGGTTCTATTGTTATGCTACATAAATTGAGACACCAAACTGGTTCACAGTCTAGTCTGGTTAACAAATGTGTTCGTTTTGCAATAGTTTTTACCCAAGGCCAAAGAATAGCCATCGGGTATTGCAAAGACCTTGCGTTCGTTGGTCCATCTGGCTGTCCATCTGTGTAGACAATAACTCCTTTCCTATTAGTCTCAGGGTCATGAAATTCACTGGGACTGTTCTTGGGACATATAGCTTGGACAAGAATGAACATGGGTAACCTTGACCTACTTTAAGGGGTCTAAAGGTGACATTCTTTGTAAACACTGTTTCCCTGATTACATCCACTATTTTTGTTGTAGTTGCGTAAAATTTACAGTGTGTATATTCTGGATAATTAGTTTGCACTGCATTAAAGGTGGATGACCTTCACCTGGTTAATGGGGTCAAAAGGTCACATTGTTTCTGAACAGTGTTACTTTCATTATGCCTTTGCACTACCATGACATTTTTTGGTGTAGCCATGTCAAATTCATAAGTTTTACTCACTGGATAATAACGTTGGAGGACATGGAAGCTCCATGGCCTTCATCTACTTTAATAACAATTTCATGTAGCAACATTATCAACCAAACTGTATAGTCACCTTCAACATAACATTGAATTTTGATGACTGCGCATCATGTCAGACTTATTCTGAATGACAAATGATGTAAAGTCCCAGCTGTCCTGTTCCACACTTTCCATATAACCTGCCAGGTCCTAGATGAAATTGGACAATTACCTCTGTCTTCCTTTTCACTCTTGAAACTTCTTTCAAGCCCGAAAGTATTAAACACATTGTGTTACATAGGCACACATTAAAAAACCCTTTATGTGTTGTAATTCCTTGTCTTATGCCCATATGGCCGAGGGTACTTTAGCATTGCATTCTATGTGAAGAATTTCTGAAATTAAGTTATGACATGCACATTTCACTTATCTTCAGCGGAACTCTCTTGGCCGATAGGCCTCTTGTTGCCTGTTCCAAACAGCCAATAATCTTATAAAACTATAGCACAACAGGACAGTGTCTCAAACTTTTAGACAAAGCAAAGGTCGTGCCAAGTATTGGTTTGAACTAAATCAAACCCATTATTTTAGTAATTATATGGAGGGATGTATAATTTGGAGGGTTCAGATATATTTGACATCGTACAAATGAACTTGCCATTTTTGAGTGTGTTTTTTTACAGAGTGTGTTGTAATCAGACCTTACTTGATGTCCCTTACGGACTGTAACTGATCACCGCACTAAAAGCTAAAGTATGTTTTGCCGGATGCATTTTGAGAAGAGATTGCTGTGGAGATTACTGATGGCAGTCCATACTTAATGCAGAGAGTAGATCTGGAAATGACTCTCTTTGAGAAAAAGCATTGGAACAGTTGTTATCTCAGACAGTATAACTCTCTGAAGCATAATCACATCTACGAGTCTTGACAAGCCAGTAAATAACATGCACATATCTTGTTCAGTCCTGATGATGGTATATTTGCTTCTGCGTGCATTATACGTGTTCTTCTCAGGTTTTGTTTGTGTGTGTGCGTGTGTCGCGTTTTCCCAGATAGATCTTAGCCTGCTGCTAAGCTTTGCCTTGCTCTCTATCCTCCCAAAATTTTCATCCTCATCAGTGAAGAAAAGAGATTTTTTTTTTCACTAAATCTGTGGTCATAAATCCCATAATGGGTATTCAAGCAACAACAATGAGAGATTATGCAATTGGTTCTTCTCTTCGGTACAGAGATCATAGCTGTACATGCCATCTGTTCTCTGACTCATGTTGGTGTTATGATGTTGGCGTAAGGCTTCGTGAATCCCTTTTAAGACCAGAGGTTTCAAATGCTGTTCCTTACTATTCAAACTAAACTAGTCAGTTTAGTTCAAACTAGCCTAAGTACCCTTACTGCCTCCTAATTGGTGTGTCCTCAAAATATGGGCTGTCATCAAAACATTCTGCCAACCATATGCCTAGTAGACATACACTGAGCCTACCCTTGACCAAGATGGAGAACTCCCCAAAAAAAACTGTCAAGTCAATTCAGTCACATGATTTCACCTCCTGTGTTGCCTTGTTTTCATGACATGATACCCAAAAGCTTCTTGGTAATTTCCAATTGTCAATGTAGACCATATATAGTTTGACGAAACAGTAGACCTAAACTCAAGCTGCCCTACATGTAGCCCAAGTAATTACCAATTGCCGTCCTAAATGAAGACAGTTTCTCTTAACATCAAGTCCACTGGATGAAAGGGTAATTTAGAAGGTGAAATTTTATTTGCTTAAAATCTTGAGATTTTGCACATAGTTTCTAAAGAGTAAGCCATTTAAGTGCTCCCATCAAGTAAAGGAGGAACCTTCTTTGGGTCCAGTAACAATTGGATTAATCGTAGAGGAACGATTGAGGCATTACAACAAGGGCGCGCATCTTACGACATATTCATCCAAGCAGTGGAAAATCGTGTGGTGGATATATTGGACTGTGTGTGCATTATGTTGCATGAGTAGTACCATAGCATTTTGAGGACATTGTTTTTTCGGACTTAGCCACAATTAAACCATAGAAATAAGATTATCACGTGGGCATTTTCATCACTTAACTAATTTCTCATCCATCATATTCAGCTTTTGCAGTAACATGCAGGGAAATAAGCCATTTCAGACAAGGACAGCTGATCATTGATGACAGGTACTGGGGATTCAGAAGCCTTGGCCTCCTATCACCGTGCTGTAGCCCTGTCAGTATTAGCTTATGATTGCCATTCGCTTGTTCACACTGCATTGTGTCTCTTGTGTTTTGCTAGCATCGAGAGGTCCTGTCGTGAGTGAAGGGGTGGACACTGAACGGAGTGGCGGCCCACACTCTGACAGCGGTTCGCTGTCCCCTACCTGGGAGAGGGACCGTAGGGGCCCGCCACCTCCTCCAGGTACAGTGATGTCCACCTGTATTGGCACCCCGTGGGTATGAACATTAACTTTTCGGTTCGGCCTCAAGCCACTGCGTATATAGGGCCTTGTATATATTAGAAGTCTGAGCATTTCTTGGGAACATTTTCTGTAACTTAAGCAGTGCCCGTTCAATTGTTGCTTGCACAGTATAGGTGCTTGCAGCTTGGCTCTCAGCCAAACAACTTCAAACTCTACACTGCTCTTTCCTGGGTCCTCAGCAATGCACCCACCCCGTTTGAAGCCGATCAGATGAATGGCTGTCAGGAGAGGCAAATGACACACACACATACACACACTCACACACAGATGACTTGCTTTATACTATGACATTTGTTTCTCTTATGGACACCACACCATGTATTTTTATAGCTGTGACATAGAGCAGCACAATGGTGTCCAGAAAAGCTGACAAAGCAAGCCAGGTCAGATGAGAAGCAAAAAGCTTGACGCTTTGGTTCCGGAGATTTCCATGCACTTTTCAGCTGGCTTTGTTTCAGGAGGCTGAACTGCGCTGTTTTAATTTTTTCTTTCTCAAAGTGTGGATGCATACTGAATTGGAAACAGTAGAAGCATACAAGGCCCAAACCAACCTGAACCTGTTAGCCATTATGGGGGGTGTGAATACTTGGAGGCATCACTGTATTTTGAATGTCATTGTAAATCATGCATCTTGTTCATTTTTTTTCTTGCTATTCCTGTTAGATGACTTTAGTGCACCAGAGGGCCATCTCGTGCTTGCTCTGATGTTGTAAAAAGCTTTTGTGTTAGCATTGCTCTTTTTGTCTGGCCTGATATTTTACGTATTGCTTATGCCATTTTTATAACTCTTGATTTTTATCATTTGTTTCATGCATCAGACTCTCATTGGCTTTGTCTCGGTATAGGCTCTCATTTCAAAGGAAAATAGATGAATAATTAAAATTATCTGTGGTGACAAACATCGGGACGCGGACAGAGACTGTTTTCAAGGGCTGCCATTCTGATATGATTCTCTCTCCTCGCATGTAAATGCCCTCAAATTGTACTGCAGACTGTATTTATATCCCTGTTGGCTGAGTTGTGAAGGAATTGCAGCCTTACTCGCATAACTGTCTAAGTGCTTTGTGCAGTGTTAGTGCTGGTTTGAAAATGAGGCGTTTCCTTTGCCCTAAAGGGTACCCGTACCCGGACCCCAGCCTCCCCTACCGTCGGCCACCCCCCGCGATGTTCCCCATGGGGCCCGTCCCACCCCGAGGGCCCAGCCCACCTGACCCTCAGAACTTCAGCTCCCATCTCTCAGACAAATCTGGTGAGCCGCCCCCTCTCCTGCCCTCCGTGATGCGTTCTTAAAGGGGCGATTCACCCAAAAAAAAAATTGCAGTTGTGTGTTCACTTTGAGACCTATTCTCTGAGATATTTTGCCGAGTATTTTTTGTTTAGACTGCTCTGGATTCATTTCACCTTGATGACCTTTTTAGACCCATATTTTTGTGACACTCTTTGCTGCAAAAATTTTCAGTCAAAAACCTTAGCTGCAGCGTTTGATGATTTCACTGTTACCAAGGAGCGTCTTCAGAGTTTAACCTGTGCCCTGTTTACTGTTGGTGTACTATCTTCACTGGGTTATATTTGGAAAGAGACTCTCTCGTGACCTTCTGTTTTCCCTCCCTTCCCCCACACTTAAACCAGGAAGCAAATAACCTAATTTTTCCCGTTCCTGTAAATCCTGGATCTGCAAATCTCGTTACGACAGAATTGAGCTAATAGCATTAGCATTGCCATGAATGAGTTCTCTTTTTCCCTCCAAATCCTAAAAGAATTTTGGATAAACAACCATCTGAGTAGGTGCTGGAGCTCAGCTGATATTGTTGGCCTTTCCTCCTCCTGTTGTACAGCAGATTCATCCTGTCTGGGCCAGACCTCGGACTCCCTGGGGACAGGGGAGAACGAGACCAGAGACGTGAGCACATCTTCATTTTTAAGTGGTGAAACCGAAAGTGCTACAGTGGGCCTTTGAAGCATTTGAATTGTGACTCAATAAAGTGCTGATGTCTGCATGGTTTGCTTACTGTGGGTGATAGCTGCATTTTTAACACTGATTTCACTGTGTTCAGACCTTATGAAATATGGCAGGATGACTTTCATTTTAACTAGGAAAGTGCTTGTTAATGGCGTGAACTTTTAATTGCGCAGAGTATGTTGCCATTACCTGGGGATTTGAGGGCGCCCCCAGACCCCGATGTGAGAATGGGACCCATATTTGTACCGCCAATGATGAGACCGCCACCTCCGCTCGACCCCAGGGACTTTCCACGAAGAGGGTCATATGGACCCCCTGAATTCTACCCACCTCGAGTTCTGGGAGGACCCCCCATAAGCAGTGAGTATTTCTTAAGGGTCTCCTGTAATGTCATTACAAGCCATTTCAAAATCTGTCCTTCCTGACATCACAAGGGGAGTGACCAATCAGAGTAACAAGGTAAAACTCAACACAAAGCATTGAAAGCCATGTTTCGGTCTGTGACTGCTCATTTGCCCTAAAAGTTCATCTGATATTATGTGACCTTGACCTTTGACACAAGGACCTCCAAAACCAAATCAGTATGGATACCCTCTGTTAGTAGTTACAATATCTGATTTGGTGAAAATACCTTTCCTTCAGTAGATATTGTGCAGTCAAGATATCTGTGATGGACAGTGTGATGGAAGCGTGCACGGATAGACAACTGGAAAACGGTGTGCCTCCCTCCCATCCTGTGTTGGGGAGCCATAATGAAGGAATTTATTTAGTGGTTAGCTGATGTTGATCTATCCTGCTTGCCTCTGGGTGATCACTTCCCCATGTATTGTCTAGGAAGAACAGAGTTTGAAACAGCTTGTAATGACTGATTAGCTGTGAGCCTGGTGACATAAAAGGGGACCTATAATTTGCATGCAGTGTACTCCATCGTCAGAGGTCTAGTCCTTGTGCTGCCAAAGACCAGTTAACAACTCTGAATACGATCCATAACCTGGAATCATGACTAGATATTGCAAGGTCTCTCATTCATCACTGCCCTTATAGAGCACTCAGATACCACTGATTAATCAAGAAGGTGCATCGTTTGATTTCTATGAAAAGGTTCCAAATATTATGGAGTTATTACACTTAGTTATTACATTTTTTTTCAGTGCGAAGGCCACCTCCTCCAGGAATGTTTCCCAGATTTCCCCCTCCACACCCCCAGCATATGGGGTACCCTCCTGCACGACCTGCTCCTGAAATACTCCCGGGGCCGCCTCCAAGACCTTCTCCTCCGGGCAGCGAGCAGCCTCCCGAGCATCCCCCTGAGCCCCAAGACCTCATCTGAGCTCCCCACCGCATCTCTTCTTCCCATCTGAGCTCCCCACCGCATCTCTTTTTCTTATCTGAGCTCCCCACTGCATCTCTTTCTCATCTGAGCTCCCCACCGCATCTCTCTCATCTGAGCTCCCCACCACATCTTTCTCATCTGAGCTCCCCACCACATCTTTTTCTCATCTGAGCTCCCCACTGCATCTCTTTCTCATTTGAGCTCCCCACAGCATCTCTCTTTCTCATCTGAGCTCCCCACTGCATCTCTTTCTCATCTGAGCTCCCCACCGCATCTCTTTCTCATCTGAGCTCCCCACCGCATCTCTCTCATCTGAGCTCCCCACCACATCTTTTTCTCATCTGAGCTCCCCACTGCATCTCTTTCTCAATTGAGCTCCCCACCGCATCTCATTTTTTCATCTGACCCTCTACTGCATCACTTCCTGTTGTCTGACCCACCTGCCACGTAAATTCCTTTCAGGTGACATACCTTCCCTCATCACTTCCAGTGATCTAGGCTGCCTACTACACCACTTCCTGTTGTTTGTGCTGATGGATTTGTGCAGAGGCAGTCCCTGCATTAACATGCGGTTTCCTCTTATGAAGTTCACACTGTTTCCCTGAGCGAGAGATGCTGTGCACAGTCCTACGGCTGTTCTTTGAAATGCTATATATCGAAGCCTGTCTATGATTTTTCATTCTTTATCCCGTGTGCATCATGTAGCCTGTCAAATATAACTGCTTTATGGCTATTCGATCAGAGGTGGGCAATAAAGACCTTAAGTGTCTGCTTTTCTTGCCAACTTCTGGCCTTAATTACACAATTATTCCTCACATTTATGTGAGATTCCATTTTCACTACATCGCTTGATAAGTGCATGAATGACAGCCAGATAGTGTCTTGTGCTTCTACATTAAACATTCAGCTGCGATCTGATTAGTGTGTGAGGCAGTGTTGTTGTCAACAACCCAGTGGCTCATTTAGTCTTAAACACTTCCCTGCAGGGTTGGAGCAGCCTTCCCAATTTTAATTCCTCGTAACTGTTCTCTCCATGTCAATACATGTAACTCGCTAATCTCCATTCTGTAGAGTATCTTTTTTTTTTTTTTTGAGAATTTCAGTGGAGATTAATGGTCTACTTTGTGCTAACTCCTGAAGTATAGGGAGAATGAATTTGTTTTTTTAGATGAGATGGACTTGAATGTTAGTAGCTCGATGTGAGAAATTTATGTTTATAAATGTTTATATTTTGCTCAAATCCTTGAATTGTACAGACAAATATATTAATATTGTGAATGAAGAAATGTAAATACAAATTGCATCCCTTTCATACCAGTCCTCTTGCTCATTATGTTTTCAGAAGTTAATCAAGGATTACTTAAGCTACATTAATTTTCATGTTTGCACGCAAAAAGCAATTTATCAATTGCAAGTAAAACACTAACTAGGAGACTGAAGCTGTCCAATTTTCAATGACCAGGAAATTCAGTTTGAAATATGTTGAGTGCATGAAGAAGCATTCATGTCATATTCATCATGTGGGGGATTTGGAATTTGCACTTCAGCGATTGAATGGGTATATTCATTTGACATTTCTGGGAAATTTTTCATTATTTTCAGAACATACAAGAACCATTTAAAATGACTGCAGTAGTGCAATTTCCAGTTCCAAATCCCATTAAATTCCAGCCTACACTGAAAAATGACAAGGACTTTTTTTTTTCGTTAATGCTTTTATTCACTGATTAAAAGAAATGCATCCATTCGACAAACTCAATCAACATTCAGCTGGATTGCCCAATGTGTCAGTTTAGTTTTATGTATATTCTCTTTCCTTTTTAGCCTCTGATCATTTTCAGTCAATAAAATCTCACCACATCTGGCATGTTTACGACTGTGCCAGTGAATTCACGTTGCTGATGTACATATAAAATCAAAATGCTATGCGCTCACTGCAGACAAAAAGTAGACAGAACACTCCTGTCCTGGTATTAAACATTTAAGATGGGAAAACCATTTTGTAAATAACTCTTATAAACTTTAAACATGTTCATAAATAGAATCTGGACATGTGTTGCATACATATTTCTATATTGATCTATACTGGAACTCTTATAGATGCAAACAGAAATGTATACACAAATTGTGTTTTTCCCGAAGTTTATAAGGTAGCAGCCAGGTCTTAGCACTGCTAGTACCCCATGGTGGCCACTTAACGACTTCTTTATTGCAAACTGTCCTGATTTTAAACAAATGCACAACATTCGTACCACTTAACTGGGGCCAGCTGGCCTGTCTCACAGAGACTATGTCTGTACCCACGGATGCCCCTGAAACGGAGTTGGCTTCCGAAGAATCAAAATTTTAAAATAAGGCCAACAACATTTGCACGCAAGTTCTTTCCGTTAAGTGACAAAAAAGAGACACTAGATTATATATGCATTCCTCTTGCATAGTTTGAACCTTGTAATGCAAGCCAGCCCTAAAGAAATGACTTCTCAAGATCGTCTCTGCTCAAAACCACAGAGGACATTTTCTCTTTTGGGGAGGTGGGGGGGATTGCCGAGTGGCATCTGAAAATAATAGTGGGAAGCATTGATGATTCTCACTCCAGTAGGATCTTGCTCGGTCACAAGTTTTTACACCCTTAAGGCTGGCATGAGGTGATTTTTTTTTTTTTTTAAGGTAAGAGACCGGAGCAAATGCGTAGCCTACTAAAGCGAGTTCGGTGTCAGCTCTGAGATCTGTATACAAAGCTCTCTGGCTCCTTTTATAGTGAGAAGTTCAGGTTGTGAATGCATAAGTTTTTGAAAATAAAATGATAAACAAAAAAGACAAGGAAATATGGGAGATCCACATTGTAAGAAACAACTGGTCATTTTCAGGATTAAAAAGACCCCCCTCCCTCCCCTTCAGTTTGCTCTGAAGAGTGATAAGTAAAGAGGTAGGGTAAACAACCACTTGATGTACTTGAATTTTCACACTGCAAAAAGATTTTACAACAGACCAGCTGTTTGCTACTGATTGGACCCCATCGCTCAAAAAAAATTAAAATAAGGAGTAAAAAAATAAATAACTTCATGCAGACATTTTGGCCATTTTTTCTCCCCAGTGGAATGTTCCTTATGGTCTCATAGCAGCTTACAGGTTTGATAGAACCAACCATGAATTTTTTTCTACATTACATTCACTCTTCACAGTGAAACAGGTGCATTGTAAGAGCTTTGCCTTCTGTGACCAAGCCACAGCACAGCTGTGTTCAAGACAGGTCGACCTTTCTCCTCCTCAGTACGCAAATCTAATAGTAGTACACCTAGGCTGGCCAGACATTGGCCTGCCTCTTGCCAGCATGTGGGCACTTTGATAGGGTCGTATTACCATGATCTTTGGCAGCTGATGCAGAAAGAAACAAAATCCAGTGACTCACTGAGAAAGGTCTGTTTCCCCCCCAGTTATAAGCAATCACATGCGATGCCTGAGCAGTTGAACCCCTCTCCCTAGTCTGACAGAAACCCTGAGAAAGACCATTTCCTGTTGTTCACTGGTGAGAAAAATCTTACATACACACACACCTCCCTCCATATATGCACTTTTGAAACTTAAAAAAAAAAAGACTGAAGCTTCAGTCAACATTATAGAAAACAAAAGCTGTGCGAAAGATTGATTTGTTCATTTGAAATAAATGCAAAACAGGTTTGAAATGAAAGCCATCTGGGTTTAGGCACGGCACAAGCAATCATAAGCTAACAGGTTGTAACAACTGGCATTGTTATGTCTTCCTGACCAAACACTACCATGTTCCATTAAGCACACGTACACAACACTCATTTCCAAATATAGAGAGATCTAACATTTGCTTTTTGGTGTGGTACTAAAATAGAAATGAGACTTAAACTAATAAAATAATCCCTCAGTTCACATGCATCAATTCACTCCTCTACCATAACTTCTCATGCATTTTCTGCAGGCTTTGCGTTCACTTATAGAGGAACTTTCGCATGCAGTCTAACACACAGGCTTTGAAACAGCTCACCAAGTCTCACCGATTGATTGAAAGGTTTTCGGACAGAAGTTAACCCTTCCTCCCTACCCCCTGCCCCTTCACATTCTAAGAGTAACAGATCAACACTTAAACTCTATTTGCATATGTTCTGTTTTCCGCAAACCATTTTCTCCTGACTGGAGTGGTACGTCAACACTGTGGTTGGTTCACATATGTAGCAGTTTCACAACCAAACCAGAGTGATGCCTTCTGGTCTGAGGACTGAAGAGCAGAGAAATCCTAATGTCTGAAAACAATATCGAAGAGTCCTCTCAGAAGATAAATATAGTCAATTGTGCAACGACAAATCTCCACTGTTATTCAGACAAGAAAGAAAAATGAAAAATGCCACCAATGGGAGCTTCTGAACAGGAAGCATCTAGATTTGCCATTGAAAGACTGTTGGCCTCACGTTCTAACACCACACGAGCACCAAGTTCTCTACTCCATGAGTTATAAAACAGCAAATACACTACAGAAAATTATTTAAAATTCTTACAGACACATGTTATAGATGTCAACTTTTTAAAACTATTGAGGGAGAAAGCGCAAATAAGGAACAAGAACAAAAAAAAAACCAAACAACCTTGAGAGAGTGTTTTGGAAGAGCTTTTCAAATACACACAGTATTTAGCCTCCAGGCACACATGCCTCAAAAACAGCACAAGACAAAGCCTTCATTGTAAAAATACCACAAGTGCAAGATTCCTGAGATGCGGAACAAGCAAACTTAGTTCTTCCCCCGTCCAAAGCTCAGTGGATGAAACACTCCATAAACCTTGATATAGAAAAAAGGAGATGTTCAAGGCAACTGTGACTCAAGACTTAATAAATAAAACCAACGGACTGGCTGATTGCTTCACACATCATCACCATCATCGCGTGTGGCGTCTACCTGAGACGGATCAAGAGGATTTTTAAACAAGGGAGTGTAGCGCCTTAGCTGTGACCCTCTGTGTGGGACCACTGGCACAGCCCCTGTAGAAACCTGCAGAGCTATGCAGCGGAGTGAGATGCCAACATCTGCCACCTATTCCAAGAGAGGACAGTGCTCCACTACCAGTGCGCCTGTACTTCCAGGTTAGAGGACCAGCAGGATCTTTGTCCTGTACATATTAACACATCAACTCAAAACAAGTAGAGATATTTAAAAAAAAAAAAAAAAAAAAAAAAAAAAAAAAGAGCAGAAGGCTTCGAGGCTGCACTATCGTTCATCAGAGCTCCGTCTATGGCCGGAAGACTCAAACTGAATGAAACGCGGATGAGCGCGAAGTAAGCCACCTCAGAAAAGACAAGGACGGATAAAACCGACAGACTTGGCTCACGACGACCCCCCGTTCCCCTATAAGAAGCCAATAAACAAGCAAACAAACACGCCATACATCATGTAAGCTAGCCATTATAAAGCCATTTCCATCCCCCATCCCCCCAAACTCACTCACTCTTTAGCTAATAAATCAATATCCAACTATCCTCTCCTAATAAGAAGCAAGATATATAGATAGATATAAATATTGAGCGAATACTGATTAAACACAGCACATACAAAGGGTTAGTTCACACTACGAGGGAAAAAAATTATAATAAAATGAAAGGGAGCGTTTATGTGAAGAAGCACTAAGCATGGGTGTTAGATATAGGGGGAGGGTCGATGGGGAGAGGAAGGGGCTACACGCCTTCGCTGAAGCTTTGCATCTCCCTGTAGAAGTGCTGGAAGGGCTCACTCAGGCCCACGCTGGTGTCCATCATGGGGTGCCAGACGCGGCCGAGCCCCAGGGACACCTCCTTGATGAGGTTGTGCACTGGGTCCTCCTCCAGGTAGAAGGCTGGGTCTGGATCGAAGTCGATGCTCTCCTCCGAAACGGCCAGCACCCTCAGGTTGGATCCTCGCAGGCGGGAGATGGCCACCAGGTTATGGGCCCAGACAGTGTAACCTGCAAGTCAAGAAACATTCGACATGGACAAGAAATTTCAGGAATTCTACTTCCCATTCAATATCAATCTGCTGAAGTCGTTGTGTGACCGCTACAATTCAGAAAACTCAGGTCACGGGAACAAACTGCCTCTTTCAGTGGCTTTTCAAAAAAGCGGGATTACTGTGTTAGCAGCACAAACCGAAAACTGGCCTTTGTTCTCTTCAGTTCATGTTTGGGCCAAATTAAGTACAGTTCCAAGTTTTGCTTAGGATTGTTACCCAGCTAACCCAGTATCCTTATTTTGTGAAATATCAGCCTGGGCTTTAACCCTTTCACCTCCAGTAGTGCCATATGGCACTCTTGTATGACTGATATTTTTTTCCTAACAGTGTCATATAGCACTTTTTGTTATATTTCTTTTAACAATCAGGAATAAGCTCTGCACTTTTGCACTTCGTACTTCGCTCTGGTGAAGAGCATCAGCTAAACACATGTAATGTAATGTAAAAAGAACACACAGCCAGAAATTTAGTTCAGAATGTTAACAGAGGCCATGGAAAGAAATAGCAGTGAGAGCTGGGCACTGGTGGGGGTGAAAGGGTTAATGCTGCATGCAAGCCAAAAAATGCAATCAAAGTCAATCTCTGCCAAAGTACGCAAAAAAAAAAAAAAATTCTGGATGACATCAGCTCGTCCATCTGCTCGTGCTCACCGTGGATGATGAGCACAGAAAGATGAATGCAGCGCCAGGCCAGCAGTACAAGTGGGTCCTCGTTGCGGTTGTCACTGAGGTCCGGGAAGCCCGCGGCGTACCTCATGAGGACGAAGTGGGTAAGGGTTTTGTGGTACTGCAGGGAGATGAGATCCACAATGGCCACACTGGTGCCTGTGGAGTAGCTGTCGAAGTGGATCCTCTCCAGGGGCAGGCTGGGCTTCAACACA
The DNA here is from genome assembly GCA_029721435.1 of Gymnothorax reevesii. Lineage (NCBI taxonomy): Eukaryota > Metazoa > Chordata > Actinopteri > Anguilliformes > Muraenidae > Gymnothorax > Gymnothorax reevesii. Next base: position 112,489,575 of record CM056573.1, read on the forward strand.
GTCAGCAGGTCCTGACTGCGTACGTCCAGTGCCATGATGTAGACGCGCAGGTTTCCGCTGTGGCGCACCAGTGCCTTCCAGTCGTCCTCGCCTGCCACTCTCTCCAGGGGCTTGTTGGCCAGGGCCGAGCCGTTGATCAGGAGAGAGAGGCGGTGCAGGGGCACGTGGTCGCCCCGGGAGAGGAGGCGGCACATTTCGGTGGTGAAGTCACCGAAGTCCAGGGCCAGCGATCGCAGGTTGTGCAGACGTTCCACCTCCACGGCCGGGACCAGAAAAGACAGTTGGTTGTCCAACAGGCTCAAGTGCTCCAAGGAGGTAGCGCTGGGGTTGGACATGGCAGCGAGAGAGCTACGGGTTAACATCCCACGCATGAAGGCAGAGGACAACCACTTAACACGCCTGCTGTTGGTCAGAACTTCCTCAAACAGCATCTGGATCCTGGTAAAAGGAAGAGGAGCTAAATTAAGACAAGGATCAGCCACTTGAAGACAAACATTGAGATCTCAACTGCCGAAGACTCACTCTTTAATTTTCTTGTTTCCTTGGTCAAACTGTTGGAACTGGGAAATGTCAAAAATGCCCTCATCTTGAAGAATCCAGGCATCTCCAAACAGACACAGTTTCTGAAGGTTTCTAGGAATTATACAGAAAGCAGCGCGATTACTCATGAACACGCTTTCAAAAAAGTACAAAAAATACCTACAAGGGGCATTCCACCTTGTGTACTTTCTAAACAGACATTCCACAAAATGCATTTGCATCTTCTTAACATCAATGTTCTAGTCTCAAGCTCAAGATAGAAAAAAAGATTTGTCCTGAAAATTAGTCAGAGCCATTTTTGACAAACATAACTAACATCATTTACAAGTTGTATCCCAGTAGCATTCAATAATTTTTACAAGATTAGCATTTAGTGACATTGCTCAATAATCCATGTGACACTGACCCAGTACTTTCAAGTACAGCACTTTTAACTGTCGGCCTGACACAACTAAGAGTCCCACCAAAAAACTGAATATGAAAAAAAAGGGTCAGCTACATACTGAAACCACAGTGTAAACAAAAATTAATTCATCCTGTGGGCCCATACAATTCTGACAAAAATGGACATGATTAAATGAAGACTCAAGTATTGCTAAGAGGGAAATCGAAACAAATAGGAAAAAAAGGAAATTGGAATCCATGTAATCATCTTAAAATCCATTATGGTCTGTGCAATGCCTTCACATGAAATATGCCCTCCCGTCGACATAATTGAGTCAGTAAGTTTCTATGAAAACACCAGTGTTAACCATTACAGTCTGGAACCAATAGCCAACACAGGTAAACTTCCATGGAATTTTTATCTCGTGATTTTTAAAAACACCAAAGTCAGGTCTAAAAAGAAAGACACTCCACTGGTAGATAAAGGACTGGAAAAAATACTTTTTTTTTTACTTCATGAGATATCGAGAATAAATCGTTTGTTTATATTAACCAGCTATGCACTTAGTTACCCATAGGAACCGCTGCGGAGTCAAAATCATCGAGAGAAACCAAATTTGGAGCCTTCCTGTAAAATCAGAGCAACTAGTCCAAGCAAAATCCTAATAAAAAATGGGGAAACCATTACAAGTGCCCAATGCAGCCATCGCATTCAACCTACAGCTAAGGCAAAACACAGTTACGTAACCACTTGGATTTGTTACAGCTAGCAAGAAAGTCTGCTATAAATTAGCTAGCTTGCTAACAGAACTGACGCAGTTTGCTTTAAAATGGCTGATTGAAGTCAATTCGTGTAGGAAAATACCTGTTACTCCGAATGCTATTCAGCACGCATAGGACCTGGTCGAGGTAGGTGTTCATAGCAACCTTCCACCATTCAGAAAACTGTGGGTCACTTTCAGCAGGCTCCATTCTACCCTCTACACCGTGTAGAGGGCTGAGATACCCTTCCACAGGGGCAAACTCTAGCTGTAACTCACGCACGAAGGAGCCAATCTTCCGCATGAGAAATTCCAATTTAGGAGTCTCGTCAGAGACAGAGCCACTGCCATTTGTGCCACCACCAACCCGCAGCCTAAGCTCGGTCCACAGCGCAGGGTAAAACAGACACTCCCTCCAGCGAGAGCACACTGCTGAGGCCCGAAGCTTATCTCGGGCGGAAAGGAAGGAAAATATGTGGACTATTAACTCGCTTGGTAAGGCCGAGGCTCCGACACCCCCGACCAGAGCCATGGCCGTTTGATACTGCCCTGCTGCACTCGAGAAACCGAAAAATAGTTCACCGCTATGACGATCCAAGGCACAGCCAAATCGACCAAGCGCTAATTCAACTCGGCGGGCACACAGTGAAAACAACCATCACATAGCAGCTTTTCCTTCAATACTATTGGATCACACCACATCTCTTCCTGTGTGGGATGAGGGGGAGAAACACACTCGACGTTCCTTTAGCCTGAGCAACCTTAAGTATACAAACGATCCGTATTTTCCACAAATTCTTTTCATGATTATAAATATAGAAACGCGAAATTGTTCATGGACAAAATGACGTCACTTCACAATTTTTTAATTTTAGACAACCGCACACATCTATTTAGATGGTCCAATCCAAAGCGTTCTTATTTTTGCAATACATCAGTATTTTCAAAGGGGGGCGTTAAACGACAAAAGTATGGAGCTAAAACACTGCCATGACGCGAAGCTGAAAGAAAAAACTTTGAAAGTTTGAAACCCCTTGTTTGAAAGCGTACAAAAGATTTGCAACTTTGGAACTAAGTTTTGAAACAGTATATAGTGTTTTGATACACTGAAAAAAAAGTCAAATATCTGAAAACATTAGTTTGTATTTGAATTTTCATTCCAAATCTCTACAACTTTTCTTTTTTCCCCCTTTTTCTTCTTCACAACTACAGCACTGTTTTTACAGTGTTTCAACAACACATTTTCAGAGTTTCAAATTTGGCACTCGTCTCCCACCGGGGTCATTCCAAAGGAAATCACCCAAGCTCCCTGCTTGATGGTCTCAGAAATGCTTCAATTGGTGATATTTTGTTGCATGTGATGAGCAAATAAAATCACAGGTGGTTTCAAGTTGATATCTCACTCCTTTCTCATTTTATGGGCCCCTGAAAAAGGGGGCATAGCCCAAGTAGACCCTCTGGTCGCAGTTTGTGACCATTTTCAAAGGGTTATAACCGATGAACTAGTAAGGATAAAAATTCCTTCTTTCAGGATATGTTTATTCTGTCTAATAGTCTGCAAAAAACCATTTAACATAGGGATTAATATATAATATAAGATAAATTTAAACATTTAAATTTGGTGCCAAACATGTCGATTTCAAATGATATATTATGCAAGTATCCTTAGAATGTCCCCTTTGCCATTTACATTGTTGATAGTATACCTGATGGAGTTTCAAATGAATGTAAAAACATCTTTATATCTTCATCCAATTCGGAGAAACATTAACCCCTTTAAAGTTAATTACCAAAACGGTAATGGTGCACTTTTTGACCCTCATTTTGACCATATGGACCTGATTTGATTTTCAAAAAGTTGGTCTCGAATGAAATAAGACCCCTTTTTATTGCTATTTGCACATCGACACAACTACCCTCAGTGTACAGGTAAATGTACATACATGTACATAAATTGGCCTAGCTAGCCAACAGTTTGGTGCACAGAATTCAATAGAAAATAAATGAATAAAAATGATCCATTATTTTGCTAACTAGCTTGCTAACGTTAGTTCGCTTGCTTAGCTAGCTAGTTCGCTAGTTATCTAGCTGACAGTTATATTTCGAATAACGTAAATGTTCGCGGTTCAATTCTAGCTGAGTGAAATTGCAAAATAACAGATTTTTTATTCATTTATTTTCTATAGACTTTGTTGGCCAGCTAAGCTAGTAAACTTGCTAGCTAAACAAGCGAACTAACGTTAGCGAGCAGTTATATTTGGTATAACATAAATGGTGGCGGTTCAACTGTAGCTAAGTGAGATAGCGAAATAATGGATCATTTTTATTCATTTATTTTCTATTGAATTCTGTGCACCAAACTGTTGGCTAGCTAGGCTAGTGAACTAGCAAGCTAAGCAAGCGAATTAAGACTAGGGAGCAGCTATAGTTGGTATAAAATAAATGCTCGCGGTTCAACTCTAGCTGAGTGAGATAGATAAATAATGGTTTTTTCATTCATTTATTTTCTGTTGAATTCTGTGCATCAAACTGTTAACTAGCTAGGCTAGCGAACTGACATCGGCTAAGAGGGAGCACCATTGTCTCCTTCTTCAACTTCCTTGTGACTGACTGGCATGCTCTCCTCAGAACTCTCCTAGTCTTGCTTTGTCGCAGCATTGGTGGAGCAGTCCGTCAATTTTGTATGTCATGACATGTCATTGGACTATAGGCCTAAGCTTATTTCAGAAACCAATAGGCTGAGAAGGTTGATACCAAATCCCACCTCCTCTTTTCAGAGTTTCAAAACTTTTCACAGAGATTCAGAACTTAGTTTCAGAGCTTCAGAAACTTAGAGACAGAGACAGACTTTCAGAGGTTTTTTTTTTCCAGTTTCAAAACTTCTTTCAGAGTTTCAAATCTTTTTTTCAGAGGGTTTCTTTTTTCCAGATCACCATTTACAAGGTTTCAAAACTGGATGACAAAATAAAACTGGGAGAACAGTGCCAAATTTGAAACTCTAAAAATGTGTTGCTGAAACACTGTAAAAACAGTGCTGTAGTTGTGAAGAAGAGAAAGAAAAAAACCAAAAAAAGTTGTGGAGATTTGGAATGAAAATTCAAATACAAACAATGTTTTCAGAGATTAGAAATTTTTTTCAGCCTATCAAAACACTATATACAGCTTCAAAAGTTCCAAAGTTTCAAATCTTTTGTACTCTTTCAAACATGGGGTTTCAAACTTTCAAAGTTTTTTCTTTCAGTTTCACTTCATGGCAGTGTCTTAGCTCCATACAAAAACTCATGCCTTACTGCAAGAGTCATTGCATGAATTGTGGCGTATTTCAGCAATCAAATTTATAATCTTAATAGTTACATAAATTGAGTGATTTCTTCAAAGAAAAACAATCCCGTGGCTAATCTCAAAATAACCTCTTGTTCTTGTGATATTTGTACAATCACATCGCAACAGAGTTTAGATTTTTAGTACTTTTAGTGTCATAAAATGGCCCTGTGACTTTGCTTCTTAACGTTTTTGTTTTTTTTTGGAGAAATGTCGGCGTGTATGATGTTTTTGTTTTTTGAGAAGGAACGGTGTTCATCCATCTTGAGAGGGCCCCTTTCTGCCAAAAGTTAAATCCAAATTACTGACATTCAGTACTGTCAGCATTGATAAACCTTTGATTAGGTCAAGCCTTATGGAGAATGTATCAGTTCTCCCAAACCCAATGAATTTAAAAAGGAAGAATTGTGGAGTCCATCACAAAAACTTGACTCGCATTATAAATGGTAAATAGTAAATGGAATGCATTTATATGGCGCTTTTCTCATCACATAACCCCAAAGCGCTTTACATTTACCCTGATAGCGGTGACAAAGTATATTAATCCTTGTATAAACAAAAATTCTTCTCTCAAATTACGCCAAATAAATATAAGATCCTTGAGCTCTGAAGCAGCTCTTGTGAACAAATAAATCTCTGATTGTGCTCTTGATATACAGTGTATCACAGAAATACAGCTGAGACCAGATGAAAATTTTTCTTTGAATGAAGGCTGTCCACCTGGTTTTATATACAAAACCCAAAACCAGTGAAGTTGGCACGTTATGTAAATCGTAGATAAAAACAGAATACAATGATTTGCAAATCGTTTTCAACTTATATTCAATTGAATACACTGTAAAGACAAGATGTTTAATGTTCAAACTGAGACAGTGTTTTTTTTTTTGCAAATATTCATTAACTTAGAATTTAAAGGAAGCAACACAGTGCAAAAAAGTTGGCACAGGGGCCTTTTTACCACTGTGTTACATCGCCTATCCTTTTAACGACACACAGTAAACGTTTGGGAACTGAGGAGACCAATTTTTGAAGCTTTTCAGGTGGAACTCTTTCCCATTCTTGCTTGGTGTACAGCTTAAGTTGTTCAACAGTCCGAGGTCTCCGTTGTCGTATTTTACGCCTCATAATGCGCCACACATTTTCAATGGGAGGCAGGTCTGGACTACAGGCAGGCCAGTCTAGTAACCGCACTCTTTTACTACGGAGCCATGCTGTTGTAACACGTGCAGAATGTGGCTTGGCATTGTCTTGCTGTTATAAGCAGGGGCGTCCATGAAAAAGACGTTGCTTGGATGGCAACATACGTTGCTCCAAAACCTGTATGTACCTTTCAGCATTAATGGTGCCTTCACATATGTGTAAGTTGCCCATGCCTTGGGCACTTATACACCCCCATACCATCACAGATGCTGGCTTTAGAACTTTGCGCCTATAACAGTCCGGATGGTTCTTTTCCTCTTTGGTCCGGAGGACACGACGTCCACAGTTTCCAAAAACAATTTGAAATATGGACTCGTCAGACCACAGAACACTTTTCCACTTTGCATCAGTCCATCTTAGATGAGCTTGGGCCCAGCGAAGCCGGCGGCGTTTCTGGGTGCTGTTGATAAATGGCTTTCGCTTTGCATTGTAGAGTTTTAACTTGCACTTGCAGATGTAGCAATGAACTGGAGTTACTAACAGTGGTTTTTTGAAGTGTTCCTGGCCGCATGTGGTGATGTCCTTTACACACTGATGTCGGTTTTTGATGCAGCACCGCCTGAGGGATCGAAGGTCACGGGCATTCAATGTTGGTTTTCAGCCTTGTCGCTTACATGCAGTGATTTCTCCAGATTCTCTGAACCTTTTGACAATATTACGGACCGTAGATGATGAAATCCCTAAATTTCTTGCGATAGCTCGTTGAGGAATGTTGTTTTTAAACTGTTCGACAATCTGCCCACGCATTTGTTCACTAAGTGGTGACCCTCGCCCCATCCTTGTTTGTGAATGACTGAGCATTTCAGGGAAGCTGCTTTTATACCCAATCATGGCACCCACCTGTTCCCAATTAGCCCCTTCACCTGTGGGATGTTCCAAATAAGTGTTTGATGAGCATTCCTCAACTCTCTCAGTCTTTTTTGCCACTTGTGCCAGCTTTTTTGAAATATGTTGCAGGCATCAAATTCCAAAAGAGCTAATATTTGCAAAAAATTACAAAGTTTACCTGTCCGAACATTAAGTAACTTGTCTTTGCAGTGTATTCAATTGAATATAGGTTGAAAAGGATTTGCAAATCATAGTATTCTGTTTTTATTTATGATTTACACAATGCGTCAACTTCACTGGTTTTGGGTTTTGTACGTTCAAAACCCCCACTTTGGCTGGAGAGGTGGGGGCGTCGCTGTTATTTATAGTGACACCATTCACTCAGTGCCAAAACCACAGTATACTGTAAATTTGATCCGTTTGAGGTTTTAGTGATGAACTTTTCACTGCTGGATGCAGGTGTGAGCCCTGTCTCTGATTGGCCTTTAGCTCTGGTGGCAGTGTACAGGCCCACCTGGCCAATACTCTGGCTTCTGGCTTCATGCAAGATTTCTCAGAATTACTTTCTGACTTAGATTTAAGCTATGATGGAATCGTTAGATTGGGTGACTTTAACCTGCACTTTGAGAGGGCAGATGATTCTTTAACATACACCTTCACTAATGTTTTGGAGTCTGTCAGCTTCACTCAGTGTCCTTGGCCCCACACATTTTCATGGTCTCACATTAGACCTGGTCTTACGCTTTGGCATTGATATTGACAAAGTTGAAATTCATTTGCATAATCCCAATTTGTCTGAGCATTTTCTAATCACATTCTGTTTACAATTGGCCTACCCTGTATTGTCTGAAAGTTGAGTGTACACTGGCCATACTTTCACTGCACACAACTTTTACAAAATTCATTGAAATATTCCCATCTTATTTTGAGTGTCCAGTCAGCCCCCTGTGTATTGATGATGCAGCAGAAAAGTATGCTAATGCTGTAAGTAGTACATTTAGGGCCTGATTTACTAAGACCTTTAGAACAGGTAAGATCTTTTTGCCGTGCAAAACCAATAGCATTGCCACTGATTGGTGCAAGGCAAGTACCCTGGTCAACCCTGGGCAATGTTATTGGTTTTGGACAGGCAAAAATCTTCTGCATGTGCTAAAGGTCTTAGTAAATCAAGCCCTTAATGTAGTTGCTCCACTGAAATATAAAAAGGTTACTCAGAAGAAGAGATCAGCCCCATGGTACACTGACCGAACACGGACTGTTGAGCAAAAATCCTGACAACTAGAATGCAAATGGGGCTCCACTAAACTCCAGGTAATCCATTGTGCTTGGAAAGAGAGCCTTGTTGTGTATATGCTTACAACCATGCTGCAAATAACCCTCAAATTCCAGCCTCTTGCAGCAGTGATGACTTAAAATTTCTTTAGTGGCAAAAGAATTGGAATTTGAGAGATGGTCATCACTTCCCTATCAGTTTGCAATGGTATTAAGGATAATATGGAACTTCCTACCATACAGAAAAATCAGTTGGAATCCCTTTCTCCTATATATCTGAGTCAACTTGCCAAGTTAGTTGCTTGTTCCAAATCATAAACTTGTCTTTTAGATCCCATCCCCACAAAGCTAGTGAAGGAAGACCTGCCCTATTCAGACCGGGACCACATTCCACATTCCTCGTTATTACCTGCATCTCTTCCCAATTGTGTCTGTGAAATAGTGTTCTCTGTTTAAGAGAGACCTTCGCACTCATTTGGTGCAAAGTCTCATAAGCCTCAAAAGCTTCTTGTTGCTCTATAGTCTTGTTTACACTTAGCTCCCACTTCGCATGTATTTGTAAACCCTTTAATTAAGCACTGTTCCTTTATGTTTTTACGGTCAGAACTTTTACTGTTAGACAGGAACTTCGTTTCCTTGTTCTTTTATATTTGTAGAACATAGTTTTGTTGTTATAGTCCCAGTTGTATGTATGACTGATATTAGTATCCAGGAAACCCGCCTCCTTGTTCTTCAGTATTGTGTGCTGCTGCGCCTTCCTGCTGTGCCAAGAAGGCATAATAAACCAGATTCATCTTCGCTCCTTAATCCAATTCCACAATTCCTGATTTCTATGCACTTATGCTGCATTCACGTGCGATGGAAAAGATGATATTTTCCACTTGTGAAGTGGTTTTTACCAGTGTGTTGTGTTCACGTGCTTTTGTTGTTGTACTGGGAAATTAAAGATGGCGGACTCACAGATTCAGGCCTGTTTCTTGAGTAAAACCATGTTGAAAAGGTCAAAGGTTATCTCATCTCGGCAACTCGAATATTTAAATTTTTTACGAGTTGCCCAGTGGAAAATACCACATGGGGGGGTGTTCATGTGAACTTTTCATGTTGGCTTTTGGTATTTACCATAATTCCCATAGCACATGAATGCAGCATTACACCGTGCTCAGTCAAACCTTTACATAAACAAATCTCAGATATGAAACAAAACCTTTTTTGTTCAATTTCTGAACAGTCTAGCTTCATGAAACACACCTCAAGCAAATTAAGTTAAATTATTTTAGCGAATGGCATTATTTTTCCTGATCAAGTACAGGAAAAAAATATGGAATCACTCAATGTCTGCAGTAAAAATAGAATGCTTGCAGACCTTCACGAGGCGTCGGACAACAGTAATTGAGAGGAAACATGGCAACAACAAGAGAACTGGCAACTGAAGCAAACGAAAGGATTAAAAAAACTGCTCCGAGAAGGAAATTCAACATGAGAGAGGCAAATGATGTTGGTTGTTCCCAGTCAGCTGTGTCTGAAATTTGGCACAAGTGTAGACAAAATGGGAAGGTCGTAGAAGGAAAACATAAAGGTAGACCACAGAAAATGTCAAAGTGTCAGGACATAAAATATGAAGCAATATGCTATGAAAATGGAAAATGCTCAAACAAACAAATGAAAATCCAAAGGGCAGAAACAGGAGTCAATGTTTGTGACAGAACTGTAAGAAATTGATTGAATGAAATGGGATTTACATCTGAAAAGCCAAACAAAAACCAGCACTAACACCTAAACAGAAAAAAGCGAGGCTACAGTTGGCTAAAGAGAAGCACTCATTAAGTGTGGATAATTGGATGAAAGTGATATTTAGTGAATTACAAATGTGCATTGGCTAAGGTGATGATGTTGGAACTTTTGTTTAATATCCTTCCAGTGATACATAGAAAGATTACGGCCTTAAGAAAAAAGGAAATTTCCCAATTCATCTATGATGTGGGTTTTCTTGTCAGGTAAAGGCCGAGATGCCAAGTCTAACGCCTTAGGCGTGAGTTTCTCCTCTTAGTGGCATTCACGTTCCTGTGCCATAGTCAGCAATTATTCAATCAACGTGCACTGAAGAAATTCACTTGTGGAATATAAGTCATTGTGCATCAAGTTAATCAGTTTCACGTGCATTACGGTGGATTTCCCCACTAATGACACGGAAATCGATTATGACTCGGGAATTCTCAGGCTTGTCTTTACTGAAGGATTAAAAGCAATGGAATTGCATAAAAATGTTTCAAATGGTCTTATTTCATTAAAACAATTTCAACAATCATGAAACACATGCATTGTTTCCAATTCCTGAGTAAAGAGAAGCACGGGAAGTCCGGAGTCATAATCGCTTTCCGTGTTACTTGTGATGAGGTGCACCTTTTACGCAAGTGAAACGGAAACTTCAATGCACAAGGATTTTAATTCCGCATAAGAATCTCCTTAAGCATTCAATGAATAATTACAGACTACGGTGAATAAGCCTAAAAAATGCATGAGACCTACGCTGAATGTGTGAGAGTGGGCATCTCTGTAAAGGCATCCCTTCATTAAAAGAGCTGGATCAACATCCTCTAAGACTATCAGTAGTCTGACATTTTAATGAGGAAAGCAGCTACTAGAGTGCAGTGTTGCTGAATGTGATCTGAATGAACCCCACATGCAGAGTGTAGCACTGGGCCTCAGATGTCAAACTTTCTCTCATCAGCCCCCCGATGCTGCTCTATCTCTATTTATTTTTTTTGGTCCTAGATAGAACGTCTCTTCGTCAATTAAGAACAAAAGTCCCCTAGAGTCATGAAAATGGGGCTAGCATGTTGTCTTTATTCTGCCAATCAGTTTTGTAAAATGATGAAGGAAGTTATAGGCGCATCACGCCATATGGGCCAAAATGCTGCCCTCATGGTACATATTAGAAAAATTTACTGTTACTCATCTGTTTTGGTGTGGTATGTAGAAGGATGAGGACTATACACAGAGGTGTAACTCGGGTGTCAGCTTTGGGACATTCAGACTAACTGGGTGGGCAACAACAATAATGTTACTTCTTAAACAAGCCTGTTTCCAAAAAAGTCGGGACACTATGTGAAATGTAAATAAAACAGAATGCAATGATTTGCAAATCAATTAAATCCCTATATTTAATAACTGATTATTGTTATTTGAGAAATAGCTCATTTTATATACAATGACAGCAACATGTTTTTAAAAAGTTGGGACAGGACAATAAAAGACTGGAGAAGTTGCATGATGCCAAACAAAGGCTGCTGGCAGAAACATCTACGGCTAATTATATTATTAAGCGATAGGTCAGTACCATGATTGGGTATGAAAGTCTTTTACAGGTAATTACGGTGAGGGCCTAACCACTCTGCGATAAACTGCATGGGTAAATACTTGAAGAATTTAAGAATAACCCTTTGAACTTAAAATTGCAAATAATTTAGAGATTTTATCCTATTCAGCTGCCACTTCATCTCTTCCTCTGTCCAGTTTATTAGGAATACCTTCCAAGGCTTTGCAGTCATCGGGATTGGGACTGAGTTCCTGCTAATCTCTCTGAACCTGCCTTCTGACAGTTCTGCTGCAACAAGAGTGATCTCCATCCTGCATCTGCCCAGGGCACCACTGGGCGGGCATGGACATGACCCTTACCCAAGCACATTCCTATCTGAACTGAGCTGTCCCCATATTACTCTGGGCTCTGCCCTACCTGTCATTGCTGTATTCCAATAAATAAACCGTGCAATTCGATTGTACTTTGCATCTGGTTTCTTGTCTGGATTATAACAGGATGTGGTTTTTATGGGCCAGTAGGAACAGTTTTCTCCTCAGAACATTGACCTTATTGTGTTACTGTAATTAAAAGCACAGTCTGCAAGTGCAGAATAGGCTATGTATTTTGTAGAAGACTAAACTACACTCTTAACCATGGTCACAGAAGACCCAAAATAATTTATTGCAGACACAGTGGTTCACCTTTTCTGAGTAAGTGAAAATCAAATAGCCCAATATGACACACTAATATACTAACACTGACATTTAATGGATTTGCAGTAAAATAATCAGCTACATAGCCTACTTATTTGTGATGAACATTAATGTCGTCGTTACTCATCGGTATCTTCATACTCCAGTACCAAGGGAACACACTAACGCGTTTCTTGGCAGTCCACAATAAGTGTTCATTATCTCAGTTTTCCGAACAACCGCAATAAATTAACTGTGAATGCAAATACCGAAAGGAAGTTCAATCGCAGAATTTTTGAGCTGTTGTGGCACCGGATGTTTTAATGGGAGTGTCCAGGGAGTCTCGATAAAATGGGGCTGCTTCTTTAAATTTAGGTGGGGTAGTTCTTGAAAACGTCACGTCCGTTTTTCAGAGTCTTGAATAATCAACAACAAAACCGTCTCCAGAAAGTATCAAAGAACGAGAGATGGCACAGCTGTCGCTTTATTTGACAAACGTCAACGTGTCTTTGGGGCAGAATATGGATGTAGAAAAGGTACTTCGTTGTTACTGTGTTAGGTGTTTCCATCAATATCCAAAGAGTTGAATGATAGTTGATTTCGCCACAAATTGTTTGCCATTTGCAGATCTTACAAGTAACCAAACCAGTTATTAGCTAGCCTAGCTAGCATGACTGAATGTGTTGCTAACATTATTATGCTTGTCATTTCTAACAATTCAGCTACTAGTGACGTAAAGCTAACGTTAATTGATTGCTACTTCGTCGAAAGTTACGTCCTCTTCTTTTTTAGTTCATCGCGTAGACCAACAACTATTTCTGGTTTTATGTACAATAATAAACGTTGCCTTCTGTTGTTACTGTGGCGTGAGTTTTATTAATTTCTTTTATTTACTGTAATTGTGGGTCAATTTTATCCTTCGGAACTCGAGAAAATCGATTAGCTTTCATGCTCTCTGGCTTTCTCTTTTTCAGATATGAAATTGGGTAAAAGATTTGGCAGAATTGTGACTAGTTATGTGACTAATTATTATAAAATTGCAAAATTATTCAAAATGAGCGGATTTGCTGATTTGTGTTTTATGTGGCTAGAAATTAATTGAACATTGAGTTACTCTCAGGAATTTTTTACTAATTCCTAATTGCCATAATCTTTGTATATATTAGTGTGGCTAACCCCACAAAGGCCTTATTGTTGTATTTTTTGTTGTGTCACTTGAAAATATTCTTCATTGTCGCAGAGCCAAAATACTGGAAAAGAATTTGAAAATGTTGAATTGGGAGAACTGGGCAAGAAACCAAAAAAGCCTCGCAAGATCATTCACTTTGCCAGCGGAGAGACAATGGAGGAGTACAGTACGGATGAAGAGGAGGAAGATGAACCTGAGAAAAGGGAACTGATGTCAGCTCCTGACCCAGTGAGTCTGTTTCTGAGCTGGACTCTAGCTTACCGTTCTTACTGTCTTTGTCACATTCAAGTCTGGAGTGTAACATTCATCTATTTTAAGTGGGTAAATGAATGTCCCTTATTTTTCAGTCAACATTGACATGGGGACCCTACTTTTGGTTCCACATGTGGAGAGTAGCCACCTCCACTATCTCTGGTGAGTATTTGAAAGACAATGCTACAAGTGCTTTATTATACAAGAGGGTCATTCAGTGTCCATTCGGATAGAGGTGTTGCTCACTGACTCAGATTTTGTTCAGGCTTTGTGTACAGGTTACTTGGGACCAAAAACTAAGCTGTACAAAATATTTTGGCTGAATTTTATTAATTTCATGTTTTAACCCCTGGGAAATATACAAATTTCACTCAATATCTCCAGAAATATATTTGCTAGTCCTGAAATTTGGAGTGCATACAGATAAAATTGTTTCTACTGGGAACAAACATTTGAAAGGCACAAGTAAAGGTCAGGTTTTTAACTACTTGGCCCTGAAAATGGCACAAAATGCAAAATTTTCAGACGAGGGTGGTATTGGGGGCTTAAAGTACCCCCCTGAGTTTATATACATGTAAATTTTGATGTTTTCCCAAAACAATTCTTTTCAAAATTGCCCATAGGTTTTTATTGGCGTTTTTTGAATAGGCCTCAGGCCTAAATGGGTTAAACAAGAGTGGGCTCAAATTTCAATAGTTAAACTCAAGAAACTTGTCTCCTCAATGCCCAGATGCCTACACTCTGTGTTTAAAAGAAGAGGGGATGCTGCACCATCGTAAACAGGCCTCTGTCCCAACTTTTTTGAGACAAGTAGCAACCACTTTATGGATAACATTTTGAAATTTCTCAGTTTCAACATTTGCTGTATTATCTCTGTTCTATTGTGAAGAAAATACTGGCTGGTGTGACTTGAAACTCGCTGCATTTTGATTTTATTCACAATTTACACTTTGTCCCAAATATTTCGGAATTGGGGTTGTACAAAGTTACAAGTTGCGACCATGTTGACTTCATATTTAAATTTAACAAGATATGAGATGGGGAAAGTGGCAAGCTGAATGTCCCCATTTGCATGTTCTTGCATAGATCACTGAAGACAAACTGAATAGATCAGCAAGTACAATCACAACAAACCTTATTTATTTTAACACATCCTTGACCAGTATGGCTACTTTGGCAGGAGATCACTGTTGAACTAAAAGTGCTCTAAAGCTGTTTTAATGGCCATGTTTATTTTCCTGTCCAGTGTCCAATGACAGATTATGATCTGAAGCGTGTTCTAAATTCTTTGGTTCCTAACCACCAAAGACTTGCCATGCATCGGAAAAGTTTATGTCTTCTCAATATGTGACATCAGAAAAATCTTGATCAAATGAAGCATGTTTTGACCTGGAGTTGTATCCCTTGATTGATTTAAAAAAAATATATATATATATATATACATACCTGGTTCAATGGAAAAGATATCAACATGATTAATATTTATCATGTCCATGCAGCTGTAAAACATATGGTTTCAACCAGATGGGCAACATAAGCGTACTGTCTTCTTAAATTTAAACATGAAAACAACAAGGAAGCTACTTGTAACTTTGCAGTTGGAGTGAATGTAATAATTGACCACTTTCATACAAACTTTCTTGGTCCAATGGTGGGATTTGTTGCATCTCCATTCTGGTATGTAAAAAACATTAGAGGTTCAGCTTATCATACTTCCCCTATCTTGTATCTTGTCAAATTTAAATTTGAAGATGACATGGTTGTAACATCGTACATAAAAAGACCACATATAGGCATCTTTTGACATCAAATTTCATGGTCCTACAAACAAGTCCACATCATCATTTTGGCATGTCAACATGTTGGCATGAATATGTCGACCCTTCTCTTGCCACATCTGATTCTGCCGATGTTGGAGCCCTGTGAAGCTGTTATAAAATCAATTAAAGATAGTATTTTTAGGAAAAAACATAAAAATGTACATATAAACTCAAGGGGGTATTTCGAGCCTCCAATACCACCCTCATTAGAAAATTTTGCATTTTATGCCATTTTCAGGGACAAATAATAAAAAAAACACCTGACCATTATTTGTGCCTTTCAAATGTTTGTACCTGGAAGAAATAATTTTATCTGAGTGTACATCAAATTTCAGGACTCTATCAATTATATTTCTGAGGGTAGTGAACCTTAAAAATGGCTTCTCAGCTAAGGTGCTTTTTGTACTATTAAAATTCCTAATTTCGCAGGGGTGAAAAATATGAAATTTTCAAAATTCAGCCAAAATATTTTGTAGAACATAGTTTTTCGTCCCAAAGAACATGTTCAAAACGTTTGAACAAAATCTGAGTCGGTGAGCAGCACATTTTCAAAATTCTGCCTGATTGGATGCAGAATGACCCAAGAACAAGACTTGACCAAAACCTAGAATATGGTGGGGACATGTTTGCAGTCATTCATTCTGAAAAAGCAGTGGGGAATGAGGAAGTGCCAACACTCACTCAAACCTTTTTCATGATTCGCCCAGTACTGTGGCCACGGCAACCAAAATCTTTAGGTGTCATAACTTAAGCATAACACACATCCATGCCAAATATGAAAGTCATCAGTCAAAATTTACAGCCTGTAGAACGTCCACAAGGAAGTGTCCATGGATGCAGACGCGGCGACAGTGACGACAAACATGAATCCGTAGTAGCTGCCCAACTTTGTCCGGTGGCTACAATTACTTGAAAATAACTTGAAACAATAAATTTTATTGAAAGTGGAAATGTTTAAACTGAGAAATTATATTGTTTTTTGAAAAATATCCGATCATTTTGAATTTAATGCCAGCAACATGTTTCAAAAAAAGTTGGGACTGTGGCAACAATAGACTAGAGAAGTTGTACAGTGTGAAAGAAATACACTTGTCAGAAAATCTCTCTGCTCATTAGGTTAATTGACAACAGGTCAGGAACACAATTTGGTATAAAAAGTCTTTCAGAAGTAAAGATGGTGTGGGCTTCACTTCTGTGAGAAAGCCTGCATGGGCAAATCTTTGAAAAAGAATAAAGTTTCTCAATGTAAAATAGCAAAGAATTAATTCTGAGATTTTTCCTCTGTGATATGAAATATAAGTCAAAGAGTCAGAGAATCCGGAGAAATCTCTGTACGCCAGGGACATGGCCGAAAACAAATATTGAATGGCCATGAGCTTCAAGCCCTCTGGCGGCACTGCCAGCTTTCTGTTTTGGAAATCACTGCATGGGCTCAGGAACACATCTGTCAACTACTGTAGGTAAACAGAATTAGTCACGGCATCCACAAATGTAAGTTAAAACTTTGCCATGTAAATATTAAACCATATTTAAGCAAAATCTTGAAATGCCTTCTCTGGGCCCAAGCTCATTTAAGATGGACAGATGCAGATTTGAAAACTGTCCTGTGGTCTGACTGATCGAAATGTGAAATTCTTTTTGTGAATCATGGATGCTACATCCTTGGGGTTAAAGAGCAAAATGACCATCAGGCTCATTATCAGCGCACATTTCAAAAGCCAGCGCGCATAGTTGGTAGATGGTATGGGGGTGCATTAGTGCACAGTGCATGGGTAACTTGCTCATCTGTGAAGACACAATTAATGCTGAATAATATAGAGAAGTTTTGGAGCAACATGTACTGCCATCCAGATAACTTTTCGAAGAATGCTTTGCTTATTTCTGCAAGACGATGCCAAATACTATATTCTACACATATTACGATGATGCACTGTCTCAATTACATTTCATATTGCCATAATGGCTGTGCTAATGTTGGAACGGCTTCCACACTGTCTCAGCATAATGCCTGCGAAACGGACTAATAATGCATCACTAATGTTCGCAATGAAGAGCCATGGTTTTTATTTCTCAAACAATTTGTTACCCAGTCAATTCGATGACCCACCTGCATACGCACTAGCATACCATGAACGAACATACATAACGCTATTCGACTGTAGGGAATATTTTAAATGTCCGTGCCTGCATTTAAATAGAATTAAGTTAGCCAAACTTGGCTGAATCTTACCTGCCCAGGAGAAAATTAGCAACTTTGGTGTCAGTCTTCAAATTCTTCTCCGCTTTCAGCTGTCTCCATCTTTCAAAGGCATGTCCTGTACAGATCCTTATTTTGTTTCTGACTTGGTCACAACGTATTTCGGAGTCATGACAAGCCCTTTTAGGTTTAGTAACATCAGACATTTGCGCTCCAGAACCCTGGTAGCTGCAGCTTAGTTGTAACTGGCAACCTGGATGCCAAAATGCAACAGGCTTCGTGATTGGGAGATAGGTGGAGGGCAGCGCAACTGGCCAAAACACAAAATGACAACATCAACATGAGTTGTGGGCTGAAACTTCGCTTTTGTAATGTAATGTACTGTTGTCAGTGATATAAATATTTGAAATTAACATCATTCCTTATTGTCTGGTGATGTATCAGGGCCATTTCATGATTAATCAACATACATTTCTTACATATTGCTCCTTTAATTTAGAAAAAAAACATGTTTTTACTAACTTCTTCAAGAGAAAAAATACAAAAAACTTGGAGGCACAATGCAGCAACTATTCAGTCTAAAGCACAAATGAAAAACACTTAAATTACCTGTTTTTGTGATCGGCAATGAAAGGCATTTTTCACGGAAATCAGCCGATAATTATCTGTGGCCGATCGATCGGAGCACCACTAACCCGTGGGCAGCTAGCCCTGAATTCCCTTTGTGAAGCTTGACTAGATAAGATAGTGATGCCCACAGAATATCCCTTTATAACAATAACTGGTCCTGGCTAGTTCGCAATCAACTTCCTTTATTGACACATTTCACCCTTCCTATAATCCATTGGCAATTGAAGACACGGCTCCTCTCCCCCATGCGATCTAACAGCGAAAAAATAATGGGCTAGATTCAGTATAGGAAAATAATTTACTCAAAAATGGGCCCATGCTTTACGAATTACAAACTGCTCTGAAACTTCTGCACTACCTTTTTGGCACATCGGGTGAATAAACTTGCGCTTCATGATTGATTAAATTGTCTCAATAAAATTAAAAGACCATTTGAAACGTCTTACTGCAATTTCATAGCTTCCGACCCCTGAGAAAAGGGAAGCGTGAGAATTCTGGATCATAATAGGTTTCCATGTTGTGAGAGGAGAAATCTACCAAAACGTGCAAGAAAATGAAAAACCTCAATGCACAAGAACTTCAATTCCACAAGATAATCTAAATACGCGTTAATTGAATAATGACTGCTCCAGGACTAATTCCAATGAAATTTCGCCTTTCACTCTAGGTACAGCGTGGGTTGATCAAAATGTGGAACTCGGCTCTTAATATAATTTTGTTTTCTGAAATAAAATTATAAAGAAATTGCATACTACTGTGTGAGAATGAGACATGCCACTTAAAAGCGTGAGACTCGGGCCACATGCGTAAGAGTGGACAGGTATTCAGTTTTGAATGGCGCTAATTTAAATGCGCCAAATTACGTGTCCACTTGAATGATTGTTGTCAACGGGGAGAATTGGCAACACCTGATTGTGTGGAGTGTTCTTGGAGTGAAAATATTGATAATTATGAAAATTATTGAGAACAAGTCAGGACAAATAAATATTTTAAAGGGGTGTCCTGTGCCCCAACAAATTTTCAGTTCTCACGACACTACTGGTTTTATTTCATTTATGACCTACACGCACTCAAGAGTTCAGGTGTCTGGATGGCGCAGCAAGCTACCCGATTCAAGCCAACATGACGCACCACGCAAAAAGTATAAATTTGATCTTCTTGAGCTGATTTAGTCGTTAACTTTTTTAGAAAGATACCCAGGAACACATTTGAATTATCGGGGAGTGTACTTTAATTGGGCAAAAGCTGAAAAAAGGGTTTTCTTTTCCTTTTATCCTGGGCAGTTGTCTGATCCGTCATGTGTCTGTGTGGAACTGTTTATCCCTGAAAGTATTCAATGTTCAAATGGCTCTCTCATTATTTTATTTGTGATTTTCAGTTTGTGACTACCTGGGAGAAAAGATGGCTTCTTTCTTTGGAATCACCTCACCGAAGTACCAGTACGCCATTGATGAGTATTACAGGATAAAGAAAGAGGTTTGTGATAATCAGTCATTTAATATTTAAGACTGTGGAAGGGTCATTGTGGCTGTGACCAAAATAGACATGGCATACCTTGGACATGAAAGCCCTCAGTTTGTACAGCACCCTCCATAATTATTGGCACCCCTGGTTAAGATGTGTTCTTTATCTTCTGATAAATTCAGTTTTTTTTTCAAAATAATATAGGACCACAATGGGAAAAAAATAGGAAAATCCAACCTTTAATTCAAGTGTATTTATTCAGTGGGGAAAAAAAATCCCACATTAAGAAATAATTCTTTTACATCAAATCATGTGCGCCACAATTATTAGCACCCCTGATGTTAATACTTTGTACAACCCCCTTTTGCCAACAAAACAGTTCCTGATCTTCTCCTATAATGTTTCACAAGATGGGAGAATACAGAAAGAGGGATCATTGGCCATTCCTCTTTGCACAATCTCTCTAAATCATCCAGCGACCTGGGTCCTCTCTTCTGCACTCTCCTGTTCAGCTCACTCCACAGGTTTTCAATGGGGTGGAGGTCTGGGGACTGAGATGGCCATGGAGGAGCTTGATTCTGTGTCTGGTGAACCATTTCTGTGTAGATTTGGCAACATGTTTTGGGTCATTATCTTGCTGAAAGACCCAGTGACGACCCATCTTCAGCTTTCGGGCAGAGGCCACCAGATTTTGATTTAAAATGTCCCGGTAATTCAAAGCGTTCATGATGCCATGCACCCTAACAAGGTTCCCAGGGCCTCTGGAAGAGAAACAGGCCCACAGAATCACCGATCCTCCCCCATACTTCACAGTGGGCATGAGGTGCTTTTCTGCATACTCGTCTTTTGTGTTCCGCCAGACCCACTCAGTGTGTTGGTTGCCAAAAAGCTCTATCTTGGTCTCATCAGACCAAAGCACACGGTCCCAATTGAAGTCCCTGTACTGCTTGGGGAATTCTAGACGGTTTGCATTTATGATTGTGAGTGAGAAGTTTTTTCCGTGCATGCCTCCCAAACAGCTTATTGGCATGTAGATAGCGCCTGATGGTTGTTTTGGAGACTTTGTGACCCCAAGATGCTACCATTTGTTGCAATTCTTTAACAGTGAGCTTTGGAGAACTTTTTATTTCTCTAACCATCCTCCTCACTGTGCGTGATGGCAAAATAACCTTGCATCCTCATCCAGGCTTGTTTACTTCTGTTCCAGTTGTTTTAAACTTATCAATGATTCCTCTGACAGTAGATACAGGCATGTGCAGGCAAGTGGCTATTTTCTTGTAGCCATTGCCTAACTTGTGAAGGTCGACACACATCTGCCTTACTAGAATGGTGTGTTCCTTTGTCTTTCCCATGTTAAAGAGTGGATAAGAGAAATGGCCTCTGTGTCACGTCATATTTATACCCCAGGGAAACAGGAAGTGATGATTTACTAATTAAATGTTCCTAGATACTCTGATCAACTTTGTAAACCACTGTAGAAATGACAGAAATACTTCAATTACATTCATTTCCACGGAATTTTTCGGGATGCCAATAATTGTATAACGGGTAATTTTATGAAAAATAATTATTTCTTAGTCAGGGATTTTTTTTCCCTTAAAATTCACTTGAGTTGAAGGTTACATTTTTCTACAATTTTCAGTGTTAGAGTATGCTTCTGCAATAAAAACTGAATTTATTTTAAGGCTTTTGACACATCTTAATCAGGGGCGCCGATAACTGTGGGAGGCGCTGTATGTGTGCACTGCAGAGTGTATGCTATAGCATCAAGAACTTCGGCTTTGATGCTCCCACAACTTTTAATGTGCATAGCGTACCATGAGAATTATATGTATTATTGTTGAATGCCTGTAGAATCTTGTTTATGTGGATAGGCCTTAAAGAATAAGAGAGGAAACTTTGCTAAAACTTGGGTTTGCATTAAGTCGTCGGCAGTTAATTAAATAAGAAATGGATAAAATAGTGTAGATAAAGTCATAAAAACCCTATTGTTAAATGAGCTAACAACTATTATATTCAGTGTGGGTTTTTGTTTTACATGGTTATCAACTTTCCACCAGACGAGGGATGAGCTCTTGTGTGTGTGTGGGGGGGAAGGGGGCTTTTCTGATGTTGCACGCCTGATTTTAAGCTCTTGATTTGAGGATATCCAATGTCAATATGACTTGAGCAGTTTCCCTCCTCGTGTGATGTAAAGTGAATTCCCTTAAGTTATGTTCACATTACTACATTTATATACAATCAATTACGGCTATTATTTTCTATAAATAGATGTCCACAACTTGAAAAATTAATGACAGTATAAGTCTTTGTGATGCAAAACGGACAGGCATGTGATCTTGAAGGTGAGGGTGTGTGTTCCCCGATTTTATTTATTTTATCATGTATGGCTGTGCATTTGTAAGTAATTTTATCAATGCTGTGACCTGGAATTACCATGGAATTTTTCTGGACAGCTGTCATCATCTTCATAAGCTCATACTATGACCTGCACTGCAGTGAGCAGCCATACTGTAGGTGACACAAACAGATGGAAAAAGAAAGTTTTACCGCAGCTCACGGCCTGTGCTCGCTCAAAACGTGCTCACTCGGAACAGGCCGATTACTTAGCCTCTGGTAATGCTGCTTGTAGCTTCATCAAGAACTGCTCGTTGACACTGCTCTTCCTGGGTCTCCAGCAATGCATTCACCAAGTGTAAAGTTGATTAGATGAACAGATGTCAAGAAAGTCGAAAGGACAGACATGCATTCCTTTAAGACACAGACAGAGACTCCTTCTATTGATGGTTACATGACCAAATCGGTCTCTTAGGCGGTAATATCACCACAACTTTTGAAGGTCCTCAAAGCCATGAACCCCAAGTTAGCAACCGTACACCGAGCAGCTTCCCCAAAGGGTTTAAGGAGGATGTGTAGGATTTGCTTGGAAAAATGTATCATGTCTGAAAATGGACCAGCTGTTGGGTTGTCTGCTGAACACAGTGATGCTGCGAGGTCCCCATATTCATTCCTGTCCTGTTGTCAAATAAATTCAAATTTAAGTGGGGAGCAGTTGGTACACCACTGAGAAGCTTGATACCAGAGTCATTCATTTGTTCCGTGTCAAACAGGAAGAGGAGGAGGAGGAGGAAAATCGCTTGTCCGAGGAGGCGGAGCGCCGATTTGCCGAGCCGCAGCACCAGGAGGGTGAGGAGCCAAAGACTGAGCAGCCAGAGGGCGGAGCCTCCTTTGTGAACGTCACTTTTGAGCTGGAGAAAGAGACCCATATTTTGGCTGAAACTCACAGCTCCTCCGACACGAGCAGGGTCCCTGCTCCCATCCCCTCCTAACATACTGCTGATCTCCATGTCACACTCACATTCAAGCATTTCCCCATTCAGTTGCCTTGCATTTTCTGAGGCTTACGATTCAATTCCTCTGAAGAGGACACTCCATGCAACATGCTAGCCCAGTGATGAATCGAAGTCTATCAACAGGGCACTAATTAGGTTTTTTTTTTTTTTTTAAACTTTGGTTTGACTTCCAATTGTCATCACACCGTTAGCATGTCTGCTTAACGAGCATTTGTTTTGCAACAAACTTATCAGAGGAAATCCATGTAGAAAACGTACTTCGACAGAGCTACAGATGGAGGACTTGAAAGCACGACTCGTCTGAGTGTGTGATCTGAATTTCAGATTTTGTATTGCGCGTGTGTACTGTGCACTCCCATGTCAAACATTTGTCAGTTTCCAGATGCCTTCACACTTTGCGGTTGCGGTTGTTCGATGGGACAGAGACAAGTGCATCTTAATATGCTTTTCTTAAGTCTGTATTGGCCATTTTAGACAGGATGTGCTGAGCCAAAGGATTTCCGTTTCATGCACAAGCAAACTCAAATTAACACTAGTCACAATTACAGTATTTGTCCTTGATTGATGATTCTGGCCATCAAAGACCAGTTCTTGGTTGTATAATTTCAGTACCGTCCATAATATTGAAAGCCGCTGTAGGCGGACATGTATCGTAATTATTTTTTTGTAAAAAATGGAATGGTGCGTTTCCCACCTGACAAAATCCATCATGTTCAAAATTTCAAGGTATGACCATCCCGCTGCATGGCAGTTTCAGGTGTTGAATTGTGTAGTCATTTTTGTCATTGCTGAAAACTCAACATCCAAATTTTCCATCACTTTTCAGACCCCCACTTTTAGACTGGCAATTAGATTTAATGATCTCAACAGCAGCGGCATTGCTGTGTTCTGAGGGCCTTCAAGTAACCTTAACCTTTACCGCTGACTGTTCGCTCTTTGTTAATCAAGCGAACTTGAATGAGAACAATCAAACAATATATCGACTGAACGACCAAGACCAATCAATTTTTCAACAAGAAATGATAAAAAAAAAAAGCCTATTGCCAACATTTTTATAATTGATACAACATAAATCCAAAACTTTAGCTTGCTTCACAGTAATTATTTTCGCCACTCAGCTACGTGTCGTACTTAACAACGCCCTTTAGCTGTCACTATATTAAGACTATAGAATGGATTCTGGTGGGTTATTAATCAATGAGCGTTGCAGACTGATTTACGCGAATCTGTGCCATTTCAGGAGCTACAGGAGCGCAGAAATTCTAAAGACATTGATATTGTACACAGTCATTTATGTGCGGAAGAAAACGTCTAAACTTTGTGGTGCAATGTATAACAAGGCTTTCAAAAATATATTACTCTTGCCGGTTCTACTTATTAGTCTGAACAACTGTTGCTAATTGGGAGAAGTAAGCTGCGAGAGGTTTAGGTTATTGAGCTCTGAAAGGTGAGGTTATTGCTGGCCCTTTGTTTCTGCCGGTGGACCGCCGCTGCTCAACAGCTATAAGTACAGCAAATTATGACAGGAGCGACTGGAGTTGCCTGGAACACGCAAAAATTTCAAGATCTGGCAGAAACCTAAGAACTTGCACTAATTAAAAAAGCTTTCTCTATGCACAAAGTGCCAGGTGTTGAGCCTTCAGAGCAGAGCATATTAATTTTCCACCTCTGATGGTTTCAGTGGAAATTATATCAAATTTTTACTTAATTGTGTTAAACATGGTTGCTAAGTGTTCTTTGCACGTACGAGAGTGGATGAAATGAAAAGTGCATATGCCGCATTAAATACACATTTGTCTGCAAGGCCAGTGCATTTTCCTGTCAAACCCTTATGCCGGAAAACATCCGTTGGACCCAAGTGTGGATTTACTGTAAATAATCATTGTATTTTCAGTCTACTTACAAGGGATATGTAACAAGACCATATTGTTTATAAAGCTTTATTTATGGAATGCTCAAATGAAGGCTTTTTTTAAATAATTATTCGGAAAATTGCTAATTTTGTACATAATGTAGCTTAATAAACTTTCAATGACTAACATTTCTAAAGTCATTTTTAACTGTGAAACTTCTAAAGGGAGGGGCCTTTCAGAGAAAACTGGATAGAAACAATTTATGGAAGGCAGAATTGATATTCCTGCCATGAAGTCTATCCATCTGCAGTATCACGTGTCCTCCATGTCAGTGCTACCTTCACTGTCATTAGCCACAAGGACCTCTCTGTTCTCATAGGTCCAAAACCCATTCAGGTCGATGAGGATACTGCTGACCGTCTCCCCCTGGCTGCTTGTTACTAGATCCTGGAGTGTGATCTTGTAGGGGTCCTTGGGTTTCACCATATCAAAAATCTCATCCTGCCACAAAAAGAAATGCAGTCAGGAGCAGTGACAGGCAGAAGACTAACATTAGGGAAATGCCTCCGGTTTACTTGGTCCTTTAAATGAAACACTCGCCCACCTTGACGTCTTGAAAAGACACTGGCTCCTGCCCGTGCAGTTTCATCTGCTCCTGAATTGCCTGATGAAAAAGCAGGTAATATACCGTTAATTTTGCTTCAATTTCTTATACAACTGTATGTACTATGAACTTTCCATCAACTTCCTGACATACTATATACAATGTAATGTATTCTACAGAGCCCATCGCACTGACGGAGTGGATGTGAACTGTCCGCAATAATGTGAATTGAAATAATTGCCAAAGTGCCATGTTGGCAAAGGAAAATCTGCTAAATTCCAACTTGAACTGGTGCACAGTAGTGGCAGGCAGGGATAGGGGATGAGTCATGCTCTGTCAGGTCAATGGACAAAGCCTTGGCTAGCACCCTCCTGCAACTCTGAACCCCTCAGTCCAAAAGAAGCAAGAGTTCGGCCATGTCTCAAGTAACTGAAAAGGGACATAAAGCCTGAATCCTATAGGAGGAAGACCGATTATGAGGCCGTGGGGTACAGGGCCCATTTTGTTTCACGGCAGCTCCTGGAAGGACGTGTGCGCTTCCTTCTCTGGCAGTCATTCTGTACGGAGACAGAGTGCGCATTCTACACTCAGGGGATGTCTCCAAACAAACTGGGCAGTGCCATGAATGAAAGGGACTCAAATAGGCTAAACTGAGGGTTAAGCTACATACAAATAGCGAACACATTTATTTATACATTCTGAAAATATGTGCAGCTCACAAACTGTTATGCCTGCTGAATCTGAAATAGAATGATACAGCTGCCAAGCTTTCCATGAAATGAATTTCTGTAAATATGGGATCCCTGTAGGAACTACAGCCCTTTTTTTATTTTAATGTTACATCTCAGCAAAATAAACTGCTTCATTTAAAGAGCAATACAAAACAAACTTTTGTTTTTAAAACCTTGACTGCCTCACGTAAATCACAATGATGTAGGTAGTGTCATAGTTTTTACTTATCAGTGATAAAGCAAACATGAATTGTGTTGTAATAGACAGTACCAGTAGCTTCACTGATGACTTCTCAAATTAATTCACAAGCAAATGTAGTAGTAAATCTTGAACAGAGATCTCAGAGCTATTTAGCTTTCATGACTCTTAGCTTTCCACTGCAAATACTGTGCTGGTTATTAAGTAAAAGGCCATCAGCTGATGCTGTCCATCTAATTTTTTAGTTTATTGGACAAGGTCAAAGTGCATCATTGTACTATGGAACCAGGTATGCCAGTTTTCATGGACTGATTTATACCTTTTCGGCTTTGAGAGGAAACTAGACACCCTGTAAAAAAACCTATGCAGACACAGGGAAAACATGTAGACCCTAGACAGAAACCTCCACGTTCCCGGTTTGAGGCAGTCTTCTGCTGGTAGGTACGCTATACACCACTGAGCTGCCCCATACCCTGTGGAGAAAGCCCTTGGTGCAACTCACCCTGAAGAAGTAATTGAGTGCAAACACATTCAGGTAGCCCTTGTTCTCCATATCTAGGAGCTTAAATATATACTGAAGTGCTGCTGGTTCTTTTCTGTTCTCCAAAGCCAGGACAAAATCCAGGTAAGTTTTGTAATCCTGTAGCGGAAAGTGAAGAGATGCAGGATACAGGTCAAAAGCTTGAATTTCCCCTCATCAAATGTTGCTGTCAAGCACAAAAGCATCCATCAGTGAATAATTCCAAATTATTTTGCCAAGTCACCAATTTTGTGTTAGCTTTAACTACACCACTAGTGAGTATGCTTGGTATAGAATTTAAATTGTTGACATCCGATGTCACACATTAAACGTTCCAAATTATGGAGGCAAACTGAACAGAGAAAAAGTATTTTCATCATAAGGGTCTTTTACCAGCAACCACAATAATAACAGGGCACAACTGTAATGTAAATAATCATCCACAGCTATGGGTTTTTACAAGTCCACAAGTCCACAATGCACAATTCAGATGCAGTACCATCTCTCCGTCATAAGTGAGGCACTCCTGGTAGACACGGTCCAAGAAGACATCGGTTAGAGTCCCAGTGCCATAGCGAGACAGTTCCTCTTTACTCAACATCCCGTTGTGGTCTTTGTCCAGATTCAAATACTGACCTGCCATTGGGCAAAATGGAAACAGCCAATCAGTCACTCAGTCAATTCAAATTAAAGGTGCAGCACCACGGCAGTGTCATCGACACTTTTTGATGTTCACAACTCTCCTGACAGAGCCTTGTGTCAACCATGATCTAAACAATGCAGCTGCTCCAGTGACCTTCAGTTTGCACTTCCTGTATACCACTTGGCAGAGAAACCTTTGTCAAACATGTATAAAGTAATGTATGCGCTTACCATAAACCCTCAGGGCAGAGGGAGCAGAGAACCAGTTTGACTCCTGGCTCTCCTTGGAAAGTTCCTCATCTCTAAGCTGAAATTGAAAAGAAAACAAATTCCAACAATGAATATATTCATGATACATTTTTAAAAAAATTTAAATGTCAATATTATTTTGAGGAACAAAAGAATAAACACCTTTTCTAAACCTTTCATTACAGAATAAAATACCAATAGCCAATACCCTACCTCGAGAAGGTCGTCCAAAAAACTGCAAGCAAGTATGTCTTGAATTTTTATTTTCCCTGAAAAATAAAAAACATAAACAAGTGTAAAAGCAAAACCACATACATTTTAATTTTCTTACAGAAAAAACAAATCTGCAATGGAAATGAACAATTAAAAAAAAACTTTGAATTGAATTCCACAAGCCATAGCATCAACCTGGAAAATCTTATGCTGTCACAGTTTCTCTTTTAATCACTCCATACAAAATCTTGTCCCACCCTGCCCCCTCAAATTGTTTTGGCGTGGGACAGGGACTGAGATTAACAATGATGCAAACCGATAGCAACTGGGTTAGCCCACTCCGTAAAGGCACCGCTTGCAGTGCAAATCTGACACCCACAGCATCGGATTGAATCCAGCTACGCCAGTGCTTACTGTGGCCAGCAGCTTTGTAAGAGCAGTACACAACTGGCTTCATGCTGCTGTGTGATATGGAGGGATATATTCAGTTTGGTCGGTTAAAGGGGACCTATTTTGCTATATTTCCATGGTTATATTTTGATCTTAGACTCCCCTACAGTACTCCTGATTGTTCAAAGTCCTAAACAGGGTCCTTATTTAGCTCATACTGCCATCCTCAAAATACCCCATTTGTAGTCTCTGCATGAAACGCCTCATTGGGGTGGCTCTTCCGCTATGGCCCCCACTCCCCATGTGCCCACTTTCCTCTGACTGGCCAGCTCTGTGGAGGGCGGATCTAGGCGGGATGAGGCAGCAGAACGCAGTTTTCCAGGTCCGCCTCCTCAGAGTGAAACCGATACACGTCTCCCGAAGGAATCGACGGGCATATTCTGCAATCAAACGCAGTACATGTGTATAGATCTAATGAAATTAACTTGTTCTAATAAACGAAACGGCGAAAGCGGAGGATGCAGTGCGAATGTCTGGCAGCTCGACCTCGAATTTGCTGTCTACCTATGGCTACTATGGTGAGTAAGCTGGTGTTTCTACTTTATAGCCAGGATTGAGGGAAAGCTAGAATCCACCCCATATAGACACATTTGTAGAACGGGTCGACAAATCTAAGTGTATACCGGAGACCATAGAAATCCAGTGGGTCTGAGTTTAGAGGGAACAGGGACAGTGAGGAGCAGCAAAAAGTGGACCAACAGCTTATGGGCTGCTTTGGTGTGTATTATAAGGACCTGCTGGTTCGTGTGCATTGCAGTGGTGTGTCGTTAGCGTGGAGTAACTAACAGCTTCTGCGCTGGTGTATGATGAAGGGGCATAAAATCCAGTCTGAATGGCCTTTTCGGAAATTGCCCGTGGTAATGATTACTTATTGTGTTGGAATGACCAGCGTTTGTTCGCAAAAAATGGTTGCGCTAAGCCGCTTTTACACCGGACGCAAAACAAATTTTTCACGCGACAGATTACATTCAAAGTCAATGCATTGTCTTTTTATTTACTTTGAATGCAATCGGTCGCGCCAAAAATTTGTTTTGCATCCGGTGTGAAAGCGGCTTGACATGCCCATAATGCGTGTATTCGAGTCTTTGCATTGACTTTGAATGTAATCTGTCACGTAAAAAATTTGTTTCGCGTCCAACGTGAAAGCAATTTTATGAAAAATACGCGACAGCTAGAGAGAGATCTGGTTATGTTATGAACATAATACAGGTTTTGCAGACCGTAAGTTCTGTTAGCATGGACAAGTTGCTTATGTGAAGCTAGCGAGTCGATCACTTCTACAGGAAAGAATTTCCTATTTAATCTCCGCCTTTTTCAGCTTTTTATTACCCACAACAATTTCTAAAGGGGGATGAAATTATGTCACGATAATGCAGAGAAATCCTTTGTCATACCAAACACATTGGAGCTTCTGCGTTTTGCAATTGCTTTCACGGTAGAATCAGAGAGCTTGCCCAGATATTTGAGATAGGGATTCGGCTGATCCTAGTCATGGATAAGTGAAGCAATCACCATAGCTGCTTCAACTGTAGTGGCAACAATTGGGCAACATCATGATGAAACTGCCACATTGATGCTTACCAAAGTAACAAGCGTACCGATCAGAATTACTGCATACAAGTTAACCGGGAGCATTTTTAATTAGCACGGCGGCACGCAAACTAACATGCAATAGCTGGTCACTGAGCAGTCATAACCACAGAGAGAAACCCTTGCAATACAGGTTTTACAGACAGCAAGTTCCGTTGCAGTTCCGTTCGGACAGTTGTACGAAGCATCCAAATTACAAGCAAGTTTTAAAAGTTCAAATGAGATTTAGGTTCACACATCTTCTGTAGAATTTCCCTGATATTACTCTTGCATGTTTAGGACACAAACACTAGCAACAGTAACTTCACTACGTTAGCCGCTGTGCTACAGCCACAGTCAACTGGCTACCACGTCAGGTTGGCTTATGCAGTTAAAGCAACTTACAGCCTCTGTGTCTGTCAGTCACGGACAGTCGCGACCAATACAGGCTTTATCATCAGACATTTTATGAAACCTGCGTTTGAGGCCAGTTTTTCGTGCTAACTATTGCTAGCGGTCCTGCTAGCCACCCGTAACACATTAGCTTCACTTATATTATTTACGACTTGCAAGACTTGCATAAGAGCATGTTTGTACAGTTTTTGACGTGAAATTCCAGATTTGGGTGGGATTGGACATGCCAACTTTTTCTGAAGTAGACAAGTATTAAGAAATTTGAAAATGGGCATGTTATACCTCTGTGGAAAGCTAATGTCATGGAGATGAATAAAACACTTTCATGACACGCTTAAACAGACAGAGAATAAAAGAGGCATTTTGAACACCCTTTCAACTTATGCACATCCCCAAAAAGACTGAAAGAAAATACCCCCTTTCAGATGACGTAATTTGCAGGAGATAACTTTGGTAAGGAAGTCGAGTGCATCAACCATTGCCTGCCTTTCATACTTTCTTCATTTCCTGGTCTTGTTTTGTTTAACATTTCTAGGGGATTAGAAAAATGCTCATCAAAAAGAATGTTATTGTTGTTGATACGAAGCACACGTCCCTGTAATATCTTGTTTTCAAATTTTTTCCTTGTGACAAGCAAAAGTGTAAAACTTTCCTTGAAAAAGCTCTGGGTCATAAAATTCTGCCTTTACTTCATGAAAACTCCTAAAAAACCTACAATAAAGCAGTAGTTCATAAAATTATCAACAATTATCTGAGGTTTTATGTACTTTAGATAGTTCTCAGAGTACTTAATATGAATCCCAATCTCATAAAGTGGAACTCGTGAAAATGTGTTTATATTTGGTGCAGAGTGCTTCATGAAAACAGTCATGCCATAGTTTACAACCAATGAAATCTATTGAAAGGAGGGATTAAATTCCAAAACACCTGACTTGGCGGTGGTTTGCAAGCAGCTGTTAACCTTTTACAGAATGTTCACAAAGTGAGATAAGGGAGCGTTATTTAGCACCAGCAAAAAGAAGCATCTAGCGCTTTTTAAAGTGTAGGCTATGTATCAGGATATAAGCACCTCGAGTTTTCAAGCAACTAAAGCGTGTTTAGTGTGAACACTCCCTAACTGCTAAAAATATCGCTAGGTATATTCAATGTCCAAGTCAAGAAGGGGTTGAAAAAGTTCTGACATTGTTAGTGGATTTCGATGTCTTGCTTGCAATGTGTCACAATTGCACCGGCGAGCGATATCACAGCTCTTTGCCCGATTCACAGTGCTGCTCAGGGACGATATTGGGGTTGCTAAAAGACCGTTTTACATCCATGATTATTCCATCCCATTATCATCTCCGGGTGGAAAATGTTGATAGTTAGACTATGGGATGCCCTTTTGGATGATACCAAATACGATAATTTTTTAATAAAAATTCAAATCAATACATTCAATTCAATTCTATCCATAAAATTTGATGTAACACAACATCATCTATTACAAACATGAAGACTAGGCAAGGAAATAAAGAACTTGTCCCTTGTGATCGTCTGATTTTGGAGCAAGACAGAGAGAATGGCAAAAAACAAACCAGTGCGCAGAGGGTCCAGGAAGAAGAAGAATTTACGGACTGCTGTGCAGACGTAAAAGGAATAGAAGGACTTCTCCAGGCCATCCAACTGCGGCAGTGTGGGGATGAGCTCCAAAATGTAGTTCTCAAGGTCCTATAATACGACACAGAGGCACAGACCTTCAGACACGACCATTAGCAGAGACTGCGAGGGCTGCAGATAACTGAATGAAAGGTCAGCCCTATCTGAACACTGCCAGTGTTCTCGACAGGATCTCAGCCACGTATGATAAGGGAAAAAGACGACGTCTTACAAAGAAGTATATCTGGGTAATTCCGTGCCAAATCACCAGAAGGCCCCCGACTGACCATCTAAGATTTGCTTCATAGCTTTTTGTTTTGGTGCCCTTGTTACTAATAATTACTGTGCAAAATTTTAGGCTAATATCTCCACTAGTTTTGGAGATATTAAACCAACAAAAAGGGGGAGTGGCACCATATTTAGCATAAAAACAAGCACTACAATCAAACATCCATAGTTTGATGGCTAATAACTTTTGAACTGTTAACACTAAATGGTTCAAATTTTCACAACTGATTCTTTGAAATAATAAGGCTGTGGACACAGAAAAGCTGTGTATGTGACATATTTGCAGATTTATGGCATGCCAAATATGGCTTCCTGGAATGCACATTCATCCACGGTAGCACTTTTTACTCTCTATATCTCCAGATTTAATGACACCAGATGTCTAATTCTTTTTAATTTATGAGACATGTTGTAGAACTATCAGGAAAATATGTTATATCTGTCACAAAAATTATACTCTCATGTATAGGCGACTAAAAATGGAAAAAAGCTTGTCGTCTCTGTATTTGGAATGCTTACAGCAAATATCTGATGAGGTCTACCAGAAAACAAATTAGATCAGTGAAAAGAGCAAGGTCTAATTGATATATGTACCAAATAAGAAGTTGGTTCTATGAAGAAAACTATTTTATTCAAGTTGTTGAATATCTTACCGTAAAAGGCAAGAAAAGATAGACTTTTTTGAACCCCATGGGTAATCTGTCCTCAGCATTTAACCCATCCTATAGTAGTGGGCAGCCGAAGAGCAGTGCCCGGGAACCAACTCCAGTTCTAAAGCCAGTTCCTTGGTCAGGGGTACTGGTAGGAGTGTTCCTAAAATGCATATTTTTGTGGGTGGGGGAAACAGGAGTACCTGGAGGAAACCCATGCAAACACAGGGAGAACATGCAAACTCCACACAGAAAGGCCCCAGGCCGGATTCAAACCACAACCCTATGCACATATAATGTTTACAATATATCTCTTCTTGAAGGTCTCACTCCAGCTCTATACAATTGCCAAAAGTAAATCAAAAGGTGAGGACTCCCCAAAGATAAGTTGTCAATCAAAGCTGTTAATCATGGGCTTACACCCTCTTTTATACTAACAGTGTTCAAATAACTAAAGAAAACAAAACTTATGAACATTTGATCATTTATCAGCATGGTAGGAACAACTTAAAATGACAGAAACAGTCCTCAGAAAAAAACTTATTTGACATGCACTTAAATATATTTTAGTGAGGCCTACAGTTGCAATCAAAATTATTCAAACTCCATTGCAAATTGGGTTCAATAGCAAAATTTACAAACTTTCAGCTGCTGGTGATAAACGGATTAAACAAGAACATTTTATAAAGCTCAATACAACTAATATTACAAGTGGTTTCTCCAAATTTAACACAAAATGCCATTTTTAATGACTGCTGCAGTCTCAAAACTATTCAACCCCCCGAATAGAATCCGTCATAAGAGCATATTTGCAAATCAGGTGTTGTCTCAAGCACATCCAATGCAGCTAATCAAGAGCTTAATTAGTTGCATCAGGTTTGCTTGAGATAGAAATTAAGAAAATATAGCGTGCACATCCACTCAACTGAGGTGCAGGACAACAAGAAAATCAGCAAAGAAATAAATGGCAACGTCCGCACACAAAGACAATGCTCCCCAAAAAATTTATTCTGTCAACGTTTCGATCACAAAGTGATCTTCGTCAGGATTCCTGACGAAGATCACTTTGTGATCGAAACGTTGACAGAATAAATTTTTTGGG
This sequence comes from Gymnothorax reevesii, assembly GCA_029721435.1. Taxonomy (NCBI): domain Eukaryota; kingdom Metazoa; phylum Chordata; class Actinopteri; order Anguilliformes; family Muraenidae; genus Gymnothorax; species Gymnothorax reevesii. The sequence continues at coordinate 112,523,895 of CM056573.1, forward strand.
GAGCATTGTCTTTGTGTGCGGACGTTGCCATTTATTTCCTTGCTTGAGATAGAACACATCAAATACTTGCACTCGATAGGGGTTTGTTGGCAGTGACATTTGATTGCATATTAGGAATATTGCTGTCAAAAGAATTATCCAAAAAGCTAATAGAGGAGATCATTGCCTGACACAAACAAGAAAAAGGATGCAAAAAGGTAGCACAGGCACTGAATTTCCGTAGAGATACAGCTCCAAGCATAGTTCGCAAGTTCAGAGTTAAAGGAAGAGTGGCTGTAGTACCAGGATGTGGCAGAAAGAGAAAGCTTTCAATGGCTGTTACCAGAATCCTGAGGAGACGGGTGGTCAAAAACCCTTGAGTGACTGCAGAGGCTGCATTGTCCAAGAGGACTGGGCTAAGATTCCTTGGGAATACTGCCAAAAGCTGACATCTGCCTATGCAATACATTTCCAGCAGGTCATAGCGGCAAAACGGTTTTCCACCAAGTATTAAAGATGCTTGTCATGAAGGGGTTGAATAATTTTCAGCCTGCAGCAGAATTTTGTGTTGAATTTGGAGAAGCCACTTATGCATTGTGTTGAGCCATTTAAATTGTTCTTGTTTGATTTGTTCATTGCAAACAGCTTAAAGTTTGCAAATTTGCAGTGAGGATTGAATAACTTTGATTGCAACTGTATGTCTCATCCACTGACATGGAAGAGGCAGGCTAATCACTTGTACTGCAACCAGCCACTAGACGGCAATCCAAATGCTTTGGCCTCACTGTTAGACTATCCATATTTATATGCAGTCAATGAACAGAGGAGTTCAAAGTGAACTGCAAAAAAAAAAGCCTTTAGCCATACCGAAGACAAAACTGTGAACACACCAGCAATTCCGGAGCTGCAAAAAAACACAGCTAAGCTGACGGGTTAAACTGCAGGGTTACCGCACTTGTTTCACGTCTGATTCTGAGCAATATCATAGAAAGCAGGGACAATACAGGCACAGCCTGATCTGTCAGTTTTACTGACAGCATGGATCAGCAAATTTTACCATTCTGCCCAAGTAGTGAATTAACACATCAAGATAATAAAGAAAGGAGAACCGTATAACGGTAGGGCTAATCTGCTGCAAATATTCTGCTGAAAATTCGCAAATACTTCTCCCCCCCGCCATCAACTCAACTAGATATTGATAGATATGCATCTCAAGAATAACTGGTGAAAATTTCATCACAATATATTCAGAAATGAATAAATTATGAAGGAAAGTATAGATGGTTTTAGTTTGTCAGCAAAATGACTAGCCCTACCCCACGTATAAGGTAATCACCATCTGCAATAGACAGAGTTTTGAATACATACCGACTCCCTAAGGTAGCCCTGTCCAGCCACGTCATATAAACTCAGTCCGATTCTGGTTTGGTGAAGCCATACTAGGGAAAATAAAAAGTATATCAAGGACAGCAGACTTTCTACATACTCTACATCTGTGGATCTGTAAAGAGACTTCACAAGTAAATAGCCCTTCATGTAACAGATAGCAGTAAAATCCAAGGTTTTAACTTTGCATTAACTTTGTTTATTGCTAATTAAAATATTTTATGCAGAAGTATAAATAATATTTTGCCACTTCGTGACAAACTACTTTATGTACTCAATATTTAGGATATGGCTAAAATGAAAAAATGCATTCTATATACTTCTTCAAACCCTTCTTCGAAAGACCACAAGTGGGGACTAATGAATTAGTAATACGTCTTATCACAAAATTACCAGGCCACATTCTGTGACCGTTGCAGCTCAAGTATTCTACATGTAACAATTGCTACTGTAGCTGAAAGAACAAACCTTTTCGCATGACATAGTTAAAGAACTGCATTATTGAAATCCGTCCATATGGATCGCCGTTAAGAAGTTTGGCATAGACTTTGGCAGTGAAGAACTGCCTGTTGGAGAAAGACCAAATTAGCTTGAAACAACATATCAAATCTCCTGAAATAATGTCATAGAAGAGCAGAAAATAGATCATGACTGCCCCAGCCATTGGACTGTAAAAACACACTACAGATCTTTTCCAGAACCTCAATAAACAAAAGAAATAAATAAATAAAATCAGCACATTAAATTACTAAAACAAACCAACAACATATCACTGACTGACAGAACTATGGATAAATACAGAGCAATAGAAAGACTGAAATGGTTCTACAGCAAAAACCATTTCTAAAGTTTCTCTGCTTACTTGCACTTTGCTCCTGCCTTTTCCCCAACTTTCAAGAAGCTGTCATAATTTATCGAAGCTTCCTCCCCAGTCATTGGGGGCACCTGGTGTTTGTCCAGCAAAAACCACAGGTTCTGAAATGAAATGGAAAAGCATGTGATGAGGCAATCAAACCACCGCTTCATGAATGCCATCGAATAGGCATGTGGCACACCCCTATGACATCATCAGTCATTACCTGTAATTCTTCATTATCCAGAAGCTCTCGGCTTTTCCTTTGCAGGAAAACAGCTCTGGACTCCTCACGCAATTTTTGTAGTAAAACTTCATCTTCAGCTGGAAGCTACAATACATCTGAATTACTAGGACAATCACTTAATCTCACAACTTGTCTGTAGCATTTTTACAATCACATGACACAGTGAGGCAGCAGCACAACACCAAAAATCAATGCACACACATGCAATGGGGGGGGTTACCTTGTAGGAAAGGATGCAATAGCATCTCTTACTTCAATGAAGCCCATGAAAGCAAAGGCAATGCTATTCAATAGGCAGTTGCTAGGGGTACAGCAGTTTTTCCAATGCAATGCATTTCAACGTGGAGTACCGAAGTGGAGAGGTACGGCAGCCTCATTTAAAGCCCTACACTAACATAACCCTAACCCTTCCCCTAACCATGGTCCCGAATCCTTATCCTAATCCCTTGAAATCGACTGCCGTACCATTAAAAACCGCCGTGTCCCTAAACACTGCGTATTCAATACTACTCTACTACTACCTTTTTCAGAGCAGCCATCTTGAAGTGTTCAAATACATACCCTGTAGTAAAAGCGTGGTATGTCCTTATAAGAGGAGTCCCGTTTCTTTCCGCCCTTCCACTCACTATAGTATTTTGTGAACAGACTAATTTCTTCTTCCTTCTTCTCCTCTTCCGTTTTTTCCACTGTGAAGAGACAATTCATTGTATTTAATGCATGACTGGCTGTCAAATAACAGCTACAACCAAGACGCTTCGTCAGTTCCGAGTTTCACGACAGGGCTGTCACCCCGTGAAGTTTGAACACTCCAAAGCCAATCTCGATATAAAACACATTGTTTGGAACAAATCAACACCTGTTGGTTCTTGTTACCCAATCATGCATCCACATGATCATGCCCGTTCACAACTGCAATGAACACAACGCTGCCAATCAAAGAGCTCTGGAACCAGAGATGCAATAGGAACATAGACAATTCATCACTAAAGCAAGCTAACTAGCCAAGAGAGCCAATAAAAGCCATTTCCAAATGTATAACAATGTGGTCAGTTGGTTCGAGTATAGGTTAGCTCACACAGATGAATGATAAGTTAGATTTAGATGTTAGATTTAGATGTTAGCTCTGACTGAGAGGAGGTAGTCACGCCAGCAACGTTAGAATGCTAAAACCACTCGCTTTAGCTCCAATTTAGCTAGAATATCTCAGTTCGTTAACGTACAGCTAGAACTGATCTGACTGATCACGGAGACAGCTTCCCCAGCAGTCAGAAATAGTTCGGTTAGTTAGATCGCTAACTAACTGTCAGAGTGGACTTGTTTCAACTGCAAGGCTAAAACAAAATGTCCCTCGTCTTGTTTCGCTGACAATGTCAAGTATTAGGCCGTAAGTGTCCCCCATACAAGTCCCTCACCTTTATTTGATGCCGCTAATCTCCTTTTTAACAGTTCTTTCCACTGAATTACTTCGTCGTTAGACATCGCAGAAACTAATTTGGCCTCAAGAGACCAGAAACATATTCAACTCATAGATACAACCTGCCAAGCGATTGGACAAAGGAACATGATGAGCAACTTCTTCTTTTTGGTTTTATGTATGCTCAGGAGACCATATTGTGCATTAGCGCCACCTACTGGATTTATATTATCGCTTATATTATATTTAAAGGGGACCTAACATGCTATTTTTCCAAGATTATATTTAGGTCTTTGACTCCCCTAGAGTACTCCTGATCGCGCAAAGTAAAAAAAAGGGTACTTATTTCGCTCATACTGCCATCCTCAAAAAACACCACTTGCCCTCCATAGTAGTCTCTGCTGAAAACGCCTCATTGGGGTGGCTCTTCCGCTATGGCCCCCACTCCCTGTGTGCCCACTTTCTTCTGACTTGCCAGCTCTGTGGAGGGCAGATCTAGGTGGGACAAGGCAGCAGAACCCAGTTTTCCTGGTCTGGCTCCAGAGTGAAACTGGAAACTCCCAAAGGAATCAAGGGGCATATTCTGCAATCTAACGCAGTACATGTGTACAGATCTAATGAAATTAACTTGTTCTAATAAACGCAACGGCGAAAGTGGAAGACGCAATGCGAAAGTCTGGCAGCTCAAGCACGAATTTGCCATCAGCTACAGTCTGCTACGGCAACAGTTGGTGAGGACATCGGTTTCTCTACTCCGTAGCTCGGATGCAGGGAAAGCTAGAATCCACCCCATATAGACACATTTGTAGAATGAGTCGACTTGCCCAAGAGTAGACCGGAGGCTGTAGAAATACGGTGGGTCTGAGTTTAGAGGGAAACATGGACAGCGAGGAGCAGCTAAAAGTGTACGAACAGCTTATGGACTGTTTCGGTGTGTATTAGGACCTGCTTGTTCATGTTGTAATGTGAATATAGGCCACTGGATGGCAGTATTTACCTTTTTTTTTCAGCTCAGACTGGAGCTATGTTTAGACATGTCCTGGACATGTCTGGGGCAAGTCCCCGAAAATAAAAAAAAAAGAGGTCTAAATGTGGGTGGGGTCTGCAAAAGAGTATATAAGGAAAAGAATTGAGACAGTAAAGTAGTAGGAGAAATTGCAAGAAGATGACCAGAGCTGCCATTCTGTTCAAGACCTGAGACGTTTCTTTTGTGGATTTCTTTGCCTGTGTTTGAGCATTTTCATCATCCAGGACATCACCAAGCCACCCCCACGAAAAGGGATTGTAAATATTTATGTTTTGTACATAATTCAATCTTGGTCAGTTAGTTAGTTGTTATTAGTCTTTGTCTTTGTTTAAAAATTAAATGTGTTTAAGTTTTTAAAAACTGTGTGTCATTCCTTGCTGTTGCTGTTGTTTTAAATGTAATAACAAATTGGGGCCATTACAAATTGGGGGCTCAAGGTCCGGGATAGACCATTTTGTGAGTCATTTATTAAAAATCTAACCTTTCAGATTGTAAAATTGTTTTTGTGAATTTTCCTATATAATTATATTGACAACAGCAATGGATGATTTCTTGGCGTCACCAACCATAGGGGTTTTGAAGTCTTTTAAAAAGACAGAACTGCTAGAAATTTGCAGACATTTAGAGCTGACAGAGGTAAAACCAGCCATGCGAAAAGCAAGACTGGCTAGAGAGATAGTTGAATATTACATTGATGAAAATGTGTTTGCACCAGGAGATCTGGAACAGTTTCTAATGGAAAATCCAAATATAGAAATGGAACTTAAATTAAAAATGCTAGAGATTGAAAGGGAGGAAAGAGAAAAACAAAGAGAATTTGAGAGAGAGAAAGAGGAAAGAGCAGAAAGAGAGAGACAGAGACAGAGAGATTTTGAATTAGAGAAGTTGGATAGAGAAGAAAGGCTCCAAATGGAGAAACTAAAAATTAAAATTGAAACTAAAAATACATTTTGTGCCAGTCAGGAGGTAAAATTGGTGCCTCCATTTTCGGAAAAGGATGTTGACAACTATTTCCAGTGTTTTGAAAAGGTAGCAAAGAGTTGCCAGTGGCCAAAGGAACACTGGCCTCTGATGTTGCAAACTGTCCTCAAGGGTAAAGCTCAACAAGCCTATTCAGCTTTGTCTGCAGATGATTCCTCTGATTATGAGGTTGTCAAAAAGGTTATTTTGAGAGCTTATGAGTTGGTTCCAGAGGCTTACCGACAGAAATTCAGAGGTCTGAAGAAATCTGAAAATCAGACTTATGTGGAATTTGCTAATGAGAAGAAGGTTTGCTTTGAGCGCTGGTGTGCTTCTATGGAGGTCAAGGATGATTTCAACTCACTAAAAGAGATGGTGTTAGTTGAAGAATTCAAGAACTGTGTTAAGGATGATGTTAAGACCTACCTTAATGAGAAGCAAGCACTAAATTTGCAATCAGCTGCCAAATTTGCAGATGAATATTTTCTCACACATAAGTCCAAATTTCAGTCTAGCAGTAACAATAGATGGTCCCAATTTCAGGAAAAGGGTTACGGTGATACCCAAGATTCTTCACCCAAAGACAAAGACAAATCTGGTGATGGTGCTCAGAAATCCAGTAACAGGTCTGATCAAAGTGTGAAAGCTGACAGTGACAAAAGTGGTCTAGTTTGCAGTTATTGCAAGAAATCTGGTCATGTTACAACTAACTGTTGGTTCCTTAAAGCTAAGAAAGAAAAAGAAAAGGATACCAAACCAAATGCCTTTGTGAAAACAAGGTTAGAAACCCCTGTAGTAGATAACCGATCTGCTAAATTGCCTGCTTCTTGTGGGGCTAAAAAGCCTAATACAGCTGACTTTGTGAGGGAGGAATTTCTTCCATTTGTGTCAGAGGGATTTGTGGCTCTGAATGAGCATACTACTCCTGTCCCCATATATATCCTAAGGGATACCGGAGCTTCTCAGTCACTTTTGTTGATGGACTCCTTGGAGTTATGTGATGAGACCGCTTCAGGGGATTTCATACTTGTACAAGGTATTGAAGGGAGGACTGTATCTGTACCCCTGCGCTCTATATTCTTGAAGTCAGATTTAGTTACAGGACAGGTAAAGGTGGGACTTATGTCAAGTCTAACTATAAAGGGTGTTTCTCTGTTGCTAGGCAATGACCTGGCTGGGGGCAATGAGGTTCCCCCTGTACATCTTACTTCACAGCCGAGCACTGAAGATGGGGATGAGGACCCATCTCTGTATCCTTCTTGCGCAGTGACTCGTGCTATGGCCAAGAAGGCTAAAGAAGAAGATGTTGTGGTGCCGTCCAGCACATTGAATAGTCAGGACTCAGGTGGTTTGCCTCATGACTCTGATTGGCCTACTATGGTTTCTCCGTTTGAGGACTTATCAGATACTTTTATCAGTTCTCTATTCAGCCAGCCGAATGGGTCTGGTGATTCTGATGTGTCTGGAGACTTGTCTCTGTCCAGAAAGCGGTTGATTGAGGAGCAAACTAATGATCCTGAAATTTGTGTACTAAAGAGGAGAGCCTTTCCTGATAAAGAAATAGACGCAGTTCCAGTTGGGTATTATCTCAAGGATGGTGTGTTGATGCGGAAGTGGCGCCCTCCTGATATCCCTGCCAATGCAGATTGGGCAGTCGTCAGGCAAATTGTTGTTCCGAAGGTCTACAGGAATGAGATCTTAACAATGGCTCATAGTTTACCTTTAGGAGGTCATCTTGGTGTTAACAAGACTGTTGATAAGATCATGAAACACTTCTTTTGGCCTGGGCTTCGGAAAGATGTTTCCAACTTTTGCAAAACCTGTCACACTTGTCAAGTAGTTGGAAAACACCAGTTAGACCCACCTGTAGCACCATTACAGCTTATCCCAGCATTTGGGGAGCCGTTTGCTAAGGTCATTGTTGACTGTGTTGGTCCATTACCTAAGACTAGATCTGGAAATCAGTACTTGTTGACAATCATGTGTGCATCTACCAGATTCCCTGAAGCCATACCTCTACGTAACATCAAGGCAACTGCAATCTCAAAGGCTTTGATAAAGTTCTTCACGTTGTTTGGCCTTCCCAGGGAAATTCAGTCAGACCAAGGTAGCAATTTCACTTCCGGATTGTTTCAGCAGGTTGTGTATGAACTAGGTGCAAAGCAGATTCTTTCTAGTGCCCATCATCCAGAAAGTCAGGGTGCCTTAGAGCGGTTTCATTCCACTCTCAAGACAATGATGAGGACTTATTGTTATGACCATGAGAAAGACTGGGATGAAGGGGTTCATTTGCTGTTGTTTGCAGCTTGAGAAGCAGTGCAGGAGTCTACTGGATTCAGTCCATTTGAGCTAGTGTTTGGCCATGAAGTGAGAGGACCTTTGCTATTATTGAGTGAACAATGGCGAGAGGAAGAGCCGCAAATCAGTCTGTTAGACTATGTTAGCAAGTTCAAGGAAAGATTGCGTGCAGCTTGTGACCTAGCCAAAGAGAACTTGAAATCAAGTCAGGGAAAAATGAAAACTTGGTATGATCATAAGGCTAGAAGCCGTGTGTTTAAACCAGGAGACAAGGTCCTTGTGTTGTTTCCCTTGCAGTCCAATCCATTGCAGGCTAGATTTCATGGTCCTTATGAAATTCTGACAAAACTCAATGATCTCAATTACATTGTGAAGACTCCAGATAGGAGAAAACCTAAACAATTGTGTCATATTAACATGCTCTATCATGACAGAAATGCTAGGGTTGCAGCTGTCATTTCAGATTCTCCTATGGCCGAAACGTGTGAAGATGAGGGGGAGTTTCAAGATGATGATTCTAGAATTAAAGCTGAAGTTCTTTCATGTAAATTGTCAAATTCTGAAGTGTAGCAAAATCTTGATGAAAAACTCCAGCACTTAGAACCCACACAGAGAGATCAGTTTGAGGTTGATCAAGAAATATGAGGATCTGTTTCCTGATGTTCCAAAGAGAGTTTCTATAGCCTCTCATGATGTAGATGTTGGTGATGCCAAACCAATAAAACAGCATCCGTACCGGATGAATCCTGAAAAGAGAAAGATTGCTGAGAAAGAGGTTGAGTACATGTTAGAACATGATATTATCAGACCCTCCAACTCAGATTGGAGTTCACCCTGTGTGCTAGTTCCAAAACCTGATGGAAGTACTAGATTCTGTACAGATTATCGCAAAGTAAATGCTGTAACTAGAACTGATGTGTTTCCAATACCTAGGATTGATGATTGTATTGATAGAGTAGGGCAAGCAAAGTTTCTGACCAAGATTGATTTATTGAAAGGTTATTGGTGTGTGCCTTTAACTGAGAGGGCTAAGAGCATCTCTGCTTTTGCCACACCATCTGGATTGTACAAGTATGAAGTCCTACCCTTTGGCATGAAAAATGCCCCAGCCACGTTCCAAAGGATGATACAGTCTACAATCGCCGGATTACCACACACGGGTGCGTACATCGATGACCTGATCACATGGAGTGACTCCTGGGAAGAACACCTAAATGATGTAGAGACGTTGTTCCAACCTGACTGTTAACCTGAGCAAGAGTGACTTTGCTTGTGCTACTGTCACCTATCTTGGCTACGTCATAGGCCAGGGTAAGGTGGCACCCATAAATGCTAAAGTCCAAGCCATCATGGACTTTCCAGTTCCTGACAACAAAAAAGCTTTGCGCCGCTTCCTTGGAATGATCGGGTACTACCGCAAGTTCTGCAAGAACTTTGCTGAGATTGCTCTCAGTCTAACTAACCAACTGAAGAAAGGCGTAAAGTTCACCTGGGATGAAGCATGCCAGAGAGCCTTCGATCGCCCGAAGTCTCTGCTGTGTCACTTCCCCGTGCTCAAATCTCCTGACTTCAACAAACCGTTCTCCATCGCGGTCGATGCTAGCGACCAAGCTTGTGGATCTGTGCTCCTACAGAGAAGTGACTCTGATGACATTGAGCATCCCGTGGCATACTTCTCCAGGAAGTTCAATCGCCACCAAAGGAACTATTCCACAATAGAGAAGGAACTGTTGGCTCTCGTCCTTTCTTTACAACACTTTGAAGTTTATGTTTGTACAGGGGAAAAGCCAATGATTGTGTACACAGACCACAATCCGTTAATGTTTTTGAGTAAGATGAAAAACAAGAATCGGAGATTGTTGAATTGGAGTTTGATTTTACAGGAGTTTGACTTGGAAATTAAGCATGTAAAGGGTAAAGACAATTTAATTGCTGATTGCTTATCTCGTGTTTGAATGTGTATATATATATATCACGTGTTTATTTGAATATTGTATGATATGTATATATGTAGACAAGTGTCCACTTAACCATTTTGTATTGAAAAGAAAAATTTTGCCTTTATGAGTCAAAATTTTTCCCTTTTGGAATGGAGGTGTAATGAGAATAGAGGCCACTAGATGGCAGTATTTACCTTTTTTTTGTTAAGGCCAGACTGGAGTTATGTTGAGACATGTCCTGGGCATGTCTGAAACAAGTCCCAGAGAAAATAAAAAAAAGAGGTCTAAATGTGGGTGGGGTCTGCAAAAGAATATATAAAGGGGAGAATTGAGACAGTAAAGTAGTATGAGAAATTGCAAGAAGAAGGATACATGTGACCAGACCTTTCATTCTGTTCAGGACCTGTGAAGTTTCTGTTGTGGATTTTTTTTTCACCCAGGACATCACCAAGCCACCCCAAAACAAGGGACTGTAAATATTTCCGTTTTTTTTTATAGATTCAATCTTGGTCAGTCAGTTAGTTAGTTGTTATTAGTCTTTGTCTGTTTAATTAAATGTGTTTGAGTTTTAAAACTGTGTCTGTCATCCCTTGCTGTTGCTGTTGCTTTTGTGTTGTAAATATAATAACAAATTGGGGCCATAACAGAGGTCATCGGTACGTTCTCGTCATCCTGGACTACGCCACTCGGTATCCCGAAGCCATTCCCCTGAGGACAGCAACGGGTAAGACAGTGGCTAAAGAACTGTTCATACTGTGCAGTTGAGTGGGAATACCAGAAGAAATATTGACGGACCATGTTTTATGTCAAAGGTAATGAGGGCATTGTGTCAACTGTTGAAAGTCAAACAGGTCAGAACCTCTGTTTACCACCCGCAGACTGACGGGCTTGTAGAGCGTTTTAACAAAACCCTGAAGCAAATGATGAGGAAGCTAATAGAGAGCGATGCTAAAGATTGGGATCAGCTATTGCCATATCTACTGTTTTCTCTATGGGAAGTACCGCAGGCCTCCACTGGCTTCTCACCCTTTGAGTTACTGTATGGCAGGAGACCACGTGGACTACTGGACCTGGCCAAGGAGGCGTGGGAACAAACACCTACGCGACACACTACAGTGATCGAGAATGTGGAGAAAATGCACCGCCGGATGGCCCAGATCTGGCCCGCAGTGAGGGAACACATGCGCCAGGCACAGGAGGCCCAAGCTAGGCTTTACAACAGGGGAGCCCAGGTGAGAGAATTCAACCCGGGGGATAAGGTCATGGTGTTGATCCCCACTCAAGAGTGCAAATTTCTAGCAAGATGGCATGGGCCGTATGAGGTGCTGGAAAGGATCTCCCCAGTCAATTATAAAGTAAGGCAGGTTGGGAGACGGCAGAACACCCAGATATACCACGTTAATGTATTAAAAAGATGGTATGAACCCAACCAGGTTCCGTTAACCGCCTTCGCTAACTGGTCTCTGCCTGGGCCTCCCGACATCCTCATGGGCGACCAACTTTCCCCTCACCAGGTCCAAGAGCTGAAGGAGCTGTTAAATCGGAATAGGGACGTCTTTTCTGACCAACCTGGGCGAACTACGGTAGTCACTCATGACATTGTTACAGAGCCAGGAAAGATGGTGAGGCTGAGACCCTACCGGATCCCAGAAGCCCGAAGGGAAGCCATCCGTGAGGAGGTACGTGCTATGTTGAAGATGAATGTCATTGAGGAGTCTAACAGTGCCTGGCGGAGCTCAATTGTGATGGTACCGAAACCGGATGGCTCATTACGGTTCTGCAATGATTTTAGGAGATTAAATGAAATCTCTATGTTTGATGCCTACCCAATGCCCAGGGTAGATGAACTCCTGGAAAGACTGGGGCCAGCTAGGTTCATTAGTACTCTGGACCTAACCAGGGGGTATTGGCAGGTACCCCTGACTGCCCAAGCCAAAGAAGACTGCGTTTGCAACCCCTGACAGACTGTTCTAGTATAAAGTACTCCCATTTAGGGTCCATGGAGCCCCGGCCGCGTTTCAACGCCTAATGGACCGAGTCCTAAGACCCCACAGTGAGTATGCCGCATCATACTTGGACGACATTGTAGTGCACAGCCCAGACTGGGAGACCCATCTGAAACGCTTGGAAGCAGTCCTGGGGGCCTTACGAACTGCGGGGTTGACGGCCAAAGCAGCTAAGTGTCGCCTTGGTCTGGAGGAGGCCCACTACCTTGGATATACGGTGGGAAGGGGCTGCGTGCAACCTCAGGCGTCAAAGGTGGAGGCCATAGCCACGTGGCCAAGGCCAGAAACTAGAAAACAGGTGAGGACCTTCTTGGGCCTAGTGGGGTATTACAGACAGTTCGTACCAAATTTTGCTTCTCTTGCTGCCCCGCTGTTTGACCTGACAAAGAAGGAGAGTAAACACAGAGTTTGCTGGACAAGCGAGGCTGAGGAAGCCTTCCACTCCTTAAGAGAGGCACTGTGTCACGAGCCTGTCCTGGCCACGATAAACTTCTCCTTACCCTTAATTCTCCAGACGGACGCTTCGGATATCAGCTTGGGGGCGGTCCTGTCACAAGTCAAAGACGGAGTGGAGCAACCAGTGACCTACATCAGCCGTAAGTTTCTCAAACATGAGCACAACTATGCTACAATTGAAAAAGAATGATTGGCAATTGAGTGGGCTATAGAGCACTTGAAATACTATTTGACGGGACGAGAATTTACTCTGATAACCGACCATGCGCCACTAAAATGGATGTCACTGAATAAAAAGAAGAACTCTCGAATAACCAGATGGTTCCTTGAGTTACAGGATTATAGGTTTAAGGTGGAACACAGAGCGGGGAAACACTATGGAAACGCGGATGCCCTGTCTAGGAGACCAGAATGCCTATGGTCGCTTCCTGACCGAGGGACTCGGATGTTGAGGGGGAGGGAGTGTGGCACCCCGAGTGCTTCTCGGTGTCCCACTAATTCAACCTGGCACTCAAGAGCACATGGCAGGAAGAAACCACAGGGCTATGTGATTGACAATCAGTATTTTCCTGCAGACATGTTGGCTAATTGATTGTTAAGGGGGCAAACCTGGGCACCATTGAATGAGGACTAGGTCTTCAAAAAGGCTAAGCTGGCAGTGTGGTCGGGGCTTCTTTTTTCACCAATGTCTGTCTCCCCAGCACCGTGTGAAGACTGGCAGGCGGCGGAGTAACCCTAACCCCAGAGAATTGGAGGCCCTCAAGACCTGCGACTAGTGTGGACGGATTGTGTTGTTTTGTTGGTTTTTGGCCCCTGCCCCCTTCGCTCACTGGAGTATTTGTGAAACCTGAGAGAAATAAATCAAGTCTAATTTTGTTTCCACCGCATTGTTTGCAGTATGTCTTCTTAAGACCCCACAGTATATGTGTGTGTGTGTATATATATATGTATATATATATATATTTTTTTTTTTTGTCTTGTCTTATGTAGGTCTGTTTACTGATGAAAATTAATAAACACAGTTAAATAAAAAAAAAACACATAAAGCATTCTAGATTGGGATATGTCTGAGATACTATTTTATTCCCATTTTTATGTCTTATTATTTCTCAAATAATTCCAGCTCAATGTAATTACCCAGCTTGGCCACTATGTGGTGCTGATGCCTAACTGGACTTGAAGTGTCACAGGCATAGACTGTATAAAAGATGGACGAAGCAAACATGACGTCACCATTGACTGTATAAAAAGATGGGCGAAGCAACCGTGACGTCACTAATTGGTTTCAGCATACCATTTAGGAAGCCTCGATTTTGGCAATTTGAAAAGCGTCATTTTAAAACCGAATGTGATACCTATCAGATGAGAGCATGAATTGAAGATCCAGGGAGGAGTAAGGGGTGGATCTATGGGTAGATCTGACCGTATCTGAGAAGGGCCAGAGGATAGCCACGCCTCCAAAGCATATCTGGCTTTATTCTTTATTTTTGTCTTTTTGGGACCATAATTTACAAAAATGAACATCATGATATGTTGAAGGAGTCTTGTAACCTGTGATGGATACCAAAAAATCATGTGGAAAATTATTATTGAAATAATAAATCAGGTGGGAAAGGTAGGGTCATTTTCTCATCGACTTCTATAGCATTGAACTTTTTTCTGCAACCACTAACGTCACCATCTGCTGGCCATTCAATAGAATGCAATTTTAAGGTACTTCCGCATTGGCTTCACTTTTCAGACCTGGGTGTTGCGTCCATCTTTTCATACAGTCTATGGTCACAGGTCATGATAAAAGTGTAACATATTTGGTACTGTGTATCCTTAATTCATGGTAGGTGATGTAAAATGTGGTGTCAACAGCTTTTGGACAACAAAACTGAGCCACTTTAGTGGCTTCCAGTTGGTGCCACCAGCAGGCAAAGTGAGATACGGACCAAAAAATTTGGCTTTTTCCGTGAGACTCCATTCTACCTATGGGCCAAGTTTCATTCAATTCCGGGGGGGTCAACTCCTCAACTTCATGAAGAAGTGGAACTGCTCTTAAATGTCAGAGACTGAATTTCAAATGCATGAATGCCTGCCAAATTTCTTTAAGAATGTAACCACCATCCTTTCCTAGCCAGCAGACTAACTTTTCCATACTTATTGTGAAGTTTAATCACTAGCTCACTACATCTTCAGACATTTTCAATCAGTCCGTCTACTTCAATCAGTCCGTATTTTCAGACTTGACAGCAAAGATGGAACAACGTAGCTTCCATCTATCGGTGGTGCTGTCCGACCATCTAATGCGCAACGACCTGCCAATATGGCTGCTGATAATACTAAGCAGAGAGAACATCCTCTAAGGGCAATGCCCACTTTCTGAGACCAGATCAATGACCAAAAAATCTCTTTCATTTTTCAATGTTTTACAATCTTGTTAATAAGGAACATCTACACTAAAACTGATCCTACAGCAAAGAGGGAAAGGACTCTGTCTGCCTGCAGAAGGCTTAAATGATGAAGGATGCTGCTTCCTCAGAAGGGATTTGAATTCAGCTGTTAATTCCCGGAACTCTGCAACATGTACGTATAATATTCCATTTGCAGCTTTGCACTGGAACATCATATGAGAGCATAACAGAAACTTTGCGTTTGAGAACGCTCAATGAAAATATGTGCTTTTGATGTTTTGATAATTGCGCACGTTGAAATATTGTAACTTTGCATAGTTTGCCAGTTAGTCATCTAGAGAAAAGGTAGAGACATTGAACTAACAACCAAGTAGACGCAGGGAGGCCTAAATAAAATAACTAATTGGGATGCAAGGTGGGGATTTAAAATTTTGGCGGAAAAATCTGAATGTTATATTTGGTATGAAGAAAACTGAAAGTTAAGGTTTGTTTCATAGACCATTGAAAAATATGGACAAAGCCACCGTGATGTCACACATTGTTTTCAGAATACCATTTATGAAACCTCGATATAGGCATTTTGACCAGTGCCATGTTGTCATTTTGAAACTGGATGTAATTCTTATTGGACGAGAGAGTGGATTAAGATCTGGGGAGGGACAAGGAGTGGATTGACAAGGATTCAATCGACTTCTTTTGCATCGGACTTCTTTTTGCAACCACTGAAGTCGCCATCTGCTGGTCATTAAATAGAAGTCAAATTTAAGGCACTTCTGCATTGGCTTCACTTTTCAGACCCGGGTGCTGCGTCCATCTTTATATACACACTGCCCGTCCAAAAAAGTCGTAGTTTGGATTTAAATAAGCAAATTCTCAATAGCCTATGATTGAATCATTATTGCTGTGGTGAATGTGCTACAGCTGGCAATATATCTTTTCATCCTGACCAATTCAGTGTGTCACTTCTCATTTCTTAAAAAAGCATGTGGGAAGACATACCTCGTGATTATTGAAAAGATGTTACTGTGTTTCTTGAAGGGCAAATCATTAGCCAGCATTGATCAAAGAAAAAACGGCTCAGGATATTACTGAAATCACTGGAATTGGGTCAGAAACTTTCAAACACTTTATTAAAACCTGGAAAGATAGTGGTGAACAGTCAACTTCATGGAAGAGATGGTTAGGAGAAAAGTCATGATTGATCCTGATTGAAGGTCACTAAAATGCTCAGTGAAGTCTCATTTTAAAAAAAATTAACAGTAGAACTCATAGCTATGTTTAATGATGAAGACAAAAGCATTTCCACATGCACAATGCAACTAGAACTTGGAGATAGGAACTAAACAGTTGCATGGCCACAAGAAAGTCACTTGTTAGAGGGGTTTATTGGGGAAAATGACTCCAGTTTACAAAGGGGCATGAAGATTGGACTTAGGAGCAATGGACAAAGGTCATGGAGCCTAATAAGTTCAGATTTACCATATTCTAGAGTGATGGGCATGTCAGGGTAAGAAAGGAAGCCTATGAAGCAATGTACCCTTCATGCATAGTGCCCACTGTGCAAGCCTCTGGATGAGGTTTTATGATCTAGGGTTGCTTCACTTGGTCAGGTCAAGGCTCTGCGCCGTTCTGCAACAATAAAATGAATTCAGCCGACAACCTGAATGTACTGAATGACCAGTAACCCATCAAAGGCTTATTAATCCCTGATGGTACAGGTATATTCCAGGATGGCAATGCCATGATTCATCAAGCTCATATTGAGGAAAATTGATTCATTGACCATGAGGAATCATGTTCACACATGAACTGACCACCTCAGAGTCTGGACCATAACCAATCAAAAGTCATTGGGATGTGCTGGAGAAGGCTGAGCAGAGTGGTTTGACTCACCCATCATCAATACAATATCTCAGCCAAAAATGAGTGCAAATCTTGTCTGAAATAAATGTCGTAACATTGTTTAAGATTGTTAAGGCAATACCACAATGCATGTACGCCATGATCAAAGCTAAACGTGGCCTAACAAAATATTATAGTGTGTGACTTTAAAAAAAAATCTAATTCTTGGGAGTGCACTTTGATGAGAGACTAACATGGAAAAATCAGATTGACATTGTGGTGATTTAGTTTGAAAAGGTAATAAATGTAATGTGCTCCCTCCCAGGAAGTGTATGGGGTGCTGGAAGGAATACACAATGAGTGATCTACAGGACAATAAATGGGTCTACACTAAGTTGTTTATGTAATGGAATAGCAGTCATTTAAAAATGCTGGAAATAACTCTAAATATGCTAAAGCATAGAGAATATTTTGAAGGGCCCACTGCACCATTCCAATCCTAGTCTGGAGCGCTGCCCCAAAGCTCGCACAGTCGTTACCCTCATTGTATGGGTCAGGCAGGGGCTGTCACTGGCTTGTATGTTGACATTAGATGACCGCACTTCAAGCAGCAACCAGCAACCTCTAGGGCTGAAAAATGAGGCCAACATCGAAATGCCAAAAACTGCAGTTCCTCGAATGGCCAATTGAGGCTGGCTGCAAAAGCGAGTCCATCCCCGTTGACCCCATGTTAAAAAAGCCCAATTTTACAGCAGAAATAAATATGTTTACAGCCTGGTTCAAAAAAAGATTTTGGTCACTATGGCAAATTTTTCCCTCCATGAAAATTGTGAGGGAGCTGAATTTTTATATAAAACACCCATTTTCATTATGTTAAGGCTTAAAGTTGTGCATGATTAACGGTGTGACTGCTTTGAGTGAGAGGTGGCTGTAAAGCCACATAAGTACATCACTTTGGTGGCAGTAATACACTGAAATTGTTGTCAACCACCTCTTAACTGAATATAAGACAAATGGATTTCTTTCATTGTAATTAGTAAATTATAACAGCAATTGATTAGCATGCTCTGTAGTGTTCTGTTATGCATGCTTATGCTTTGGCAATCTGAAATGCACACTTTTGTCATGCATATCAAGCCCATTTTTAATTCAATTCGAAAGGTGTAAGCCCAGCCACTTGCGGACTGCTTGGCATTACCTCAGCTGTTACTTTGCTAGAAATAAATTCTGTCCATTTTTGGTGCAATTTCTGATATTGTATAGATAGATAGTTGAAATTATTTTGCTGGCTAAATGATTAACGTTAAACCTACCCCACATTATTAAAATAATAATAATTAATTAAAATAATTAACGTTAAACCTACCCCTTCTTTTGAAAAGATTATCAGATATTGGCCTTGACAAATCTGCTTTTAATTGGTTTAAAAACTATCTTGAGGATAGCACTCAATACATTTAATTTGAAATCATTCAGTCTCGAAGTGCTCCAATCAGCAGAGGAATTCCACAAGGTTCAATTCTTGGCCCTTTGTTATTCACTATTGTTATGGCCCCAATTTGTTATGAAATTTACAACAGCAAGGGATGACAGACAAAATTTTAAAACTTTAACAGATTTAATTAAATAAATACTGACGACTAACCTACAATTTATACTACTGACCAAGATTGATAATATACAAGAAAAAAAATATTTACAGTGCCTTGAGATGGGGTTACTTGGTGATGTTCCGGGTGAGGAAAATGCTCCAACACAGACAAAAATCCACAAAAAACTTCACAGGTCTTGAAAAGAGTGACAGGTCTGGTCAAATGTATCCTTCTCCTTGCAATTTCTCCTACTACTTTACTCTCTCAATTTTTCTCCTTATATACTCTTTTGCAGCCCCCTCCCACATTTAGACTTTTTTCTGGGACTTTCCCCTCTCAGACATGCCCAGGACATGCCCAAACCTAGCTCCAGACTGGGCTTAACAAAAAAAAGGTCATCTAGTGGCTTCTTTCCACATTACACCTCCATTCCAAAAGGAAAAAATTTTGACTCATGACGGCAAAATTTTTCTTTACAATACAAAAATGGTTATGTAGACACTTGTATATATATACATATAATACAATATTCTAATAAACACATGTGAAACCTACACTTCCTGACAAAAGTATTAGGACGTCACTATTTATGTGTGTGATTTTCTTACAGTGCAGTTGAAAATAGTGAATGTATCATATTTGGAAGTACCGGTAGTTGTTTATTCAAATAAAAATACAGACCCCATTTTGGATACACCAAACTGAATTATTCTAAGTCTTGACCCTCCTTTTATAGAGAATCAAAATCACTCCACGTGCCACACCTGATCATATTGATTGAACTAATAGTAGCCGTGGTCTTCCATTATAACAAAGACACAATTCCAAACTTGTAAATTTGAAGATTACCATCTTGCAAGCACTGTTTATTATAATATCTCTTATTTATTACAGACCCAAAGTGAGAGTTTTTTATGCAGAGAAAAAATATGCCAATTTGTATATCTGTTGCATCCCCAAATGTTCAAATAATGTTCTGTGATGTTTACATGTACATTTTAGGACACCATTAAATTCCTACAACACTCACATGTGTAATATAGCACGTACATCAAAGGTTGAGTGAGAATGAGGATCGTCCTAATACTTTTGTCAGGTAGTGTATATACTCAAACACGGGATAAGCAATCAGCAATTACATTGTCAGTACCCTTTACATGCTTAAAGAGGAAATACGGGCAGATTTTGAAATTTAATAAGATATCCTCAATCTTTTGTATATGGAGTATAGATTCATAAATTGCAGTGCGACTGCCAAAAAAAAGCTTTCTCTACCTCAGAATAATACTTTTAAAATGACATCTGCTCAGCAGCTCCGACGCGAGAAGTAAACGAGAATGAAAGGGACAATGTGAGATTCATGCTGCGAGACGTCATTGGCGGAACACCCGCGTGCACATTGTGCATTGTTTACCATAATTTAGTGAGGATTATTCGGCGGATCAATCGGCATTTCAAGCGTGTTGTACAATCGTAGAATCAGTTCCAAGGCCTATGAGTTTGCAGAATGCCGGCGAAGTGTGTTGCGGGCAGGGGCGTAGATTTAACTGGGGGTTGGTAGGGACTTTGACATGGCCTTTATGACAATTAGTCCTGGTCAGTTCTCAATTATTTTCCTTCATCGACGCGTTTTCAAATTATCGTTATTGGCAACTGAAGACACGGTTCCTCTCTATATGTGATCTAACAGCATCCAGCGATGATACGGTGGGGTACATTAAGTTCAGAAAATTAATTTACTGCTTGCCTGTGACTGGACGGGAAAGCAATTTTGAATAACGTTCATTTAAACGCAGCAAATACGCATCCCGATGACCGATTGCCGTCTTGCTTAATCGGAGACAACAAGCAGCACCTGTTCATTATGGACTTCAAAAAGTTCAGGGTTGCATCAACACTTAAAGAGTAGAGTTAAATCGCATATGGAGAGGAACCGTGTCTTCAGTTGCCAATTACCATAATTTGAAAACGCGTCGTTGAAGGAAAATAATTGAGAACTGGCCAGGAATAACTGTCATAAAGGCCGTGTCAAAGCCCTTACCAACTCCCAGTTAAATCTACGCCCCTGGTTGCGGGCTTTTGTCACGCACAAGACACTCAACCTCGTGCCCGGTTACCTTGTTATGTAGTGTCTTGCGCGTGATGGCGGTAACTACGCGCCGGCGGAGACTGCTTCCTGGCCAGTAACTCAACTTTTTGTATTGACAAATACTAGTAGTACATCTACACCAGGTGTCAGGTCATTTCGGCACCGAGTTATCTCGGACCCTACTATTAAGTCATTTCGGCACTTGGCCTCGGGTCATTTCGGCACTTGGCCTTGGGTCATTTCGGAACTTGTGATGGGACACCTCGGTATTTATTCGGCATTCGGCTAGTTAATATTGGTAAACATAATATTCATGGTTTATTTTTATTTTACAATTAAACTTTGTGTTTATGATGTTGTTTCAAACAACTGTCCTTTATTCATGCGTTGTCTTCACTCTCCAAGGACATTATGTGTGAGTCTCTCTCTCTCTCTCGTGGTTTTGAGTGCCGGGTGTTTTTTACAGAAGTGCCGAAATTTCCTACAGAAGTGCCGAGGCGTCTCGCACAAGTGCCGAAACGTCGTGCGCAAGTGCATAAATAACTGGTTGCCGAAATGACTACTGGTGGGCGACCAGATCTCGTCATTTATTTTGAGTTTTTCGTTATTCATTTTTAAAATGTTCAGTATTTTGAGCTGGGAAATGACCTCAATATTCCAAGCCAGAATGTACACGATATCGCAGATGTCATTTCCATAACCGGAACTGGGCGACAGCCACACTTTGGTCAGCAGCAGACGATATTCTCACCCATTTGGGACATACATACAGGACCAGTTCTCGCCACTCAATGTCCCGCTCAATAAATGCAATATAAATCAAAAATTTTGATGATAAATCGATAATGTAATGTAAGAAGAAGAAAATGGGAAAATAATTGTTTTAAATATATACCGGTCGTAAGGTACGCGTGGAGCGTGATGATGTGACCACCCCCTCCCCTGTCAACACTACATACATTGAGATATTGACATTGGAAGTAAATAGTCATGCACTGCGTCAAAACTATCATCCACTGATGGAAAGGAACAAGATAAATCCACATCAACGCACTCGAAGTCAGCATCCGCCATTGTTACTTCTAGTCTACTCTCTTCAGCAGCCCCTCGGCGTGTTCCGCCCGTGACGTCATGCGGTCACTTGACTGTCCAGCCTTGCCCGCCTCCGTTTTTCATGCGTTCACCGAGTGGGTTGCATAAACATCAAAATAATGCGGAATAACCGCATTTTCGGCCCATTTGGATATTTTATTCTTTTTCAGTAATGTAATTTCTATCAGTTTATAACTAACAAGGTAGGTGGCCCGTATTTCTTGTTTAATTTCCAAGTCAAACTCCTGTAAAATCAAACTCCAATTCAACAATCTCCAATTCTTGTTTTTCATCTTACTCAAAAACACTAACGGATTGTGGTCAGTGCAAACAATCATTAGCTTTTTTAAACCTCAAAGTGTTGTAAAGATAGAACCAGAGCCAACAGCTCCTTCTCTATTGTGAAATAGTTCCTTTGGTGGTGATTGAACTTCCTGGAGAAGTATGCCACGGGATGCTCAATGGCAACAGAGTCACTTCTCTGTGGGAGCGCAGATCCACAAGCTTAGTCGCTAGCATCGATCGCGATGGAGAACGATTTGTTGAAGTCAGGAGATTTGAGCACGGGGAAGTGACACAGCAGAGACTTCAGGCGATCAAAGGCTCTTTGGCATGCTTCATCCCAAGTGAACTTTATGCCTTTCTTCAGTAGGTTGGTGAGACTTAGAGCAATCTCAGCAAAGTTCTTGCAGAACTTGCGGTAGTACTCGATCATTCCAAGGAAGTGACGCAAAGCTTTTTTGTTGTCAGGAACTAGAGTGTCCATGATGGCTTTGACTTTAGCGTGTATGGGTGCCACCTTACCCAAGCCTACGACGTAGCCAAGATACGTGACAGTAGCACAACCAAAGTCACTCTTGTTCTGGTTAACAGTCAGGTTAGCCTGGGTCAAGCGCTGGAACAACGTCTCTACATCTTTCAGATGTTCTTCCCAGGAGTCACTCCATGTGATCAGGTCGTCGATGTACGCACCCGTGTGTGGCAATCCGGCGATTGTAAACTGTATCATCCTTTGGAACGTGGCAGGGGTATTTTTCATGCCTAAGGGTAGGACTTCATACTGGTACAACCCAGATGGTGTGGCAAAAGCAGATATGCTCTTGGTCCTCTCAGTTAAAGGCACACACTAATAACCCTTCAATAAATCAATCTTAGTCAGAAACTTTGCTTGCTATACTCTATTGATACAATCATCAATCCTAGGTATTGGAAACACATCAGTTCTAGTTACAGCATTGACTTTGCGATAATCTGTACAGAATATAGTACTTCCATCAGGTTTTGGAACTAGCACACAGGGTAAACTCTAATCTGAGTTGGAGGGTCTGATAATATCATGTTCTAACATGTACTCAACCTCTTTCTCAGCAATCTTTCTCTTTTCAGGATTCATCCGGTACGGACGGTGTTTTATTGGTTTGGCATCACAACATTTACATCATGAGAGGCTATAGAAACTCTTTTTGGAACATCAGGAAATAGATCCTTATATTTCTTGATCAACCTCTCAAACTGATCTTTCTGTGATGGTTCTCAGTCCTGGAGTTTTACATCAAGATTCTGCAACACTTCAGAATTTGACAATTTACATGAAAGAACTTCTGCTTTAATTCTAGGTTCATCATTTTGAAACTCCCCCTCATCTTCGCACATCTCAGCCATTGGAGGATCTGAAGTGACAGCTGCAACCCTAGCATTCCTATCATGATAAGGCGTCAGCATGTTAATGTGACTCAACTGTTTTGGCTTTCTCCTATCTGGAGTCTTCACAATGTAATTGAGATCATTGAGTTTTGTTAGAATTTCATAAGGACCATGAAATCTAGCCTGCAATGGATTGGACTGCAAGGGAAACAACACGAGGACCTTGTCTCCTAGTTTAAACTCACGGTTTCTAGCCTTATGATCATACCAAGTTTTCATTTTTCCCTTACTTGATTTCAAGTTCTCTTTAGCTAGGTCACAAGCTGCACGCAGTCTTTCCTTGAACTTGCAAACATAGAGCCACATATCAGTCTGTTAGACTTTCTCTTGCCATTGTTCACTCAGCAATAGCAAAGGTCCTCTCACTTCATGGCCAAACACTAGCTCATACGGAATGAATCAAGTAGACTCCTGCACTGCTTCTCTAGCTGCAAACAACAGCAAATAAACACCTTCATCCCAGTCTTTCTCATGGTCATAACAATAAATCCTCATCATTGTCTCGAGAGTGGAATGAAACCACTCTAATGCACCCTGACTCTCTGGATGATAGGCACTAGAAAGAATCTGCTTCGCACCTAGTTCATACACTACCTGCTGAAACAATCCGGAAGTGAAATTGCTACCTTAGTCTGACTGAATTTCCCTGGGAAGGCCAAACAACGCGAAGAACTTTATCAAAGCCTTCGAGATTGCAGTTGCCTTGATGTTGCGTAGAGGTATGGCTTCAGGGAATCTCGTAGATCCACACATGATTGTCAACAAGTACTGATTTCCAGATCTAGTCTTGGGTAATGGACCAACACAATCAACAATGACCTTCGAGAAGGGCTCCCCAAATGCTGGGATAGGCTGTAATGGTGCTACAGGTGGGTCTAACTGGTGTTTTCCAACTACCTAACAAGTGTGACAGGTTTTGCAAAAGTTGGAAACATCTTTCTGAAGTCCAGTCCAGAAGAAGTGTTTCATGATCTTATCAACAGTTTTGTTAACACTAAGATGACCTCCTAAAGGTAAACTATGAACCATTGTTAAGATATCATTCCTGTAGACCTTCGGAACAACAATTTGCCTGATCACTGCCTAATCTGCATTGGCAGGGATATCAGGAGGGCGCCAGTTCCGCATCAACACACCATGCATCTATGTCTTTATCAGGAAGGGCTCTCCTCTTTAGTACACAAATTTCAGGATCATTGTTTGCTCCTGAATCAACCGCTTTCTGGACAGAGACAAGTCTCCAGACACATCAGAATCACTAAACCCATCTGGCTGACTAAACAAAGAACTGATAAATGTGTCTGATAAGTCCTCAAAAGGAGAAACCATAGTAGGCCGAGCTGAGTCATGATGTGAACCACCTGACTCATGACTATTCAATGTGCTGCACGGCACCGCATTATTTTCTTCTTGAGCCTTCTCGGCCATAGCACGGGTCACTGCACAGGAAGGATACAGAGATGGGTCTTCATCGCCATCTTCAGTGCTCGGCTGTGAAGTAAGATGAACAGGGGGAACTACATTGCCCCCAGTCAGGTCATTGTCTAGCAACATAGAAACACCCTTGATAGGTAGACTTGACATAAGTCCCACCTTTACCTGTCCTGTAACTAAATCTTACTTCAAGAATACAGAGCGCTGGGGTACAGATACAGTTCTCCCTTCAATACCTTGTACAAGTATGAAATCCCCTGAAGCGGTCTCATCACGTAACTCCAAGGAGTCCATCAACAAAAGTGACTGAGAAGCTCTGGTATCACTTAGGATAAATATGTGGACAGGAGGAGAATGCTCATTCAGAGCTGCAAATCCCTGTGACACAAATGAAAGAAATTCCTCCCTCACAAAGTCCGCAGTATCAGGCTTTTTAGCCCCACAAGGAGCAGGCAATTTAGCAGATCGGTCATCTATTACAGGGGTACCTAACCTTGTGTCATGGTTTTGGAGCTTTGAGAGCTCCTTTTGTTACTCTCCTCTAGGACGATATCGTTTTGCTCGCCATCGGATTCCTGGGCCAGCTGGCATTAATTGGGGGCGTTACCCGGACTCTATTTAAGCTCCTGTTCTGCCTCGCTCGTGTTGCTGGAGTGTCATTGTCCCCTTGGCGCTTTAGCCAGTATGGTCTTGAGAGAGAGAGTATTGTCAGGATCTTAGCTGCATAACAGGATTAGTGTTAGTGAGTAAGGGAATCTTTGGTTTATTTCCCTTTTCTTTTGTTCTTTTTTCGAGCTCGCCTGTTTTCTACCACGGACGGCGACAGGTCCGTTGGTAGCGCGAGTCTCGTGATTTCTATCTGTTTTAGTCTCTCAGCCCTCTGCTGGTTTTTCCTTTTATTTCTGGCCTGCTCTTGGCGCCCTACTACCAACGCCCATCACACCTTGTTTTCACAAAGGCATTTGGTTTGGTATCCTTTTCTTTTTCTTTCTTTGCTTTAAGGAACCAACAGTTAGTTGTAACATGACCGGATTTCTTGCAATAATTGCAAACTAGACCACTTTTGTCACTGTCAGCTTTCACACTTTGATCAGACCTGTGACTGGGCTTCTGAGCACCATCACCAGATTTGTCTTTGTCTTTGGGTGAGGAATCTTGGGTATCACCATTACCTTTTTTCTGAAATTGGAACCATCTATTGTTACTGCTAGACTGAAATTTGGACTTATGTGTCCAAATTTGGCAGCTGATTGCAAATTCAGTGCTTGCTTCTCATTAAGGTAGGTCTTAATAGTATCCTTAACACAGTTCTTAAATTCTTCAACAAACACCATCTCTTTTTGTGAGTTGAAATCATCCTTGACCTCCAGAGAATTACATTAGTGCTCAAAGCAAACCTTCTTCTCGTTAGCAAATTCCACCTAAGTCTGATTGTCAGATTTCTTCAGACCTCCGTCAGTAAGCCTCTGGAACCAACTCATAAGCTCTCAAAATAACCTTTTTGACTACCTCATAATCAGAGGAATCATCTGCAGACAAAGCCAAATAGGCTTGTTGAGCTTTACCCTTGAGGACAGTTTGCAACATATTGAGGCCAGCGTTCCTTTGGCCACTGGCAACTCTTTGCTACCTTTTCAAAACGCTGCAAATACTTGTCAACCTCCTCCTCTGAGAATGGAGGCACCAGCTTTACCTCTTGGCTAGCACGAAATTTGTTGTCAGTTGCTACTTTGATTTTTAGTAGCTCCATTTTGAGCTTTTCTTCCCTATCTAACTTCTGTAAATCAAAATCTCTCTGACTCTGTCTCTCTCTTTCCGCTTTCTCTCTCTCAAATTCTCAATGTTTTTCTTCTCTTGCTAATTTTTCGAACTCAAACTGCCTTTCTTTCTCTCTTTATTCCCTCTCAAATTCTCTTTGTTTTTCTTTTTCCTCCCTTTCTCTTTCTGCCCTCTCAAATTCTCTTTGTTTTTCTCTTTCCTCCCTTTCAATCTCTAGCATTTTTAATTTAAGTTCCATTTCTACATTTGGACTTTCCACTGGAAAATGTTCCAGATCTCCTGGTGCAAACACATTTTCATCAATGTAGTATTCAACAATCTCTCTAGCCAGTCTTGCCTTTCGCATGGCTGGTTTTACCTCTGTCAGCTCTAACTGTCTGCATATTTCTAGCAGTTCTGTCTTTTTAAAAGACTTCAAAACCTCTACGGTTGATCTATCTATCTATCTATCTATCTATCTATCTATCTATCTATCTATATATATATATATATATATATATATATATAGGAAAATAAAAAAAACAATTTCACAATTTGAAATGTTAGATTTTCAATAAATGACTCACACAATGGTCTAACCCGGACTTGAGCCCCCAATTTGTAATGGCCCCAATTTGTTTTGACATTTACAACAGCAAGGGATGACAGACAAAATTTTAAATCTTAAACAGATTTAATTAAACAAATACTGACAACTAAGCTACAATTTATACTACTGACCAAGATTGATAATATTCAAGAAAAAAAAATATTTACAGTCCCTTGAGATGGGGTTGCTTGGTGATGTTCCGGGTGAGGAAAATGCTCCAACACAGGCAAAAATCCACAAAAAACTTCACAGGTCTAGAAAAGAGTGACAGGTCTGGTCAAATGTATCCTTCTCCTTGAAATTTCTCCTACTACTTTACTTTCTCAATTTTTCTCCTTATATACTCTTTTGCAGCCCCTTCCCACATTTAGACTTTTTTCTTCTGGGACTTTCCCCTCTCAGACATGCCCAGGACACACCCAAGCCTAGCTACAGACTGGGCTTTACTAAAAAGGGCCAATTCTGCCATCTAGTGGCTCCTTTCCACATTGCGCTATCTATATTAATAATATTGGCTTATCTTTGGATCATTGTAAATTGCATTTAAATGCTGACGATACGATCATTTACTCGACTGCTTCTTAAGTTCAGCAGGCCATATCTAATCTGCAGCATGATTTTAACTCTATTCCAAGATCTCTAATTGGTTTGAAATGAGGACAAAACCAAGTAAATGGTATTTACCAAAGCTAGAAAAAAGGACCCCCTTCATTTTCATATTTGCACCCTGCAGGGTTGCCAAATTGAACATGACTACCATTATAAATACTTGGCATTTTAGTTTGATGACAAGTTGACTTTTTACATGTATATTAAAAATTTAACCAAAAAGGAGTCAGATAGGCTTCTTTTACAGAAATAGGGCTTGTTTCAATTTCAAAAGTAAAATGAAGATTATGCACTCAGTATTACTCCCCATGCTTGATTATGGTGGTGTGATTTATAGAAATGCATCTATGTCTGTTTTGACACCTTTAAATTCTATTTATCATTCTGCTATTAGATTTATCACAGGTCTTGACTTCCACACCCACCATTGTGTTTTATACAAGTCAGTAGGGTGGGGGTCATTGAAAGTTAGATGAGACTACCACTGGTTTTTATTTATTTATAAATGCGTTTTATTGAAAATCCCTTTTTATTTAGCTAGACTTTTTACACAGCGAGTGGGTTGCCATGGGACACCCATTCATTGTGACTCATTGTGTCTCATTGTGTCTGAATGTTCTTCATGTAAGAACAGAGCTTGGTAAGACAGCTTTTTATTATAATGTCCCACACACCTGGAATCAGTTACAATTTAATCTGAAACTGAATGAACTGGTTCCTTTTGGACATTTTAAAACTTTGATCGAATCATTTTATCAACAGAATTGTTGTTATTTTAATTAACCCCTTTGTGCAGAAGCCAAATTTGGCTATTTTTGGGTTACCCACTTTAATGCTGTATAATTCAAGATTTAAGCTTCATAAAGAGGAAAAATGTGGCTCAATTCTGAAAAGACACTTACAGCATTTAGAATTACATAGTATTTCAGTTAATTTTCATGATTATGGTAGAGAAAATGAGCTGCAAACATAAAAAATCTTCATGAGAATTCACCATTGAAATTGCAAAAAAAATAATTCTGAGGATTGAAAAACTGCTGGGGCTTAAAACTATACATTTCTGGGGTCATAAACTCCTTGACCACAAGTACAATTTATCTTCAACATTACATTCTAGATTACCTACATGCTTTTAGCCAAATTATACACCTATCCAAGTGTCTCCCCAAAGTCTCAAAATGAAGTCCTGTCAAATCATAAAAAAATCATGTATATAACACAAATAAAGTTTTAAGGCATGAAATTTAATATGAACAAATGATTTTCTGATTGAGTTTTGTATGAATTTATCAATCTCAGTGCAGTTAAATATCAATGGTCACCAGCAACCTCTCCAAAGACAAAATATGCCTTTTCTCCTTAATAAAGTTTAGAGTTTTGGCCATTTTACTTCAAAGTGCCCCAAGCCAGCACAAACACGCATTAAATAAACTTCTTATTAAACGGTTAGAACATTCACCCTGTAATGAAAGCTACCAGTCCCCTCTTCTAAGCTTACAAACTCATTTCAACACTTATAAGGAACAAGTGCAACTCACTAACTCTGAATTCTGAAATATACCTTATTTTAATAGAACAGACACTCCACTTTCAGGGAACAATCCATTGCCTCCCTGGATTCAAAAGAAACGTGCAATGAACGTACCAGGGGGTCCACCCAAATGCACGGGCAGTTCGCGTTTTTCACAGGAAAAAAACCTCGACATTCGACTTTGTAGAGTACGTATACATTCCAAAAACAAAACAACAACAACAACAAAAAAATAACAAAGTAGCAGCCTCACCTTTTTCATGAATCCCTTTTTCCAGAGAATGAAGTATCCTGTAGCAGGAACACTCCGGTCCTGTTTCATTCGAAATAATTCCAACTGACCATATCCTTATCTCATTTAGATCCTATAAATGTAACTGATCACTTCAAGGCCAGTTTTGCGAACGTGTTTTCTATAAATCGCGTCTATTTTAACCGCGTAATGTGCATAACGTAGACAGGATACAACAGCGCATGCTGATACGCATAGGTTTGTATGCTCTGTGTTTGTCCAATCAATGTGTTTCACTTACTCTAAAATGTTTAAACACTCGGGAATTGGATAAGAAACGAGCCAATCAATACATTTTTTACCAGGGTAGCTTCACGAGAGCATGAAGTGTAACTCTACAGTTACGCAGAAGAGCTTGAGCGTATGGTTGAGTGATTGGCTATCAACGCCAGTACTCGGGTGGATATAATGAAGCGCTGGATTTGTCAATGAATGGATCTGCGCGTAAATCCACGGTAGGGAACAACGAATTTTTTTGTATGTGACAACTGTAATTAACAGTAGAATGTGAGAGAATCAATACCATGTCGATTTTTTTGCCTCAGAAAACTGATTTTTCTGAACCATGACTTGGAATACTGTTGGCTCACTGTGGCTTAGCTGGTTGCTACAGAGGGTAACGATTTTTTCTGTGTCAAGATATCGTTTTTTTAAACTGCTGGATCGATACTATAGGCAAGGATACTGACCAGTTTGCACATCAGGCTTAGCTGAGGAGTTAAATTCATGCAGCTCTTGAAAAACAGGGCGTGGAGTGAACTTCCCCATATTCAGAACAGCGTTGGAGGTCTGCTTGCTTGTGAACATTCAATAACTGATCCGGGGGTGCCATTTATTGATCGAGCACAGTAACAGCGTGCTTCCAATTTGCAGGTCTATAGATGCGGGCGTCTACATCTGCAGAAAGGGGTTAAAGTTTCCCCTTTAATAATGGCATTGTATTATTTATTTATTTATTCTTCTTCTTGGTACCACAAATGTCCTTGTAAACTGTGTTATTTTAATTGTTTGTAATGCTGGGCCCTGCTGAAAATGAGGCACGGTCTCATTCAGGCCCCCTGCTTAAATAAATAAATAAATTATAAAAATTTATCTGGCTTGCTAGCTCTCGATAAATGTGTTTCTTTGTGAAGTCAATCATTCACAGACTAAGTTCTCTAGCTTACTACATAAACCAAAATGATGTTTATAAAGGCAATGGAAAACAAGGTAGCTGCCCAATGACACTAAATTAGCATGAAATAACAAAAGATTTAAAATGTAGCTCATTGTTGAGGTCCAGAAATAACATAAAATAAAGTTACACAACTAGAAAGAACAGTGGCGAGTTGATGGGGTAGCTAACTTAGCAAATGGTAAGAAAGTGAGAGCTTGAAGGTCTGTGGTCATGCTTAGGGATTTGTTTAACTTGGCTTGGGTACATTAAAAAGCTACGCCAATCACTCGCTCACCGTCTCAGGAAATAACAGTACAAAGTAAGCTAATGGCCACCGCTCCAGCGTTCATCTTGCCATGTTTCCCTGCCATGACTAGCGTTCGACTTGCCGCCATACACAGGCTCCATCTGTAAGCCGCTTTGCTGAAGCTCCAACCCTCCACCTCTTTGCACTTATTTGGTTTAACCGAGAGTTAGGCGGAGGTAGGCAACACTAAGATGGCAAAGACTGGGAGCAGCAGGGATTAATTTAGACTTTTCAGAAATTAATGGCGGACGTCACATAGACTACATCAATTGTTTTATGCAGTCTTTGTTCCAGCAGTTGGTCGTGAAATGCTTCACCGCCCTCAGCTTTTACTAATTTTGAGAAAGTTTCTGTTGCCAACATCTAACTTATGTGGTATTTTCAGAAAGAGTATGACTTGCTCTACTTGTTACATACTAAAACATTATAATTATGCCATGAATTATCTGGTAAAGTTAGCAAAGTCAGTTAGTTTCGACGGAAGCTTCTTTTTGTAAGTGGTTCAGATCCAAAACCTCAGCAAGAATTCAAAGAAGTCCCATCAAAAATAATGTGAGAGTTAAAATTAATTGGGAGTATGCATGATTGATACTAGTTGGGATACCTCTGCAGTAGAACCAAAAAGAGATTGCGTATAATCAGCCTGAATATGCAAATTAGATATGCATTATGGATGGAATCAGAAAAATGATCAATTCCCACCAACGTCCACAGCGGTTTAGTGCTATAATCATTCACTACTCATTAATTAAGAAACAATTACATTCTTTTATTTTGCTAACAACGCCTAAATTGTTATTCTTTCAGACAAACTGAAAGGAAAACCATATGGTGGCATGGTGGCATAGTGGTTAGCACTATTGCTTCACAGCAAGAAGGTTGTGAGTTTGAATCCAGCCTGGGGGCCTTTCTGTGTGGAGTTTGCATGTTCTCCCCTGTGTTTGCGTGGGTTTCCTCCAAGTACTCCAGTTTCCCCCACCCACAAAACATGCAATATAGAAACCCTCCTGCATGGCTGTGTGTGAATATTTAGTGGTGGTCAGAGGGGCCGTAGGCGCATACTGGCAGCCACGCTTCTGTCAGCCGGCCTCAGGGCAGCTGCTGTTACAAAAATGTACTTTGTGAGTGAATGAATAATGCCTCCATTGTAAAGCATCTTTGAGTGTCCAGAAAAGCGCTATAGAAAATTGATGCATTATTATTATTAAACTGTAAGACCACACCTCCAGCCTTCCAACCTACTGGTCAATTTAGACCCTGTCCGCATTCTTCAGCTCCGCAATCATTTGTTTGTTCATTTCCACTGTGTGGTAGTGTTGTGCTATTTAAGACCAAGCCTTGCACTTAGTCATTGCGAAGTCTCGTAAGCTACAAGTCTGTATTGAATCTCTGGTCTTGTATAGACTTATTTCCCACAAATCACAGGTAAATATTATACCTCTTGAACTAAGTGCTGTTTATTATTTGTTTCAGCACTTTATTACAACCCCAATTCCGAAATAGTTGGGACAAAGTGTAAATTGTGAATAAAATCAAAATGCAATGACTTTCAGATCACATGAGCCAATATGTTATTTACAATAGAGCATATGTCACATTTCAAATGTTGAAACTGAGACATTTCACATTTTTATCCACAAGATTAGCTTATTTCAAATTTTATGCCTGCAACAGGTCTCAAAAAAGTTGGGACACAGGCAAAAAAGGCCTGCAAAAGCAATTAATATATAAGAGAATCAGCTGAAAGAACATGTAGCAAGTAATTACATTAACTGGCATCAGTTGTGTAACATGATTGGCTATAAAAGGGATGTCTTAGAGAGGGTGAGTCTCTCAGAAGTAAAGATGGCCAGAGGCTCTCCAACCTGTGAAGGCTTGCATAAAAAAATGTGGAATACTTTAAAAACAATGTTCCTCAACGTCAAATTGCAAAGGCTTTGAAGGTCTCATCATAGACAGTGCATAATATCATCAAAAGATTCAGAGAGACTGGAAAAATCTTTGTGCATAAAGGACAAGGCTGAAGACCTTTACTGGATGCCTGTGATCTTCAGGCTTCAGATGACACTGCATCACTCACCGGCATGACTCTGTCGTTGACATTATTAAATGGGCACAGGAATACTTCAAGAAACCACTGTCTGTAAACACAGTCCGATGTGCCGCCCACAGATGCCACAGGAACTGTATCTTGCACTAAAGGAAGCCATTGTTGAGCATGATCGAGTAGCGCCGCCGTGTTCCGTGGGCCAAAACTCATTTAAAATGGACTATAGTAAAGTGGCAAAGTGTCCTGTGGTCAGACGAGTCCAAATTTGACATTCTTGTTGAAAATGATGGGTGTTTTGTCCTCCGGGCAAAAGAGGAGAAAGACCGCCCCTCCTGTTATCAGCATTCAGTTCAACAGCCAGCATCTCAGATGGTATGGGGTGCATTCGTGCATATGGTTTGGGACATTTACATGTTTTAAAAAGCACCAAGAATGCTAAAAGGTATATTAAGGTTTTAGAGCAACATATGCTCCCCTCCAGATGACATCTATTCCAGTGAAGGCCTTGTGTATTTCAGCAGGACAATGCAAAAACACACACTGCAGCCATTACAACAGCATACCTTCATAGTCCGTGTGCTGAACTGGCCTGTCTGCAGTCCTGATCTTTCACCAATTGAGCACATTTGCTGCATAATTAAATGAAAAGCCCGTCAAAGGAGACCCAAAACTCTCCAGCAGCTGGAAGCCTGTATGAAAGGGATCAAAATTCTAATGGCTAAACTCAAGAAACTTTTCTCCTCAAAGCCCAGACACCTCCACTCTGTGTTAAAAAGAAGAGGGGATGCTATACTATGGTTAACAGGCCCCTGTCCCCACTTCTTTGAGCCCGGTAGCAGCCATCAAATTTGAAATTAGCTCATTTTGTGGATAAAATTGTAAATTTCTCTGTTTCAACATTTGCTATGTTATCTCTGTTCTATTGTGAATAAGATACTGGCTGGTGTGATTTGAAAGTCATTGCGTTTTGAGTTTATTCACAATTTACACTTTGTCCCAACTATTTCAGAATTGGGGTTGTATTATTTATCCAGGAACCTTCCTGGGAAGAAGGCTGGAGACCAGCTGCTGGACTTGGGTAAGAGTACGGGGACCCCGGCTGACTATGCGCTTCAATTCTGCACTTTGGCTGCAGCCCACAGCTGGAATGAGCCTGCTCTGCTGACGATCGTCCTGAATGGGCTGAGTCCGGAGCTGAGGGCGGAGATGGCCTGCAGGGACCTAGACCTGTCCCTGCCCTCCTACATCAACGCGGCCATCAGCCTGGACTAGCTCATGCAGGAGAGATCATGGAGGTAATATAATGGAACTGGAGAGAGTGAGGAAGTGCGACCCCTATTACTTTCGATGGGAGATGCTAGGCTAGCTACCTCAGCCCAGGAAGTACGGAATTGACCCACGCCAACAATAAAAATGGCATTTTTTATTTCTTTATTTATACAGGGGAACCCATTGAGACCTCGGTCTCATTTGCGATGGTGCCCTGTTAACAGCACAAAACAGAATACAATACAATATGTCATCATAAAAAAAGCAAACAATAAAATTATCATACAGGAGTGCATACAATACACGTGGTTGACAAAATTGCAGTAATATTCAAAACACACACAGTCCCCAATTTCTAAATCCTTTATGACTTTTTTGAAATTCTCTAATGATATCGATATACCCAGTTTAAATGTTTCTTGAAAATTGTTCCACATCCTTGGAGCACAGTAACTAAAAGCAGTTTTACCAAGTTCTGTTTTAACTCTGGGTACTTCTAGGATCAACCAGTCCTGAGATCTCGCCTGGCAATTGCAACTGCACCTCGAAATAAAAGTTTATCTGTAACTTTATTCGAAACTTTGTAAATGACGGTCAACCAGTGCCGCCTTCTCCTGGTTGCAAATGATGGCCAACCCACTGCTTTATACAGGGAAACACGATGCGTTCTACAAGGACCTCTAGCAATAAAATGAAGTACAGTGTGATAGACCGTATTAAGTTTTTTCAAGGTCGTTGGGGCAGCGTGCACATAGATGATGCCACCATAATCTAACACTGACAAGAAGGTTGATTGAATTAAAAGTTTCCTATTATCTCAAGAGAAACAAGAGCCGTTTGTGTAAAAAGAAAAAAACAATTTTATGTCATAACTTTTTTGTAAGTTCATCAAGATGTACTTTAAAAGACAGTTTTTCATTGATAAATATTCCAAGGTATTTGTCACAAGACACTCGCTCAGTTTCAGAGCCATCCAAGGTGCGAATTAAAAATGAACAGTCCCTCTAAGAACGAGATCTAGAAAAATGCATACATTTTGTTTTTGCCACATTTAAAACTAATTTGAGCCCTAGAAGTGAGTGCTGAAGTGAAACAAAGACTCTTTGTAATGCAGATAATGCCTCATTCAATGAAGAAGCAGAAGTATAAAGCTCTGTATCATCAGTGTAGAAATGCACCTTACAGCCATTATCAGATGAGACCATATTATTAATAATCAGAGTAAAAAGTAAGGGTCCTAAAATCGAGCCCTGTGGTACCCCTTTTGTGACCTCCAAAAAAGTTGATTGAGCAGAGTCTGCTCCAACACATTGTATTCTATTTGAAAGATAACTTGAAAACCATTTGCAAGCGTCCTGATCTAGGCCTAATGAGCCAAGTCTGTCAAGTAAGAGTGAATGATTGACAGTGTTAAAGGCCTTGGATAGGTCAACAAACCGGGCAGCAGAATGTTGCCCACCATCAAGGGCACATATAATATCATTTACAACAAGAGGTGCCGCAGATACAGTGCTGTGCCCAGCTTTAAAACCAGACTGAAATGTACTTAAAATGCAAGTTCTATTTGAAAAAATAAACAGAGCTGACGATTAACAAAGATTTCAAGAGTCTTGGCCAGACAAGGTAGCTTGTAAATTGGACGATAATTATTTAAGTCTTTAGCATCACCACCTTTGTGCAAAGGAAGCACAAGTGCAGTTTTCCAAATCTTTGGCACGATGCCCAAGCTAATTGAAAGGTTAAAAATGTCTGTTAAAGGCAGGGCTATAACAGGAGCTGCTAACTTCAACAGTCCGCGGTCCAAAAGATCAGCACCAGTAGACTTTTTGGGGTCAATTTTCAAAAGATCATCAAAGACTGATTCAGAAATGTAAGCTGAAGGAAAAACTACAATGACTCATATCATTTGGGAGCATTGGTTCCATGAGTGCTTATTTCTGGCACCATTTCATAACATTGCGAATCTAATTACACAGCACAAATGGCCAAGAAAGTGTGTCGTCTGTGCAGATTAGCAAATGTTTTCAAGGAGAAATGACAAGCAACGCTGTTAATCCGGAACGTGCATGCACTTTTCACTCTTTTTATTGAACTGCTGCAGTCAGAGCAACAGCTGGACAACCAAACTCGTGCACGATCTGTCATCAAAGTCTAAATTTTACAAGCCTTCTTCAAAACATCAAACAATTGTGTACGACAAAGAGCGAAATAATGAAGGATTACCGAATACATTTTCTTTTGTTTTCGTTTTATTTGGCAAGAAAAAAATGTGCACTTTCAGTTGGTGTCTATGGAGCGGCCACATGTTTGGCCACAAAATTGCCTCCAGGGGGAAACGCGGAAACAGGAAGCTAACATGCTAACTGGCTGAAGCAAAGGTAGTTCCTCGTTCTCTCTGGTTCTATTATATATTTCTATGGGAGAGATGGTGGGTCCAGCCCAGAGGCCCATCCAACTGCCTAAGGAGGGCGCAGAGCGTATGGAACTGGGGCTCACCAGACCATCGGAGTGTCACCCCTGGAGGAAAACTGGCTCCTGCGCCAAGTGTCAATCGAGAGCACCCCCCCACGGTAAAGGTATCGCCCACTGCCGTCACTGGCCAATGTTTCAAGATCCTGGCCAGAGGGGGCCTTTAACAGGGTGACCCTTTACACAGCAGCCCTTATTGACTACGATGCAGCAGGCAACTTCATCTCTGCCCAATTGGTGCGACAGCTGACTTTTCAGAGTCTCTTAATTCCCGTAATAAGCCTTAAATGTAATCAATATTCAAATCTCAGATAGACCTGTCTCTATATAAAAGGAATCCAGCAACATTAATCCTTTGTAAGTGATCCTGGACTGACAGGGGGTCCTTGCAGATTGAAATTTTTTATTTCTGCCCATCGAAAGATTCAAATTTGAGAGGCCAATAACAATGAAGTGAGAAGGTAGACCCCTAATAATGCAGGGTGGCAAATTCCAGCCTAAAGCTTTGATTTATTTCCATACTAACGTCAAAAACCCCCCTACAAATTAACATTTGCATAATAAAGTTGGCCATTTATGGAGGAGGCATATTTCCGAATCCCTAGGAAGTTGAAGCCCAAATTTTACATGTGTTCATTAGCTACTGCCACAATTTTTTGAGAGTAATCTGAGCCGGTCGCCGTGGCACCTCTGGTTGAGTTCATATGGAGTTACCTGTAATAGTCCATGCATTCGGAATGAATTGATCTAGAACTATCATCCTTACTGTTAAAGTGGTAGGCCAACTCTAAAATCCACTGAATGCCTTGGTAAGGAAAAACTCTCCTCCTGGCCATGGAGGCTGGCTTCAGTACAGACAAAACTGGAGTGAGGAGCCAATGCATCTTGCTGTAAAGGCTCATCAGTCTCTTGCAAGAGGAGAGACAACACCCAGTGTTTGAAGTGGGGAGCTTTGTTGGTGAGTAGATGTCTCTTCCTTGCAGTTAATTGTGCTTGTGATGTTCTTCCCAATCTATCAACTAGTACTGATGTATGTTGGGCAGTCAGAATATGGAACCTGAAATGGCTAAGCACAGAGAAGTTTGTCCCTTCATTGTAATGATTAAAGTTTTAGTAAAACCTGGACCCACAGCTGTACCTGTGGACCAAGAATTCTTAAGGGGCAGATGTTGCATCATTAGCTCATAGCATCTGAACAGGCACTGGCAAAGAGTGGACTTACTCTTACTTATAAGTTTGTGTAGGCACTAGGCAGAATCCTCACTTTTCAATATATAACTACTCTCAACATGTTCCTCTTTACTCTGTAGATTAGCCATCAAACAATTGACTGACTCAATTACTGACTCAATCTAATGAATGACTCACTTTATACGTTTGCATTGCATTACTGCTCATTGCATGAGAAGTGTAAATTCTCAGGCAGCAGCACAGACTTGGATAAATTTGTTTGCAAGGCTTTCAGAAGCCCATTATACTGGCATTTTGAACGAATGTGGAAAGGCCTTTTCTGTTGCATTCAATGCTCGTTTAATACATTCAAGGTGGTGTTTTCCACTTTCACTGTGTTTGATGCCTAAAACAAAATGAATAGCCAGTTTATTTATTTATTTTTATTACGTTGGATACAATTTAATCTTTCATAATCTCTGATGCAAAAGCCTGTGTGGCAGTTGTGTATATGAATAGAGAATTTTAATTTAGAAGACATGGCAAAAAGGGGCGCACAGATGAGGAGTTTGTATTGCTGAAAGGAGCCATATATATATATATATATATATACACCAAAATATAGCCATACTATACTATCATTGTTGGAGAAATCACATGGTGGGAAGTAGTGTGAAAGGAGATCAGAAAGTGAGGTAGAACAGTCATGGGCACAAAATAAACTAGAAGGGCACTCGGTAGAGTGCATACCTCCGCCACGCCACTAGTTTGACCAGTTGCAGACAGACGGACAGACAAACCAACGCCGACAAAAACATGACCTCCTTGACGGAGGTACATTTTAAGTGCACAAGCTATTAAGGGTGGATAAGGGAGCAGAGAGCGAAGTGAGTACAGAGCATGGTGAGGAAAGAATTCAGATCTGACACAGAGCATATTATGGATTGGGAGAAGTTTTTAGCTTTTATGTCAATGGTGTTAAGCTTTGTCAGTGAAACTGAGATGAAAACAGAAACGATCAGAATGATGGGGTATGCAGCTAAGGAGATACAGGTTAAAACAGTTCTGAAGGGAGAGGATATTCAAGGAATTCTGGTGAGATGGTTTAGAGGGAACCAGACGCTTTGTACAGTAGTTATATAAGTGAGAAAAGTATCGGACTTGGATTAGTAGTCATGATTATTTTTTCTTTAACTGTCCCCCACTGCTGTGAAGCGTGGAGCTGGGGACATAGTATTCAGCTCCGTCTTTCTGTCCCATTGGTGCTAGCGTGACATATCAAGAACCAGTGGACCGATTTTGTTCATATTTACCATCGACCAGTTCTTTGGGGGGTCCCCCGACACCGGTCGATTTTTGTGACCTCGGGGTAATTTTCAAGGTCACAGCGCAATTACATAGATTTTGTCTTTGTAAACCATGTCAGCGCGAAATTGATCGCTCTTCTTTTTCTACCACGCGATTGCATGAACAGTGATACTTCATGTGTTCGATAAGAATTTTATGTAAAAGATCTTACATGCGGCGAGGGACACAGTCAAGTTAGTGACAATTATTATTTTAGGATATGCGAGAGTAGACAGGCGAAATTATTTAATAACATACAGTAGGTGGCAGTAATACACTAGGTACACGTCATATCAGAGCCACGAAACTGCAGAAAAAGAAAGGGAAAAGAAATCAGGAGCAGCCGATGTAAACTTTTGCAGCCATACTTGTATAATTCATGTATGTACAATGTAATTTTCGCAAGTAGCCGTTGACTCTATATGGTCTTCCCTTCATCCTTTGCTGCTTTGCGCAGGAATCGGTAGATCAACGTAGCAAGCTAGCCGGCGAGTTTAATCATTTGGTTATTTCGCTCACTAGCAGCATGCCTTCCTTGCCTGTTTCCTGGCTAACGTTATCAATCTAGCCAGTATTCAAAAAGTAGCCCGAGTTTTCTGGCTAGTTAGCTAAATTGATGACTAATCACAAATCAGTGTAGCTTGCTAGTCTACCGACTTTAGTTGAATGGTGTCTGATCCAAATACGTGCGTATCAATGGATAATGTTTTTATGAAAGAGTAGCCTAGAAATATGATTCCTGGCTAGTTTGCTAACATGATTATTTCAAACGTTGTGCGAGGCTAATATGCCGTGCCTGTATGCATGGCGATATTACTTGCCAAGATGGTAGTGTGAATACCGGTATGGCGTTTTGAGCCTTAATAAAGCCCGATGAGTTCGACAGCTAGCCACAATTCCTATGTTATTTCATGTTGTCATAGAACATTTGGTTACCAGAAAGAAACACGACAAGCCCAAACTTTATTGACTTTGATCACTCGCCTTAATGCTTGCGTTTGCCTTGCAGAATTCGCAAATTTGTCTCGTTATCCCCCTGAACTGAAGATTTTTGTGCACAGCTGCAATGAATTCACTCACGTTTTCTTTTAAGAGCCTTTATTTAAAATATTCCCGTTACCTGCTTATTTCTAGGTCATTGTTACCTGTTAATAAGATAGATTCGCGCCTTTTCAGACTTCCAGGACCGCCGACCGCGAGTTATTTATCATCAAAGGAGCAGATGCGGTTCATAAGAGGTCATAAGAAGGAAAGTTCAGCGTATTCTAGGTCTGTCTTTGCTGCAGGGACAGCTAAGAGAACCACCGAGTTGATTAAGAGTAAATTAGGAGGAGTCGGATCACAATTGCAGCAAGAGCATGAAGAGAGATGCCGTGACTTTGAACTTCCAGACCACCCACTCACCGCTGTGGAGTGGAAGAAGTTAAAAGAAAATGATAGAAAGCCTGATCGATTTGAAATTCGAATGATCGTTACAATGTTGTCCACGGGAACCGACATTAACGTGGCCAAGTCTTTGCTGGCGTTTGTTGCGCTAGAGACCGGTACTTTACCATACGAATTGCTTCTGAAGTACCTGGCGCTATGCGTCCAGAGGAACCACCTTTCAGAGGTATTTGACGTCTACGATATTATGAAGAGTCGTTTCAAGGCTTTGGATGCCGGGGCATGTAGTCTGTTTATCAAGGGCTTCAGCGGGACTGAACGCTGGAGAGAGGCTCTGCCCATTTTGGAGAACTTAAAAAAGCAGTTTGTCCCGTCCCCACGCAACTATGGTGATGTGATCGATGGAGCTGTGCGACATGGTGACATGGAAACCGCATGGACATTGTACAGTGAGATTCTTGACAAGGGCATGGTCCCTACCCAGGCCACTTGGCAGTCATTATTTGATAGTGGCCTGCCAGACCCAAATCATGCTGAAAGGTGTCAGTCCATACTGTTCTACATGAGAGATAATCAGATCTATCCGAATAAGTCACTTGCCAAGAGCATCAAAGCCTGGTTTGAGAGGTGAGATAAAGTGCTGACGTGTTTTGATTTGTACGTTCATAAGTCAGTCATTTACATTCCAAATCCAAACATCTAAATCTCGTTCTGTGTCAGGCTTCCAGGTCATATGTGGAAAGGAAACTGGTCTCATGTGGCACCCAGGTACTGCTATTTGTGCATACATTTTATTAACAGCTTATGTATTCTGTGAAGTCCAATATTTTTCCGAATTTTATTTATAGCATTCACCACTGTCACTGAAAAACTAAGCTGCAGTTGTCCCATTTGTAGTGCTGTGTGTCGGAGCTGCCAGGGCAAACTTGAATCCATCCAGCTAAGTGAAGAAGAGTATGGGCAGCTGAAGGATCAGGTGATGAAGGACATCATCAAGGGTCGTGACGTCTTCACTAAGACGACCCCTGAGGTCTGGGCTTTCTTTAATTCCATCCATTACTGTGGTCAGTTGTCTAATTTAATAATTTGTTCTACCTGCGCCCCCCCCTTCCCAAGCTAACCTCACACTTTCACAAATCACAAATTTATGAAAAGTTTGCATTTGCATCTGGCAAATTTAATTGACAGTGCTTGGCCAGTTTACTTGAGGCGCTTGGAAACTTTCAGACTAATACTTGCATCGCTTCAACCCTTCTGTCATGAGTACGAGTAGTCAACAAGCTCCAATGATGTTAGATTTGTGATGGAAATGTGCATTAAAACTATTCTTACCTTTCTGGTATTTTTACACTTTTCTTTTGCCATCTTAAAATGCTCCCAATAAGCGTATGGCAAACTAAAATATAAAAGAAATCAACTAGGAGTTTAAGCTCTTCAATATTCAATCCTCATATATTTCTGATAAAAGTCGGATCAATCATTTTCTTCGATCCGAATAAAGTGATTTGCTGAGCTTTCTGTCTGTCATCCGTCGCAACGCCCCTTCCAGCTGCCTATCCACAAGTTTCACCAGAAGCCCATGGGCGCTGCTATGACAGAATGCCTACTTCCGCAGTTCGGTTTTATTTTTCTGGTAGCCTTGATGCCAATGACAGCAAAAAACAGAGCCAGCAAGCCCAAACAACGAAAACATGAGAAATAATGACATCAAGAGGATGTTCATCATTTAACCACTCGCTGCTTAACAAAAGCATGTATATCATCGGCAATTAAAGCACAATAACGTCACTGTAAATATATTGTTCCGATGTTTGGATAACTGAAGGATGCTTTGTTTTAATTACCCTCGGCCCGACTTCAGGCTGAAGGGTATTTTCATCAGTTCGTCGTCTGTCTGTCCGTGTGTGCACCGTCAGGCCGAGGGTGTTCAAACGCGGGCGTTTCTGGTTCTGAGATGCAACCGGTCACCTGCCGTGGGACTTAGCTGGTTTTCTGAAACCTGGGGGCTGTTTCAATAAACTTTGCTTGTCTGACAGTCAGACCATCTGTCGAGTGA
Organism: Gymnothorax reevesii; assembly: GCA_029721435.1. Classification (NCBI taxonomy): domain Eukaryota; kingdom Metazoa; phylum Chordata; class Actinopteri; order Anguilliformes; family Muraenidae; genus Gymnothorax; species Gymnothorax reevesii. Next base: position 112,566,623 of record CM056573.1, read on the forward strand.
AAAGTCGGACCTTCGACAGACTATGTCCGTCAGGTGTTTCAATAAAACAAAAGTAGGATGTCTGACTATGGTCCAATGCGGACGGACGGTTTGCTACTGTCCGCTCGAAGTTGGATGAGAATTTACACCTCAGTGATGCACTGCATCGCTATTTGGCGCTCAAATAAAAAAAACCATTGAAAAATGAGCCCACACCCTCGGGCCGCCATACTTTAGACCTTGGTTTCTTGCTTGGGTTGGATGTAAAGGGATTGCGCTGTGAGGATTTGCTGCTTAGCGACCACAAGTGTATATTTTTTAATCTATCAGCAACTGCTGACCCCCCTGTCAGGAAACAGTGTCACGCTCGCACATCATCACTATAATGTCTGTTTTACCGCTCAGTTTGTTAGTAACATTAACATACATAGTGATGATGTAAACTGATTAATGCAGGCTTTCAATGACCACTGTTCTGCTGTTTTAGATGAAGTAGCACCTTTGAAAAAGAAAACCAAGCTCATTCGCAGCTCTTTACCTTGGATGACGGACACTGGCCGTTGTCTCAGGAGGTAGTGCCGCAAAATAGAACGTTTTTGGAAATCCACAGGGCTAGAAGTACGCTGTCTGTATCTTAAGGAACTCATGCGTGACTGAAACAATTTAGTTACAGAATCGTGATCATCTTATTTCTCCGGTTTACTCTCTTCCTCAAAGAGAAACTCCAAGCTTTTATTTGATGCCATAAACAAAATTGTGTCCCCGCCCGCAACTGTGGTAACAACACAATCAAAATGACTGTAATAAGCTACTTGCATTTTGCGAAGGTAATGTCAGTCAGAGCAAACATACAACCAGGGACTTATCTTCATGACTACAGCCTTCCTCCTCCTCGGCTTGCTACTCTTGAGTCTTTCCAACCAATCAGTTTCCACGGTTTACGGGGTATGACTAAGAAAAAGAAATTACCTTCCAGTCCATAGGAGTTACTTCCATCGACGTTATTTTCTAAACTGTTACCTGTTATCGTGCCTGCTATTGTGTCTATTGTTAACTCTTCTTTAGCCACAGGCTGTGTCCCCTCTTACATCAAGCATGCAATTATTCAACATGTAGTTAAAAAAACAAATCTGGACCGAACAGTGTTAAAAAATTATCGGCCCATATCTAAATTACCACTGTTATCTAAAATTCTACAAAACCCAAAACCAGTGAAGTTGCCATGTTATGTAAATCGTAGATAAAAACAGAATACAATTTGCAAATCCTTTTCAACTTATATTCAATTGAATACACTGCAAGACAAGATGTTTAATGTTCAAACTGAGAAACTTTTTTTTTTTTTTGCAAATAATCATTAACTTAGAATTTAAAGGCAGCAACACAATGCAAAAAAGTTGGCACAGGGGCCTTTTTACCACTGTGTTATATCGCCTTTCCTTTTAACGACACTCAGTAAACGTTTGGGAACTGAGGAACCAATTTTTGAAGCTCTTCAGGTGGAACTCTTTCCCATTCTCGCTTGATGTACAGCTTAAGTTGTTCAACAGTCCGGGGTCTCCGTTGTTGTATTTTACGCTTCATAATGTGCCACACATTTTCAATGGGAGACAGGTCTGGACTACAGGCAGGCCAGTCTAGTACCCGCACTCTTTTACTACGGAGCCATGCTGTTGTAACACGTGCAGAATGTGGCTTGGCATTGTCTTGCTGAAATAAGCAGGGGCGTCCATGAAAAAGACGTTGCTTGGATGGCAACATATGTTGCTCCAAAACCTGTATGTACCTTTCAGCATTAATGGTGCCTTCACATATGTGTAAGTTGCCCATGCATTGGGCACTAATACACCCCCATACCATCACAGATGCTGGCTTTTGAACTTTGCGCCTATAACAGTCCGGATGGTTCTTTTCCTCTTTGGTCCGGAGGACACGACGTCCACAGTTTCCAAAAACAATTTGAAATGTGGACTCATCAGACCACGAAACACTTTTCCACTCTGCATCAGTCCATCTTAGATGAGCTTGGGCCCAGCGAAGCCGGCGGCGTTTCTGGGTGCTGTTGATAAATGGCTTTCGCTTTGCATTGTAGAGTTTTAATTTGCACTTGCAGATGTAGCGACGAACTGTAGTTACTGACAGTGGTTTTCTGAAGTGTTTCTGAGCCCATGTGGTGATGTCCTTTACACACTGATGTCGGTTTTTGATGCAGTACCGCCTGAGGGACCGAAGGTCACGGGCATTCAATGTTGGTTTTCGGCCTTGTCGCTTACGTGCAGTGATTTCTCCAGATTCTCTGAACCTTTTGACGATATTACGGACCGTAGATGATGAAATCCCTAAATTTCTTGCAATAGCTCGTTGAGGAATGTTGTTTTTAAACTGTTCGACAATCAGCTCACGCATTTGTTCACTAAGTAGTGACCCTCGCCCCATCCTTGTTTGTGAATGACTGAGCATTTCAGGGAAGCTGCTTTTATACTCAATCATGGCATCCACCTGTTCCCAATTAGCCCGTTCACCTGTGGGATGTTCCAAATAAGTGTTTGATGAGCATTCCTCAACTCTCTGTCCTTTTTGCCACTTGTGCCAGCTTGTGCCATGTTGCAGGCATCAAATTCCAAATGAGCTAATATTTGCAAAAAATTACAAAGTTTACCTGTTCGAACATTAAGTAACTTGTCTTTGCAGTGTATTCAATTGAATATAGGTTGAAAAGGATTTGCAAATCATTGTATTCTGTTTTTATTTAGGATTTACACAACGTGCCAACTTCACTGGTTTTGGGTTTTGTCGAAAAAACTGTGGTTAACCAGCTCACAAGGATTTAGGAAATGGCATTCCACAGAATCTGCCCTGTTGAGAGTACATAATGATGCTCAGTTGGCCTCTGACTCTGGATATTGTTCTGTACTCGTACACAGTAAAAATCATAGTGTCAATTTTACTCTTAAAGAGTTGAATTTAACTCTCTGTCAGATAACATTTGGTCCTACTCAAAATCAGTGTAAAATTTACTCTATAGCCAGTGTAAGATTTTTAGAGTTATTTTTACTCTATTTTGTGTCAAAATTAACAATGAGGTGTGTAAAAATATTTAACACTATAGGGAATCATCACCCTGCAGAGTAGATTTTGTCCTTGTGTGGAAGTGGGAATTAACTCTCACTTTTGACACTTCCATTTAGACGATTTCACCCTGCATAGTGCTATAACTACTCTATCCAGAGGAAAATAGGTTTACACTGCAATATTGACACTCCATTTTTTACTGTGTACTTCTCGATCTCAGCTCTGCCTTCGATAGTGTTGATCATCACATCATGATTAAGAGGTTACGCGACTGGGTGGGCATTTCAGGTGTGGCTTTAGAATTGTTTTATTCATATCTTTCCGATAGAAGCTTTGCAGTGTCTTATGGGAATTTTCTCTCTGCCTCGTCACCTTACCTGTGGTGTCTTCTAGGGGTCAGCAATGGGCCCATTACTGTTCACATTGTATTTGCTGCCTCTGGGCCAGATTATTCATAGTTTTAACATTGCTTATCATTTTTATGCAGATGATATACAACTTCATTTTTCTTTTAGTCCAAAACAGATGCACAAGCTCTCAAAGCTTCTTGATTGCATTTCAGCCATTAAAGGTCGGTTGACTGAGAATTTTTTGCAATTAAATATGGATAAGACAGAGGTCTTAGTCATAGTGCCAGATAAAATTGTTCCCGAGATAAAACAGAACATTGGGCCTCTATCATCGCTAGTCTGTCCTAGTTTGAGAAACCTAGGGGTGATGTTTGATAAGTCCTTGTCTTTTGACACTCCTATCAAGTCTCTGACTAAATCCTGTTTTTTTCCACCCGTGGCTATAAGCAAACTGAGGTCTGTGGTGTCTCAGGCAGAGTTAGAAATGCTCATTCATGTCTTAATTTCATCCCGTATCGATTACTGTAATGCACGGTTTTCTTCACTCAATAAATCTGTTCTCCACCATTTACAATCCATTCAAAATGCTGCTTCTAGGTTTCTAACTAGGTCAAGCAGACACACCCATGTCACCCCTCTCCTCTATTCCCTACACTGGCTTCTTGGGATCTTACAGGATTCAATTAAAAATACTCATTATAGCATACAGGGCCCTACATGGTCAGTCACCTGCATATCTCTCTGAACTCATTCACTTTCACTCTGTTCCACGCTCTCTTAGATCCAACAATCCAAACTTGTTAGCTGTTCCCCATACCCACCTAAAGACTTGTGGTGATAGAGCTTTCTCTGTGGCTGCGCCTAAGTTTTGGAATGCTCTCCCTGCTGAAATTAGATTTGCAGACAGTATAGAAAGTTTCAAAGGGAGATCGAAGACTTATCTTTTTTTAATTGCCTTTTGAGTAGCTTGTGGTATTTTAGCTTATATCAGTTTTTTTTTAATTGAATTTTCATGCTACCTTTTTCCATTGTGTCTACTGATCTGCTTTGGCTTTTATTCCTGGTATGCGCTTTAAAGCACTTTGGGTTCTATTCTCCCATGCGTGTAAGTCGAAAAAAGCGCGTAGCTATGCGCTTTTCAGCCTAAGCGTATTCTCCCCTCGACTTAAGTCTGTGCATTACGTGCCTCGAAGGCAGTTACGCACTTGGGGCGGAGCAAGGCCAAAATTGGGGCGTTTCCGGGCGTTTCTCAGGCAAAACACTTGCGCGTATTCTCCCGCTTTTGAGGGATGTATTAAGCGCCAACATAAGGCGAAATGGAATATTGTGTTTGATGTCAGTTATAGGCCGAATTTTACCATTAGTTTTATTTTATTTAACACGGTAAAGGTTGAGACATTCAATTGTTCATCCTAATTTCTAAACTACATTTCTCATAACCATAATAAATTATCAAACAAAATCATCATATGATATTACGCAACAGCCTCTTCTCCAGTTAGTTCAATTACAAAGGCATTACAAACAATACCGTTGATCATCAAGATCACAATTGCGCTGTTGGTCCTGGCTCCTGGGTCGTTCCAGAGAGTGGCTGGTGATGTCATGCACATACCACAGGCATCTGTGTCAAGGTGTCGGACACAGTTGGTTGACGCAATGCTGTCGCAATGCTGCACCACATCAGCCACTTAAAGTTCCCTGAAACACCTGCTGAAAGACGGAGAGTTAAGGGGGGGGGGTTCTACCGGGTCGCCAGGTTCCCCAGTGATGTGTGAGCCATTGATTGTACTCGCGTTGCAATCAGAACCCCTTCCACTAATAAGAATACGTACAGAGACTGTAGATGTTGGCACAGCATTAATGTTCAGGTTGTGTGCCATTTTGATACTCGCATATTAAGCATCTGCGCCAAATTCCCTGGCTCGGCCCATGATGCCTATGTACTGCGCAACTGCTTGAAATGCCAAAAAATAAAATAAATATTTGAAACCATATTAAGCTTCTGTCCAGTATCTATCACAGTGATACTTTGAGTATAGGCAAATAAAAATGACCATTTTACGTAACCCTCCTTCATCCGTATCCAATCCAAGTTATTCTCCATGCACTACCACAGCAGAAAGTGTGGATGCCAACTCCTCCTCCAGTGCAGTGAGATGCACCGGGAATGATGGTTGCCCACCGCCTGTTGCGTGCACACTTCTCCAGTGTGCAGAGAGCCTGGCTTTCGCCCCGCAGATTTTTTTGCATGCGTGTAAGAATCCTTTGTTTGTTAAAGCGTTGCCTTGTCTTTTAGTTGCAAACTTGACATTGGAGTAGTTTGAAATTTCAAGCGCGCAATTTCTAAATGAGATCATATAAACTGTCATTGATTGTTATTTTTGTGTGACTAGAATGTTCTCTTTACTTGTCTTCTTCCCTGTTTTCCACGGAACAAACAGGCTAGTGTAGGAGGGGCACATTTTCAATGCTCTGATTACGCTGGTTGAGTAGCGCTAAATTCTTCCTTTATTATTTCATTATCGCGGCTGTTTGCATAGCTTTAATGCCATGGTGGCTAGAATAATAAATAAAAAAAGAGATATCTGCATTACGTCTTGTAATTGGCACAGACATACATAGACCTACTATTACATCGGCATATCGTCGGCCTGCTGATAAAACCTCGTAGATAGTGGACATAAGAGTTTTTGTTTCTTATCAATTTGTAGATACGAGGTTTTATCAGCTGGCCCACGATATTCAAATTTAAAGTCTGGTTTGCGTTTTCCACGGAGCACAACAGCATCAGGGGCGAAGCTAGAACCGGGAATTGGGGTGGCACAGACACGTCCCTTTATGACAATTAGGATGGTCCTGGCGCGTTTTCCAATTATCATAATAGGCAACTGTAGACACGGTTTCTCAAGAACGACAATAATTCATCTGGACGCGTTTGCATAATTTAAATCAAAGTCAAATAGAGCTGCATGCCTTTTATAGCCTATTTCACCGCCAAGTGCCGCTTTTTCCCCCACTCAATACGAGAGTAATTTTGAATAACGTTGATTTAAATTAAGCAAACGTTTCCAGATGAATGATTGTCGTTTTACCTAATCGGGGAGAACAAGCAGCATCTGTTAAGTGCGGAGTGCTCTCGGATTGAACATTTTGTTAATCATGAAAATGACTGCGAACAGGTCAGGACTAATAATTCTTTAAAACAGATGTTACGTCCACCCCAATTCTCTGTTTTATGGAATTTACCCCATGACTTCATGGCTGTTAGATCGCATGAGAAACCGTGTCTTCAGTTGCCTATTACGATAATTGGAAAACGTGTCAATAAAGAAAAAAAATTGAGAACTAGCCAGGACTATCCTAATTGTCATAAAGGGACGTGTCTGTGCCACCCCAATTCCCGGTTCTAGCTTCGCCCCTGAACTGCATTTTCATGGTTAATCCGAAAATCCTTGTTCCTTGTTTTCCTGATAGCCATAATCAATGATTTTAGTACAGAGTCTGCCTCTCTTTTGGATCAGTCACACCTCTTTCATAAGGCCGCCTACATTCTGTAGTTAAGTGCTGTGGGCGTGATCGAAGCGAGTAGGGGAGAATACGCGTAACTCAAATGTGCTTAACTCGAATCGCGTAAAAAAATACTAGCGCGCAAAAAGGAGAAAAGACCCCACTGTGATGTTCTGTGAAAAGTGCTCTATAAATACATTACTTACGTAGATTTTTTCGTCGGAGAAGTCTGGCAATCGGGGGGAAGAAGGTGGGACTTTGGAGGGAGGCGGAGTTGTTCATGTTCAAATTTTTACTATGTGCTGTGCGACCATGCCAGAAAGGTAAGAATTGCTTTAAATAATGTGTCCACTAGATGGCACTGTTATCAAGAAATCACCTAAACTTTTCCAACGAGAAGGGGAAATCCAGATTTGCACTGACCGTGAAGAATTTTGTTTTTCTTAAGTGGTTACCTTTTATAGAACCTCTGAGGCATTATAAAAATACAAAGCACATTATTTTGAAGTTCACATTTATACATTGATTTGCAAAGCTTTGGTTATATTCCATTACTTTAGTGTGGGAACGCAAAATAATTTTGCTTTGTTTTAGACTTCCTGGTTTAAGATTTAGTCTGGTATCAGCATTTGAGTTTGATATGTAAATATTGGCGACATGCAGTTGAGCATTTCACCCAATTTCATTGTTGGCATGCTCTTGGAAACGAGGACACAATGTCGGCGTCAGAGCTACAGATGTGTTTCATATTAACAGAAGGTAGCTGATATGGGTGCACTGGTCTGGGGGAGTTTCTTGAAGGAAAAGCCCTGTTTTTTCCATTTTATGTTCATCTGTTGTGATACTTTAAGCTGAGTGAAACTAAGAAGTTGGTAACAGAACATTTCTGAGCTAATGCAAAATACCTGCGTGAATGCAGAAAGAAAAAACATATCCATTACGTGACCTGTATTTTGGATTTTCCCTTAAAGAATATTTGAAAATTTTGGAGATGGCAAAGAGTTTAAAGTTTTAGTTTGTTCCAATTGCAACCAATTTGCCGATGCATTACAAAATGTAATATTTCCCCTTTGCCTGACTGAATGTAACGTTCATTTGGCATGTGGCCTTTTCTCCAGCCATGTTTTTGCAGAGCATGTTATGCGGAGTTCAGTTTTGGACTGTGCTTATGAAAACTCATTTATCACAAGTTTCTGGTCATTTCAAATAATGCATGGATACTGCATCTTTTCTTCAAACATGGATTTTCATAATGTTTTCAGTTTGGCCTTTTTAATAGACTGTTTTTTTGGGTGCTTTTGTAAGGAAATGAAAACCTCCGAAGTCACACAGAGGACATGAAAATAGCCTGTTGGCTTTGGGTGGGCTCCTGATTTAGACCAACTGCAGGGGATTCCCAGCACATGTTCCTGCCTGTTTCTCCATTTCCTCTGCAGGCAAATCGCAGTTCATTTTAAAGCCCTGCTGGTCAGGGCCCACAGGGTTTTATGGGTAAACAAAAAACCCTTGTCAGGCTGTCCTGTGGAACCAGGAATATTTCAGTGACTTCCAACTCACTCCTTGGTGCGAGCATGTTTGCACATGTCTGGGATTTGCACCATTAAGTACTTACCAGGGTGTCGTGCTTCACTGCCTTGTGTAATTTACTTGTGCTTTGTGGGTTCTAGCTGCTGTTGGCTTATTTTAAAATTTCCCCATCTTTAGTCTGATGTGCACACGAAGGGTAGTACACAAGTAAACCAGAAATCTTGGCAAGTGAACCTGTTGAGCAAGAACAATCTCAACTGAATTCACGTAAAGCAGTTTCACACCATTTCCTTCTGGCTTCGACCATTTAAGTGCTCAATGGCAGAAGGAAATTAGTGAGAAAATGACACATGCAAATAAAATGGAATGGGCTGCACGTAAGGCATACTCTGGAATATATCTGAACTGTTATTGTGAACAATATATTTTTTGAAAAGTCTCTAAATTTACAATAGTAATCTGTTACTTAAAGTGAAAAAATATCTGTTGACTTGTCTCCTAATTCATAATGTCTCCGCATACAGCATTTTCATAGGTTGGTCAGCTGGGCTGTGAACCAATCATCCATTCCCTGCAGAGTAGCACACAAGAATACTGTTCACAGAAATGAGAATTTACAGTGTGAGGTGGTTAACACTGCGGTGTTCCAATCTATTGCCAAATGTAGGAAATGCTTGCGTATTCTCTGAGTAGGGAAATTACTTGGTTTTGCATACTGTGTGCGAGCCTTAAGGCCATGCTTTTGAAGATCGAGATTGGATCAGTAAAGGCCTGCAATGGAATATGAAGCATGGTATGACTGATATCAAAAGTGAAATTATCATTTTGTTTGAGCATGGAGACAAAGACTGGTTTCCTTTTTCAGTAGTCTGTACTGAAGCGCCTGTGTACCCTGCACATCAAAAGCATTTGATAGGACAATACATTTTCCGACTTTGCATTATTGTTTCTCTTGGTAAATATTATACACGAAGCCTGTCACTGAGTATCTCTGTAACTTATAGAGTCATGTGCAACATAACACTGAGTGAGTGGTTTCAAAGTTTAAAAAAAAATGCTGTCACATCAGTGGAAAGTCCCTGGTATGTGTCCTTTGACCTCAGTGTTGAGTGATTTTAATGAACTGAAGACTCAAGCTGCAAAACAGTGTCTCATTGACAGGCATGGATGTATTTGCAGTTTTGTTGGAGGAGATTGAATGCAGTACAGAGAAATACTTTGGCTGATTAAAAAGGTATTTTATCAGATAAGAATCAATGTCCTCCCAGCATATTTGCGCAAATGGTTCACTTAGAAATAATACCTCATGCGACTGTTCTGGAAGGCCACAACTTATTGGTAAAGATATGAACTAGGGGTGCAAACCAGTATTTGAATAAATGAGAACTCAACCTGCAAATCATAACCGGTTACAAAATTCGTAATTGTTTTGTTTTCTCATATTTCATCTACATTTTATCCCAATACGTTTCTGTTATCTCGGCCTATATGTGCCATTTAGAAAGCTATCATGCCTGTTGCTTCATTTGTCTCCACCTCTTCAACCCTAACTCCTGGTAATGCTGGCTTGACGGAAGTTGAGTGCCACCAGATAGAAGGCTCTCAACTTTCATGCGCAATGGATCACTTCTCCACCCCATTTGTGATAACCTGATGAACAGACAAACAATTTATTTACTGAATTACCGAGCTCAAGACATAACTATTCCCTATGATGATTAAGGAACTTTTAATTAGGAAATGAACAAGAGACTACAGTTAGGCTACATTGAAATTGTCTAATTCACGCGATATTGTAAGGATTATAATTATGCAGGCAATTAATCCAAAATTTTCTTGGAACTCCATCTCCCATTTCAGCAGTTTTAACATTTAAAAAGGACACTTCTTTGTGTTGAACCCTATGTAACATTCGCACAGAACGGCTTCACTTATAAACCTTTGCTGTTATGTCGTTAGCTTCATAGCATAATTGCCTATCTCACTTTTTATGAGTTTTTTTTTATTTACATGAATGGATTTTATTTTTTATATGTATTTCCAAGGTTTTGAGAAAAATGGAAAAATGCATTTTTTTTTTGCCATCATGAAAGAACAGGCAGTTGATATCTCAGTTCGGCAAAATTATGACGTGGGCAATTATGCTATGAGACTAACAATGTGCCGTTTTATGAGCTGCAGGGTTTTCTTATGCCAAAAAATGGAAAAAATCTTAGGACAAAATTCTTAATTTGAGTAAAGTGATTCATCGCATCGAATGATTTTTTATTTCATTAAATCAACTTTCTTTAATGAAAGTAGCTTGTACATTTTGTTAACTTAAATATATGTAGGCGCTAGGCTAATCTAGTTATATTTGCCCTCATTAGATAAGCAGGAGAGCAGTTATTGACCGCTCTCAAAAATTCGGTTTTGAAATGTAATGGCCAGTGAATATGGATTGATGTGAAATATTTTCTTAGATGAAAATATGTTGTGGATTTTTGAAATGATTGCATTTGTCTTTTTTCTTTTTTTTGCAATGAACTTGTACTTTTTGAATATGGATTTAACAATTGCTGTGTTGTAATTGGAAATGTTAGCATCAGTAGAGCCAGAAACAATGGTGCGAAGCCACCGCTGGAATCTAATTCTACAAAAATAGCGCGCTGTCGCAAGCGGGACCCCTCAGCCTTACGCTTGCCCTGCCGTGGCGGCCATATTGATTATCGCAGTGAGACAGACATTGATAGGAAGCTTCCTGTAACCACCCTCAACATACCACCTGAAAATGAGAGCATTTGGCCCAGGCGTTTTTCAGCTATCGTCCGGAAACGACAAGATAACGGCTGGACAGACAGATGGACGCTGCTCGCCACGACAATACCCCTCCACTACTTTCGTCGGCTGAGGGGTAAAAAGTGTGATACTAATTATTTTATCATAGCCTTAGCTTTGCAACTGTGAAGAAGGACGGAGTTTAAACACAAATACCGGATTTTGATATCATGAATACATCTAACAAAAAGCTGAAACATTCCAATTTTGATTTGGAAGTTGTTTGCCAATGTTATTAATGAAGGTTTGAACTATTTGGTACAGTCCTAATTTGAGAATAAATTAAGAATAACAGTCTAATGCTGCCCACATTGATTCCAACTCTTGCAAACTGGACTTCATTAAAAAAGAAACTAAGAAGTGGTTATTTGAGTCCTCTTTCAAGCAATGGGACAGGTATTTGGTTTGAGTAAATGTTGAACTCCATGTTGAATTTGAATATTGTATTTCTGCACACCTAATATGAAGTATGTGAGGCCTTATCCACTTGACGTCTTTGAGCTCTTTGCTCTTCACCTGAATACCCCCCCCCTTCATTTGTGTTAGTTTTGCATGGATTGGCAGGGGGGGTTTCACAGTTGATTAAACCTGCATAACTTGGTGGCATTGCCCTTCTGGTTCTTACCAAAACTTAAAGAAAAATGAGAGATTACTGTGAAGTGCGATATGCATCTGGTCCACTGTAAGTGGTATACATTTTTTTCATGAGTTCATGTGAAAGTGAAACCAAGGTGAACTTACAAGTTTGCTCTGCCTTTGGTTCACCTCTGACCTGCTGCGCACTTGGTACAGTACATTCAGTGAGCTGTTTTCCCTTGATTATTTGTGGATATTTCACAAGCTTTTCCTGAAACATAAGATACTATTTGTTTATAGACTAGTGCAGTGCCTTTTCAATTGCTACTTGAGCAGTTTTGGTGTTTGCAGCTTTCTTCATTTCTTGAGAACCACACAGTCAAACTTCGAACTTGACTCTGCTCTTCCTTGGGTCCTCAGTAGTCCACCCTCGAGGTTTGAAATCAATCGGATGTACGCCTCTCGAGATATGCACTTACAGATATGCAGATAGATTCACTTACACTCAGAGACTCTGTGCTTCATAGTAAAAAGAATTGCCCCCCAGCACTGCTCTGGCTTGGTGTTGAGCATAAATACACATCACGAATTACACCTTGTGTTACTGAATGCTGAAACAGTAAAGTCTGTGGCCTGTATTAGGGTCTGAACCCACATCTGTCACGGCCACGGTGATGAAGGGAGGCTCGGGAGTTGCGGGGACAGGGGGAGGGTGGAGCTGAATAGAGCTCCATGGCCGTGGTGAGACTCGCCCTTTTTGTCAGATCCTGTCTGCCTTTGGGTTTGGAGGTTCCAAGTTGCAGCTGGGTGGAGAAGAGCCGTATTTTCTCTGCGTGCTCTCGCCACACCTTGCTTCTCAGAGTCCAGCTTGCCCCTCCTGGCGGGTATTGTGCGGGTATTGTGCAGGGGAGCCATGTAACCTCTCGGGCTGGGAATTCCCGGTCCTTTCATGTTGCTGTTTTCACTCCCACTGAGGACCCATGTGCCTGCAACATCCTCACCTCCAGCTCCTCCTCTCTCTCTCTCTGCATGGTGCTGCAGATGCATTTTCTGGCATATAGGACTTGGAGGAAAACCAACAAGGCTCTTATTGCTCTGACAGGACTTCCACCAAGCTGCAGCTAAACCAGCTTTATCTGTGTGAACACTGAATCAGTGCTCTTTGTACAGAGTATAAACTCATTGAGCTGGTTGCAGTTGTTGCCCCAGTGTTAATGCACTGTGTAAGTGAACTTTGATTTGATTTGAGTGCAATAATGAACTGTTTGCCTTTGCTGGGCATGTAAGACCTGCATGTACTTGAAGTCCTGATGGTATAAGTGTAATAGAGGAAAACTTGCAAAATAATCCATTCATGCAAGCCCGTTTAACACTGGGTATTTTTTCTTGCTTTCTTTTTTTATTTGCGAAGTGTTCTGAGAAAGTTATGAGATCAGATGAATTCAATTGGGATTATAGAGGATATAAAGATTTTGCAAACACATGAAGCTGTGATCACTTTTGGTGAAGCTTTTATGCAAGTTCATCCAGTCATTTGGTATTGAATGGCTTAGCCATGTCCTGACTTTGCTTTTTCTGTATATCTTCGTGCGTCTGATTATCCTCAAGCTATTCCTCTTGCATATAATGTTTCTGTCTTGTAGAAGTGATTTTAGTGACCTTAATGGCTGTTTAATTCCTGCATGTAATGCCTTTATTATAAAGTGCCAAAACAAGAAAAGCAAGAGGTACGCTCTTTACGGTGAAGCTGGATTCCTTGCTTGAACAGGCACTTGGGTATATCAGGGATAGTTTTGGAAACTGGCTGATGAACCGTTCATTGGGACTTTTATTGTGCTGTTACACCAAAGGGAGGAATTCCCCCAAATGTGTTAAGGGTTGCAGAAGCACCTCATCTCTGCGTCTGCTTTGTGCTCTCTGGGCAGGAATTGAGAAATGGTGTTAGGACCTGAGTCCAAATTCTGCAGAACTGCCAGATAGCCTCGGCTTTTTTGCAGAGTTATCATTCTGCGGTTTAGAACTGCGACGTTTCCAGAGTTGTGATGGACAAATACAGGTCTTTTCTCAAGATACTGAATGATTTGTTTCTGAGCAGCTGATTGCTGTGGTCGGGGATTTTATGAACAGGGTTGAGCCTCTGAACGGTTTTACGGAAGAAGAAGTAAAAGTGCAGTCGAGGGTCTCCGATGTGCAAATGCTGTACTTTTCCCATATGCTGTAAAGCATTTAGACTGTTGTAGCAAGGGATCGGCCTATCCTAGGCCTACCTGCGCTTAAATTTAATCGCTGTTTTATAAGATATAGGATAAAGTATTGTCTTAATTTTTTAAAGAATCTTGGCAATAACAGTGATAATCTGCCCAAGTAATAATCAATATTTTCACATTCATTTGCACTTTTAATGTTTACCTTGGCACTGGCTGTGCTTGTGGCCCATATCTGGCTGATGGCAATGCTTCCACAAAATCCAAATAAATGGTGCGTTTTAGGCTACTTTTCACATGTTTTGTTTTTATTTGAAGCTGCTGAAAAATTTGAGTGGATAAGTAAATAATTTTGTGGTCTGTGTTCCCAAAATATGGAGGTCCACCGTTGAGACTGCTATGCTGTTAGTAACTCCAGGATTAGGCTAGTTGCCGTTACTGTTGCTTCCATTCGTGCAGACGAGGTTTTCATGAAGTCCAGAACTCGCGTGTGTGTACATACACCCGCTTCTGAATTGCATTGTGTGGCGCGGTTTCCTCGCAGTGTTTGTGCTTTTCTCCCATCTAAGCTGATCATGCTTCCAAGCAGGAGGGAGGTACTGCAGCTGTAATGCAGAAAAAGTCCCTGCTAATCACTGCAGTCCTATTTGCATTTTGGCACAGCACCCTCCTGCTTACATGCCAGTGTTCAATTAAAAAAAATAAAAGCTAAATTAAGCTTCTCCTTGTGAGTTCATAAAAATATTTTGGAACTCTGTCTGAATCCTTGGCTCACAGGGGTGTATTTTTAGTTCTCTGCGTGAGCTTGTATTTACTGCACGTACAGTTGAAGTATTTCATCCCAGCAGGGTTATGGAGGGAGGTAGGAAATATTCAGAATTAACAATAATGAGAAACAAAATTGCAAAGTGACTTTCCTCTGTGTATCAGGCAGGTGACTCTTCTTTTTGCTTTTCTGACATTCAGTGATATGTGGATTCACTGCAGAGGGTCCAGTGTGTTGTCATATATGCTTCATATGTCTGTGAACTCAGCTAGTTGGTTTCGCTTCTTAAGTATTAGCCTTTGTCTGAAAAATTGGAATATTTTGCACATTTTATGGGAGAAAATGCCGGAAAGTACTAGCTTTTCAGACTTTGAGTTTCCACCTCAAAAGCAGAGCAAAGCTGAAACATGAATGTCTGATGTTCCCTCTCTCCTTTAGGAGCTGGAAAGCTTCAAGGCCTTTGTGAAGAGGAAACCAGCCTTCGATGTAGTCGTGGATGGCCTCAATGTAGCCAACGTTTCCGTCAAAGGGTGTCGGTCGGAGACGGTGAGTTCTTAACATTCAAATTTAGTTTTAGCATCTCCTCCTGTCTGTTGAGACACTCCTGAATGAGGAAAATGAAGTGAACTGAAATGAGTTGTTCGGTGTTTTCCTCCGTGACTGGTATGCGCTTCAGCCAAATGCTTCAAGTGCCCTCACAACACACATTTCAATTCCACAGCATCAGTTATGTCAGTATGCTGCAAGCCCTTAAATGCTTGTCATTTTTTGTGTGCTTCATGCTAACCACAGGTAATTCTACTTTTGAGGGTGTGTTTCAGAGTGCAGTTGTTGTACTGTGGTGTTAGTCTGAAGAGCGGTTGCTAGGTGCGACTCCATGAGTCGTTGCGTTAAAAACTCCAGATACACCCCTTAGAATCACATTGTCCCACCCTCCCGTGTTCCCATATTTAAACAGTACTGGGCGAAGCTTGTGATGAAACACCGTTGGCGTGGCTGAGGGCCTGCAATTACGCATTTTTATCATTTTTTTTTGGATATGAGGGAATGACTGCAGGGAGAGTCAGTTGGTGACTCACATTCCTGCCTCCTGGTTTCAGCCTATTTACTGACTGACCTCAGATTCCCACACTGATGTAATGGCCCACGGATCTTCACATACCCTGAAGCTAAAAGGTGCTTCCCGCTCCTCTTGGCCACCAGTGGAGATGCAAACCAGCATCATGCTAATTGGTCCATTTTTGGAAAAGCAGTTTGGATCTTAGGAAGGATTCCACCATGAGAAATTTGATGAGGTTTTTTTTTTTATGGTTGAGGATTTCACCTTTTCTCCACGAGGTTCATTGATGCAAGTTTGTGCTCTCCTTTTTCTGTTTTCATTTTTTTAGCTCGCCGGGATGAATGTCCGGAGAGCTATTGTTGTACCCCCGGCGTCCGCGTCCGCATCCGTCCGCGTGCAGAAAAACTTTAACCTTGCCCCCCAGCGAGCTTTGTTGTCTTTCTGACAACTCTTGTTTGGATGTGGAGCTCAATTTGTTGCTTCATTCTGGAGGTAAAAGCTCAAGCTGCAACAGTTAAAAAAGTAAAGTGTTTTTCAGCACTTCCTATGCCAAACCACAATCCCTTTATGTGCTCTCAGCACCTCAGAAAACCACAAGGAATTCTGTTTCATAAGAGAAAAGGTCAGCGCCAACTTTGTGATATTCCCAGATGAGTCTCTTAAGGCCGGGAACATCTTTTTGTAATTAGGGACTCTACTTGGCACGGCTTTATGAAGATTGACTTTGAGTGGGGTGGGGATGCAGGTATGGGGGGTAAACCCCAGACAGCCAGCGTGAAATACTTCTGTGTATCTTTTCGCTGGATAATGGAGAAAGATATGCAGAATTTACTTCTCTAGGCATTGCTAAACAGTCCGTAATTGTTTTTTTTTTTGTCAGTTGTGCTCTATGACTGTTGATTTTTTTTTTTCCTGGGGAGGGAGGAGGGGGTTAATTCACATTCATTCAGCTATATTCATTTGCCCCCTCAAAACTTTGTCTAATTTTTTCCGTTCCCCTCCAGTAAAGACCCCTGAGCACCTTCAAAGCAACAGAATCTACTCTTTGTTCTCTTCATCTGTGTACCCTGTGCTACTACTGAGCAGGTTTTCCCCTGACCTCTTGACAATGTTTCTGGCTGGCGCAAAGAACAATTGCTGCTGCACATGGTGGAAAATGACAGAGGACTAAGGACAGAAATTCCCTCATTATACTCAAAATGTCCATGAAATCCTGGGGGAGGGTTTGCAAAAATGGCCCATATTTTTACACATCATTTTTAATCATGGTGTCAATGACCCCGAAGGCTGGGTGCTTGCCACAAGAAATGTTGTCTGACGTCAGGGTGTAGTCATGACCAATTTGTCTGAAAAATGCATTCACCTCCTGGCTGTTCTGGGTGGTTGTCAATTGCTTATTCGAAGCTCTTTGTTTCCCTCAAGGCAGAAAAGTTATTTTTTGAATTTGCCTTAATTCCTCTTTAAATCCCCCTGGATTTTATCAGGTGTCATATCCTGCTCCTGCAGATGGCAAAGGCTCTTGGCACCTGCTGGTGACTTCAATAGAATAGCTGTTTTCATGAGGAAGGAGGAAGGCTTCTTTCTTTTATGTCCCTGAACACTCCGGAAACTGCTCCATTTATTTACTTGTTCCTGAGCCTATGCATACAATCTGAGATACTGGTTCTTCAAGGGAAAAAGCTAACATACACAGAGCACCATGGTTCATTGGATCATGACATTTTTAAACTTCTGTACTCTAGTGCTTTGAGTTTGAAATGATACTATGATAATGCAGTTGAAGAGTAGACTGTCAGCTTTAATTTTTTTGTGCTTGTTTTCATTCTTATCAGTTGAACCGTTTAGAAAGTGATAATTTTTGACATCTGGTTGCATGCAGTGGTTTCTTGAAGCATCTGGTGCTTAGACATCACCAGATGCTGGGTATCTTCCCTGGTGATGCTTTGTCAAACCTTAACTGCTGCCATCTTCAGTTCTTGCTAGTTTGGGGGACTTTTTGCCTACAGTCTCCCCTTCAGCATGTGAAATGCATGTTAGTCAGATATTGGGCTCTAATTTCGTAGACCAGGCGCCGCGCCAACGGGGTGTGTCCAGGCGTATGTGGCAATTTCGTGCCGGCGTAGCCTGGCGCAAGTACTCCTCTGTCCCGCCTCTGTCCCTCCTTCCAGCGCAAGTTGGCCAAGAAGGCGACACAGCCGAGTCAATTCTTGCTCACTGGCAAGAGAAAGGATGGATAGCGTGTTCCTATTAGTTACAAACTGTTGCTGCTTTAAATTTTGGGATTAACATGCATGGACAACAAAGCAAGATACGTGACACATTTATTTTCATTATGTGATCTTAACTCAGTACGAGATCATAGCAATCAGGCTGTATTCCTTTCCCCCACCGTAACGATAAAACCTAAGTGACAATAATAGTAGCCTAGTATTAAGCTGCTTGCACACTGGACGCGAAACAAATTTTTTGCTCGACAGATTGCGTCTTGTGTCTGAAAGTCTGACTGGGTTTTAATAAATCTCTGTTTCCGACAGTCTATTATTTTTTTTAATTTCTTCAAATCTGCTCACTCTTTTAGATATTAAACGTGAATGTTTTGATAAGAGGGCTCAGTTCTTCAAGATGAGTACCGAGAATTTCAATCAATGTTTCTGTTTAAGCTGCTCAATAAAGCGAGTCTACACTGGCGTGAGACAATGTACAATGCCTCCGTGTCTGACAGCCAAAAAAAAGAGGACGATTAGAACAGATTGATGACGAAATAAAGAATAAAAAGAAACATTTTAACAACAGAACATCCAATGAACACTGCGATTTATTTATTGGCGGGTCATCTTTGTTGGATATCCTGTTTGTTGGTTTTTATTCTTTATTTCATTATAAATCTGTTCTCATATCAATACTTTTACTTTTTGCTGGCTGGTGGACACGGAGTATTTTGCATTTCGTGTCGGACAGTCTTGATCGTGCATGCGATAATTTCTTCACACTGTCAATGATCATGGCATTGATTTGCTCACGCACTATTTTATCTCTGCTGTGGCAATAAAGCGTGAATCTGTTCGGTCCATCTGACTAATTTTCAAAAGAAAGACCGAAGACTGCCGTCTATCTTCAACGAAAACAGACGAATAGGCTAAAAAGACCAAGAAAAGTCGATAGCTATCAATTTGCATTTTGTGAAGGTCGAACACAAACATAGCCAAGTTTACACATCGAATAATTCCTGGAATACTCGGAAAAATTAGAACTTTTATGACTTTCGGGCACGGAGCTATATTCAAACCCTGTCCAACTATCGCGTTTTTGCATTGACTTTGTCTGTAATTAATTGTGCGAAAAATTTGTTTCGCGTCCAGTGTGCAAGCGGCTTTAATGAGCATAGAACGCAAGCATTCGATATATATACATACAGTTTGTGGTTGGCTGAGAAAAATGTGAAGTCGTTAGTTTGCATCACAGATTCAGCTGCGTTGATCAAGCCAGGTCAAGTTTCCATTACGCGTGGCAACCGCCTTTAATCTGACATCAGGACAATCGATGTAGATACTATCATTTATGTCCTTATTCAGATATTATAATATAATATAATATTATTAAATTGTGCTTCCTGTAATTATTTCTTGCATTGAAATGTGCCTGACATTCTGTAAACCTGCCTGTGAGATTTCGGTGACGTGTGCGCACTCTGCGCCGGTCAGCCAAATTACCACTGCACAGAAATTAAACCAGGTTGGAGCTGGCGAGTTTTCTGCGCAACTCCAGCGGAGACTTTTTCTACGAAATTGTCACTGCGTCTTGATGAATATGTGACACCTCCCCCTACTACGCCGCCAAACCCATCTGGGCGCACCTTCGTCTACCGAAGGCTGCTCACCTCACGAAATTACCACTACGCGGGCTGCGCCGTACGAAATTACCACTGTGCGGGCTGCGCCTCGCTACGCCACCTGCACTGCGCCAGGAAATTAGAGCCCATTGACACCGGTGATGGACTTTGGCAACAGAACCAAAACTACAAAAGGTGTCACTGTTCAAAGAATTATGGTGCTGACTGTATATGACTTAATCCAGATATGAGGAGGTGGTTTAAGGGTGGCACAGTGGTTAGCCTCACTGCAAGAGGGTTGCAGGATCGAATCCGGCCTGGGGCCTTTCTGTGTGGAGTTTGCATGTTCTCCCTGTGTTCGCGTGGGTTTCCTCCTGGTACACCATCTTCCCCCACCCACAAAAACATGCATTATAGGAACACTCCTACCAGTACCCCTGACCAAGGAACTGCTTTAGAACTGGAGTTGGTTCCCGGGCGCTGTGCTGTGGCTGCCCTCTGCTCCTAACAATAGGATGGGTTAAATGCAGTGGAGTAATTTGAGGGCTGACTGCAATTAACAGTTACGTCCAGTATATAACATCTGGACATAACTGTTTATTGCCGTCAGCCCCTAATGACCTCACAGGGTTCAATAAAGTATATCTTCTTGTTTCTTCTTCTAACTCTCGATGGAATGCACGCTTCTGCAAACTTTTTCACTTAAAACTTCTAATTGAGTTTATAATAATTATTTGACACAAAGGAGATTTACGCTAAGAAGTGCATTTGCTCCTATAGAAATACAGAACATTAGTTGAACAAAGCTTCATTTTAATGAGTAGCCCACGCTTTATTTCTGCCCTTCACCGTGTCTCACACAAGACATGGTGTCATGAAGATGGATTTGTCAGATATGTCTCGGCATCATGCGCTCTGTGAGACCGCCAACCTGTAGCTTTAGGCAGCTGCATTATTTCCTTGTGCCGCCGGGTTCTCCCCCTTACACAAAGCAGCTTTCTAGACTTATCATGGCCAAGCCCACTGTGGTTGGAAAAGGGTATCTAGATTTAGAGGAGGAATTTTTTATGTGAGTTATGCTTTCCATTTTGGGCTCTGGTCCTGTGACCCTTGCGGTTGGGTCCCTGCTCACAGGGCCCCCTGTTCTTGCTGCCTGCTGGGGATCTGATAATCCGGCGTAGTCCCCACATCGACTTCCTGTGGAGGAGGCTGAGAGTATTTTTAGATTTGCTCTAACAGACTGCATTTTAAAGTCTAAGTTCAGCACTGAAATCGGCTCTCACACCCAGCAGACGGGTTCCTCCATGTAAAGAATGCTTTGTGTTACCGCAGTATGTAGGAGCTTTTACAAAAAATAAATTCCTGAGCATCAAATATTCTTCTCTGCCTATTTTAGTTTTTGGCCTTCGCAGATTTGTTGAGAGCATGGTGCCCTGATGATGCTGTAGTTGTGGTATATTTAGTTGTGGATGTTCTTTCCCCTTCACTCTTGGATGTCCCACAGGGGCTATATTCCGCACGTCCTGCTATGTTTTCAGTCATTGGGATGCAGCAAAAACTGCATTGCGGTTAATTTATGGCCAGACTGCTGTGGCACACAGGGTACTATATCAGTCACATAGCTGCTTCTGTAAACTCGACTGCCAGCTACAGCTTTTTTGACGTAGGCATTGTTCTGCTGATGCTGTTTTGTTGGTTTCCGCTGCCAGGCACAAGATTCTCAGTATTCTGCTCTTCGCACTTATATTTACAAGGGAAAATTAATATTACTTTACATACATTCTTTTTCTAGCCTGTCTGCTCTTTGAGAAATGAGGCACTGATGGCTTGTATATTTAGCTGGGAGGAAGATAACTCGCTGTAGTTGGGGTCGTTTGTTGACACTGATACCTAATCCTGTCCAAAAAATCCTGTCCAAAAGTGTTAATGCATCGGTTTACTAGAACAGTGCTGCATGCATTTATGTGCATGTGTTTGTTCAGATTTTTAAAAAAGAGATTTTTTGAGGCTGTGCTGATTTACCCAGACTCTATTAACTCTGTGTGACACATGAAAACTTAAATCTTTCTGCCTTACTTTATTGTCATTTCCTAGCTCTGTGCTCTGAAAAGCCAGTATTCAGCCAGGTCTTATTTAGGAATCCACCAGTATGGATATTGGCTGTTGGTCCCATACTGATACAAATAACTGGATCAGTTATTGGAGACTATGGGCCGATTAGGTATCTGAGACCATTATTTTAATGAATAACAATTCAGTACATTTAGTATATTTCTGTATTTATTTGTTACATTTTGTCTTTCAACATTTGGAGAGCAGTTTTTAAATCTAGCCTGATGTCTTACACATGAAAGGATGATCCCATCTCTTCCACACTGAGACATACAGCTTATTAAACACTGGTAATGGATTAGTACTCTGTATCGACGTATACCTGAAACTCATGTTTTGATATCAGGGCTGAAAATGTTAGATCGGCGCATCCTAGTTTTGTTCAAAACGATGGACTCATTTCTAATTGCTGGAAGGCCAACTGTAGCATTATCAGAGTGCTCAAAAAAGAGATTGAAATGGGTTTGAGCTGCTCGTCGTCGGCTCGGTTTCTGTTTGTATTGTAACTAGCTTTTAGCACCCAGCCCTCTTTTTTCCTTGTGATTATGCTGCATTCAGTTGTAACTGGGCACTCAGGCTTTCCAGCCTCTGTCCTGGGGAAACTAAAATTAAATTCCCTCTCGACTTGCAAGTCCAATTCAGAAATTCTGGGCCAGATTATTCAACTTCAAGATTCTGATATGATATCATTTCAACTTGGCTCCAAAACCTCTTCACATG
Organism: Gymnothorax reevesii; assembly: GCA_029721435.1. Lineage (NCBI taxonomy): Eukaryota > Metazoa > Chordata > Actinopteri > Anguilliformes > Muraenidae > Gymnothorax > Gymnothorax reevesii. The sequence goes on from CM056573.1 coordinate 112,589,145, forward strand.
TTGCATCAGCCAGGTGCTCGTATTGGCTAGAGTAGTTACATCAGGTGTGCTGATGGTGAGACACAGAAAATACTGGCTGCTGTGCTTGAAAGAGGGTTTGGAAACCACTGGAAATTTCCTGCGAGTGCTCGACATCTTTGAAAATGCTTGAATTTCAGTGTGGGGTATTCAAAAGTTGGAAAAATGCTTGATTTTTGAGGAAAGTGCTTGAAACTGTAACATTAATTGCATTTCGTTCCTTTCTCAGTAAGTCTGTATCTAATGTAGTAGTTTCAGAAATATGCAATGAAAAGCTTGTGAATGCTTGAGAAGTACTTGATTTTGACACTGGAAAAGGTGTCAGTGCTGCACTGGTGTTATGTTCTTCACTGTTTTTTTACCTCATGTAAACTTGACATTAATTTTCAGCATAATATGGTGTGACCACCCTGAGGCCATCATGTTTTGCTTGCTGTTTCCCTCTATCTAAGCAGGTAGGTCTGCAGGGCGGAGCTCAGTAGTCGCCAGTGAATAGCCAGACGAGCAGGTTTGGCTACTTGATGGGGGCTCCTCCACTTCGTCCGCTGGGGGTTTCTTTTTTTTTGTTTTTAATATGCCGCTGAATTGCAGCTCACTTATAACTCTCCTGCATCCGTGCCCTATTGAAAGCTGATTCTTCCCACGTCCATGTCTTTTTGTCACTTTAATACGAAAATAAACATATTTTGGTTTGGCGGACTCTCTTGTCCTTCTCTCTTTGTTGCGGCTTGTGCTGCGGGTGTAACATATAGCATAATTCATTCAACACCTGTATACATAATTAGGTTAAACTTAGAAAAACAAGCCATGCTGTTTACTGCCGGTTCCATATCAGTGTGGTGCTCGAAGAGGCCAAACAAACCACAAAGCATCCTTGTTTTCCCCACGGTCAACAGACTGTACAGTGGTCACAAATTCCTATTACCGACTTTTCTGGTCTCAATATAATCGAATGTAGCGTGACCTGAATCACACCAAGGTTGACGAACAGCAGCAAGCCGCGCTGCATGAATTAAACCTGTCTAACTGGGTGATTTCTCATTCGCACTTCCCTGCAAAAATTTCCCCTGCAATCAAATTGCAAAAGGGTGTCCCGTGAGGAATGAGGAACTCCTCTTTGGACCTTCTGGTTGTCCTGAGACGAACTCCCGTGAGGGGCAGCATTAGTGGTAACTCCTGCCTATGCTCATGTACCATCAAGAAAGAATGTAAAAGCATGGCCAAACAGCCTATGACCATAGAAAGAGAATTTTTAGGAATGAGACTGCACTTATTAGGTTTACCCTCGAATCACATCCAAATGTAAAAATTTCAATGAGTTTAGAAGGAGAAATGGACTAAACCAAAGTGCTCTCAGTCCTAAGCTCATCCATTGGGTGCTTGCGCTGATCTGGAAAGTCTGGAAAAGTATGAAATTAGCTTGGATCTGGTAAACAGTCCAAAGTACAGTATTGATATTGTTAGTTTGGATCTGATAACTGATCTGAAATATTATTAGGTCTCCAAGACAAAAGTCGTGGAGACCTATTGTTATTATCCAGATTATTCACTACTATTATTATTATTATTATTGTTTGCACGATTTTGTGCAACGGATTTCTGCAAAACGAAAGGATCGATTTTGATGAAATTTTCAGGGATGATAGAGTGCATCAAGATCTGGAGACGTGCCGCACGGAATTTCGATTTTCGTTCTCAATCAAGGGCAATAACTCCTCAAAGTCGGAAAAATCGGAAAATTTCAAACCGCGATAACACGAATACTATTTGAGATAATTTCATTCTGATTGCACCAAAATGTGCGCAAAACTATTCTGCATCGAATGGACCTATTGCGATTTTCGGGCGTATATATAGATTTTTTTCTATTTCGAAAAAACTGAAAATCGTTCAACATTTTCACATTTTGACGGTAGTTATTTTCAAAAATCTTCATCACCTGAACGGCAATAGTGACTAACATGTGTAATATCTCAAATTAACAGAAATTGAATTGTCAACAAAATTTGAGATCACTGTTACCATTTTCGTTTTAGAACTTGAGTTATCTCCCTTTGAAAATGGTGCTTTCCAGAAAGTGAAATTTTAGTCGCCATTTTCAAATGCATATAGATCAGTAAGGAAACAAGATATTTTGAATATAATGGTACTAGTATGTTCCTAATGCATAGATGTATATTTTATCTGATATACTTTAGCATATAAATATCCATACTTTAGCCGTAAATTGCAAATAAAGTGAAATATTTTAAATTTTTCGATTTTCAGGTTTTCTGAGGGTGGTTGTCTTTGGAAATTTCTACTGCAACTAAGGATCAAGAGAATTGTGTGTTCTATACCTCATTTTAAAGAATAAACATATATAGTTTAAGAAAAAATATTCAAAAATAAATAAACCACGTGAATCAACTCTTAGATGAGCTTGAAGAACCCCTAAAACCGCAAATCGCAGTTTTAAGGGAACTTCGAAGGATCATAACTCATTAACAAATGATCCAATCAAGGTTTAGCTTACACCATCATATGCGCCAATGGATGTTCTATTTTTGCCATAATATACCTTATTACTAAAATATTGATAGTTAAGCCGTGAAATGAAGAACTATCATGGTGGGGTCTCAAGTAAGGGAGGAAAGTTGCTATTCATATTCATGTAAGTGTTAAGGATCATATAGTGTTTACTTCCTTGTGGAAACCATTTGGCCGAATTGAATGAAATTAATTGAATAGTTAAGATTTAATTTTGGGAACACTGAACATTTCGGATTAGTTACATATTAACTTTAATCAAAGCCACTCAGAATAGAGAGAAACAAATACTTTTACATAAAAAGAATTATCCATTTTCTCACTAACGCTGTGTGATATTGAACAACTTTATTCTCATTTGCGGAAAGTACGCAAGGACTATTTCCCAGGGAACGTAGCATGTTCGGCGGAAAGTCTTGGAGACCGTAAGTGCTGTCTCCGACAGCCCTAGTTATTATTATTATTTAATATTATTATTATTGTTGTTGTTGTTGTTGTTGTTGATGTATCCCCGGGCGATGATTGGGGAACCCATAGATCAGCGATCTTTCTGCTGCGTCCATAAAGATTTCTTGTGAGTGCTCTGAAGGGCACAGTTCTTCTTGGATTGATTTCATATTTGGCAAGGACCTTGTGTGTGGTAAGATAATGAAGCCTATCAATTTTGGGAGTGAGTACTTTTGTGCATCTGGGGATGCACATCGACCTGCTGGTCTTGTTGTTGTTGTTGTTGTTGTTGTTAATATTATTATTATCATTACTCTTAGCCTGTTTTTTCTGTATGCAACGCCGCCTGCAGCTTTGATGAGACAAGCTCAGAAATTACAGGGCAGCTGGAGGACATCCCAACTTGCGTTGTTTGTGCTTTTTAGATTGATTGGTCACCTACTTTTTCTTTTCTTTTTATTATTTTTTTTTTTTACCTCATTTTGTCATCCATTTTCACATAGGCTAGTAATAGGCCATCTAATAAAATAGCTTTCATACATTCAGTTTCACAGTGTGAAACATCAAACTTGCCATGTTGCTTTGAGGTGGGCCAGATCTGTTACCTTCAAGTTTGTGTGGTGATACCCCACTTCATTGCCTTCTATTGCATTCCTTGTTTCAGCTTATTGGACATCCATTCATTTTCAAAAACCCTAATGATATCAAAATTCTATGGCTGGAGCCTCCAAACTTTATACGCAGCTTTATGTATACCCAAAGGATGGATGTTGATGTTTCTGTAGCTCTGCCTCCCTCTGTTTTTTTTTATTAACACTCTTGCCTGGTTTTAACTCCATTCATTTACCAAGTTTTGCAACTTTCCACCTAAAGCCTTGGGACTTGCTTCACTCTTAACAGTTTCCCAAAAGATCGACGTTGATGTCCCTGTGCCCCCTACCATACGCAGAGACGCACCAAGCAGTCTTCTTCATTTTTCATTGCTCCATCCCACATTTTACCCAGGTGGACAATTTTTGTTCTTTTATAATTCTTGAATAGCTTCTCGCAAAAAATTGGAGACTGGGTCATTGGACTCTGGACAGGATCATGATAAATGATGAAGGCTCGCCCCATTTGTTGGTTAATATTTGAATCACCCTTTGTACATCAGCAACCTCCCAGAGACAGCCAAGTAACACTCTCTACACCCTAGCAACCACCTAGAAACAGCTTAGTAATGCTGCTTTCCCTTGCAACCACCTAAAAACACTCCAGCAATCACCTTGGAACTGCCAAGCGTCCACCTGTACACGCCAGCAATCATCTAGAAACAGCCGAGCAACCACCCTGCACAACCTAGCAACCATTGTGAAACACCTTAGCAACCACCCCTGTACACCCCAAAACCACCATTAAACAGCCTAACAACCACATAAAAATTGCCTAGCAACTACCTGGTACTCCCTAGCAACTACTTAGAAATGGCCATGGGACTGTCCCGTACACCCAAGCAGCCACCGGAAAACAGCCTTACCAGCCAGTACTCCCTAGCAACCACCTAGAAGCAGCATGGCAACCATATTGTACAACCTACAAGGGTGTAGGTTTAATCTGAGAGTCAGTAGGGACATTCAGGATCAGCTGTCATTTCAAATCTTGATTTATGGCCTGGATATACCAAACCCAAGGTAATGTAGTGGAAATTTTTGAAAATCTTCTCCAAATGCTCAACCAGAATGACTTGATATCTGTTATGGAGCTTCCCAAAGACAAGGTTTACAAGTTTTTTGAACAAATTTGAAAATGTCACTTTTTGCATTTTTATTATTTTTATTATTATTATTATTATTATTATTATTATTATTATTATACGCCCGTCTTAAGACGGGACGTATTATGTCATCACCCCCGTCCGTCCGTCTGTTGTCTGTCAGCAATTTCTTGTCCGGGGCATAACTCCAGAGCCGCTTGAGCTACATTCCTGATACTTCACATACACGTGCACCATCACTAGGCGCTGTGTCGCGCACAATGATTTTGTTCACCCGGTCAAGGTCAAGGTCACTGGCAAAGGTCAAAGGTCACATGGGGCAAAGGTCAAAGGTCACATGGGGCCCAGATGGGGCTTGTCCGGAGCATAACTTCTCAACCGCTTCAGATACATCCATGATATTTCACACACACACACGTGTACCATCACTCAGCGGAGTGTCGCGTACCATGTTTACGGCCCTCCCTCCAAGGTCAAGGTCACGGACAAAGGTCAAAGTTCACATGAGGCTGTTGTCTGTTGGATATTGGTATCATGTTGTCTGTCCACTTCCTGATCCATGTTCATGACGGGCGTATTATGCACCGTTGGCGGTGCTCTTCTTGTTTAATTAATTTTTCATCATTTCTGTAGTCTTTATTGTGTACATGATTACAATTTCTTGCATTTCTTTCATTTGGAGACAGGAACTTTTAAAATCTCTTCAATTTAACACTTGGACATTTTTGCAAATAGTGGATTCCATGACCTTTAACCTTGAAAGTCCCAATTTGTGGCAAATATTTTCAAAGTTCTTCTAAATTCTCAGTCTTTGGCTGGTGGACTACAGGACCCTTGGTCCTGCTTTGTTTTTACAAAGTGAGCAGTCTCTTGTTTTTTAGTGAAATCCATTATGTTGGTGTGCAGTGAAGCATATTTTTTCTAGCAGCATTCTAGTGTCATTTGTCCTTGATTTTCTGGGACCTCTGCATGTACTTATTTGTCTTTTTTCATGTGCCACCACGTATAGTGCACACTTTTTTTTACAGCCAATCACCATGAGGTACTGAGTTTATGACTATGAGGTACCGAGTTTGTGGGGTGCAGCAGGTTAATGAAATGATTAGGCCAAATACTTTTGTTTCATGGCTTCAATTGGCTGCCAGTTGCAAGCAGCCCTCAAAAATCATCTCAGGCCTATACAAATCCTATCTGAGATATTGCTGAAGCAAAGCAAAATGGGGTCAAAGGAACTACTTTACCTTTGGATCTGTGCTGAACCTTGTGGTAATGCAGGCCTCGTAGCATGGTGACTTACCTTTTGTGTCGTGCCCCAGTGTGGATGCAGCCATTTCTGGGGTTGTGTGTGAAATTGCTTGCACTGAGCTGATCTGTTGGCAGTGGTTTTTGGCGCAGGGCGGAAGTTGTCTTGGACGCCCACGGACCCCGTTTCAGTACCCTGGCGAGACAGATGGGGGATTTCTGCCCTTCTGTGATATGACTAACGGGGGCAGTCACACAGAATGCTTAATGTAGTTGTTGAGGTTTCTTTTTTTCCTATCTTAGGTTTTTTGAGGTTAATGACTTTGGTCCCATTTATAGATTTGTTGCTTGATGCTTGAGACCCAGTCCTAAAAACATGCATCCTATGGAAGCTGTCTGCCGGTGATCTTCACCAGAAGAAATGGTTAACGGTTTATATCAATTGTGGTCTTATTGTAGTCTGTCATTATATTTCTGTTCTTGAGGTTTACTAATTGTAATGATTACTCCTACAGTCCCCTCCAAAAGTATTGGAACAGCAGGGCAAATTCCCTTGTTTGTGTTGTTCACTGAAGACATTTGGGTTTAAGTTCAAAAGAGGAGTATGAGACAAGAGTTCAGAATGTCAGCTTTTGTTTCCTGGTATTTACATCTAGATGTGTTGAACAACTTAGGCCATACAATCCTTTGTTTGAACCCACCCATTTTTCAAGTGAGCAAAACTATTGGAACATGTGACTGGCAGGTGTTTCTTGTTGACCAGGTGTTGCCTCTAAGGTTGATTGTTCAAACATTAAATAGCTCTGCATGCCTAGTCTTCTTTTTGTCCTGGGTTTAAACCATTAAAGACTGCATTTGTTGTTTAAGAGGATAAACCAACATGAAGACCAGAGAGCTGTCTATGGGAGAAAAGCAAGCCATTTTGAAGCTGAGAAAAGAAAGAAAATCAATCAGAGCCATTGGCCAAACATTGGGCATAGCAAACACAACAATTTGGAATGTTTTGGAAAAGAAAAAAACTACTGGTTTACTGAGCAACAGACATCGAACAGGTCGGCCAAGGAAAACAACAGTAGTTGATGATAGGAATATTGTGAGAGCTGTAAAGAAAAACCCCAAAACATCAGTAAGTCAAATCACCGACGACCTCCACAGTGCAGGGGTGAAGGTATCACAATCCACTGTTCGAAGAAGACTCCGAGAGCAGAAATATAGAGGCCATACCACAAGATGCAAACCACTCATCAGCAGCAAGAATCGGAAGGCCAGATTGATATTTGCAAAGATGTACAGAGATAAGGCGCAAAAGTTCTGGAACACAATCTTATGGACTGATGAAACCAAGATTAATCTCTTCCAAAGTGATGGAAAGGCCAAAGTGTGGAGAAAGAAAGGAACTGCCTATGATCGGAAGCATACAAGCTCATCTGTGAAACATGGTGGAGGTAATGTCATGGCTTGGGCGTGCATGGCCGCTTCTGCAACAGGCTCATTAATATTTATTGATGATGTAACTGATGATGGTAGCAGCAGAATGAATTCCGAAGTGTACAGAAACATTTTGTCTGCCAATGTACGGAGAAATGCATCCAAACTAATTGGGAGGAATTTTATCATGCAGCTGGACAATGACCCAAAACACACTGCCAACAAAACAAAGGACTTCATCAGGGGAAAAAAGTGGAAGGTTTTAGACTGGCCAAGTCAATCACCTGACCTTAACCCCATAGAGCATGCGTTTCACCTTCTAAAGAGGAGACTGAAGGGAGAAACCCCCCGAAACAAACAAGAACTGAAAGAAGCTGCGGTAAAAACCTGGAATAGCATTACAAGTGAAGAATGCAACAGTTTGGTGATGTCAATGGGTCGCAGGCTTGAGGCAGTTATTGAAAGCAAGGGTTATGCCACCAAATATTAAATGTTATTTACTTCAAGTGTATTTGTTCCTTTACTTTTGCTCACCTAAAAATGCTGTGATGTAATACAAGCGGTGGTATATCCTGAGTTGTTCAACACATCTAAATGTAAATACCAGAAAATAAAAGCTGACATTCTGAACTCTTGTCTCATACTCCTCTTTTGATCTTAAACCCAAATGTCTTCAGTGAACAACAAACACAAGGGAATTTGCCTTGCTGTTCCAATACTTTTGGAAGGGACTGTATGTCATTTTATTCAATTATTATACTTTAAGAAGGCGTCTGAAAATCCTGCAAACACATGCAGCCATGAAAAATGTGGGGGAAAAGAGCTGCATATGATATACAGCATGGTTATTAATACAGTAGGAGAAAACTGTACTTAATTACAGTGTGTTTTTAAGCAGGTTGATAGATATTTTTGATATATAATTTGTATTCTAGCCCTCTACTGCAGCATGTTAGTTGAAATTCAGTTACAAGCCCGAAGTGGACACTTTTAGCATTAATTTGAGGATATTTACATAAAAACTGGGGGAACTGCATAGGAATTTGTTTTTATGACTGGCCTTACCCCTTTTTAAGCAACCAAAAGCAATTGGTCAGTTTGCTGTTCCACCAAGGCCATGTGTTATTCTCACATTATTTCATTAAACAGTTAGCTAATAAAAAAATATTGAGTTGATTTTAAATCTAAAAACTAAAAACAGGCTACAACACAAAACAATACTAAAAGTATTCCTCCTGAGAACATTGCTGTCAAACTTCAATCACATTATTACTGCTGAACTAAAATCACGTTGTTTCTACAAATACGGATTTTCAACAATTAAATGCAGATTTCTCAGTGACTGTACTTCCAATTAACTTCATATTTAGCATTTGGCAGTTTTTTTTCAATTTGTGATGATCTATGTCTGTGCAGAGCTCTTTTTGCAATATGTACCTCTGAATGTGAGTAAATCAAAATATGCATAGTTAATTAGCTGCTTCCTGCTGAAATTGATTTAGGGGGGTCAAAATCAATACTAGAACATAGAAACCTGGGGGAAAAAAAGCCCTGTAGTGACATTAGGAATGTTTTTTTCCTTCACATTACAGCGGAAATTATAACTAAATACTGTTTAGTTATCTCAATAAATGTGTTTCTCTAGTATCTACATATTCATTAGAACAGCCATTGCCATGGCAACCACTGATGTGATGCTACAGAAACTGTTTTTTAAGTTGCAATTTCTAATAGAATTATTTTGGTAATAATTCTTAGTTTAAAAAGTGAATATCTTGGAAAAATGTTTGCTTAACTGTAAGTCCCCTTCAAAGGTAACAGAATAATCCAAAAGGGTTCCCAAACTTTTGCACTGGGCCCTCTTTCCTCTCTTATCATTTAAAAACTCAGATGAATTAAAATAAAAAGAAACTTTGCTTTTAAATTTGCAGAAAGGTGTCATGTTTAACTTTGTAGCATTTAGTGTTCAGGTTTGCTTTCAATCACTTGGAGATTAATTGTAGCAGACATTTAGACCAGATGTGCCCAAATTTTTGCACCCCACTGTATATTACCTGTCGAGATTTAGCCTAATGGGTCTGGCCAAGCGGTTACGTCACTACAATTTTGATGTCCATTGGGCTATAACTTAACCAGATAACTTATATAAACTTGAAATACATGTTTCTAAAGGTTTTTACAAGTACTTTAACATGATATACTCAATGGATTGTGAGAACAATTTTTCAATGTGAAATTAGTAAAAATGTGCTCGGGTACGGTACTACCAAAAGAGGACATCAAATTTCACAAGGTGTACGCAGAGATGCATAACATGCTGTTCTCATTACAAATTGGAGTCAACCTGGTTTCAATATTGCAATAAACCTATTAAGCTATGTTCTCAGCAAAAATTGTAGAAAATATGGAATTTCTTAGATTTAATAGGGAAAAGAATATGGTTACATCATTACAAGCTGTATTGCTTACGTCACTACAGAACTAGATGTTCATTATAAAAAGTAAGGTTTACTTCAAGAAAAGAAATAAAATAGGTATCATTACACACTTTTATTACAAAAGAAACATTCTGTATCACAGATATACATTATTATTACTTAAGTCAGTTATGACAGTAATCTATATGGTCATAATGCAGCATAATGCGAAGCCTTTTGCACTAACTTACTTGTTGAATAGCAAAAGGTATTAAATGTAGAAACAAGTAAAGTTTATGAAGTTTTAGATATATTATCGTTGAGATGAAAATTGCATGAAAAATAGATTTCCGAGTGTCCGTAGTTTCCAAAGTTCATGCACTTTAAATGGCTGTCATTTTTTTCACATCTTGTATTGTAAAACATAGTTATTTCCATAAACTCGGCAGATTAAGCCACAAGATCAGCCCATTCACTATGTGTTACCAAGAAATATAATTTTCCTGACACATGTTCACTTTCATTTTGCCAGACCCTAATACTTGACTCAATGCACATTGCCTCTCAGTGTGGATGGAAAATGATCAAAAGCAAACTAAAAATGCAACCCAACACTTTTTTTAAGGCAAAGAAGTGGAATGTTCTACAATGACCTTGCCAGTCACCTGACCTGAATGTCACCGAGTTTGCATTTTACTTGCTTAAGGCAAGACTCTCTAAGAACAAGCAGGAACTGAAGGCGGCTGCAGTGAACGCCTGACAGGGCATCACGAGGGAAGAAATCCAGTGTGTGATGATACAGTCTCTATGGGTTCCAGACTTCAGAGTTTCAACCAAGTATTTAAAATGTTAAGGGATATTCTACCCAAAACCTGATTTGTGCTCATTTTTGTTTATTCAGACAGTTATAGAAAACCAACCTTTTTATGTAGAACTAGTGTAGACTGTTACACATTGACTGGTTGACAGCTACCATGCAACCAAGTGGCCTCCACTACTTATATCCTCAGTTTTGTCTTTAGAAACAGGATTCTTGCTTTCTATGCCACCACATGACCCATATTTACACACGCAAAGTCTATTATTTACCTGGTAGGTGTTTAAAACTGTTTAGAGGACTTCATGTACTCTAAAAAAAAATCAAGGGATCAATCAAATCAATCAATCAAATCAATCACCCTTATCCTACGAGCTAAGATGCTCAAATTTGTATTGTTGGTGGTTCTGCTAAGGGTTCATGTTGTGGTTTTCCGACTAGATGTTTACATATTTTTGAGGTCGCCTTGTTCGTGAATAATTGGAGAGAGACAAAATCCTCAGAAGCCATCTTTATTCCCACAGTGAGCAGTCCCTGGCCAGGCAGTGCTAATTCGGCATTCTTTACAGAGCAATATTTATGGGAAAAACTCAACCAACTTTGCTCCAATCAAAATACATGGGTTGTAACCATCTTATCTCTAACAAACTTTGCTCCAATCGCAATTCATGTGTGGTAACCATCTTATCTTTAACTTTTTTTTACTTTGCAACTTTGTTAAACCATGGTGGAATATAGAATTATAGGATTAAAAAAAAAATAAAAGGAATATATCCTAAAATGGACTAGAAAATTACAGTCAAGAGAGGAAAAATACAGCTAAAGGAATATGATGCAAGTAGGTACATAAATGATTCAATTGATTGTTTTTTTCAGTAACAACTAATGATTTTACTGAACAAATATTGATCAAGGCTACAGAAATCAAATGCATCACCTGATTATGTTTTTGAATCAACTAAATAGAAGCCTGCTTACTAATGAAAGCTACCAAAGCGCGCTGCTTATGCGTGTGAGCTGCTCATGCATGTGGGAATTGAATTGCTTGTATGTGTGTGTGAACTGTTTATGTGCATGTGTGTGTATGTATATGGTCGTGTACTGCTTATGCCTGTGCATGTATCTGTGTACACTGTTCATGTATGTTTGAACTGCTTGTATATGTGTGTGTTATGTGTATGTGTCTGTGTGAACTGCTTGTATGTGAGTGTTTTATTGCTGCTTACATAATATGGTTATTGATTATGGTTATTTAACATGGAATTCGTTCTACTGATGACCAATGAATATGAGAAATATTGAATTATAATCCTCACCATTCATCACGTAATGGGTTTTTGATTTTACCTAAAATTAAAGGTTATGTTGGTCAAAGGTCATAAAATGCGCAGATTTGGTTTCACTGCAATAGTGCCTTCAGTTTTCAGTGGATCCTTTTCATAGTTTATGTGCATGTATATGGGCCTAAGATCCCGAGTTTGATTTTGGGCATGCTGCGATTCTCGGTTTGGTTACCAGGGGGCTTTTTCTGCAAAACTTCAACATCTAACATCTATTCTAACATCTAAGATGTTCAAATTTTTAGCCCACTTGACCAAAAGGCCCAACGGGTTTATTCTGCGCTTGGGCTCTTCAGTGGTGGTCTGTCACGTGTCCGTGCGTGTGTGTTTAAACTTTTGGCTTGTCTGCGCTCTAGCGTCTTCAGTTTTTCACTGATCCTTTTCATAATTCGTATGTGTATATAGGGTCATAAGGTCTAGACGAAGTTTGATTTTGAGCCCAATTGGACCGATACTTTGGCCAACAGGGGGCGTTCAATTTTGGCCACATTCTGCCAAGCGGGCACGGTGGCTTTGCCACAATTTTTCATTTTTATTATTTTTTTAAATTATTTTTGAGTCCCTATAATTGAAGGGCTAGGTATAAGAATGGTTGTCATTTAAATACAGTTCAAACACTTTTGATAAAAAGTTTTGTTGCTTCTCTTACCATCCTCCTCAGTATCCTTGTGTCCTCTACACTTGTGCTTTTCAACAGTTCAAATATCTTTGCAGTTTTTATTTGGTTAACTGCTCTAGCAGTGCTAAGTGGCATCGTTTTTGAGTCTTCTTGTAGCCATTACCAGATTTATGAAGGTTATTTGTGCACTGCCTGTCCGGGGTGGCAAGTATTTTTGGAGCCCACTGTATGCTCATTATAGATTTTTTAAAATTAGTTGTTCATTAAGTGCATCCTTTCCTCATTTTCAATGAAGAATGTTAATAATTTTGTGCCTGACTCTCATCTAGACTGAAGGAAATGCTCAACTGTATGTCCTTGAGGGGGTGCAGGCTAGCCAAGTGGCCTACACTGTATATCAGTCAGAAAACATTCCCTATGTGGGCAGAGGGTCTTTCCATGTGTGATAAGGGGCATGCCCCCTTCTTTCCCTGGGGAACTTTCTCTCTCTACTTGAGAGGGTGAGGGAAGAAGAGGGAGGGGGTTTTCTTGGCATCTTGGTGTTATTTGCCCTGAGCAAAGTCCTTGCTCCTCAGAGGTTTTTTGGGGCATACTGTATGCCTGCGTGGAGTGCAGCCTGGGCAAGCTACAAGCTAGCAATTACTAAAAGGGCGTCCATTTATGCATATTATTACAATTGTTATTACGAGGGATGTTCAATAAGTAATGCCCCTGACCCACTTCCAGTTGTCTGATCTAGCTGAAATTTTGCATGTGCAATGATTTATATCTCTATGGGTTATGTGGCAAATTACAGCTCTGAACTAATTGTGGTTTCTGATTTACTGGTGTATGAACTGAGTCGGGTGTGAAATGGAGCCTGTTGAGTGTCGCGCAGTGATCTGGTTTTTGTATTTGAAAGGACACACACCACAGGAGAATGTTGATGAAATGAAAGAAACTTATGGTGATAATGCCCCATCATATGACCTTGTAAAACGCTAGCATTGTGAATTCAAACATGGTCAGAAGTCTGTGGAAACAGCTCCCAGACCTGGTCGCCCCCCTTCTGCCATTGATGAGGCATCTGTCCGTCAAGTTGAGGCTGCCATTTTGGGAGATCGGCGCATTACTATTCGCCAAATAGCCCAAGAGGTCAAGATTAGTACAGGGTCTGTGGAAACTATCATTCATGACCATTTGCATATGCATAAGGTGTCTGCCAGATGGATTCCCAGGTTGCTCACACCTTTCCAGAAGCTAGAACGCGTCGAGTGCTCGAGGATGAATTTGGAGATGTGCCAAGAAGATGAGTCAAAGTTTTTCAAAAGACTTGATTACACAGGATGAAATCTGGGTCCATCACTATGATCCAGAGGCCAAAGCCCAGTCAATGCAGTGGAAGCACTTCGACTCACCACCTCCAAAGAAGGCAAGGGTGCAGCCCTCCGCTGGCAAAGTCATATTCACAGTCTTCTGGGACCAGGACGGAGTAGTGATGACAGATTTCCTGGCAAAGGGCACCACAATTACAGGAGCCTATTATGCTTCACTTTTCAGGAAATTAATAGAAGCCATCAAAATCAAGAGGCGGGGCAAGATCAGTAAAGGTATCCTCCTCCTGCAGGACAACGCTCCGGTCCACAACTCGCATTTCGCCAGATCAGAAGCACGGGTGTGTGGCTATGAAATCCTCCCCCATCCTCCCTACTCTCCTGACCTTGCCCCCTCTGACTTTCACCTCTTCCCAGCCATGAAGTTGTTTTTAAAGGAAAGTGTTTCCCAGATGATGCAGCCTTGATTTCTGAAGTCACGTCGTGGTTGGAGGACCAACCTGGGGTGTTCTAAAAAAAGGTCTCCAGAGCTGCATCAGACGATGGGAGAAATGCATAACTCTGGGTGGTTCCTATGTAGAGAAAGACCGATAACTGTGCCAAGTTTTGTTGCTCTACTGCTTTGGGAAGTGGGTCAGGGGCATTACTTATTGAACGCCCCTCGTATTATTATTAATTCATTCATTTTTTTGGTGATCTACAATTTTATTGATGCCTTTAGTTTTTTATTCTCTCTCTTTTGTTCAGGAAAAAGTTCCTGTGTACAACTTGAGGACGACTGTGTCTACATCTCTGCTTTTGGCTAGTTGCCGAGCCATTTCATATTCATTTTATTTCATCTTCATTTTATTAGAATGGCCACATTGAGATTTGAAAGCTCTTTTTCAAATGGTTCTCAGCAGTGCTGTAGCTGGAGCTGAAAATTCTGTAGGCACAGAACACCCCACACTATCAGGTGTGTTGCTAGTTCTTCTCGTCAAGGTGAGAAAACAATCATTCTTTTGGATGTGCAATTTGGAGCAATTCAATCAGCCTTTTTCAAATTTGGTAAAGGTGTTTCAAATCTTTGTCTTTGACTCAGTTTGAAAGATCATGATGCACAGGTTAGATTAACTTACAGTGGGGAAAATAAGTATTTGACCCCTCGCTGATTTTGCAGGTTTGCCCACTTAGAAAGAATGCAACAATTTACAATTTTAATCGTATATACATTCTAACAGTGAGAGACAGAATCACAAAGAAAATTCCCGAAAATCACATCATATGAATTTATAAAAATTGATAATCATCTGATGAGGAAAAATAAGTATTTGACCCCCTGGACAAACAGCATGTTAATATTTTATGGAAAAGCCATTATTGGCCAGCACAGATGTCAAACAATTTTTGAAGTTGTTGACAAGGTTTGTGCACATTTTGGCAGGGATGTTGGCCCACTCCTCCCTGCAGACAGCCTCCAAATCATTCAGGTCACGAGGCTGTCGCCTTGCAACCCGAATTTTAAGCTCCTTCTAAAGATTTTCAATTGGATTCAAGTCTGGAGACTGGCTAAGCCACTCCAGACCCTTGATATACTTCTTCTTCAGCCACTCTTTTGTTGCTTTGGCGGTGTGCTTAGGGTATTTGTCGTGCTGAAACACCCATCCTCGACCCATGTTCAGCTCTCTCACTGAGGGAAGGAGCTGTTGGTCCAGAATTCCACGGTATATGGCCCCGTCCATCCTCCCCTCAATGCTATGGAGTTGTGCCGTCCCCTGGGCTGAAAAGCACCACTGTGCTTGACAGTGGGGATGGTGTTCTTTGGGTTGTACTCAGTGTTCTTTGCCCTCCAAACACGGCGAGTTGAGTTGAGCCCAAAAAGTTCTATTTTGGTCTCATCTGACCACATCACCTTCTTCCAGGCCTCTTCTGAGTCATTCAGGTGGTCAATGGCGAACTTCAGGCGGGCCTGTACATGTGCCTTCTTGAGCAGGGGGACCTTGCATGCGCTGCAGGATTTCAATCCATGACCGCGTAGTGTGTTACCAACCATTTCTTTTGTAACTGTGGTCCCAGCTGCCTTCAGGTCATTAACCAGTTCCCCCCTTGTGATTCCTCACCGTTCTCATGATCAGGGACATCTCACGAGGCGAGACCTTGCATGGAGGCCCAGACCGAGGGAGGTTGGCGGCAGTGTGGTACTTCCTCCATTTCCTGATAACTGCACTGACAGTTGCTTTCTCATTCTCTAGTAGCCCTTCCCAGCCTTGTGTAGGTCAACAATCTTGTCCCTGATGTTCTTAGACAGCTCCTTGGTCTTGCCCATGGTGGAGATGTTGGAATCTGGTTGTTTTGGAGTGGGAAGGTGTCTTTTATACATGTAATGAGGTGACGCAGGTGTATTTGATGTTACTAATTAGTTGGAATTGGGGGTGCGTCTTGAAGAAAGACTAACTGGCTTGTGGGACCCAGAATACTTGCTTTTTGGTTGGGGGTCAAATACTTATTTTTCCTCATCAGATGGTTATCAATTTTTATGAATTCATATGATGTGATTTTCGGGAATTTTCTTTGTGATTCTATCTCTCACTGTTAGAATGTATATACGATTAAAATTATAGATCGTTGCATTCTTTCCAAGTGGGCAAACCTGCAAAATCAGCGAGGGGTCAAATACTTATTTTCCCCACTGTATGTGCTAAAAAGATTGTCTGGAAGTTCAAGAGCAGTTTACCTTTCGTGAAGCTTTGGCCTACTTTATAGTAAATTGTTTTTCTGATCTGAATTCAGCCTGTTAATTGCCCTTTGATTGCATTCAGAAAGATGCTTAGTATTTAATTGCCAATGGATTATTCTTATAATTGGAAAATGTGTTAATAAAGGAAAATGATTGCAAACAAGTAAGGATTATAACTTGTTGTTAAGGGATGTCCTGTGCTTACCCAGTTTTCTGTTCTGGCTACTCCCTGATTCCCAGCCAAGACAGCCGAAGAGTTGCATCATTCGTGTAAATAACCAACATATTCAAAAAAGTTCAGATTCACACATACAGTGCTGTAAAAAATGTACATGTCCTCTTCCTCCTTTCTCCTACATTTTGCTCATTGGTCACATTTAAATGTTTCAGATCTAACTAACTGTAATGTGAATGTGAGTAAACACAAAATTCAACTTTTAAACTAGAACGGGCACTCGGTAGAGCGCATACCTTCGCCGACGCCACTGAATCCCTCGCCACATAACTCTGAGGACCAATTTTTATTTTTTTAAATGATCGATGAATGACGAGTACGATATATTTTTTTTTACATCAATACGCCTTTAAGTTCGAAAGGTAATGACCCTCCTGACCTTTGACCCCCAACCGCTAAGAAGGGTATTGACCCCATTGTACCGTGTTTCACATCACAGGATCGGGTATATAATTCTGCACATTTTGGCGTTGGTTTCATGTCGATCGGATAAAAATTGACCGAGATATGGCCGAAAGTCGGTTTTGACCTTTTTGTGGCCTTGACCTTGACCTTTGACTCGATCACTCCCAAAATCTAATCGATTGATCCTCAGGTCATGCCAAATCAACCCACCAAATTTTATGTAATTCCGTTTGGTACTTTTTGAGTTATTCGATACACATACACACAGACAGACACACAAACAAATAAATACACGGGGATCAAAACATTACCTTCGTCAGCGAAGTCGCTGGCGAAGGTAATAAATACACGGGGATCAAAACATTACCTTCGTCAGCGAAATCGCTGGCGAAGGTAATGATAATTTCATATACAGCAGGTAAAGTTATTCAAAACATATAACACCCTTGTGAAAAAATAATTACTCTGCTAAACCGAATAACTGGTTGTGCTAGTTCTTTTTTTCAGAATTGTTTTAATTCAGCCACATTGGAAGGTTTTTGTGCATGTACTGTCTGTTTAAGGTCATGCCACAGCATCTTAATCAGATTTAAGTCAGGTCTTTTACTAGGCCTCTCTAAAACCTTTAAAGGGGACCTAACATGCTGATCCTTCTTTTAATACATACAGTATTAGTAATGTTATAATGTTGGTTGTCCATGCTCAACCTCTGAAAAGTTTCTTAACATAAGATACAGGGATTTTGCCGTAATCCAAGAACATGATTTTGTGAGCGTGATTTCCTCTCTGAACAGCTCCTCCCGAGTTCTGGGTAAAGCCTGATGTCAGGTTGTGCCGTCCAATTAGCACAGACCTAGCCAGAACGAACCACTGCGCTGGACCTGCCCGCACCGGAAACTATTCTAGCAGGCACTAACAATGGTAGCTAATACTATGCCTTAGTAGCGTCTGCACTTTTGGAAAAAAGAAGAACCACAGATCACTTGAGGTGCAATTTTTCTGAGCATCTCTCCCAAAGCAACTAGTCCATTTACTTTTGGACGCGAAAAAAAAAACAAACAAATATTTCTCTTCCAAAAGACGATGCCACCAGAAATCAGCGGGTAGCTTTTTTGTTTGCTGGCAGCTAACAGCCACGGCCAAAGGGAAACTTAGCTATTTGTGCTCAGTATTTCACCAAAAACAGCTTTGTCAATAAAGGATAATTCGACACAGGATAAGCGTTTCAGCTGCTTCTCAAACCTGAAGCAGTTGCATCGATCAAGCGCTCGGAGCCACAAACTGTAAGTGACCATATAACAGCAAATAATGTAAGTGAAGCTAATCTGTTACAGGTGGCTAGCAGGACTGCTAGCGATAGTTAGCGCTAACAACTGGCCTCAAGCGCAAGCTTTGTAAAATATCTGAAGATAAAGCCTGTATCTGTCGCGACTGTCCGTGACTCACAGACACAGAAGCTGTAAGTTGCTTTTACTGCATAAGCCATCCTGACGTGATAGCCAGTTGATTGTGGCTGTAGCACAGCGGCTAACGTAGCCAAGTTACTGTTGCTAATATTTGTGTCCTAATTATGCAAGAGTGATATCAAGGGAAATTCTACAGAAGGTGTGTGAACATGAACCTCATTTGAAGCTAACTTTTAATACTTGTTTGTAATTTGGATGCTTGGTACAACTGTTCACAGTAACAGAACTTGCTGTCTGTGAAACCTGTATTGCAAGGGTTTGTCTCTGTGGTTATGACCGCTCAGTTACCAGCTACTGCATGTTAGTTTGCGTGTCGTGCTAATTAAAAATGCTCCTGGTTAATGTATATGCAGTAATTCTGATCGGTATGCTTGTTTTACTTCGGTAAGCATCAATGTGGCAGTTTCATCATAACGTTGCCTGATTGTAGCCACTACAGTTAGTGATCGCTTCACTTATCCATGACTGGGGTCAGCCAGATACTTCACAAATGTCTGAGCAAGCTTTCTGAAAGCTACAATGAAAGCGATGGCAAACGCAGAAATGCCCCTTTAAAAATTGTTGTGGCTAATAAAAAGCCAAAAAATGCGGAGATCAAATTGGTAATTCTTTCCTGTATAAGTGATCAATTCGCTAGCTCCACATGAGCTACGGTTCACGCAGACGGAACTTACGGTCTGTAAAACCTGTTTTATGTTCATGACATAACCGGAGCTCTGTCTAGCTCTTGCACGCTATCCATAATGCGCGGAAGCTGTTCTTTCTCCATGCTAACAACACACCACAGCTATACACACGAACCAGCAGGTCCTAATACACACTGAAGCAGTCAATAAGCTGTTGGTCCACTTTTAGCTGCCCCTCACTGTTCATATTTTCCTCTGAACTCAGACTGACCGGATTTCTACTGTCTCCGGTCTACACTTGGGCATGTCGACCTGTTCTACAAATGTGTCTATATGTGGTGGATTCTAGCTTCCCCTGCATCCTAGTTAGGAGTAGTAAAACCGCTGTACTCACCAACTATTGCCGTAGCAAACTGTAGCCGATAGCAAATTCGTGCTTGAGTTGCCAGACTTGCGCATTGCGTCCTCCACTTTCGCCGCTACGATTATTAGAACAAGTTAATTTCATTAGATCTATACACATGAACTGTGTTTTATAGCAGAATTTCCCCACTGATTCCTTAGCTCAGATGGCTGATGCATCTCACGTTTCACTGTGACACTGCATCATCCCGCCTAGATTCGCCCTCCACAGAGCTGGCCAGTCAGAAGAAAGTGGGTATACGGGGAGTGGGGGGCCATAACGGAAGAGCCACCCCAATGAGGCGTTTCAGGCAGAGACTAATATGGACTACAAATGGGGTTTTTTGAAAATGGCAGTATGAGCGAAATAAGTACCCTTTTTTTACTTTGCGCGATCAAGAGTACTCTAGGGGAGTCAAAGACCACAATATAAACTTGGAAAAACAGCACATTAGGTCCCGTTTAATTAGTTTATTTTGAGCCATTCAGAGTTTGACTTGCTTGTATGCTTTGGATCATTGTTCTGCTGCGTAATCCAACTGAGCTTGAGCTTTAAGCCTCAAACTGATGACTGGACATTCTCCTTCAGGATTTTCAGGTAGAGAACACAATTCATGGTTTCACCACAGATCTTGAAATAGCAAAATAGCCTAGGCAGTCACACTACCTCTTTGTTTGATAGTTGGTGTGATGTCCTTATTATTTATTGGTGAGTGAAATGCTGCATTTGTTTCATGCCAGATGTATCTGGACTTTAGACTCATCAGTCCTTCGATGTTTTTTGGCAATTGTGAAATGAGAATTTGGTTTTTTTTTGGCAGCAGTGGTTTTTTGCCTTACATCTCTCCTATGAATACAATTTCTGCACAGTTTCTTTCTTATTGTGGAATTGTAAACACTGACTGAGACAAGCAAGGCCTGCAGTTCTTTAGAGCCGAAGTCTGGAAAGTACGGTGGCTCTGATGTGCAAAATACAAAAATGTCAACAAAAACTTGGGGCCCGAAGTGCAGATATGGCATGCAATAACAAACTTGCAGCCTAGAAGCATAAAACACACAAAAACAAAAACAAGAACTAGCAGCCTTGAATTGCAAAGACACAAACACTAGAAGTGAATAAAATGCAAACACAAAGCAAGAACTGCAGTCCCCAAGTGCAAAATTGCAAACTCAGAGAAAGACAACACAAAAACATGAACTTGCTGTCCAGAAGTCCTAAATGCTGATGAACAAAAACAAGTGGTCCTGAAGTGCAGATTCAGCATTTGGTAACAAAATGGAGTTCCCCTAGACTGCGAAACACAAATGAGCAAAAAGAAACAGTTCTGAAGTGCAAAATGAGCTTGCAAGAGAGCTAATGGAAGATCGGCATACCTGCAACTTGCTGGAAATACTTTAGCAAGCGATTGCACTAAAAACTATTAGGCCGACTCAATTGTTAATTGCAAAATAAAGTAGTCTGAAGTAAAATTTAAAATGACGAATTGAACAGAACTAAAATGAAGAACGGTTCCACTGCTGCAGCTCCTCAACTTCACTACAAACTTTGCCAGAGCTGATGATATAATTGTTGATGCATTTCTGTAATTTTGTGCCACATCTTGCACTTCAATGCCATTCCTTTTTGTTTGTTCATGTCATGCACTCAAGGCCAGCACTGATGTGTTTCTGTATGCTGCATCTGCACTTCAGGGCCGCTCATTTGGGGTTCGAGCAGCATAGCTTCGAGGAACCCTTTTATAATTGTACAGATTATTACCCCACCGGCAAACGAAGTGTGGGAGGGATTATGTGTATACGTTTATTTATTTACGATCTGTGTGTGTGTGTGTGTGTTTGTCTGTGGACAGCCTACAGGCCTCAGTTTTGGTCGGATTGTTCTCATATTTCACAGAGGGGTTGGTAATGGTCCAAGTGAGAAGTGATTCGTTTTTAGTGCAGATCCGGATCAAACTCTGGATCACTTTGCAAATTCTGTTAACATTGGGGGGAGAGGGCAACTTTCAAGATTTGAAGGTCGTGGGCGTGGGCGGGGTATGTGGCCTCCGGACACACCCTCTAGTTAGGGCTTCAAGCCGAATGGCTGAAGCCCCATTGTAATCATTGAAATCATGTAAGTGTGAATGCTGTAAAGTTCACTTAAAGTATACAAGTACACTAAAAACAGTAAAAGTACACTGAAAAGTATACTTATTAGCCGAGTAATGTGGTTTGCATGGTTAGCCTTGTTCTTTCATTCTTTCTTTGTTCAGCTTTCTTTCTTTTAGTTTTTTAATACACATTCAAGTATTCTACACAATTCAAATACAGTGTATTATGCTTTCATGGCAGTTATTCAGTGTGGCGTCATCAAACATTAAAACATTCAAACCATTCAAACTTTATTGTATTCAAGACAGCATCGCAGTGTGGCTTCAGCTTTCAGCATTCGCACTTGCAATTTCTTCAGAAATTGCTTCTATAGTTATTATTATTGTTCTGCCCCAATTTTAAAGTTTGAGACTACATAGATTGAAAACTAATCAACCTCTTTTCATGAAACTTGGCCAAGTTGTAGCAGGCCAGTTTGCTGTTATTTGCTCACCACTTGGTTGATATAGGTCACACGACTTGGTGGCCATATTGGAAAAAGCTAAAAATCTTCAAAGATCTTCTCCTCCAGAACCACTGAATGGATCGGGCTCAAATTTCATCCACTTGTAGAGCAGAGCTAGCCCTTCAAAGTGTGTGAATGGCATTTAGATCTGGTCACAATTCCAGAAGCGTGCCATTGGTCGAATATTTCAGGTGACCAAAATTGTCCTTTAAATGCCTATAACTTCAAAACAGCTGACCTAAAGATATCAAAATTGCGGTGTATATTATACTGAGGTTGTACAACAAACAGACCTTGGTTTGTGCGCTTGCGCCTAGTCACGTGACCTGGTGGCCAAATTGAATTTTCAGATTTTGTGCGATAATAACTCAATTTCTTTTAAAGTTATAAGTGTAATAATTGCACCGATTGAAAGCCTTGTATATTCTCTTTCTGACCGACATGAGCTGGGTTTTGATTAGATGACGAGTATGGCCGCCATTTTGTTTAATTAGCTTTACACTTAATAGCTTTATTCTCTGGAACCAAATAAGATATTGAGGTGAAATCTGGTACACTTATAGCGAGAGCCCATCCCTATGAATTTTCGGAAAATTGAAAAGATCCGACTAACATTTCAGAAGTTATGAATACATAAATTTTGCAGAAATATTGTCGCATCTCACCACTGCCTTGTACTGTCCAACATCGGCAGGTGACAGCTAGGCAAAAATAAATGTAGAATTGAAGACTTCTTTCTACGTTTCAAGGTCATACACTAAGATTTGCGAAGTAAGCTTGAAGCCCGGCATTGCTGTCATTCTCACAGCTATATTTATAATTATTTCCGTTGTTTCCACAAAATTTTGACCTAAAAGTGTCTGGGTAGCTAAAACTATGAGGTGTACAGACACCAAATTGGTAGGAAGGTTCCTGACCTTTCAAGGATGTTACACAAGTACAACAGCGTAAAAATACATCTAGGTGGCGCTATAATAAACACGTTTACATTTTGGGTCATATCTCAGCCTGTGTATAAAATTTTATAAATATTCTTTTTTTGTCTGATTCCCTGGAATCTCCCAAATGTATTGCATCCATTCCCTCCAACCTTTGCCTTGATATTTTTCCCGCCAATTTTAACAAACTAAAAGTGAAATTAAAACAAACTAGTCTGAGACTGTTCATCCGATTTGCATGAAATTTGGCATGAATGATCTACATTGTATGCTGACAAAAAGCTACTCACAAAATTTTGATATATCATTGTTTCAAAGTTACATGTCAATCAATTTTTAAGGCATGGCTCATATTGATTCTATTGCCTGTATCTTGTGATGTGATTGTCAAAACTTGATTGAACTTGATACACACAACCACCACAACATTCCTTAGAAGCATACCATAGAAGCAAATTTGGTCCAAAGGGGGGCACTATAGCTGAAACATGTCAATATTAAAGAACCACTTGATTATTAAAATCTGAAATTTGGTATGCTAATACTTGGTCCCATTTGGATGCAGTGCCTAAAGTATGGATCGGCTGAATATCCAAAATGGCCACCAAACCACCAATCAAAATTCAATGGCTAATATTTGCTATTGAGAATGGCCAATCTTCAAGAAATTGTATAAGCCCATTCATAAAAACAGATTATATTTTATATTTTATAAAATATTGGGCTTTGAATAAAAGCTTTTCTTTCCAGTGCTCTGTTGAAAGCTTCTGAATCTACCAAATCTATTGTTGCTAATTTCTGCCTTCAGATTTTCCCGCCATTTTCAAAAAAATGAAAGTGAAAGTAAAATGAACTAGTCTGAGACCATTCATCGGATTCGCATGAAATTTGGTATGAATGATCTACATAGTATGCTGACAAAAAATTACCCAAAAAATTTTGATTAGTAATTGTGCTGCGAAGTTGCATGTCAACGAAACCTTAAAGTGTGGCCCATAGTTATACTATTGCCTACATCTTGAGATATGATTGTCTGATCTTAATGAAACTTGACACACATCTTTGAAGACATGTCTCTTTGCTTCAGCAGCCTGTACACTGAGGGGCACTACAACTGATACATAGTTGCTCTGCTGCTCGGTCCCCGATGATCACCATTTGCAGTTATATTTTTTGTTTGTGTTTGTACCTCAGGGCTGCAAGTGTATTTTTTTGTGTTTCTTTTTCTGTGTTTGCATTTTTGTACTTTAGGACCGCTGGTTTTTGATTTTGCTATTTTGTTTTTGTGTATAGCACTAGGGGGCTGCAAGTTTGTTTTTGAATTTAAATTTTGTGTGTTTGTGTTGTTGCAATTCAGGGCTGCTGGTTTTTGCTTTTTTGTTTTTTCTTTTTGATTGCATGTTTTGTACTTCAGAGTCACCATAGGAAAGGGTTGCCAAACCATTTAAGATTGGTGTCAATGGCCCCGTTTACATGGGTCCAAAAATCCTATTTACAATCAGATTGAAAGGTCAATCAGATTCAAAATGTCTCATATTAACACCTTAGCCAATCTGATTCACCCGGATCTGATTGTATTTCGGATTGTATTTCGTATTTCTACGCCGATTGATAATCCGCTACATGCTCTATGTAAACGACAGAGTGGAGCGGATTGTGTTGATGAAGAGGATTGTTCGGTCTGCGCATGCACTCCTAGTACGTAAGAGCCCCGTAAGTGAAGTGACGTACGCAGAGCCAAACGCAGCCAAAATAAATATCCAAATATCGCTTCAGGACGATTAACTGCTGCGACCTCAGAACCGCAAATAAATATAACCACGACACAATAAGCTTCCCCAACAAAATACGCCGTTGATCCATCTTTACAGAGGTAAACAGGAAGCAGGAAGTACAGCTCTTCTTATCTTACACATTTACAGGTAGTGGCAGAGTGACGTAATGCGCAGGTAAAAAAAAAACAATACAATTGGATTCAGCTGGGGCCATGTCAACGCGGATTAAATGTGGATCTCTTTACTTAAACTTCATGTAAACAGATCAAATCAGATTCACTTATTCCGATCGATTTCAATCAGATTGAGGAAAACTACCCATGGAAATGTGGCCATTGACTCTTTCTCTTTTGATCCCCAATTTTGTTCGATCAAGGCATCATGTTCAGTGTCCATTAAAGTGACGTTTAGATTGAACAGGTGGGCAATAATCATGCCTGGGTGTGTCTTGTGAACTTGAACCTGATCATCAATTAAATTAGTTACATTGGGTGTTGTTGAAAGTAAGACAGCAATTACTTTTTCACATAGGGCCAGGTAGGGTTAGATAGCCTTTTCCCTTCAGTGAATGAAGGGATGAATGAATGAACGAAATGATCATTTTAAAACTGCATTTTATGTTTACTTGTATTGTCTTTCTATATTATAAAGTTTGGTTGATTTGAAACATTTTAAGTGTGAGAAATGTCAAGAAAGTATAAATCAGAAAGGGAGCAAATAATTTTTCACAGCATTTTAAGTTTTTAGACTAGTGGACTTGCATTATCAGAATAATAGACATGCTATGAAAAAATTGTCGCACTGGGGATGAAGCCATTCTGTGGCTTTCATGAGACTTATGAGGACATGAGGACAAGTTATATGGCGCTTTGCAAAATATTCCAAATATTAGGGGCAGCATACAAATGCCCCTTTCTCCATTTTTTTCCTTTCCATGTTTTGGTGCATTCAGTAGTAACTGATCTTGTGATCAAAGAGGATATTCACCAACATTTTTACTCATCACTCTCCTCTCTCTGAGCACTGCCAGCTATTGACAGGTGTAGGGGTTTTAAAGGAAAATACAACAAATGTTGAAAGAATACTCTGTCCGAAAAAGTATGACTCAGACCAGTTATTAATTTCAGACGTTTCCCCATCGACTTGGGAAGATCAGTAAAGCCATAGCAAGATAGTCTGTGCACATCACCGTTTGGATTGTTTACAGCTGTGTGCAGGACATCAATTGGACCCTATTGCTCTCCCATGCCAGGGGCAAATACTCTATCAAGGCAGTTAAGCATACTGTACTGCACCAAGTTTTCAGCGGATCAGTGCTATTGCTAATCGCTGATTAATGGGCGGAGAAATGTGTCCTTAGCTATGCATTTATTCAGTATTGTTCCATTTTATTGTCATCTACTAACCCCAGTTCCAATGAAGTTGGGACGTTGTGTAAAACATGATAAAAAACAGAGTCCAGAGATTTGCAAATCCTTTTCAATTTAATTGAGTACACTACAAAGACAAGATATTTATTATTCAAAACTGATAAACTTAATTTTTTTTTGGTCACACTTTAGATGAAGTATTGCTCATAAAGGCTTTATACAGCATGTATAATGCCTTCATTAATGAGACATAATGTCTTCATACGTCATAAATAAGCAAATGCCATACTTTGTAATGGCTGAAGTAACACATCCTTATTCAACTTGTGATGCCAGATGTGACTATGACAATGTCACTTAGCTGACAATGTCACTCTTTATAGCATTTAGCCACAAGCTAAGTGACAGTGTCAGTTATATCACATCTGGCATCACATGCTGAATTAGGATAGGTTATTTCACCCTTTACAAAGCAGGACATTTGCGCATGTATGATTTATGAATACATTATGTTTCTTTTATGATGGGATTATACATGCTGTATGAAGCCTTTATGAGCAACACTTCATCTATATGCGCCCGTTTTTTTGGAAATGTTCACTCATTTTGAATTTGATGTCTGCAACACGCTGATCTGCTGAAAACTTGGTGCATTGGAATTGGGGTTTGTAAATGATGTTACATTATTTACATATACTTGGACATATTTTCTCACCTTTCTTTTTCCTCCAGTGTGACACTGATGACTAGCCTTGTTGTTCTATGCAATGGTGCTCAAACTCAGTTTGGATCACATCCGGTTTTAGTATGTGCCATTTTGTTGTAGGACTGATGCTGGGATTAAAAAAATTGTTTTGACCATAAGTGTGAATTACAATCAGATTTGAAGCCAGCACAACTCACATTCTTCAACCATATTTTTAGTATGACAGATCTTGTCATGGAGCAGTTTGATGGACTTAATCTCTCCCTGCTTGTGAAAATAGGACATACGATTCATCTAGCAGCCACACATTGTGGCTTTGTGGTTGTACCAGTTGTGGTCTGCTGGTAGAGGATTTTTAACATTTGCAGGAAGGAGGTGGCCCTCACTGCACATGTTCTTTAATTTTGATTTCTCACATGTAAAATTTCTGTGTTTGTTGAAATGTAAGCAAACAATGGCTTGAGTGAAGGCTATATTATTCAGAGCATTTTGTAAGGAAACATTTTTTACTACCAAATGTCGGTGAGTGAAAGCTTTGGAAAAAGATTAAATTTTACAAAAACTTCCCAAGCATGCACAGTGGGCGAGCACCTTCCTGCAAATGCCCAAAAACCTCACCAGGTCTGCACAAATAAGTCTGTCCCACAAACCGATCCTTCCGAGATACAAGCCAGTGATACTTTCATTACCGTTCTGGTCAGAAGATTGAGGAGCTTTCCAATCTCTCCATAACTGATTTGTTTAGAAATGTTTGCAACTATTTAAATGAACTCACGGGTACTACGTCTGCATATATCACCTCTTGTGAGGACTTGGTCATCCCCTGGAAATCAAATTCCTTTTATCCAAATAATAAGCCATGGGTTTCCAAATCTGTCAATAACCTATTTAACCCAAGGAATACAGTGTCAGCTTTATCCAAGGACACATGACTCGGTATGGAAAACTACATAAGCAAGGTAAAAGTGGCGTTCGCTGTGTTTGACAGTCCTGGACATCGAGGATGTAGAGGATGTCTATATAACTGGATTCATGATAGTGGGTCTGCTATCATTGGGGTTTGGACTGCATTTGATTGACAAAAGGATAAAGAAAATCTGGAATGGCATGGCCACCTTTGTCAGAAAGCTCAATAAAATTGGGCTTGACGTTCAGGAAGGCAACGATGGACTGGACAAACTGCGAGAAGTCATTACATCCAATAAGGGAAGGGTGAACCCAGGTGATGAAAATGAGGACTGATCAAGAGATCCAAGCATAGATCCGGTATCATTGCTTCCTCTCATCTACTCCAAATTAGCTGGAACAAATCAAATGATCAAGAATGGGGTTTCGGGATAATGTCGCTTTGGATCAAGAGTGGCATTTGAATCTAAGTTATATGAACACTCACTTAATCTGCAATTATAATTCCTATGATATTCATAAATTTCATGATTTTACTTTCCGATGTTAAAACGTAGCGTACATGGACATTAACTCTGCTGTGATTTATAATCCTTTTGATATTTTAATCATAACCATACTTTTTTTTTCTGGAAGCTGGGGGCGGGATAAGCGATTTCGCTTCCCCGGCAACCCTTTCGATCATGATACATGTTGTGTCGTGTTGAAATTGTCATGAAATGATTTACAATCATGCCGAAATAAAATTAAAAAAAAAAAAAAAAAAAAGATCTTAACCTTGCATAGCGTAGCTACAAGATTAAAGTAGAGCACATGCTCAATATCGGTAATTCACACCCTGCGTGAGAGGGCATGAAATCCATGATGGGATTTCAGTCTAAGAAATGTTCAATTTCCCTTAATGGCAAGTTTGATCTTGACCTCTCCAATGCACCGAACACTGTTTATCATCGTTTTAATGTCCGCAAATTTATTGAGGAGTTGGTTTTAAAAATGCTGTTCCTGGGCAGCGTGCTTGTGGATAGGGGCACGGTGTGGAAATTTTTCCGTACTGTCAAGGAAACGAAGAGTCCTGGCCCTGATGGTATTTGAGGGCATATTCTTAAGAATTATGCAGAACAGTTGGCAGATATATTCTGTTTTATCTTCATGTTGTCATTTCAACTCCATAGGGTTCCGTGTCTTTGGAATGAGTCCATCATTGTACCTGTGCCAAAAATTACTTTATGACTTCAGGCCTGTTGCACTTACCTCTTTCATTATGAAATCATTTGAGAAGATTATGAAAGAGGTACAGTGGTGTGCAGTGATGATTTTACACTTTATAAAATGAAGATAAATCAGAAACCAAGTACTAGTCAATTGTTTATTTCTATATATATATATTGGATCATATAGATAATAATCAGTAAACAGATAACATGTATTAAAAACAAAAATAACAATGTCTTCTTGAGAGGAAAAGTCAAAATTCAGTGTGGCCACCCTTTGATTGCGGCATTTAATCTTTCAGGCATAGTTTTCATATATTTTATATTTCTTTACTCGCCAAACCATTCCATATCGTTTGAAGTTCATACCAAGGAGATTCTTTTGACATTATAACAGATTTGCTCAATCTGGTTAAGGTCTGAGTTTAGAGCAGGCCAAGTCACAAGTTTTATGTCACCAGTTGTGTTTTTCCGACTGAGATCATTCTTGCACAATTTAGAAGTGTGTTTAGGGTCATTATCTTGTTGAAAATAAATTACCTGACCAGTCAGTCTCTTTCCAGATGGAAATAAATGCTTCGCAAGGATGCTGTTATATATCTTCTGATCCATGATCCCATCGATTTTTATCCCCCCAGCATATAATGCGGGGGGATATAGCTATCGCTCTGTACATCCGTCTGTCTGTCCGTCTGTAAACATTCTTTTGTCCGGAGTATAGCTTGAAAACCGTTCAGTATTTCTTCACGAAATTCGACATGTAGGTCAGGTGTCATATGTAGATGTGCATTTTGGTATTTAGGAATTTCTTCAGCAGTTAATCCATGAATGTGGGGGGCCGGGGGGGATACGCCATTGCCAGATGGCTCTTGTTTCATTTTTATTTTTTTAATTTATTTTTTAAAGATCACCAGTGCCTTTCGAGCAGACTGAACACTAAACCACACTATTACTACCTCCATGTTTTAATTGAAGGGGTTGAACAGTCATATTTGAAATGTTCTCCAACTCTGGGGCGCACATAAATACTGTGTTTGGGTGAGAAAATTAAGAATTTTGATTCATTGGTCGGAAGAATTTTTTACCAATCCATTGGTGTCCAATCCTTGAATTTCTTGACAGACTCGAGTCTTTTTATGATGTTGCCAGCTCTTGGCAGGAACACAACCAATCAGACCATTTTCACACAGGCCTCTGGAAATAGTAGACCTTGATACTTTTGTCTCCTCCTTTCTGGCGCCATTAATATCATCACAGAGTTGTCCTGCTATCAACCACCAATTTTTTTTAAATCTACTTGTCATATACAAGAAACGAACATCAGAGGCACTTAACTTCCATTAAGCACCTCTATTGCCTCTAGTTTTCAGCAAACCAGTCTCTTTGAAATGCTTGATGGTGTTTCTTACAGTGCCATATGGCAGCATTTAACGTCATCAGCATCATGTAAGGACTTTTTTTTTTTTTTTTTTTAAAGATTTCTTTGGGGATTTTTTTCCCCCTTTATTTGATAGCCATACAGTGGAGAGAGACAAGAAAGTTTGGGAGAAAAATGGGGAAGACATGCGGCAAATAGCTAGAATCAAACCCAGGTTGCTGTGGGAAGTACACACAGCCTTTATAGTGTGCGCCTAGACCGATGTGCCACCGGGGCGCCCCCATTGGGACTTTTAAGAGGGCCCAGTCAATCCTGGCTGATTATTTTTTCTGTTGGCATTGGCCTCTTAAATAACTGTGTTTCTTGTGTTTAATTCTTGTTAATTTGTTGTTTGTGTTGGTGATGTGGTTACTGCTGACTAATTGTCCCATGGGAATAATAAAGATTACCATATCGTGCCTTAAGTGTGCTTTTGTAAAATACTGTGAATCAACAGGTCTCCTCCATCACTTAGCATTTACACCACTAATCATTTTCATTGAGCCCCACTGGCTTCATACCAGAAATTACTCCAAAATGCCACAGTGAAATCCACTTAGATCAGGTGAATGGAGGTCATTGATGATATTCGTGAATATTTTCCCGTGACACCTGCCTGGAAAAATGAACTATGCGCTTGAATTACTCACAGTGCCCCCTGCTGGCAAAGAACTCCACCTTAATGCTATAACAAATTCTTATTTTTGGGCTGGGCCACGATTAGCGGCCAGGCCCCTATAAACGCGAATGTCACTGAGTAAGTGAGTGATTGACTGACTGACTGCCTGAGTGATAAAGTTTAACGATTGGCTGGCTGGCGGGAAAGAAGTTCCGTGATTGGTCGGCCGGCGGGAAAGAACTTCAACGATTGGTTTGCCAACGACTGACTTCAGCAATTGGTTGGCCGGCAGGCAAGAACTTTAATGATTGGTTGGCTGGCGACAAGCTGGCTCGTTTGTCACTCGTATCTCTTGCGGGGTAGCCTACACTGAAGTTCAACATACACAGGCTCTATTTGAATGGGCCGGAATTGGCACCACAACGGTGGTTTTTATCTTTCTTTGTTAATCTCCTTTTTGTGCTTTCAACACCACACGCGCTCTCGACAAAGATGTGTTACATATGTATTGTGTTCCTATTTCAGTTCACAACGTGATCGACCGCATGCTGTAAGTTCAGTAAGGACATTATCCTGGATCCAGAATCAGCAACACTGTGGGTTATGTCCCCCTGCGGCGCCAGGGGGCGCCGCCAATGGGAGACACCCAGACAGACTACATTTTAGTGAGCCGGCTCAACAAACCCCGAACTCACAATCAGAGATAATTGTTACCACAACGGTGGTCGTAATTTTCTTTGTTAATGGCGGTTTTGTGCTTTCAACACCGCTCTCAACAAAAGCGCATTTCATGCGGCAATTTACCCTATCTCCGTTCATAAAATGACCGATAGCGTTCTGTACGTTTCACAAGCTATGTCTGATCCAGGATCAGTGACACTGCGGGTTATCTCCCCTCGAGCTACCAGGGGGCATCGCTAGCGGCTTAATGGGAGACCCATTTGAAGTTTTAGACTCATTGGTTGGACACTTGAAAGACTGCATGCGCATACTCTGGTGAACACTTGGGAAATTATAATTGAGATATATGTTAGTGCATTCATGTTGATTGATGTATGCACTTGTTCGTTGGATGTAATGTAAGTGGTTGCTGGGTGATTAATAAAATCTTAAAAAAATATAATAAAGAGAATCCCCTGGGGGGAGTGGGTCGTCATTATGGACAGTTACGAAGAATGTAAAAAAGATAAAAAACAGGAAAGAGCAACACTGTTGCTGCTAATAAGGCCATAGAGGAATTCTGGCGGAAAATTGCTGACCGTAAGTCCTCTGATGAAGGACAAGTGGAAATCTCATCAATTCTCAGCCAGATCAAACAAAATGAAATTAAATTATAGAATGAACTTTGTTATTTCATGGCCAATTAATTAATTGCATTTCCATTTTTTTTCGTCGCATAGTATCACCAATATCGAATATCGCTCAGTGTAAATACATGGCAGCTCCTTCACTCAAACATGTTTATTAAGCAGTTTTACTCCAAACTGTGGATTCTTTGTCTATAACAATCCCTAAGACGAAACATGGGGGAGAAAAGGAATCTTTGAAGTTCTTACACCCTCCCTATATAGGAACTGCCATGTGTTCACAAAAGTGACGTCACGTTCCCGGTTAGCACAACTGTAACAATAAATGTATTGTTTCATTACAATTCAGGAGCATGCATATGTACTTTATCTGCTATTTATATCTGTTGCTGCTGTCTCTCTAAAATTCACATTCACAAAATCAATAACTGCCACCCTTACTCTAGCTCTTTGTATATTCAAATGTATCACTTGCTTTTGATTTTTTCCTTACTCAAGCCCTCCCTCACCTCCCACTCCCACTGCCTCATACACTCTCACTCACTCCCTCTCCCTCAATAACACTTTCACCCTCACACTTACTCACACCCACTCTTTCACTCTCACACTTTCCCCTCCCACTTTGTAAACAATTTATCAACTCCACTTCAAAAATATGACTTGCCATATAGAGTGCTATAATAAATCCACCTTGTCTTGAATCTACATGGTAGAGTCTGAAGATTCTCCAAATTTCAAGTGTCTATCTAGCTGGAGTAAAATTTTATGGACTCCTAAAAATGGTCCCAAATTAGCCGAGAAGGTCACTTTCAGGTCGTTATGGCAACTTTGATGGGGAACAGCAGTAAAATTCTTAGGAATGCAAAAGACATTTTTGGTACCTTTCATACAACACGGAGCAAGGAATCAATCAACCTATTCATAAATTCCATTCTTGTCTGGAGTATTGAGATATCTGACCTCAAGGTAGGGCCAAACAGCTAAAGTTTGTTTTTCAAGGCCAAATATCCCAAAACTCCAGCAAGATGCAGAAGGAATTTTCATATTATGCTATTATACGTTCATAGGCCTTCACCATAAAGCATAGTTTGTCAAGGCATGTTGCTGGAGTGAATGAAAGATTAAGTCCAAAAAGTGGATTTTCATTTTTGTTTTCACTAGACTTTAAGCCCCTGCCACATGATTCACCAAGTGACCACTCGGTGGTGACTGATTCACGGGAAAGTTTAAGCACTAAAGTATACATATCCATCAGAAATAGTCTGGCAAATTGAACTGATTTCCTATTATAATGCATGTCATATGACTGGTTTTTAGCTTACCGGCCCTATGGGCCAATAAGCTATTGACGTAGTGTGGCATCCAGCGTTCGTCGTCCAGAAAATTTTTTAAATCTTTTTGTTGCCCGATGAATTTTTACCCCTTAGCCCGCCAAGAGCACGAGGGGTATTGTCGTCCTTTCGGCGGGCAGGCGTCCGGCCAATTTTGTCCGGGCTATTTCTCTGTAACCACTTGGGTTAGGTAGTTCATATTGCATATGTGGACTCTCCATGGGGGGTAGGTATGTCTTCGAGGTTTCGTCCCAGTTTGACCTTTGACCTTGCAGCAGTGACCTTGACTTTCAAAACTTTGTCCGGGCTATTTCTCTGTAACCACTTGGATTAGGAAGTTCATATTGCATATGTGGACTATCCATGGGGGGTAGGTGTGCCTATTTGAGGTTTCGTCCCAGTTTGACCTTTGACTTTGCAGCAGTGACCTTCGGGGCTGAGGGGTATTGCCTGCTTCAGCAAGGCCCTTTTTTGTGTAAATTTGCAATAACATACCACTAGACCATATCTCCAGATGTTTTTCTCGGATTTTTGATTGAATCATTTTTGTCCGTTTTATGTGCCCTTGAAATTTTGGCTACGATGTTAAAGATAGGAATGAGAAATTTTTAAATTATTTCTCAAAAAATTTTCTTCTAAATCAGGCAATCAACTTAACATCAATGTACAGTGTAAGCGCCATTTTGATTGAATGGGCGGAAGTAGGTCTGTTGGGGGCACAGTGCGAGTGCCATTTTGACTGAATTGACAGAAGTGGGTCTAGTGGGGGCGCTGTACTTTAACATTGGGTCTTATGGAGAATGGGCTAAATCACCTCTGGAAGCGAAATTGTTGCCGAAAGAGATTACGTTTGTATTACTGACATATAGGAAGTAATATATGACCTATATTTTGGCTGTGTTAAAGTTGACCACAGATGACCTTGAAAGGTCAAACTTGAGGTCAGTCAAAGTGTTACAATTTTCAAAGGTTTCTAGGCTTGAAAATATTGAAGATTGGGAACATGTGCAATGCACACTTATAGGAAGTCATGAATGAACTTTAATTTGGTGGCCTTGTACTTGACCTTCGGCGACCTTCGAAGGTCAAACTATCCAGTGAAATTTCAATGACTTACAGCAGCAAAATCGTTACTGATTGAGTGTAGGTTTGTATTGGAGAAGTATAGGAAGTCATGTATGAACGTTCGTTTGGCGACCTTCATACTGACCTTCGATCTAGGTCTAACTTGACCTAGAGAAAATTCAATGACTTCTATCACTGAAAAAGTCACAGATGGAGCCTAGGTTGTGTTACTGACATAGGAAGTCACGCACAAACTTTCATTTGGTGACATTCAGCTTGGCTGTTGATGACATTTGAAGGTCAAACTTGTCATCATACAATTACAATGACTTGTCTTGCCAAAACGGTCACAGATGGAGTCTAGGTTTATATTACAAACATGTAGGAAGTCATGTATGAACTATCAAATGGTGATCTTCGTATTGACCTTCATGTGACCTGGTATAAATTCAATGACTTGTATCACTAAAACAGTCACAGATGGAGCCTAAGTTTGCGTAACTGACATCTAGGAAGTCACATATGAACTTTCATTTGGTAACATTCAACTTGACTGTCAGTGGCCTTTGAGGGTCAAAGTCCACAGTGAAATTACAATGACTTGTATTACCAAAATGGTCACAGATTGAGCCAAGGTTTGTATTGAGGCATTTAGAAAGTCATATATGAAGTCCATTTGCTGACCACAACTTGACATTCTGTGACCTTTAAAATTTACAGTTGACATAGTGAATACATATTGACGTATTTTAAGGACTTGTATCACCAAAACTGCTTCAGAGCTTAGGATAGTATTACAAAAGGTCTTATTGATTTTCATTGATTCAAATGTCAAACTTTGCATGAAATTTTCATAACTTGTATCATCGCTGTAAGACTGCTTGCTGTTAAGCTACAGGACCCTTGGTCCTATTTTTTCCACTTTTTCCCTATTTTTGCCCTGACTTTTTGGCTTCCTGGTGGTGCTGCAACAAACAAAGTGACCAACGGCAAAAAATGTGGGAATTTTCCGTGATACATGTGTACATACCAACACGCAAAGTTTCGTTTCATATCTGGGGGTGGGGGTGGGGGTGTCCAGAAAAGTGCTATTTTCTCTGACAATGGTTCTTAAACAATTTCAAAGATATGGAACTGTTGAAAACCTCAAGGGGAGAGGATGCAACTACATTTTTCCCCCCAGGATACTGAGGAGAATGATGAGAGAAGGGAAAAAAAAAAATCCCCAAGAATCACTGGGGTCACCACCAGTTTTTGAGAAGCACCATCAGGCACCACCTCCAAGACCACAGGCTCTTTCGAAGGGTTGCCAGAAGAAAGCCTTTTCTGAACAGAGGATGCAGAAGCTAAGCTTGGAGTTCACCATGCATCATTTAAGTTTGATTGGAACAAGGTCCTTTGGCCAGATGAGACCAAAATTGCATGTTTTGGTCAGATACAGCATCAGCATGTTTGGTGTCAAAACACAAATGCATGCAAGGAGAAGCATCTCATACCCTCGGTGAAATATGGTAGTGGGCCAGTCATGTTTTGGGGCTGTTTTAATTCAAGAGGTCCTAGGGCACTGGTTTAGATGAATGGCATAATGAATTCCACCAGGTATCAGGATATTTTGGTTTACAAACTGGTTGCATCTGCCAGAAGGCTGGGCGTTGGCCGAAGGTGGACTTTCCAAGAAGACAATGCCCTGAAGCATACCTCTAGATCCACACAGAAATGGCTGTGACAACAAAATCTACATTCTGCAATGGCCATCACAGTCATCAGACTTCAATCCCATTGAAAACCTGTCGGCAGTTGAGGGCAGTTGATAAACGGAAACCCATGAATGTGAAGAATCTTGAAAGGGTCTGCTCATAGGATGAATGGTCCAAAATCTCCCCAAATGTCAGCCTCATCCTTGTCAAAAATAACAGGAAAGGAGTCCATGCCGTTATCCTTGCCAGAGGTGGTTGCACTAAATAAAGGGTGCCAATGATTATGAAGCCTTCATTATTTTGCAATTTATTTTGTATTAAATTATTATGGTTTATGTTGTTTCCATCAGAACATTAATAAAGTCAAGTATTTCACACGTTGTTATATTCTGTCCTCTCATAATAATATTGTTTATTTTTTTTTGTATCGTTTGTGCATTGCCAGGCAGGGGTGCTTGTCATTTTGGAGCTGACTTTAAGATACTTCTGTTTGGGTTATGCTATTACACGGCTGCAAACATAGAAATGGTCCCAAGATGACTTTTGGCACCTTTTACTGTCAATTTATTTTGTGAGGGGGGGAAAAAAGTAAATAATCATTTTGGAGTACATTTTGGAAAGCAGAAAGTCTGATCTTTGCATTTCTGGGCATATGCTTTATCACTTGCCATTTCCTTTAACTGGGAAGTCTGTGTGAGCAACAAGGGGAACTGACCTTTGCCTGCGGTGAATAGCACCTGGATGAGGTGAAAGTTCAGTGATTAAAGGAGGTACAGCATAGTATGGTGCTTTCCAAGGTAATAAAAAAACACACACCCTGCACCATAAATGGTACTTCTTATTCTGAACAGCATGGAGAACACAGCAGGAGGGACAGTTCCTAATAAATCCTATTACATGGAATTTATTTGTGCTGCTGGCAGTATCACCTTTCAGACATCGTCATCATGACATTTGACACGTGATTACAGCTGATATCGGACACTGCAGTTTTGTTCAGTCAAATACCTACTGAAATGAGAGAACATAAGAACAGTAACTGAATTGGTATGTTAACTTGTAATGGGATGTATTTTTCCTCCATTATTGCCCCTCATCCAACACTGATCGTGGTGTCACAGCACAACTTGGAATCTCAACAAGTTTGAAATACCCCTATTGAGAGAGCCCTTTACCTCAACAGTCATAAAACTCAAAAATATTTACTTGATTCTGCTTATGCTGGTTTAATGTCATAGCTGCATTTGATCTATAATTGTTCTTGATTGGAATGTGCATTCTGCTCTGTCTGCGTATCCTACATTTCCGTTGCCATCACTCTGTCCTTCCTTGTTGGGCTGAAGATGGGAGAGACTCATGTCCTGCGCAACAGGAAACTCCCATGTGTGGTCTCTGGAAAAATGAGTAGGTCACTCAAAAAAAGAATACAAAATATAGGCCAGACATAATACACCCCCCCCCCTCCAAGTGGATGCGTCAGTTGCCTCACACAGCAGTTTAAGCAAGGGGGATTTCTCAGAGATTGGCTGAGTGCGTGAAAGGTTATGCATCAAAAAAGACAGCTTGGTGGATTCACAGGGCGGGGGTTTTCATTCACAAAAATGAAAAAGAAAACTCTGGCATAAAGGTAAGAATGGAAGCTTTAACCACAACATCAGGGGCGGAGATCCCATTATCACTTTTGGAACATACTCTCTCCCTTTGAGGAACTTCATGAGAATTGCTTCCTTTCAGATGTATAAAGGCATAAGCAGTTACACAATGCAACCTATGCAAACAGAGTCAACCTGGACCTTGGGAACTTCTGGGCAAGTAGCAGGAAGTTAAATTATTTAAAAAAGGAGTTCAATGATAGACATCATATGATGGCAAGATAAGATCATCCACTTCTGAATCATTGATTTTATTAGCCTAAGCTCAGACTAATCGGCGTGTTTCGTTGATAAGGCCACCTGTTAACTTCCGTTCCTGTTCAGCTTCCTCCCTTTCTGAGAATGACATGATGAAATTAACCAGATTCCTAAATATGAAACCTAACTAAAAGAGAAGCAATTGGAAAGAAACGATTTATTATAAACCTCTCATTGAACATTTGTGTTGGAATGATTATTCTAAAATTTGTAATTCTGCGCATCTTAACCATTTTTTGAATGTTATGGTACACCACTTTTAAAGAAAGTGACAATGATATGACATAATAATCGTAGGCTGACATGCTCCTTTGACGCTTGGAACAACACAGTTAATGATGATTATTTTTGGGTTTGGAATGGGATTTAAATTTTTAAAATGAATTTCAACTTTATTTGATATTATTTTTCAAGTTACAGATTTATTTAGCTGTGTGTAAGAGACTTCCAGTTAATCAAGAGCCTTTCCGAGGGACACAACAGTTGCACTGATGTTCTTGTGGTATCAAGTCTTGAACCACCAATGTTCTGAGTTCCAGTCTGGGGCTTCAGCCACCCAACCATGTTTAAAAGCACACTGGCTGTGAAGCTCTTCTCTCATGTATCACTGACTGATCTCGTATGGGGAGGGTTGAGAGAGTGAATATGTCTTTGTGTTTTCTTCCAGCTGCTGGCTGTAGTGTCGGCATTGGAGGAGCAAGGCCTGAGGACCCTGGTTTTGGGCAGGAAGCACATGCTGCGACACACCCGCGGCTGGGACCGGCATCACATGAGCCTCATACAGAAAAAGGCTCACTGCTTCTTCACTGACAACATGTGAGTCACCCTCGCTGCAGGCCCTCGCCAGTCTGGGGCTGTGAACATGTCTCTGTGCACAAACTCATGGCAAGATGTACATTTGATGTTTTTTTATGTTGTTTTCAAATTTTTCCATGATGCTTGTTGTCCCTGTGCTTGCACATGACTTGCAGTGACCTCCCAATGATGAAACTAAGGCTTTGTGCAACGTGTATGGTGTACTTAACCTTATAAACTCAGATTTTCCCTTGAAATGTGCCCTTCAGTAGGTTCAAAGTTAGAATTTCTTTTTTTTTTTATCATATTGTAGGACATGGTCTCATACATATTCTGTATCTGTTGGTTGCAGCGCTTACTGGAGTTACATCACACTTATGAGTGAAACAGTCAAACCCCAAACACCATATTTTTATGGCCGGCGTTTTACATCAAATAGAAAAATATCTACATCTTGTAAATCTTTTTTCACACATTTCCTTGTTATTCATATTTGGGATCTTTGGAGACCACCACTAAAATTTAAAATGGACCTAAACTTATACAGGTTTGAATAAAACAACTGCATTTGACAAGCCCATACATGGGTCTGATGGTTTTTTGGGGTTTTCAAAACTTAAAACTGAAGTCAGGAAGATTGCTCGATGAGGGGACTTAGATTTTTGAATGGGTACAATTTTCAGGCCCCTCCCCTGTTTGCACTGAGATCCAAACCAGTCCCTCGCAGGACTTTTCGTGCACATCCGAAGGTGCGTGCTAATGATCTAATTGGTTAATTGAGCCGGGAGATGTAGAATTTTGCAGATCGCATTACAGGCTGTGGGTGGAGATAAAGTCGCAGATTTTTTTCAAAAATCACCTGATTCATATTCGCATGTCTAAGCATAGTGACAGTCTCCGTAAATACGACCAAAAAAATCTTCCCGACTTGAGCTTTAAGATTTTCTATTGTGCCATGTCAGCCTCTGCATGTGATCGTGCTCTGTAGTTCCTAATTAGAGAGAACAATGTGGGCTTGAGCAGAGGACTGTGAAAATAAAGGAAGCATGAGTAAATTAGAAACTCCAAGAGTATGAAATGAAAATGGTTTCCACAGTATGGAAGCAGTTTGTTTGGTGTTACTTAAGAAACAGCTCATTATACTTACTGTTTTAGCCATAACAGCTGGAAAAGATCTAATTTTTACAAAGGAGTGGATGTTGAGGCATGTTTAGCTGGAGGTTTTGTTTCTAAGGCTTCCTGATATTCCATGAAAATCACTGATCAAGGTTATACCGACATGGACATCCGAGGTACAGTCCTCAGAGGCAAAAGATTGAAAACCTACTTCCTGACCATGACGTCCGCCCTAGTTTGAGATTCAATGCAAAATATATAAGCAACACTGAATAAAAACGTTTCTTCATTTTAGCCAGGAGGTTGAACTGTGCACAAGGCAAATAATTGTTTGTGATAATGTATCATATGACAGCGCAGGTAATGCTGCTTTACTTTGGCAGTTCTGAGGATGACCCCTTCCTCCTGTACGCCGCTCTACACTCTGGAAATCACTGCGTCTTCGTCAGCAGGGACCTGATGCGAGACCACAAGGCCTGCCTGCCCAGTACTGCCCTCAGACGCCTTTTTTTTAAGTGGCAGCGGGGGCACCAGCTCGTGCTGGAGACTTACTCTCCTGGGAGAAAGGTTCGCTTCCAGGTGAGAAGACTGGAGAGGTTTTAAGGGGTAATGGCAACTTAATGCAAGTGCTTGTTTATGTAGCTACTGTATAAACATCCATGATGATGCCATGCAGACACCTAACGTGAGATAAAAGGTTTGTGATAATTCTGAAATTGTGGCCCCTTCCATGAGTGGCTACCTACTGCATGATCTGTATTGAGCAATAATGGTGTAGCGTTAAGTGACATCTCAAAATGTAGCTATACGCAAAATTTTTTTATTTTGCTGCTTATATTGAAAGAATCATTATATGATGAAGCTAAATGGCCATTGACAGTTAACTGTGTGAGTGTCCTAAATTGTACGTGAAGTAAGAACATAGTTGACACTGTATGTTTTCTTCCCTAAATGTGAATGCGATTGCAAAAATGCAAAGGCCCGCAACAGGTCATCCTCGGTGCAGGAATTGACCCTCCCAAAACTCCTGGCCTCATTTGCTCCTGGTGGCATCATAGTTTTTTTCCCAATGCATGCCAGGACAGATTTTCCACACCCCACACTCGCCGGAATTCTGACAAATTACACTGCCTCGCCAGGAAATGCTTCTGCTATGCAAAACAACCACAAAACCTTTCTTTTTCGCCATGATATTAAAGTATAACTTTCATGTTTCCTAGCTTGTTATAACGCATGCGCATTATAAACGAGCTAGCTGTGTTTGTTTAAAGGTAACGTGCTGCATACTGTTATCATCCAATGTCTACTTTTTCCTGCAAAGCCAGTGTGTATTTACAAATGCATGGTTTTACAGGTCGAAAGAAAAATGTTTTTTTTATTTTTTTATTTTAGGATTTTTTAAGATATTTAAGATCTGAGCGTGGAAACAGTCTCAAGATTGTGGATCTGCACGTGCTTAGAACTGCTTAATAACACAAAGCTACCTGATAGTTATCATAAATCAATACACCGTGCGTTCGATGTCCGTGAATTTTCAAAAGTTTGGGGTGATCAAGTGATTATTCCTATCAGCACTAGCCATGGTGGTACTCTCTGTTTCAATATCTTTCTTAAATCGCAGGCTCTCAGCACCTGTACCACTTTCGCATCTGCCATGCTTGTTTATACTTGAGAATATACATGCTAATTAGTACAATAGTGTGACACTGGGGTGCTATTTTAGAATTCAATACAACAAAGCCATTTTTATCCAAATGAATGTTCAAAGACCTCAATTTCTATAAATGACACTGAAGATACAATTCTGTACACATTTTTGTAAAATCTGCTTTCAGAATATTGAGTGCGTCTGCTTACGGACCTGATGTGGACATCATATTGTTCAGTGAAAGCTTATTTTAACACTTTATAGTGAGGTAGAGTGTTAGAAGTCATCAATTTACACCATTGCCAACATTAATATCTCAAAATGGTAATATGCACTTGGACCCGATATGAAAAAGAATGTTTGACAACAACAGTATGATTTCAACTCAATGATACAGCAGAACTTCTCTCAAGAACCACTGCAAGTCAGTAAAAACAGAACCTGAATTGAGTTCCAGCTAGATAATAGGTAACTAATTTGTGTCCAAGGAAAACTGTCACATCCATCAAGTATTTTTAATAAAATTATCAGATTATCATAATTATGGACATGACAGAAAACTGTTGACATTGTCACAGATATGACACATCATATCCGTTACTATGCTCAACCCCAAATTCTCAGAGATTCCTTGCAGTCAGTGAGCATGTTGAATATCCCTCTTCCTTTGCCACAGTAGTTCTGAAACATACCAGTACTCATGTATAATATTGCACTAGTTTGCATGTACTTTTTAGGCATGAATTGTTTTGAAGATGCTTGTCGTGATTGTTGTTCTTCCTTACTAATTCTGGTGGCGGTGTGTAATCCTGCACGCAACCAGACTCAAACAGCTTGGTCCATTTTCTCTTATCATCTCATTCTTTCATCATTTCACACAGCAAAAAACTCTGACAACAAAAAAAATCACAAATTAACAGACATGACGAGTGGACCCAAGCAATTAATGTCAACAATCATGTCCATAGGCAGTAAAATTTCAGCTGCCAAAACAATGCTAAATTTAGGTCACCACAGTCCTGACGGACATGATGCAGGATCAGATCGAGAGAGAAAACCCCCATATGCACAAGAGGTTTGATGCCTCTTACATTATCATATTTTCTACAGCAATCACAAATACCTAAGTAATGGCACGGACATTACACTTGACAAACCTAAAATGCCAAGAAATGTCCGTGCACTGTCGTTGAATGCGGTCAAACATCATGTCCCGTCAACACACGACGATACCTGAAGAGCAGACTATGCGAAATTAAATCCCGTTTAATTTGTATTTGAATCAACCACGGTATTCTAAACTACACGAACGGGTGCTATGATTATTGGAGAACTCAATCATTACTGACAATAGCATTTTAGCATGGACATGATACCCTTACGGGCATGATTTTGTTGATGGAATTACCTACCGGCTTCTGTGCACCGCTATCTTGGTTTCAACATCCAACATCGATCTAACATCAGCAAACACACTGGTCAATGGCGATTTGGGATGGTTTTCTTGGCAGGAAATTTGAATTAATCTAAATCAGGGGTCACCAACCCTGTTCCTGGAGAGCTACCATCCTGTAGGTTTCTGCTCTACCTCCTATTCAGTACACCTGATTCAAGTAATTAGCTACTTAACAATATCAGGAGCTGGGCAATTAAGTAGCTTATTACTTGAATCATGTGTGTCGAATAGGAGGTAGAGCAGAAACCTGCAGGATGGTAGCTCTCCAGGAACGGGGTTGGTGACCCCTGATCTAAATGATGGGCTTCTGTGGATCTGAACACAGACATGACGGAATGACACAATACCACCAGCATATTTTACATATAAATTTTATCATATTATTT
Organism: Gymnothorax reevesii; assembly: GCA_029721435.1. Classification (NCBI taxonomy): domain Eukaryota; kingdom Metazoa; phylum Chordata; class Actinopteri; order Anguilliformes; family Muraenidae; genus Gymnothorax; species Gymnothorax reevesii. Next base: position 112,633,167 of record CM056573.1, read on the forward strand.
AAATTAATTTTGATGTAAAACTACTGCATTTTACTCATGCTGTATATAAGTAGTTTCAAAAGGAAGTAACCAAGGACAAATCACTGAATGCCATTATCTTTAAATTCGATGGTTTGTTTATGGAACTGTTTGATGGAATTTTCAAGGCCCTGATCATTTTGAAAAAAATTTTTATTTTCATAAATTCAAAAAGCTAAAAGAAAGAATGAACACAGGAATGTTGTTTGTTATATCTGTTCTATGTACATACAAAAATAACACTCAAGGCTACAAATAACTTAAATTAGAGACTTTGATTGGCACAATGATTTCTATGTCACACTGACATGCTGAAATTTTAGGATAGGATTTTTCTTTTTTTTTCAAATCGCAAATAATATAAATGCTGGGGTTTTTAAACTATCTGAGCTATATCTGTAGGTATTACAGCGAGTAAACATACTCTATACAAATACGAATCCTGTCCGGCTGAAGAATAATAAGAGTGCAAATTTAGCACAGTTGACATTACGCTTAGCATGCACAGGGCCACTTCGCTCTATACAAGTGGAGATACATTTATTGGAGTGTCGACAGAAATTACTTTTTGCAATGGAAAAATAACTAAACACCAGGGAATGTATGGAATTTGTATAAAGGTGCAAATATTACACCAATGGGACACACTCAAAATGTTAGTGATTTTCTGAATGCTTACTGAAGATGCATGTCTGAGTAAGCCTTTCACATATTCAAAAAGAGATGATGGACTGAAGTGCTCAGTCAGGGTACTTTTCACTTTCAGTTTATAAACTCCTGAAGTAGCGGCCATGAATCAAATGAATTAAGACTTGTGACTTGTGGGAGTGCATGTTAATGTTTATGCAACACCTGTTCTGCCAGAAAAGTTGTTTTTACTCAAATGTCAACAATTGTACTGTTGAAAATAGAAATAGGAATGTATTTTTGCCTAACATGAAATGGTGTGGAGACCAATCCTCTGCCATGGAGGGTGGAGAGTATGCAAGTTTTCATTCCAGCCAATCGCTACACTTGCTTGATATCACTGATTAGTACACCTTCAAGCAAAGAGGAGGGAACCATTTTATGTAACCAGCAGGCACCAGCAGCGACTGGTTGGGATAAAAACATGTACTCAAAGCTTTTCATGGCACGTGCTTGGGCATCACTGGTTTACAATTTCTGGTTTAGAAATCATTCCTAGTTACAACAAAGTGAAATATCTTCTTACGCATAATATCATATGCTATATCTAAGTCTGTTATCATACTGTTGAAGTTGACTATGTTGCTCTTTGTTCCCCACAGAGAATACACAGTCATGATACCATCATTCAGACAGACACATCATCCTGGCATATTCCTTATGATGAGGATGGAGAAGATCGTTGCTCCTATGAAGTTCCCCAGAAGTGGCTTTGCCTTACTAGAGTAGACTGATGGAAAAAAATCACCTTTTCCCCTTTAGCACATCTCTGGAAGGACCAGTGGTCATACCTTGATCATAGGGTTTGCGTTTGTTAAACATTAAAATGTAAACCAAAATGTGGCATGTTCTCAAAATGTTTTTGACAAGAAAATGAATAAATCTGCATGCAATGCTGTGCCTTTTTCAAGAGCATTTCTGGGTAGGTATGGGAGAGGTGTGTGTGTGTGCGTGCGTGCCTGCGTGTGTGGGTGGTGTGGGGCGGAGTGGTGCTGGTGGGGATCTCTCACATCTGCTCCAATGGATGATGTATAGCAGGGTTGGGCCATTTTAATCCTGAATGGATTGTAATGGCGAGGTTGGGGTATGTAAGCATATGTCTTTCCACCAGTTCCTTTGACAAAATCTGGTTTACTTATCTATCAGTTCACTGTGACAGTATTTAGTCACAATTGAAGAGCATTTTGAGAAACAAGCATGTCCTCATTGAAAAAAAGCATGGATAAGTGGTAGGGACAATCCCTGGTTTTCAGATAATTTGTAAGGGCTAATTTGATAAAGAAATAAGGCTTGGGCTCAGGCTATATTGTCAAATTCCTCAGCTGACTGGACTCAATTTAAAGCCTTGAGAAACAAATACACTTCACCTATTAGGAAATGCAAGTCATAATTCTTTTTGCACTCGGTTACACAGAATTTAAATAATCCCCTGAAAATCTTATGATTAATGAAATCTTTATCAGGCCCAAGCACTAGTTAAAACTTTTCAAAATGCATTATGGTTGGTTCTGAGGAAATTGAGGAAAAAAACCGTTTTGGTCGATCAGGTTTAATGTTCATTTTTTCAGTGCTACATCTTTATTTGCACAATTGCTAATCCCACTCTTGACTGCTGCCACTAAATTGGATAATACAAATTTAGACACATTTGATCTGAGACCAATATCTGTTGCTGAAGTATGGAAAGTACTGGAAAGCATTAATATACTGAGTACAAATGAAAACGCACCACTTGAAAAAAGTCAATATTTAAGTTCAAATGAACTTCAATATAATTTTTACACAACAACAACACTACAGTGACGTAACCCGACATGCCAGGTGCAAGAAATGCGAGAATTTCAAGTTAACTGTAACGCTAGGCAATTTTTTGCAAAAACGCAACATCTTGCATGCACACCACGGGAGAAATGAATTTCACTCTGAATTTGTGCTAACATTGCCTTTAAAAGCATGTGAATGCGAATAAAATTTCACTTCTTCACTGACACTTGTGAAACGTCGACACTATGCCGCGACTTACAGCCCCTAAACGGGAACGTGCCATAGGCATGCTTCAAATTGGTGCCAGCACCAGGGAAATTGCCAGACGACTACACTGCGCACACACAACGATCGCAAGACTCCGTCAAAGGTTTCTGCAAACGGGGAGCACTCGGGACCGTCCTCGACTGGGTCAACAACGTGTGACAACAGCACGTCAGGACCGTCAGATCGTACGGGATCATGTCCGAGACCGAACACTACCAGCGACAAGAACGGCTGCTCAAGTCCAAGGACGACGTGGATTCATTCACCCCAACACCGTACAGAACCGTCTGCGAGCTGCAGGCCTGCGTGCACGACGTCCTTATTTTGGCCCCATATTGACGGATCGTCACCGAAACCAGCGTCTACAGTGGGCAAACAGGCACCAGAATTGGCGACTATGACAATGGCACGGTGTCATCTTTTCTAACGAGTCACGATTTCACTTAAGGAACGCAGATGGCCATATACGTGTTTGGCGGAGAGGTGGTGAACATTATAACGCCGATTGTGTCGTTCAAACGGACCGTTGGGGTGGTGGCAGCGGTATGGTGTGGGGTGGAATAAGCTACCGTCACAGAACCCCTCTCCATATCTGCAGAGGAAGGGTGAACGGCGTCTACTACCGGGACCAGGTGCTGCAGAACCATGTTGTGCCGTTCCTCAACCAACACCACGATGTCCACACGTTCCAACAGGACAACGCTAGGGCACACACTGCAAGGGTGTCCATGCAGTACCTTGCACAGCAGAACATCCCCGTGCTTCAGTGGCCAGCTCTGTCACCCGACCTCTCCCCTCTCGAGCACTTATGGGATGAAATTGGACGACGTCTTTCACGTTGACGCCAGATGGATAACATTCGAGAACTTGAGGTTGCCCTTGTTCAGGAGTGGAATGCTATCCCTCAGAACACTATCCAGAGACTGATCAACTCCATGCGACGACGATGCACCGCATGTGTCAATGCAAATGGCGGTCACACCCGTTATTGACTTTCCTGTTTGACCCCTACACCAGTTAAACCTCTCTCGCGCATTAACATTATGGTGAATGAAACTGAATGATGTTTACATGTCTTCTTAAATCATTCATTATCTCAAATGCATCATACGTATATACTTCACATATCAATCCGTGGAGCTATTCCAGATTTCGTGAGTGGTGCGTTTTCATATGGACTGAGTATATTACAAAATCTGAAGGTCCTAACTCTATAAATCCTTGTATTTTAAAGGTAGCAGCTGAATTGATTGCTGATCCTATTGCCCATGTCTTTAACTTTAGTCTTTCCTCCAGCTCTGTTCCTAAAATCTGGAAATCTGCCCATATTCATCCCTTGTTCGAAGGAAGAGATGCATGACTTGAGTAATTACCATCCTATTTCAGAACTTTGTTGCGAAGCTTCAAACGGCATTTCATTCTTTACAGACTGCTCTGTTTACTTTAATCTTAAATGCATAGAAAATGAAGTTCATGGTTTTTTCATGGGCTCATTCTATGTTGATAATATAAAGATTCATACTTGTTAAGATAATGCCGTTGAACAGGTATACTCGTATAAGTACTTGGGCATGTGGGTAGATGACAAGCTTCCTTACAGTGTGCTTATTTCAAACCTAACAATGATGCATGAAGTGAAGCTTGGCTTTTAATTTAGGAATGTCATGTTTTACTTTTAATGCCAGGAAGAAACTAGCTGAAGCTACTTTGTGCTAGACTATAGTCACATTTTTTACATGCATGCAGCCGCCTCTGTTTTGGGGAAAATGAATTCAGTTTATCATGCATCTTTGCATTCTGTTACTGGAGCAAAGTCTCCCACTCATCATTGGATTATATATAAATGAGTGGGTTGGACATCACTGCCAATTTGCAGGCAGAGACATGGCTATTTTTTGTATTTACAAAGCATGTTTAGACAAACCCCCTGCTTATCTCCTAAATATCCTTTGCAAGAAAACTGGGAGCTATCAACTGCGATCATCAAAATGGTTGATTTTCAACGTTCTCAGGGCTTTCTCTGCTCTAGGACAATCGACTTTCAGCTATTATGCACCTTGGTCATGGATCAAGTTACAAAAGAAGCTTAAATTGAACTATGTCATATCCATGGTTGACTTTAAATGCACTATACAAAAAAGTTACTAAAACATGTCAATGCTTTTTATTAAAGAGCTAACTGTGTCCGAATTTCACTCCAGATTTTAAAACGGTCTGTTTTGAAAGTTATACACATTGTATTGTTTTATATTGATATTGACTTGGCTGCTTTCTTAATCAGATCTCTCTTCCAAATGAGATTCTGCGTCTCAATGAGACTTCCTAGTGAAATAAATGGTAAAATTCATTATAACTGTGTAATTTTATACAAGGTTTGGTTATTTAAGTAATTAAAGGCCAGACAACATGGACAGCACGACTTTGGAGTGTGTCCGGGGATGAGAGTACGGAAAAGGAGAGTTTATAAATAGACTAAAAAATAAACCAATGTTTACTTATAAATGCTATGATACACCAATGAAGCGATTACTGAATCTCGGAGCTTTAAATATCTTGACTGACACGCAATAAACATGTAACATTTTTTTGAAATCCAGGAACCGTGTCCTCCTACTCAATATGCTGAATTCTGCTATCTGGATACGTATAGAACATTTCTCCGGAAGTGATTTTGTACTGGTAGTGCTTCCTGGTGAAAAATGTCCATGTAGCCTTTCGGTACTATCCACTGTGTTGACTTGAAAACAAATTTTGTCAGCTAATTAAACCTACGATGTCTAGGGGATCGAGTGCAGGTTTCGATCGACACATTACCATCTTCTCCCCGGAGGGTAGACTCTACCAAGTATACTCAGCAACAAAAGTTTCTGTGACACCAATGTTATTAATTATTTTTCATAACGCAATTATGAAATTGTCATACATGGTGATATCAGACTGAAACAGTACACGTAAACACAACATTGAAATGGAAATCATGAAAATGCGAGAAAATGACTTTGCACGTGAAAATGTGCGTAAATCATGCTTGTGGATGGCAATAAAAGAGGAGAATTTTTGGAATGTTCACATTGTGCCTGATGAACGACGGAAGCATCACTTGTCGAAAACACAGCCATTTCGGATCAGGAACTCTACCCTCTAAATGCCAAGACTGTCTGAAAATGATCGGTGGAGGGCCATTGGGATGATTGAATCCGGAACCTCGCAGAGGGAAGTTGCTCATCGCCTGAATGTCCACCGAAACACCATTTGGAACTTATGGCAGCGTCATCAGCAGACAAGACATGTCAGAGACCGTCCTCGCAGCGGCTGTCCACGAGTAACCACTCCCAGACAGGACAACTGGATTCGAACAACCCATCTCCAAAATCGATTCCAACCTGCAACCATAACTGCAAGAACGATACCTGGTTTGAGGCGACTGTCTGCACAGACAATCCGTCGCCGTCTCCGTCATTTTGGCATTGTCCCACGTCGGCCAGCAAGACGTCCAATACTCACAGTACAACACCGACGACTGCGTCTACAGTGGGCACAAAACATCGACGGTGGATCCAACGTCAGTGGGATCTTGTACTCTTCACTGATGAATCAAGATTCATGCTTAACCGATGTGATGGTCGTTTACGTGTATACCGTCGATGTGGAGAACGTTATGCCAACAACTGTGTTCAGGAATTTGATCGTTTTGGAGGTGGTAGTGTCATGATTTGGGGAGGGATCACGGCTAGAAACAGAACAGATTTGCTTGTTATTGATGGAAATCTGACAGGTGAAAGATATCGCGATGAAGTGCTACGGCCATTGGTGGTACCGTTTTTGATGCAACATGGTCCCGGAATAACGCTGCAACATGATAACGCCAGACCACACGTTGCAAGGATTGTACAGCAGTATCTGATGCAACAACATGTCAATGTACTGCCATGGCCAGCCATATCCCCAGACATGTCCCCAATCGAGCATCTTTGGGACGAGATGGATCGACGTTTGCGGCGGTTGGATAACCCGCCAGCTACACTCCAGGAATTGCGACAACGTCTACGTCAGATTTGGAATGACATCCCACAGCAATTTCTGGCACATCTGATTCGGTCCATGCGCCGGAGATGCGTTGCTTGCATCATGGCACGAGGAAGTCACACCCGGTATTGAAGTGTGAAGGTCACAATTGGTTAGACGTCAGACAAGTGCTTCATGACGCATGAAAATGACATTTTTCGTTTTGAGTGACGTTGGCACTGAAAAGTCAGTGTTTCTCCTGTTAAATAAACATATTGATTGCATTGAGATCTTTGCGTGTCATTTATAACATACACATAAATGGTGTCACAGAAACTTTTGTTGCTGAGTATAGGTCAGTAGCCATGGAACTAGGCAAACGAGCTTGCTAGTTGACCAAGCTGGCTTTCTTCTCTGACGTCGCTGCAGTGGTGACAGCATCTTGCCCAGTCCCGTAAGGGTTCCCTATCCACTGCATTAAAGCAAACGTATGATTATATCTTCTTCACGAAATAAAACAAGCCATCTTGCTTGTACCGAAGGCATCGGGTGACAGCTGACTTTGTGAAACATTGTGCTTTTATTTGAAAAGAAATCCTTGGAAAACTACTTTGCCGACGAAAATGGTTATTACACAGATTTACTACTTTAAGTATTTTAGAAAAAATCGAACTGATTATTCGCACTTTTTTAAGTGTGTCCAAGCACAAAAATTGATCGAAATTCGCGTTAGACGCACAAGTGTGGCCAGGATGCACATTGCTCCATTGCCCAAACTTATTTTAAGTGTGTCCAAAGCTAAAAAAAATTTCTTGGCCAAACTTATTCTAAGCGGTACTTTCTAAAAATTGGAATGGTCATCAACTGGCGCAGCGAGTAAGATAGTGCGGCCAAGAAAAAAAATTAGCATTGGCCACACGTGTAAGTCTGAATAACATCGGCCTTTTAGAATAATGTAACGCTCGTCTTATTATTTTCTGTTTCTCCAGAATATGCATTCAAGGCTATAAACCAAGGTGGCCTCACCTCTGTTGCTTTACGGGGCAAAGACTGTGCAGTTGTTGTGACACAGAAAAAAGTACCAGTAAGTACGAAGTGACTGCCAGAACTTAACATACGCATTGAAATTGAGCGCTAATTTGAAGCATGATTATAATCTATAATTGTCTTGCAGGATAAGCTTCTGGATGCTTCTACTGTCACCCACATGTTCAGAATAACTGAAAACATTGGGTGTGTGATGTGTGGCATGACTGGTAAGATGCTCACAAAGTGCCCTTGGCGAATCCACCGATATGCTTGACTTAATTGGGAATTCATTGGTATATTTTTGTCTTTTTTTGTCCTGGATTTCCATACTAAAGAGTCGTTCTGCACCCGCAGCTGATGGCAGATCTCAGGTGCAGAGGGCTCGTTATGAGGCTGCTAACTGGATGTACAAGTGCGGCTATGAGATCCCTGTGGATATGCTGGGCAGGAGGATCGCTGATATTTCGCAGGTGTACACACAAAATGCTGAGATGAGACCTCTTGGGTGTTGTAAGTAGCTACATACATGGCATGGACGATATAGTGTGTGCTTTGATGAGTACTGCATTGCAGGACTTGGTTTCAGTGACCGCATGTTCTCGTAATGTGGGCTATTGCCTTCACTGACTGGCATTTACATTTCGTGAGCAATCCCATTACTTTGAGCATTCAAAAATATTGTCATTGATTGAGGTTATATTAGATGTTTTCCATCATGGAAAGCTCTAAGAACACAGTGCTTCATTGCTGCTATTCATTGTATGAATGTTGGCAAGCCCAAAATATGTGCAGAAAAGAAAAGCGTCAAAATATCAAACAATTTTGTTGTAAATTAATCAAGGGAATCTGCATCATTATTCTGAAATATCGGCATCAGTCCACTGAGTTTCTCCACTCAATTTCAGTCCCTTTCGTTAATGCCATTTTATTCTTGTTTTTGTGATGTTAGGCACTACTGGAATAGAACAAATATTTATTTTTAATACAGGTATGATTTTGATCGGTGTGGATGAAGAATTCGGTCCTCAGGTGTACAAATGTGACCCTGCTGGCTACTACTGTGGCTTTAAGGCCACCGCTGCAGGAGTGAAACAGACTGAAGCCACCAGCTTCCTTGAGAAGAAGGTGAAAAAGAAACTGGATTGGACTTTTGATCAAACGGTCGAGGTAATACGCCCTCCTGCAGCTACACTTAGTTTTCAGTGGCTGTAGAGGTGGAAATGCCAGGGAAGTAGAAGTCCTCTCTGAAGTTTTGCTCCAACCTTTTGCATATTCTAATGAGCACCATTCTTCGGTCAGGAGGCAGAGCTAATCCATGAGGTCAGCTGGCTGAGTTCAAGACTGGAAGAAAAGCATAGCTGGACTTTTACTTTCTGGTGTCTGGATTTTCCTCCTCTGAGTAGTGAAAAGTTTTGCCCCTGTGTCAAGTGCTTTTATTTCTCTGGTTGGAAATGAGATGATGGAGTCAACCTGATTCTGTGTGCACATGTGAAATTTGCTTCACACTGCTTCCACCATCTATAGCACTGGTCACCATCCCTGTTCCTGGAAATCTACTTGTTTGTAGACATTCATTCCACCCTTAATTTGACATTCCTGAATCTACTATTTAGCAACCCCAAGCCATTTCATTGGCTGTTGAATGAAATGGGCCTAGTCAGGGGTGGAATAAAAACATTCTGGGGTGCTTTTCCCAAAAGTTTATTTGCTAACTAAGTTAGCAACTAACATAGTTCATCCATTCACAGTCAATGGTTCCAACTAGAATTGCACACCAGGACAGTAGATCTCCTGGAACTGGGTTTTTTTTTTTTTTAAATTTTTTTTTAATTTGGCATCTCCAATTCCACCTGAATCTGGAATGTCCAATTGGGGAACTATGTACAAGGCTTTTCGCAGATGTGGCCCCCTATTGCCAACTCAGGAGAGCGAGACAGCTTGCGGCTCTCCTTCAAAGCACACGCCGGTCGCCACCACTTCTTATACACTCCCTGGTTGAAACTTAGCAAGCCCAGGGGTTTCCCAAAACCATAGTTGCTACTTACATAGTTTGTCCATTCACAGTCAACGGTTCCAACTATGTAAGTTAACATCTGTGCTTTCGGGAAACGCTCTCCAGAACGAGGGTGGAGGATACCCAAACATTAACGAGCTTTGAATCTTCCTAACGAGCGCCTGTCTGGCCAACATGAGGCGCCTGAGAACTTATTATTTTCAATACCCTATCCCGGCAGACCCTTCCAAATTTGCATCCCTGTAGCACATTGGCCAATTGCGCGCTACTCTGAAAAGAGCTGCCGACCACTGCTGGCTGGTACGAGGCAGAACAGGGTTGTTGACCAGCGATCTACAGCAGTGGTTCCCAAACTCGGTCCTGGGGCCTCCCTGTGTATGCTGGTTTTTGTTCCACCCTTGATTGCAATCATAGGATTTTAACAGGCTGTTAACATGTCTTATTTAGGTGCATTTAAATTTAGAGCGGCAATTCATCCTCTTTTGACATTCAGTATTTTGACAGATATGCATACATACAGTGAGGAATAAATTCCACATCCACATTGCGATATATGAGTAACAACTATACAAAAAGAGGAAAGAAAATTTTTACCCAATCCAAGGAAAAAAATCAATGGGATGCTAATTGGTAAAACTGTGGGCACATGGTTGCAAAAACCTACGGTTTAATAGACAAGCCAATGATAGTCAAACCTGTTTTATGTTGTGTTTTTGTTATTGAGTGCAAGAAAATTATTTTGAAAGAATTCTAATCACCTGTGTTGAGCAACCTGATTTGGTGGTAAGTGATTTACTCAGTGCCTGACTTATGTTAAAAATGTTAGAGTATTATCAGAAATGCCTTGCAACATCGAAAAAAACAAAAACAAAACAAAACTATATTCAAGGGTCTTTTATTCTTCATGGCACACATGGATATTTCTATTAAAATTTGGTTTAAGACAGTAAATAATGTCGTTAAACACAAAATGCACCTAATTAGGACAAATTAAGAGCTTATTAAAATCCTATGATAGTAATTCTGATTGGAATGAAAACCAGCATACACAGGGAGGCCCCAGGACCGGGTCTGGGGACCCCTGATCTACAGAATCATCTGGGCATGAAAATGATTTAAGGGCGAATGAAGTTGAAGACACATCCTAAATCTGTTCTGCTAACACCTTCATCATTATTCCTAGTGAGTTCAGCCCATCTGAAATTATTGTATTCACCGATCGTAAACAGTTTTCCTTTATTATTATTGTATATTTGTGGATTTGAGTACATTCTGAACATAGAAATATTTTCATTTTTAACTATTATTTGTACATTTATGGAATATTGGCAAAGCCGCAGACAAAGCATATGTTTCTAAAATTAACTGCTTTTTATTTTGAGCATTATTGGGAGTATTTGCATACTTAATCTACTATTAAATGAAGTTTTGAATCAGCTACTTTGTTTCCTCTTGTTAAATGGGTGCTCAGCTTGTTTTGTGGCATTTAAGTCGTCAAGGAAAAGACTGAATAGGAAGATGTAAACGTAAATGGAATTGAACCTTGAAAATGGAATGTTTGCACTCCTGTCTGGTCTTGGTTCAGTCATGTTTTTGTTGCATTTTCCCACTTTTTTTTTTTTCTTTTTCTTAGAGCTCATGTGACTTTTTGGATTCAAGTAATTTTTTTCCCCTCTGTTTTTGCTAGGCTGCAATAAGCTGCCTGACAACAGTGCTGTCCATTGACTTCAAGCCCTCAGAGTTGGAAATTGGAGTGGTCACAACACAGCAGCCAAAATTCAGGTGAGACAGTGCGACAGAGCTGCGTCTTACGGTAAAGGATGTTGAGCACTTCAAAGCCTCATGCGAGAGAGGAGCAGGAAATAACAACCTCATATGACCTTCTGCAAAAACTAGTGCCAGCAACGTTCCCACAAATGGTGCAGAGATCGGGGGGTTATTTCACTGCAGGATTAGCAATTTACATGGGCACTTATCTGAGTAAAACCCCCAAATCTGCACCATAGATTGCGTCACATACATCGAGCTGCACCGCGTTTCACACTATATATGGCTTTTGTGCTAACCCCATTGTCCTTTTGTGAAACAGCCCCTGTTGTTTGTGAAGTAGCCCTATGCTCTTTTCAAAAGCTCGCTTTGCATACGTCCAAAAAGTCTCTTTGTGTCATGAATGAAGCGTGTAAAGCAGATGATGTTTGCAGACTGCATAACTTATGAACACCATTATCTATTTAATTTATTGCATAGAAAGTCTACTTTAATTATCAATTGAGGCATGGTAATCAGAAGTATTTTTTTAAAAAGTATACACTATGGCACACACTCCCATGCCCATGCCTTTTGCGAAATTTCCCTACTCTACATGTTTGTACACAAAGAAGAATGGCTTCTGTTCTTAATGTACTGTTTTTAGTCTCAATTTAAATACAGATTGATGTTTCCACTATGGCAGCATTAAAATGATCATGTCAGCACACAGTTGATGTGAATTGACCTCTGTCTCTCTTTTCCGCCAGAATTCTCTCTGAGGCCGAGATCGACAACCACCTGGTAGCTCTATCGGAGCGAGACTGAGCGGGCCGGGAACCGTGGTATTGATCATCCCCTGAGCGACACCCCCAAAAAGACTAATACAGATATGTGAATGCAGATCAAGAATCATGTGACACATTTGTTGTTTTTTTTTATCTGGTTACATTGGAAATTACATTTTGGAGAAACTTATATTTCTTCACTCTGGAAATGTGGATTGCATGGTTTTACCCCTTTTGACTTTTAATTGTTTACTACCTCTCTGATCGCGATATTTATGAACAATTTGCCCTGTTTTCCCACATACTATATTTTTTCCTGTACAAAAATGATATTGGCAAATAGCATTTTTCATTTTATTAGTTATGATCCTCTTTTCTGCATGTTACGATTAATATTTATCCTTTGTCATCTTTAAATTTTCAAATTTAATGCTTCTTTTTTTTTTCCGAGCCATTTCTTTGGGTTCTTTTGGAATCTCCAACACTAAGCCCTGTGTTATAATGGTGGAATCGATTTACCTCTTTGCAGGACGTTGCTAGGGTTATGTATGTTAACACATTTTTAAAGGTTGCAAGAAAAACCCCATGTGTGGGATATAATTGGTGTGATTTAATAATCATATATTGTGGTAAGAAGAGGTCCATCATTGTTCAAGCAACTAAATAAATCTCCATAATCGTTTTCCAAGTACAGTATATTTTTCATTTTATTGACCAAGTAAAAACGTTTGCCCAATTAAAAGAAATAAAATAAAAGGTTTGTGGAAGCTATAACGCCGCCTAATCTGATGCTGAGTGTGCAAGAACTGCTCAGATAAGCTGCCAGTGCTCTTAAGTCACGTGAGATCCATGAAGTTACCTGCCCATTCATTCCTCTCTCTTTCTGCCTGACGCAAGTACTGAAAGCACATTAAAAGCGAGACTGAACGCTTTTCCCCCTAAAGGAAACTGTCCTACATTTGAGCTGCTGTTTTCTCACGGGGTGCTGGCCTTTATTTGCATTGCCTCTTTTTCCTTCCATTTTTGTGAGGTCGGTGCAGTCCCGTGCCCCATTGCTCGAGTTTAGATTTTTCCGGCCACAGACGGTGTCATTTCTCGGATCTGATTGAATCATACAAGTCTTTTTGAGCCCCCTGGTCCAAGAGGCTGTATGAAAGAATTGTTTTTTTTTTTTCTCCAATGTTATACTCCACAGTGCCTTCACCATAAAACGTGTGATTAGGAGTTTGTCGATATCAGATGTAAATGTTTCTCAAAATTATGTGACACTTCATTTCTTTAGTAGGTGTTCCATAGTGCCCGGACTTCTGCGGTAAGGATGCTAATTAGATCTAAAATTCCAAAAGGGCTGGAGTATTCATTTAAGTGGTGGGAAACCACATGTAAGCCCCTATGGTCTGACACTTATGAATTGAATTACAGTAATAGAAAGCCATTGGCAAATGTGACACACCGGGGGAACCAACTGGTCTGAATCATGGTTCATTAGTGACTTAATTATGCCTTCTGAGTTGCATAGTTATTTACTGTTCTCTTTGACTTGAGTAATGGTGATCTGATCTCACCAGGGCAAGCACTTTGTGGTCTACAAGATTAGTTTACGGCCGTTGTCTTACGCCTGGCTTGCTGTTTATGTAGGTGTTAGTGGTTTTGAATTTGGGGTCCATCTGGTTTTCAGTCTGCTTTACATTGTTGAGTGGGAGAAATGTTTCTCTTTTATATTTATGTATTACGGTGATCTCAAAATTTACGCGCATTTCTGAAAACAGAGTAACAAAATCAGTGTTTGCTTCTTAGATAATCTCGTAGGCTGAATAGCTTTTCACGGTGCTGTTGTATTGAGAGTGATGCTATGATGACTTTTTTGAATATTTCATTAATTACTCACCCCTTGTATACATTTTGATCCAGTTTGCTGTAAACTTGTTTCTAGAAGTAGTTATTATGACATACCAACTCTTAAGTCTTTAAGTTGCTTGGAGTCATATCTTATTTAGCCATTGCTAAACATGTTGCAATTCTGGATTCCACATAATTTGACTCACTAATGTGCGCTGGAGATGTGCCAGTTCATATTCCTCTGAATATGACAACAGAATGCGGGAAAGAATGAAGTATGACACGGGGGGGAAATTTTGGAGCTGACTGGTTTACACTGCAGGAAGTCAGAATGACTTTATCATGGGCTAAAACGGGACTTTCTTAAGGAAGTTCACAGTCAAGAAGACTGATGGCCTGATTGCTTCCATATCAGCTTTTCAGATGGAACATACTTGAACAGTGGACACTTATTTTGTGCCCGCCCCCCTTTGACATGACAGGCTGGCTTTTCATAAAGCATTTGCCAGATCAGGTTTCTGCTGTGATGCCAGGAATAGGACATGTATTTGAGTTATCTTGGGTTCCGAGCTCGTTTATATTATGAACACAGAAGATTAAGTGTCAAGTAATCGTGGCATCAGGTCTGTTGATTTTTTGCTGATTACAAACTTGTATCACATCATACAGCCAACCAATGAAGACAAGTGGAAACAAGTTTGAAAATGTTCTTTCTTTAATTTACAGGAGAGTGTTATGTCTGTTAACACCCTTGTATGCATAGTGTTTTTTTTCCTTTTTTGCAGACTTTTACATTTTACAAAAATAAACATCTATATTATATACACATGGCTATTTACAACACAATGCACATTATACAGTCTCGTTGGTTTGCACATCTGTGAAAGTGCAAGTCTCTTTTTCTCCTGGCATTGTCACACCGTATTTCTCCTCCACTCTGAATCTGTCACTCATCCGACCCCTTGTCTTCTGGCCACCTTGACGCTTGTGGTGGTCTTCACACTGGGTCGCCTGCTTGATGGCCATGAGGCTGGTGCCATTTTTGCGCACCTGCTTGTCCCATGCTGTGCTGTCCTGGATTCATCAGCCGCCGCTGTCTATCGGTCACTGTGCTTGGCAGCGAGGATGGGTCATTACTTCTGCCCCATCCACAGAAAGTCATCGTACATCTGGGGAAAAGTGGAAGACACTTGTTAGATTCAAAGCTCATCCTTATCCCTCATTGCTGATTTCTATGCCAAATCGAGCTAATCAACTGTTTTGCTGTTTGTTACCTTCTTAATGCACTTACAGAATGTAACTTTAGAACAAAGTATCTGCCAAGTAAATAATGTCTGAACTGCAGGCCCAGCCAACAATTCTGTCATGTAAATGGGGCACGACTAGAGATTGTTGAATCTGTGAATAGATCCCTTTGGCCAGGTTGAGAAACCATAAAGAAAAGCATGCTGCACGGAAACCTACCATATCATCATCAGACGTGGATTCTTCTTCACTGTCTTCTGGTTCGCTATCTGGAAGCTCTCGCAGCTGGTCATCTGTGAGTGGATACAGATGCTCCTGAATCTCACAGTTTTGGCGCCCGTAGGTCAGGTGGTACGGTGTGTACCCGCCGTACGATAGGCTGTTGACGTTGGCGCCCTTGGCGACAAGGAGCTGCACCAGCTCGAAGTTCTGGAGATCTACTGCAAGGTGGAGTGGACTCCGGCCATTGCACTGCTCCTGTGGAAAGCACCAGGAAATAGATATGATTAGGTGAACAATAGCTACACATCAACTTCCCTCCACTTCAACAACAGACAGTGGAATGCGTGTTAGACCTTGCGAGATTTACCTGAGCATTAATGTCCGCACCAAGGTCAATAAGCCTCTCAACCATGGATAGGAAGCCTTGAAGGGAGACAAGGTGTAGACAGTTGTGTCCTACAAACAGAGGAAACCTTTGGTCAGGGACAGAGGACTAGACACCGACTCATCAGCAAAGAAGTTGGAATATTAAGGCGCTCAAGGGTGTGATTCCTGGTCCAGATGTACCTACCACTGTAATTGGTTGAGGCGAGAATTGAGGGAAGTTGTTCTGTGCAGGCCTGGGTCAGCACACTGAAGCAGTGCAGGGATCCCTTCTTGCAGGCTATGTGGAGAGGGGTATTACCGCAGTCGTCCACTAGCTGGGGGTCGCAGCCAGCCCTCAGGAGCTGCTCAACTATCTGTGGCTGCTCTGTGATGACAGCCAGGTGGAGGGGAGTCTGCAGAAATAAATAAGAGACAGTCAGCCACTGAAGTGCGATTCCAGTGCAAACATCACCGAGCACAAATTCTGGTACTTCCCTACAGTGAATGTAAGCATTGACATTTACCTGTCTCTGGTGGTTCTGTACGTTGAGAAACGGATCATTCCGAGATCTTTTAATCATCTGGTTAGCATATCCTTCAGCCTCGTGAATAATGGCGAGATGAAGAAGCCTGGGGGAATAAAAAAAGATAAAGAAATACTTATTAAAGAAAGCTTGCATAAGTGCAAGTATTGCAGACTGCAGTTTCCTAAGCGCTTGTTTATTATGTTTTTTTTTTCGTGCGAACCATTTCCATTTGCAGTTACTTGACACATTTGGTGCGATAAAGGCGTCGGATTCCTGGCAGAGCGCCCGGGACTTTCCAGACTTGCCGTATCTTTAGTACCGCCCAGATTTACTTAACGACTGAGTTCGCAAACTTCTGATGCGTCTTTTGTTTACGGTGGGTTCCTCATTGCATGAGTGCAGTAATACAGGCTACTTTCAAATTTCATACATGTACCACAGAGCTTTGCCCACCTCCCATTTGTCAAGTCAAAAAATTTTATGACAATTTTCTTGTCCTCTCACCAAACACAAATAAGGCTTCGAGTGTAATAAACATGGAGGATAAGCTTGCAAGATGACAGAACTGACTGCCGAGTAAATCAATATTTTGCGTACATCAGTCGGGTTTTTAAAATAAAATGCAACGGTACTGCTTGCTTGAGACAATTAGGGCAATAAAGTTAGAATTAAAACGTTTTCAATTTATTTTTTCTACCTAATGCAATATATGTGCATCGTCAAAACGCAATCAGGGAAACACTAAGGCAATTTCCGAAATGGGAATAAAATTAAAAGCAAAGAACACTTACGTGTCTCCGTCTTCAGTCCTTTCTAGTTTCCATGGCTCGTTGTCGTACTCCGTAAAGTCGGTGGAACCCACATTCAGACGTTCCATTTCGGTCAAAATACTGTTATATGCCTCTTCTCCTTCGGGCATTGAATCCAACCCGCTGTCCAGGCGGTCGTCGTTGCCGGGAAGAAATTTCCCATGTTTTGAATCCATGTTGTAGTCCAAGTGATTGCTGTGGCTTGCACGACTGCGATCCATTTATTTAAGAACTGTGCCGGCTCAAGAGTTTTACCTGACTAGCTGGGAACGAACTGTTGCCAGCAATGCGGCAACATGGCATTAAATGAAATTTAGGGGCGGAGCGTCAATAGGTGGGGGATTTCCAGATGAGTTGTCAAGTTAGCTAGCATTTGGGAAACTCGGTTGGACTTGATGTAGAAAATTTCCCCCGAAGTATGTGCGATATGCGCATGAAAGTCCCACTTTTCTCATTATTCGCACGTATTCCGTTTCAAAGTTCTGCAGAAGGGATTATGAAAAACCTAATATACATACGACGCTTAATATAAATAATGAGACACGGTTCTGTAATTTCATTTATATTTCTTATTGTTTCACAGAACAATTACCCAATTTTAGGACGTTCATAACAACAGCTTAGAAGATTCCATGAATGACTAGTCTACGGGGTATTTAGTTATGGAAACACCCCGGAGTCTTGCACTCGTCAGGGGACATTTGGGAATTTTGCAGGTCGATTAATACGAGTCATGTTGAGTCAAATCCCACCAGTGTCATGTAAGAGCAACCAACCAGGCCACACTAAGTTAACTTGCTGTTTTGATTTGCACATATGTAATAATTGCTGTGCGGAATTTGGGAACGACACTTGCAGTGCATCAGTTACTTTGAATGAACTTGCCTCCTTATTTCATTGACAATGTAGTTGTTGTAAGGGTTTCTTCTGCAAAGCTCAAAATATCTACAAAATACAAAATCTAGAGATTGCAAGACATGTCTTTTTCCTTTAGGGACCCATCCCTCCTGTAAATTGATCACAACCTGTAGCATTATTGTGTGACAACAATGCAAACTTACTGCAAGTGTTTTAACATTATACATGCGTGTAAGTAAGCCTAGCATATAAAAAGCAAATGGGGCAGGTATTTAGTCACCCACTAAAAAGTTCGTGCGGATTTCATGTGATGATAAATTACACGACAGCCGGGTTAATATTGTTAATTTTATTCCGCCATTTCAACTTCAGGGAAACTCCTATGCTATTTCTGTTTGACTATAATGGTATGTATACAGAGTTGGATTTTTTCCCCCAAATAAAGTAACAACAACATAGCAACAGTCTCTATGTACAGTGTTGCGCTGGTTTCACATACGTCCTCTAGCGGTAACGTGCGTGTAGTACTTACGTCACTATAAGGTGTGTATTTCCCAGAGGGCAGTACTTAGATTTTTCTTTATTATGTAGGTTCTGCACGATGCCATGGCAACAACTCGTTAGAGTTGCTGCAGCAGGCGTGACCGATAATATGGTGACCCAACAATTTTTTAGTTTTGAAAGGGTTTTCAGTGGGCTTCCTTGAATGTGTTTACGTAAGCACATCATTTTAACTCGGGAATTCTTATCTATATTGAAATAAAATGATCCCACTGTTATCTTTTGATTTCTGAAGTGGATATTCTGAGAAACTGCGTTGGACTCTAAGTATTTCCGGAATTAAAATGCTTGCATAAACTCCCTTTTCTGTATGTATCTGGGCTCTGCGGTGTTTACAGCAGATCTTTAAGGGGAACAATGTTGTTGCACAACTCATATCCTCTCCTCTAATGCGTTGGCCATGCGTTGAAGCTGACAGCTATCAATTCATATTGCGTGGTCACTTTGGGTTTAATATTCTTTAAGGGATATGTTCTGGATCTCCTCTTTTCTTGAATTTAGTCACATACATGTGCACTGGCGCGATGCAGTTACTATGAATTTGGATTGCAAGTGGTTTGCAACTAAAGAGTCTATGCTAACGTGTGGTTATAAACTTGTAATAACGGTATAGTAATGCGCAAGTCGAATTTAAATATTCAAATTTCACTGTGGATTCGCACAGTTTTGTATGATTTCATACGTGTATCCTTCCTGGTATTTCAAATTACTCTATGAAAATGTTTTTTGTTTTCATTTTCCCATCTTGGAAATCATTTGGATTCTGTCAAAAAAAAAAAAAAAAAGATTAGTTAGCATCATGTCTAAATAATAAATGTTCAGAAATGCATGTCAAATTTCCAATAACTAATGATATTTTGTGATATCTGTGAAACGCTTGACACTTCAGTGAATGGCATGTTGGGGAAAGTGTTTGGGTGCAGCTGAAATGTGGGGATCTGGGGTATATTTGGGGAATCCCTGCTCCTTTTAGAGGCGATGAAGCTCACAGCTGGGCTATCCCTCTTTGGACACATGCACCCTGCATATTGCGAAAGGGCTGCAGAGTACATTTTCATGGCTTTTTTCTTTTCCTCCCCCAGCAAACAATTTGGGGGAACACAAAGCAATACAAGTTCTCCACTGAAATACATAATCCAATAGATGTTTCTTTTTGCGTGGGAATGCAACACTTCATCTACTCAGCCTGTCAGGGATAATCCTGTAGTTAAGACCTCTTTACAGGCAGATGTGGACAGCGAGTAATTGATGGAAAAACACTATATCCATAATGGTGTCTTCAGCATTGTTGTACTATTGGTGAATTCAGTAAGAGCCCAACGCCACACTTTTTCAACTAGGATTTGGGCCCTTATTAAATTCACCGATTCAGTTGGTCAGATATAGGAAGAATGGAGAGTAAGAGTGGGAGAGTCCAGCGACAAAGTTCATGTGGCCACATGCTTACCATCGACATCACAGGTCATAATCAGCATACAGAGAGTACTCTAGGGGCTACATTATCAAGCCACCCCATCATTGGGTTTTTTCCTTTTTTATTTCCTGCAAACCTCACTTATTTTGTGGTATATACACCAATGAGCTAAAACATTATGACCACACACAGATGAAGTGATTATTGTTGTTAATTTTGTGACATGTCAAGGGTTGTGAACAGACCTTAGAAGGCAAGCGACCAGTCTGTTCTCATAGCCAACGAATTGGGTACTGGAGAAATGGAATCCAAGCAGCTTTCATTCCAACCAATTCATTGAACCCAGATGACTGGGTATGCGCAGCTCTGGGGCAACAAGTTTGTGGGGTGCTCCGGATCAGCAGTGGTGAGTACCTACTGACAGAATTTCGAGAAGAGACCAACTGTGTACCAGCAACAGGGTGTTGTACGCTGAAGGCTCATCAATGCGCAAAGATAACAAAAGCCATCTTGTTTGGTCTGAATTGACAAAAAGGCTATGCGGCGCAAGAAAGTTTTAATGATGGTTAGGGGATGAATATGTCACAAAATAAGGTGCATCTTCTTGCTTTCTAGTTGCTTACAGGTCAGAATGCCCATTCTAACCCATTACCGTCAAAAGCACCAACAATGGGCACGAAAGCATCAAAATGGGTCAGGGCACTCATGTGGGTGTCAGTTTGATGGGGCTGTTTTTGTGGCATGTGGAGGATCATTAATCAGGTGGTCATAATGTTTTGTCTCATTGGTGTATATTGTCAAAATGAAACACAACATAGGAATTAAAATGATTGACTACAGCATTGATTAGAAAAATATTAATTTATCAAATCAAAAGAGGACACTGGGTGCTTGGACCAAAAGATGCTAGCAATGAGCAACTGGAAATCCCTCTTCGCACATGTTAGTGGTACAGCATCTCATCAGAGTATGCGCCATGCAGCATATCATAAATTACTCACTTGTAAGCACAGCACATGACTTTGTAACCTTAATGTACTGTATATGATTCTTTGTTGTAAAGAAATGTCCCTGTATGGTTTAAGTGACTATCTGAGGTACAATTACCCTATGACACAAGCATGAGTCAGCTGATCTTAGATCAAGTCCATTCTTGTCTGTACTACCCATCCCCTTGCGATTGTGAGAGTATGTATCGGTGTGGAAGGCATGCATTTGGGGGGGTCCAGCATGTCCCAATAATTTGAGCAAAGAAATAATGTTTGCATTGTTATTGTTGCTCTCATTTGATTTCATTTATTTATTTTGGAGGATATATATTCGGCAATATAACTGAGTGTCAGAAGTTAAGTTTTGCATAGTTTTGAAAAGAAGTATGTAAGACCCTTTGCCATACTGTAGTTTCATGTATTTGATCTGACATTTTAACCCTCATCATTGTACTGAGTTATATTTCTTCAAAAATGTAAAATTCAATGAGTGATCAGTCACCTGTGTCGGTATATAAAGATCTATATTATTAGAAAGCAGCTGCAATGTGGTTCTATCGCACTGTGCAATATGTTTCAAATCATTGTGGAGACATAGCAGAACTGAATGTGAAAGCTATTTTGCAAATAAATATAAGCCCTAATGTAAAAATAATTATTGTACTATAGATAGTAAAATATGGAACCAGTTATATCTGGATCTTTGGTTGAATTCCAATTGTGAGTAAAGAGGCAGTCAGGTGATCAGAGTTTCAGTACATTCAGTGGTTACCAAGTGAGTCAGCATTCACCTATGCTATGCTCTGTGACAGCATTTTTCAGGTGTGTGTGTCCTGCCTTTGGCACATTGGGAATTCCTAGCTTATACTGCCTAAAAGTGACTTAATACTGCAGACAAAGGGAGCAACCAGATTATAAATGGAATCTGTTTTACACCCGGTTTCCCAGTACTTAATTGTCGATTGCAAAATAGCAGAGTCATGCTGATATCACTGACTGAAGTAACTCTTTATTAATTGACAACAAAATGCAGAAAAATTTAATTAGGAACTGTAAAATAAAATGTGCTGTGTTTACATTGTTATTATGGTTTCTGAAGTTGTGCTTTGAAATATTACTTTAAATGTGTACGTATGTAAAATAAAAATGTATGTCACCAATGGCCATGCCACAAATTGATAAGATTTTATGAGGTTACTAGAAATCCTTAATTCCTGCTGCTATTGATATTCTGAGTACAATTAATAATGAAATTTATATCCATATGTAAAAACTAACAATGAACATGATCAGCCAATATTTTACTTCTCATTATTTTTGTGGTTTTAACATTAATTTAATTTAAACTTTATTTAACCAGGAAGACCTCATTGAGATTAGCGATCTCAATTGCAAGAGGGTCCTGGCCAAGACAGGCAGCAGCTTAATTGACAAAGTTGCAAACATAAAGCACACAAGGCAATTTACCAACACATGGTCACAGAGTCACAGAGTAGAAAGCGATCAGTCAAAGCATCTACAGCCTGATACATCTTTTTCCAATGCCTTTATTCAATATTTTAAAATATTTAAGGAGACCAGCCCCTTCAGACCCGACTCCTCCTGCTGCAGATTCCAAGCTGCAGGAGCAGCATATCAGAAACTCCTGTTTCCCATTTCCAGTGTTTCCTTTGGGAACACTCAGCAGAAACAAGTCTTGTGACGGAGTCACTGAGCGAAGACCATAGTTCGCAACATCTTCTACTTCTATGAAATTACATAAGTATGTGGGAGGCAAATTCAGAATAGCCTTATAAATAAAAACATGCCAATGAATTTGTCTACATTATGTATACACAAACACCTATTCTTTAGGTTCTGAATGTATACATGGATCATACCTTCTGAGTGCATCTGAGCGTTGCTACCACTACAATGAACAATAGTAATAACAATAATTCTTATTATTACAGCTGCAAGCAGCATTGAACGGGCCCATGCACCCTCCCATATGTTTGGGGTGATTGCAGAATCCCGAAGGGTGCACTTGTGTGGCTCTGTGTGAATGATTGGTGGTGGTCGGAGGCGCCGTAGGCCACGCTTCTGTCAGTCTGCCCCAGGGCAGCTGTGGCTACAAAAATGTACTACCATCAGAGAGTGAATGTGTGAGTGAATGAATAATGTATCCTTGTAAAGCGACTTTGAGTGCCCAGTAAGCAGAAAAGCGCATATTAAATTGATGCATTATTATTATTAGAATCATTTTGCCACGTCCTTGGGCAAAACCCATCACAGTGGAAGAATATATGCTGCATGTGCAGAATTTCATTGTTTTCAAGCAGTTCAGGCCCTAAACAATGCAATCAATTTCAAAAAATGATTAGGGTGCACTATTACAGGGTGTTCCACAAGCTCTAGCAGCCAGTCATTTCGCCGATTGCTCAGTCCCCTTCAGCCAGCTACTTTTCTGATGAATTCAAAAGTTTTTAGCTGGATCATTTCCCAAAGCCTGAACTTCATTTCAAATGTGCTCTTGCAGTTTGTCAAGATCTCTGGGCACTATCATTGCTGAATAGTATATAGAGGTAAAATGGAAAATCTGGCAAAGAAGACCCAGCACTTGCAAACAGCTAGAATCCTACATCTGTCAACAGTGGGACAGCATCCCTCTCCCAAAACATCAGCAACTGGTCTCCTCTTTTCCCAGATGTTTACAGACTGTTGTTATAAAAGAAGAGGGGATACTTCACAATGGTAAACACAGCCCTGCCCCAACCTTTTTGAGATGTGTTGCTGCAATCAAACTCAAAATGAGCTAATATTTTTCATGAAATGGTAAAATGTCTCACTTTCAACATCTGATATGTTGTCTATGTTCCATTGTGAATAAGATATGGGTTTATATAATTTGCTCTTCATTGTATTCTGTCTCTATTCACATTTTAAACAATGTCCCAACCTCTTTGGAATTGGACTTTGTAATAATAATAATTAGAAGAAGAAGAATAATTCCCTCAATTACAAAAGGGTCCTGGCACTGTTCAGTGCTTGGCCCCGAATAATTCCCCCAGTTACAATAACTTCCCCGCACCAGTCAGTGCTCAGGCCCAAATATTCCTTCAATTCAAAGAGGGTCCTCACACCAGTTGATGCTTCCATCCATCCATCCATCCATCCATCCGTTCTCTGTACTGCTTCTTTCTCACCAGGGTCACGGGGGAACTGGAGCCAATGCCAGCTGACTGTGGATGATGGGCAGGGGCCCTTTCTGGACAGCTCCCCAATCCATTGCAAGACGCGCACACCATTCACTCACACACTCATGTATGGGCAATTTAGTGTCTCCAGTTAGCCTGATGTGCATATCTTTGGGGTGTGGAAAGAAACCGGAGGAAACCCACGCAAACATGGGGAGAACATGCAAATTCCGCTCAGAAAGGCCCCAGGCTGGATTGAAACCCATGACCGTCTTGCTGTGAGGCAGCAGTGCTGACTACTGCACCACTGTGCCACTCCCAGTCGGCCCTTGAGCAATAATTATAATAACTAGAGGGTGTGTACAGAAGGCCACATCACCCCAACCGCGCCCTCAATGCCATATGAAGGTCAATGTGATGGTGCTATTAGATTCCCATATGTGACTTTCTATCAGTGGTTTATAGTAACCATGTCTCTATCTCTCACCGTTAGGCCCCTAGAGCAGCCTCAGAAATGGGTGACCTTGAGTTTGACCTTTCAAGGTTGCTCAAGGTCATAACATTTGGTGGTAAAAGAATCTCCATACCCAACTTCCTATTAGTAATTAATAGTAACTACATGCCTATCTCCAACCAATTTCAAGTTATAAGCAGTGGAAAGTCTGCCCTATCTCCCTGTGTTAAAAAAATTTTCTAAACTGATCCAGAATCCAGGATTTGGTCCGCATCTTCACCAAAAGCTAATCATTTCTTCCCTTCCACCAAATTTGAAGACAATCCGTCCAGAATTGTGGCCTGTTGATTGCAGACACACACACGCACACACAGATAAATACAACAACCAGATACACCCCTTCCGCAAACAGACACACACACAGACAAATAAACGCAACAACCACATACACCCCCTTCCGCAACATTCGTTGCGGGCGGGGTGAATGAATAATAGAATGTCTGTTGTGCTGTGTAACAGGAGTGCGTGTGGCGAGAGCACACAATTTAGCCACTAGAGGGAGATGCTTTGTTGTTTTTTGGATTTTCGTGTCTTTGCCACACGAAATAACATTTAACATACCACCTGCTAAAGGGGAGGATACTCAGAAACTGCAACCAGAATTTCAACAAGGTTAATCATATATACTGATTCTAATAAAATTTCCTTGTCTACCAGACAACACCCACCTATTTCGGCAATTGAATATGTTATGGTCCAATCATGGTGCTTAACGCCTCTGTGCACATTTAGACGTCGGTGTCCGTAAATTCTGAAATTTCACACTGGAATAATTTTCCACAGTCCCCGTGACACAAATATTGACTTAGAAGGCCCTAAATAGCCTCATCCAGAACAGGAAAAATTGGCTACATATGTATTCGTGTAAAGGGGTTAATGGACAGACCGTGTCGTGGTAGATATTGTGGTGCACACTCAAATATTTTGTGAAAGCCAATCGTGAGACAGCCGATTTAATGGCTTATTGATCTTTTGTTCACAAAAACTAAAACATTGTATTATACCTTTTCTATATACAGTATGTGCGTGTATGTATGTACATATACAGTGCCATGAAAAATTATTTGCCCCCTAAAAAAACAATTTTAATATTAGACAAAGATAACCTAAGTAAATGCAAAATGCAGTCTTTAAATGATGACTTCATTTGTTCAGGGAAAGAAGCTATCCAAACCTACCTGGCCCTAGACCTAAACCCACCCTCGGCGACAACAACTGCAATCAAGCGTTTGCGATAGCTGGCAATGAGTTTTTCACACCGCTGTGGAGGAATTTTGGCCCACTCTTCTTTGCAGAATTGTTTTCATTTTGCCACATTGGAGGTTTTTCGAGCAGGAACGGCCTGTTTAAGGTCATGCCACAGCATCTCGATTGGGTTTAAGTCCAGACTTTGACGAGACCACTCCAAAACCATCATTTTGTTTTTTCAAGCCATTCAGAGGTGGACTTGCTGCTGTGTTTTGGATCATTGTCCTGCTGTATAACCCAAGTGTGCTTGAGCTTGAGGTCACAAACTGATGGTCGGTCATTCTCCTTCAGGATTTTCTGGTAGAGAGCAGAATTCATGGATCCATCAGTTACAGCAAGTCGTCCAGGTCCTGAAGCAGCAAAGAAGCCCTAAACCATCACACTACCACCAACATGTTTGACTGTTGGTATGATGTTTTTTTTATGAAATGCTGTGTTAGTTTTACGCCAGATGTAACAGGAAGCACACCTTCCAAAAAGTTCAACTTTGGTCTCATCAGTCCACAGAATATTTCCCCAAAAATATTGTGAATCATCAATATGTTTTTCAGCAAATGTGAGATCAGCCTTTGTGCTCTTTTTGGTCAGCAGTGGTTTTTGCCTTGGATGCCATTTTTTCCCAGTATCTTTCTTTTTGTTGAATCATAAACACTGACTTTAACTAAGGCAAGTGAGACCTACAATTCTTTAAATCTTGTTCTGGGTTCTTTTGTGACCTCCTGGATGAGTCGTCGATTCGCTGTTGGAGAAATTAGGGTAGACCAGCCACTCATGGGAAGGTTCACCACTGTTTCAAGTTTTCTCCATTTGTGGATAATGGCTCTCACCATGGTTCGCTGGAGTCCCAAAGCCTTAGAAATGGCTTTGTAACCCTTTCCAGACTGATAGATGTCAATGACTTTGTTTCTCATCTGTTTTTGCGTATCTTTAGATCACAGCATGATGTGTTGCTTTTTGAAATCTTTTAGCCTACTTCAGTTTGTCAGACAGGTTCTATTTAAATGATTTCTTGATTTAACAGGTCTGGCAGTTATCAGGCCTGGGTGAGGCTAGTTAAATTGATCTAAAAAAATGTGGTTAATCACAGTTAATTCACGATTTGACAAGGGGGTGGGTCAATTAATTTTCACATCAGGCCAGGTAGGTTTGGATAGTTTTTTCCCTTAATAAATGAAATCATCATTTAATAACCACATTTTGTATTTACTCGGGTTATCTTTGTATGATATAAAAAATTGTTTGATGATATGAAACATTTTAGTGTGACAAATCTGCAAAAAATAAGAAATTAGGAAGGGGGCAAATACTTTTTAACAGGGTTTTCCACCCCCCATTTGCAATGTTTTATTTGATGATTGTGACATTCTACATGACCTACAGTTGGACGTGAATACAATAATTAAAAAAATGTTTTTGCCGGGCCGTGCATGTTTTCTTCAAAAAACTTAGCTACTTTACACAAACTTTGGAGCGCAACTGTATCCACCCAAATTTGTTGGTCGCTGGTCAGCGAAGGTAATGAGGTTTTTTGAGGTGAACGGTTTCTGCAAAACATTTATGTGCACCACGCTATCCGGGTTTTAATGACTTTATTGTACACTTGTCGCTGAAAATCTTCAACTTGAAAGGTGTTTTCAACGAGGTCCCTTTTCAGTCACCGAAAACGCTGTTTACATGTGGACGAAAGGCCGAAAAATGATTGCAATGTTTTCAAAAATACCCGTGTACATGTGAATAGGGCTTGAGGCATTTTAATCCTTGAAGTCTTAAAAAACTCTGTGGGTATGCCAACCCTGAGTGCACACGTTAACAATAAGAGCAACACTTCATAGCCCCTAAAACTCACATGTAAATGAGCACTGCACCCCCAAGTGAGAACATCCTCTCACGGACTTGAGAAACCCCGATTTCACCCTGAATTAAAAGACAGGCAGGCTGGCTACAACATTTATTATTGATTGAAAATACAAAAGAAAAAAAAAAGACCTGGCGAATTGATTGATTAAAAGTGTGAAGACAAGCGAACTAAAAATTGAGACGAATACGACCCTATGCTCATTAACAGGACCCATGCATGCACATAATTGAGATGATCATCTAAGTTCAAATTTAATTTACTGCCCTCTGGCGAATGAATTGTGACACAGCGCGATGATCGCTCAGTTTATTGTCAATTAGCATGGAAGCTTCCCTTGACTGGTTGATTTTAAAGTATAAGATTATATCAGAAGGTTAAAGGCCTGCCACGAGTCTGCTCTATGCTGAATATGCATGGTGTAAAGCAGTGCTTCCCAAACTTGGTCCTGGTGGGCCCCTGTTTTATGCTGGTTTTTGCTCCAGCCACAAGTGCAATTTAAGAATTTTAACAAGCTGCAATTTTTTTCAGTAGGTGCTGGTGACTTTCTAATGGGATTGTCTTTTACTGCTCAACATTACGCCAAAAAATGCAATACCACTCGGAATATACAAATAAAGCTCACAAGTTCATATTGTGAATATGGCAATATGGTAAACTATTGCATTAAAAAATGGAATAAAAAGCAGTGAAGTTAATAGGCTCCTAACTTGATTAATTCATCATTTTTTCTTTCTTAAATGTCAACACATAGCAGGTTTGCCTCGTGATCATATACTTTGTCTTTGAATTGTTCATTACGCACCAGATAGAGGCTCTAGAGAAAGTTCAGAGAAGAGCCACTAAGCTAAATCCAGGTATAAAAGATGAAAGCTATAAGAGGCTGAAGATTCTTAATCTCTTTAGTCTTAGGAAAAGGAGACTATGGGGTGATTTGATTGAGGTCTTTAAATATGTTAAAGGGATTAACAAAGTGAATTATGTAGGATTCCTTCAACCAAGTGTTGTGAGTAGAACTCGGGGTCACAGATGGAAGTTGACCAAAGGTAAATTTAGCACTGATATTCAGAAATATTTCTTCACCCAAAGAGTAATTTCAATGTGGAATAGATGGCCTGACCATATTGTAGAGGCAGTGACCTTGGGGGTTTTCAAGAGCAGGCTCGACTTAAAGCTAGATACCATTGAGCCATTGAGTATCTGACGGGATATATTCACAATACTCTAAAGAAACTGGCAAGCGTAGTTGGGCTGAACGGCCTGTTCTTGCAATTCATGTTATTTTATGTTATATTATGTTATATGTTATGTTATGTTATGTTATGTTAGATGATTATAATTGGTTGCCAGGTGTTTGGATTTTCATTAATCAACAGCCCACTGATTCAGGTCAGTCTCAATTAGAGATAATTTGTTTGAAATAATTTGCCTCCTTTTATGCAAGAATATCATTGCAATGTAACTCAAAACTAACCAAAACATGTCCACATAATCAAGTTATTAAGATATTTTTTTGATGTGATTTTTAGTGACTCCAGATGAAGAACATTTAGTCTTGGAAATTAATGGCTTGGGAAAATAATTGCCATTGTAGCTTGAGCAAAAACCAACTTACACAGGGGGCCTGTCGGTCCGAGTTTGAGAACCACTGGTTTAGAGAACTAAAGCATTAAAATAGTAATCCATTCGTTGTCAATCCACCAAAGTGCAACATTTAGCCTGTAGTCTCTGGTTAATTTATTCAAACTGTGTTGTGCACCTAAAACCAACGTTAATGCTGACTTGTCTAATAATCCCCACGGGATTGGCATATCCCACCCCCCCCCCCCCCCCACCCCCACACACACACACACACACACACACACACATATTGAAAGAATGAAAATTCCACCTGCTCCGGAAACAAACCAGACCTCCTAAAAGTTCAAAATATTTTCATGGAAACCAGAAAAAATACAAAGTTCATCAAGTTTAGATTGACAAAAGGCACCACTTCAGGTCATAATTAATGTGCACACCAAGTTTCGTAAAAAAAAAAATGCTGAATGGTTTTCAAGTAGGCCTACTACTTCGGAAACTAAATGTTCACAGACATATGGACGGACGGACAGATAACCGCACCCATGGTTATATCCTCCGCATTATATGCCGGGGGATAAAAAGATTATTTGCTCTTACTCATGGACAGGCGGATAGGCTATCGGCTAGTCCCTTAGCGTGGAATGCATCGACAGAAGAACATGGGAAATTGAAAGTTAACCAATTAAGAAAATTACGTGTCAGGCTACGATTCTTGCGTTTTGTTCCTTCGAACAATTTGACCGGATCACAAGTGCACAATGTAGCCTATGTTCTTGCTTCCCGGTTATTTTTGATTGATGCGCTCAAAAATAAAAAATAAAAAAGCATAATTGCGCTGTAGAAGGGGAAGGGGAGAACAGGCGCAAATTGGAAACGATTAAAAACTACTTGACCACCCAAGCTGCTGACCTTGAGGCTGCCAGTTTTAGTTCAGGCGGGTACAGGTGTTGGCGCTGTTCATCCTGTGCTGAGTCATCTCAAGCCATCACTGTACATCTGACACCGCCCATCATACAGTGCTAACTTAATTTTCAAATGCTAAATTAACACGCTTATTCATTAATGCCTCCAACTGCGAAGTTCATTTTCAACAGTTTGAGAGATGAAAGCTTGACAGTTGTCTTCCTTGTTCGTGGCAATCAAGCGGTTCAGAGCAGCCGCCAAATATGACAGGTAGACGCTCCAAGCCGCTAACATTTCCAACTATTCCATAGTACAAAACATGTATCTTTAAGCTTGAGAGCGTTGTCAGAGAGGACATATTTTAATTATTGCTCGTGTTTTTTTCGCCCGGCCCATATGTGCCAAGATAGTGTCTAGTTAACGATCTAAAATGACTGCAACAGAAGCAAAACCCTCCACGATTAGATGATAACTTTACTTCAGCACAAATGAGGAGCAGAAGCTTGAGAATGAAGTTGGACAGAAAATAGTTTGAATCTTCATTAAGCGTTTTTAAATTTACGCAGAGGAAACGGTTTAATCAATAATTCAAATATTTCCCTTCAGACTGCGCTCTCAATATTTTGGATATTGTACTACTTTTGAATAGCCTATCTAGTTTGGAGTGCTTGTCTGTCATATTTGGTGTTTTAAATCGCGGTAAGCCTTTACGGGACAGTTTAAAACAAAGACAACTGCTTACTATTAAGCCCATGGTCAATCCGTTTCTGCTAAATTGACGCAGTATTTAGAGCGTTTAATAAATTACAGCAAACGATCTGAAACTTAGATCATTTAGATGCTTAGGTTGGGCTACATCTGGCGCACATTGTGTCAATGCTAGTGCATTGAATGAAAATATAAAATTCTGATTTGTGAAAATAAAGTCCAGTTAGAAAGGCCTAGAGGCCATGCGTGTTCCTTGTATTTATGCATTCATAGTATGAATAAGGTTTTAATGAGCTGTCATGCATTGGAAGAAAAGCTCAATTGAGACAGGACCTCAAGACCAAGGCTGTAGGCTATTTGGATTTTCTGATGACGGAAGATAATGCCTACCACATCTGTTAAATTAAAAAAGTCTTCCAAAAAGTTCATAAGGCCCTGCAACGTTTATAAAGAAAGTCGTGGCTACAGATCGAAATAAGTATCGAGAAAAACATATTACAAAAAATTCTAACTCATTAGATAAGTTTTTATCTGATTTTTTCCTCATTTGTTTTAGAATTTGCAGAGGCCAAATAGGGCCTACACTGTTTAGACAACTGGGTTAAAACAAATATTTTGTCCTTCACGCCCACAAGTTCTTGTCGAACAAATAGCCCTGCAATGAGCCAGATTTCATGGGTATTCTTTGATTCAAGTAACGCCCACTGACCCAAAACCGCCTCCACCGAGCACTTAATCACGCACGGCGGTCACCGCGTGCCCTTGGGAAAAGCAGGGGCTCTGATACTCTGATCTCTTATCAGCCTCCCCAGCCTCGCGAGGAGGGAGGGGGGCGTCTTTGAGCGTCCAGTTCCCACTGGCATATTATCAGCCAGGCAGGCCGCCCCCAAAGCCGGTCCCACACGCCATCCTGTCAACGCCGCTGGCACTGCTGATGTTCTGTTGAAGAGATAGCGCCGCATTCTTACTCGGGAAAGCAGAAATGAGGATCTTCCCACCGCAAATAGCATATGGTACAGCTAGCTGACATTTTAACCCCAGAATGTAGATCAATGTGCAATGGTGTCTCCTGTGACTGAAGCCCATATAAATTTGTATAATTCACCAAATACACTGCCCGGCCAAAAAAAAAAAAGGGTCACACACTCGAATGGACAGCCTTTAGCTTTCATCACAGTCATTGGCGGCTCGTCGGCCCTAACAAAGGGAAGCCAAAATCTCGCCCTTCAAAGCTTAATGACTTAAACCTTTCGCAGTTTACTTTTCTTGATCAGCAGTTGCTCATACGAATTGGTAGGACAGTCAAATTTATTTTCGATAGCAAATGACAACGCAAATGATCAATAGGCCTACGTCTTTATAAATTAGTTTGCGAGGCTCCTTTCGCAACAAGCCAGAGAATCTGTTTTCTACAATCTTAATATGGAAGTAAAGAATTCGATGTTGCACAGCTCATTGCTTAATGAGCCTCAATAATCAATTTGCGGATCTATGCCGTCTCATAAGCTTCGTGAGTGCGGAATATATAACGACATAGGCCTATGGTAATTTACGTCATAATTTATGTGTGAAAGAAAACCCCTCATAATTTCGTGGTGCAATGTAGGCTATAACAATGCAATCAAAAATAAATTTGACTGTCCTTCCAATTCATATGAGCAACTGCTGATCAAGAAAAGTGAACTGCAAAAGGTTTAAGTCATTAAGCTTTGAAGGGCGAGGTTTTGGCTTCCCTTTGTTGCGGACGACAAACCGCCACTGATCACAGTGCACTTTCGTCCGGGCATTGTTTCAACATCCTATGCAATGTTTAAACTTTCATTTTCAACCAGTTACATGATCTTGGCCAAAAATGGATACATTGATGGTAGAGAATCAAACCACTCCATGAAGCCTTCTGCAGCACATCCCAAAGACTTTCACATGGCCAGGACTCTGTGGTGGGCAATTTGTGTGTGAAAATGGTTCATTAAGTTTGCAGAACCTCTCTTTCACACTTCAAGCTGGATGAATCATGGCATTGTCATCCTAGACTGGGCCTATGCCATTAAGAAATTTAAAAATCCATTGATAGGACAACCTGGTCATTCAGTATGATCCAGTAGTTTGCTGATTTTATTTCATTGCTTCATAATGCTGCTGAACCTAAACCTGACAAATTGAAGCAACCCCCGATCATGACACTGCCTCCAGAAGCTTGTACAGAGGGCACTATGCGTGAAGGGTGCCTTGCTTCGAAGGCTTCCTTCCCTAACCTGACGCACACATCGGTCTGGAACAGAGTAAATCTGGACTCATCAGACCACATGACCTTATTCCATTGCTTCACAGTCCAATCTTTATGGTCCCTAGCGGACTTAAGTTGTATTTTCCAATTAGCCTCTCAAACAAGTGGCCTCCTTGTGGCCACACAGCTGTTTAGTCCCAATTCTGTGAGTTCTTGTTGCATTGTGTGTCTGGAAATGCTCTTACTTTCACAATGAAACATGGCCATGAGTTCTGGGGTCTGTTTTAAAGGACAAAACTTTGCCATGCGTAATGGTAATCTCTAATCGTGATCATTCATTACTTTTTTTCAACCGATTTCTTCTACAAAGTTGACGATTCACCACTTTCTTTCCATGTTTTAATAATGCATTGGACTACCAATTTAGGTAGTTTCAGCAATCACTTTATTTTCTTAGCTTGATGCAGGCCAATAATTTGAGCTGTCTAAAACAGAGTGATGTCTTTTCCACAACCACAGAATGAGTCTTTTGACAAGGTCATTTAAGAAATGAAAAGCTACTCACTGCATCACTCATGGTTAAATAACTTGTTGCCAACTGAAACATATTAATCACTGCAGTAATTACCCAGTGGAAGGCTCTAACCTATTTGTTTACCATTGACTATTTTTTTGGCCAGGCAGTAAATTAAATGCAGCAATGATCCATTTAAAAATATCTGCGCCAATGTATCTGCTAAAATTCACATCGATCAGGGCAGGCGCAACAAACTCTGGCCCTCGAATCCAAATCCTATCCTCATTTTTTTTGGTCCAGGGTAATTTACTAATTAATTGAACCATTAGTGCTTTTAATTGGCCAGACTGTCATTACACCTGACTCTCAGGTAGAGGAAGGGTGGACAACCAGCAGGTTAAGCCCTCGGGGAGCACAAGTTTATGACTCCTGATACAGAGGAGAAGTAGACCGAATCATATCAATGAAACAGAAGTAGATCAGTTGATAGTAGCCTAATTCATTCACCTGGCGCATTGAAATAGGAAAGAAAAATGTGTCCATGCATTTGTTTCAGTTATATTGCATCTTATGCGTTACATGAGCCCACAGTTTGGAATGCATATGTCACAAAAGTTTGTTTCATCTACGATGTCAAAGATCAAGGAACGTGCCCATTCAGTGAAATGGCAAATAGCTGCAACCTAATTTTAAATTATTGCAAAGCTTGTTATGCCTTCCCATTTGGCATGAATGGGGAACAAAACGTGCTGTTTACAACCACAAAGGCATGCCTATAGGCAGATAGGTGGGTAATCCGAGTTCAGAAAGCAAGTCCTCCACAGTACTTTGTTCCAACTACCGAGATTAACTAATGAAGCCAATCCTTCTGCCAGGAGGTGGAAATGGTGGATGAAATCAGCTGGCTGAACCCATGAGTGGAAATAAATCATGGCAGGACTTAATTTTCTGAACTTGGATTACCCACCTCTGGACAGTTCTAAAAAAAAAAAAGGAGTGTGATACAATAATGAAGTTGTGTATCTGTCAGAACGTTGGAAATTAAACAAGACCGCCAAGCGGTTACTGCTAATCAATGTTTGAATAGAGGACTGCATTAAGCGAGGATAGCCTTTTGAATTAAAATGCCTCATCAAAGCCTCTATCTATAGCAGGGTGGGCATTTCCTGCCCTGGAGGGCCAGTGTGTATGCAAGTCTTTATTTTTATCAATTACCCTGACTAATTGAGTTAATTGATTGCATACACAAATATAGATTTGTGCAAAGATTAGGTCAAAGAAAAACATTTTGTGGGGAGATGAGAACAGTCTTTGTTGGCTATTCATGATAGTTTCAAGAAATGTGTCTGTAATGTTAGATTTCAGAAATAGTTTGGCTAATTAAGATAATCAACTACAATCCCAATTCCGAAATAGTTGGGACGAAGTGTAAATTGTGAATAAAATCAAAATGCCATGACTCTAAGATCACATGAGCCAATATGTTACTAATAGAACATAGATAACATTTCAAATGTTGAAACTGAGACATTTTATATTTTTGTCCACAAAATGAGCTAATTTCAAATTTTCTGGCTTCAACAGGTCTCAAAAAAGTTGGGACACAGGCAAAAAGCAATTAATACATAAAATATTAATATATAAAAGAATCAGCTGAAAGAGCATTTAGCAAGTACTTAAGTTAACTGGCATCAGGTGTGTAACATGATTGGTTATAAAAGGGATGTCTTCGAGAGGGTGAGTCTCTCAGAAGTAAAGATGGCCAGAGGCTCTCCAACCTGTGAAGGCTTGG
Organism: Gymnothorax reevesii; assembly: GCA_029721435.1. Taxonomy (NCBI): domain Eukaryota; kingdom Metazoa; phylum Chordata; class Actinopteri; order Anguilliformes; family Muraenidae; genus Gymnothorax; species Gymnothorax reevesii. Next base: position 112,668,836 of record CM056573.1, read on the forward strand.
GTAAAAAAATTGTGGAATACTTTAAAAACAATGTTCCTCAACTTCAAATTGCAAAGGCTTTGAAGGTCTCATCATCGACAGTGCATAACATCATGAAAAGATTCAGAAAAACTGGAAAAATCTCTGAGATAAGGCCAAAGACCATTACTGGATGCCCGTGATCTTCGGGCCCTCAGACACCATCGCATCACTCACCGGCATGATTCTGTCATTGACATTACTAAATGGGCACAGGAATACTTCGAGAAGCCACTGTCTGTAAACCCAATCCGCTGTGCCATCCACAGATGCCACCTAAACCTCTATTATGTAAAAAAGGAAGCCATTGTTGAGCACAATCCAGAAGTGTTGCCGTGTTCTGTGGGCCAACTCTCATTTAGAATGGACTGTAGCAAAGTGGCAAAGTGTCCTGTAGTCAGACGAGTCCAAATTTGACATTCTTGTTGGAAATCATGGGCATTGTGTCCTCCGGGCTAAAGAGGAGAAAGACCACCCCTTCTTGTTATCAGTGTTCAGTTCAAAAGGCAGCATCTCTGATGGTATGGGGATGCATTAGTGCATATGGTGTGGGACACTTGCATGTTTTAAAAAGCACCATGAATGCTGAAAGGTATATAAAGGTTTTAGAGCAACATATACTCCCCTCCAGATGACATCTATTCCAGGGAAGGCCTTGTGTATTCGAGCAAGACAATGCAGAACCACATACTGTAGCTATTACCACAGCATGGCATCATAGTAGAAGAGTCTGTGTGCTGAACTGACCTGTCTGCAGTCCTGCAGTTTCTTTCACCAACTGAGAACATTTGGCGCATAATTAAATTAAAAGTCTGTCAAAGGAGACCCAAAACTCCCCAGCAGCTGGAAGCCTGTATTAAACAAGAGTGGGATCAAACTTCAATAGATAAACTCAATAAGCTTGTCTCCTCAATCCCCAGAAGCCTCCACTCTGTATTAAAAAGAAGAGGGGATGCTACACCATGGTAAACAGGCCCCTGTCCCAACTTTTTTGAGACCTGTAGCAGCCATCAAATTTGAAAAGAGCTCATTTTGTGAATAAAATTGTAAAATTTCTGTGTTTCAACATTTTCTATGTTATCATTGTTCTATTGTGAATAAAATACTGGCTGGTGTGATTTGAAAGTCATTGCGTTTTGATTTTATTCACAATTTACACTTTGTCCCAACTATTTTGGAATTGGGGTTGTAATTAAAGGCCAGAAGTCGGTGTGAAAACCAGGCACAGATACGGCCCTCGTTGCCCACCTCTGATGTATAGGATATTGCGGCATGGTTTGCGATACAGAAGCATTGATGAAAAATCAACTAAACTGAATGAAAGTGCAAGGTTGAAATAGCGCTCTGCCCACAAAAGTCATATTGTGACACGCCAGCAGAATATCAAAACAATGTCATTTTGCCACTTAATTACAAAAATAAAACACTTGTAATCGAGTCAAGAATTCAGAGGAAGGTAAGAAAGAACATGCAGGTCATCGATTGGATCCTATTAGTTTCAGACACCGCTTCTGTCAGCACTTAACGACAAAGGAGATGCTGGACAACGGGAGTCTGTCAGCGTGTATCACAGCATGTGAAAGAATGTGCGTCTCCACAAATGTAAAGTAGACCATAAGTAGACCAACTTTCTTCAATCACTGTTAGATCTCATCAGATTGGCTGTTTGAAAATATGCAGAAGGTTATCTTCTTTCAATATTTTTTACTTGACGGCATAAGCTATTTATTTGGGCTAATTAACCTGATGAAAATGTTACTGTTTATCGCATGTATGTTCTTTTGCATTTAAAGAATGAAACGGGAAACGTATTGGAGATACGATATGCTCTAGGCCTTCAAGGAACCATGTAGACCAGTGATTCAAAGGCTCGGTCCTTTAGTACCTCTGTATATGCTGGTTTTAATTCCGACCACAGTTACATTCAAGGAATTTTAGCTGGATTTCTCTGGAGTGGGTGCTTGCAATGTTTTCAGGGATTGCTTAGCATCTTAATCAGCATTATGCCAGCTAATAGCTTTGCACTGCCACAAAGGGAAATACATATGTATAATGGGCTCCAAAATTACTGGCACCCCTGACTGGCAGTGCTCAAACATATATAAACAATATAATTATAGAGAAACAGAATATACCAACATGCTTGAAATACTTGTTAAATGTTTCAATAGAAGTATCCACAATCATATCAATTTATTAATACTAATAAAATTTCAACAAAATCAAGATTTCACAATTATTGGCACCCCTTATTTAGCATTTAGAGCAATCTCCACTCACAAGGATAACATCATGGAGTCTTTTCCTGTAATTTTTGACAAGGTTACTGCACACATTTGGGGGGATTTTGGACCATTCCTCTGAGCAGAGCCTTACAAGATTCTTCACTATCTTGGGTTTGTGTTTATCAACTGCCCTCTTTAACTCAGCCCTCAAGGTTTCAATTTGAGGGATCCCCAACACAGAAAAAAATGTATCTGGATATTGCAATCAAGCCCCCTTAAAGATGCTTTATGGGATAGCTGGGTGGCCAAGTCGCTTCTGGTCTCCCGCTGCTGCAGGGGAAAGGTTGCCTTAGTGTGCATGGTTATGGATATTTGACCTAACAATACTGAGTGTAGAAGCCATATTAATTCTTCATGGATCCAGTGCTTTTCTTGGCTTGATTTTAACATTTATATCATTTGCAGCTTCGCAAGTACAGCTGAATTGTTGTTGTCGTGTCAGAAGAAATTTCTGCAAACAAGCCACATCCTTTATTTTAAAATGCATTTACTTATTTTGTACTGGTGACCGCTTTAATTGGATTGAGGTCTGGCGACTGAGATTTCTATTGCAGAACATTTGTTTCACTGTCACAAAACCATTTCTGAGTAGATCTTGCAGTAAGCTTTGGGTCATTATCTTGCTGGAAAGTTCACCTACAGCCAAGTCTTTGCCTTCTGGTGGAAGAAACCAGATTGCCAGGCAAAACATACTTGGTGGAATTCATAATGCCATTATTCTTAACTAGTGCCCCAAGACCTCTAGAACCAAAACAGCCCCAAAACATGACTAACCCATTGTCACTTTGCACCATGGATTTGAGGTGCTTCTCCTATGCATCTCTGTTTCGACACCAAACATGCCGATGTTGCATCTGACCAAAACGTGCTATTTTGTCTCATCTTACCAAAGCACATTGTTTCAGTCATAATTTAAATGACGTTTGGCAAACTCCACCCACTTGCTTCTGTGTCTTATGGTCAGAAAAGCCTTCCTTCTTGTAACCCTTCCAAAGAGCTCGTGGTTGTGGAGGTGGCACTTTGTGGTGTTTTTTGAAACCTGGTGACCCCAAGATGCCACCAAGGCCAGCAGTTACTTCACCAGGATTCTTCGGGATTTTGTTGTTTCCTCACCATCCTCCTCAGTATCCTGGGGGGGAAAATGCAGTTGCGTCCTCTACTCTTGAGGTTTTCAAGAGTCCCATATCTTTTTAATTTTAAAAAAATTGCCCTGACAGTGCTCAGAGGCATATTCAATCATCTGTGAATCTTCTTGTAGCCATTACCAGAATTTTGAAGGTCAATGACCATCTGCCACTTTTGAACTGACAGTTGTTTCTTTTCTTCTTGGTGTTGGTTGACAAAGGGATGTTGCATATGTGTTTCTTCATGAATAAAACCTTGTTAAACCTGAAGTGATATAATTGCTCAATATTGTTCTTTAACAGTTAGATAAAATTTAAATAAATGGAATTTAATACCTGGTTTAATTTTGGCAGATTTTACTTACCATAATCTTTAAGGGTGCCATTAATTATGAACCCTTGATTGATTTGGAGAAAATAGATTTTTAATTAAATCAGTAAATGATTTTGGTTGTTTCCTTTGGAAAAATTATATTGTACCGTATTTGTCACATTGTTATTTAAGGTTTCTCTATAAATATATATATATTTGATATTTTTAAAGGTTTTTTTTGCATTGTTATATGTGTGTGTGTTTATATATATATATATATATATATATATATATATATATATACACACACACAACCCTAATTCCAAAATGGTTGGGACAAACTGTAAATTGTGAATAAAATCAAAATGCAATGACTTTCAAATCACACCAGCCAGTATTTTATTCACAATAGAACAGAGATCACATTGCAAATGTTGAAACAGACATTTTATGATTTTATCCACAAAATGAGCTCATTTCAAATTTGATAGCTGGTACAGGTCTCAAAAATAGTTGGGACAGGGGCCTGTTTACCATAGTGTAGCATCCCCTCTTCTTTTTAACACAGAGTGGTGGCATCTGTGGGGAGACAAGTTTCTTGAGTTTAGCCATTGGAATTTGATCCCACTCTTGTTTAACACATTCTTCCAGCTGCTGGAGAGTTTTGGGTCTCCTTTGACGGACTTTTCGTTCAATTATGCGTCAAATGTTCTCAATCCGTAAAAGTTCAGGACTGCAGCCAGGCCAGTTCAGCACACGGACTCTTCTACTACGAAGCCATGCTGTTGTAATAGCTGCAGTATGTGATTTTGCATTGTCTTGCTGAAATACACAAGGCCTTTCTGAAATAGATGTCATCTGGAGGGGAGCATATGTTGCTCTAAAACCTTGATATACCTTTCAGCATGAACGGTGCTTTTTCAAACATGAAAGTGTCCCACACCATATGCACTAATGCAGCCCCATACCATCAGAAACGCTGGCTTTTGAACTGAACACTGATAACAGGAAGGGTGGTCTTTCTCCTCTTTAGCCCAGAGGACACGATGCCCATGATTTCCAACAAGAATGTCAGATTTGGACTAGTCTGACCACAGGACACTTTACCACTTTGCTACAGTCCATTTTAAATGAGCCTTGGCCCACAGAACACGGCGGCGCTTCTGGATCATGCTCAACAATGGCTTCCTTTTTGCATGATAGAGGTTTAGATGGCATCTGTGGATGGCACGACGGACTGTGTTTAGTGACAGTGGTTTCTTGAAGTATTCCTGGACCCATTTAATAAAGTCAATGACAGAATCATGCCGGTGAGTGATGCAGTGGTGTCTGAGGGCCTGAAGATCACAGGCATCCAGTAAAGATCTTCAGCCTCGTTCCTTACGCACAGAGATTTTTCCAGTTTCTCTGAATCTTTTGATGATGTTTTGCTCCGTCGATGATGACACCTTCGAAGTCTTTGCAATTTGACATTGAGGAACATTGTTTTTTAAGTATTCCACAATTTTTTTACGCAAGCCTTCACAGGTTGGAGAGCCTCTGGCCATCTTTACTTCTGAGAGACTCAGCCTCTCGAAGACATCCCTTTTATAGCTAATCATGTTACACACCTAATGACGTAATTACTTGCTAAATGTCCTTTCAGCTGGTTGTCTTATAAATTAATTGCCTTTTTAACCCTTTTTTTTGACTGTGTTCCAACTTTTTTGAGACCTGTTGCAGCCAGAAAATTTGAAATAAGCTCATTTTGTGGATAAAAATGTAAAATGTCTCAGTTTCCACATTTGAAATGTTATCTATGTTCTATTGTAAATAAAATATTGGCTCATATGATCTAAAATTCATTGCATTTTGATTTTATTCACAATTTACACTTCGTCCCAACTATTTCAGAATTAAGGTAGTGTATGTATATATTTTGACTTCAGGCTTCAGTTGAGGTGAATCCAATGATTTAGCCACCTGCGAATAGTGAATCCTGGGATTCACCGATAACTGAGGTCAATAACTATTTTATTTCATGACCTTAATTGAAAATATAAAATAAGAGAAGGGTGACAACTCTAACGTAAAGGTCCTCACAGGGACGAAGCGACATGAAATACGGACACTGTTAGGAGCTCCTGCAAGAAAGCTTAATCTATTTTTAGCTCGAGGTTGTCGGATTGTTATATTCACCTCTCACGCACTTTTGCGCGGTGAATATCCCTGTTTAAAGTGACCGGTGGAGCACGCCTGGACTAATCAGGAGAGAGCAAATCCTTAGGTCACATAATGAATATATTTATACACAGTGCACGGTGATGATTATACACGACTAACTTTCGTCATCTGAAAGGGGTCCTTATGATTACTTCTCTACAATTTTCTGGGGAAAATGTATTGGAATTACTAGTGCAGGCAATGAGAACAACAACAACAACAAAAAAAAGAAAATCATTCCCCCAAGTATATTGAGGTAAAATGGGTAACAAACAAAAAACACTGAAAACATCAACATACTTCAACAGAGTGTTAGAGATGGCTTAATCAGATTGAGTTAAGTTCTCCACATCTTTCATTTTGATACAGTAACTCAAAATGTGTTCTATCAAATGGTTGAGGTGGTTAGAGGGATATTATATATCAGGCTCAAATGATTTGCAAATCATTGCATTGTTTTCATTTAGTGTCCGAACTTTTTTGGAAATTGGATTGTAACACGAAAGACTGAGGTTGGTTGTCACAAATATTTTTCCTTCCTTAAAAATCAACATAGTGTAGGTTTGCTTCATTTTCATTTGGATGGATAGAATTAATGACTGGGTTTCTGGACTTTCATGAATTACATTGATTCAGCGCAGTGTTATGACCTCTGCCTTGTATTAGTTCTGCTTGGGCCTGAATTGAATGTTCCACTGCCGGGGGCGGGGCGGTGCTTTTATAAGGGCGCCACATGCACTACAGTGGGAGACTAGCTCTTCCAACTTTTGTAATTAGCGTTCCTGTACTGTATCTCGATTGTCTTCTGTGTTGGACTGATTTGTTTTGACCTACAATTCTTGCCTTGCCCTGCTTTTGGTTTGTTTGGATTCCTGTGGTTGACCCTTGGCTTGTCGCACTGTGACTTTGAGTTTTGCCCTTGCCCTTCTATCTGGTTGTTCTGTAATAGATGCCCAGTTTTGACTTTGATTCCCTTGTCTGACTACTTTGCTCGTCTCGCCCTTTCTGTACGCTGTTCAGTTACTCTGGTCAGTTAGTGTTCCCAGCTGGGTTTTACTATCCTTCCATCAGGGCACCTCTTTCTTGTTTTGCTTTGTTATTTTTGGAGGTGACTCTGGGTGGAAACTTGTTTCCAAAGGGGGTACATGATTCGTTCGCTCAGTCCACGCTTTTGGACTGAGTGTCCTGCAGTTACGTGTTCAAAAGCCGCCCCATGCCTGGTAAGCCTTCGAAGACTAGCGGTAGGTCTTAGTTAGCTCTGGTTAGGTGGTATAGGGACCAGAGTTCTGTTCAGCTACAGGTTTTTTTGTGTTTGCCGCAGCTTTCTCCTCCCGTGCCTCCCTCAGTTATCTACCTGTGGCCGCAATACCCAGACCGGGTCGTAACAGCAGTCTATATTTGATCAATTAGAGATAATTTGCCTCCTTTTGTGTATGTTTGAGCACTGCATATCCATACATATATTATTTCTCATGCCATTTATTGTTATTCCTGACAGTAATTAAAAGTTTCAGTTACCCCACATGAAAAGCACCTGGGTCAGAAAATGAAAAGCATATTAAAATAATTTGATTTCCATTGCGGATGGAGCAAAAAGCAGCATCCATCAGGGGTACTCCAGGCTTTTGGAGTTTGTGACCCATTGATTGATCTATCTATCTATCAATTGATCTATCTACCTACCTATCTAGACTGTGGGCTAACTGATGAAAAATGACACAGGTGCGTCCCCTACCAAATTACATGAAAAGTTGATATACAGTAGATCCAATGAGAGTACAAGAAATGCATTTTATGTATCCTAAATCTTGCCAATTGCATGGTAAGTAACTCAACAATGAGTTAGTATCATCAGATGATATTATTTCAAATTGTAAAGATAGGTCTTTACAAAGTAGGTTATCTTGAAAGTAACTGACAAATTTCTTGATCTAACCTGGTCCCTCCTACTTGGTGCCCTCCTGTTATTATGGTCCAGTTACCCATTCTCTGAATACTGATTGGACAAGGCTTTCACACTAATGGTGACTTCACGAAAACAAAAGGCAGTCCCGAAGATAAAAAGCAAGTCACGCGCATTGATGGACACAGTCTTACATCGTCTCTTCTCGCGTATTCTGACACCACTGGTCATCAGGCACCGCCATCGGACGTGGACGAAGAGTCGCGGGCGTAGAGATGCCGAAGGGATTTTTAGTTAAAAGGAGCAAACGGACTTCAGTAGCATCTTATAGGCTGCGCGATGTGGACAGAGACCCGTCTAAAGCGGACCAGCCTCATCAAACAGAGGGACCGACCACCGTCGGCATTGCATGTTCAGACGTGCGATATACCGGGGATGTAAGAGAATCCTGGACAAGTGTCCCTATAGAAACAGCGCAGACAGCGCTGACAGAAAGCACAGACTCGGCAGAAAGGAGGCTGGTTTCCCCCGACAACATACAAGATAGCATCAAAATCGGGCATGAGTCTCCGATACGTGCTGATGCTTCGTACAGTCCGATTAAGCCAGTTGGGACAGAGCTTAAAAGAACGTTCCCTGAAAGGTGTCTGAGGTCACCAGCAATGGCAGAGTCCTTCCCAATGAGCGCCCCCGTGCCTTCAATAGAAACGTTGCTGATGAATCACTCGCCTTTCTCGCCTTCTGACATCAAGTTCGACACACCTGTTCACCTGTACTCGCCGCTTCATCATGTCATGAAACGACAATACCTGGATTCAGATCGCAAGGGAAAACCGAATAAAAAGCCCAAGGTTATAAGGAAACTCAGTTTCGAGGACGAGGTGACCACCTCACCTGTGCTGGGTCTGAAGATAAAGAAGGAAAGTCCAGAGTCGAAACCTGCATCCTCCTCTGGGAACAAGAAGCCGCTAGGTGAGTTCATTTGCCAGCTGTGCAAGGAAGAGTACCCGGATCCGTTTTCCCTCGCACAGCACAAGTGTTCAAGAATTGTGCGTGTAGAGTACCGCTGTCCTGAGTGCGATAAAGTTTTCAGTTGCCCAGCAAACTTGGCATCCCATCGCAGGTGGCACAAGCCTCGTCCGGTAAATGGGGAATCCCAAAACGGCAAGAAATCGCAACTGCCAATAGACCATAGCGCCGAGAAATCCACAGAGGGGAAAGAGAACGCCAGGAAGATGCTGGTTAATGATCAGCACCACTCCTCTGTGGATAGCTCCCAATTCCCGAATCAACAACATCGCTCAGTGGATGGTGCCTCTAGGCAAGATCAGATACGCCGAAAGCCGCCGGATATGGCCGCATCTGTAGACCAGAGTTATAAAGTCCAAGAAAGCTGTTTTGAATTTCACTTAAGAGCAGAGGACACTTCGATGTTGCTGGGATGCTCGGACACCCCTGATACGTCCATTCCGACTTTCTTCCCTTCCGTCGCGAGCGAGGAGGTTTATGAATGCCGGTACTGCAGCAAGAAATTCCGAAGGCAAGCGTACCTGAGAAAACATCTCGCTGCCCACGAGACAATGCGGTCCCCTTCTTGTAACCAGATAGAAAACGGACAAATCACCTTTCCTTGTCACCTGTGTGGGGCCCACTTCCCTTCCTCGGAAATCAGGGATAAACACAGGCTTTGGCACACGGTGAGAGAAGACATTCTCCTAAACCCAGGAAAGAGCGTAAACCCTCTCGTGGGACCAGACCTTATACAAAGGGAACAACAGATATTTACTTGCAAACACTGTCCCTCTACTTTTTTCAGTTCACCTGGTTTAACGAGGCATATTAACAAGTCTCACCCGACGGAGAACCGGCAGGTGATGCTGTTACAAATGCCTGTAAGACCAGGTTGTTAACTTTGCGGGTGTTTAAAGGTAGCCAATAAAACAATATATATTAAGTAAGAAGTACCCTACCGCATTTCCAACTTGTGTAAATTCAGTTATGATATTGCTACTAAACCGCAATGTAGTCGAACTGGCCATGCATTTCATCCTGTCACCAGTGTGAACAGCAGAAGACTAGATATTGTATCGAAGTATTTTTACTCCAATTACGAATGCGCATTCATTTATTGACGTGGTATTAAGTTTGCATTAAAATTTAAAACTCAGACCATTCAGTGCTGAGCTAAATGTTGTTCTCTCATCAAACTATATTAGGAAAAACATGGAACTAAGAGAAGGGCTGCAGCCTTAACAATCAGAATGTTGATAATAGTTTATAACTACCACTTTTATTCACAGTAGCCAGACCAATTTACTTCTGACAAGGGGTAAAACGGATGATTCAAAAAGTGTAACCAGACCAGGGCGTCATGAACCATTAAATGTAGTTCCTATGGAAATTGAATGTGCTTGTTAAGTAGCCTATAGTTGTAGCGATTATTTAAAAAGAAACTATTGAAATTTATTTTCCTATAAAAACATTATTTGTGATTGTGTAAGTACGTGTTTGTGAGAAAAACTGTATTTACTGCCACATGATTTTCTGAATGCTGTCAACATCACAGTAATTTCAACATGATCTTGTATTGCAAAAAAATAATGTATATATATATTTTAATATGTGGTGACCTCGAAATGTAATCATCAGAGATCCGTTTGAAAATAGATACTGTCTTAACCAAAGGTTAATAAAACAATTGTGGACATTGAATCAACCGCCTTACGAATTGTTTTACGTTCAACAATCAAAAACCCCCAAGATGATAAAGAATTAGTACAGCCAGTAAATATCCCAGTGCAGCGCACCAAGGAATATAGACACTATTCCAGGACTCAAAATTGACAAATATGTATTTCTATATGCACTGTGTCGACTAAAAAAAGTGTCAACTTATCCCCCCGCACAAGCAGTCATACCGGGAAAAGCTGCCAGACCTGAACACACTTAGCTTCACTTCCATTCGATGGTACAGCACTTTTTCCGCTCGTAGAGGAGCGCACATGTAGTTAACGCCATTCCCCGGCATCGCCAACTCACACGATGTAGAGGTTTATTCTTCAGTATAGCCGTCTAAATCCAACATACATGGGCACAAATTCATAATATGCCAAATACTTTGGATATGTCAGAACAAGAAAGTCGTAAGAATGCTTTTATTGTCAAATTTAATTGCACAACCATTTCCTTGCTTTACAGCCATTACAAATGTATACTACACGTTTGACAAGACTATTCGCGTGGGGTTCATAGCTCTTTTATATCAACACATGCAGTAAGTAGTGGTGCCATGCTGCTTTGAATCAGTTGTAGCATACAACTGCTAATGAGCAAGTTTTTTTTTCTCCGTATGTGCACAAATTTCAGAGACTGGAATGCATTACACGCATTTAATTTGGACAAATCAACCCATAGGATGCGGCATATTCTTCATTGACTGCCACCAAATCATGTGAAAGTTTTTATTTCTCCTTGGTTCACCTCACGTTGGAGCAAAGACATTTTCAAACCACCTCGAGTCATTACAAAATCAAAACGACCAGACAATATTTAGCAGGTAATGGCTTTCACAACCTCACAAATGTGCTAAAACAAAAATACAAAATTAAGCTTGAAAACGTGAAATTGGGAAGAAAAAAGTCGTTGAAACAGTGGCAAATATTCTAAGTAAAAAAAACAAAAAACTGAGTCGGTCAAAAAAGACCATTTACGATCCCTTTCCTCTCGAACAGAGAGAACCTGTTGCTGAATGCAAATATATGTCACCAAAGATTTTGTTAATGAAAACAAAATGACAACAGAACGTTTCCATATGCAGAACAATAAAAAAGCAGTGCGGTGCTCACATGGTACACACGTTTGGCAAATGGTGCATGGGCTCAATTTCAAAACAAGGGCATCAAATATCATGGATTTCTCCGTCCACTGGCAGGGCAAGAAGAGAAAACTCAACTGCGTAACCCGCTTCCTACCCTGCCCAGGCATTGCCCTCAGCTAATCAGAGACTACCATCAGTGGAGTGTGGCATAATTACGTAGAGTGATCACCTAGTACAATCATACGTCTTCGCCTCATGCAGAGATGCATTGTCCCTACATCACAGCTCAAAAACAAAGCTTTTTGGCGGGAATGGCTATCAAAGTTCAAGGTACAGTCCCATCATAAACGCTCCGTTCCCTTTCAGCTGGATTAATTTGAAAGAATATTCTAGACGAAGTTTTGGATGATGTGGGCCTTTGTGACTGCATGCCTTCTCCAGCATTGTGCAGACTTCAAAAGGGGCCACTACTTTTAGAGTAGGCTTAAGCGCCCTTGAAGATCAAATGCTAGCAAGAGAGCTTAATTTCACCTTGGATTGTTGTTCTAAGTGGCTTGAGGTCAATTTAAAGTTTTTTTTGGCAGATATAAATATTGTAAAATATATACAGACCAAATACGGTTCATACACTATACATATACATTTTTATATATAACCATTATGAGTGTGAAGGGATCCTTTCAATATTACACATTTTACATAAACCAAAAAAAAAAAATCTTTGACATTATGTATCAGAACTTGAAAAATTTTACAGTCTTCATGATGAACAAGAAAACAAAAACAGTAGTGAAGGTCATTCCGGGATAGAACAAACTTATTGGAATTTTATGCATTTAATGCAAACTGTAACATGAGCAAGTGCTTAGACTCAATAAGACCATTTACACTCCACAGACAAGGGTGTCATATTTCATAGCTTAAATCTGATTTTGTCCGCTAGCATTTGCTCTCTTTGACCCAGCCCTTTAATAAAGGTTCAATTCCCAATTAAAGGCTACGATTCAAATACACACATAAAAAATCGTATGGAGTCAGCAACTGAGGAAGGTACGTTTAAATAAACGTGTTTCTTTCCTGATCACTGGCATTATAGTGGTGCAGAGTTGGAGGGGAGCTCGTTTCCATCTTGCTCAGTGGCAACAGCTTGAAACAACACAGCAGATGACAAGTCTGTTATTTTCAGTAAAAAAACAGGTGATTGAAAGCGCCGGCTTCTTTTCCTGCATCAGATGCACATCAAAAAATACTCACTTCTGTTCGTTTTCCTTTTTGTACACAAATAATTATGCCTGAATATATACTGAATATACATACTTTTGCTCTCTATACATCTGTCTATATGCTTGGAAGAAGAGGTCTCTTGAAAGGGGATGCACTGGAAGATGGGCCCAGCATCGGGGAGGGCTGGAGGGGTTGAGACCAGAGATGGCGGTGTGGGGAATGGGGTTTAGGATGCAGTCACTGCTGTGGGCCTGTCCAGGGTCAGGTTTTGTTGGCAGAACCAGAGGAGCGGCGTAGCTTCATGGACATGCGGCTCTTGCTAGCACGAGGAGACATTGGCGAGGCTAAGTCGCTCCCGTCTACCTGTGCCACTGGACCTTCGCCCGGCTGGTTCTCGGGGCATGAGCCTGCGGAGCACAAGTGTTAGAACCCAGAAACTGCCAACTATAACTCCACCCCCCTCCAAAAGTCCAAACATCCATGATAAATAGGGTCACTCTCCACCAAACACTCACAAATGACACTACTCCAACTCTACTGATGCAGCCACTAGTCTTCATAACATCAACAGCTGCCTGGGGCATTACGATTTAGTGGAATTGTACATCTACAAGTGGCGAGGGCTGGTGCATGCAATTCATCAATGCTCGAAGGTTAAAATGTTGCATCTCCGCAAAGTCTTTGGCTTGGTTTTTGCCTGTCATTGGAAGCGAGGCACCGTTTGCAAAAGCCATATTGGGAATAACATTACAGATGCTAGCAAGGCCTGAAGGTATTTGGACGGTGGCACAATTCTAAAGAGAATTCAATTGTGTTCACCCCATATGGGTGCCAATATGCTGATATCAAAGTTGACAAAGTGTAGTTCTGAAGGTCTTTATATCCACACCAACTGAACCATTCAAGAACTACAGACCCTTCAAACTGAGTCACTATCCTAATAGATACAGATCTCACCTTGCAACCACCAATATGACTAGGATTTAAGGGTGAAATTAAATGATTCAGAATCTCATCATCATCTGAACTTGATCATTGCTGGCCAAAAAAAACCAAAAAAACAAAAACGTGTACTCCCTCAAATCAGAAGAAGTTGGGACAGGATATTAAAATCAAAATTAAACCTGAAAGCAGTGATTTTGTAAAACATCTTTGACCAATAGTACATTGCAATCAATACAACAGCACATTAACTTTAAGTGTCAGAATATCAGTTTTCCCCCCCCCCCCAAAAAAAGCTGGGACAGTTAAGTACTTACCACTATATAATGTTACTATTGCTTTTCAGAACAATTAACGTTTGGGAAATGAAGACACCAATGGATTAAGTATTTCAGGTGTAATTTTATAAGTTTTTTCTTCCTACTAACAAGCCTTAAGATGTGCAACAGTTAGACATCTTTGCTGTTGCATTTCAAAATGTGCCACATATACTCTAATGGGCACAAGTCAGGAATGCAGGTTGGTCAGACCAGCAACCACATTTTCTTCTTACGCAGACATGTTTTCTTTCGTAATATGTTCAGATTGCAGTTTTGGCTTTCAAACATATTACTAGTTACAGTCTTAATGGTCCTTGTCTTCTCAAATCCAGAGCACATGGCATACATGGCCACCTAATAAGGCCTGAAATACGGATTCATCTGACATAAATTCACGTTTATAAAATGGGTGCTGCCCATCCTTATATGTGATTGGCTGAGCCGCGTTCCATGCTGGTATAAAATCACTGTAACCCACTGCATTCTGAGGCAGACCGCAGCACAAAATATCTCTGCGCGTAGCCTAGCAACCAACTACTCTGCGCTCAACTGACTCATTAGGTTACATTTGTTTCAAGATTTTTAGCTCGCTATTTCAGTGCTAGCGAAGTGTAGCCTTTAAGCCTGCTAACCAGTTGACTATCTACCTAGCTAGCTATATCATTATAGAGTTCGATATCACTTTGGCTTGCTAGCTACGTTCCCAACTAGCTCACCATTTCAGTATTAGCGATAAATTGTTTATTTTTTTCTTGTGTTTATTTTATGGGCTATATGTAGGGTAACCACATCCAATGTAGTGAACACTAGCTAGTTGACAAGCTGGCTAGCAAACTAATGCGCAATTTTTCCTGGACACCGGCAAGTGTGGAGGACAGTGGTGAATCTTGTTCCCTACTCTTGCTGCTGGTTGTAATGATATGGCCGATCGGGGCTAGTAGAGAAGAGGTTGAGAACAAGGAAACTCGAAACTGAAACGAATGTAAAATTTTTTAAATGGGGTCTGCTTTCATGGCATATGTACATTAACGAGCCCAAATAGCGTGATGTGACATGATAATGGCGCGAGACGAAAAAGCAATCTTAGCGTCTGTGTTGCTTGCTAACCATTCTGTCCACTCCATCTTGCTTGGTGGAAGAATGAATTCTCAATTCTATTGTTGCATTATTACCAATAAATTGTTGATTTTTTTTCTTGTGTGTTTATTTAATGGGTTACATGTAGGGTAACCATTTTATAAAAGCAATAAGCCCCTTGAAGCAGAAGTTACAGTAATTCTACAACGGCGGAGGGGCACAAAGGCACTCCGCTGCGGGTCGTACCTTAGAACGCCCTTCAGTCGTTGTAGAATCACTGTAACCCACTGCTTCTCTGGGCTTATTCCTTTATTCTACTGTGATGGTCTATCATAGACGCCTCCAAGCTCAAAGAAATGAACAGCACATCTGGACACTAAGCATAAGGCTCACTTTTTGCACACAAGTTCAACTGCCATTTATGGATGGAACCATGTATCGCAATACTTGAAAAGCTCGCAAATGTAATCCTGAGGCCATATGGTTACATCACTAAAGGATAAATGACAGTTCTTGATTCAGTGCCATCAGAGTGACTGGAGATGTCTGGAATTCAGCTGAGGCTAGCATCCTTTTCCTTTTAAACATAGAAATTCCTCCAGATTCCTTTACTCTTTGAATTATGTTATGCATTGTAGAGGCAAAAATATCCAAATACCTTCTCATCTTTCTTTGAGAAACATCACATTTAAACCCTTCAATAATTCTGTAATTTATTTGAGGGCAAATTGGTGATCCTTGGACCAACTTGGCTCCCGAAGGGCCAGGCCTTTCCTGGATGTTGCTTTTGTAACAAATCATTATTACAGTCACCAGCTGACGACAGACATTTCAAATCACATTATTATTCACTTTTTTTAAAACCTCATTACTAGTCCTTAATTACCCCCATCCCAACTTTTTCTGAAATGCTTTGCAGGCTTGAATGATATGAATGCATGTGGAGTGATAAATGGAATGTAACTGACAAGACAAAATAATTGTCTTCATACGGTCTGCAATTAAATACATGTCAAAGTAAATTTAGAAATCGCTGCTTTCAGCTTTCAAGAGTATTCTCTGTACGGCTGAATTTTTTCTGAGTAGGGATTGTAGGTGTGGAATAAACATGATCCCCACTTATCCAAACCACCACCTCTAAATTGCTATGAGAAAATGAGAAACTAATTCCCCCCCAGTGTACCACTGTGGGTTATGTGTTTGCCGCTGCAATCGTCTTTCAAACAGTTAACCGCCAGAGATGCTGGAGCTAATCAACACTGAGCGTTTACACCTAAACCTTATGGAAGGAGAAGAGTCACAGTGATGGGGTCGGGGGGGGGGGAGAGAGATAATGGCATCAAAAAAGCTGAAAAGGAAAGGAAATAAGAGGGGAGATGGAGGGTGGTATGAGAAGGCAATTCGCCAGTTTGTTTCCAGCGTACCATTCACAGCTAGCGTGAAAGACCTTCCGTTTCAAGCCCGCTTTTCCCTTTCCCCTGAGCCCCATGTTTTCTAGTGGAGGGTTTGGTAGGAGCAGTAATACCACAGCATTTCTCTCTTTGGGTAAAAGTGAAGAAACGTGATATAAAAGGAGTGGGGGAGTGGGGGTAGATCGGAGAGAGGACAGGAGAGAGGGGTGGGATGGAACAAGGATACGGAAAAAAGACAAGGAACAGAAACATGGGAGAGAGAAACACGTCAGGAGAGATAAAAAGATAAAGAGATGTGAGCAGTGACACACGGCAGAAAGGGAAACAGTAGCAGGTGTGCAGAAAACAAGAACAATAGCCAATCTGGCCAGTGGAACCAATGAAGCACTCAGTTTGTGCGCGCGCGCGCACACACACACACACACACACACACACGCACGCATGCACACACACAAAGGCCGACATACACTCGTGCGCAGAAACATACATAGACGCATAGACTGATAGACACAAACATATTAACAAGCACACAAACAGTACATGTGAAGTGCAGAGCTACTTACCCTCATCAATCCAGGACTCCCAGAATTAAAAATCCCCTCTACACTTGTATGAGTGAGAAGCTGTTGCCAATTACTAACCTACTCACAAAACTCTCTGTTCCATTTACATGGTCAAGGCAGTGGCACTGGCTCCTGAATTCTTGTTGAGAATTGAGCACAGTCCATGATTTACTTACTCTTTTGAAAGGAGAACGAAACCAGATTGATCAGAACTATGGAATAACAGGGTTATTATGTATAGATTTTCCTCTGAGCGTTCTCAATGATGTATGCAAATACAGGTCTACAAAGCACACACATTATAAGACTATGTGCGCAATAAATTACATGACCGATCAAATTTAATTTCTATTACTTGCATAACCTCTATAACCGGTATTTTTATTATTTTATACAAATTACAAAACAATGCACTCAACAAAATGCATAAAGAACAACTGAGAAGTGCATTCTGGGACAGCAGGACCACTTGACCTCTGACACAACATCCAGTCGACTTAACACATTACACAACAAGCAAAGTAGGAGCAAGACTAATCCATGCCAGAAGACACAGTAAGACAAGACTGGTTAAGAGTCAAAAACAAAATGTAAAAACAAGTCATGGTCGCTTCAGCAAACAAAAGATGAAAAGTAAATAAAGATGCTAGCTTAAGCAAAACGGAACCCAGAAAGAGTGGTTAGAAGGGCATGCAGGTCTGGGGTTAGCTCTAGACATTCATCAGATGAGAAAAGAGTTGGACCCATTCCTCCCATGAGTAAGACAGACTGATTTCATTTAGCGCAGACACAAAGATAGGTATCCCCAAAGAGAGGGTTTTATAACTCAGTTACAAGCAAAGGAAACCAAATAGAAAGAGCAGTCTCAGTTTTTTGGTCGATTCCAAAGTCTTACCTTCAGATATACACAAGTGATAGTTAATGATCTAAAGGAAGAAACATAAGATAAAAAGGAAAATACAGTAAAATGATAAATGAAAATAAAAACCAAGAAGCAAATGAAAAATAAATCATAATCACTGGGATTAGGTGACTCAAAGAGGCCACGTGTTACCACAAAAGCAGGAAAAAATTTTTTTTTTTTTTAAAGCAGCAACATTTTGATACTGAAAAATAGTCCCCAACATTAATTTAATCTACATAATAGACCAATCATTTCATTGTGCAGACTGGGTTTGTAATGAACAAAACAGCTCATCTTCAGAACTACATAATCTTTGGCAGCATTTTTCAGTAACAAAATCAAATACATCATCTCCACCATTAGCGCAAATGAAGCAGCTTTTGACGTGATTTTTGGTTCTCGGCACTAAGTGTGCGAAACGCGCACATTTCCAGGAAATGAAAGGGCTCGTCCATGTAAGAAGCCAGCTGCTTTGCTGAGAAGCAGCAACATTACAGTACGAAATATAAAGAAGGAAGAAATGCAACCCATTCCCTCATTACTGAGGCACTGCTTATTTGTGACTTCCCTGATTCCAGAGAGAGAGAGAGAGAGAGAGAGATGAAGAGAGAGAGAGATCTCATTCGATTTAATTTGGTTACAAAGTACCCGCTGGAGCAACCCCTTTCATTTCAAATGTGCGCATACAAACTGGACAGCAAGAGAAGAGGCGGGTAGGAATCACATCAAAACAGAGAGAGGGGAAAAAAATTAAGGCCACATCAGGGCGAGAAGAGAACGTTGCTGAAACCTGGAGGAGTGTAACCTGCAGCTTCAACATCGCCCATGTTTTCAATTTTGCCACAAAACACGCAACAGTGTGCACCAAACTTAGCCAGGACAAAAACCATTCAAGAAAAACTTACTGAAAACAAAAAGGTTGGAGTGGAGAGAAGACATAAACAAAGACTGGTGGCAGAAAGCAGATTATTATGTGAGCATGACAGTTACAGCTCATTTTGTAGCTCAGAAGATTACTCCAGCTGGCCAGACTTCGATTTCCTGAGGACCAGGAGCACCACGGGGTATCCAGAAGCATAAATGTCCATAAAACCAATTGTTTTTATGATTTCTCCCAACACTACACTGAAGCCAATGTGAGTACCTGAATGAGACCTGAGCTTGAATCTGACCCCAGTGGACATAACACAAACCCTGTTACAGCTGTGCTGGAGGTCAGTTCTTCCCTTTGCAGTGGACTCTACGGTAACCTGTTAGGACACTGTGATTGAGTTCCCTTTCTGAAGGTACTGCAGTCGTCCTTCCCCATTCATGAATGTAGACAGAAATTTGTAGCAAGATATTCACCCCCTTAGTGAAGAACCAACCATCACAAGATAGCAGACTTCCACTGACATTTATCCCTCAGATATAATTACATTTCATCAATTTAAACCTCGATTTAAAGGATTGCCGGCTAATTCACACAATGATGCAGCAAAGCCCTTGAGCAAATATGTCAGTGTCCAGTCCACAATCCTGGCTCATAATTTATTGTTTCCATCCCAATTAAGCCTAAATGCATCAAATGCGATCTTAATGATAAATGTTACAATCGGTCTTGTTAAGGTGTTTGAGCGAAGTCTTTCCTTTCGACATAAAAAAAGCGTACAACAGAGTGATAGTTCAAAGGGATCTTGATCTCACTCAATGTCTCCCCGATGGAAGCCATTATCGGCTCAAATGGTAATACATTTTTAATGTAAAACATGAACTGCAAATATGATGTAGAGGAGTTTGAATGCGCTGAAAAGGCAGGAAATGATTCTTACCAGCTTCTGAGGGAAGGTGGTTGAAAGGGGCAGGGCAGAAGACCTGGGCAGCGTAGTCCTCAAATGTGGTTGGCTCCAGGTGGTGTTGAACAATGGTCTCCAAGTAACGAGCTCTTTCCTCATAGCTGGCAGATGAGTCAAAGAAAACTTGTAGTGTTTCCATCCACAGTGCTTTGCAAGAACCTCGGGAGAAGGCTTTGAAGGCCGACAGCAAAGGACTAGCCATAAAACACACGACTGCTTTCATAAAGGGGCACCATCATGACATGCGCGGGTTTGACTCTCCGCTCTAACGTTAAAATTGTTCACCTCCTGTTTTCAAGAGATGCAAAGAATTTTAAGGATCTTCAGGTACCGAGTTTTATCATAGCTATTCTTGCACTTTAATGTATTCTGTCATTTAGATAGATAATAGTTTGGTATTTTTAAGCTGTTAGTTTTGTTTCGCAGTCCTCTTGTGTTCAGGAACTCAGACTATTTGTTCATGATTTTCGAGTCAGCCATCAAAACAGCGATGGGACCAACACTCAAGATTTTTTCCATTACATGGGCGTACCGAATTGCTTCGTCCTGTTCTCTTTGTAGACGAAGTGCTCTTGCACTTGCCAGTGATACAAGTTCTAGAGGGTAATAATATCTTCTGTCATTTTAGTTTTGCGAGAAAGTTAGCCAAAATGGTTAAAGTTTTCTGCAATCAAAAAATAACTTTACCCGAGTTGTCTCCGCTGAAATAATCTGCTCATTCGTCACCACTAATTTGAAGTAAATCCTTATGGTTGTCCTATTATTATTACAATTAGCAAAAGCTGGAGTGCAAAACACTTTCAAACACTAAGTTCAAAATATCAGTGAAATTCCTGCTGTAAATCTTTGAGTTTGTGACCTTTGCATATTTTTAAATAGCAGGCAGGTCTGTGCTCCCCACGCCATCCAGCAAAGACTCATTTTCATTGACAGAATTATGTAGCTACTGAAAAGCCATTTTTTATATTTGTTGACATCATATTTGCAGCAATGCACCAACATAAAGTCAGAACCATAATTTAGCAAACAGCGACAAATTTGGGTTCTGTAGTCTAACACTTCAAATTTGGAAAGGTACAATGCCAGAGGAGCTGAAGAGCAGGGCTGCCAGCAAGTTTGAGGGTGTTTTTGTCAAAAAAGGGCAGAATCCTTCAGTCATGACAGCACATTTCCTTCCCTATTTCCAGGTGTACAAAAAAGTTAAAATTTTAACATAATGTAAAATACAGTTGAAGTTGAATATTTGGTCCCCAATCATTTGCATGTGATGACTAAAAATCTGAAGCACAGAAAAATCCAGATGCTTGTATCTTCTCTGGTGAAGCTCTACAAGGCCTGCACTGCAGCCATCTTGGGCACTTATTGCCTTCAGTCCCCTCGTAAGCATGAAAACCAGTGTTCGACTGGATTCAGATCCAGTGACCGACTCAGCCAGCAGACCAGAAATAACAAAAAATATGTCACTGTCCAATGAACTACGGTGCTCTCCGTATACTGCAAGTATTGTGAACATGTCATCAACCTTTCACATTAAAATGCTTAAATTTGATCAAGAGATAGAAAAAGAGGTTGACATTTGCCTGAAGTTTTGGCGCTGACATAATGGCATGTGTGAATCCGGAGCCACAGCACGTACAGTCACTGCGCAGCACATTAACAAGCAGCAGGCAGACCGGAGTTGAACGCCCGCGAAGCGACGCAACGTTACAGCGGCGCGGGCACAGCCTCATGCTGGGGCCGAGACAGAGGATATTTTGGGAGCAGCCGCCCGCCGTGCTTCCACCCGTAAGATGAGGTGCCGTGCGTTCCGGTTTGACAGTGGCGCGACACCCCACACCGCCGAGACACGCCGACCCCTGTACAGAAACGCGCTAGCATACTGCTTGTCTCCAGCACCACTCGCTCCGCGCCACTCCCCGTCCCGCCGTGTAATTATCGACCCCCGGAGCGATGGCGTGCACTCCCGTCAACAGGAAACTGGGAAACACACCTGCGACAGCCACAGGAGGGGGGGACGGGAGGTAGGTGCGAATACTACAGCCAAAGCCAAATTAGAAACCACAGTGTTTCAACAAGTTACATATTTAATTAAGCACTCCAAGAAAAAACATGTCAGTGGGCTGGTAAACCTGACACAAACAACTGCACCCAGACCTGAGGTCCATTCAGCTGCTAATACTGATGGCAAATAAATACTACAAAACCTTTCTTAGGAGTTTGACAAAAAGGGGCTGATGCGGTATCCAATTCCCAGACCAGCATGAAAAAAATTGCTATATTACCCTACTCCGCGGGCCCTGCAGCCATGCAGGCGGGAGGCTAACTCCCGACACTGGCCCTCAGAGCAATTATAGCTCAGTCAACCGCAGCTTATTTGAAGCTAATTCCAGCCTCCTCTGTTCCAGACGGGACCAGCGAATGACGGTGTGCGCCCATCTCGAAGTGCACAGCTCGTCATCTTGAGAACTAATGCCACCTTGTCACCAAGACAACAAGTCCTCCTCTCTCTTCCCTCAAACAAAATGTACGCCTTAAAAAATGGGAAAAAAAAAACAGGGGGTGGGGTTGCATAACATATCAACCCAAATAGCCCTAACCTAGATTTTCGCTGATTCAATTTTTCAAAGGATATTTATTTAACGACCAATTTTGTAAAAAAAAGAAAAAGAAAAAGAAGAGTCTTCAAAGAAGTTATGAGGAGCTCAGTGGTCTGTCGTGTATGGGAAATAGGCCTGGCCTTAGTGTATTAGCAGAAACTCATTTTCCATTTGGATGAAAAGCTGGGGTGGGGGCCTCACTCATTTCCCCCCCTCCCACTGAGCTTCTCATTGTCGCTCGTCTTGACTCCAGAGCTCTCCGAGTGACAGAGAGAAGAGAGAGAGATTGTCACTGAAGAGATACAAAAAAAAGAGCTTGTTAGCACATTTCAAGTGAAGGATCTTGGTCGGGGCTCGGGAACAATCCCGGCGGTGTGTTAATTCGCCGCTCGGAACATGCTGCTACTGATAGCTTCCAAATTGATCACTCCAGCTTTTCTCTGCCCCAACCCGCCCCCTTCTACTCGCAATCCCCAGCCCCCCGCCACCCCCGACTGCGCTCCTTCCAGGAGGAGGGGAGAGGGTAGCAGGCAGCACACGAGAGAGATGGGACTGCTGTCTAAACAGGCCGTTTCGTTATGAAGAGCAAGGGCCAGGAGAGCTCTGTCTGCAGCGGGGCTGTGCGGCGTGCCTGCGCCACGCTGCCACAGCTCTCCGCTGACCTCCGCACCTGAGACCAGGTCAATCGAGACAACTTCTCCCCTCAACACTTCTGATAATGTCAAATACTACGCATGGGATTTCAGTTTCAAAAATGATGCATGGGATTTCAGAATCAAATGCAATGCCTGAGACTTCAAAATCAAACATCGTATATCAGGTTTCAATATCAAACACCGTACATCAGGTTTCAATATCAAACACCGTACATCAGGTTTCAATATCAAACACCGTGTATAAGGTTTCAATATCAAACACCGTGTATAAGGTTTCAATATCAAACACCGTATATAAGGTTTCAATATCAAACATCATATATAAGGTTTCAATATCAAACACCACATATAAGGCTTCAATATCAAATACCGTACATAAGGTATCAATATCAAACACAATATATAAGGTTTCAATATCAAACACCGTATATACACTATAGGCCAAAAATTTGGGGCCACCCTCAGATTTTTAATGGTGCACCAAGTGCAGTGTGACCCCTTGGTTTTGGGGAAGGCATTTATACAGCATGCCTACTTGTTACATAAAATTGTTCACGTCTAAGAGACATAAAATCAAGTAAACAAAAAAGGCATTGGAACTCAATTATAAAACATTGTGGTCAGTCATCAATCAGTCAAGACACCTTAAAAATGCGGTCTGAAGTCTGGAATTCACCCAAAACCGATCGACTTCCTATATTTTATGCAGTGAAGTGATTTAATGTGCAAAAAATAAGGAAAGAACAGTTGATGTGTGAGCTTCTTAAAAATCTTAGGGTGGCCCCAAACTTTTGGCCAGTAGTGTAAGCTTTCAGTATCAAGCACCGTATATAAGGTTTCAATGTCAAACACCATGAATGGTACAGTACACATGGATTCACTTTCTCACCTCATAAACCTACTGGCCTATGCAAAGACCCCAAGGTAACCAGGTTGAAAAGAATTAGAAATGACAAGAAATACATGCGCACTGGCCCTTGGGAAGTAGTGCAAGGTAATACACAGTTCATAGTGGTTTTTGGGACCATTAAAATGTAATTTTCAAGGGTAATTTAAGAAAATACGACTTCATTGTGCTTTCATTCAAGCGTGCTTCTTCAAGGCAGGCCAAAATGAGAAACCTTTTATGTTTCATGTTTAAAAATATCCTTGAATAAAAGCTCAGAATCTGCGCTAATACCTGCATTTTTTTATCCAAATAATCAAAATTTTGGAGCATATGCAAATTAAAGAAAAAAACAAGAACGGTGGAGACAAAAAAGCTCATCATCCCAAACATTATGGAGCACACTGCATGTGTCACTCTGTATGTATAAACCTGGAATTAAGGCCTGGGAATGGGTTGCGCGTGCGAACGCACAAGTTGCAGCCTGTTCATATCGTGTCAATACATATATTTCTCATTTGGCGAATGCAGTGCTATTCAACACCAGGGTCCCCAGGCCGACAGCACCTGTGAATTGGTGAACTGGAGCATCGGCGCAGTGGAGGGATGGAAGGAAGGGTGATGAGGGGAGGGATGGGATGAGCAAAGAATCCCAGTGCGAATCCCACGCCACTGTTTTTGTTTTCTTCCCAGCCTTTATTTAACCAAGCAAGTTTAACAGAGAACACGTGTCTCTTTTTCAAGAATACAGAGTTCCAGTGAGAACTGTCGCAAGCGGGAAGAAAATAGGCAAAGGCCCCAGGGGCCATTTTACAGTTGAGGGCCATGCTCTGAGGTCCAAAGGCAGAGTTCTTCCCAACTGGACCTATAATGGAGAGCGTTCACCTCTCCAGATCGAAGTCAGAATCTCCAGCTGCTCCAGTGGCAGGACACAGCAGCAGTAAGGCTGCCAGTCGAGTGACCAACCATGACAATATCCTACCACCCAAATGTAAAATCCATGCGTTGGCCAACAAGCACAAACTATCCCTGTCCTCCACTAATTAAGTCACAGTCTCTTTAGGGCTTCCTTATGAAGGAAGCTGACAACTGTCAGGGACAGGTTCAGTCGGAGGCAAAAAATACATAATCATCATTTCCCATATTCTTAAAACCCACACAACCCTTCTCTCACATTCTCATGCTGTCTCACTGTCGCACTCATTTTAACATGGTTTTGCCTTTAAAAGGATATATAAATGAAAACAAGATTTTTTTTTTCCCCCCCGCGATTGATCAACTGCAATCAATTGAATGTTCAAAAAATGCAACCATTCAATAAACGATGGCGAAAAGATAGGAGAAATGGGCTCTTTGGATTGGATATTCAGATCGCAGAAAATATTGGTGTAAAATGATCCAAATGTCCCCACAATTGCTTGTCAAAACTCCAGCAACTACAAGAATTCCAGACTGGCGCTTATCGCACAATTCCGTGAAATTGAATAATGAGAATAGACCCAAAAGCAACCAATACAACTAAACCTCAAAAAGCCCACTTTATGATACTCCATTCCAGGGAGCGCACAAAAAATAGAAGACAGAGAAAATCATACAAATAATTTGATTTGCAGAGTTTTACAGACGTTAATTACAGACGTCTACGTGTGCCCAAGTGCACAGTAATCCGTTTATTTGTCCATCTGATGCTCCTGCTATCAGGACCCAGAATGTGATTTTATTACCAGGATGGGCAGTTTCAAGCTGCCATAACCTGTCATTAAAGCTCATGTCGCTGGGCCGAGACGAGAGGGAGATGGCCCAGGCTAATGCACCCCGGCCTGAGGGGGGAGGAACATAACAAGGATCTGGAGTTGGAGTTGGCCATCACATTTCCACCTATTAATCTCGATTTCAATTCAATTGGGCCAGTAAAGTATGGGTCCCAGAGCAGGCTTCTAGCTGCTCTGCTTGCCCCTACGTACCTGGACCTAGCAGGCGGGGTTTTATAGCTTTAGGCTAAGGGCCCCTCAAAAAATTCAACATCAACATTCGGAGGTTAGCAAGCGCGCTAAGACTGTAATGGGCCGTAAAAATCGCCTGGCTCACTGCAGACGCACGCTACGACTAAGAGGGACCAAAAATCAAACAGAAACAAGTAGTTTCTTCTTGATTTAATTGCGTTCCCAACCCCCCAGAAAATTAGATTCTCAGTGTGAAAGCTGTCATGTGATGACAAAACTCCAAATTTCGCGGGACCGTGTGCTCACCCTACTAAGCAGACAACCTTTCAGCGCTAAACATATTCTAGGGCTTGGGGAGCTGCAATGCCATCGGTCCAGATGTAGTTAGCACCTGAAATGAGGGGATAAGTCTCCATTATGGTGTAAGGCCGTGTCCCCTTAAAGGGGGTAGAGCTGAATAGCTTTGATGGGTCGAGGTGCTTTGGAGATGGTCCACAACGATTAAATACCTAGTTTGCGGCTCAGGCGCCCATCTGGGGACCTTCCCTGGCCCGCTGCGAATCTTAAACACCTCGTCAGGGAGGTGTGATACCCCCGCGCCTCCATCCTCCCCTGGGAACTGTCTGTTTACCTCCCTCCCAAACCACTAAACCTGCTCTTCCCGAATCTGCAATTACACAGCAATCCCATTCTCCATGAGTCTGGAGAGCTACTCTGGACTGAAAACAAAATGGGGGATACAGGGGTGCAAAAGAATAACATCTGTTTTGTCACCTTCCAACTTCAAAACTGGAAAAAAGCCTGGCAAGAGTTTTTGTAGTGTCATTCTTCATAGTTCGTGCGGGACAATTACTTCAAACATCTCCCAGAAAAATGTTGTTGGCCTATTTGAAGTGACTGCATGTTTGACACAGCAATTTTTTTTTGCCCCATTACCAATCGTGTAACATTTGTGAAAAAAGGCATCTCATGTCACTGACAATATATCAGTGTTATTTGGCAAAATAGCTAAATAAAATGAAACTAAGATTTAAACAGTTTGTGTAATATTTCTCGAGAGTTTCCTCTTAAGCAGAGACTCAAGTCGAGGCATCACTGTTGCATGCCACTTTGCAACAAAGTCAGTAAGGCCGAAGATAGTGTGCTTCCCTGGGACCGAATTAGCAGGAAGGGAACAGCACAAACATTTGACGCACCTGTCAAAATCAGTCCTGGTGTTTAATTAACACAGCGCCAAAGCAACATAGGGAAAAAATTCATTTACACCCTCAGTAACAAAAAAAAAACCCATCACCCAGGCCAAGATGTAGCCAATTCATTTGCCCTGATTAATGGGTCCTAATGAATATGTCTCCATTGTGGCACAGTACACGCCCTCCGCCAACGGAGTAATCAGTGATCAGAAGCTTGCAGAAACATCCAGAACAAACAAACCAGAGAGAGCGGTAAGAAGCGCACCGCCCCCTGCTTTATGTCTTTTCCGTCTCCTTTTCAGCAGGAGAGAAACAATTAGTGAGGAACAACCCCCTCTCCCCCATTCCTCGCGTCCCTGTGCACCCCCCCACCCTACCCCCAATTCCTGCCCCCCGGGACGACTCAGTGGGTTGGAGTGTTTGTGGGGTACAATGGGGCCATTGTGGGGGAGCTGGCGGAGAGAAACTTAGGGGCCCGTTAGGCGTTTGGCTGCGAGCGTACGCGGCTGTTTTCTGTTGGATTGGGGGATGACAATGGGACCGTGGGCCCGAGCTTTCATCAGCTCCGCTGCATTTGGATGGCCGAGTCGAGAAGGCAGGCGGCACTGACCCAAGCCTTTCCGTATCACGCCCGGCCATATGCTGACCCCAGCAGCCCGCCGGCTTTATCGCCGCCAATCAGGAGCCTCGCACGCGCCGCTGGACCGGCAGAGGCCAATGGGGAAGCCGCTTAGCGCTTCATTTCCCCCCCCCACATACACATACACACAGCCACCCCCCACTTTTTTTAATAAAAACAATGTGTCCTCGTCTCTGCAATCGGCTGCAACCAGATGGAAGGTGGCCGCGACTCACAGAGTTACATTTATTTCCCTGTCCAAACAGCTTGCGTGTCTAACACCCCTCCAGTCCCAGCCTGAAGCCAGACAGATCTGTACGGGCAGGAGAAAAGCATTGCAGAGGGAATACGGGTGGGGGGGGGTTAAGGTTGGTAGCATTAATCTGATTCCACTCGCTAAAAAGTTACCAGAATCTCTCTCGGACCAACTGGCCCAGCAGCTGCAGGAGAGGGGTCACAGGGGTCAAACCCACCCTGCTGGACTAAAGCGCTCTGATGCCGATAGCGCTGCGATGCACACAGCAGCATAAGGCGATTCTGCGCGATCACAGGCCGTTGTCTGGCTCTGTTCACACACAGATTGGAGAGAGAGCGGAGAGGGGAAAAACAGAAAAAAAACATTTTATCACTCCACACAAACGTGGCGGCTTTGCCAAACGGGGGTAGGGGGGCAAGCCGTAGATCCCCGATACAGAGGCAATGCCGCGGCGTGTCTTGCCACGAATGCTGCTGGATTAAGTTTTTGTGCATTGCAAAAACCTGCTATTTATCACTCACTGGGGTAATATATTTAATTTGTTTTTTGTTTTAAGGTCAGGCTGCTCTGCTCAGCTTCCTGTGCAAATTGTATCGCAGTTGCAGCCAGTTAGTTATTTGTGGGTTTCTAACACCTATTAACTGAAAAAGAAAAATGGGGGGGGGGTTGGGAATCATTTTTTTCCTTCCAAGCACAAATTTCACAGTCATGGCGAATGATGGATCAATTGGTAGAACAGGCAGATGGACAAGCCTGGAGGCCAAGAAGAGGGGCGGTATGGCCAATCATGAATGTGTGTGTGTGTGGGTGAGCGAGTGTGTGTGTATGACAGAGTGTGTGTGTGTGGTATGCGAGTGTCATTTGAGTATGTGTGTGTGCAGCCTGCGTGTGTATAGTGTGTTTGGGTGAATATCATCCACGTGTGTGTGACTTGAGGGTCTATGTTTATAGCATGTGTGCATATCTGTGTGTGTTGTACAACCCGAATTCCAATGAAGTTGGGACGTTGTGTAAAACATGAATAAAAACGGAATACAATGATGTGCAAATCTCATAAACCCATTTTTTATTCACAAAAGAACATAGACAACACATCAGATGCTGAAAGTGAGGCATTTTACCATTTCATAAAAAATATTAGCTCATTTTGAATTTGATGGGTTCAACACACCTCAAGAAAGTTGGGATTGGGCCGTGTTTACCATTTTGTGGCAAACCCTCTTCTTTTAACCACAGTCTGTAAACATCTGGGAAGTAAGGCAACCAATTGCTGGAGTTTTGGGTGAGCAATGTTGTCCCACTCTTGTCAGATGTAGGATTCTAGCTGCTCAACAGTCCTTGGTCTTCTTTGCCAGATTTTTCATTTTATGATGCCCCAAATGTTTTTTCCTGGTGAAAGGTCCGGACTGCAGGCAGGCTAGCTCAGCAACCGGACTCCTCTGCAGCAAAGCCACGCTGTTGTGATGGATGCAGTATGTGGTTTAGCATTATCTTGCTGCAATATGCAAGGCCCTCCCTGAAAGAGAGATTGTCTGGATGGGAGCATATGTTGTCGTAAAAGCTCTATATCCTTTTCAAAATTGACAGTGCCTCTCCAGATCTGTAAGCTGCCCATGCCATAGGCACTAATGCAACCCCATACCATCAGAGAAGCAGGCTTTTGAACTGAGTGCTGATAACAAGCTGGATGGTCCCTCTCCTCTTTAGTCTACACAACACTGCATCCGTGGTTTCCATAAAGAATTTCAAATTTTGATTCATCTGACCGTATGATTCTGCACTGGAATTCACTGCAGGAACAATTCGGCTCAGGAACACTTCTAGAAATCATTGCCTGTGAACATAGTCCGCCGTACAATCCACAAATGCAAGTTAAAACTGTATCACGCAAAGAAGCAGCCACATGTGAACTCGATCCAGAAATTCTGCCGTCTTCTCTGGGCAAAAGCTTATATAAAATGGAATGAGGCAAAATACAGAACTGTTCTGCGGTCAGAAAAATCAAAATTTGAAATTCTTTTTGGAAACCACGGACGCCGTGCCGTGTAGATTTAAGAGGAGAGGGACCATCCAGCTTGTTATCTGCGCACAGTTCAAAAGCCTACATCTCTGATGGTATGGGGTTGCATTAGTGACTATGGCGTGGGCAGCTAACAGATCTGGAAAGGCATTATCAATGCTGAAAAGTGTATATAGAGGTTTTACAACAACATATGCACCCATCCAGACACCGTCTTTTTCAGGGATGGTCTAGCATATTTCAGCAAGATAACGGTAAACCACATACTGCATCCATCACAACAGCATGGCTTTGCAGTAGAAGAGTCCGGGTGCTGAAATGGCCTGCCTGCAGTCCAGACATTTCACAAACAGATAACATTTGGCGCATCATAAAATGGAAAATCTGGAAAAGAAGACCAAGGACTGTTGAGCAGCTAGAACCCTACCACCAGGCAAGAGTAGGTTAGCATTCCTCTCCCAAAAGAGCAACTGGTCTCCTGATTTCCCACACATTTACAGGCTGTTGTTAAAAGAGGGGATGCTACACAATGGGAAACACGGCCCTGTCCCAACTCTTTTGAGATGTGTTGCTGCTATTAAAGTCAAGATGGGCTAATATTATTCATGAAATGGTAATGTCTCACTTTCAACATCTGATATGTTGTATATGTTTTACTGTGAAAAAAAATATGGGTTTATGAGATTTGCACATCATTGCATTCTGTTTTTATTCACATTTTACACGGCATCTCAACTTTTTTGGAATTGCGGTTGTATTAAATTTTTAAAAATTTTAGCGTTGAATAATTGAAATTTTTATAAATACTCAAGTTTTGCGGACTTGACCCCTTTTCATGACCTCTGCCATTCGCTCAGGCATGCCAAAATCTCAGCTTATTGGCCAAAACTTGACTGATTGCGATCCATTCTTGCCCCATCAGTGCTCAAAGTCGATCACAATTAGTGGGCTTCTGTTTCTCTGCCAGTTTTTTTGAGGATCAAGCATTAATTCCGGGGAGTTTTCTGGCTGTGGATCCAAAATTTTAACTTGATCTCTGAGCCGCTTCTTCATAAATTTTGCTCTCTGACATAAAGCTCCATCAAGCTGGAAAATATACAGATCTTCACTGAATTGCTCCTGGATTGTTCGGAGATGTTGCTCATAGAGAAGGTTTTGATGCCCTTGTTTATTCATGGCAGTGTATTTGGGCAGAATTAAGAGTGAGCCCGCTACCTTTGGATGAGCAGCAGTCCCATACATGGATGGTCTAATGATGCTTCACTGTCAGCACAACACAGGACTCTAACGGCATTCACCTTCTCTTCTCTCAACAGTTAATTTTCCAGACCGTCAAAACATTTGGAAGAGAACTTCATTAGAGAATTAACTTTGCACCAGTCTTCTGCCCTCCAATCCTCGTACCTCCACAAGAAATACAGTCTGCCCTTGATATTGTTCCTGGAGAGAAGTGGCTTTGATGCTGCCTTCCTTGACAAGAGGCTGTTGTCCAGAAGTCTTTACCTAACTGTGCATGAAGACACGCTCACACCCATCTGCCCCCAATATTGAGCGAGCCCTACAGTGGTGATGACACCAATCCCTGGCGCACTCCTCAGGAGTCCTGACTCAAGCTGGAGGCTCCCTGAAGAAGGCTACTCGAGCCGTAACCTTCTTCACCCCAGCTGAACCTCTCCCTTTGAACTTCCTGATGATCCACTAAATGGCTCTTCCAGGCGCAATATTGTAAGCGTCTATCCTTTGCATGTGAGGCCTTTTTATGCAGTGATGATGACAAGTTTCTTTGGAGTTAACCACAGCTAAAACAAGAACACAATGATTTCAAGCACTTCTATTTTAATAGTGATCCACCGTATCTTAAAATGAAATGAAAACGGTGGTCTGACTTCAGCCGACATGCATTCATTCACACATTCCCCTGTGGCGTTGATATGATACTGAAATGAGTTTGGCCAATCATACTGCACCTGGGCCAAAATACAGTTAAAACTGGGTTTTTGTGATAGAGTGAATTCTAATGAAGCTCTTTGTAATTCATAAAGCTGCTGAAACAACGTCAATCGGCCCCACAGAAATTGATGCTGTAAAGTTTGCTTGGCACAAAATTTGTGTCATTACCAAAACTTTTGGCCGAAACTGGATATGGTTAAAATGAAAGAAAAATGGGCTTTGATTCATTAAAGCCCCAATCCACTGAACCACATCTCCAGAAACGAAAGTGGAGTGACGAAGGTTTAACGCCTAAAATTAGTCTGCCAGTGTCCAACAATGAGTGCAATTAGTGGGAAACAAACTTAACTAAAACCAGAAATGCCCCCCCACCACCAGAGGCTTTCATCAAAACCACTTAGTGTATGTGTGTTTCAAAATTAGACGAACCATAAAAAAGCACCAGGAAAGTAACACACCAAGAGAGCACACATCTCCATTCTCCTGGGACGTCCCCACGCAATCCACTGTACTTTGCAGCAATGCACGGGCAGCATTAAATGGTTGATTAAGCCATTACAGCTGACCTGCGGGGGGGGGGGGGGGGGGGGCTACCAATGGGAAATGACAGCGTTTACATGATAGAATAATCAAAACGTTTCAGCTAAATGCACTTCAGCTTCAACTCAGACACAATATGGTGACACGGGACCAGGGAGAGGGAGAGAGACGGAGTGACAGAGGCGAAAAGAGAGGGGGAGAGAGGGAGCGAGGAAAAAGAGGAAGAGAGGGAGAAAAGGAGAGAAATAGAGGGGTAGAAGGAAAAAGAGGAGAGTGAAAGGTAGTGAGGGAGGAAAGAGGGAGAGAGAGAGAACACTAAGGAGAGAAAGAGGTAGCGATTGAGGCTGGAAAGACATCCGTCGATAATGACAGATTACTGTAATTCTGCCTGTCAGGACCATCGACCTGTGCAACTGCCGCCAATCAATAGCGCAGTCCCGTATCGAGCCCCAGCGCACAGACACAGATGGGCGAGATTGCTGCGAGCAAGGACTCAAGCTGGGCCAAACTCTCTCTCTCGCTTGGAGGACAAGGCCGACAAGAACCTCTTTTCCCTTCCTCCCCCCCCCCTTTCAGTTTCGTCTCTGGTAGCGGAATCACTGGCTGAAAGGAGACGCCTTGAGAGAGATGGAGAGAGGGGGGTGTCGCATTTAAGAGGTTGCGTGGGGTCAGAAATACACGAACAGACAAGCCAGCATTCTTATAAGGAGAAACCAATAAAATTTAAGTCAAAGTGAGATCATAACATATTTATAAGTGAACCAGATATTAGACTCAATATTAAATATGAATAGTGTAGGGAAAATAAACACAAAATTTGAGCATCTGCTGATTTGAAAGAAAAATGCAAACTCAATCTTTTGTTCAAGAGACGCCTCTTATCTGCTGAACAGCAAGTGAGCGATAAAAGATGGAGGCATTGGCCATGGCAGCCCTTCGAAAAGCAAATCACCGATCACTGCGCATCATCGTCATTATCGGCAGAAAGCTGGCTATGATCGGGGCAATTCCTGAGGCTCAAACAATGCGGCCCCTCGCGCAATGCTTGCAATGTAATATTTGCGCGTTCAGCGGCGAAACGAGACGTCGATATTTATTGAGCGGCGCAGGCCGCTCTCTTATTTGCGGTCCTCGCCCGGCGGAGCACGCTCTGTCAATGGCGCTCGACAAAGCCGCGGAGCCGGCCTGGCACGGGGGGCCGGGGGGCCTGTGATGCCATTAGGGGCCCGATCAATCTGGCGTGCCTCTGTGCGTCCTCGACTCAAGGGCCCATCAACTCCGCTGTCAAATGACATATATCTTAAGATAAAGACGCCGTCCCGGGATCGATCGTTCCCTGCCCGAGCTTCTAGCTCCAAGCAGCAACCAACTAACCCATCCCCAACCATGATTTTACACGTTCAGACAGTAGTTGAATGCATCAACAGATCGTTGGAGCCTAGCTAAAGAACGGTATTCCCAGTGTCACGGGAATAGCGGTCGGCCTGGGTGCTCTGAGTAGAGGCGATGTGGGAAAAGGATACAAGTTCTGGTAGAGAGGGATGAGAGACTTGAGAGCCCGGCTGGCGTTGATGGCGGTGGCTCGTACCAGGGTGGGCAAGATCTTTTCATCCACTATGGCACCATCAAACAGGGGCCCGAAGAACGGAACCTGCGGGACAGACAAAGAGCAGAGACTGGGCTGGAGTTACAGGGCAATCCCGTAGTTCTTCAGCAGTCACCATGAATAAAAATGGCTCAAGTTCCTCATTAGATTGCCCAATACAGTGCCGTTAAAAAGTATTTGCCCATTTCCCCAATTTTTTCTACAGTTGCTTACTTGCCATATTTGAAGGAGCCAAATGCAAGAAATGCATGTTAATTAATCATGAAATGGCCCTGATATATCACCAAACATTAGGGAATGATGTGAATTTCAAAAACTTAGATCACGAACAACAGTAGTCCAGCCAGAATATTCTCATTAAAGCAAAGTTGCGGCCCACAACGAATGTTGATGTTGTCATTTTGTGTTTTGGCCTGTTGCGCCGCCCTCCACCCATCTCTCAATCATAAAGTGAATAGCATTTCGAACTCCAGGTTGTTAGTTACCACTGAGCTGCAGCCACCAGCGTTTCGGAGCACAAATTTCTGACATTACTAAACCTAAAAGGCCTTGTTATGATTCCGAAATACGTCGTGACAAAGTCAGAAACAAAACAAGGATCTGTATAGGACATGTCTATGACAGATGGAGACGGCTGAAAGCAGAGGAGAATTTGAAGACCAATGCCGAAGTTGCTAATTTTCTCCTGGGCAGGCAAGATTCAGCTAAGTTTGGCAAACTTAATTCTATTTCATGTAGGCACAGACATTTCAAATATTCTCTTCAATCAAATAACGACATGTATGTGGGCCTGTCCACAGAAATGGGGTACATAAGTGTGACACACAAGACGAAAAATAAACCAATAAAGGAAAAAAAAAAGATTCAACCTAATAAGTCACTAAAGGGACCTTGAATAACTTTCTGCAGTCGTAAGGATAATATCAGCAAAGATGACATTGGAACACACAGTTGAAATGGTCATGGCAACACCGATTTACGTATGTAACAAGACAGATATTTCAACCTAAAATCAACAAAAAAATGCTTATTAGAAGTAGGTGAAAACATTAATTTATTCTAAAAGTCATAAAAATAATAACACTGATAAAAAATACATTGAGTAGTATTAAAAATCAAATTTTCTTCCAGATTTGCAATTTGTGGATTTCCCGCTAGCAAATTCTGGCACATAGGGTGTTTCAACACTCGAAGCGAACACCTTGCAAAGTTAAAAATTGAGCTAAATGAACTCCATTGAACATCAGTAACATCAATCAATAGAAAAAAACCTTACATAAATCAACACCACAAGTAACAATATTCGTTTTCCAAAACTAGCTGGAAGGTATTACGTATATAACAGGACAGATGAGATAAACTGCTGACTCATTTCCTCGAAAATAATATAATTTACTCCCACGTGGCATATTTAATGGTTTAAATATGCAAGACAGATTGCATTCAAATTCAATGCAAAGGCGCAAATACGCGTGTTTCACACGGATTCGCGTATTTGCACTGACTTTGAATGTGATCTGTCGTGCGAAAAATTCGTTCGCGTCCAGTGTGAAAGCCGCTTTATTGTTAACATTCACAACAATATTTTCGGGTGAAGAAATAATTAAACAATTCAGAACGACAAAAACGACGATTAAAAACATTATTTTGATGAACATACATTCGGATTCAACATTGATAACAACATAACCATATGGAATATCTTATTTATTATGAAATAATTAATCGGAACAATGACACGGAATTAGAAAACAATTGGCCAGGGAGGTGCTGAACTTTTTTCTGATTACCTTTTTATTTATTGGGGTGGCGTAGCACTTAGTCTAATCGTAATAGACTGCGCAGGTGACCTCCGTTTTCCTGGTGCAATTCCTACAGACGGGTCTGAAGCAATTGCAGCAGGTGACGCG
This sequence comes from Gymnothorax reevesii, assembly GCA_029721435.1. Lineage (NCBI taxonomy): Eukaryota > Metazoa > Chordata > Actinopteri > Anguilliformes > Muraenidae > Gymnothorax > Gymnothorax reevesii. The sequence goes on from CM056573.1 coordinate 112,704,951, forward strand.
TCTTATTTTGAGAGTCAGCTCCTGCGGACCTGGCACTGCCTCCGTTTTGGTGCCAGCGTATCCTGCTGCTGCTGGCTCAAACTTTTTGCCAGTGCTGCCCAATGAAATAAAATCATTCTAGACTAGCCTACTCTACTCCACCAACTCTGACAGGGGCATTGGTTAGTTGCTAGGCAAACAAAAGATAAATTTTTCGAAAAAAATTACAGCCGCAAAACTGTACAGACAGTGAGACCGCTAATGGCAGAAATAGGTAGCCTAGATTACTGCGAATTTGCTCCATGTTTGCAGCCCAATCTGAGACTTCAAAGTGCATTATTCGCCCAAACTATTGTGTTGATTATGTCAAATAAATGATGTGATCATTGCTCATTTTCTATTACGTTCGTAACAGTACTTACGTAAATAATATTCGTGACAGATTCAGAGTAAATCATTCCAGCATTGCAGACGATGCTTGCATGACCTTCAAGCAATGGCATCAACGTCGAGGCGCACACGCATATTTAGTATTCATCTGTGACTGAGTTCACAGTCGTAGATTCGCATGAATTTTTCTTGTTTAGGTGGGGTTACGAACGTAATATTTTTTGGACAGACTTGCAACGCAAAATTTTTAACAATCATTGGAAGAAATCAGAAGGAAAGAAAACCGAAATCAATAATTGTATCGTATATCAACAAATGGACTTACATGTATGGGTAGTTATTTCCGCAAATATATCCCAGTCGGCCCCGTTTTTATGTTCGTAACTGCAAGGGCAGACGGTGGTTACGAACGTAAGCTTTTCAAATAGGGTGTCATTAAATTACCCGTCATTATTTTTTTTTTTAGAAAACGAAGAGAAAACTAAAAGAAACTAAGTTATTTATTCAAGCTGACAACTTTACTCAAAATAAGGGTGCCCTTTGATGGGCTGAAACCGCCCTGAAATGAACAACATCTACAATGTCACAAACAATGTAAAAAACCAGTGTGGACATCTTGTTCTTTCTGCAAGTAAAAATAAAACTAGGCAAAGCATTACTTCAAAAATGTTCTTATTATATCTTTGTCATATGTATAACACAATAAACATACAATTCAGTGAATTGTCGAACACTGTCACGTGTTATTTAACCGTTAATGTACCATGCCCCTTATGTACCCCATTTCTGTGGACAGGCCCATATTCGTTCATGGTACGTTAGTGTGTATGCTGGTGGGTCATCAAATTGACTATGTAACACATTGTTTGAGAAATAAAAACCATGGCTCTTCATTGCTGACATTAGCAATGAATCATTAGTTCGTTTCTCTGGCATTATGCTGAGACGCTGTGGAAACCGTTCCAAAATTAGCACAGCCATTACGGCAATATGAAATGTAATTGAGACAGTACATCGGTCAAATGAGTCCTCATTCATTCTTTACGCATATTGCAGGATGGACGTTAGTGGGCTATCCACACAGAAGAGTGACGAGCAAGTTGACCAATATGACCATTGCTAAAGTAAGTTAGTCATAAGTCTAGATCTTTTCTGAACTGAATTGACCACAACCCTGTCAGAGCAAATCATTGGTGGTATTGAAACGTAACCATGGTAGCTCCGTGTAGTAGACGTTCTTGCTGGATCTGGCAACCTAAAGGACAACCTTTCGTCTGGGGGAGAGGGGGAGGGGATACTGTGCTCTGCAGTATTTTGAATGTGATTGCAGTACCAGTTTTGGCCACAAACTGACATACTGCTCCTTTAAATGTTTCAGATCATCCAGCTAATTTTCTTACAGGACAAAGACAATGCGAGTAAACACAAATAAAAATTTGACTTACTGAAGGTAGTGAGTTATTCAAAACCTTTGTCACCAATGTGAAAAAAATACCTGCCCCAAAAAACCTAACTGCTGGTTGTACCACCCTTGACCGCAATAATGGCAATGAAACATTTGCGCAAACTGGCAATGAGTCTTTTTAATTATGGTGGAGATATTTGGGCCAACTGCTATTAGCTGAATTAACATAACATGAATGGCAAGAACAGGCCTTTCAGCCCAACTACGCTCGCCAGTTTCTTTATACTACTGTGAACATATCCCTTCAGATACTCAATGACTCAGTGGTATCTAGCTTTAAGTCAAGCCTGCTCTTGAAAACCCCCAAGGTCCCTGCCTCAACAATATGGTCAGGCAAGCTATTCCACATTGAAATTACTCTTTGGATGAAGAAATATTTCCGAATATCAGTGCAAAATTTACCTTTGGTCAACTTCCATTTGTGACCCCGAGTTCTACTCACAACACTTGGTCGAAGGAATCCAACATAATTCACTTTGTTAATCCCTTTAACATATTTAAAGACCTTAATCAAATCACCCCTTAGTCTCCTTTTCCTAAGACTGAAGAGATTAAGGATCTTCAGCCTCTTCTCATAGCTTTCATCTTTTATACCAGGAATAAGCTTAGTGGCTCTTCCCTGAACTTTCTCTAGAGCCTCTATATCTTTCTTAAAGTATGGTCCTCAGAACTGTACACAATACTCCAGATGTGGTCTGACGAATGTGTTGTATAAAAGAAGCATCACCTCCTTAGATTTGTACTCAATACTTCTGGCAATGTAACCCAGCATCCGATTGGCTTTTTTTAACTGCTAGGGCACAATGGCTAGAGCCTGTGAGGGTTTGGTCAACAATCACTCCCAGATCTTTCTTGTGTGCAGCACATTCCAGTTTTAAACCTCCCATGAAGTAATCCCGTGTAATGTAATTACCTACATGTACAACTTCACATTTTGCTAGATTAAATTTCATTTGCCACATTTCTGCCCAATTCTGGATTCTATCCAAATCGTCCTGAATTACTTTAGTGGACCCTAAACTATTTGCCAAGCCCCCCAATTTAGTATCACCTGCAAATTTAGCCAATCTGCTCTCAATATTACTATCAAGGTCATTAATGTAGATGTGGAACTGCAGGGGCCTCAACACCGATCCCTGGGGTACAACACTCCCCACCATACCTAGCTCAGATGAGATACCACTGACCACCACTCTTTGTGTTCTGTCCTGTGACCTGTTTTGAATCCACTCCAGAATACCTCCTGTAACTCCAACGGAGCTCATTTTAAAAATTAGTCTCTTATGCGGTACTGTATCGAATCCTTTCTGAAAATCCAAGAATATGATGTCATAAGCCCTGAAATCCAAGAATATGATGTCATAAGCCCTGCTCTGGTCAATAGTCTTGGTGGCCTCTTCAAAAAAATTCCAGGAGGTTTGTCAGACATGACCTTCCCTTCAACAACCATGTTGGCCATCCCTCAAGATACTGTTACGTTCAAGAAATAAGTCCAGCTCATCTTTTATGATAGATTCCAATATTTTGCACGCAATTCAAGTAAAACTGACTGGCCTATAATTTCCTGGCTTGGTACGGTCCCCTTTCTTATATATTGGTATTATATTGCCCTGTTTCCAATCATTTGGTATTTCTCCTGTTTCTAAAGACCGCCTGATGATGGCGGATAGCGGCTTAAAGATGATCTCACCAACTTCCCTGAGCACTCTGGGATATAAGCAATCAGGATCCGCCGCCTTGTCTGCCTTTAGTTTATGCAACTTGTTTTATAATTCGTTATCCTGAACCTCAATTTCTGCTAAATAATCTTGAGCATTTAACATGCCCTCTGGCCAAATAAAGACCCCCTTTTGAGGTAAAATTCTCAACAAAGTAACTGTTTAAGGTATCTGCAATATCTTTGTTATCATACAGCAGCAATCCATTTTTATTCTTTTTATTCATTTTTATTCTTATTCTTTATGTACTTAACCAGCTCTTTAACTTTCCTTTTTCTGCTACAGTACTGAAAGAAGCGCTTAGGGTTAGTTTTTGCCCCCTCTGCAATTAGTCTTTTATACAGTCTTCTAGCATTCCTCAGCTCTTTTTTGACCACAGCCCACATTTTACAGTATTCAGCCTTAGTGTTCTCATTGTTATTCTTTTGTGCATTTTATAAAGATTCCTTTTTTCCCTCAAAATACTTTTTTCCCCCTACGAATACTTTTGATCATCCACTAAGGACTCAGCTTTTTCAGCTTACTTTTGGACACCTTTGGAATGAATCTGCATTGTGATTCTAGTAAAACCCCCTTAAATCTTTCCCACATCTCATTTACGGACTCACAGTCCAGGAATGGCTCCCATTTTATTTCACTTAGATTTGAGCGCATCCTGTCAAAGTTTGCTCGCCTAAAATTGAAAATTTTTGTTTTTGAATACACCTTTTCAACTTACAATGAAACATCAAAATTAACAGCAGAGTGATCCCCAGTGGCTCCAGTACATCAACATTGCCAATTCTATCTGGGTCAATTGGGTCAATTGTTGTAATTCAACCTTACTAGAGTGTTTTCTGGCATGTACTGCCTGTTTAAATTCACACCACAGAATCTCAGTTGGATAGACTTTCTCAGGAAATAGACTTTTCCACTACAACATTCATTTTGTTTTCTTTGAGCCATTCAGAGTTGGACCTGCTTGTGTGGTAGGGATTATTTTGCTGTGGGATGTCCAAAGTGCGCTCATATTTTAGGTAATGAATTGATGACTGGACATCGTCCTTCAGAATTTTCAGGTAGAAAGCAGAATTCATGGTTCCAGCAATTATGGCAAGTCGGCCAGGACCTGAAGCAGCCCCGACTATCAAACTACCACCACCAAGTTTGACTGTTGGTATGTTGTTCTTATTGTGGAATGCTGTGATGGCTTCAAGCCGGATATAATGAGAGTTATGCCTTCCAAAAAAATACCACTTTTGACTCATCAGTCCACAGAATATTATCCCAAAGGTTTTGAGGTACATCAAGAGACTTTTTTGGCAAATGTGAGATGAGCCTTTGTGTTCTTTCAGGCAACTAGTGGTTTCTGTTATTGTGCACTTCCACGGATGCCCTTTTTGCCCAGTCTCTTTATTAGAGTGAAAACGTGAAAATTGACTTTAAGTGAAGCAAGTTATGGCTGCAGATCGTGAGTTGTTCCTCTGGGCTCTTTTATGATCTCTAGGATGAGACATTACTCCACTCTTAGGCCTTTTCGACTGACATGGTGCCGGTGCCTGAACTTGAACAAGTGCAGCGCTTTTCCACAGGAGCTCTGTTGGTGCTGGTGCCCAAGTCAGCATAAAACAGGCACCGAGCCGGCTCCCTGAAGTAGCTGGGCCCAGAGCTGGGCACCGCTGCATCATAAAGGGTATGGGCGGGGCTACATCATCAACAACAGACTTTTGGCCACCATGTTTTTTAGGCAGCCTATTCCAAAAATAAATTCCATTAATTTCAATGGAGCAACGCCCACTGGCGGCGTCAGATTTTTATTTTTCGCCGGTGCTCAATTTCTTAAGCGTCAACACAATAAAAACGCGTTTATCTTTTAGAGGATTTAACCATTTTGCCTCGTCATGGTTAGTGGCACACATTTAGCTGCAACATGATATGCAGTTATCGATACTGATATAACTGCTTATTCTCCCGAAGACTCCATTAAATAATTTTGCGTTCGTTTCGGTTTTCGAGTTTCCTTGTTCTCAACTTGCGTCAATCGGCCATATCGTGACAACCAGCAGCGAGAGTAGGGGACGATTGACTTTTGTCCTCAACACTTGCCGGTGTCCAGGAAAATATTCTGAATTGTGCATTAGTGTGCAGCTTGTGTGTGCAGCTTGTCAATTAGCAAGCGTTCACAACAATGGATGTGGATACCGTACACATAGCCCATAAAATAAACACACAAGTAAAAAAAAGTCAACAATTTATTGCTAACAGGCTACTGAAATAGCGAGCTAGTTAGCAACGTAGCTAAAAACACAAAAGTGATATCGAACAATAACTATGCAATAAGTTATGCAATAACTAGCGAAGTAGATAGCCAACTGGTTAGTGTGTTAAAACACTAAACTTCGCTATCACTGAAATGGTGAGATAAAAGTCTTGAAACGATTGTAACCTAACGAGTCAGTTGAGCGCAGAGTAGTTCGTTACACGCAGGGATATTTTCTGCTGCGGCCTGCCACAGTGAGTTACAATAATTTTATACCAGCATGGAACGTGGCTCAGCCAATCACATTTAAGGATAGGAAGCACCCGTTTCATAAAATAAGCTTATCGATGGGTCTTTTCAAAGTTAAACGTTGAGTTGAATATTTTGAGAGTCACACCTATGGCTTGCTTCTTGGTCCTGTTGTCATCCGTCAATATTGATGCTACTGATGCTTCCAGTCGGCTTAAAACATTTGGCATCAGATGCGACGCTCGGCTTCGCTGCCAGTGGGTGTTGGGCTTAACTCTTTTTAGACTATTTAAAGGACAGACAGGCAGTCGCGATGTAAATAAAGATTGTATTATTTTACCAGAGACAGCTAACGCAATGCTGACATTATCCTATCGTTAACTGACATTCGCGTATCGTTGACTGACTTCACATATGCATTCTTTGCCCGGAACCTAATCTCTCATGTTCTGTCTGCTATTAATGTTCATTACAGGATGCCAGCCTTTAAACTGAAGTGAAATCAACTGAACCCTACTTCTCAGCATTCCCAGTAATTCTCAGAATTACTTTGAGTCAAAACAATATTTTAACAATTCGAAAGCCCAAAGAACGACTCTTCTGTGTAAAAAAAAAAAAAAAAAAAAGACTTTTTTCCCCCCTTTTCTTTTTTCCACACCCTGTCAAAAAATCCTTGCAATGCCTGTGTAACTCACTGAACCCCTGTGCAAATGTTGATGTGCGTGTCAGTCTTTTTCTGTAAAATGCCATTTTCATTCAGAAAGATGGAAGAAAAAAAAAAACTTGTAAAGTACCAATTAAGAGTACAAAAAGCAGCAACTTCTTTATGCCAGCCATTGTTATTTGCGTGATTAAGGTTGCTCGTGAACAATTTACACTGTAACTATAGTAACATGCGACACATTCTATAGCACACAGTTTGGTGCCGCAAGCTGTGAAAACACAGGCAGCCGCTGAAAGGCACCTCACTTGGGCTCATTCAACACTGGCACCGGCACCGGCACCAGCACTGGCACCAGCACCAGCACAGCCTTGGTGGAAAAGAGATATCTGAGGAATTTTGGCAGCCTGGCCACTCCTGGGAAGGTTCACCAATGTTCCAATTTTTTTTCCATTTGTAGATAAGGGCTCTTGCTATCGTTCAATGGGGTCCCAGAGCCTTAGAAATGGCTTTGCAACCCTTCCAAAACTGATAGATGTCATAGACTTCGTTTCCCACCTGTTCTTGAATTTACTGTAATTGTGGCAATAAGTGCCGCTTTTGCCCAACTTCACATTGTCATGGGAGGATCCATTTAAGCAATGTTTAGATTCAACAGGGCTGATCGCAATCATGCTTGACTTGGTGTCCTGTCTCACGGACTGCATCGTATGTACACGTTCAAACATAGGGACAGACAACCTGATGGTCTGATTTAAACCTCAAAGCACTGAAACAAGCCTTTTAAGAGTTTTTTATGATTTGATTTTAACTGTTGATTCAGGAGACTCTGCCAAACTGGTGCTTTTAGATTTAACAGCTGCCTTTGACACTGTTAATCACTGAATCCTTTTGTCACAATTAGAAAATTGTGTAGGGATTAAAGGTGACGTACTCAGGTGGTTTCAGAGCTACATAAAAGACAGGAGTTCTTCTGTCCACCTGGTCGAGTATTCCTCTGAGACAGCTCCACTTACTTGTGGTGTTCCTTCAGGTTCTGTCCTCGGCCCCACTCAATTCTATATATTCTATCTCTATATATGCTGCCTCTGGCATGAATTTTTGAAAGGCACAATGTCTCCACCCACTCTTATGCTGAGGATGTGTGACTATATCTGCCTTTAAAGCTTAAAAGGTAAAGGCTCATTGCAGCCCCTGTTTCATTGTCTGAAGGATATAAAGTCATGGATGAATTTAAACTTCCCTAATCTGAATGAGAGCAAAACTGAAGTCATTGTATTTGGACGCCCTGAAATTCTGGAAGTGAACACCCTTGGCCTGTTAGCCTCTAATACTCACTCTCACGTGAAGAACCTTGGTGTTTATTTTGACTCTACTTTTAAATTTGGCAAGAAGATTTCCACTGTTGTCAGATCTAGATTTTATCAGCTGAGACTCATCCCTAGGGTTAAGGCCCATCTTCCTTCCAAAGATCTTGAGAAGTCATCCATGCCTTTATAACTTCTCCGCTCATCTATTATAATTCTCATTATGTGGGCTTGGATCAGCCATCCATTCAGCGCCTGCAGCTGTTGCAGAATGCCACTGCTCGTCTTTTCACAGGAAAAAAGTGGGACCATATTACACCTGTATTACACGCCCTCCATTGGCTTCCTGTCCATTTCAGGATTGTTTTTAAAATTCGATTATTGACTTTTAAATCTCTTAATGGGTCAGCTCTGCCTTATTTAGCTGAACTCCTCCTTGTTCACATTCCTGCTAAAGAGCTGAGATCACCCAATCAGCTACTCTTGGTTGTGCCCAAATCGGGGCTCAAAAAAAAAAAAAAAGATTTAAAAAAAAAAGGGTTATCAAGCTTTCAGAGTTGCTGCTCCAAAACTGTGGAATAGCTTACCACTCCATATTAAGTCTGCCTCCGCTCTAGAACATCTTAAATCTCTACTGAAAGCCCAGCTTTTTCCTTGGCTTTTCCTTTGTTGTAAATCCGCTATATATACATATTTTACTGTTGTTATTATTAGGGGGCCAAGCCCACGGGGCTTGGGAAACGCGTATCCCAGAATCAGCGGTGCTGGGAACCCTATTGTCTTTGTTCGGATTATTATTATTATTATTTATTATAGTTTTTTTTATTTTTCCGTTTGTAAAAGTGGTGCTGCAGGCTAAACCGTGCAAGAGAAGGTGGTGCAATTTGGAGAGTTGGTCCAGACCCCTGCACTCACCTCAGACGCAAAAAATTACATATGTCCGCCAATAGGTGGCGCTATAACCAAGGGCAACGCGTTTTGGGCTATAACTCCCACACCCTACGTCTCACATTCAAAATCCACATATGGACAGATTCCCTGAATAGCCCTGAATCACAGGAGCTTGGCCACTCCCATTTCCACCAATAATTTTTTTTCGCAAAATCGCAAAAACCTACTTTTTCAAACTCCTCCTTGGGGTTTTGTCCGATCAGCAAGAAATTTGGCAGTTACACTCTTCAGCTCAACTAGATCTTAAGTTATCAAAAGAATTTTGTTCGGTCAAAATATGCTATTCAATTTTTCTAGCTAGCTATAGCAACGCTAACAGTTGCATATCTCAGCCAAAATAAATGCTGACAACACCAAATCGGAGATCCTCGGTTGGCATGGGGCTGTGGAGGAATGAGCCATATTTGGCTAATGTTGGCCACTAGGAGGCACTACAAAGGTGGGAAATTTATATCTCTTAAATGGCAGCACCGATTTTCACCAAATTTGGTGGGTATGATGCTGGCTCACGCCTGACGCCATATCTTGAAGTTAATGATGATTGGTCAAAGTGGACGTGGCCTATTACGTGATAAAAAGCAAATTTTTTACAGCTCATGTATTATGCTGAGGGCTGTGAAATTTACAGTGTATATATAGAATAGCACAAAGACCATCCAAACCAAAAATTGTGTGTCTACTCCACTAGGTGGTGCTGTAACGAATGCAAATGCATTTTGGCCTGTAACTTCCACATTTTATATCACATCTACATAAAACTTATATCAACGTCTTCCCCAAATGGGGTCGCATCTTGTGATTTTTGCTATGGGAGTAGGCGTGGCCTATTTCTCTTTCTAAGTCACTATACATGGATAACCTACTTTTTCGAACTCCGACTGTTTAAGCTCCACCTGCACAAAACTTTGCACATACAATCTCCAGACCTGCCGAATCAAAAGCTTTCAAAAGAGTTTTGCTACTCCATAAAATGCGGTACTTATAAATAAACAATATTTTTTGCTAGCTAAAAAACACATACTGTTGGATATTTGTGTCAAATTCAAAGCTATCAACATCAAATTCTATTCACTGGCTTCAGAGGTCCACCAAAGGCGCTGTGCCAAATTTGACCCAAATTGGCCTATAGGAAGCGCTATAAACAGAGAAACATCAAATGACATGAAAGTTGATCGGATTCGCATGAAATTTGGTGAGTATGATTTGGAGTCAATGTACCTCCTGGTAACGAAATAGAGCTATTTGCATTTCGTGGGCTCCGTGAGACCTAGGAACCAAGTCGCGCGGGGAGGCTTGGCCCCCTTTCATAACTGCTTGCAGTTCAAGTGGATTATTTGACATTGTTTTTGCTTTTATTTAATTTTATTTATTTTATTGATCATGTGTTCTATTTCATTCTGCATTCTTTTTCTGTGTTTTTTATCTTGTGAAGCACTTTGGTCAATTTGTTGTTTTTAAATGCGCTATACAAATAAACTTGACTCGACTTGACTGGACAACCTCTATCAAAAAAAAACTTAAAATAGTCACATCCCCAGTTAAAAACCAATTTTTTCCAAATGAGATTCAGCTCAAATGAGGTCAAAACAGTTGGCCATTGTCTTTATATCTGCTATAATGTTAAACACTGGAAGAATCGCCCTTTTAATACTCTCCAGGTCGAGAGCAGCGCTGAAGTAAATTTGTACACGGCAAGAAATAAACAGGGTTTTCAAGAGTCGGAAAAAATAAGGTCCACGATGAATAAGGTCCAAGAACATTTTTGTTTCTTGTGATGTGGCTGAATACTCCAAACGAAAAAAAAATCAAAGGCATTGAAACCGTAAAGGGAGAATATAGCCATCGACATACAAAGGTTGAAGTAACTTGGAAATCCATCGCCGACTGGTCTCTAATCATTAGCTTGTTCTAATGTCTTGTACAACGACCAAATGAGGCTCTGTAAATTGTACACCAATTGGGTCATTCCATGCCAACTTACCTGGGGGTCCCCAGGTCACCTCCTCAGATTTTGCTGGAAAAATTCTTATATGTAGATCTATATGACTCTACCCACCATGCAGAAGATTAGCTTTCAATTCCTCATAGTTTAAAAAATATAGGCCATTGAAATTTGGCCCTAAAAATGCCACGTGAAAAACGCATCTTTTTCCAACTTCAGGGGCTTACAATTCTATAATGGACTCTACTAGAAAGCCAATATTGCAAATATTTACTAATTGGCATCCAGTGTTTTCAATCATCGCATCAGATAGCCTCTGAGATGCATATTTCTCACTCTATAGAAGGCTAAAATTGGCTTTTTTACCAAAATGAGCTAAATTTAGGTGAAACTATAGGAGCTCTCCTGAAAATATGGAACAACTTAGAATTTTTTCCTCATAACACAGTGATTATAGGGTCATTATCTATTCACCTGTACATTCTGCCAGGATAACAATGTTAGGTGATGAATTATAAAAGTTAACATAAGCCCTTGCCTCGGAGGGCTTGAAAATGGGCCAATTTTGTCTCCTGGTTTGACCACATGGCTAGGGCTTTAGGACCTTCATTTTTTTCCCTAAAGATTGCCTCATATAAGGTGTATCTACTCGCCAAATTATTTTATCTAACGCCCATGGCTTCATATTAAAATAATATTTTATTTACATGCACGTTCTTTATAATTATTCACTTTTTACGTACACAGGAGCTTATAAATCCTAAACCTAACTGTTTAGCAAAGTGATACTGCAGATATTTGTAATTTTTAGGACCAAATTTCAAAGGCCTATATTTTTTAAACTATGAGGAATTGAAAGCTAATCTTTAGCATGGTGGGTAGAGTTATATTGATATACATTTAAGAAATTTTCCAGCAAAATCTGAGGAGGTGACCTGAGGAGGTTTTTGAAATTTAGGTGAGTTGGCACGGAATGACGCAATTTTTCATGGTCACACACTGTCAGCGACAGTGCATTTGCATTTTATGAAAATAGAGTATTGTATTTTCACATGGTTGATAGGAAATGTGTATTGTATCCCACAAAACAAAATGTACATCATTGCAGGGATACTTTCACTCATGAACCTTATTTTCACAGATTTTTGAAAACATTCATTTTTCGCACTGGAGTGATGGAACTGGAAGTGAAAATATGCGAATGAAGCCGCAAACAAAATGACGACAGGGCTGTGACACTCAGCACTTATGGACCGTTCTGTATATGGAAGTAAAGTTCACATAAGAGAAAGAAGCACAGCTTTCATAATATAGAGAATTCATCTCTTGTAATGCCTTTCCTTCCCCTGAAAATGCACACAAATTTAAATAAAGCAATAAAGCAATAATGTTTTAAAGCTTAAATTGACATTAACACAAGCCAGACCTCTTTTCCTCTTTATCTACTTATCTGCCTACATTTCCGCAGACTCGGTCTGAGAAAGGCTCACGTTTTATCTTCCTCCATGGTGGAATTTAATTCTAAGAATTTCTACTCATTCAATTACTCGGAACATAACTGAGGAAGCAGCAAAATGGCAAACTGGGCTTTGTACCATACGAATGCCAAGTCATACGTATCAGACGGTCGAAAATCCACAGCCATTTTCAATAAACCAGCCCCAGCAAGTAAAAAGCACATTGTCATTTGCTTCAATATTGATAATGAATACAATTACCCAAGATGTGAAACTGATTTCTCAGATATGCCTCAACAAAAGTTAAAGCCATTTATAGGGGGTAAAGAAACCAAGCCATGACTAGAGGAAAAGGCCAAGGCCCATATTCATTAAAAAAAAAATGTAGAATCATCTCATAATGAATAAAAAAATTACTTTCAGAAGCACAAAAGGCTGATCCCAGATCTGGGCTGAGAGGTATTATAAATATGACCAGGCCAAACCAGGAGAAACTAGATTTAGTCAGTAAGCATGGCTTACAGGATACCCCCCGCAACAACAAGTAGTCGGGCAGTACCACAGTCAATAGACCTTCCAGCAAGAAAAAAAAAATTTCAAAATCGGATGAGTAGGTTATGAGATCTAGGTCCGGACGCACAGACACGCACACGCACGCGTACGCGCGCACACACACACACACACACACACACACACACACACACACACACACACACACACACACACAGCAAATCCAGTATACCCCCCTAAACTTCGTTGCGGGGGTATAAAAAGACGAATCTGAGACCAGGGGAAATACCAAGATAAGAGCAGGTGAGAAACACCCAGCCCAGCGCACCTCTGGCTTCTTGAGAATCTGGATGCTGTACATGTGGTTCTTGACAGGGTAGATAATGATGAGCACGTCTCCGAACTCCGTGGGGATGATTCCCCTCCTGTAGTCTCTGGAGTGTTCCGACCAAACAATGTGTACCTCGTCGTTTCCCAGGTGCCTCAACTGCAGACAGAGAGTGAGAAAAATCATTTTGCATCTCGATTTTCTGAGTCATTTTTGCAGACAGTGTCTATTTGTCGGTAAGAGGGACGAAGGTTGGACAGTATGCACCAACTGGTTTAAATGTCCTATTGCTTCCCATGTAAGATGTATACACTTCTTAATAACGTGCAAGAAAACGGCATTTCTCAAGAAATAGGTCGCATCTTAAATGTCTTGCTCACTCATCCAAAATGGTCACCAACGACCTTGCCCACTGTTCACGCTGACTGATGAGTCCACGCCATTTTACACTCCTGCCCATCAATCTTCCTGCTTGCGCAATATCCATTCCTACATGGGCTAATAGCGCGCGCACACACACACACACACACACACACACACGACAGTAACGCAACCTCTGAATCCAGAACGTTCTGCACCAAAGTAGGTTAAAAAAAAAAAAAAAAGAAACTGGCAGAAACAACAAACAGATAAATAAAAGAGGCGTGCGCGCCTGGTGGCTGTTCCCTGACACACTTTAGTGTCTGCTTAACGTGGTTTACAGGTTTTATCTGCAGATCTCTCCCTGAATAGCGTCTCCTCCGGCAGCTCAAATTCAATTTGGAGCAGAAGAATCATGGTATAATCCTAACCAGGGGGACAGGCCCAATCTAATTTGGGTACATTACCGCCATGTGAAAGAGTCGCCCCTCGGGCCTGGGACAGGGTTCACAGGCGCACTTTGGCAGCTAAATGGCCACGCGGGCAGATCGCTTTCCGCGATAGTGGCCGAAAATCGACGCAGTGAGGGATGGTGCACAAAAGCCGGGCTGTCACTGATAAGGCGGGCATTTTCTTTGGCAAATCTAATCAGAGGCTAAAGGGGGGAGGACAGGCACAATATCTGAAATAATGCAGGGTGAACTCTAGCAGATTCCTTTCATCTGTTTCTCTGAAGTGCCGCGCCTTAAAGTATTTACAGGGCTCCTCCATTCATCTGAGCAGTGTCAGTGAGGGAGGGGGTGATTTGCAGGAGAAAAGTCAACTCTGTTAAAAGTCACCAAGGATAGTGGAGGGCTGAGGCACAGTCAGGTGGATGTATAATGTGCAGTTGCTGATCCGTGCACTGGGCCAGCTCACGTGAGCACCAGCCTATCAACAAGTGTCAGCAATCACCTGAGCTCCTTCATTGCACAACAGGACGGGTACCCTCCGAAAATACCCGCTGGGTGTTTTTGGGTTTTTTTGAGGAAGGAGGTGGCTGCGCTCAGATTTTCTCAAAAGCAAACATGTGGACTGGAGTAATTCAGTTACACGCAGCTACATCAGATGATTCAGACGGAAAACCATTTCAAAAGTATTGGCGTAATCTTTCCATCCACCTGAGGACTGAAGATTTTATCGTTTAATCACATCGGTTTCATTGATATCGCAGACTGACCAGGGATCAGAAATGCACAGACAATGCTACAGCGACTCTGACTTGCAACCAATTGTATAAGGGGAGGGCGAGGCTACCCTTAGCGACCCTTGATTAACAACTTGAGCGAAGACACAGGGCTCTCGCTCAAACAGCACGCCATTGGGCATTTCATATCTCATTAAAGCTCCCAAATCACAACCCAATAAAACGAGCCCCCTAAACACAATGAGACTGCACAGAACAATGGGTAGGAAATTAAACCTCACAGCAAACAATCCGTCTGCCGATTACAGGTAATTAGGCGGGTCGTTTTGCGACACCGTTCTGCCCCGGAAAACCAGCCGCGCCGAGACGAAAGGGCTACATAGCAAGCGCTGCATTCGCTAACAGCAGGGGCTGTTTCCCCGCTATGCTGACTGATGCCTCTAATCCAATCAGGGCTCCTGAACTTCCCCGTGAGGTCACATCAGGCGCACTCCTATATTACATTCTTGTCCGCGCTCATTAATGAGGCCATTGAGGAGATCAGCGCCTTATCGCCTCCTCCGAAGATGCATGAAAAGAGGGAAAGAGACGGGAACAGGCCCAAATGATACGCCATCCTTCATCCGGACACCAGGAAGGCCAACGCTGGGCCTTGCTAAAGTGCCAGTCAAGCCAGGCTCATTACTGCTAATGCTGGCTGTTATTACGTTTCTCTTGGAGAAAAATACCAATGCAGAGAGGCATTTGTGGAGAGTCATGAGGGGAATGCAGAGCAGGTGCTGGTGCAAAGAGGAAGCAGCTGAGGAACTGCAGCCAGGTTGTGGGAAGGGCTGTGAGCATATGCCTGATTCACTGCTATAGGGGGGCCCCAAAACTGGGCTCCAAGGCTGGAAAAGCAAAGCCCTTCACAGATGTTCCACATTTAACTGTAACCGAATCGTATTTTATTTACGTAATTGCCAAAGGATTTGTCGCAAAGTGCTTCACCCGCAACCCCGGTGTTACATTCCAAAACAACAAAGAGGTATAACATCAGCTGTAACAACAGTATAACATGAGGAGATTACAAACCTGGCCCCCGCAAAATCGGAAATGTGAAAAATTTCAAATTGGCAAAAGGCAATACTCCAGCATATGGCTGATTTGTCTTTCAAGCACCCCAAATAAACATGTCAAGTTTCATGATGATGCATGATTGCTCAGAGTAGAAGGGATGGCAAAATCTGATTGGCTGATGGCAGCCATGTTGGTCGAGCCATCACCTTGTACTCAGATACCCACAGGACCCTTGACAAGCATGAAGTTAGCAAAATTTTAGATTGATTTGCGCAATTGCTTTCAGAGTTGCAACTATTTTTGTTTGCTATACCATCACTTTTTGATGGATTCATGCTGAATGTGGTTGGCTTGAGTCTGATGGCCGACAGATGAGGAGTCTCAGGTTTGTGGATGACTGGAAATTGTCTTCAGGAGTTAGAGCTCATCATGCCACTAAAGGGAACACCCACAGAACTCCTCAGCTAATTGCCGTAAAAACTATTATCATAGTGATTCTGTGTATACAACATTGAAAGATGCCGTCTACTGTACCAAAGTTCATGTGAATTGGTTGTACTGTGTAGGAGGATACAAAGTTTAAAGGGTTCACAAAAAAATAAAATAAATTGCAGAAAATCTACCTGTTCATAAATGGGTGTGGCCAATCAAGATGGATTAGTGCCAACCACTGGAATGCAGAAAAAAAAAGGAAAAAAGAAAAAAATTTTGTTTCTGAGGCCACGTTTCAAATGATGGCACTGCTGCCTCGCAATAAGGAGGTTCTGGGTTCAGGCCTCCTGACCTCTGACCTTCACTGCATCTATCTCCAGTTCAAGCCTTAATGTGGGAGAGTTTTGCCTTCAGCAAAAGAAATGCATGCTCAACTGAATTCATGTCATGTGATGAATTTGTCTATGGTAGAAAATTTTACTTCTTTGCCATATAAAATCTTTGGTTGTTTTGCAAAATATTCCAAAGTCACAGTCCATCAGCACTAAAAAGCAGAAGATAAAGGAACCAGCTCAATTAGCAGCCATACATGTCCAAACAAATCCGCTCTTCACAGATCAGCAGCTCATTTCCTTCAGTACAAACTTCTTTTCCAAGCTTTCTGGCATAAGCTGATCTACGTTCTGTTTGTCGATCGGATAAGGCTCCAGAGCTATGCAGGCATTTTAAGATTTTTTGGCACATTTCCTGTTTTTTTGAGCCTCATAAGTGGTTAAAAGATTAAAATCAACCCTCTGTATTTACTCTGGTGAAGTCTTCTCCTAATTGTAGACTTTGGCACTGACACGCCTGCCCACTAGAGAATGTTCTTGGCCTTTCTGCATTCCTACCAGTGCTTTCATTATTTGAAAAAATATAGCAAAAATGTCAGTTAACCGCACCTAATGCTTTCTCTTTTTCTCTGGTGGGATCGTAACAATTTATCACCTTGAAATGGTTTACATTACTGGTACTAACAGCTCTTTGGATTTCATATTGCGAGTTACCAGCAATAGTTTCCAAATGAAAATGTTACTCTTCGTCTCGAAATCACCTGTAGACCCTCTAAGATTTTGGTTTGAAATGAAATTGTTTATTCCAATATTCTATGGTAGACAGCTAAATTATAATAATATTGTCCAATGTCCAAATACAGACCTAAACCTAAAAAAAAATTCCAACACTGCAAAAGGCACTACTCTCCAGCACATGGTGGATGTGTGTTGCAAGTACTATGGGGGAAATATTAAATGGTTCACAAGTTATGCTCCAGGCAAAAAAAATGGTTACAGAGGGACAGACAGACGGACAGAGCAATCGCTAAAACCAGAGAGAAGGAAATATGCTCATAAAGGGATGATCGGTAAAAGATCGATGAACAGGGATGTTAGACAGGAGAAAACCAAACTCAGGCACGCACAGGGGGACCCCTTCATAATTTCGAACAGTGACATGATCTACCGTACGGGCCAGCAGATAATGCATAATTCCCACAAGACGTCTCATGTTTCTCTCGTGGATTTCTCGCGATAATCTCCTCTTTATGCTGCGTGTTATTATCAACCTCGTACTCTGCCGAGACAAACGGGCTGCTGAACCAACACACGTATGCCTCGAGTGTGCCAAATGTGTGACGTAACCTAGTCCAAATTAGGCCTGTGCACAGTTGTTACTGAGAATTAATTTTTTTTTGCAGATTTAATATACTGAGGCAATGAAAATGCAAGACCTGTTTGGATTCAAATAATTTTGTGACTCAAATTTATTTTCATATTTTAACAATTCGAATATGTTGGGTGGGTTATCTTTGATGAATTAAATGTGTTAATGGGCCGATTTGGACAATAATAAATACATGCATTAAACATAACGAGCACAAGTTGAAAATGAAAAATCACAACAAGACTGAACGGAACACAGATTTAAAAATGAACTCAAAAGAACAGTCAGTATCGGGTGTGACCCCCACGAACATCCACACAGGCAGTACAACGTCTCCTCATGGACCTGACTAAGCGTCTTAGGTTGTCTTGAGGAAGTTGTCGCCACTCTGCCTGTAGTGCTTTCTGGAGCTGCTGCCTGGTTTGAGGTCTGGGTGAAAGAGCTCGTCCCAGTTGGACATACTACACCCAAAACGTACTGATGCTGGATGTACTACACCCAAAACGTACTGATGCTGGACGTTCTACACCCAAAACGGAGAGCCACTTGCTGGGCACTTACTCAAACTCAAACTCAAATTGGAAAACTCAGGTCCTGAGCAAAAATAAACCAAAATTTAGAGTGTTGCGTTTTCATTGCCTTTGAGTATAGATATAATACGTGGTTGCGTTGCTGCGTTATTGTTGGTAATCGCGAATCACTAATCTGTGAAAATCGAGGGTGGGGTGGGCTGAAGAAGAGCAGCCTATACAATATCCAGCAGCGGTTGAAGAATCACTTTGAAAATCTCAGTGTACCGCTGGTCTGAATAAAACAATGTGCTACATACATGTAGATTGTAATTTTGCATTTATTTCAGCTGGTAAACTGTTTAATCATTTCATCAGTACAAGTGGTAGTTGGAAGAGAACTCATGTTATGTTTGAGTTTAATAGCCTTCTGTTTGACGATGTTGGTTTATTCTAAAACATTTTTACTGTAAATGCACCGGAGAATGTTTTCTGTGCACGCCTCATTGTGTCATAAATAAAGCAAAAAAATCTATCAATTTTCTTGTCGAATAATTTTTAAAGCGACGCCTTGTTGCAATATCCTGAAAACAACAGAGCTCACATTCCGTCTTTTTTCCTTCAACTGGAATTAGTTAAGTGTACAGTAATTATTAGTTTGATATTTGTTTGGTGAATAGACTTCGCCTCTGTATGTACAGTTTGATGGATTTAATTTGAATGGATATCCTTCTGCGATCAGACAGTCTCTCATGTGCAACAGCGTTTCTTGATTTTCATTCAGAGACATTATACACGCACCGAAATAAGGGGAAATATGACGTATCTTCTCAACTGACATCTTGCTAACTGAATGATAATTTTGCTCATTAATTAGGCGTATGAATTTAAAGGACTGATGAATGGGCCTCAAGCAGCAGATTAAAAAAACAACTCCTTTTCCATTTTGACATCTGGAACTTGCGGCCTTTGTATTATCTAAGCCGTGGCTTCTTTCACAGGTGACATGAAACACTTAAGTGAAAAGGGACATCTACTCATTAATCAAGTATAGGATTATAAAAATAATGTCATGCAGGGTTGTATTGTTAATAGAAGAATTTGGTTTTTCCTTTCTGCATTTGTGATAATATAGCTATCCTAAAACAAACCCCAAGTCCCAATCGATCGGTCCAAAACTCTAAACTTAACGTATTTATGCCAGAATTTTCTTTTTTTACTTTATGTTATTATACTTCAAAGTACCACTCTAATAGTCATTCAAACAGGACACTTTTTCTTAACAGTCCTCATGTGAGGACGCTAGGCATAAATGGGTTAACCGAGCCGGTAAACCTCTCAATCAGATAAATACAATAATCACAGATTAATAAATCTTTTTTTGACCAGTTCAATAAAGATCAGATGACCAATAACACTCAAAATATAAATTTGTTACTTTTAACAAAATGTTTAACAAATTAATTTGTTAAAATCAATCCAACGAAATGAATTTGATCAGGAAGTAATAAATCAGTTTGTTTTATTAACAAAGTAAAATTGTTGACGTCTTAACAAAATATTGTGTTAGACTAACAATTAAGAAAAATGTGTTTTGCCAACACGATTGGACCATGAAATTATATTGTTCGGATTTTTAAAAAAATAAATCTGCACAAACGGATTATGCGGCCGATGTACATGTAGATGAAATAATTTAAGTGCGTACTTTTATTACTTCACAGTGAAGTGGTAATGCAAGAAGTGAACAGTAAGGCGAGTTTTTAACCAATGCCAATAAGTTGTTGACAAATCAATCAGCTGTTAAAGGAACAAAAACAGGCATCAGAGGCAGTCTTCTCTGTTTAATGACCTGGTTGGCGGAAGATAAAATATGGTGGGATAGGAATATTATCTGCACGCACAAATATCTAGAATGCGACACAAAAATAAAGATAGAATAACGTTGTCGGTGTATGTCGCTAAATATTAAAACTTAAAGAACGACGACATATAGTATACAGAGAAAATTTTCAAAAAATTATGGAAACTTTATTACCATTAGTGGCAAAATTGAATAGTATGGGTGTGCAACGTTATTATTTGTGCTGAAATGATGAAGTTGTCGAGACAATGTAATTTCCTGCAAAGGATTAATTATGTTATAATTATTAGGGGGCCAAGCCCAAGGGGCTGGGAACCCTATTGTTTTTGTTCGAATTTTTAGAGGGCCAAGCCTGCGGTGCTGGGAACCCTATTGTTTCTGTTTGGATTTTTATTATTAGTACAGCTATTATTTTCATTTCTCCGTAGATAAAAGTGGTGCTGCAGGCTAAACCCTGCAAGGGAGGGTGCTACAATTCGGAGGGTTGGTCCAAACCCCTGCACGTACCTCAGATGCAAAAAAATTACATATGTCCGCCAGCAGGGGGTGGTATAACCAAGGGCAACTCATTTTGGGCTAAAACTCCCACACCGTATGTCGCACATTCAGAAACCTCATATCCACGGATTCCCTGAATAGCCCTAAATCACTCGAGCTAGGCTACGCCCATTTCCGCTGAAAAGTTTTTCGCAAAATTGCGAAAACCGGAAAACCTACTTTTTCGAACTTCTCCGAGGGGTTTTGTACGATCAGTGCAAAATTTGGCACGTATACTCTACAGCTGAAGCTGATCTGAAACTATCAAAAGAATTTTGTTCAGTCAAAATATGTGCAAATTATTAACGAATAAAATTTTCTAGATTGCTATAAAAACGCAAACAGTTGCATATCTCGGTCAAAATAAATGCTAACAATACCACCTCAAAAACCCTTGGTTTGCATGGGACTGTGGGGGTATGAGCCAAATTTGGCTAATGTTGGCCACTAGGGGGCACTGCAAATATTGGGAATTTATATATCCTAAATGGCAACACCGATTTTTACCAAATTTGGTGGGTATGATGCTAGGTCACTCCTGAGGCCATATCTTGAAGTTACTGACGAATGGACAAAGTGAGCGTGGATTATTGCAAGATAAACAACAAACATTTATTTCAGCTCAAGCATTATGCCGAGGGCTGTGAAATTCACAGGATATATACAGAATAGCACACAGACCACCCATGCCAAAAATAGTGTGTCTACTCCACTGGGTAGCGCTGTAACAGATGCAAACACATTTTTGCTTGTAACTTCCACATTTTAAATTCCATCTTAATAAACTTTATATCCACGTGTTCCCCAAATAGAGTCGCATCATCTGATATGCTATGGGAGTGGGCCACGTCCACTCCCATAGCATATTTCTCTTTCTGATTCACTACACATCAAAAACCTACTATTTCGAACTCCTCCAACTGTTTAAGCTCCTTCTGCACGAAAGTTTGCACATACAATCTCCAGACTTGCCTGATCAAAAGTTATCAAAAGAATTTTGCCACGGCAGAAAATGCAGTACGTATAAACATTTTTTTTTCTGCAAGCTAAAAAACACATACTGTTGCATATTTGTGTCAAAGTCAAAGCTATCAGCATCAAACTCTATTCACTAGTTTCAGAGGTCAACCAGAGGCTCGGTGCGAATTGACAAATAGGGGGCGCTATAAACAGAGAAACATCAAGTGACATGAAAGTTGATTGGATTCGCACAAAATTTGGTGAGCATGATATGGAGTCAATGTCCCTCCTGGTAATGAAATAGAGCTATTTGCATTCCTGGGAGACCTGGGAGCCAAGTCGGGCAGTGAGG
The DNA here is from genome assembly GCA_029721435.1 of Gymnothorax reevesii. Classification (NCBI taxonomy): domain Eukaryota; kingdom Metazoa; phylum Chordata; class Actinopteri; order Anguilliformes; family Muraenidae; genus Gymnothorax; species Gymnothorax reevesii. The sequence continues at coordinate 112,727,104 of CM056573.1, forward strand.
CTTGGCCCCCTTTCATAACTGCTTGCAGTTCTAGTTATTATTATTATTGGAAAGATGGCAAAGGTTAAGACTCGCCTTCCCCTTGCGTTGCAGCACATTTCAAGATCCTTCGCAGACGGACGGCACTGAAATTGGTGCACGTGATCGATTCTCGCCAATGAAAAGTGACAACAGAAAATTTGGTGGGGCCGCGCGGAAAAGTAACAATTCCATTTTGTTAAGACGACTAAACAGAATCTATTTTCTTAAGATTTTTGTTAGAATAACAAATGGGATTCTGTTGCATCAACAAATTAATTTGTTACAAAGGCGAAACAAACTTGTTTTTCTTAAATTTTAACAAAATAATATTTTGAGTGTATTATCAATGCATGAGAAAATCAAAAACATAAATGATACTGTCCAGGAGCCATATTTTGTATGCGCGAGAAGGTAAACCTCAAAAGTGGATGTTAGACATTCGGAATCTCATTCACTAACTGGCGTTAGTGAATTTTATCTAGCGTTTATCGACGCCAGTTTCATGCGAGACTTATCACGATAGACATGTATAATTGTCACCGGCTCCAGGCCTATTACTTTTCCTACGCACGATATTTGCGACTCGTACATTTACACTGCGTTGCAATATTCTCGTGTATGTCTCGTGTATTTCTCCCAATAATCTTTTGTAGAAATGGCACTGTCTGCTGGCCTGTACGGTACAATGATGGCAGTTCCACGCTACGAAAGGAAACACATTTTGGGAGTCAGTTTGGCAAGAAAATGTGCCAATAACCAGGGGCGCTCAGGTCAGCCAGTCAAGGGCTTGGGTTGCGGGGGGGAGCTCTCGGAGTACACTGACCTTCTTTGTGAGGGAGTCATCCGAGTCGGGGGGCATGCGCGTGGAGACGTGGAACATAACCTCCACAGTGGAGGTGGCGAAGTATGGCGAGGTGAGGCCGGTGCTGCGGTTCCGCTGGAGGCCGCCCAGAAAGCCACAGTGGCTCGTCAGGTTGACCTGCAGACAGCGCGGAAGTGTAAAGGTCACTCAAATTCACATCTTGCTTACACCAGAGCAACCTATTCATCCTCGTCATACATTGCCTGCTGCAAGACACCTGCAACTGCTCTGATTGAAGGGATCTTAAGAGCAGCCAGTCCAAATCCATACTGAATCAGTTTGTAACAGGGGTGCTCAAACTTATCCAGAAAGATCAGTGCGGTGCAAACATTTGTTCCCGCCATGCAGTTACACACCTAAAGTGTTTTTTGCTAAAAACCTTGAAGAGTATCAAGTGTGTAAGTGATTGGTTTGAATGAAAGCCTGCAGGCACACCAGCTCTATCTGGATAAGGATGAATACCCCTGGAGTAAACTGATGCTTAAAATTAATTGTACCTTGCCCGATTCATGTTCTGCGGCCTTTTCAAAGACCTTTGTTATACACTTATTGTCTAAGGCATTGAAAAAGCGTTGGCCAAATAAATGTAATGTGATGCAGTAGTCCCACCAATCTGCAGAATGTGCCGTCTTTGTAATGCAGCACTTGCAAGACTAACACCAATGTGTTCAGACAAAAAGAAAAAAATAGTTTTGCAGCCACAGCCCAAAAAACAATAACACAATGAACGTATAATCGATCAAAATTTCAAAACTTCATAGTGCCATTCGTCATGGAAATGGCAAGAAATTAAATCAAACACAACCTTAAATCAGAAAAAGTTGGGACAGCATGTTAAATTTAAGTGAAAGACAATATTTGCACATTACCAACGTTACAGTACCGAATTACCCATTTGGAATCCAGATATTTTGACTTGATTTTTTTCAGTGCTTCAAATAATGAGAATGCAAACATACAATAAAAAAAAATGATAGTTGCCATGTTCCCATGCCTTGTTTTAGCCAATGAGAGGCCGGCAGTCACGTGATAGTGACGTCGAATGACCATAGCATAATCATAAACTGCATGGGCTTAATTCATTTTGTATCAATTCCCACTCTTTCTGCACAGTTTTGTGAGCTTAACTTGGTTCATGAAAAAGCTAGAACACCTTTCTGTGTTGGTGCTCAAGCAATGGAAGATTTGTTTACTTTGTTTTTGTTTCATCATTAGTTTCTTTTCTACAAAGTACATGTGAGCCATACTTTGTGTTCATTTTATTCAGTGGATATTTACATTAGCGCAGGTATGAGCTCGCATTGCTACAATGAGCATGTCACTCCTTTTATAATTCTGGGATCTAGGACATTTGGAGCACATCTGATCATCACACATTGAAGCATGCTGAGCAAAGTAATTTATGTTTTAACTAATGCAGTTAGCTTAGCTGATGTCACTGTGAGATTACTGTGCATCAGCAGTATTTAACCTCTCTCATTTTTTCCTCAAGGAAAACCAAACTGCAGTACAGTGGTGTGCAGAGATATGCACAAAACAAAATGAAGATAAATCACAAACCAAGTACAAGCCAAGTATTTATTTCATCTTATATTGGATCATATAGATTAATATAAGTAAACAGATGATAATATAAGGTTAAAAACAAAAATAATAATGGGAAATTCCATGTCAATTCACACATCCTCCCAAGTGACATCTATCAGATTTGACTGAAACAATTTCTAGAATTAGTTTCTGACCCCAAATGAAGGAATCCAAAATTTCAGCTTCATAGCCTTAGTCATTTTGGAATTATGGCCCAGGGGAATTAGGGTGCCATACTCACTTTTTTCCCCGCACTTAATTTGTAACCATGTTTAGAGACCTAAACTTCACTTTTATATGAGCTACAAGGCAAAAATCTATAAAGGGGTCATTAATGGCTTCCCCTCTTGGAACAAATGCTAATAAATGGGAAACTAGTTCCATTGTATTCAATACTAACCCTTTGAAACTGGATTTTGTTTCGTGCGATAATGATTTTTGGGATATTGGAGGGTCCAGGTAATTGAGATTTGTGTATTTGAAGGCCTCCCAAAAATAGTCACAGGACAAATGGACCCTTCGGGACCCTCATTTTAGGCAATGATTTCACCATGTCTCCACTTCAGATAGACAAGTTGCTCCTTATATGACCAACTTGCACACCTAATCCAAATTTAGGGCCAATAAAAAGTCCCCTTATGCAGCTCCTTCTGTGTGAACCAATTTTGTGAAAAATAGGACCCTTGGCCCACATAGGTCAACTCTGATGAGCTCAGTATTGATGGTTTTGGTGGCTGAAATCACACTACACATACAAATAATGATACAGAGAATAACTTCAATATATCAGGGTGGAATTTCATGAAAATGATCATAATTTAGCTTTTTAACCCTGAAAGGCCACATTGGCATCCAGAAGCTAGGTAAACTTCTGATTAGCTCTATGTTTGGTTCTGGCGGTTAGAACAACAAATAATAATCTTAATGACTTATTGATCATATCCTGGAGAAATGTTTTAAATTAATAAAATATATTGGTCATTAACCCTTTCAAGGTTGTAATGCGTCATGTGTAATGTGTACATGGTTGTAATGTACCGTGGAAATAATGGGATTGGCTGGAGTCCCCATGAGTCAGGCAGTTGAAGCAAATAAGTTATGGCTCGTCATGAAAATCTCCAGTTACGTTCGGCAAGCGATTAAGTATAAAACAACGAAACACTGTGGGGCGGTAAAGTGGATTTGAACAACGTGGAAAGCAGATGTGAAATCTTCAATGCAATTTACCTTGTGCCTGCAAGTTGCCTTTGGGAAAATCATACAAAAATAAACAGCCAATAAATAAAATATCCAAATGGTTTTTCTTTCGGCCCAACTGCTGAAAGATTTTCTGAAACCATGTCTCATGGATTATTATGATCCGAGACCATTTACCTAGGCACGTGTTAGGCAAATATTTCGACCTGCAAGAAATATAGATGGGTGAACACCCTAGTTAAAATCTTCTAATTAAAGCGGTTACTTGTTATTTTGTCCCAAAAGATGAATTGGTTATTAAAAATGGATGTCTCCCAAGGATACTGAATGATAACATTGATAAGTTTTGTTGATTATTTATTTATAAATCATTCACTAGCGCAAAGGGGTATTCGTGTTTGAGAGGTTGAAAAAAAGGGGAAAAAAAGGAATAATTACTTTATAGAACACTATTTTTTTTTCCATTTGGCCATTTTTTCTGCTAACAAAATGGAGAACTCCAAGATAACACAACCACTGCGAGGCTGGGGGCACAGAGCAGGCAAAGCCTATACTGGGTGAGGATTTACTGGGGAGACAGTGGAGAGACAGGATGGCCACTCACCTCCCACCCCAGCCCAGACACGAAGTCCTCATAGGCCTGGCTGCCTCGTGTGTTGGACAGGATTGAGTGCTTGTCCTCTTGACCCTCAGCCACGTAGAACACAGCGATCTTGTGCGTCTCTCGACTGCAAACGAAAACCCAAGATGACACCACAATCAGAGTCTGTCAGGAATTTCAAACAAAGGCCATGCGAGAACTAGGAATTTTTTTCACTCTTACCACTGCCTTGAGTCCAGATTCTTCAGCTCTCTCAAGAGCTTCTCATTTTTCTTCAACAGATGGAAACTGCTCCTGGAAAAGAGAATGTTCATTCAAATAAGTCTCAACGGATGAGTAGGAACGCGGTGATGGAAAAATACATTCTCTCCTATACAGCGGGACAAGGTAAAAAGCTCAATGGGCTGTTCCATCTTCATAAACATCTTCTATTCAAACTTGTTTCACTGGCGCAATCTTTTATCACAAAGCTTTACAAAACTGCAGGACTGACCTCGCACAGCAGGGGATGCTTCAAATTTCCCTCTGCTGTATCACTTGCATGAAATTCATGAACCACACCAGGACTCCTCTATTTTTGGATAAACATGTATAATTATGCACATTCCCCCCCCCAAAAAACATAAAAATTGGCAAAACCTTTGGTCCAAAGGACAAAATGGCACTTTTCATCTGTGGGAGTGCATGAATAGATCCGCTTAGACTGGCTGCTGGAAATACTGCTCCAAACAACAAGCCTATTAGCACTCTCCGGGGGTCCAAATAAAACACAGCCCAGCCTGGTATCAACAAAAACCCTTTCACTCAGAGTTATTCAGCTCACTGACCCACAAATCCCACCTTAGTTGGCTCCACTATCATTAAGAGAAAAAAAAATACTTTCTTAATTAAGGTCTTGTTTGTTTTTGTCACAGGTTCCAAGAAGCCAGTAGCAGGTTAGAGTCAAATTACTGGGCATCAGCACTGCAGGGTGAGGAATCGCTTATTTTTTTGTAGCATTTTGCCTTAAGTAATCAATGCAAAACATGTGCAGTAACCTACTGAGGTAAGGGAGGATGCACTAAAACAACGGTTCGCCCAATGAACGGAAATGTGCTGAATTGGGGGGCGCTGACCTTCGTAGCTCTGCAAAAGGATATGGCAGCATGATGCCTCACCTGACTTCTGCCTTCAGTTTTCACTCAGAACAGAGAAGAAACGTTTTCCCCTTCTCTCCCCCCCCCCCTCCCCCCCTGCGGTTTTTTTCTCCTTCCACCATTATATCCCCTCCCCTCCTTTCTGAAGCAAATCTCTTTATTAGCTTGTTACAATGTAATGGTCTTCATTTTGTCCATTGAAAATGAGCCATTTTGAAGGCGCATAAGGGAACAGCATGAAAAGAGCGACGGAACACATGCGGGCACAATGCCACTGAATTGCAATACCTTAGTCTTTGACCAGGGATGAATAGCACCTGAATGCCAGTGAACCAAAGGAGGACAATAGCTGATTAACCACCCCCTCCAACCCCCCTTCCATCTTTTCTTCACAGCTCTTTATGTAATATGCCTATGGGGTTACTTTAGAGAAATATATCCCCGTCAACCCCACGCCGCCTCGTTTTTTTGCATACGAGTAATGAGTAAATGCACTTTAGCTACTCTGCAAATGACATGCCTTTCATTAATTCTGCCTCCCAAAGCAAACCGTGAAGATGTCTTCTATTGTACCCAGCCAAGCAAGGAGGCTGTTTTTTGTATCGTCAGAAACGGCGAAACCCATCTCACAATGTGCAATGCTCTTAAACGTGAATTAAGGCTTGAATGCTGCCATTTCTTCATTTTTCATTAAATGCAAATGTGTCATTTCACCCATCATTAGTGCAGATAACAAGCTTACCATCTTGGCCACAGATCTGAATTCGAAGCCGATTAGTTAATTAACGTGCTAGCAGCACCTTTATAGGCTAGCTCTTTGCTTTTTGGGAATGTGCTTTGAATCTTTAGTTTAGCTAAAATGCATCACTGATTTCCATCATCTCTATGTTTGATCAGACAGTAAGCAAATTAAAAGTCATTTAAAAATAATCTAATTAAATAATTGCCTTGACACCAACTACGAGGATTTTGGTGCACAAGTATTCATTTTTTCTTTACATTTGATAAAATCACGAACGAAGGCCAAATTAGCACACATTCCCAAACAAGCTTTTCAATTTTGCCACATTTCTGCTTTTCGGTTTCATTATATTTGGTGCTTTGCCAGTGAAAATTCTGTGTGTGGGGGTACCTTTACATGAATACGATTACAGAACAATGAATATTTCGAGGGGATGAAAAGCAAAATATGCGTCCCTCGACATTTGTGTCACAATCTCAAACATGCTTCTGAAGTTTTCAAAACTGCTCATCAATAAGACTCCCTCATGATGGAACTATGAACTTCACAACAGTAGTTCAGTGTCAAGGAACAAACTTATAACAGAATTTGTCCTCTCTGCAGTGGTTAAAAACCATCAGTTCATAATTCAACTTCTGTAGATGGTGAGCAATTACAGTGATGCAAGTGAATACTCATCAAATTTACGTGTCAAGATTTGACTCAACGGCAAAACTCATTGAAACCATAAGCAATTCCACTAAATCAAAGAATTTCTAATAAAGGCAATTCAGGAAGCACAATGGGAAGACATTTGAGAATTGCTCTACAGGTAGCATAAGAAAGAGGCTGTTTCTGCATGCTGGTTCTCAGATACTGAATAAAGAGTAAAACCATGAAAAGTAAGACTGACCAGGGCTAAGCTTATTATTACCCATAGTCTCACTGACAAATACATGACAAAAAACAGGTGAGATTCAGGACAATACAGGCAGGGAGTAGGAACTTGTGAACAGAACATACGTCCACAATTCTGAAATAGTTGGGACAGAATGTAAATTGTGAATGAAATCAAAATTCCTTTCAGGTCACGAGCCAGTATGTTATTTACAATAGAACATAGATAACATTTCAAATGTTGAAACAGAGACATTTTACATTTTTATCCACAAAATGAGCTTATTTCAAATTTTCTGGCTGCAACAGGTCTCAAAAAAGTTGGGATACAGGCACAAAAGGGCTGAAAAAAAGCAATTGTTAGATAAGGGAATCAGCTGAAAGAACATTTAGCAAGTAATTAAGTTAACTGGCATCAGGTGTGTCACATGATTGGCTATAAAAGGGATGGTTTAAAGAGGCTGAGTTTCTCAGAAGTAAAGACGGCCAGAGGCTCTCCAACCTGTGAAGGTTTGTGTAAACAAGTATTTGACACTAACGTGTCTTTGTCCCCCGCCACAAAATGTGAAATCGTGTCAAAATGAACAATTTCTCGGTGTGACCTTGAGGATGGCGCGAAGGTCACCGAAATGGACTGGCGCCGGGGTATCACCCTAATACATGTTGACATGAGATTTGAAGTAAATCCCTCGATTCGTTCTTGAGATATGTCGCTGACAAGGCTATCAGTGTGAAAATCCACAATCTCTCGGTGTGACCTTGAGAATGGCGCGAAGGTCACCGTAATGGACTGGCGCCGGAGTATCACCCCAATATATGTTAACATGGAATTTGAAGTAAATCCGTCAATTCGTTCTTGAGATATCTCGCTGACAAGGCTATCTGTGTGAAAATGCACAATCTCTCGGTGTGACCTTGAGAATGGTGCGAAGGTCACCAAAATCGACTGGCGCCGGGGCCTCACCATCATACATGTTGACATGAAATTTGAAGAAAATCCGACAATTCGTTTTTGAGATATCGCGCTGACAAGGCCAAAAGTGTGAAAATCGACAATCTCTCGGTGTGACCTTGAGAATGGTGCGAAGGTCACCAAATTCGACTGGCGCCGGGAAATTACCCTAATACATGTTGACACCAAATTTGAAAAGAATCCGAGGCTTCCTTCTTGAGATATCGCGCAGACAAGCATTTCAGTGTCAGAATCTATCATACCTCGGTGTGACCTTGAAAATGTCGCGAAGGTCACCAAATTCGACTGGCGCCGGGACATTACCCTAATACATGTTGACACCAAATTTGAAAAAAATCCGATGCTTACTTCTTGAGATATCGCGCAGACAAGGTTTCGGGACGTACGGACGGTCGTGAATACCATGTCCCCCGCTCCGCTTCGCGCGTTCCGCGCGGCGGGGGACAAAAAAGTGTGGAATACTTTAAAAACAATGCTCCTCACCGTCAAATTGCAAAGGCTTTGAGGGTCTCATCATCGACAGTGCATAACATCATCAAAATATTCAGAGAAACTGGAAAAATCTCTGTGCCTAAGGGACAAGGCCGAAGACCTTTACTGGATCCCCGTGATCTTCGGGCCCTCAGACGCCACTGCATCACTCACCGGCGCAATCCTGTTATTGACATTACCAAATGGGCCCAGGAATACTTCAAGAAACCACTGTCTGTCAAGACAGCCCGCCCTGCCAACCACAGATGCCATCTAAATCTCTATTATTCAAAAAGGAAGCCACTGTTGAGCATGATCCAGAAGCGCCGCCGCGGGCCAAGGCTCTTTTAAAATGGACTGTAGCAAAGTGTACCATGATCAGACGAGTCCTAATTTGACATTCTTGTTAGAAATCACGGGCATCGTGTCCTCCTGACTAATGAGGAGAAAGACCACCCCTCCTGTTTTCAGCGTTCAGTTCAAAAGCCAGCATCTCTGATGGTATGGCGATGCATAAGTACATATGGTGAGGGACACTTGCATGTTTTAAAAAGCAAAAATTAAGATTGAAAACACTTTATCAAGCAAGTGCTGTCCAATGTCTTTAATTTTTGAATTTTTACTTTTAGATTTTAGGTCAGCCCGTTCATTTTTGCATGTTTTAAAAATGGTGGCAAAGCCACTGCACCCGCTTGGCCAAACGTGGCCAAAATGGAACGCCCCCTATTGGCCATAGTATTGGTCCGATTGGGCTGAAAATCGAACTTGGTCAGGACCTTAAGAACGCGATATACACATTTGAAATATGAAAAGAATCGGTGAAAAACTGAAGACGCAAGAGCGCAGACATCCAAATGTTTACGCACGTGTGCATGGATGCACGACATACCACCATGTAAGAGCCCGAGCATAGCATAAGCCCATTGGGCCTTTCGGCCAAGCGGGCAAAAAATTGGAGCGTCTTAGCTCGTAGAATAAGGGAGCTAGAGCAGTTTGAAGTTTTGCAGAAAAGGCCCCCTGATGGCCAAACCAAGAATCGCAGCAAGCCCAAAATTGAAATGGGGCTAGATCTTGGGCCCAAGGACAAGCAAATAAAATATGTAAAGGATCCGTGGAAAACTGAAAGCTGCATCACGCTGAGAAAACGTATGCATGCATATGAAATATGAAAAGGATCCTTTGAAAAGTGAAGGCACTGTTGCACTAAAACAAAATCTATGCATTTTATGACCTTTGACCTCCGTAACCTTGAAATTTAGGTCAAATCAAAAACCCTTGACATATATGATGAACCCTTGGCAGTAGAACCTACAGTAAAAATTTGACCATCTCAGCTTGTAGAATAAGGGAGCGAGAGCTGTTTGATGTTTTGCTGAAAAAGCCACCTGTTGGCCAAACCAAAAATTGCAGCAAGACCAAAATCGAACTCGAGCTAGATCTTGGGCTCATATACATGTGTATAAAATAGGAAAAGGATCCGTTGAGACTGAGGGCGCTATGGCGCTGAAACGAAATTGGCTCATTTAATGACTTTTGACCTATATAATCATCAAAATTAGGTCAAATCAAAAACCCATGACATGTATGATGAACCCTTGGCCGAACACCCTACAGTAAAAATTTGAGCATCTTAGCTCGTAGAATAAGGGAGCTAGAGCGGTTTGAAATTTTGCAGAAAAAGCCACCCACCAGTTGGCCAAACCAAGAATGGCAGCACGCCCAAAATCGAACTCGGGCTAGATTGTGGGCCCAAAGACATGCATATAAAACATGTAAAGGATCCGTGGAAAACTGAAAGCTGTATTGCGCTGAAACGACGTAATGCACGCAAGCACGGACGCATAACAGACCACCACTGATGATCCTAAGTACAGCATAAGCCCCTTGGGCCTGTCGGCTAAGCGGGCTAAAAAGCACCATGAATGCTGAAGGGTATATAAAGGTTTTAGAGCAACATATGCTCCCCTCCAGATGACATCTATTCCAGGGAAGGCCTTGTGTATTTCAGCAGGGCAATGCAAAACCATATAATGCAGCTATTACAACAGCATGGCTTCGTAGTAGAAGAGTCCGTGTGCTGAACTGGCCTGCCTGCAGTCCTGATCTTTCACCGATTGAGAACATTTGGCGCATAATTAAACGAAATGTCCGTCAAAGGAGACCCAAAACTCTCCAGCAGCTGGAAGCCAGTATTAAACAAGAATGGGATCAAATTCCAATGGCTAAACTCAAACAAGAGCCATCTGGCAATGGCGGATCCCTCCAGCTGTAGGTTGTGTAACCTACAGGTTGTGTGGACAGACTGACGGACCGAAACCCCCAAAAGGCACAACTAGACCATAAGGAGAAGCTCCATACCAAATTTGGTGTCTGTAAGTGGTATAGTTTTCGAGTTCTGGTCCGGAAACGATTTTATTACAGACGGACGGACGGACACACTGATCGCTATATCCCCCCGCGTTATATGCCAGGGGGATAAAAAATTGTCTCCTCAATGCCCAGAAACCTCCACTCTGTGCTGACAAGAAGAGGGGATGCTACACCATGGTAAACAGGCCCCTGCCCCAACTTTTTTGAGACCTGCAGCAGCCATCAAATTTGAAATGAGCTCATTATGTGGATTAAATAGTAAAATTTTTCAGTTTCAACATTTGCTGGGTTATCTTTTTTCTATTGTGAATAATATACTGGCTGGTGTGATTTGCAAGTCATTGCGTTTTGATTTTATGCACAATTTATACTTTGTTCCAAATATTTCGGAATTGGGGTTGTAAATAAAATAGACTAAAAAACTGAGCATCTGTAGTCTTGAGCCAGTCAGGGAAGGACAGCGTGACTGACCTCTTTTCCCAGGAGTTCATGCCCAAGATGTTGAGGAGGAGGCGGCAGTAGTAGAAAGCGGACTGCGGCTTCTGTGGGCGGGGCTCCTCCTGCACCACAGCCCTCATGTGGAGGTCGTTGCTGCGCTTTTCAGCAAAGTCCTTCTCCTCCGTGAACTGCTTAAGGATGGCGTTGATGACGTCGTTTTCCTGCTTCTCAGAGACGCAGGATGGGGGCGGGGCCGGGATGTTGAGTGGTGCGCCGGCTCGCTGCAGGCACTCTGGGCTGGTCACCCCCAGGTACTGAAGCATCTGGTCCAGTGCATCCTCCTCGTCCTGAACAGAGTCCCAAGATGGCACTACTTCCCGGCACCGCCGCTTTGCCCGCGGGGCCATGAACTCCAGCGTGGACTCGTCCTCTTCATCATCGCCCTCTGTTTCCTCCTTCGCTCTTCCCTCTTCCTCACTGGCTCCCTCCTCCACAGTCTCTGAATCCTCCTCCTGCACTGCCTCATCTTCCTCCAGCCCCTCCTCCTCCTCCTCCTGAAGCTCCGCCCTGTCCTCCTCAGCAGGCGGGGCCTGCTGCAAGTGGGAAGGGGCCGGTAGCCCCACGGGGCGTGCTGGCTGGGCGCAGTGCGGGGGTCCGTACAAGATGGCAGAGTCCCATGAGTACTTGCCGGAAATGTCCCGAACGATGATGCGGACCCCTGCGCTGGTAGTGGTAAGGCCTGCTGACATGCCGCCACCGGGGACGTTGTCCTCGGCTCGAATTTGCAGGCTGGAGAGTAGGGTAGTGCCGTTGAGGGCGAAGAACTGCAGGTTGGGACTGTCGAACAGCTCAGGCGACAGGTCAGCGCTCTCGCAGAATGGGTTGTCATGGTTCTCGCACACCTGGCTGGTGAGCATGGCCGGCCCCCCACTCATGGGGTAATGGCCTAGGTGGTTGACCAGGTGGGTGATGACAGTCCGGGCCGCGATGGAAATCAGGCCCTGCTGAATTCGGCTCTTCACTGCAGCAGGGAGGAAAGAGGATAGGGGCTTCAGAGTAAGGTAGGGTCACAGCCTAAATTTACTCCACCAATACATACTGAACAACAGTTGGGAGTCAAACACACGTGGGCCTTTACTGTTCACTGACACTCAGCAGGGCTTTAAAAGGAGTAAAATAACAAGTATTTGCCACTAATGTGTCTTAGTCCCCCGCCAGGAAATGGCAAATTGTGTCAAAATGAACAGTGTCTCGGTGTAACCTTGAGAGTGACGCGAAGGTCACCAAAATCACCTGGCGGCAGGGCACCACCCTAATACATGTTGAGATGAAATTAGAAGGAAATCCGTCAATTCGTTCTTGAGATATCTCGCTGAGAAGGATTTAAGACGTATGTACGGATGGTCGTGAATACTATGTCCCGTTGCTTCGCGCGGCGGGGGACAATTAGATAAGAATAAAGATATAGGCCCAGGAAGGCATGTTGAATATCTATGAACTGGCCTTGACCTCACCACCTCATGGCATTGCTGGGCCACTGGTTACATTTTGTGGTTGAATTTGAGTCATTAAAAGCACCATTATTGATAGAATGGAGCTTAACAAATATGCCATTACCGTTACACTTTATTTCTCTTTGAGGACGATATTTCTGATCTAAAGTTTCTGTGCAAGCATCAAATCTTCTCCCTGCCAGCATACGTGTCACCAAATTTATTTTGAGGCAAATGGGCAAAGCATCTACACCGATAAATAACCAGTCCCCACTTCAGAACACAGCCAACCTCTCAACAAATGGGAGAAAACACCCAATTCCTCGGAAAAGAGTATTCTCTTCAATTTACTCTATATAAAGCAATGCAGAGAAAAACAAGGATTTCGGCTGTCTAAATTCCAGCCCATCAGGAAGCATTAAGGCTGCTAGCAAGAATGTAAGAGCTATGTGTGTTCGCAGGTGTCCACGCCACAGGGCGCCTCCAAGCCCTGATTCTCATTACTGGCCCAGCGCTGCAGAAGAGTCGCCGAATAAACACGTCTCCCTGACAGGACTGTGGAAACGCAATTAATCCGAATGCCGATGCCGCATTAAGAGAACGAGGCATCGGCAAAAGAAAGCGACCGGTAGTCGACGGCCTCCTTGACTGGGCGGGGGTGAACCTGAACCTGATAAATAATTAGGGCTGTTCCTTTCAGAAACCTCACAAGGCCGAGTTATCAAACTCCCCGGGGGCCCAGCCCATTAAGGGCAGCGCTCCTCCCGGCTTCCTTGGACCGAACACAAAAAACTGGGGCGGAGAGAAAATGCTCTCCAGTTCGGAGCAGGCATGCCTCACACAAGCCTGGGATGATTAGTCATTTTCTCCTGATAAGAAAACAGCACGGAGGCACTACAGAGCACAAAATCACCCGCTGTTAGGCACAGCCTTGGCAAGAAAGGAACGATTTTGCATTTATCTCGTCCTTAATGCCTTTAAGGGGGCCTAAGGAGACAGCCAAAGCCAGACTGAGAATAGCACTACAGGGAGAGCTGGCTACCTGTATTAAGCTCATCTGTTTCAATTTTCTTCAGAGCCCCAAGACCCATTGTTGCTTTTAATTCACAAGCTAACATTTGACTATGAATTGATTTTTTTTTAAATGGCTTTGAACTGCTTGTTATCCATGGATGTTTGTGCTAACAATCCTAGAATAATCCCCTAAATTATGATTTGTGGTCAACAAACAAGTTCTAGCCTTTAAAACGAACACTCAAAGAATCAGGGATACACGTTTCATGCTCTATACTGTCTCTGAAAGAAGTAATGAACTATTCATATGTTCAAAATGAGGGAGATAGCCTGACAGGAAAAAGAAAGTGCCCCAAATAAATCACTTTTTTTCATTCCGATTCGCTAACATGATTTTCTGGGAAGAGCCCGTGGAAGTGAGTCCGTGTACAGCAGTTGTTTCGGCAGAGGAGGCGATACTAAGCCCAATTAATGTGTAGTTTCCATAACGACCTTTAAAACTCATCCTTCCAAGGACTGTGGAGGGAGAACGAACGGTGACACCGGGGAGAAATAAGAGCAAGAGAGAAGGATGACAAGAGATGAAGGGAAAGAAAAAGAAGAGATATGCAGAGGAAGATGAGTGTGATGGCCTGAGAGGCAGGAGCTGATGAAGAGCCATCGTGATGGAGGAGAGAATAACCCGACTCCAGAGACCGAGGGAGAGAGGAATGAAGAAAGGGGGAATGAAGAGAGAAGGGAAGTGGAGAGAGAGAAGAAGAGAGTGGGTGATGAAGATGGACAGGGATAGAGAGAGAGGATGGAAGCGAGCGATAGAGTGAGGAGGACAGAAGGGGAGGAATAGAGAAAGGGTGAGGCGGAGACAGAAGGGCAGAGAAAAATGTGGGGAAAGGAAAGAGGGAGGAAAAAAAATGGGGCGAGAGATGGCAATGAGAGAGAGAGAGAGAGAGAGGAGAAAGAGGGACACGAGGAGACACAGAGAGAGAGAAGAACAAAAAGAAAGGAGAGAGGGAGAGTGGTAAACTGAGAGAAAGGTGGGAAGAAAGGGCAGGAGCGCAGACGGACAGAGGGAGGAGCGGTGCGCACCCTCGGTGACGGGCTGCAGTTTGGAGGAGCGCTCCGAGTCGGGCGAATGCAGCGGCTCCGGCTCCTTCAGGCTCTCCAGGGCAAGGAAGGGGTCGTAGTCTGCGCTGGCCAAGTCCGACAGGTTAATGGGGAAATACCTGGGGCTGCTGAAGTTCTGCGCTCCGTACACGCAGCCGTGGAGCACCTGTTCAATCGATAAAGACAAAAATGGGGCAATTACACATCCACAGGCCCAGAGAGCCTGCCACTTCCAAGGTCTTTAAACAACTGAGCTTATTTTCTGCTATTGACATTACACTTTCAGCATTGATTTCTACCGCTTTCATTCTCAAATAATCATCATCATAAATGTGAGCGTCAGTCATCTCTTCCAAAGTAGAAACGCGGCATAAATAAATCGGAGGGAGAGAGAGAGAGCGAGGGAGAGCGTGTCTGAGAGACGAAGCTCAATTAAACATGACAGAGATAATCAGATGCCGTTTTCAGTGGCCACATTAAGTGGCCCGACTCATCCACATGAGCAATTTTTCCGTTGTAGGAGAACATAAGGTACTTGAAGTACACAAAGTATAATTTTTGCTTCCATTACCTCCAAAAAAAAAAAAAAAAAACAGCATATTTTACATCCATATACGAATGTTGTATGCCTAGAACCCACATAACTGATCCGCGTCAATCTTGGTGGATTGCAGTAGCAAGAATAAATGCTGTCAGAACCTGCTGTAGCTTTTCATGAGGACGAACAAAAACAGTTCCTTCCTGCAAGGAATGCAGATAAAGGCATATGGTGCATATTATGTCTCATGTGAAGTGCGTTTTGGAGTTTATATTAATTAGCAACAGTGCTAATAAACCCTCACAATGGATCAAGGTTTTCCTGGAGGATAATACGGATGTAAACCTTGGCAAAGGACAGTGTGAGAATATTTTAATCCCAGTCCTGTCTCTAGGCTAATGCTGACTGGGGATCAGAATGCAGGGAAACACCTCCTGGAATATGATACATCGATGACCGGCACACAGGGAAATTATCGTGGGTCCTCTATACATCGGCAACAGGACTAGGGTTAATGACAAAATGTCTGGAAAGGAAACTCCACTCCATTTCTGATCAATCACACTTCTTTACTAAGCAGAAATCTACAATAAAACTAATGCTCCTCATGCTGGTATCGTTTATTGTAGTACGACTGATCTTACTTTTTCTCAAGAACTCTCTGAAGTCTCTGCATTTCCAGTCAAACATGGGAGCGCGCTAACAGGCGAGTTCAGGAGGAACAACTGGACACCACACGACACAATACAACATCAGGGCAACATAACGGATGTACCTTGTAGATGCAGCTGAGGACGGACTTTTCGCTCTTGTCCTTATCCGACCCGAGGTTGTGCACGGGCTGCTGTAGTGTTTTGGGGGGCAGGGCCATGACCCAATCCAGCATGCAGAGAAGTAGGGACACCACCAACTGGGGAAAAAAACCGCAAAATACCACCACTCATTAACCCGCTTCGCCTGAGCCATGCCCCAGCTGGAATATGTCAAAATATGTCATCATTTGGCACTCTCTGAGATGTGACAGAGTGCCATTTTACAGAAAAATTAGACCACATGTCTGCTACACGGCACAACACTGTTACCAATTTAACACAACCGAATACATCTAACCAAAACAGCAAGCAACACTGACTCGTGTAACAGTACATCTACTCCCTTACCCTTTTATCAAGCTCATGAGGTGATGACTCAGTGGACGGCAGCAGGTAAGTAATAGTCGCAATGAGAATCTATGGTGGAAGAAGATTTTTAATTTTAATTAAAAAAATTATTTACATTATTTTTAACCATCAATAATGCATTGATGAACATGGCATCCTAATTAACTACAGCACATAAAATATAGTTCAAAAAACAAAAGCCAAACACCACTCCTCTGAGCAGTTACCTCAACTATTTTCTTGGGAGTGTCAGGCTGGAACTTCTGGAGGACATCCACATAGTTTATGAGCAAGTGCAAAATATCCGAAGCAATCAGTGCAACGGTTTTATTTGGAAACTGGGGAAAAACAGAAAGAGAAAAATAAGTGCACGCTGGATGTCAGCATTTTCTCACAGCGCACCGAGCGGATATCTTAAAACAGTGTTGTGTGTCTGTGTCTTGAACCGCAAGAGGAATAAGGGAGTAAGTCTTTTCAGAGGACTAATTCTCCCAACTGGAATGCACCCAAGCATTCATTTTTAATATGACCCTCAGGGATGCGGACCCACTGCTTTCGCTCCACTTTTTGGTCTCAATGCCCCATTGTGACAAATTTAGGGACATTCTGTTTTCCCAGGAGTCAGGGAGAGATAATGGGTGCGTGACGTGGCAGTTAATTGGACTTAACAATGACCCAAACGGAGGGTGATTTTCCGAGCCCCGACACTGCAGTGGCATAACATAACGATAGCTTGAAGTCGTTTGCTCGCATTCTTCAGTGGATAAGCCTTCTGTCGGAGGAGCGGGGAAGCCAAACATGTTGAGGGGTCCAGATTCAGCCGACGGGCTTGAAAGCTCCTTCTCACGGCTCAGCTCCCCGCAGCCAAAGAGGCCTGCCCTGCTATTCTGCTACCCAGCGGAATTGATGCCACACAGATAACACAGATGAGAACAGCTTCTTAGAATAAATCCATCATGTATCTCCAGAACTAACAGAAGGCCTGCGGCGTAACCTGGAGCAACGAGTCATCTCCGCGCACTCTCGCAACTTATGCCCACGAAAGGTGAGAAAGTGCAGATGACAGGTTGACTCGCCCGCGTAATCCCACATAGCGAGCGACAGATGCTTGTGCGGAGGGTGGAGGACATACCTTCAGGGTGACGCAGATGACGTTGAGGGCCTCTTTGATTTGCGGCAGCTGCGTGTCGTGCATCAGCTCCTCACTCAGCCAAATGCCCAGACTGCAAAGAGCTACACACCTGCAACAGATGAGATGGACTTTGTTCAACCTGTGAGGTAATGTGTGCTCTGCGGTTGACCCATCCAAGCCACTCAGGCAGCAGGCAGCGCCCAGGGACTGACTACAGTTCTACAGCCAGAACCTTAGTCAGGAGCAATGGCAGGAGTGTTCCTACAGTGTCTGCCTTCTGCGGCAGGAGGGAAAAAATTACCCTTTAAAAGTCTATGCGAACATCTCGGGAAAACATAACTCTACACAGAGAAGCCCTGGCCCAGAACCTCTTTACTGCGAGGTGACGGTGTTAAGCATTACACCACAGTACCATCACAAGCAGCTCTACTGAACAAGCACATTTACCAGATACATCTCAGCTGAGTGAGTGCTTGGGCAGATACAGCTCTAAAGAGCGAGGAAACGTACCAACAACTACAGCTTGACTGAATGAGCACATGTACCAGCAGACAGAGTTCCTGTGCACAAATGCAAATACTATATGTTATTAATCGCCTATTTCCTTATTGCCTTGGTATTGGCTTGAGAGTCGCCGTATTGCTAATACTGCGATCCAAAGGCCAATACCTAAGCAATGCGAAAATAAGCAACTTATAACATTTTTATTCATTGGTTAAGAATGTTGTGCTATCATGACAATATTATGACTATGACTTCTGAAGTACGCGACGTCAACACTCATTAACAAGCTAAATGCTCGGTCCGCGACTGTCGTCTGCTTCTCTGAAGAGAGCGAATGCCGTAGGTACAAATGGCAACTTGTGCACGTGCTGAACTCGGCCAATACAGCTCGGCCAAAATAAGAAATTGGCAGGCCATTTTTACTGTATGCGGGCAATAACATACATAACCAATTAGTACTATAAGTTACAGTTTGTAAGAGGGCCAGTACAGAAATATGAGGTCAGTAAATGCCATACTGGATGAGGTGTTAGCAGGGCCCTGCCATTTACTGATCCCCATATATTTCCGTATTGGCCCTCTTACAAACTTTGTAATGAATTTATCCCACTTGAGACCTTTTTATCCCGCCGGTATGTAATATGTATGTAATGTCATTGCCCTGTCCCTCTGTCCGTCCGTCTGTAATCATTTTCGTTTCCGGAGCAGAACTCAAAAACTATAACACTTTGAAACTTCAAATTTGACATGGAACTTACCCTTATGGTCTAGTTGTGCCTTTTGCAGGTTTCAGTTCCATGCTGCCCGTAATTTTTGAAATTTTCACCAAAAACAGCTCAAAAATTGGACTTTGTCGCGTTTCCAGACCATAACTCTAAAACTATATCACTTACAAACTTAAAATTTGGTATGCCACCTACCCCTAGGGTGGGATTGTGCCTTTTGGGGGTTTCAATTCCGTGGTGCCGAAAAGTGTTTAATTTTTCACCAAAAAGAACCCCAATATTGGACTTTGTTTCTTTTCTGAGCAGAACTAAAAAAACTATACCGCTTAAACCCCGTTTACATGGCACCTGTTTACCCCCGGGGGTAAATTTATCCCCGAGGGGCAAAGGGCAAATTCATCTTGCGTTTACATGGGTTTTATCCCACTATCCCACTTCACTACATTCAAATGAAATTCCAGTTGCATCCACCCAATACTCACATATATTCTACACTCCATTACAATACATCCGCCTATTCTAATGCAAAAATAAGTGATGTTTTGTCTGAGAAGGTAAATATTCATTCTAAGCGTTAATCGGTATTTAAAATTCATGTAATGTTCAATTTCTAAAATGAAAAAACAAGTGAGATATAGAAAATCTCAATCAAGCGTCTTTTGATATCAAATATATCAACACGAGTTGATAAAGGATACAAGTATCCTTGGCTTGCTGAGGATATTTTTACTTTATCAACAAATGTTAATATGTTTGATATCCAACAGTACGAGGGTGAGATTCTATTTATCATTTGATATCACTACACAGCATTTACCAATATCCATTTTCTATTGGTAAATGCTAATCCATCAGCCCAAAACGGCCTCTGAGCCTCTTAAAATATGATGTCATATCATTTTCACTCATTCATTCATCATGTCACAGTATGATGTCATTGTTAAAGGTACATAATCAAAAAGAGCACTCTTTTGTGAGTGTTGTGGATTTTTTCCAGATTTGTTAGTCAATGCCATATGTGCTGAATTGGTTATTAAGTAACCATACCCACCACCAAATTTACACTTAAAATTAGTTTTTAGTTATTCATATCTTTTCAAAAAACTTGTCAGTATTTTTTTTCTTTCTTCACGATTAATGATTAAAACAACAATTCAGGACCAAAACCTGAAATAAAACGGAACATTTTTTTTCAGGTTGAGCACCCTTATGTCAATTCTGCACATTTCAACGTTCAAAACTACTTCCGGTTCACTAAAAATTCTCAAATAATTTCTACTTGTGCAGAAAAATGTGGCGAATATTATGGCATCAAAAGTAGAAAAAGCATTTTTTTTTTGACTCATGATTCTTTGATCATGTTGCTAGTTCTGAATCAATACATACATCATTAAATGCATGCTTTGATTTCAAACTAATCAATCCATCTGTTTTATGAATGTAAAATTACTAAACTGATGAAAAAGGATACAATTCTCTGGCAATGAGTAAATCACAAATTATGTGGAACCGGTGGGATATGTCATCTTCTGATGACTCTTGTTTTCATATGCATGCCATTTCGTCTGCTCCAGAGATGCTAAGGGATCAACTCGCCCGCTGTGTATGGGGCTCAGAGACACCAGAAGATACAGCTCTACTGAATGAGCACATTCACCAGCTGATGCAGCTCTTGTGAATGCGCTCATATACCCGCAGATAACACAATACCGATCGAGAGCGCATACCAGCTGACTGAGCACCCGTGACGATGTACATGTACCAGCAGATTCAGCTCTGCTGATCGAATGCTTAGACCAGACGCCGCTCAACTAAGCAAGAGTATTTACCAGGCACTAAAGCTCTTGTGATCGAGTTCATGCACTAGCAGATAAAGGGCTTCAGAACAAGCACATAATGAGCCCCGTAGAACAAGAGTGGTCCAACCCATTTTTTTTTTTGGACATCAATTTCCCTGAGCAGCACTTCATGCATTCTTGAAGTGTGGAACATATGCCCCAGGCATTGTATAGTACTAGAACTACACTGGGTTAATCCATTCTTGCACTTAACAGATTGACCACTTAGGAATCATTTCAATTTTACAACTTAAAAATATGGAGTTAGACCATTTTTGTTCTCAGGGACTCATACATCAGCAGTTACAGCTCTACTGAATGACCATATATATGAAAGCAGATACAGTACAACTGAACAAGCTCATATACCAGCAAATACGCTTCTAATGACGGCAAACACACAGCATAATCCAGTACTCTCAAAACTACAGGCTAATAGCATCCATATATAACACCCTAATAAAGCCAATACCAACAAAATATGGCCATCAGTAACATGCAATGGAGTAACTAAATTAGAGAATTGGCCGTTCTCCTTTGTGGGGCAGTTTAAGGGAAACATAATGTCTTAGCAACCAGAGGCTACGAAACAGGGCAATGCCTTTAATGCCTTTGTCTTTGTGCTGCTGAGCTCCATTCAGGATCGGGCAACTGTGCCATCTTATGATGTTAAACAAGAGTCATCAGAAGATGACATATCCCACCGGTTCCACATAAATTGTGATTTACTCATTGCCAGAGAATTGTATCCTTTTTCATCAGTTTAGTAATTTTACATTCATAAAACAGATGGATTGATTAGTTTGAAATCAAAGCATGCATTTAATGATGTATGTATTGATTCAGAACAAGCAGTTGTTTTGAAGGTTGAAATGTGCAGAATTGACATAAGGGTGCTCAACCTGAAAAAAAATTTCCATTTTATTTCAGGTTTTGGTCCTGAATTGTTGTTTTAATCATAAATACTGAAGAAAAAAAAAATACTGACAAATTTTTTGAAAAGATACGAATAACTAAAAACTTTTTAAATGTAAAAAAAAAACTTTAAATGTAAAATTTGGTGAGGGGGTATGGTTACTTAGTAACCAATTAAGTACATATGACATTGACTAAAAAATCTGGAAAAAATCCACAACACTCACAAAAGTGCTCTTTCAGATGGCATAAAGTTTACAAGAGGCAAATTTTGAGCCCAAATCTGATTATGTACCTTTAACAATGACATTACAATACTGTGACATTATGAATGAATGAGTCAAAATGACATGACATCATATATTAAGAGGCTGAGACAGTTTTGGGCTGATGAATTAGCATTTACCAATAGAAAATGGATATTGGTAAATGCAGTGTTGTGATATCAAATGATAACTAGAATCTCATCCTCGTACTGTTGGATATCAAACATATTAACATTTGTTGATAAAGTAAAAATATCCTCAACAAGCCAAGGATACTTGTACCCTTTATCAACTCGTGTTGATATATTTGATATCAAAAGACGCTTGATTGAGATTTTCTATGTCTCACTTGTTTTTCATTTTGAAAATTGAACATTACATGAATTTTAAATACCGATTAACGCTTAGAATGAATATTTACCTTCTCAGACAAAGCATCACTTATTTTTGCATTAGAATAGGCGGATGTATTGTAATGGGGTGTAGAATATATGTGAGTATTGGGTGGATGCAACTGGAATTTTATTTGAATGTAGTGAAGTAGGATAGTGGGATAAAACTCATGTAAACGCAAGATGAATTTGCCCTTTGCCCCTGGGGGATAAATTTACCCCCGGGGGTAAACAGGTGCCATGTAAACGGGGTTTAAGCGGTATAGTTTTTTTAGTTCTGCTCCAGAAAAGAAACAAAGAAACAAATTGGGGTTCTTTTTGGTGAAAAAAAAAAAAAATTTTTAGGCACCATGGAATTGAAACCCCCAAAAGGCACAATCCCATCCTAGGGGTAGGCTGCATGTCAAATTTTAAGTTTGTAAGTGATATAGTTTTAGAGTTATGGTCTGGAAACGAGACAAAGTCCAATTTTTGGGCTGTTTTTGGTGAAAATTTCAAAAATTACGGGCAGCATGGAACTGAAACCTGCAAAAGGCACAACTACACCATAAGGGTAAGTTCCATATCAAATTTGAAGTTTGTAAGTGGTATAGTTTTTGAGTTCTGCTCCGGAAACGAAAATGATTACAGACAGACGGACGGACGGACAGACAGAGGGACAGGGCGATGACTATATCTCACGGTATTAAATACCGGTGGGATAAAAAGAAATAACTGTAGGTAGCAGCACAGAACTGGGCTAATGCATAGCTAATGCACCATGACCTTAAATTTGCACCTATTTTACATTTTGCATTTTTTTCATAATGAAAAATGAAGAATTACGTACATTTACTTTAATATTAAGCGTGGAATAACTGTGACTACAGTACTTTTTTAAAATCAGAAAGCTTGTGAATCTGTTTGAAACACAAATTTGAAATGAGCGGTTTCCAAAGGACAAGAGCAACCACTGGCAATGCAACAGACAGGTCAGCAATGTGACCACACTTGTTCTTCCTCAGACTGATTTTTGCATGTCAGTATCCGGTGATGCCAAATAAAGAAATTGCTCAAAACAATGAATAAGAACGACTCCTTTGCATGCGGGTGATAAGCAGCCAACCCTCACACACACTCGCTATGGACCGTAAAGGGCTAAAATAAACTCGAACCCGTCAGAAGCTGAAAGAATGTTCAATAACCCCATGACAGCCACGCTTCCAGCGTCTCAAAGAGGAGACCAACTTCACCACTGAACTCCAATTCCACTGTTGAACATACAAAATCTGATTTCCTTCTGTTCACCTCGCCATTGCTAAACAGCAAATATCAGAGAGATATTGCGCCTTCATGCACATGCCCATGCATTCAAGTTTAAATGCCAGTACATTTGCGAGACAGAGGGCTTTTTGGCTCTCTGTCTACACCTGAAGCAGATAACCAAACAAAAAGTTCTATTTCTTCAGGTCTCAGAGTTGCACTACAAGAAATGAGCACTGACATTTCCCAATGCTGAATCTCCAAGTTCATTTGACAGAGAAAGTAAAGCTACTAGTGTAATGTGAATATAGGCCAGTAGATGGCAGTATTTACCTTTTTTTTGTAAAGCTCAGACTGGAGTCATGTTTAGACATGTCCTGGACATGTCTGGGGCAAGTCTCAGAAAGTAAAAAAAAAGAGGTCTAAATGTGGGTGGGGTCTGCAAAAGAGTATATAAGGAAAAGAATTGAGACAGTAAAGTAGTAGGAGAAATTGCAAGAAGATGACCAGACCTGCCATTCTGTTCAAGACCTGTGACGTTTCTTTTGTGGATTTCTTTGCCTGTGTTTGAGCATTTTCTTCATCCAGGACATCACCAAGCCACCCCACCAAAAAGGGACTGTAATTATTTCTGTTTTTTCTTATTTATCAATCTTGGTCTTTAGTTGTAGGTTGTTATTAGTCTTTGTCTTTGTTAAAAATTAAATGTGTTTTAGTTGTTAAAACTGTGTTTGTCATCCCTTGCTGTTGCTGTTGTGTTATAAATGTAATAACAAATTGGGGCCATAACAAATTGGGGGCTCAAGGTCCGGGATAGACCATTGTGTGAGTAATTTATTGAAAATCTAACATTCCAAATTGTGAAATTGTTTTTGTGAATTTTCCTACATATATATTGACAACAGCAATGGATGATTTCTTGGCATCACCAACCGTAGGGGTTTTGAAGACTTTTAAAAAGACAGAACTGCTAGAAATTTGCAGACATTTAGAGCTGACAGAGGTGAAACCAGCCATGCGAAAAGCAAGACTGGCTAGAGAGATAGTTGAATATTACATTGATGAAAATGTGTTTGCACCAGGAGATCTGGAACAGTTTCCAGTGGAAAATCCAAATATAGAAATGGAACTTAAATTAAAAATGTTAGAGATTGAAAGGGAGGAAAAAGAAAAACAAAGGCAGTTTGAGTTGGAAAAATTAGCAAGAGAAGAGAAAAAAGAAAGGGAGGAAAAAGAGAAACAAAGAGAATTTGAGAGGGAAGAAAAAGAAAAACAAAGGCAGTTTGAGTTAGAAAAATTAGCAAGAGAAGAAAAACAAAGAGAATTTGAGAGAGAGAAAGAGAGAGACAGAGACAGAGAGATTTTGAATTAGAGAAATTCGATAGAGAAGAAAGACTCCAAATGGAGCAACTAAAAATAAAAATTCAAACTGAAAATAAATTTCGGGCTAGCCAGGAGGTAAAACTGGTGCCTCCATTTTCAGAAAAGGATGTTGACAACTATTTCCAGTGTTTTGAAAAGGTAGCAAAGAGTTGCCAGTGGCCAAAGGAACACTGGCCTCTGATGTTGCAAACTGTCCTCAAGGGTAAAGCTCAACAAGCCTATTCGGCTTTGTCTGCAGATGATTCCTCTGATTATGATGTTGTCAAAAAGGTTATTTTGAGAGCATATGAGTTGGTTCCAGAGGCTTACCGACAGAAATTCAGAGGTTTGAAGAAATCTGAAAATCAGACTTATGTTGAATTTGCTAATGAGAAGAAGGTTTGCTTTGAGCGCTGGTGTACTTCTATGGAGGTCAAGGATGATTTCAACTCACTAAAAGAGATGGTGTTAGTTGAAGAATTCAAGAACTGTGTTAAGGATGATGTTAAGACCTACCTTAATGAGAAGCAAGCACTGAACTTGCAATCAGCTGCCAAATTTGCAGATGAATATGTTCTCACTCATAAGTCCAAATTTCAGTCTAGCAGTAACAATAAATGGTCCCAATTTCAGAAAAAGGGTTACGGTGATACCCAAGACTCCTCACCCAAAGACAAAGACAAATCTGGTGATGGTGCTCAGAAATCCAGTAACAGGTCTGATCAAAGTGTGAAAGCTGACAGTGACAAAAGTGGTCTAGTTTGCAGTTATTGCAAGAAATCTGGTCATGTTACAACTAACTGTTGGTTCCTTAAAGCTAAGAAAGAAAAAGAAAAGGATACCAAACCAAATGCCTTTGTGAAAACAAGGTTAGAAACCCCTGTAGTAGATAACCGATCTGCTAAATTGCCTGCTTCATGTGGGGCTAAAAAGCCTGATACAGCTGACTTTGTGAGGGAGGAATTTCTTCCATTTGTGTCAGAGGGATTTGTGGCTCTGAATGAGCATACTACTCCTGTCCCCATATATATCCTAAGGGATACCGGAGCTTCTCAGTCACTTTTGTTGATGGACTCCTTGGAATTACGTGATGAGACCGCTTCAGGGGATTTCATACTTGTACAAGGTATTGAAGGGAGGACTGTATCTGTACCCCTGCGCTCTATATTCTTGAAGTCAGATTTAGTTACAGGACAGGTAAAGGTGGGACTTATGTCAAGTCTACCTATAAAGGGTGTTTCTCTGTTGCTAGGCAATGACCTGGCTGGGGGCAAAGTAGTTCCCCCTGTACATCTTACTTCACAGCCGAGCACTGAAGATGGGGATGAGGACCCATCTCTGTATCCTTCTTGCGCAGTGACTCGTGCTATGGCCAAGAAGGCTCAAGAAGAAGATGTTGTGGTGCCGTCCAGCACATTGAATAGTCAGGACTCAGGTGGTTCGCCTCATGACTCTGATTGGCCTACTATGGTTTCTCCGTTTGAGGACTTATCAGATACTTTTATCAGTTCTCTATTCAGCCAGCCGGAAGGGTCTGGTGATTCTGATGTGTCTGGAGACTTGTCTCTGTCCAGAAAGCGGTTGATTGAGGAGCAAACTAATGATCCTGAAATTGGTGTACTAAAGAGGAGAGCCCTTCCTGAAAAAGAAATAGATGCAGTTCCAGTTGGGTATTATCTCAAGGATGGTGTGTTGATGCGGAAGTGGCGCCCTCCTGATATCCCTGCCAATGCAGATTGGGCAGTGGTCAGGCAAATTGTTGTTCCGAAGGTCTATAGGAATGAGATCTTAACAATGGCTCATAGTTTACCTTTAGGAGGTCATCTTGGTGTTAACAAGACTGTTGATAAGATCATGAAACACTTCTTTTGGCCTGGGCATCGGAAAGACGTTTCCAATTTTTGCAAAACCTGTCACACTTGTCAAGTAGTCGGAAAACACCAGTTAGACCCACCTGTAGCTCCATTGCAGCCTATCCCAGCATTTGGGGAGCCATTCACTAAGGTCATTGTTGATTGTTTTGGTCCATTACCCAAGACTAGATCTGGAAATCAGTACTTGTTGACAATCATGTGTGCATCTACCAGATTCCCCGAAGCCATACCTCTACGTAACATCAAGGCAACTGCAATCTCGAAGGCTTTGATAAAGTTCTTCACGTTGTTTGGTCTTCCCAGGGAAATTCAGTCAGACCAAGGTAGCAATTTCACTTCAGGATTGTTTCAGCAGGTTGTGTATGAACTAGGTGCAAAACAGATTCTTTCTAGTGCCTATCATCCAGAAAGTCAGGGTGCCTTAGAGCAGTTTCATTCCACTCTCAAGACAATGATGAGGACTTATTGTTATGACCATGAGAAAGACTGGGATGAAGGGGTTCATTTGCTGTTGTTTGCAGCTAGAGAAGCAGTGCAGGAGTCTACTGGATTCAGTCCATTTGAGCTAGTGTTTGGTCATGAAGTGAGAGGACCTTTGCTATTATTGAGTGAACAATGGCAAGAGGAAGAGCCGCAAATCAGTCTGTTAGACTATGTTAGCAAGTTCAAGGAAAGATTGCGTGCAGCTTGTGACCTTGCCAAAGAGAACTTGAAATCAAGTCAGGGAAAAATGAAAACTTGGTATGATCATAAGGCTAGAAGCCGTGAGTTTAAACCAGGAGACAAGGTCCTTGTGTTGTTTCCCTTGCAGTCCAATCCATTGCAGGCTAGATTTCATGGTCCTTATGAAATTCTGACAAAACCCAATGATCTCAATTACATTGTGAAGACTCCAGATAGGAGAAAACCAAAACAATTGTGTCATATTAACATGCTAAAGCCTTATCATGACAGAAATGCTAGGGTTGCAGCTGTCACTTCAGATTCTCCAATGGTCGAAACGTGTGAAGATGAGGGGGAGTTTCAAGATGATGAACCAAGAATTAAAGCTGAAGTTCTTTCATGTAAATTGTCAAACACTGAAGTGTTGCAAAATCTTGATGTAAAACTCCAGCACTTAGAACCCTCACAGAGAGATCAGTTTGAAAGGTTGATCAAGAAAAATGAGGATTTGTTTCCTGATGTTCCAAAGAGAGTTACTATAGCCTCTCATGATGTAGATGTTGGTGATGCCAAACCAATAAAACAGCATCCATACCGGATGAATCCTGAAAAGAGAAAGATTGCTGAGAAAGAGGTTGAGTACATGTTAAAACATGATATTATCAGACCCTCCAACTCCGATTGGAGTTCACCCTGTGTGCTAGTTCCAAAACCTGATGGAAGTACTAGATTCTGTACAGATTATCGCAAAGTCAATGCTGTAACTAGAACAGATGTGTTTCCAATACCTAGGATTGATGATTGTATTGATAGTGTAGGGCAAGCAAAGTTTCTGACCAAGATTGATTTATTGAAGGGTTATTGGTGTGTGCCTTTAACTGAGAGGGCCAAGAGCATCTCTGCTTTTGCCACACCATCTGGATTGTACCAGTATGAAGTCCTACCCTTTGGCATGAAAAATGCCCCAGCCACGTTCCAAAGGATGATACAGTCTACAATCGCCGGATTGCCACACACGGGTGCATACATCGATGACCTGATCACATGGAGTGACTCCTGGGAAGAACATCTAAAAGATGTAGAGACGTTGTTCCAGCGCCTGACCCAGGCTAACCTGACTGTTAACCTGAACAAGAGTGACTTTGGTTGTGCTACTGTCACCTATCTTGGCTACGTCATAGGCCAGGGTAAGGTGGCACCCATAAATGCTAAAGTCCAAGCCATCATGGACTTTCCAGTTCCTGACAACAAAAAAGCTTTGCGCCGCTTCCTTGGAATGATCGGGTACTACCGCAAGTTCTGCAAGAACTTTGCTGAGATTGCTCTCAGTCTAACTAACCAACTGAAGAAAGGCATAAAGTTCACCTGGGATGATGCATGCCAGAGAGCCTTCAATCACCTGAGGTCTCTGCTGTGTCACTTCCCCGTGCTCAAATCTCCTGACTTCAACAAACCGTTCTCCATCGCGGTCGATGCTAGCGACCAAGCTTGTGGATCTGTGCTCCTACAGAGAAGTGACTCTGATGACATTGAGCATCCCGTGGCATACTTCTCCAGGAAGTTCAATCGCCACCAAAGGAACTATTCCACAATAGAGAAGGAACTGTTGGCTCTGGTCCTTTCTTTACAACACTTTGAGGTTAATGTTTGTACAGGACAAAAGCCAATGATTGTGTACACTGACCACAATCCGTTAATGTTTTTGAGTAAGATGAAAAACAAGAATCGGAGATTGTTGAATTGGAGTTTGATTTTACAGGAGTTTGACTTGGAAATTAAGCATGTGAAGGGTACAGACAATGTAATTGCTGATTGCTTATCCCGTGTTTGAATGTGTATATATATCATGTGTTTGAATATTGTATGATATGTATATATAGACAAGTGTTCACTTAACCATTTTGTATTGAAAAGAAAAATTTTGCCTTTATGAGTCAAAATTTTTCCCTTTTGGAATGGAGGTGTAATGTGAATATAGGCCACTAGATGGCAGTATTTACCTTTTTTTGTAAAGCTCAGACTGGAGTCATGTTTAGACATGTCCTGGACATGTCTGGGGCAAGTCTCAGAAAGTAAAAAAAAAGAGGTCTAAATGTGGGTGGGGTCTGCAAAAGAGTATATAAGGAAAAGAATTGAGACAGTAAAGTAGTAGGAGAAATTGCAAGAAGATGACCAGACCTGCCATTCTGTTCAAGACCTGTGACGTTTCTTTTGTGGATTTCTTTGCCTGTGTTTGAGCATTTTCTTCATCCAGGACATCACCAAGCCACCCCACCAAAAAGGGACTGTAATTATTTCTGTTTTTTCTTATTTATCAATCTTGGTCTTTAGTTGTAGGTTGTTATTAGTCTTTGTCTTTGTTAAAAATTAAATGTGTTTTAGTTGTTAAAACTGTGTTTGTCATCCCTTGCTGTTGCTGTTGTGTTATAAATGTAATAACAAATTGGGGCCATAACACTAGCAAACCTCAGAAGAATTTGGTAGGCCATGGTGAAGGTATTAGTTTCAGGTTTGGTGATATTTGAATTTCAGCTAAATCCGAATATCAATGAACAGCATGAGAAGCCTGTGGTGTAATGCGATAATTCTGTGTATGCAGCTTTTGTGCCCTATAAACAATGAGCAGTGCAGGGATGTAAGCTGTAATGCAAATCAAAATTGAACAAAAAAACACAACTGGAGCAGACCCGTGGACTGGGTGCATCATCCATCATCTGTCAAAAGTTTTCTTTCACCAACAATTTTCGAGCAGTCAGAGATGAAAAAAAAATTAATCAAAGTGGTCACTATTGGCGACAATACATACAGAGCAAATTTTAAGACTTTTTTCGAAAAAGACAGTCATGTAGTTTTAACATTTTACACATCACACTCCCCAGGAGGTTCCCAAATGTATGCTGCACTAGTGTTTTGCTTCCTGATTTTTCAGTCAAATTTGCGCCAGTCTAGACTGATTTTGCATCATTAGTTTGAAAATGAAATTATTATCTTTATGTTTTCATAGTTTATTTCACCAAATACATTTTTTTAATTATCTCTGAAATTTAGGTCATTATCCTAAATTTACAGATCCTTTTTGACTTCTCACTGTACACATTACACTTTGTTCAATTTGATGTCATTTACATCACTTAAAACTGATTACATTTCTCCAAAATGGGAGAGAAAAATTTAAGCAAACTGTTCAAAGTGGTATAATAAAAATGCAAAAGCCATATGCATGCAATCCATTCAAGCGTTTGCACTTAATGGTACTAAAAGGGCAAACTTTGCAGATACAAACTGTACAAACGAGAACAGCCCTGACAGTGAATGTGTAGTTTCTGACTCGCTTTGTCATGACTGTGGATGATTTTACTGAGGTCAGCAACTGGGTTTGAGACAAAACAGATGTATGCTAAATGTTGCTAAAGAAAGACTTGGTGCACTCAGCTTAACAATTTACTTTGCCATCTGTTAGATGGCACCAATGCGAGAGCAAGCACCTTTCTTTCAGCCAGTGCGCAAATCACAGAAAACAGGACACCCCAGTCTCCCCTGGGGCCCTCCATCACACCACGGGTAGATTAGATATAATAACACTCCACCAAATGACAGGACAAATTAGCCAACATTAATCTGCACCAAACAGCAGTGAATAGAGCACCTAACTGGGCTGAATTGACGTCGTTAGAGCTGCCAATTATTTGCTCCGCAGACGTCATCATCCATGAACACGCAATTGCTGAAAGCAGCACCTCTCACTTTCATCAAAGCTTTGCTGCCCCATCCACTAAACAGCTTATGATACTTGAACAGTCACGCTGCGTAAAAAAGGATTGCACTTCCTTCATGATTCACACAATGCAAATGGACAACACAAAGGCAAAAAAAAAATCTCATATGTCTCTATTTAACCTGGCGTTCATCATTTTAAAATCTAATACAATGTAGTACAAAGTCAAAGAATTATGTCACTGTCGAAATACTTGGAGACCACACTTTGTATAGATAATTGCAGCATTTTGCTGCAGAAAAAATTCAGTAATTCAACCAGCCACTTAATGTTAAAATGGGGCAAAGAGAGTTAGTGAGATCACAGTCTGAAGGAAATTTTGGAGGGGGGGGAAAAAAAAAAAAAGGCAGAGTTGACGCCTACCGAGCTGGGGCAGAGGGCTCATCTCGGGCGGAGCTCAGGATGTGCTTCACAATGTGTTCCTGCAGAAAACAGGTGAACAAGAGAAAAGCGAAATTACCATTACGAAACTCAAAGATGCACACCGACCAGCAGTGCACAGCAAAAGAGCCCATGACTCTGAAGCATTAATTATTAGCATTTCAGGACTTAAGATGCACGCTCATATTTCACTAAGCGCAATAACACAGAAGGGCCAAAGAACAGTATTCCCACTGGCAATATTAACTTGTCTCTTGCCATTCACGACGAGGATTTGATTATCAAATGCCATCGTGCGAATTTCCCCTTGCAAATAGGAGACGCGCTCATGCATCAAGACGAGTCTTTAACAACTACAACATTTCCTCCTCATGAGCAAGTCCTGCATGCCCCAGAATTTATTACCAGTATAATCTATGCAGAGCCTTTCAACGACTGATAAAGTAAAGCTGTGATTTTGCCATCGCTCATAGGCTACTGTATTCACACAGGGCCATTGTTAGAGAAATGATAGGTGTTGACAACCGTCAGGTCACAGCAGGGTATGGCATAATTTAATTATATTAAATTATTAAATTATGCCATACAGGGGTGCAGAGCAGTATTCTTCTGTTCCTTTGGGGTGGTAGGGGTGGGGAGTTAATCATAGAAGACACACCCGTCAGATTATTTGCTCCATGAGAAATGGGTATTTTGGTGGGGGGATTTTGTGACCTTTACCTTGACGTCCTTGAACTTTGTCATCACCACGTCGGCCGTGGTGGGGTGCAGGGCTGGCAGCTCCTCGTAAAGGTTCGGGAAGCACACCAGAGACCCCAGAAGAATCTGGGCCTCAACTCTGGGGGCCTGACAGAGGATAGACAATCAGGCACCTTTCACAAGACCATGTTCCACCTGGATTATTACATTTGCACAATGCTTGAAGGTTAATTGGGCACAGCCATGTTTAACCTATCACTTCAATAATATGTTGATGATTCAACACATTTTGACAGCTGGAATGCTTAAAATAATAATTAATTAGACTATAAACCACCAGCACCAGTCCATTAACGGCAGTTAGAGAGAAAACCTGTTGAAGATGCTTCCCATTTTAAATGCTTACTTCTTAACATGAAAAACATTTTGAATTAGTGCCATCTTAAAATAAATCACATCGCTGAAAAAATTCTAAACTAGGAGAAAAATACAATAACTGATTTGGATTCATCAATTATTTGTATTAACGGCATCCATACGATATCATGAGAATTATGCAGTATGTTTCTTGTCCATGTAGCCAAATGGTGAACTTGTAAATAATTTCATAATCATTATGTGTTGGTCTTCATTATTCAGTAAATATGTTATTTGCTTGTTAATCAGTTATTCTTTAATGGGAACACGTTGACAGCAATTATGTGTAAAGCAGAGAGGCTTCTTTACCTCCCACAGCATACAACTGTAAAATCCTGTGACACCAGCGGTATCTCTTGGGCAAGCTGTGATTGAAGATGTTTTTAAAACGCATGAAGCAACACATTTAATTGCTTCGTAAAAAATAAACAAAGGTCTGTGTCACCCAAGGAATGTACTGGGAAAAAAATGTTTAAAATGTTTTTTTTTAGTAACCAATTAGGATTTATTCGGTGAGTACTCCAAGTACTCGTTTGCACACCAAATTTGATATATCTTAAAATCACACCGATAATTTCATCCAGCTCAGCATCATGTTGAACATTCAAAAAAGCTCGATATTTTCAAAGGTCAAAAGACAGAGCTTACCATCACACCAGTGATTGGACACAGCCTGATATCACACAGGTGATTTTACACAACATGACATTATATTAGCGAGCTGAAAGGGCTTGATATCAAACAGGGGATTTAACACAGCTTGATTTGATGCTGGCAGGTGGAGACGGTGTTCTGACGTGTGGCGTCTCAAAACTCGACACCATGGCGAGGACTCCGCCAGTTTATGGGGGAAGTAGGGACATTAAAAGCAAGCACTGAACATGGCAGCGCTGCTCTTACGTTCAAGGAAGAGCAGGCTGTCACTCTGCTGGCAGCCACAATGAAGTCCAGGATCAGCATGGTTGCCCCCGGCAACCCAATGGAAAAGAAGCGAGGAGAGCAGTGCTTGATGATGGTGTTCACTATGTCCTGAGGTCCAAAAAAGTAAACATTAAACACACATTTCATCAACAAGTGACACCAAATGCCTGTGCATGAAGTGGTGAGAAGAGGCAATTATCTATATTGCTTCCCGGTCTTGAGACCAGTTAACTCAAAGTTCGGTCAAGGACCATCCTGAAGGGCAAGTTCAACCAAATATGGAATTCAATCATGTTTCCACCCTTCCAGAGCAAAATACACCCAGTCACAAACTTTAACCGATGCTCAACAAAAACAAGTGGCCAGCATGTCTGATATCTTTGTGTCAAACTGCAGCGAAAATTTCCATAAAAAAACTGAACAGTTAAGTCACTAGCACTACAGTTATTGGGAAAAAATAAGGGAATACTGGACCACAGATTCAAAGTTACGTGTGTGTAACTGCAGCATTATATTTACAGAGTCAAGATGAAGCAGTGCCAAAACATGTCTTTGGCAAATTGAACATCACGAAAATGTGTGTCACGGTGTTCTGCTCCCACACAGTGAAATGCATCAAGAAAACTCATCAAAAATAGAAGACTATGATCTTTGTGACACCATTTGGATGGATAGATAGAAGTCTGGGAGAATATAAATGCACGAGTTTAATATTTTGGTAGAGCGCTCTGTTAAACCGCACCTGATCGACATGCAGCAGGCCACAGTGCATGATGTTGTAGAAATGAGTGAGGAAGTCGGAGTTGGGCGACACGTCCTGCCTCCTCTTCATGATCTTACAGATAAGCTTATAGGCGTGCAGTTTCCCCTGCTTGTACCGCTCGGTCAGCATGGTGGCCTGGGAGGGAGAAAACCAAGCAAGCTGTAGTTTTTTCTTCTTTCTTTAATAAATAACTTACGCACCAAATATTTTTCTATCAACATTTAGGCGTTCGCGTCTAATTTTTATTTCCACATTAGAGTTGCTGAAGATGAAAAATATATTAAGAGATACCAAATGTTTATCTGAAAAATTATTTGACAAATACTTGTTTTCATCTCATGAAGGACACTTGATGGAAATGATGTAACCTTGACAGAGCCAAAATCTCAAAATGATCAAGTCTGTTCAGAATCACCTGGAGACAGAAAGCAAGAAAGACTGGTTTGCAGAAGAACTATGGAAAGTTCTTGAATACAGTAGTGCACGGTGATCATAATATGCCACCGTTTTCTTCCAAAAGGATTCCGAATATGTTACAATGTACTTCTCAGTAGTTTTTGATGGGAAAAAAAAAAAAAAAAAAAAAGGACTGGGATGAGGTAATCATAGATGAATGCATCAATAGAATATTTTATTTCACTTTTTGTCAAATGTGCTTAAAAATATAACAGAAATGTAATGGGAGGCGGGTGTGAAGAAAAAGGGGGATAAAGAAGTAAATAAAAGGGGATAAAATTCTAACCATTCTACAGAGAGGAATTTTTTTTTTGTAAATTGAAAAATTTTCTTTGTGATGATGGGGACCGGCATCATCCACTGGGCTTTGCCAACTTTCTCAATGTCAAAGGTCCAATAGTTAAGGTTTTAGTTTGTTGTTTGCACCACTCAATAGTTGAGTGGTTATGTCTTGCATATTTTTGTCTTCCTTTTTTTTTTGGTCTCTTTTTGTGGTTATTAGGTTTGGGTGGCAAGGATGTGAACTGGTTAATTTCAGGATTTACAATTTCCTGGATGAGTATCTACTTAAACAGATGTGGTGTTTACTTTTCATTTTGTTATGGAAATTCTATTTGAAGACTGATTGGTTAAGGTTGGAGTTATGATTACTTTACACTTTCTTGAATCCTAAAATGTTAGTTTTAACATGACTACATTAGAGTTTGCTAGTTTTAAGACTAATGGGCTAAATAACCCTGTTAAGCGTACTGCATGTCTAGATCTTTTACGAAGGCAGCAAGTAGATGTGGCCTTTATTCAAGAATCACATCTGAGAAGTGAGGATGTTAACCGTTTTAGTAATAAAATTCATTATGT
The DNA here is from genome assembly GCA_029721435.1 of Gymnothorax reevesii. Lineage (NCBI taxonomy): Eukaryota > Metazoa > Chordata > Actinopteri > Anguilliformes > Muraenidae > Gymnothorax > Gymnothorax reevesii. Next base: position 112,762,870 of record CM056573.1, read on the forward strand.
AGCGGCTTGTAGCTATTTCTCATCTAAAGCGAGAGGCTCCTTAGTGGTGTTAAAACGCAACCTTTCACTGACTATATTGGAAAATTACGGGAGTGATGATGGTCTTGTATCATATTTTAAAACAATTATAGCTGGCATAAAGGTGGCATTTGTATCCATATATGCTCCGAACGATTACAGCGCAGATTATTTTGATTATTTCATAGATTTGTTATCTAACATGCTTGAATTTTCTTTAATTATTGGCGCTGACATGAATACTACTTATCTCAGGATTGATCGTTCAAATTATTTAAATCAACACTCCCATAGTGCTTCCTCAAATATTCTTTCTAAACTTATGGCTGACTTTAGCCTCATTGACACCTTTCGTGCAATTAATTCAACATTGACTCTATATAGCTTTTATTCAAATAGGCATAAATCCTATTCACGTATTGATTATACTTTTATATCTTCTTCATTGACAGTGCAAACATCCTACCCACCTCCCTCTCTGATCATAATATTGTGCTATCCAAGATTACTCTTGAGAATACACCCAAAAAAGCAATACGGTGGCGCTTCAACTCATCTTTACTTAGTAATGTAAATTTTAGTCAATATTTTAAAGATGAGCTACAAAAATTTATAATTATAAATAAGGGCTCTGTTGATGACCACGGATCTTTTGGGGGGCTTTAAAGGGATTTATACGCAATTCTGCAATATCATTTTCGGCCTATCGGAATAAAACTAGGTTGGAGAAAATAAATCAGTTAGAGACTAAACTATTTGATCTCGAAAACCTCAATCAAGCTTCTCCTTCTGATGAAATTAAAATGACTCTTCAGAGCACGCGCTCGGAGTTAAACTTTTTGTTGAGACAAAGAGCAGAATTCTTAATGTTGAGAGCTAGGAGAAACTACAACTTTAATGGACCCAGGACAAGCCATTTGCTCTCATTAAGGATTAAACAAGATGAAAAATTCTCTAATATGACATCTATTAGCTCTTCAGGTGGAATATCAACCGATCCACAAGAAATAAACACAGAAATTCGTAATTTTTACTTTAATCTTTATAATTCAGAAATAACACTAGATTTTTCAAAATGTAATGATTTTATGGAAAATCTTAATCTACCTTCCTTAACTCAGGAGGAGGCAACCTATTTGGAGAGTCCTATTACTCAAAGTGAGCTTGAAAATGCTATTCTTAGCATGAAAAATGGAAAATCACCTGAATGGGATGGAATTCCACCAGAATTTTACTCTACATTTTGGGAAGAGCTTGGGCACTATATGTTAGACATGATATTGACTTCTGTTAAAAAAGGTTCATTTCTTCGCAATGTTAATATAGCTATGCTTGCTGTCCTTCCTAACCTTAGAAAGACCTATAATAATTATAGACCCTTGAGTATTTTGTGTGCCGAAGTGAAGATATATGCTAAAGTCCTAGCGTTAAGAATTGAATCCTATTTAAATAAGCTGGTACATCATGATCAGACTGGTTTTGTGAAATCCTGCCTAGCAGGAGATAATATACGTAGGCTACTACATGTAATACATTTCTCCAAGGATATTGGGGACCCCTGCACAGCGCAGTCCCTCCATGTGAGGGTGGCAATACTTGTGGGAGGTCCTGGACAGATTTGGCTTTGGGCGAGGCTTCATCGAAATGGTTAAGGTTCTCTATTCCAACCCTACGGCGGTAGTTACAGTCAATAATATTTTGTCCACTCTGTACCCTATTTGTAGAGGTTCACACCAGGGGTGCCCTCTCTCTCCACTCCTTTTGGCCCTTTCTCTTGAACCCCTGGCTCAGAGTATTAGACAGCATCCATATATTGAACCTATTACTTTTTGTAATATACACCATCACATATCATTATTTGCTGATGACATTCTGTGATATATGTCAACAATGCTTTAGTCTCTATCCCTCATATTTTGGAAACTTTTGCTCAGTTTAGTACCCTTTCTGGTTATAAGATTAACAGGACTAAATCCCAGCTTTAGAAAATTGAAATTAAATGCCCATTTTGAATTTAAATGGTCTGTTTTGAAGCTCCTTGACTTCCAAAAGGTAAATCGCCAACGTAACTGTACATTTGTTCAAGATGAATGAATGTCTTTAACCTTATGAATTGAACAGGCGACTTGTTCTGTGAAATTATGCATGATAAACTGCTCAACTGAAAAAGTAAGCTTCCTATGTGCACAGATATGTTAAATGATATTGTATCAGTGTTGGTTATATATCCCACACTTCGGTATACATGAACAGTATTCTTTAAGCGCAATGTTTCATTAATTCGAATGAACAAAATGATCAAGTTCCATGTTATCCAGTCCGACTTTAACAACGGCAGCATTCATTCAGCCCAAGAAAGAGTACACTTTGTTATGTCTTAATAACCAAAGCATATTTTAGCTTTTGTAATAGATGTGTATTCAATGCAATTCAAAAAATACAAACCATTTTCCTCTGCGTGACGTCAATGAAGAAATTATTTATCTTATTATAATTTATTTATCTTCCTCATTGTCTCAATTTACATTAAAGCAAGTCACAGTACCCCGCATAATGATCCTGATGGAGGTCTTTGCATGTATACTTTGTACCCGAAATGTTAGTAAGTATATCATACTGTAAACCCGAGATGATTAAACCACCGTGCTCTCCAGCCATAGGTTTGACTGGTGCCGTCAACTTTTTATTTGATTATTTTTTTTCCCCTAACAATTCTGTAACTTCTGTAACTCTCACGTAACTTCAAAATGCTGTGCCGCCCGATCCAAAAAAAAAGGAGAAATTCAGAAGTACTGGAAGACCCTTCTGGAAGATTGGGCGCGCAATATTATCGCCATGCCCCTTGCTGAACAGGAGAAAACGCATTTCAGCACCCCCAACCCCCACCCCGGCACTCCTAGCATCCCGCATTCTGTCTGATAACCGTCTGGAAATGCCACACCCATGTACTGAGTGAAATCACTGCGTCACTGAGCAAATGCTCCCTGACGGAGAGATGGATTAAAAACGGTACAAAAATCAAGAGAAATATCCCTATTGTACAAGTCAGTATATGCTCACTTAGAGTTGTTAACTCCATGTGGCATGAATATTTAACATGGGGCGTTTATATTTTTGTTCAGTGTATGATTACAATTCTATATGAAAGACATACTTGAACTGTGCTTGGTTCCTGATTTATCTTCATTTAGTTAAGGGTAAATGGTCATGACTGCACACCACTGTATGCTTGGAACAAGCAAAACGCCAATAATCTTAAAAAAAAATAGTGCCACGGGCCCTGTAGCTCACCTGACCACTCAAGGGTGTGTAAGAAGCAGTTTAACTCAAACTAGATATGTGATGCATCTTGCCATGTACTAACTACATAGCAAATTTCAGCTGAATATGTGCATAAATAGCTTTCAGATGGCCAATTATGTGATTTTCAATATGGCCGCCTAGGCGGCTATGTTTGAAATCGGATCGGAATGCCTTGAACAAACTTTGGTGTCCTCATGGGTAGGAAGGTACCTGTCAAGTTTCAGCTTCATAGACCCAGTGGTTTCGGAGGAGAAGATGTTTACGGACGATGAACGACGAACGACGGACAAACAGGCCATGACATAAGCTCATCTGACTTCGTCAGGTGAGCTGAAAACTACAGAACAGGACATCGAACCTAATCTAGATACAAAGGGTAGTTATCCTAAATATTGCCTTGCTTTAGTTTTTTTTTTTTACGGTTATTGGCTCTTTATGGTACATTTTTCAATATTTCAAAGCCGTTCATTTCAGGAGGCATATTCTCCTGATAAAATTGTTTTAAAATGGTCAGGCCTTTGCACTGTGCTGCACATACAGTTGACGGGGCTTCGATTTACAGAATATATTGAGGAGAGGAGGAAAGGAAACCAAGAGGCAACAAAGGCCAGATTCAAACAATGGGTGCTCCACCGTGAAACAAGCATGCAAATACTGCGCAATGGGCTTCACCACTGAGGAACCCTCCCGACGCACTGCTTTAAAAATAAATGAATACATCACTGGACATATCGGCCCTACAGGTGTCAAAACCCACCAATCAGCAGGAGGCGCTGCGGGTGCAGTTAAGATGTCTAAAGATAGAGATGGGGGGCTGAGAGTAAGTGTGATAAGGCCGTTTGAACCTTCCCGCAGAGGGCGTGGGGTTTTGCAGCAGTGTGGCATCCATAATTAAAGAAGACTTACTTTAAAGAGCCAGGGAGTCAGGATTCGCAGGGGGGGGATCAGTGCAGGGGGGCGGGGGGATGTCTGGTTGTCCAGCGATATTCCCAAATTGTCTCTGATCTAGAGAGAAAATGAAGGAAGGAGCTTAGCGTTCCTTAGGCAAGGCTGAAGTCATTCCCTGATTTTATGTGTAAATCAACTATTTTTAATCATAAAAATATTTGACAATTTCTCATGATTACATTTTGAAAAAAAAAAAAATTGATTTAATCTGTTTGAACTGCAAACACTACCTTAATATGCTGTCAAAACTATGTGGAGTACAAGTATATCAATACTGCCAAATATTAAAATTCCCTTGCATGTGTCAAACTAAAGTGCTCTGGCAAGGTCCCAGGCACACAAAATACGATGATGAGTATGGGAAGAGGGAGTAAAACATGAAAAAGGTGTTTTTAAAATTATTTTTCGCAATACTATCATCTGACAAAATTGTTGGGTCCAGGCAGTCTACTTATTGTAAATATGTGACTGCTGGTTTATATCCTAAAAAAAATGATGTACTTGCAGTGCTCCTTGATGAACAGCTTCATTTACCATGGAATTCTTGAATTTTGAGCATAGAAACGAACTTCAGTGGCCAATAGTGACCACTATTCGACATGTTCACAGGCAAAACATACTGTTCTCGTGCTCTAAGTCGCAGTAGATGAGCGGCCAACAATCTAGCACAAAATAGCTGCTGAGTATCAGTGGTCGGGAGGGGTCAGTTTCTACTTCTCACTATAAATATCAGCATCAGAGGGTGAGAAAAGCACTAATAAATGTAATGATCCACCAATCCCAAAGGAAACAGGAGGTCTGCTGCCCCTTTACCTTCGCCAGATTCTGCCACAGCTCACAAAGATAGTCAAAGACCTGCGCGTGGATCTCCGGGTCTTTGATGGAGTTCACGTCTCCCAGAATGCCCAGCATTCGCCTCCACATCACCGTGGCGACGTCAGCATGCCAACCAGTGAGGGAACCCCCAGCCATCACACTGCAGTCCTCGGTTGGAAACTCACTGGTTTCTGAGGAGATTCAAAGCAGATGGTTATTTGTTTAACACCAAGAAGAAAAAGAGTGAGTTTCATCTGCATTTCACAGTAACACAATTTTCCAAGACAGCAATTTCTAAACTGCAAGCTAAATGTGGATCCAAATATCTGCAATTTCAAAGGTTTGAAGTTTGAAGCTTGGGGTTACACATTGACTAAACACTTACAGCCCTTTAAAGGAGTGTCATAACAGAAATACTAACAGACTTCACTCCAAATCCACCAAAAAATGAAAATTAGCCCTTACATTCCCATTTGGCCCAGTTCATCTTCATGGAAGAGAGACATTCACCTGGACTATTAGGGATCCCACTCAAGAAACTTTCACTGATTCTTAAAAATTATGTAACAAAATAACATTTTTTACTGTTACAGGATTGAATATTTTCACTATATTCTCCATTTAAAAAAACAATTCAGAACCACAAACTGCACTTTTATAGGCATGAAGAGCACACAATGACAATAAAATGAAAATAGAAATATAAACCACATAGAGAAACATCACAATTTTCTGTTCGCTATGGCATAACACAGCTCTGGCGCCATACTGTATTCCCCATTAGCCGCTCTGAGAGTCACAGCTCAAGAACACAGGAAATGCTTGTTATCAGTGGGGTGTAATGGGCTGCCATTCAAATGCACCTCTAGGTGTTGGATGAATCTGGAATTTACTTGAAGGGTGACACATCTCCACCAAGATCCTACCAATGAATATCACATAAGCACCAGAGAATCATGGAGTCAAAATGATAAATTCCATTGATAAGTAGTAGCAATTAAAATGCGATTCTATCAAAGATTATAGAATTTTCTTGAAGGAAGACATGTCTTTTTCTCTCCTGCAAATGAACAGCACAGAAGATTTGATATTGGAACATTCTCAGTAAATAATAAATCTTTAAACACTAAACATGGCATATTCAACAGTTGAATCCCTCTAGCTTAAATCTACTCATCTGGTGAATAACAGGTGCAAAAACCCCCTATTCACACAGTGAAGAGAGACTAAATTTTTCCAAGTCAGAAAAAACTCACATTTCCTCTCGCACATTTTCCTCTCAGTATTAGTACCTTAATCATAAAATAAAAGTAACCATCAATCTGAAAGCTGTGGGCATATAACACAGGCCAGTGTGCGCAGAGTGGCTCCATGCATGCACTGAATACTTAATCCCTCACTTAAGGTTATTGCAATTCCCTATCAAGGACTGACTGTGCAGGACAATGAAGCTTGGTTGACAGCTGATAATGTGAAAATAGGATGCACACTCTGCAACACATGCACAGAATGACACAGACAGTTATCAGAACATTACTGGCACGATAAACTAGTCCACTAGGACAAGAAATTACGAGAATACTGCGATAAGTAGAGCCCAGAGCTCTGCCAGGTGCATCCATTGTCCCTAGTGGAAATAAGACTCCAAACTGAAGCAATTGTTGATCACTTGTCAGCAGTCAGTCGAGGCATGAAAAGAAGAGTCCATTTAGGAGGCTTTTCAAAAACAAGGCCACTGCTGTTGCCCCCGACAGCAAAGGAGATACAGGTTGAACCCCAAGCGAAAGCTCCCCAAAAATAAAGTTTAACTACAGTTATTTCTCCAGACAGCCTTATAACACGAGTCAATCAGGTCGTCTGCCACTGCATGGGTGTAGCCACCAAAAGCCTGCTTCTCCAGCCTGTACTGCATCCACAAGGAAATTTTCCAGCACAAATTTGCGCATTATTTGACCAATACCATCGTCATGGCAACCAAATCGATAGGTGTCATAACTGATGTAGAACACATGTCCATATCAAATATGAGAGTAACTGGTCAAAAATTACAGCCTGTGCATCCCACACAAAGAAGTGTCAATGGACACGGCAGCGGCGGAGACAACAAGGATGAATCCATAGGAGACGAAATCCGGATAAAATTATGACAAACTGAACCCAATTTTACATAAGCTCAGACTGTCGACATTTATTCATTAATAATGAAAAATACAAACTATTCAATGAAGTCAGTAATAAAGTGAACTATGTAACCTATTATAGACCTGGGCCTGTATTCACAAAGCATCTAATCTTACTGTTAAGAGTACGCCTAAGTTGCGCCAAAACATTTAATGTAGGAGTAAAATCTTATAAGTTATTCACAAAGCCACTGAGAGCAACTTAGAGTTAAGAAAACAGGTAACTCCTAGACTAGGAGTAGCTCTGAGATAGGTGGGAGTAAATCTCCGTCGCTTTGGATGACGGCAATTCTTATGCACAAGTCATGGGACAATGAGCACGATAATTGTTTGTTTGGCGACAGGGCGGCCCATTGAAAAAAATATCCCACATACAACCCATGGAGGAAACTTGAAATCGTCCAATGTATCTGTCGGGTTTGTTGACCGAGCTTGGAGAAGCAATAGAGGACAGAAGGACTGGGAGATGGACATGAGCCATCACAAAAACAGCAGAAATAAAGATTCCCGGTATTTTATGTGAGAAAGGGTACAGGTGCACGAGTTGTACAGACCATAAAATTCTGTTCCATTCCTGTTGTTTTTCTGCACATTGACAATACAAGAAATTTGAAATTCTGCTGGGTACCATGCATACTAACAACATAGAGAAATCATTTGAAAGAAAGTGGTAAGGAAAATTCTAATAATCTTACCTCAAGTACTTGTCAGAGGCATCATCAAATTTCTGCAGGCATCAAGTTTTCGAACAGGCGCGTCAGTCAAAGAGGAGAAATATTAGCTAAGACGAAGCTGACAGTCGTCCGGAGTCTATACCCTGACCCAGGTAATGTACCTGTGAAGTTTCCTCCCAATCGGCCAGAAGGCTTGGACACAAATTGGTGGACAAAGGTAATCTTGGTATAAATTTGACCTTTGATCTCCATGTGTGACCTTGACCTTGGACTGACCGAGCTGAAAGTCGTCAAGTGTCTAGACCCTGACCCAGGTAATGTACCTGTGGAGTTTTGACCCTATCGAACAGACAACTTAGACACAAATTCGCAGACAAAGGTAATTTTGGTATAAATTTGACCTTTGACCTTGGAGTGACTGAGCCGACAGTTGTCTGTTGTCTAGACCTTGACCCAGGTAATGTATCTGTGGAGTTTCGTCCCAGTCGGTCGAAAGGCTCAGACACAAATGCGCGGACAAAGGTAATTTTGGCATAAATTTGTCCTTTGACCTCCATGTGTGACCTTGACCTTGGAGCGACGGAGCCGACAGTCATTCGGTGTCTAGACCCTGACCCAGGTAATGTTCCTGTGGAGTTTCCTCCCGATCGGCCTGAAGCTTTGCACACAAATTTGCGGACAAGGCAAATGTAAACAGACGAACGGACGGACAGACGGAGCGGATGATGCCAATACACGACCGCCTCTGGCGGCGTATAAAAATGAGGAAATAGTGGCTGGTTTGCCCCATAAAATAACAACATGTTGAGCGCTGCTAAAAAAGCACTATGCGCAGCCCCCACATATCACGCCCTAGGCAAATAAACGTACAAAGGAAAGAGATGGTTGTAAAAACGCTTAAAGCATAAAACAAGTCAATAATAAAACATTTCATTTTCCCCGATAATTGGCAACTTTCACAATGAGAATATGTTGCAATCATTTAATTGTCGAGCCGTTCAAGTTTGTTAATGTGATATGTTAAATATCATAAAAACGGCTTGTGCACAAACGTTAATTTTGCCTGCACAAACGTGCACAAAACAAGCACAAACGATTCCAACCATTTTTGAGTCATTTGGATGTTGACTGGGCGCTGCGTAACCCGGGGTCAAATAATTAAATGTTGAATATCGTAAAGACGGTTTGTGCACAAACGTTAATTTTGCCTGCACAAACGAAGCACAAATGAATCCAACCATTTTTGAGTCATTTGGATGTTGATGGGGTGCTGCGTGACCTCAGGTCACCAACCGGTTAAATGTTGAATATCATAAAAACGGTTTGTGCACAAACGTTGATTTTGCCTGCACAAACGTGCACAAACGAAGCACAGACAAATCAAAATACTTTTATTCATATTTTCTACATATGGGGTGCCAACTTCACACAGGTGCCGCAGTGTCCTTACGAACGTGCGTTGAGGTAACCTGCGAACAGGCTATGTTAGCGATGGGGCAGAGGGAGTGATAAGATAGCCTGCACTAAAGCCAGGCTTTTGAGAGAGAACCGCACTCGTCCACGAATGCATCATTCTGATTACTCGAACTTGACAGCTCCCAAATACAAAATTGACAATTGAACACTCGTAGGGCAGGCATTAGACCAGAAAATTCGGCGGCAATTATTGACAAAAATTAGTCCTGGCTGATTCTACATGGTTTCCCTTGATTAACACGTTTTCCAATTCAAGAATAATCAAGTGGCATTTGAAGACATGGATTCTCTCCCTCATGCGATCTAAAAGCAACAAAATAATGGGCTACAAAGCAGGTAGCAGCAAGTATTGGATAAAAATTCCTCGTACAAGTTTTATGTAAATGGCAGCAAAAACTTGGTAGAAATTCAAGATGGAAGCATGGGGGCAATTTTGAATACACAAACAAGGCAAAATACACTGGGCACAAAATACATCCTAGATGTAAGTGACATACCAAAATTGACAAAGATCCCCACAGAGGTTTCACAGGAATAGGCCAAACAGATTAATTCAACATGGTGACCTAACAGCCATTTAGAGAATGCTTATCATGGTACACGTTTACACCTTAAGAGAGAACCTGCATGCAAAATTTTCGAAAAATACATCAAGCAGTTTCACTGGAAAAGTGATAAAAACTTTATAGTCAAAATTCAAGATGGGGGCCTGGGAACAATTGTGAATATGCAATTAAGGCAAAAAACTACAAGGAGCACTACTAACCCCTTTCTGCGTCTATAGACCAGCAAATTTAAGCACGCTGTTACTGTACTCGATCACTAGATGGCACCCCCGGATCAGTTATTGAATGTTCACAAGCAAGCAGACCTCAAACGCGGTTTTGAATATGGGGAAGTTCACTCCCAACCTGTTTTTCAAGCGCTGCATGAATTAAACTCCTCAGCTACACCTGATGTGCAAACTGGTCAATATCCTTGCCCATAGTATCGATCCAGCAGTTTAAAAAAACGATATCTAGACACAGAAAAAATGGTTATCCTCTGTAGCAACCAGTTTAGCCACAGTGAGCCAACAGTATTCCAATTAGTGGTTCAGAAAAATCAATTTTCTGAGGCAAAAAAAAATCGACATGGTATTGATTCTCTCACATTCTACTGTTAATTACAGTCGTCACATACAAAAAAAATTCGTAGTTCCCTACCGTGGATTTACGCGTAGATTCATTCATTGACAAATTCAGCACTTTGTTATATCCACCCAAGTACTGGCGTTGATAGCCAATCACTCAATCATACACTCAGGCTCTTCTGCGTAATTGTAGAGTTACACTTCATGCCCTCGTGAAGCTACCCTGGTAACAATGTATTGATTGGCTCGTTTCTTATCCAATTCCCGAGTGTTTAAACATTGATTGGACAAACACAGAGCATGCAAGCCTATGCGTATCAGCAGGCTCGGTTGTATCCTGTCTACGTTGTGCACATTATGCAGCTGAAATAGATGCGATTTATATAAGGATATGGTCAATTGGAATTATTTTGAATGAAACCGGACCGGAGGGTTCCTGCTACTGGATACATCGGTCCCTGGAGGAGGGATTCATGAAAAAGGTAAGGCTGCTACTTTGTTTTTTTTTTTTTTAAATGTATACATACTCAACAAAGTCGAATGTCGAGGTTTTTTCCTGTTTAAAACGTGAACTGCCCGTGCATTTGGGTGGACCCCCTGGTAGGTTCATGGCACGTTTCTTTTGAATCCAGGGAGGCAATGGATTGTTCCCTGAAAGTGGAGTGTCTGTTCAGTTAAAATAAGGTATATTTCAGAATTCAGATAATACTGACTTAGTGAGTTGTACTTGTTCCTTATAAGTGTTGAAATGGGTTCGTGAGCTTAGAAGAGGAAACTGGTATCTTCCGTTACAGGGTGAATGTTCTGACTGTTTAATAAACAGTTTATTTAATGCGTGTTTTTGCTGGCTTGGGGGACTTCGAAGAAAAATGGCCAAAACTCTAAACTTTATTAAGGAGAAAAGGCATGATTTGTGTTTGGAGAGGTTACTGGTGACCACTGATATTCAACTGCACTGATATTGATAAATACATACTAAACTCAACCAGAAAATCATTTGTTCATATTAAATTTCATGCCTTAAAACTTTATTTGTGTTATATACATGATTTTTTTTATGATTTGACAGGACATCATTTTGAGACTTCAGGGAGACACTTGGATAGCTGTATAATTTGGCTAATAGCATGTAGGTAATCTAGAATGTAATGTTGAAGATGCATTCTACTTGTGGTCAAGGAGTTTATGATACCAGAAATGTATAGTTTTAAGCCCCAGCAGTTTTTCAATCCTCGGAATTATTTTTTTTTGCAATTTTTGCAATGTTTGCAGCACATTTTCTCAACCAAAATCATGAAAATAAACTGAAATACTATGTAATTCTAAATGCTGTAGGTGTCTTTTCTGAATTGAGCCACATTTTTCCTCTTTAAGAAGCTTAAATCTTGAATTATACAGCATTAAAGTGGGTAACCCATAAATAGCCAAATTTGGTTTCTGCACAAAGGGGTTAAATTGTAGTGGGAACCAGAATCCACAAGCTGAAGATCAACTTGGTAATTTTGCTAGAATGTCAATAACAAATTCATACAACTTGGCAACCTGCGGCCATTCTGACAAGGCAGGAGGAGAAAAACCACATGTTGCACAAGTGCACTTTATGGGATCTGCAGAAACAATTTTAAAAAGATACACCAAGCAGTTTCATGGAGAAAGTGATAAACTTCAGAGTCAAAATTGAGGATGGAGGCGAGGTAGGCATTTTAAATAGGCATAAAATTACGTGGTGCACAACTTGACCTTCAGGGCGATGTGTATGAAGAATATGTGGAAGATCCACTCAAGCAGTTTACCTTCAGTCTGCAAGGCCCCATATAAAAAAATTACAGGTATTGTAGCTGCGTACATTTTTCTATGTTTTTAAATGTTTTCAGTATGGAAAAAAAGGGAAATTAACATAATTCTCTTTGCTACTAGTGTAACTGTATCCATAAATGGACACCTAAGCTGTTTATCTTGAAAATGCATCTGCCTGTGTCATTCTCAGTCAAACACCAGAAAATTGATGGGTCGAGAACGCACAAGTAAACTGTGTATAAAAAGATTGATAAATGATAAATAAATGACAAACAACTTTTTTATAGGGTCTAACTGAAAATAGAAATAAATCCACACCAGGCTAATTGGGCATGTTTGCGACACCATTCAAAAGTATGGAATAATGTTGTTAAGCTTATGCTGTGTTTAATTTGATGGGAATTGCTTCTTTAATTTGAGGTTAGCATGACGGCATGGCTACTAACAGAGGAGGTGAAAATAATTGCGGCTCTTAGCAAACCAGAGTAATTGCTGCATTGAATGGGACTTTGTAATCAAATAAGCAGACTGAATACAAAAATCGCCTATTTAACTCATTTACAGAGTTAGTAATTAACAGCATTAATTCATGTCTTGGCAATATTTCTAGATGAAATTAATGCACCATTGCATTAAAGTGTATAATTCTACCAAACCAATAAAAATTCCTCAGAGACTGCAGACTTTGCAGTGGTATTGTACAGAGTGCATGTGCAGTGTTGGCAGTATACCCAGGTCATCAGGAGTCTGCAGGACTGAGTGATGCAGTTTCTCATCCAGCTGTAGATCCTTGTGTTCCATGTGCTCAGCGTTGAGAGTGGCGGGGGAGGGGGTCTGGGAGCGTGAGCCCCCCAACGAGTGAGCTGGGGAGGCACTCTCTGAACCTGGAGGGGGGGAACATGGCAGCCTGAAGTTACAGACACGACCACAGGGGGCAATGACATGCCACAACAAACATATCCACACACGCATAAGCACAAACACACACACATAGCACACACTCCGGGTTCTCCGAGTGCTCCAGTTTCCTCCACCTGGAAAAATATGCATTATAGGAACACTCCTACCAGTACCCCTGACCGGGAATTGGCTTTAGAACTGGAGTTGGGTCCCCTGGCGCTGCTCTGTGGCTGCCCACTGCTCCAAACTATAGGATGGGTTAAATCCAGTGGACAAATTACCCCACGGGGTTCAATAAAGTGCATCTCTTCCTCTACACAAGGTCCTGCCATTTCTAACAGGACAACAGGGGGCAGTGATGAGCCATTATATGTACATTGAGACGGGTTCAAAATTTGCCATGTGAAATTTTGCCATTTATCTTGAAAATGGCTCATCATGCAAAAAACTAGTCTTTTATTTAAGGATAGTGATTATGTGAAGTAATTTATCATCACATACGTTTTGGCTCCTTTTTAAATCATAATGATCACTGAAATAATCCAAACTATGGCCCTGATAATAAGTTTACATACTCTTGAATGTTTGACCTTGATATCTTAATGACAAACTCTGATTTAAATTGATATTGAGGGTTAAATTTTCCACACCTGTGGCTTTTTAAATTGTAACTCGTCTCTGTATAGTCATTTAGTTTATTAACTCCGAAGAGGATGCACTGATCAGACCAGACATTGAGAAGTGGAAAAGAACTGCCTAGGGACCTTCTTAAGGAGGTAGTTCAACTTTTAAAAGAAGGGAAAAGATGTAACAGACTTGAAAATGCAGGTCAGTACTGTTCAATCCATGATTAAGAGGAGGAAAGTTAGGGGATATATTGATACCAAGGAAAGGTCAGGTAGGCCAAGAAAGATTACAGCCCAAGCTGCCAGGAGAATTGTTTGGGAGATGAATAAAAATCCACTAGCTACCTCAAGAGAAATACAGGATGCTCTGAAAATAGATGGTGTTGTTGTTTCAAGGAGCCCAATATGGAGGTACTCAAATAAAAATGAGCAGCATGGTTGAGTTGTGAGAAGGAAGCCATTATAGCACCAATCCCACAAAAAAGCCCGCTTAAAATATGCCAGATAACACCTTGACACACCTCACAACTTCTAGGATACTGTCATTCGGAGTAACACGACCAAAATATAACTTTATGGTCACAACCATAGACTATGCCGCAATGTTTGAAAAGCAGTCAACAAGGCCCATGGTAAAAAATATCCCATTCCCACTGTAAATCATGGTGGTGGCTCTCTGATATTTTGGCGGTGCGTAAGCTCTAAAGGCACAGGGAATCTCCTGAAAATTGATTAGGGGTGGAACGGTTCATAAAATTCACAGTTTGGTTCATATCACGGTTTTGGTGTCACGGTTTTTGTTTCGGTATTTTTTTGTGTACTGCATGAAGGGAGGCATTGTCAGTTTCAACATGCTTCGCATTTATTTGGCAAAAAAAAAATTATTCAGGACAAACTAAATTCTGGCTAAGAAAATGAGGAACGTAAACACTTGACACATAGTTTAAAAAAAAAAAAAAAATCAGAAAATAGGTTTCAAGTGTCACTTGGACAAAAGTACAACATTACTGCCACCTATTGGACATTTTGTGCATGTTCAGCACAAAAAGACAGAAATGACGCGACGAATTTTGCCTACTTTGTTTTGCCCACTCGCCATTTCCAAAACGCTGCGCTTCACACTCGACACTCATCTGCCCCAACTGATAAGTTTTACTTTAATTTTTGCGGATGCCGTGAACCGAACAATACATCCATGCCCCGAACAGTGACTTGTGAACCGAACGGTTCAGATTTTTTACTTGAACCGTTCCATCCCTTAAATTGATGGCAAGATAATTGCAGCATGCCATCAGAAAATCCTGGCAGACAAATTGCATTCTTCAGCACAAAAGCTGCGCATGGGACACACTTGGACTTCCAATCATGACCATGATCTAAAGCACAAGGTCTGCGCAGATGCACACTGTATGCTCAGAGCTTGCACATGCAAAAACACATGCAGTTACCAACTCCATTATATTGGGCAGGGATGAGTCACTACACACATACGTACACGTTTGCTCACACACACAGGAACATGCAGATGCGCACCCACACACACGAGCTCCGAAAGGCAAGCACACACACACACACATACACCAACCTACCCACAGGCACAATCAAATAAAAAAAATCCTCACACAAACCTGCACACTCAAATCCACAAAAACACACTGAAAACAGTCACACACAAACCCAGATAAACTCAAACCTAAACACAAACCTACACCCCCTGCACACACTCACGCATACAGGCTCATAAGCACTCCACTGACCGGCAATGGTGACTGTATCAGCAGAGAGGCCCTGCTGGCTGAGGCTGCTGGTCTCAGAGTCAATGTGCAAGGTAGTGAGGCTTGCCAGCTCCTGCTCATCTGCACTCTGGTGTTGCTGATGCTGCTGGGGTAACGCTACCCCCTCCAGGTCAGTGGAGCTCACTGCACACGCCTCAGGCCCAAAGTGGAAATCTACAGAAACACAGTGCAGTACCACAGGGTTAGACATGCATACCTCCAGCTCAAAGTGGAAATCAACAAGAACACCATAAACTCGAACAGGGTTACACATACACTTAGTGCTCAAAAAGTTGGGCAAAGGCCGATTCGCCACCTGGCAAATAGAAGTTATTGTTCACTTGCCAACAAAACAAGCCCCTTCTGCCGGTCACAGTTTCATGTTATTATCTAGTGACAGAATCATATGGTAACTTTATTCAACATCGAAGCAATATTGCTGCCAACCATATTGAGATTCTTGAAATTCTTCTGGCGCAACAAAAAGGATAATGGGGCTTCACTGCTTGCAACCTCGTAAAGAGCGTTACATTTTACAAGAAAGCTGGTTCCATGGTGTAATGGTCAGCACTCTGGACTCTGAATCCAGCAATCTGAGTTCAAATCTCGGTTGAACCTTGTTTGTGATTAAGAAAAATAATTTGAAGAAAGCTGTTTTGTATGACTCCTACTCAAAACAATCCTTGTAATTAAGCCTATAAAAATACACAAGTTATGTTTCATTACATGAATTTTCCAAACAATTTACCTCATGTAAACTTAAAGATGAGCCATATTATGTTCTATAACGTCCCTGCAAAGCTCCTGAAAATGCTGTAAAACTACACAGATTGGGCAGGAGATTGGATAATAGGCTAATTTATGGACAGTTAAACTACCACTGAGGAGGGTGCTTGGGAGAGACTTGCTGCTTCCCTACGGGCAATAAACAGTGGGATGCAAAACTTTGGGCACCCCTGGTTTAAATGTCTGTGACAATTAATCTTTAAGTGATTGAAAGCAAACCTGAGCATTAAATGCTACAAAGTAAAACATGACAGCTTTCTACAAATTTAAAAGCAAGGTTTCTTTTTATTTTTATTTTTCTGAGTTTTTAAATGATAAGAAAGGAAAAAGTGCCCTGTGAAAAAAATGGAATTATTTTTTGGATTATTTTTGTTACCTTTTAAGATGATGATTCCCAAGGCCTAGAATTAAGCATCTGACATATGCAAAAGAGATCCTTGAGAAACCCCAAACCAATTGGAACAATGTGCTTTGGACTGACAAAACCAAAATTTAACTTTTTGGCCACAAACAAAGAAGGTATGTTTGGAGAAAAAAGGGTGATGCATTTGTAGAGCAGAACACATAGCCAAACAAAGAGGTGGATCCATTCTGCTTTGGGGTTGTGTAGCAGCTGGGGACAAAGGCAATATTGTGTGGATGGAAGGAAGAATGAATTATACCCAATATCAAGACATTCTGGAGGCTAATGTCCAAAGCTCAGTCCAGAAACTGAGGTTTAAGAGACGTTAGGTATTCCAGCAAGACCATTTATTTATTAAGCTTTGACAGAAGTCAGGAAATGATCGCACAGGTGGCAAGGCACCTATTGTGAGGCAATCATCCCACAACATGTACAGACAATTGAACAATGAGAAGGAAGAAAAAAAAAAAAAAAAAAAAAATCATATATACATAATAAAATAAGACAGTTTATCAGCAAGTGTAAGTAACATCAGAGGGACAGACGACAACGTGAACAATGACATTTGCCAACCCATGTACATGAATCATCAGAAGAAAAATAGTTGTTGAACTTTTCTGTATAAAAATGAAATAGCTTCGATTTAAAAGCAGCTGTAGTATCAGAAATTTGATAGAGGTGACTGGCATTCCACAAATAAAATAATCTGTTAAAATATGAATGGCGAAAAGTTTCAGTCCTAAATTTTGGAATTTTCATTAAAAATGTATCCTCATTTTGAAATGAAACAAAATGGTTGCAGTTAATGTCATATTCCCCCTTCAAGCATTTACACAAGAATACACAATCAAATATGTCACGTCTGTAGCCCAGCGGTAAAAGATCAAGCTTCATTAGTCGGGCTTTATAATTGCTGTCAACACAATCATTATAACCAAGAATGTACTTAGTGGCTCTCCTTTGCACACCTTCAATATGAAGGAGAGATTTTTTTGATGATACGGCCCAAGATTGGGTGGAGTATTCTAAAAGTGGTCTTATAAGCGAAATATACAGTTTTCGTTTTGTTTGAACTGAACACGTATGACCACAAGTTCTTTGAATTAATCCAAGCATGCGATTTGCTTTACTGACCAAGACATTAGCATGTGCATCCCATGATAAATTTGATGACACCACAATCCCAAGATCACGCATGCAGTCGACTTTTTCAATTAGATTACCATTCATTGTGTAATGGTGAAGAATGGGAATTCGCTTCCTTGTAACGCTCAATAGTTTACATTTACCAGCGTTAAATCTCATGTCCCATTTACGACTCCAATCCAAGATGTTTTCTAGGTCGCACTGCAGGTGTGAACAGTCTTGCGTGTTTCTGATCTCTCTTATGCATTTAGAATCATCTGCAAACAAGGCAACCCTAGTCTCAGGACTTACACAGTCTGGCATGTCATTAATATACAGCAGAAACATCAAAGGGCCCAAAATTGATCCTTGTGGAACCCCTGATTTAACGGGAGACCAGGATGATAGGGCACCATCGACAGCAACTCTTTGTTTACGATTGGATAAGTACGACGTAAACCACTTTAAAAGATTTCCATGAAATCCGTATGTCTGGAGTTTATATAAAAGTAAGTCATGGGGGACGGAGTCGAAAGCAGATGAAAAGTCTAGATATAAAATATCAATTTGTCCGGACTGATCTAAGCATTTGCCAACATCATGAAATACCTGGATTAACTGAGTTGTTGTGGACCTACCCTTAACAAAACCATGTTGCAGGTGATGTAGAACAGGCACTACATGAGGGTAGACAAAATCAAGAATGCACCTTTCCAGCACCTTGCTACAAATGCACATTAACGATACCGGTCGATAATTACTCACATTTTCTTTGTCAGATTTTTTATGGACTGGAATAACATTTGCTCTTAGCCAATCAAGTGGTAATTCTCCAGCTTGAAGAGATTTGTTAAAAAGACTACAAAGTGATGGAGCCAATTCACGAGCACATTCTTTTAAAATCCGAGCTGGTAACCCGTCAGGCCCATATGCTTTATTGGTATCAAGGTTAATCAAAACTGATTCAACTTCATGGGCAGTAATCCTTAAATCACCCAAATGAACATGTTTGAAGACTGTTATATCCGGGTATGTTCGTTCTAAAGGCTGAGGGGTAAATAGGGATTGAAAATACTCGTTGAACAGACTCGCCTTTGTGCTAGGATTGGAGGCAGTTTTCTCTCCATAAGCAACAAAACTGGGGACACTTTTTGTCTTTGTTTTACTCTTGAAGAATCCCCAGAAACGCTTTGGTGTCGTGGCAAGAGAATCACTGAGAACGTCCAAATACTGATTGTACTTGAAAGTACATACATTTTTTAATTTATTCCTTAGTTTGCGAAATTTTGCCCACAACGCTGGAGTATTGCGTTTTTTAGCAAGTTTCCGTGTGGATTGTACCTTGTTGCTCAGGTGGCGCACCATGACCCGAAGCATACCTCAAAATCCACCATGAAGTACCTCCAGGAAAGACGGACGAAGGTTTTGGAATGGACTTCACATTCCCCAGACTTGAATATTATTGAAAATCTGTGGAGAGACCTCAAAATGCCGTGCATGCAAAAAGGCTGAAGAACGTTTCTGAGCGAGAGGTGTTCTGGCAGGAAGAATGGGGAAAAATTCCAAAGACAAGAATTGAAAGACTCTTCACTGGCTACAGGTAGCGTCTGCAAGGTGTTATAGCTGCCCAAGAAGGAGTTACAAAGTACTAGCTGACAGGGTTCCCAAACTTTTGCACAAGGCCTTTCTCCTTGTTTTATTATTTTGAAACTGTAAAAATTAAAAAATTAAAAATATTCTTGCTTTAAAATGCGATGAAATGTGTCATGTTCAACTTTGTAGCATTTAGTGTTCAGGTTTGCTTTCAATCACTTGGCGATGAATAGTAACAGACAATTAAATCAGGGGTACCCAAATTTTTGCACCCCACTGTATGTAACACCCAACGTCCCTGGCTATTTCAAGCTCAAAGGAGAAAGAAAAAACATGCTGGAAAAAATAGTGACCATTCGCCACACCTGATTGGATTTTTTTCTTCATAGCTTCCCACAGATTGATGCCAATACTTTGCCCGTTTTGCGTATGATCATGAATATATTGATAAATAGAAATCGAACCTGGTCAGTAGACTGACAGATGCTCGAATGCCAGGCTAACGTTAGGCACTGAGTGGTCAAATTATAATGGCTGATTTTAGGTAACGCAAAAAAGCTACCTCTCTAGTCCGCCAGTGTTTTGTGCACACGCTATATATGACAGCAGATGATGTGGCAGCCCCCGGTGATGATTCTTGGCAGCAACAAAGTTGGAGGCATAATGACCATTGCGGGGTTATTTAACATTCTAGGGATTGTTGGCCAATTTTTATCTCGGAAGTTGTCATTTCTACCCGCAACTTGGCTCCACATTCATTTCTTCCCCTCCGAAAATCGTAATTCTGTTTCGCCAAAGGCGAGTGAAACCCAGACTTTTCAAGCACCGAGTTAGTGACTCTGTGGTCTAACGTTACTTAGTTAAGCAAACCAAGATAGGATTCATGTTACATAGCTAGCATGAATTTAAATTAGTTCACCATCTTTGGCTAATATTTGACAGTGTAAGACTTGGTAGCAAGTGAACAAGTTTCAGTCTTGTCAACGCACAACTGACCCAGCTAACTATGTAGTAAAATAATCAGTAATGTTATTTGCTGATCTAGCACCAGTTAATTGGCAAAATAACATCTATTCACTATTCTCTATTGATGTACAAGAACCAAACTCAGCCAAATAAAACAAACTAGCTAACGAGCTAGCTGGCATGAGTAGCCATATTTGGGTGTACGTAAATGCAAGCGAGCTCGCTAGTTGATCTTAGCTCGTTCTTTAACGCAAGTAGAGAATGAATCACTGTCTGCCAATCTTTTTTGATTTATTTGCACCAAATGCAACTAGCCAAGTTGCAAGTGCTAGTTATATTTGTGCATATAAAATGCCATATAAATTATCTCAACTGCTGTTTTCACTGAGCTAAGAAGCATACTAATCACTATTCACCATCCTATGTTGATTTCTGTACTTTACATGGAAGCGAGTGATCAGAGGCCAACTTTGCTTGGTGTCAGGTAATACTTTTTCCGCAGATAGCCAACAGCAATTTGAGTGACTTCCGTCAAGTCATGGTTGTGACCCTTTGCTGAAACTGAGATACCCAACTGACCCTGAACAAATCACAGGCGACTTGTGCATTTGCAAAAATGGACTATACACTGGACTAAAAAAGCAAAAGCGTTACA
The DNA here is from genome assembly GCA_029721435.1 of Gymnothorax reevesii. Taxonomy (NCBI): domain Eukaryota; kingdom Metazoa; phylum Chordata; class Actinopteri; order Anguilliformes; family Muraenidae; genus Gymnothorax; species Gymnothorax reevesii. Next base: position 112,784,043 of record CM056573.1, read on the forward strand.
GTTTGGACAACCATGAATCTGCAGTAATCACATGCATCTGTACACTCCATTGGCTAATCTTGGAGAAAATCAGCTCTTATTAATTCTAGTGTGATTAATTCCGGAAAGTGTCTGAACCACATTATAAATTACCATAGGGATTTTACATTTGATACCATAAGCTAAGTAGCAGTGACATGGTCACCTCAGTACTCTTTGCAAGCTGGATGACTTTTCATGACAAATTACAGCAAGGTCTGCTGAACAGAACTGGTCTTGTGACAAAAATTCAAATTTCAGTCATCAGACCCAATTTCACAGACACGGATTAATATTAATCTTGGACTGAAGCAAGATTGGCACCGAGTCTCCATTCAGAATTGCATTAAAACAAGGACTAAGCTTAGGCTTTCTCAGTGAAATCAGGCTATCTTCTGAAATGCTTCTGCTCCACACCAGACTTAATTTCAGACTATTTATAAATGGTGCTTTAAAAATACTACTCAAGGTGAATTTAATCCATTGCCCCCCTAAATCTTATCGTCTTATCGTGGATCTCCTGCATTAGAATGATAAGGAAATCCCGGGTGAGGTCATTGGGGCTGCGTACGTACTTTCGAACTTGCAGCTATCGGCCTGGAAGGCGCTGAAGGAGTCGGAGTGGCTGTCGGAGCTGATGGCATCGCTGCCACTGGCGCTGGCAGGGGATGCCCACTCAGAGGGCATGCCCGGGTCGTCAATGGGCCGCGTGGTGTTCTGCCGGGACAGGAGCTCGGGCAAATCTTTGGGGATTTCCAGACTCCCTGGGCTGCTGCCACGACGGGTCATGCCCTGCTGTGGATGGAGGGGAGAAATGGTTCTTCTTATTACTAGATATAATCAGTTTCACAAGTATTTGGACAGTAAGAATGCTGACAATTCAGAAATTAAAGAACCATAATTCTGACACCATAGAAAATGGTTGCCGTTTTGGCCATGTACACGTTTAAAGTTGTCATTTGAATTTCATTTTTCTTCACAAAGGAGTGGATAATAAAGCGGCAATCTGTAAGATTGACAAGAAAAGTGCACTTCCCTCGAGAATTTGAAAAAGTGTAATCTCAAGGTCGCCCCCCCTCCCTCTCTGCAGCAGTTCAGTTCCACCTCGAAAGCCCCTCCTAGCAGAGAAAGCTATCATGAACACTGAGCATGCAGACTACTAACCACAGAAACAGAAGAGGCAGGGTAAACAACATAATGGCGAAAAGCAGAATCCTCAGTGGATGACCAAAAGTATTCGTAGGATTTTGAGGGAAAAGAGGAATCTTTATAAGATAACAACGAGAACACTAAATCTGAATACTGTAAAATGTGGGCTGTGGTCAAAAAAAGAGCTGAGGAATGCTAGAAGACTGGATGAAAGACAAATTGCAGAGGGGGCAAAAACTAACCATAAGCGCTTCTTTCAGTACTGTAGCAGAAAAAGGAAAGTTAAAGAGCTGGTTAAGTGCATAAAGAATAAAAAAGGATCGCTGCTATATGATAACAAGGATATTGCAAATACCTTAAACAGTTACTTTGTTGAGAATTTTACCTCAGCGGGGGTCTTTATTTGGCCAGAGGGCATGTTCAATGCTCAAGATTATTTAGCGGTAATTGAGGTCCGGGATAACGAAGTATTAGACAAGTTGCATAAACTTAAGGCAGATAAGGCGGCGGGTCCTGATGGCTTATATCCTAGAGTGCTCAGGGAAGTTGGTGAGATCATCTTTAAGCCGCTATCCGCCATTTTCAGACGGTCTTTAGAAACTGGAGAAGTACCAAATGATTGGAAACAGGGCAATATAATACCAGTATATAAGAAAGGGGACTGTACCGAGCCAGGAAATTACAGGCGAGTCAGTTTAATTTGCATTGCGTGCAAAATATTGGAATCTATCATAAAAGATGAGCTGGACTTATTTCTTGAACGTAACAGTATCTTGAGGGATAGCAAACATGGTTTTCCTAAGGGAAGGTCGGGCCTGACAAACCTTCTGGAATTTTTTGAAGAGGCCACCAAGACTGATGACCAGAACAGGGCTTATGACATCATATACTTGGATTTTCAGAAAGCATTTGATACAGTACCGCATAAGAGACTAATAGTTAAAATTCTCTCCATTGGAGTTACAGGAGGTATTCTGGAGTGGATTCAAAACTGGTTACAGGACAGAACACAAAGAGTGGTGGTCAGTGGTATCTCATGTGAGCTAGGTATGGTGGGGAGTGGCGTCCCCCAGGGATCGGTGTTGGGGGCCCCTGCTGTTCCTCATCTACATTAATGACCTTGATAGGAATATTGAGAGCAGATCGGTTAAATTTGCAGATGATACTAAATTGGGGGGTTTGGCAAATAGTTTAGGGTCCACTAAAGTGATTCAGGACGATTTGGATAGAATCCAAATTTGGGCAGAAATATGGCAAATGTAAAGTTATACATGTAGGTAATAAAAACATTAGACGGGATTACTTCATGGGAGGTTTAAAACTAGCATGTGCTGCACACGAGAAAGATCTGGGAGTGATTGTTCACCAAACCCTCACAGGCTCTAGCCATTGTGCCGTAGCAGTTAAAAAAGCCAATCGGATGCTGCGATACATTGCCAAAAGTATGGAGTGCAAATTTAAGGAGGTTATGCTTCTATAATGTTAACACTGCATGTGTATAAGTTGCTAGGTCCCAGTATAACACAATATAACCCAAAGTGATTTGCAAGGCTGACAAAAATTGATTGTAGAACGGCCTTTGCTCTGAACATGGCGTCATGTGCGGTTTCAGCAATGCTAGTATTGTAGGGAGGTATACCATGTTAGCTAGCTAGCAAGTTTAGCAACATTTTATGATTGGTCAGCAAAAAAAAATCAGTGGTAAAAAGCTCTTTACTTTTAACACAGCATAATGTCGCAACTGTTCGCAACAATGTTATGTTCAGAGCAAAGGGCTTTTTACAATAAATTTTCATTGCGAGCATAAGTGACCCCCCCCAAAAAAAAAAAAAAAACTGTTCACCATCTACCTAAGGTCAGCAAATCGAGATTCTGAAGGGACCTCCTTCGCAGGGTCACTAGTTAGATAGAACTGTTATAATCAATGATAGTAGAGTGTCTAGTCACCCATAGACTCACTTTACCCTATTTTCAAAGGTAAATTCTCAAGTAGGTGAGTATGATATAGCTAGTGTGGTAGAAGGCGGCACTCTTCTCCTCTGCCTTGCCCATCAGTCTGTACCTGGCTATTCAACCAATCCACTCCCATTGTTATCTTTTGAATGTCCCTCCAGCCCCCCTCTGTTGATCATTCATTGGTTTTCTCTGCCATTTGTTCTTTTATATCCAATCACTTCAATCCTTACTGTAAAGAACAGCCCACCTTGTTTCAGCATAAATCTCTGGGCAGCCATCTCAACTCCCTCTTTCCATGCTGGTACCAGACAGAGTCACAGACTTCAGCAGTTGGTTTCATTGGTATGATTCACCATTTGTTCACAATTGTAAGAGTACATTAAACTTGTTAAAATATTATTTATAAATAGTATTATAGTATTATAAAATACTATAATACTAAAATACTATACTGTCGTAATCTCCCGGTTCTACGACACTTGCCAGCTACTTATCCATGGACGTTACCAACCAGTTTTTTGCAGTTTTCACCCAAAATAAATCAAATGAAAAAAATGGCTATTTATTTGTTTGAAGTACGAGGGAAGACCTACACAAAGCCATTTTAATAGTCACGCTATCTTACTTCGTTCTGGAGCTATAATACAAAATACTCCAATTTCAAAACTCCGTTACTGTGTGACCTGGCCCAAGAATTAAAAAAAAAAAAAAACATTTGTGACACCTTTCAATTGTTATAGAAACTGATGTTTCCAGTGTTTTTGTTTACCACCCATATTTTTACCTCAATATACTTGTGGGAATGATTTTTTTCTTTTCACTGCGGACAATAGTTTTTTCAATATATTTTCACCAAAAATTATAAAGAAGTAATATATTAGAACCCCTTTTAGATGAAAGTCGTGGTGTATAATCATCACTGCACACCACTATACATACAAATATGCACATGGCAATGGCAAAAAGGAGCCACACAAAATCTCATCCCACTCATCATGAGCTAGTCAGGGGTTGGGTGCCTTTCTCAATGACACATGCACACAATCTGCTATGACACGCCAGGATTGAACCACCAGCTCCTCTACGGTCGGGCAGCTGCTAATCGAATTTCTTATCTGATGCCACTTCAAAAACTAATTATTAAAGGCTGGTTTGAAATTGCTGAGATATGGAAAAAGTCAATAATGGAACCATTTCAAGAGATTTCACTGGTCATTTATTAATTTTAATAATGTCACCCCCGACCGACTCGACTTCAAAACTACCCAAAAAAAAAAAATAAATAAAAAATAAATAAACTTTTGTAATTTCCCCTAGCATTTTCTCAGGCATAGCACAGGCCTTGATTGCAGCCCACATCCCAATACCAAGTTTTAGATGAATTCAGAAACGTTAAGAAGGCCATTACCACAGCCAAGAACTAGAATAGTGAGGGGACTCACGCTCATGTTCCTGGCCCGAAGGCGTTCCTGGATGAACTCGTCCATGGGGTCACTCATGCTGGGGTCACTACTGCATGAGTCAGCAGAGACAGGGCGAATCTTCTGGCTCAGGTCTTCCTTATTGGCTGGTTTCAGACAAACAACAAAATTGAACATTTTCAGACATGCATTTCCACCTACTCCAAAGCCATCAATGTGCACCCAGGCAACCAATGGTTATCTCACACCAAGAGCTACAAAATACTCAGATTAGATAGTTAGAGGTGACTGCAGCACAAAGAGACTGCATTGGACCTAAATTACAAAATAATCTGGAGTATATTACCAATTTGCCATTTACAAAAGATGCTCCCGAGCATATTAACAACACAGTGCCAGAGACCTTTGCAACAACAGCAAACAAAATGCACACTTCAAAGTCCTTCATATGTAGCATATTTACATATCATATATTTGCAATCTAAATCTTCCAGCTGATGAACTGAGTCACAAAAAACTGCAGAAAAAAAAAAAATCAAACAAGAGCCCTGAGTACAAATGTAAGTGAGAATGACCAGGAAAATCAACCGTAAAAGAAGCCAACACATAACCGATCACGACCAATAAGCAATGCAGGAGCTACTCACGAGTCATGCAGTCCCAAACACAGATAAATTACCTTGCGTTCTCCAGGGAAAGAAAAGAACAAGAGGAGGCATTAGTTGACTGGTAAACTGCACTTAAAAGGAGACTGGGTGCAGTGAGCATGTTAGAAGAGGGGAGGCCACTGGAAGATGAGAAGTCCATCCCAAAGCAGTGTTAAAAGTTACCAAATGCAGCCTCAGCGCAGCGCTCAGACCCACTACAGAGAGAAACAGATAAGACTAGCAGTTCCACAGCTAGTTCCACCTTCTCCTACCTGAGCGGTTGGTGTTAGTTGCCTCCCTGATATGTTAGATCTAAGGGTTTGCAAACTTTGACCCTTTCCAGGTGACCCACAGTGGCCCAGTGATAAGCTACTCAGGGGCAGAGAGAATTTTGGTACGTCAGACTGAGCCAGGTTTCTGAAGAACCCTGAATCGTAATCTTCCAATAGCAGCAGACTGAAAATCTAACTGATGGCTTCCACTCTCCCCAGGTGAAAAAAAAAAAAAAAAAAAAAATTTCACTCACTCGGAATGCTAAACTCAAAGCTAAACATTCATAGCTTAACATCTTTGCAAGCTTGCACTGCTTTCAGCCAATCAACCAGTTGTATTTGAAGGTATGTACTGCCCTCTGCTGGATGTAAAAGGGACACAGTTTACTGACACTCAATGTAATGGTTGGTTCAAAAGATTTCCAACTAAGTAGTATTTTTGGAAAGAAACCAGGCTTTGAGGCAGCAGACAGCTTTCAGTTAGTTACTTGGTCATGAAAGCCCATTCGCATTTACTGCAATCAATACGACTAAGAACCATTCACTACTGACAAGGTGAAAGCATCACATTTGTTGAACACATTCACGATGTGGTGGTAAAACTGTCGTCCAGCAAAACTCTACAGCTGTGTATAAAAGCCTGCAATCCAGGCATGGCAGCACAAGCATGAGATCGGTTGCTTAATTGCCCGAGCAAACGGGATAAACGTCGGGGCGTGTGGAGAGGGCGGGGCTGTCATGTAACTGGCAGAAACCTGCTGTCGTGGCATTTTCCCCGCGGCTAAACTACGCGTCTCGAAAGTAGAAGGCTTGCAGGAGGCATGAGGTCGCATGCAGCATCCAGACAGAAGGGGGGGGGAAGCAGAGATTATTTCCCATAAAGCTGCAGGAAAGGGAAAGCCGTCCTGAGGGGGACACTCTCTGGACTTCGGTTTTTCTTATCTGACTAACTTTAAAAAAGAAATACAAAAAAAAAATTCAAATTGGCATTCAGCAAAAAACCATACAAAAGGGAGGGGGTGAAGAAAAAAAAAAAGGAGACAGGCGCTTTGCTTTTTGAAACGGTCTTTGATTGGAAGCGCCTCTCATTTCTCACCTGGTGTTTTCCTTCCAAAATAGCCCATTACATGAGTGTACAGCTCCCTCAGGGCCGCGTCGGCCGCCATTTTGCTCTGTCGCTGCGGGGACACGTGAGCCTTGGGCTTGGAGAGAGCATGTACGACAGATTTATACACCCCACCCAGCGCCCCCTGCTGCTGCAGCGCGGTACTGCACCCTGACTCCTGCGACCGGGACCTGGAGCGTGGCCGGATGGCAGAGCGGCTGCGCCGGCAGCGCACGGGGGCATCCCCCCGCTCGGCTGCATCCCCACAGGATCCCTCGGATTTGGGGAGGGGGTCGGGGTGGCTGCTGGAGGATGGGGCGGAGGGGTGCCCACTACTGCTGCTAAAGTGGCTCAGCTTGCGGAGCCTGGTTTTCCAGTGTGCCTCCTTGGAGTCCAAGGGGTTGTGGAACTGCACCGATTCGGTGGACGGGCGGAAGCTCACGTGGACCCCGCCATGCCGCTTCTTCCCGCGGGCCAGCCGTGGTTTGAAGCCCCCGTGGGGGCGGGGGGGCTGGACGCGGGAGTCTGCGGACTGCAAAGGGGGGCTCTCCCGGAGAGCGACAATGGTGCCCCTGCCTGCAGAGACCTGAACATCCCCCCCTCCAGCGTCCCCACCGGGCGACGCCTCGCCCCCCGCCCCTGCCCCCTCGACCGGCAGGGCCCCCCAGCGCTCCTGCCCCCCGCACTCCTCCAAGCACTCGTAGAAGCTCTGCTCCGGCTGGCCTAAGCTGTCCTCGTCGGCGGTGGATTCGTTGCTGCCGCCTTCCCCTCCCTGTGGCCCCTCCTCCTCCTCCTCCTCCGCCGTCCCGCGCTTCAGGTACTCCCTGAGCGAGGACAGGAGGTCGTCCCCATCCCCGTCCCCTTCGAAAGGCGGGGGGGCCCCAAGGAGGTGGGAAGAGTGCCCTACCATTTGGCACAGGTGGTCATAAATGCTATCTCCCACCTCCAGGGATGAAGACCTAGAGCCCTCAGCGAGCACCACGCCTGTGGCGGCGGGGCTAGGGGGTGTGGCTGGGCAACAAGGGGGGGCGGCGGAGGCGTGAGACGGACTGTCGGGGACAGGAAGTGCACCTTTGACCCGCTCAACGATGAAGGGCTCCATGATGTCGGAGGTGCTGCTGCTGCGCGGCAGGTGCTGGTCCTCGCCAGACACGGAAAACACCTCGCAGGGTGCCCCCTCTTCGCTCTGGGAGAAGTGCCGGGTCCTCGGCCCCCGAGCTACCGCCGGGGGATCCTCCAAATCTGACCGAGGGAAGGGGAAAAAAAAAAAATAGACACAGATTGCAATCGTCGAAGGGGTTCCGCACTACCAGAGAACATGAAGGAGGGATTGGGAGGGCAGGTGTGTCAAGAGTCAAAACAACAGCAGAGGCAGGCTCAAATGACTCAAAAAAGCAAAGCTAACCTCAATACCCAAGCACAAAGTGACATGCCGCCTTCACAGTAAAAATAAATAAATTACCATTATTTTGACTGCATCAACGCACCAAGCCATAACAGACAGAGGCCAGAAGGTCAGCAATATCAATATGAAGCACAAGGACGGCATGAGCAAACACAAACCTTCACAATTTTTTTTGTCAACAGACAGGAAAGATCACAGCACACTGCATGTCACATGCCATTTCAAGCATCCAGTCGCACAACATGAGTTGGCAAGAACATGTAGATAAAGCTAACGGATGCAATTTTCCAAACTCAAGGAAAATGCTTTCAGGCCGAGAAAACAAAGAGAAGCATCGGCATAGGGACAAACGCGGATAGGAAATTAAAACAAGTAATCCACAACCAGCCGCATGCACAAGTAGACTGGTGAGCTCTTTTCACCATTATCCAATCATACATCGGGGGGGGGGGAACAACAACAAAAAACGCATCAGGCAAGGAGAGACACTCATGCAAGGGTGGAACGTAGTTTACAAGGAGTTGCCTTCCCGATGCAAAGCGAACACAGCACCATTTTACATTCAAATCCACAAAGCAGGGCCAAAACCAAATTTGGATGGATGAACTGGAGATTGACAAACAGACAGAAAGGATGGAGGAAGGAAGAGGGCAGAGAGCAAGCGAGGGAAGGGAAGAAGGTGCAGAGACAGAGGGGCTGATAAGGGGATAGGGGAGTGCAGATACAAGCATAGTCGGCTCTACCTGACAGTTCGTCAGCTAGGGGAGTGAGGACAGAGTCAGGCAGGAGAGGGTGGAGAGAATGGATCAGGACAGGTGCGCTTTTAGCGCTGCGGATAAAGGCTGAAGACAGGATGCTGTCGCCTGTGGAGCAGCTTCGCAGGGCTTCAGGGGACGATAGGAGAACAGGACAAGAACACGCACAGGAAGAGAGGAGGAAAGAAAGAAGACGGAAGGGAGGGAAGAGAAGAAGAGAGAGAGAAAGAGAGTAAGCACTGTGACAGCAAGGCAAAGCGGCGACTGTTAGAAAGGACAGCAGAAAGGAAACAGAAGAGGAGGAGGAGGAGTCCGACGTGTGGGCCGTTTGCAACCCAGGCCCGGTCTGGTCCGGACGGCTCTATTAGAGGCTGCATAGGACAAGGATCAAAAGTCAAAGAGCTGGCCAGTGGACAGCATTCAAGACTGAATGAACTTTTTAGCTCCCGCCGCCAAGCAGGCGCGAGAGCTACGGTATCAGGCTCCGTCCTTGCGTACGTGCGTGCGTCCATCCGTCAACACATTTTGCTTTCTCTCATGAACTGTTTCAGTTACATGCTCCCAATTTTCACTGGACATGCATCTCCTAAAGGCCTACAAATGACGTGCATAAAGGTGACCTTTGCCTACTTTTTCAAGGTCACCGGCTAAAAAATATCACCAAAAATTTCAACATTTTCCTTTATCTCATCAACTATTTCATTTACAGGCTCCTAATTTTGACTGGACATGCATGTGGGTACTTTTGCCAAACTGGTCGCAATTCCAAACATCCAAAGGGTTTCTTTTTGACCCTTGTGTAGGGCCTTAAAACCTGAGGGAAAAATCTAAAGGGTCATTTTAGGAGAGGCCTATGACCATAAGGTATACTCGAGGCAGAAAAAAATCCAAAAGAAAAAATCTCCAGGAAAAAAAATGAAAAAATATTGCTGATGTCTGGGACTATTTTCATCAAAAAGCGTGACATAAAAACACTTCAAATAAAATACAATTTTCATACAACTAATTTTACATTGTTATCTATTTATCATTAAAATAAACATCAGTTAAGATGAGTACTTTCCCGGAAAACTAGTAAATTGACCAGGCAATGGGACTTCCCTTCTCGGCAACTCAATCAATAAAGCAATTGACGCAACAGCGGTGTCCCATTATACGAAATAGGTAGCACCGGTAGAACCCTTGATGCACATCCAGCAGGAAAAATATAATTCATTTTATTTTCCATCATGGTATCGAAAAAATATTGGAATAAATATATAAGAAGTAAAAACCATGCAAATAATCGTTTTCGCGATATTTACAATATCGTATTCACACCACGGCGTGGTGTCCAAGATGTAAAATGTAGCATCGGTACAAAACATGCACCGGTCTCCAAAAAGATCACACCGGGCTTCAAAATGGAATATTTCGGCAAAGAGGGTTACGTCACACTTCTTCATTGACAACAACACGCTGTGGATTTTTGTGCATGGTAAAGCATAATGCCGGGTTGTTGTTGTGGTGTCACGTTGTTGGGTGGGTAAATGTTGTAGCATCGGCGTTGTAATAGGTGCAAATACGGCTCAGTTATATCTCTGGTGAGTATTTTCATTATTATTTTTGAGTTTCGACGTGGATTTTACGAGTGAACCTCTACAGTAAAGTACCTTTTTGTGTAAAATTAATTCGTTTTTGTCCCGATTTTCGAGGTAAACATTGATGTGGATGCCATCCAAAATGACGTCCTGTAGCATCTGTAAACTGAATTGCGATTTACGCGGCTGTTTTACTGTCAAGCTACGCATTTTTACGTGTACTCTAGACACATTTTTTGTAAATATAGTTATGATCTTTATATAATTTGTCGTTATTTTATATTCTTAATGCGTCTTGTGTCTGTTTTTGTCTTGTGTCTGTTTTCGATCAAAGAGATCCCGATGCTACACGTTTTGGTCGGACTTTTTTTTTGCGGTGGAGTCGTAGCATCAGGTTGCCTCGAGAGGTTTACATTATTAAAATGGAAAATAGACTTAAGGGGTTTTTCTAATCTTTATTTGTAAGTTAGCTTTAGTGACAAATAAAGTAGTATAAACTTGTTTTTATTGTTGTTTGGTGTCATGCAATTGAAGTCGAGGCATTTTTAAATTTTCGCACAGTTTTTCTAAATTTTGGTAGTCATGTGCTAATCTATCATGTAAATGTTTTGGTGGTTCAGAATGTTATTCCTTTCAAATATTTGTGCTCGAAACAATTTATATGCCGATAAAGAATTTTTCCATTTGTTTTTTTTTTTTTTTTTAATAAGCTCACTCTCTTGCAACCCGTAAAAAGAATTGAGGATGAGCTATTGTGATTTCGGATGCTACATGGACACTGTATCACTGTTGTGTTCAAGACCTCATCCCAGCAGTTATTACTTTGGTTACATTTAGGTCAATGATGCTGTTTAATGGTTTCATAGTATTGTTCATTAATTAGATGTTCACTCATAAGTCATATTCATGTTCCTTAGTGAATTTTGGTTCAATCCCCATGATTTTATAACAAAATCCAAAACCAGTGAAGTTGACACGTTATGTAAATCGTAGATAAAAACAGAGTACAATGATTTGCAAATCCTTTTCAACTTATAATCAATTGAATACACTACAAAGACAAGAAGTTTAATATTCAAACTGAGAAACTTTTTTTTTTTTTTTGCAAATAATCATTAACTTAGAATTAAAAGGCAGCAACACATTGCAAAAAAGTTGGCACAGGGGCCTTTTTACCACTGTGTTACATCGCCTTTTCTTTTAACGACACTCATTAAACGTTTGGGAACTGAGGAGACCAATTTTTGAAGCTTTTCAGGTGGAACTCTTTCCCATTCTTGCTTGATGTACAACTTGCTTAAGTTGTTCAACAGTCCGGGGTCACCGTTGTCGTATTTTACGCTTCATAATGCGCCACACATTTTCAATGGGAGACAGGTCTGGACTACAGGCAGGCCAGTCTAGTACCCGCACTCTTTTACTACGGAGCCATGCTGTTGTAACAAGTGCAGAATTTGGCTTGGCATTGTCTTGCTGAAATAAGCAGGAGCTTCCATGAAAAAGACGTTGCTTGGATGGCAACATATGTTGCTCCAAAACCTGTATGTACCTTTCAGCATTAATGGTGCCTTCACATACGAGTAAGTTGCCCATGCCTTGGGCACTAATACACCCCCATACCATCACAGATGCTGGCTTTTGAACTTTGCGCCTATAACAGTCCGGATGGTCCTTTTCCTCTTTGGTCCGGAGGACACGACGTCCAGTTTCCAAAAACAATTTGAAATGTGGACTTGCCAGACCACAGAACACTTTTCCACTTTGCATCAGTCCATCTTAGATGAGCTTGGGCCCAGCGAAGCTGGCGGCGTTTCTGGGTGCTGTTGATGGTGCTGTTGGTGCTTTCGCTTTGCATTGTAGAGTTTTAACTTGCACTTGCAGATGTAGAGAAGAACTGTAGTTACTGACAGTGGTTTTCTGAAGTGTTCCTGAGCCCATGTTGTGATGTCCTTTACACACTGATGTCGGTTTTTGATGCAGTACCGCCTGAGGGATCGAAGGTCACGGGCATTCAATGTTGGTTTTTGGCCTTGTCGCTTATGTGCAGTGATTTCTCCAGATTCTCGGAACCTTTTGACAATATTACGGACCGTAGATGATGAAATCCCTAAATTTCTTGCAATCGCTCTTTGAGGAATTTTGTTTTTAAACTGTTCGACAATCAGCTCGCGCATTTGTTCACCAAGTGGTGACCCTCGCCCCATCCTTGTTTGTGAATGACTGAGCATTTCAGGGAAGCTGCTTTTATACCCAATCATGGCACCCACCTATTCCCAATTAGCCCGTTCACCTGTGGGATGTTCCAAATAAGTGTTTGATGAGCATTCCTCAACTCTGTCTTTTTTGCCACTTGTGCCAGCTTTTTTGAAACATGTTGCAGGCATCAAATTCCAAATGAGCTAATATTTGCAAAAAATTACAAAGTTTACCTGTTCGAACATGAAGTAACTTGCCTTTGCAGTGTATTCAATTGAATGTAGGTTGAAAAGGATTTGCGAATGATTGTATTCTGTTTTTATTTACGATTTACACAACGTGCCAACTTCACTGGTTTTGGGTTTTGTATTATTATTATGTCATTATTTAAATGAGGTATTTTGTTAAGAGTCCATCAATTTTGACTTTCATCATTTCCTTTATTTACATCAATAGGAATGTTTCCTACACAAATCGGGGCTCACATAATTTTAAAATTTACAAAGTTGAGTTCATTTTTTATACAAAACACTGGAGAGTTTGGATGCTACATGGACACCGTGTCACTGTAGTGTCCAAGTTCTGGTCATTCAATTTGCACCATCAGTTCATTTTCTAGGTTTCCTAGGTTATTTTATTTATTTGAGCACAAAGTTCATTATGATTTAGCAATGTTCTTTCAGAATAATGATTACTATTTTACAATTTATATGAAGATAGTTTAAATTTTACATGTAATGTGTTTCATCATGCATGGCGTGAACATTAACTGTATAAAGAATAATGTTGTTTTGTAACATTTTAAATATTATTCACCATTCACCATTTTGGCCATATCTTCAAAACTATTTGTCCGATTGACCTGAAATTGACACGTTGTGAGGTCATTACCTTGCAGTTGCACATAATTTCATGTCAATTGGACAAATGGTTCCAAAGATATGGCAAAAAAGGTGAATTTTATGTGACAAAGCTCCACCTGGTGTCAAAATTTTGAACCAAACAGGTATAATGTCACCATGGGACACATCCTCAGGTCATGACCTTTCATTTACACTTGATTTGAGGTCAATCGGACAAATATTTCAAGAGATATGATAAAAACAGTGATTTTTCAGTTTTTGGCCCCTGGTGGCCAATCTAGAAATTGTAAATTGTCCAAAATCGAATCAGTTCTTCCTCTTTATGACACTTACTTATAAGCAAAACATGAAATTTCTAATTGAAATATTACTGAAGTTATCGCGTTAACACGTAGGGCAGCGCGGCGGTGGCGGCGGCCAGACCAAATACATAATAACCCCGAAACGCCGTTCGACGTAAGGGGATATAATGATAACTTCCTTAATTCTGCCTCAATCAATTTCCAACTGTTTTCAAAAAGTCCATTTCACCTTCCTGCTTACAACCATATGCTGCGCAACGGTGCTAAAATCTTTTGAGACATATGCCGTAGGGTTCAGGTCGAATGTCAAGGGGGTTCCAGGGTATTCAACACCTAAAGCACTAAAATTTCTTAAAAATGTAAGAATTCCAGGCACTCAGAATAATTGGCAAACGCCCTGACGAAGACCGCATAGGTCGAAACACGTCGGCTTTTTAAACTGTTTAGCCATGTTATGATACACGCTTTTTATCCCTTTTTTTGCTTCTTTTGGATCCAATTATTCTCGGAGTGCCAGGAATTCTTATATTTTTGGTTTACTCTCCCATCCCATGCTTCCATGAGCAGCAGCTTTACCTTTTTTAACATACTTTTTTTAACACATGAGCGCCAAATATTTTCTATAATACACTAAAATTTCTCCCTTGGGCTGCGCATGTTGTGCGAGGCACCTCTTGTTTTAGGTTTTCTTGCACGTCGTCATTAGCATCACGTAGCAGGTATCTAGCTAAGGCCCCAAACTTTGCACAATTTCTGCTCGATGACCACTGGTATCCCAGCTCTTTGGTATTCAATGTTTCCATTCTTTGCTCTTATTTATTAGCACAATATTAAAACTAATCAAATGCAAAGAAGTGACAACTTTGGTTCAAGCACAACCACAGTACAGCAACAGCTACAGCAGAATGTATTGGGTGCTCACCCACGGTCTTCTGACGGACGATGCTCCTGGCCTTCTCGATGCCCGGGGAGCCAGCTGTGGTGGCGCTGCGTTGCCTCATGGGAGCCTGTGCCGGCTGGTCCCGGCTCCAGCCTCTGGAGAAAGACCTGTCCACTGACAGCTTCTGGCCCTCATGAGCAGTCCCTGAAGGACCCAGGAGAAAAAACAAGTCGACATGGTCTACAACATCCCCCGCCAATCGTGCACTTCTCATTTTCGAACTCAATCAAGGCCTTTATGGTCTGAAGCTACACACCAAATTTGGTTACTGTATCTGTAGTAGTTTCTGAGTAAAGCTGTCCCCTTTATCTCGGACGGACGGACGCACACACGGACGGACGGACGGACGGAGGTCAAACCTATATCCCCCTCCCACTTCGTGTTGGCGGGGGATAATAAAACCTAAGGGGTCCGTAAGGACAACGAACCAGGCTGGCCCCTCAACTCACAGCCAAAATATGCAGTCCAGACAATATCGTTAAGACTGAAATTTTACAAGATCCAGAATATGCAGCTCAACTCTTTGCAAAGGGGCATCAAACCCCAGTCTTGCAGAACTGCACCTTTCATGATTTTCAGTCCATCAACAGCTAGTTGAAGCATCATAACAAGAAATGAACCAAATACACCTGGGGTTTGGAACCCTGCCCTAGGAAAACCACAGGCCTGCACATTCTAGAAGCCTCTCAGCTTTAACACACTTGATTCAAGTGACTGTAGCTTTCCACGACCTAGATTATTTTGAAGCACCTATCAAATTGAGAAGAGAGACATCTAATATATGCAGGGCTCTAGGTTTCCTAGGAGCATGGTTACCCAGCCCTAGTTTATACCAATACTGTCTGACAAAGCCAGAGACCTCAAGAACAGGAGGACTTGGGGATTTCTTCTTCATCTGGTAGTTGAATGGTCAAAGAATGACTTTGATTTGCCAGAGATTTAATTCACCCAGTGTCCCCAAAAGAAGAAGTCAAACTGGACTAGTAGCGGAACTGAAATATTGCTTTTATAATCTACAGGAGCAGTGCTGACTGTCACCCCCTCACCTTTCCCCTTATGCTTCTTCTGTTTCTGCTCGCTCAGCTTGTCTAGGGGCAGCTCGTTGAGGTCCAGGCTGTAGAGGTTCCGCGCCAGCACCTTGGTGAGCGTCTCCATGGTCAGGGACCACTCTGTGACCAGCTCCTCCCAGCATGTGAGGGAGGAGAGCACCTGCAGCAGGTCATCCCACAACTCGCGAGAAATGTACACATTCAGGTTCCCCTTGATCCAGGCCACGATCAGGGTCTGATGGGGGGGGGGGGGACAACAAGTAACCACTGTCATACACTGCGGGTGAACATGACAAAATGTTACAAGCCCCTTTCAGGTCATGCAGCTTGAATCATACCAGTTGCGTTTAAAAAAATACAAGTACTTTAAAAAATGTGAATAAAGTGCAAATATTTTTTAATAGCCTTCAGTTCCATGTTTCAAATGCAGTGGAAACATTACACCTTCAAGTCAAAATTAAAGGACTCTCAAATTTGATCAAGTCTTTGTTATCTGTTCAAAAAAAGTATTGCGTTGACGATTTCCTCTTCAAACTCAAATACTAAATTTAACTTCACACTAAACTTCACTTTATTTTACTGAACTAATATTTTATTGCATAACAATTTTTTTATAACTGCTACGTATCTGTGTTGCATCGAGTCAACCTACTTTTGGCACTTAGAAACTGATATTTCAGCCCAGGATGAACAAACTACATTCCACAGTTCCAGTGAATTTTTGGGTTTTGCCTCAGAAACTGCATTTTTAATGTCTCACCACAAGTTTTCAATGGGGCTGAGGTAGGGGCATCATGCTGGCCACTCCATTACCTCAATCTGGTTTGTCTGGAACCAAGATGTTGCTCGCCAGCTCGTGTGTTTGGGGACACGGTCTTGTTGAAACACCTACTTCAGGCGCATTTCCTCTTTGGCATATGGCAAAATAATCTCTTCAAGTATTTTAGTGTTTTCAAACTGATCCAAAATCTCTGATATATGATAAACAGGACTAACACCAAAGCATTAAAAACATCCCCATACCATGATTTTTGCACCACCATGTTTCATTGTCTCCACAATGTACTGTGGCTTTAATTCAGCACCAAGGGGTCTTCTGACAAACTGTGAATGACCACCAGGCCCAAAGAGAATAATTTTACTCTCATTAGTCCAAAGAATGTTATGCCATTTCAATTGGCCGGAAAATGTGTGTTTCGTGACAAATTTTAACCAATTCTGCACATAACGTTTTTTCAACAACGGTGCTTTACAAGGGCTTCTTGAAGATAGTTTAGCTTCGATCCAACGTCTTCTGACTGTAACAGCACTAAGTTAATTTGGCATCATCTCTGATTATTCTGGAGGTGATGATTGGCTAAATCTTTGCCATTCTCACTAATCTTCAATCCATTTTAACAGTAGTTGCTGATTTCCTTCCGTGTATTTCGGGTTTTTGTTGCCGTTTTAAAGCATTGGAGATCATTTTAGCTAAGCATCCTACAATTTTCTGCACTTCTTTACACGTTTTCCCCTCTCTAATAAACTTTTTCATCATTTTACTTCGCCCTTCTGAACATCGTTTTAAACGGCCCATTTTACTTTGCAATTTAGAAGCAAATAGATTTTATCATAATGTGTCAAACATTCACTTCCCTTCTTTCTTAATAGAGGACAATTAATGACACCTGTTTCTGAACAGAATGAATGAATTCTCATGAAACAAAACACTGCTATTATTTTGAACAACCCTCTTTCAACAAATGAGTCAACAAATTACTCAGAACAAGTAATGTGCATGTTATGACAGCTGGGTCTGTTTTAACACTGCTACATCTGCAAGTAAATTATTTGCCTCGCAGAAATATCACTACTACTAATAGCAGTGGATAATCAAGTTATTGATGTTGTGCTGCAACTTTTTTAAATTCAACAGTGAGTTTCTCCTTAATCCAGGCTGCCATCAAGGGTCTGATGGAAAGGACGACAAGTAACCATTTTCATACAGTGTAGGTGAAGAGCTTTTCAAATCATCTTAGTGATACGTTTCTTGTACAACTTGTGGTTCCCATGGATCCAGGCCAAGATCAGGGTCTGAGAGCAGGAATAAAAGTAACAACCCTTATACAAAGTGAGTGAACATGACAAAATGTCACGGATGCCGTTAGAGAAATGCAGCACGCATGTTCAAGTTCCCTTTGGACCAAGCCATGATCATGGTCCCAGATGGGATGACAAGTAACCCTCGTCATGTCACGACTAAAATCATAACAAAACCAGAGCCGAAAACTCTACAAGTCACCAAGTCAGGGTCTGGCATGTATCTTTGTTCCATCCATGAACTCAGCCAGCTCAGTTTTCAAATTAGGTCAATCTCCAGCAGAAACAATAGTCTCAACGAATAACTCAAGGTCACTGGACCAAAAAAAAAAAAAAATTGCGTTTTGTGAAATAGGGACTGGTCATTCAGGCCAAAATTATATTTATCTTACTGCCCGTGGTGGCATGAATGGAAAATTGATTGATTGATTGATTCGTGAGTTGATTGATTGATTGATTTACTTACTCAGGTGTAAAAACTGGGGAAATCTACGATCTGAAATATAAAATAATATAAATATAAAATATTATAAGCTTGTAGTGAGTCATACAAGCTAAGCCAAGGATCGATCGGTGGAGCCACCCTGAACCTAACTACCTGAAAGATGGCTCCGGCCAGTCTCCCAGAGAGTGTCATGGTCTTCTTGCCAGGCGGCATGATGGAGGGTGGCCTTTTCATCACGCAGTCCGTCACCCTTAGCAGCACCAGCAAGATCTGCTCCCTGAAAAACCAAAGCACAGAGCTCATGAGCGGGCAATGAAAGAGCAAGCCTGGTCTACAAAAGAACAGATGCAGCATACTGAACTCCATGTTCTAGGATAAACAACAATATACCTGAACCATGCATGACATCACATCATTACAACAGAGTATTTCACGTCCTTGAACCACGAAGCGAGCAAAATAGTAAAATCAGGTATTGCACTGCTATTCATTAGGCCTGTGGCTCAAGTCAAAACCGCATGAACTCAGGCCCAGCACAGACCAGAGCGAGGAACAACAGATGATGTGAGGACAGCATAATGCAACCAAGTTCTAAAAGCAGACAGGAGCACCAAGGAATAGCATGAGCTCGGATACAACAGCAAAAGATGGGCTCTTGCATCCTGGAGCAACAAACATTCGACGCCAGCACTCTGGGTGGACCTAACATTTGGAACTCGGCCTCCACACAGATCCCATCAGGACAGAAGAGCTGAGGGATCCAAACGGGACACAGGGTAAGCCACAAAGGGTTAAAGTGAGGTCAGCCAAACAGACCAGACACCATTCAACCTCCAAAGGAACTAAAGCAAAACACAGAGACACAGGCTACGTGTCCACCCACCCAGATTGCTCAGAAACAGGACAGCTCTGTTCCAAGAGCCTCTATACTCCTACCATGTTTTCTGGTCCATGGTCTCGTGCATAACTAGGCTACGGTAGATGTTGAGGACACGCTTGCACATGTCTATGTGCTCCTCCAGGAGGAACTTCACGTCATTAGCCGGCTCCAGCAGGAACACATTGCAGGAATTGGTGATGAAAACCTGGGAAAGAAAGGATGAAATAACATTGCCACCATGTTACCAGGTGCACCCATCTCCAACAAGTGCCCGAAGGACACAAGAATAGCAGCCCACAACAGTAGTTACAACTGGGAATGTGCTCAGTAAACAGGTTCATGCTGATCATTTAATTTTGCTTAGTCCACTTCTTTGAATCTCTTCCTCCCTCAACAGCTCAAACCAAAGGAGGCTGAGAAGAAGAGATGCAAGGACATGGCCAAGAGGCAAGATGAATTTGATGAGAACTGACTATCCTAACTCGGTAAAATTTCAGCTTCCAGCTATGCCAATTACAAATGAGGCAGATGTTCTAATGAGGTCCCACAGCTGTTCTTGTGCATTGTATCAACAATGGCTCCTTGCTGGCTCCTTGCAGGAGTATTTAAAAGACAGAAATGTCCTTCCGAACAGCAGATCGCAGTCAACTTCCAGGTAAAATCTGGATATCAGAGATGAGTGACACTGTCACTGTAAAGAGGAGGGGGGAAAGGGGGCTCTGGACCCACCTGCAGAGTGGCCTGCATGCCAGCGTTCACACTATACTCCAGCAGCTCCTTTTCTCTCACTTTGTCCAGGGCGCCCTGATAGGAGGAGTTGCGGGTCCAGTTGGGATTTCGGGCGAGGCCAGAGGAGTTATCCACACTCTCCTGAAGTCCCCGAGAAGACACAGAGTTAGTTCATTAACCGCTTTGCACAGAAGCCAAATATGGCTATTTATGCATTACCCTGTTTAAGGCTTTTTTGTTCAAGAGCTTCACCTGGGGGGGGGGGAATGGCTTAAATGAAACAAGATGCATGTAGCAGTTAGAATTCCATCCTATTTCAGTTTATTTTCATAATTTTTGTTCAGAGTAAGGACCTTAAACACAGTAATATCTTAAATCCACATAATTTCAGCAAAACAGACATTCTGCTATCAGAAAAAAGCATGCAATATGGTACTCCAGATTGAACAGAATAGGTGCAAAGAACGCAGCAGGGGATTGACTGAAATCCTGCAGCTGTTCTCATTTTCAACAAACAAAAACCTAGGTATTTCATTCCCTGAATGTGATATAAATTCTAAAACATTGCCACATTGAGCAAAATGCCACCACATACAGTATTATTAGCAAAGGATAACAGTTACTCATACTAACCAATGTAGCAAACAAGCTCTGTGATCATTGTAGCCTGGTAAACTGAAAATAAATAAAAATAAAAAAAAACAGCTAGCCATAAGCACTCCATATTACTTGATTGTACTCACTCATAATGAAGAAAAACTCTCCATTATTGAAGTTCTCCTCCAAAGAAACAGAGCAACAGAGCTTTCCGGTACAATCAACCCTCCAGTACTGTTCCATTTGGAATAACTCCCATTGTCGATATCTCATTGCATGTCGGTATCTCATTGCAGTCACATTAATGTAATCTAGCCACTTCTAGATTGGTTTGGGAAGTCTTTTTTTCAGAATACATCCTAACTTGATGTTATTAAATAAAATAATAATTTTTAAATAATTTTCTGAGGGTCCATTCAAATTTTTTCAATTACTGTGGAAAGTTTATACTGTCTGGAATTGGATAAAAACATAGTAAATAATTACAGAGTTATAGCTCGCATGGTCATGAACTATAGCTCTTCTTTACACAGATAAGCCAGAGCAAGCATTGGAGAGATTGAATTTCAGTGAGATATCGCATGAGGCTGTATGGAGCCACTGAATTCGTTGAGGGATGAATCTGCATAAATCAGTGGTAGGGACTCCGACATTTTTAAAATCTGATGACAATAATTGATTATAGTATCAATACCATGTTGAATTTTAAAGAAAACAGATTTTTTTCACCATTTAATTGAGATACCTTTGGTCGATTATACCAGAAGTTGGGACCACAATTTTTTCTGCCCCATCATTTCCGTTAACAGCTGGATAGATATTATGGGCAAGGATATTAGGCCGTTTGTTCATCAGGCTTGGCTGAGGAGTTTAATTCATTCAATTCTTGGGAAACAGACATGGGACTTAACTATGGAGGATATGGGTCCATATTATGGATAATGTTTCCAGGTGAATGCGTGCACATCTATCAAGCTGCCATAAAAGTTATTTATTTAGGTCAAAGAAAATGAGAAAAAACATGACCAATTCACACTCTTTTCCGATCCCAGCTTGATTTTTGGTTTTGTTGCATTTGACCGCAAGATGGCAACGCTCTAAATGTCATTTGCATCACTTTTGCCAAGCTAGTTCCTTGAAAATGAAATCATCCCAATGCAATGAGAATACAATCACCCAGTCATCTCCATGTCACGGTTGGGTGGGTCTGTTGTATACAGAAACCTACATGAGGTGGATGTATGTTTGCATAAATCCACCAGGTATATTATTCATATTACTCTCAAACTTATTATATTGCTTTGGCTCCCTTTTTTTTTGGCCTGTTTTCTTTTAAAGCCTTGCATGACCTTGCACCTGATTACCTGAGTAATTCAATTTCAGTTCAGGTAAATACTTTAAATTTCAGGTCATCCAACCAACCAGTGGCGTAGCAAGAACAGAAAAAGGGATGTTCTATGCCCCACCAAACTAAATCAAGTCCTGACTTATTCTAAATGATTTTCATCATTAACTAGAGTGCCAAGGGCCCTGAAGGTTGCCGGCAGTTTCAGCTCCGACAGGAGGAAAGTAACTACCATCAGTCCGCGGATTCAACAGCAAGCCAACACAAATTCTTGCAAAACCAAAACATTGTCTACAAGATGTTGCCGTTAAAAAGCTCCAGCTTGGACATTCACAAAAAAGTTAAACCTGTAAAATTTTTTGTGAATTTTGGCAGTGATGGCGAATGGTCCCTTAACACTGCGAATCAATTCGCGGTTCTTCGAATCAATTCTTCTCTGCGAAAGAAGAGAACCATTTCAGCCGCACACTTCCCCAGACCAATGCAGCTCACTCAGAAAAGGGTTTTAGTTACCATTATCGGGCAACTCAACTGAGCAGTCATACTTTATGATGAGTGACAGACAGCAACATTTCTGCCATTTCGCAAAAATATAATCTTTAAGAGCTCTACATCATGAAATCCGATTAGATTTTTTTCTAACCTGAACCTTCATTGTCGCCTGCTATCAATTTGTGAAGTGCGCCATCTTCTCAATTCACTTCTGGTTCTTGCTCTGCTTTCAGACAATGATTTTTTTTTTTTTTTTTTACACAACACAGCCACTGAGTGGGTCTAATTAGTATTATCCTTTTAATTCAATAAAGCTAATAGGAACAAACATCCAAAAATGGGTTTTGACCAGTTTTTATTGCCGCAATTGATCGTGAAAAAAGGTCGACCATGAGGTTACAATGCCCTTAAAAATTTTAATTATACACAGGTTAGTGCCTAATACATACTAATTTCTAAAGAAAATTTCTAATTAAATTAAATTAAATTCTAATTTCTTATTAAAGGAGGAAATAAATAGATGACCTTGAAGAGCAAAGTCAAATCCAATATGGTGTATTTGATCAGCAGACATGATTTGTCATTACTATCCAATACATACTGAAGATGTAAAGCCAACATTAAAGGACTTTTAGGCAGTTTTGCTATTACCTGGACCTTGTTGCCCAAGGTCAAATCCAATGTGTTGAAAACAACCAGCATACATGATTTGCTAATAGTGCCCAATACATACCTAAGGTCTACAAACAAATATGGGCCAGTGTCGTCATATAACTTTGACCTTGAGGGCAAACATCAAATTTGACTAACTGCCTAAGAATGTTCAGCATACATGGTTTCCTACAGATGCCTGAACTCTAATTGCCATATTCAGCAAGTACATTTACATTAGCATCATTCAAAATTGCACATCTGTCGACTCTCATGCATATGGCATGAGTCTCACGCTTCCATCCATCCATCTTCTTCCGCTTATCCTGGGCTGGGTCGCAGGGGCAGCAGTCTAAGCAGGGATGCCTAGACTTCCCTCTCCCTGGACACTTCTTCCAGCTCTTCCAGGGGTGTCCCGAGGCGTTCCCAGGCCAGCCGAGTGACATAGTCCCTCCAGCGTGTCCTGGGTCTTCCCCCGGGGCCTCCTCCCGGTGGAGCATGCCCGGAACACCTTCCCAGGAAGGCGTCCTGGGGGCATCCGATAAAGATGCCATAGCCGCCCAAGCTGGCTCCTCTCGATGAGGAGGAGCAGCGGCTCTACTCTGAGCTCCTCCCGGGTGACAGAGCTCCTCACCCTATCTCTAAGGGACCGCCCCGCCACACAGCAGAGGAAACCCATTTCAGCCGCTTGTAACCGAGATCTCGTTCTTTCGGTCATGACCCAAAGTTCAGACCATATATGGGGGTAGGAACGTAGATTGACAGGTAAATTGAGAGCACCTCCAGTGTAAACAGTGTTGGCAGGGTATTGCTTTCCTCTCCTGAGGTGCCGGACGGTTTGCCAGAATCTCTTCGGGGCCGACCGATAGTCCTTCTCCATGGCCTCCCCGAACATTTACCATACCCAAGTTTTTGCTTCCGCCACTGCCTGGGCCGCAGCACGCTTAGCCTTCCGGTACCAGCCAGCTGCCTCAGGAGTCCCACGAGTCAACCAAGCTCGGTGGATTCCTTCTTCAGCGTGACAGCATCCCTTACTTCCGGTGTCCACCACCGGGTTTGGGCATTGCCGCCACAACAGGGGCCGGAAACCTTACGACCACAGCTCCGAACAGCCACGTCAACAATGGAGGTGGAGAACATGGTCCATTCAGACTCAAAGCCTCCCTTTGGGATCTGGTCAAAGCTCTCCCGGAGGTGAGACAGAGGGTTCCGCCAGACGTTCCCAACAGACCCTAACAACACATTTGGGCCTCCCAAGTCTGTCCAGCTTCCTCCTCCACCAGCGGATCCAACTCACCAACAGGTGGTGATCAGTGGACAGCTCAGCCCCTCACTTCACCAGAGTGTCCAAGACATACAGCCGAAGCTCAGATGACACGACCACAAAGTCGATAATTGACCTTCGACCTCGGGCATCCTCGTGCCACGTGCACTGATGGATGCCCTTATGCTTGAACATGGTGTTCGTTATGGACAAACCGCGACTAGCACAGAAGTCCAATGACAGAGCACCACTCGGGCTCAGATCGGGGATGCCGTTCCTCCCAATCATGACCCTCCAGGTAACACTGTCGCTAACCACGTGGGTGTTGAAGTCCCCCAGCAGAACGATGGAGTCCCCAGTTGGAGCACTTTCCAGTACCCTTCCTACGGACTCCAAGAAGGTTGGGTACTCTGCACTGCCATTCGGCCCATAAGCCGAGATGACAGTGAGGCACCTGTCCCCGTCCCGATGGCGCAGGGCAGCGACCCTCTCGTTCACCGGGGAAAACTCCAACACATGACGGCTAAGCTGGGGGGAGTTTCACGCTTTTAAGTGGCATATCCATTCTCAAGCTGTTGCTAGCAATCTTAAAAAGAAAAGTGAAGATTGACAATTTTAATTCGGCAAACAAAATTATGTTTCATAATAAAAAAATTATATCTAATTTTAAAAATTTCATTTCACTATCAGTTGAAAGAGGCATTAGACTTGAATGTGGAATAAGTCCTTTTTCTCCCTACTTCAAAAATTAATTCTGTAAAAACAAGTTTTTTTTTTTTCCTGCACAGTTGCAGATGGAGATTTAACAACAGAGTAATCCTAATAACACCAGTCTAACTGCATTATCCTATCATACAGTGACGGCACCAGAATTGGAATTTGGGGGGGCACAGACACATTCCTTTTTAACAACTATTAGTCCAGGCTAGTTGTCAATCATTTTCTTTCAACAACACCTTTTCCGATCATAGTAATAATCCATTGGCAATTGAAGACACTGCTTTTCTCCCCATGCGATCTAACAGCAACAAAATAATGGGCTAAATTCAGTACAGAAAAACAATGTACTCATAAACAGGCCTATGCTTCACAAAAGACATATTGCTTTGGAACTTCTGCTCTACTTTATCGGCACGTCAAGCGATCTAACCTGCACTTCATGATCGTTTAAGTTGTTGAAATGAAATAAAAGACCATTTGAAACACCTTTGTGCAATTCTCAAAAACGGCGATTTAAATGCACCAAAGTGCGCATCCGAATGAATGACAGTCGCTTTACTTTCACGGGGAGAACTAGCAATGCCTGAGAGTGTGGAGTGTTTTTGGAGTCAATGTATTGTTTATTTAGAAAATGATTGAAAGCAAGTCAGGACTAAGAATTATTTTAAAGGGATGTGTCTGTGTACCCCCAAATTCTAGTTCTGGCGCCGACACTGCTATTGTAAGTAGGCTATTATATGATTTTAATCCAAACTTTTAAGTTACATTTACTCCAGATCATTATAAAGTCCAACATTCAAGATTTCCAAAAAAGATGGAAGTAATAACTTTCCGAATTCACAACATATTTTTATTTAATGAATTATTCTGCTTCAGTTCACAATTGTTAGCATTTTGCCTGTCAGAAACCACATTTTCACTGCGTGCAGTGAAACACTTTTTGCTGTCCCACCGCACTTGACACCAGCAAAGCAGTTTAGCTGCAACAGCCATAGGATATAATTAATAGAACTACTGTTAAAAAAAAAAAAAAATCATTTTCAGCACCAACAGTATTATAGTTGGTAGCTGACCCAACTAATTAAAAAAGATAACTGACTGCATCCGCTAATTTGTGCTGGGGCTCCATTATCGAGTCGGTCATTATCAAGTGCATCAAGGACTCATAAAAGGACTTAAGACAAAACCTCCTTCACTGGAGAGGAGGAGAAAGGAAATAATGGAAGTGTTTGTAAAATTCATTGCGATAGACATGCAGCCAGTAAATACTGTACAGTAAAGTTTTAGACATTTTAAGGACAAGTTAGAACCAGGGTACACAATTCCTAGTTGCAAAAAGAATCATTGAAGGGATAACAAAAAGTACACAGCAGTGGGGGAAATTCTCTATTTTTAAAAACTCTGCTAAAGGCTTTACTATCGACATTTGGACAACCCAACAAATCAAAGCAGACATGACTTTACAAGCCAATCTGATTACAGAGGACTGGGAACGTATCAATAATGTACTTGAAACAACTTAAATGACAATGTCACACCGCGGCAAATTTAGCACATTAATTTGGAGAGTTTGCAGCTGCTTTCCAGACACCGGAATCCAAATGAGTTGATGAAGTTCATGACAATACGGCCAACATGATCGTCGGCTTCCAAATTGGTTACATGTGAGTAAAAAATAAATACATATAACAATGTAAATTAGTCACATTTTGCTAAAAGTTTTATTTGATCATTTTCTAGATGGGCATAGGCTTTGTGTTATGCGCTCGTCGTTTTCTTATCGAGTGCATGTTCATCAAGTCTGTTCTGCACCTCACTGTTTGAATTCAAAACACTTAAATATTCTGATATATTTTATTTCTTAGTTACCATTTTTGTCATCATAGTATAACGTTGCCTATAGTAAGCCTCGGAGCAGAGCGCATTATTAAAGTGCATTTTTTGCGTCTCAGGTCTGTCCGTCCATATGTCTTGGGGGGGTCGAGGAAATTCAAAGTTTCATTCCAGTATCTGTCAAAAAATCGAATGTGGAAAAAACAAGTCATTCGGTTCAGCCCTAGTGTGTTCACAAGCTTGACGGTTCTAAAGGTGGTCGCCTCAAGCCTGTATTTGCATTCAATAGAAATTTGGGGGGAGGGGGGGGAAGTGTGAATACAGGGGATGGAATTCAGAGAAATTTAGATTTTTATTTGAAATTACAGATGCAGATAAAAATCATTGCTTTTTTGTGATCTCAAAATGTGACAAGACCGAGCAGGAAGCTCTGGTTCAGTCTGTTGTCATTAAGTATCAGTTTGACGTGCTTGACGTCAGGCAGCACTAGTTTCTGCATGGGTCCAGGAAAAGGGTTGAACATTTGCAGCTGTGAAAAATGCACAAAACGTGCCAAATTACATCTTTACCAGAATGTATAAAAGTGAAATTTCATGCTTAATATTCAGTTTGCACCACCCTGTTTCAAAATTTCATTGTGGTCAAAACCAGTACATTAGACCTTTTACTCGTCCATTTTCTAAAATCGGTAACAGGCACCACTTCCTCAAGAATATTCCATCACCGTTTCAGGTGTGCCACCTATCAATAGAATAGTGTAACTGTGTGCATAAATACAGCAGCTCCATGTCCCTGGGCATCTAAACTGTACAAACATGTTAAATCACAGACAACAAAATGAGACACGTAAACAAGAGCGAATAAAATGTGTCATGGTGTAACGGTATTCCGTAGCACTGATATAAAACTGAAATTATACATAGAGCAGCCTTATTTAGTGCAATTTTTCAGATGCGGGTTCATAAAAATGGCTTTAAGCGTGACATACATTTGTTGTTGTGTCTCGTGATTCGTCATACATAAGAGAACACGTTATTTCATTAAGCATCAAGAAAATAATAGGGGAATTAAAGATTTTGTTACCATCAGGATTAAGGTTTTGTGCCCTTGATGAAGTTCCCAATTGACCTTTTCATTTTTTTCAGCACATAACAGGCAAGGCTCTCCATTGTAGCACTTCTACTCATATTTCACAGTGCTGCAATTCACAGCAATGAGAATTAGCGAAAAAGCCTGCCATAATTCATTCCCATAAGCGTTACAAGCCAATGTAAGCAAAGGCCAAGTCTTGTCCACCATCTCTGATTAAATACAAAAAATCCAAAGATTCTCACGTACTTAGTGAAACCATGCTATACAGTCCTCACGGATTGGACCCCTCTCACCTCCTCCTTCCCTTTCTCGGGCACGTGCTCAGCGACAGGGTCGAGGTGGGCAGAGCCAGCAGCAGGGAACAGGCGCACCTCCTCCTGCTCTCTCATGAACACTGGCTTGTCTTCCTGTGAGATCCACTCCTGGTACACCCGCACCACCTTGCGCATGGCAGCTGCCTCACAGATGGGCAGCAAGAAGGCCTGTAGGTAGCAGTGTGCACAAACTTATTCCCGAGTATGTCTCTCCAGGATAGGAGAACCACAGAACAAAACCACTTCACAGTGGCCAGTCCACTACAGGACATCCACCAGCAGATCAATAACGTTCAATTCTCCATTTCATTTTGGATACACCACTTATTACAATCACAAAAAATACTTTTCAGGGTTCTATTGGACCAGAGTGAAAATGAACCACCATCATGATGTGCTCGGGGAAAAGCCAAGAAGATTAAAACCCAAATCTACTAAATAAAACTGAATGAAAAAGATTATTTCAGTCATTTAGCCTTTACTCAGTGACTTGCAGTCCCCCCACAGGAGCAACATGGGGTTGAAAGTCATCACTGATTGGCTACACCAGGACATGAACCACAAACTTCTTGAATCCCAGTGAAACACCCAAGTCACTGGGCAATGTTCCACCCCAATAAAGTAAAAGTGCCAATATAATATTACTTCAGTATCTCAGTACACCTCTCAAAGCCTCCGTTCAAACCAAAGTATTGCTAATTACAGCCCAGCGGATTCACTGTACGGCTGTATAACGACAATATAGCTAACGTTCTATATTATGATCACGGCATCCCAGCAGAAAAAACACCAAGAGGGACGGGCAAGGTACATTGGACCCTACCTGGCGGAAAACCTCAGTGATGAAGTTGACATTGGTCCTGGACGAGCAGAAGACCTTGCGCACCACCTCGATGTCGGTGAGGTGCTCCTCATCCATGCTGCAGAGACTGGAGGAGCTGGGCTCTCTTTCCGTTAGAGTGCTGGTGTTGGAGTGCGACTGCTCAGGCTCTGCAGCTCCGTCCAGGGCCTCCGGCCTCGGGCCCCCCTCCTCCCGAGCCGCCAGCCCTGCTGCCGCTTTCTGGAAGAGCAGGGCATGGATCCCAAAGGTGGAGAGCCCAAGGAGTTTAAAGGAACACAAGTCAGAGGTCATATTCCACCCCATCGGCTTCAGGCATTCACAGACTCAACAAGCTGATTTAACTTTAAAGTTGCAACTCCAAACTCTGTGGGGTTCAAAATGTCTTGATTGGGTGTAGTTGTCTGCAGGCTGTTGTGGTTTCCTTGGTGACAAGGGATGTGGCCTCTTCGACCAATCAGAGGCTTAAATTAATCACTACTGCACATACACCACAAAACCAGCAAACACTGTGGCTCTCAAAGACATTAGTTTGACATCCCTTTCCAAGGGAGAGAACTACTGTATATTCACAAAACCAGGAAAATTTATGTTTCCGGACTTGGACTTCTCATTTTTCTTTCACAGCGGCATCACTTGTAGATAGTCCCCCCAGGAATCCACGATTCCGCGATCGCGGAATTTACCCCGGAATTCAAAGCCCTCCGCGGAAATCAAAGCAGTCCGCGGAATATAGGGCGAGGAGCAGAATTTTATATTTTACATGTATTTTTCATCCCGGCCTCTAGATTTTGCGGTCAGATAAACGGGATCTAAGACTCACAGCTGGTGCTGCTGGTTACGGAAACTGA
The DNA here is from genome assembly GCA_029721435.1 of Gymnothorax reevesii. NCBI lineage: Eukaryota > Metazoa > Chordata > Actinopteri > Anguilliformes > Muraenidae > Gymnothorax > Gymnothorax reevesii. Next base: position 112,813,831 of record CM056573.1, read on the forward strand.
TTTTTTTCTGCTGTATGCAGCATAAACTATATAAAAAGATGGACGCAGCACCCTGATTTGAAAAAAGAAGCCCATGTGGAAGTACCGTAGAATGGCATTCTATTTAATGGCCAGCAGATGGCGATGTCAGTGGTTGCAGAAAGAAGTTTAATGCAATAGAAGAAAATGATCCTACTTTCCGACCTGATTTTTAATTTAAATAATGATTTTTCACGTCATTTTATGTTAGCTATAGCAAGTTTCAGGTCTCCTTCGATATATCATGACATTCATTTTCGTGAATTATGGTCCCATTTAAACTAGAATAAAGTATAAAGCCAGAATATGCTTCTGGGGCGTCGCTATCCTCTGGTCCTCGTCCGATACGGTCAGATCCAGAGCCACGTTCCTCCCCGGATCTTCGATTCACTTCTTCATCTTCAAACCAGTGGGTGACATCACGGTAGCTTCTCCCATCTTTTTATACAGTCTGTGGTATGCAGTAACGTTTACAATATCCTGAGGATACAGTGAATAGTGTACACTTTGTTTAAATCTTTACTTTGATCTTTGGCACTTGTTCAGTTTCTAAGCCTCGTTCACCCATAGTTTGGTGAAATGTTTTGCACTTTATAAGTTATGCAAATAAATCTGCTCAAGAGGGACAAAAAGAATTGTGATGCTGCTTATTTTATAACCAAAATGTTTCGCAGTGTTTTGGTATTGCAAATAATTTCATGAGAGAATTTTTGCTTCATTATTACATAAATTTGCTTTATAACTGGTCATTTCAGGTTTTTTTTTAATGCCCGCGAAATTCAACTTTCGAGCCGTGGAATCAAGAATTGCTCTCCGCAGAATCAGGAATGTTCTCCGCGCAATCAACACTTTTTCTCTGCAGATTCCTGGGGGGACTATGTAGAGCCCTCACAAGGACCTCCCTGCCAAAAAAAGTAATCAACTCCAACAGGGAATGCTGAGAAGTGATGGCATTACACCACTGCCGAGAGGAGATTCCAAGCCTTTTACAACTGTGGTGACTGATACTGATCCAGGAGACTGACTACCTGTCAACTAAAGGACCAGGTTGATGCTCCTGCTCCAGAGAAACTAACACAATCAAGAAAGGATATTCAACCATTAGGCAACAGCAATAGCAAAGACAAGTGCAAGTCAGGCACCGCAACCCTGCAGAGTGATGTTGGGACTCGAAAGCCCATTTCCCTACCTGGATGTTTTTAGGTACATTCTCTCCGTCCACCCCGGGGATATGGGTTCCGGTGTTGGGGCGCGGCTCCAGCCAGAAGGACACCAACCAGCGGATGAAGATGACTCGGGCGTTAAGGAACATCTCTTTAGTGCAATATATGGGCTCATTGGTCTCTGCATCTCTCTTTACGACCACGTAATGAGGCTTTGGTCTCATGTGAGGAACCTCTGTGGGAAAGAACGGCAAATGGACAGTGACAAACGTGGAACACGTAAATGCAAACAATCCTAAACAAGAGCATCTAAACGATGATTTATTAACAGCGATGAGCATAAGTCCTTGGACACGTATGCAATTCCTACTCTGTACACCAGCACTATGGCTTAATATCAGTGAATATGAGGCTAGAGACTGACCACTACAATTTGCAGATATGCATATTTCATTTTCCTATATATATATATATATATATATACTAATTAAAAAAAATCTGTGCGATACAACTCATGAAATGCAGGTTTGGTATTACACACTTGTAACATTACCAGTCCTCCTGCTAAAAACTGTTAACCATCACTAGAGTTAGTTTCTAGGTTGCGGTTTACTGAAGTCAATGGGATGAATAATTTGCTTGCGAGCATGACAGCGCTTTTTGTCAAGGTAATATGTTATTTGAGTTACTGTTATCGTTGACTATTGAATTTATTAACTTTATGGTGAAAAGCGTTGGCAAGCTAGGTAGTTAATTATTCACATCCTATTGACTTGACCTGACTGCAAAAGATAAGCAAATATTTTTTTTAAGCAAATTTTCCAAATAATACGACATTGACATTTATGCGATAAATAGGATCTCAAATTTGTGAGCCGGAGATATCAAATTTATGATACGAGTGGTAATGTTTGTTTTTTTCTGAGCCATCGGCAAAGAATAAATTAAAATTACCACTCGAGTTTCATAAATTTGATTTCATAAATTTCTCAGGAAATCCACTATACATCAGCTGAAGATGTACAGTGAGGAAATGAAACATCAAGAAAGTGGCATTATAAATTATTTCAATGCTCTATGCCCAAAAAAAAAAAAAAAAAGAAAAAAAATTTCAAACTTAGGCTTATATGCTTGGCTTGTGTCAGAAACAAAGAACAGTGCAGGTCATCTGCTCCATTTCCAAAGTGGCATGTGCTGCTGATTTCACCAGTCAGCCAATACAATGCCACTGAGAAACCAGTTCTGAAAACACACTAAGGCAAACTGGCACCAGCAGAGTTATTTTGTCTGCATTTCTCAATGAAGGCAGGCTTTTCTAAGTAACTGCAGATAGTGGAATGTCACAGATAGGTTTTTATTAATTACTTGATATTCAAGTAGTATTTATAACAGACTTCAATGTTCTGAAGTCCTGGAACGAACCGTGTTTTATTTCACTCTGCAACTCTTGAACTCTTTACCTTTTCATATTAAATATAGGCATTCTAACCATAGAACATGACCAGAGTAATTCTATTTGCACACTGTTACCCGAAGGCAGTCAACAGTCATACTGTATGAAGAATTCTGATGGAAAAAAGGAACAAAAGATAGATTTTCCTGTTCAGACACTTAATAATAAATTTAAAATTCAGGAAAGATGATCTTCTCTGATCTTCCATTTTATGCTTTAAAACAGCATTAAAAAATTACACTAAACAAAAACAAACGCCCCATGGCAAACACTAATGCCACGAGGAGTTAACAACTCTAAGTGAGCATATGCTGACTTTTACTAGTACAACAGGGATATTTCTCTTGATTTGTGTTCCATTTTTTAATCCATCTCTCGGTCAGTGAGCATTTGCTCAGTGATGCAGTGATTTCACTCAGCACATGTGTGTGACATTTCCAGATGGTGATCAGACAGAATGAGCAGTGCCCAGACACTCCTTATACTGGGGACAATAAAAGGCCACCCAAAAATGTCAAATTTTGTCAAAAGTCATCACGCCTCAGATGTCTCAGGACATGCGGGAACGTGGCATTGGTATGCTTGATGCAAGGATGTCCACCAAAGCGCTCGCTGTACAGCTGAATGTTAACTATCGGACGATAGGCCGTTTAATTGTTTGTTTCGGACAGAGGGGCAGTACTGCAAATCGACCTCATCCACGTCGGCCATGCGTGACCATACCAGCAGAAGATCGCTATATATCCGGCTCGTCCACCGGCAGGATCGGCTCAGATCAGCGACATGCACAGCGGAAGAGACCATTGGTCTGTACAATAGACGCATCACACCACAGACAGTCCGTAACCGCCTATGAGAAGCCAACTTATACACTCGGCGTCCTCACCGTGGTCTGGATCTTACCCCTGTCCAGCGTCGGAACTGACTCGCATCGGCAAACGCACACGTTCAATGGCCCTTGGCACACTGGAGAAGAGTGCTATTCACAGACGAATCCCGGTTTCAGTTTTTTGTTAATAACTAAAAAATTTGACATGGGGCGTTTATATCTTTTTTCAGTGTATTAAACAAAACATCAATACAATTCAATACAAAGCGAGGGAGTAGAATTATAACAGTGATTCTGAATATAAAAAATGGCCTGCTGGCCTGAAGGCCTTGTGTCCCCCGTCGCAGAAGTGACCAGAAACATGTGGCAAAAACTGTTTTGATGGCTGAAAATAATGTGGTGCACTGTACCACTAATAATGTGAAGTACAATGACACTGTAGCTCATTGGTCATTGGTTGAACGAAGAGATGGATGAGGGATGGATCATTGTGATATGAGCTAAATATAACCATGGGTTATGAGAGAGATTACAATTTTCATGACTTGTGTATGATGGACGCATCGCCAAGGCACAGTTTTGTGCCCATGGCGGAGATCAACGTAACAAGCCAATAAGAATGTCATATGAATTTGGTGAGCCTCCATCAAAGCTGTCAAAAGGTATTGCGAGTACAGTGTTCCCCACATCTTTTTGCTCAGTGACCTTGCAAACTAGGTGAAGGTCACTCATCATTGAACTAGAGCAAGGCCTTCATGAGAGGCATATGTGGTGTGAATTTGGTGATCCTCCATCAAAGCTGTCAAAAGTTATTGCGAGTACAGTGTTCTTCACATGTTTTTGCTCAGTGACCTTGAAAACTAGGTGAAGGTCACTCATCATTGAACTAGAGCAAGGCCTTCATGAGAGGCATATGTGGTGTGAATTTGGTGATCCTCCATCAAAGCTGTCAAATGTTATTGCGAGTACAGTGTTCTTGACATGTTTTTGCTCAGTGACCTTGAAAACTAGGTCAAGGTCAATCATCATTGAACTTGAGCAAGCCTTCATGAGAGGCATATGTGGCGTGAATTTGGTGATCCTCCATCAAAGCTGTCAAAGGTTATTGAGAGTACACTGTTCACGGATGGACGGACGGACGGACGAACAGCATTTCTATGTCCCCCGTTCCGCGGGGCGACGGGGGACAATTAGCCAGAGAAGGCTCATTATACTGAAATATGACAAGGAACAAATTTACATAAAACTTCCTTATGAATATTATCACTTCAAAAATTTAAACTATTCCAGTGCTAAATTACATTTTTCCATTCCAAAGCAGGTCATAACCCAGCACTATAAAATATAAAAAAGAAACTTGATGAATTACAAGCCAAACGGCCCAGTTGTAAAAATAAATGTTGGGTGCACATTAAACATTCACAGTCCTTCCAAGCTAGAACAGAATACATGACATTGTAAAATGCAGAGAGACGATGAGAACCTTCAGTAATTGGGAAACAGCAGAAAATCCCACATGATATCCCCCACCGTCTCATACGCTGACCCTTCAATGCGTTCTAATTCCACAAAAAATTGAAGTGATAATTGAAATGACTGTATCAGACTTCTTTGAAAGTAAAATCATGAGAGAGCATGAAAAATAATGGTAAAATTAGTTTCTTTTTGGATAATGTATGAGGAATAGTAGTGGATTAAGCTTTTAAAATTAGATTAACCTTCCTATTTATTTGCAGGACCATTTAAGGGCCAGATTGTGCAAGCTTAATCCAAACATCGGCAAAGTGGCAAATCAATACTGCAGCACAATAGAGATCGTAATTCATTCTTAATGTCAGAGGGTAGTAGTCCAACATTTGGCTTGGCCGTGGCTGAGGTTCATCCAATAACTGACCTCAAAGAAAAAAAAAAATCTCAAATGCTCTCAAAGGCATCTGGCCTTCCTGTACATGAGCCGAGCTGAATCTGGGCCAATGTTATCACTTGCTACTTTTAATAGCATACTGAAGGCATGAAGGATATTCACAAATTCCCTTTGCAGAAGTTACAAACATAAAAGGACATGATCATTCTAAAGGTTTTAGCGGATAAACAAATCAAAAAAGACAGTCCTGCAGCATCAGTGAACTGTGCTTGAGATTTAGGTCACAAAATGATAACTGGACATTCTTCTCCAGAATTTTCTGGGTGAGGGCAGAATTTATGGTTTCACAATCTTCCATCAATTATGGCAATTTGCTCATGTCCAGAGGCATCCATCATGCTCACTGTTATCACACTGTTGCGCTACCAATATATACACCACTGTGTATACAGTGGTTAAAGTGGGATTTGACAGGTGGGGGAAGCCTAAAATTTGGTGTCATGGCGCAGTTGGGGAAAATGACACAAATTATTGCAAATAACTATTTGCTTTATTTTTGGCCCATTGGGACTATGACATTAAATTTTCATATTCACATAATCAGGAAGTGGGGCTCACAAGAGAAAAGCAGTGATGGATTTGGCTGAAAACTTGCGAAATAATGGGAAGCATGACAGTGTAGATATTCTACTGTTACTGCATTTTTCATTTCCAAAAACACTACATGAAAACTATTAATTCCCAAAATGAACAAGTGACAGAAATATATGAATCTTTTTGTGATTTCAAGACACTGTCCTGACACTGCAAACATAAACCATATTCTACTTTCGAAATGTTTTGATTTCCAATGAAAAATTATGGCTAGAAGAATCTAGATGGATCCCTAATAATGTCACGCTCTAATGCAGTTAGGAACTATGCTTTGGGAAATGCATCTCTGGATAGTACAGGACACTGCGATGCTGCCAGCATAATATAGCTTTCTTGCCAGCGCCAAATGGGCTGCTAAGCGCAAAGATTTTCCAGTAGCTCTGCCGCCAACTAGCTGGAGACTGTAGATGTCTAAGAAAGATATGCATAAGAAACTTTACTGCTGAGCCAGAAACACAAACCAACATTGCTTGCATAACTATCGGTGCAATTGAGCCTTTGTCAGACTTTGACTTAATCGCTAATAATTTTATTAATGCACTGCCTAGCTGGTAAGCAGCGTGGTTAGTGTTTTACACATAGCCTAAAGCAGCTAACGTTAACCCTTTAAAAATTTAAATTCTTTTAGTAGTCCGGTTTGAATTGTTGAATATTACAAAACTTCACCATTGACTTCAACTTAAGTTAATCCACTTACTTTAGCTATAAACGCGGTTTCAAACGTTGACAATTCCTTGGAGGCTGGTACATGACCGATGCACTGCACTCAGACGAAATGCAGCATACGATGCAGCGGTGTTTTAGAAAAGGCGGGGCTAGCAGAGACTGATGTTGTGCTCTGATTTGTTGAGCATCTTGGTGCTTTTGGGAGAGTGGCTGGCAGGCTGTAATTGAAAGCAGCGTGTGAAAATGTTCAGTAGTCCGTGGCACTACTGTTAAGGCGCTTTCACACCGGACGCGAAATGAATTTTTCGCATGAAAGATTACATTCAAAGTCAACGCAAAGACGTGACGAGTGTATTTGCGTCTTTGCCTTGACTTTGAATGTAATCTGTTGTGCGAAAAATTTGTGTAGTGTCCGGTGTAAAAGCAGCTTTAGTCAAATAAATATTTCAATTCAAAGTAAGGTGGCGGTACGAGTTCCGGACCGTTCCTGCCCACTTTAACCTCTACGTGTATAGCGATTGGTATAATGCCCTTAATGTAGAATGCAATGTTAGCTTTATGCCAGATGAAACGGGACATGTCTTCCAAAAAAGTTCTACATTTGAGTCATCAGTCCACAGAATATCATCTAAAAGTCATGGGGGTCACCATGACGTTTTTGGTAAATATGAGACAAGCCTTTGTGTTCTTTTTGGTCAGTACTAGAGTTTGCCATGCAGCTCGCCCATACATGGCACTTTTACAAAGTCTCTTTCTTACTGTGGAGGCGTGACCACTGACCTTCACTGGGTCAACTGAGGCTGGCAGTTCTTTCAATGTTAGTCTGGGTTCTTTTTTTGACTTCCTGGATGAGTTGTTGATGTGCTCTTGGATAAATTTTGGTAGACCAGCCCTTCCTGAAAAAGGTCACCACTGTTCCATGTTTTCTCCATTTTCAGACAACGCTCTTACCTTGGTTCACTAGATTCCCCAAGCCTTAGAAATGGCTTTGTATCTCTTTCGAGACTGAACGATGTCAATGACTTTGTTTCTCATCTATTCTCGAATTTCTTTAGATTAGCCATCATGCGCTGCTTTTGGCCCACTTCCCACTGCCAGAGAGGTTCTATTTCTCTGTGATGTTTATTGTGAACAGGACTGGCTGTAATCATGCCTGGGTATGTCTAATGAAGCTGAATCCAATTATCAGTTGAATGGATTAATTAGTTATTTAATAACTAAGAGAGCAATTATTTTTTGAGGCAGGTTGGGTTGGACAGATTTTTTCCTTCAAAAAATGAAATCGTCATTGGAAAAAAAAAAATGTTCTTGCATTATATTTGCATAATGTTAGGACAAATGTATGAAAATATACAAAATCAGGAAGGGGGCAAACACCTTTTTTCACAACACTGTAACTAACCAAACAAAATTATATTCAATGATTAATAAGAGAAACTGACCATGGTAGTAGCTGACATGCTGCCACAGAACACTTTGCTGCTGCAGTCAACCAACCAATGTAGTAAGAGCATTAATGGTCTCAAGGAGGAAAAGAGACGCTTCATTGACTTGGCGAGCACTAGACATTGTCCGGCCAAGCAATGAAATTCATGTACTGTTGTATCACTGACTAGAATTTCGAGCAAGACATTGGCCTTACCCAGTAAGGGACTGTACAAACTGGTCTCCTTGGAAAAGTTGGGAAAGATATGGGGAAGATAATACTTTTTGAAATTTCCAAAAAGAAAAGCAAAGCCCTTTTCGTGATTCTCCTTGCATTTCCATTCCAGACTCTTGGCCTGCAACAAACAAATAACGGCACGTAAGACCAAATGTGACTCAAGCAATTCGGTTTTCATTTGTGGTATTTTACGAAGAACTAATGCAAACAGAGCAGGGGATATATTCTCAAAAAAAAAAAACAAAAACAAAAAAAAAAACAATCTGATACAATGGACAGCACCGCCTTTAAGCCAGGCTCTGTCAGCTGGTTTAAGCTGGTGTCAGCTTGCACATGCTTGTGAGTGCATGCAGACAGAAGGCGCTGCACATGCTCACTGGGGAGCATTCAGCAGTACAGCAAGGCACATTAGTCGTGTTAGCCATAAAAATGAGTACCTGGTTTACCATGTATTTTAAAAGTGCTTCTAAGAAATAGCCCGTGAGGTCCTCCTGGCCTTTGTCTCCAGACTGTGGAGGAACAAGAGGGCTTATCTCCTCTGGAGTGACTTGTGCTGAGTGAAAGAGAGAGAAGATTCATGTCACCGAGAGGGAAACACAGTCTAACACCTCACTAACTAACAAACCCAGAACAGGAACTCAGAAATTTCTGCACTTCCTCCAAAGAAACAATGATACACTCATTTACAATTCACAGGACATTTCCTTATTTTACCAACATGATGGAACACAAATGCACAAGTGCAGTTCAAATGATAAATCCTTTAGTTTGACATGAAATCTGAGAATTAGAGCTTAAATCTGTACCATCAATCCACCAAAATATCAGTGGCCACCCACACAATTTTAGAGATTCATCTTAACCCCTTAAACTCCAACTTTTCCCTTAAATAGGATAAAAGTCAGAGAAAAGCTTTTTTTATCATATTGTAGGACAATGTTACACCCATATTTTGTATCTGGTGGTTGCAGTGGTTCACCGAAGCTACATGACATATCACACATATTTTGGAAAAAATATTCAAGCCCAGGGCATCATGTTTTTATGGTCACAACATTTTGTCAAATGGAAAATATTGAGATCTTGAACATAATTTTATACAAATTTTTCCTGTAATTCAGCAGGACATATTTGAGATCCTTGGAAACCTTTGGATCTCCACCATAGGCCTGAAATTTGAACACAGAAGCTACATTTGACGGACCCATATACAGTGTAGGTCAACAGATGTTATGGGGTCAGGAGCAACAAGACGCAATCGCAGGACAGATGATTGGTTCTTTTTAGCCAATCACAAGCTAACTATCTGCATGACACTCGTTTAGCCATTAAACTAAAAACTGGACCAATCTTATAGTTCTCTTTTGGTAGAAGCCTAGCGTGATATACAGTTCCTTCCATGCTTCGGACCAGTGATTGCCCTACCCTGGTATGGACATCGACTGGGAATCCATCTAAATCTAGTAAGTTTTCACTCCAACCGAAACAAACCACACCTCAAATAAAAACTAGATCTTTTTGAGCTGATAGTAAGTGTAACTAAAATAAGGCGTGCATAATTAGGGCTGAAATGGAAAAACATAAATACTGGTGGATCTCCAAGACATTGATCAGCCTAAATCTTGACAAAGCTAATAACTGGATGTGGGCCAAGAGCAGTTAGGGGAAGCTACAGGATATACAGACTTTCCTGCAGGCTGAGCAGTGGGTTGACCAGGTTGTCCAAAGTGCGGGGGCCATATTCAGACTGAGGGGCTGGAAACCCGGGTATCAGGCAGGCGAAGATCCACAGCTGCTCACGAAGGCAGTTGGTCTGCAGTGCCTGCATCCACAGCAGGAAGAGGCGCACGCCTTCTCGCCGTATCTGTGGAGGGAGTGTACCACAAAGCTTGAAAGACAGGCTGTCCCAATGCCCCAAAAAAATAATAGTCCCTCCAATGCAGGGCCAACAGTACATATCAGAGGCGGCTGGTGAACTGGCGATAGGGGAAGCTCAAACCTATCCCTTAAAAATAATGAATGGTCATGACCCGTTTTCAATCATTCATTTAAATTACCCTGACAAAAGCACAGAAAACTCTCAATATCATCATAACAAAACTGTTGAGGGAACTTTTGTATCCAAAGTCAACCTTTTCAAACCATTATCACCCAAGATGTTAAGGAAAATGTTCGCTTTACTTGCGGACATTACATAAACAGAAAGCAGCTGAAATGAATGCCATAACAACACAAGAGCCATCAGGAGATGGCATAACCCTCCAGCCCCACATCTTCAACTTTGAATTCACAAAAGGCACCACATCAGGTCATGATTAAGGTGCACGCCAAGTTTTGGACCGTTAATGAAATAAATCAAAAATATTGAATGGTTTTCAAGTTATGCTCCAGAAGCAAAATGTTCACAGACAGACGGACAGACAGCCGCACCCATGATTATATCCCCCCCGCCTATGGGGGGGATGATAATAATAATAATAAAGAGCAGAAAGAGGACTCACCTTTAAGGAGTTTCCAGTGTTCAGCAGCTTCTTCAGAATTAGCCCTGCATGAAGACAGAGCGGAGTGGCAGTTCCACAACAGTATCAGTATCAGCACTTTGGGCCAATTATTTATATTTTATTGAAATCATTTTCAGATATTTTACATTTCATATTACAAAGATATTGCAAGGCAGTGCAGATGATTATCTTGCTTTGAGATGGGATGCTACGGTAACACAAAGGCAAAAAAACATTTTCATGATCGCACTGTGTCGAAACAGTGCCATCTTCACTGTATATGTCAGAGCTCTCGGTCGGACCTGGGTAAAACTCATCCCCAGGTCTTTGGCATTCCCTATGTTGCTCTCGGTGATCCATGTATCCCAAAGCAGCAGTTCACAGTGCATGGGAAAAGGAGAGACCACCTTAAACTAACGGGAAGGACCCCCCCCACCCCAGGTAAAAGTGTTCGAGAGTAATTGGCCAAAATGGCATGAAACGTATGTAATACAAAGAGATGCACTGAATTTGTGGCCACCGAATATTTTCAGCCGAAAATGGCAAAAAAATGCAATTTCATTTTTGGCTGAAAGACTTAACACCGAAACAATACGGCCGAAACAGGATGTTGAGATGATGCAAGCAAAAACTGCGGCTAGCTCGCGCCGGTCTGGACTTTTATTCCATAGATTTTGTTAAATATTTGTGCGTTTAAATCAGGGGATGCGCCCTACCGTCACCATGATATGACACTGAAGTCCGCAAGTGCTGAATTGCAATTTCGGTTTGACACTGTCCCGATTCATAGGATAGCAGCTGGTGTTGAGTCCGATTCGGTTGCACATTAAATACGTACCATCTAAAAATGCAAAGTAATGATATCCGTAAAAGGCATAGAGTATTCATAGAAAAAAATCGATATATTCTCAATGCAGTAGTGTACCATCAGTAAGTAACTACAACCCCTGGGAAAAATATGGAATCACCACACACGGAGGATGTTAATTTACCTTCTTTCCTTCATAACAAAGAAGGAAATAACACAAATGATTAAACAATTATTGTTTATTCGCTTGACATTCAGGCGTAATGAAACATTTCACTTTGAAAGTGAAGGCAAAACACGTAGCAAATGCGCAAATCGCATGAGATGGCAGAGTTTTACAATTTATCGCTTTTCGATGCGTAATCTCATCTGTGATACCTTTCCTAAGAACAAAATGCTTCATCGGCACCCATAAAGTTATTTTCTGCGCAATTTTTGTGAAGTAGGGGCAGTATAATAACCTTCTCAAAGGGAATTGGGGAAACAGAATTGGACAAAACGCCGTTGCTTCCAATTTCGCTACTAACAGGATCACAGACAAAGAAACGCATTTCATGAATGCAGCAGTTTCGACAAACAAACGCAACCTTGTTTGAAAGGTAAGGCAACGCACAGTATATTTATCAAGCTGCCAAAAACAACACACATTTCAAAAACATATTGAAGACCTGTTTCAATGATGGCAAGCGAAGCCAGTTTCCTAGCGATAATGCGGAAGTGAGTGGTCTTTCGCAGCCGATTCTCTCTGACCAATCAGTGAGCTGCTGTGTTGTCACGTAACATATTTTACTTTATTCTATGAAGCATAAATATTAATTGATGCAATTGCTATGCCTTGACTTTAGTTGGGTAAGTACACGGTCAAAGCCACAAATGCAATGATACTAAAAATTGGCATAATAATTTCTTTCGGTGTTTCGGCCAAGCGTTTCTCATTTTCAGTATCGGCCAAAAATTTTCATTTCAGTGCATCCCATGTAATACAGCATCACTATGTAGGTCAGAGACAGAACAAAGAACGCTGCTGATAACTATGGCATTAAAAACATTTGGAAAAGTAAATAATAAACAAATAAATGGATAAAAAAGTCCACGATAGTCACCAATACTGTGAAACTGCCATCTCTCGTGTATTCTCTCCGGCAGTAGCTGTAATATTTTCTGTGAAGAAAGTGGTGGATGGTTATGTTTCCCAACAAACACATTCACAGAGATGCAGGAACATATATCTTTTACTTAAATTATAACACAAATGTTGATATGATGCATTAAGGTGACAACAAATCAGATCACTGGCACTGGCAAGGTTCACTCCAAGAGCACTCCACACTTAACAGGTGCTGCTTGTTCTCCCAATCATTCATCTCGATGCTTATTTGCCGTCTTTAAATTAATGTTATTCAAAATTGCATGCCTGCACAAATGGCTTGAGACGCCTGCTTTTTTTAGCCTATTTAACTGCCGAGTGCCACTTTATCAACCCATGGAATACAGAAAGCGAAAGGCGATATTTCATTGGAAGACCAGTGAAGACCAGTTCAATCAATATAAAGCATTGGCCTTTTAATAAGTCATTTTTTTTGTACTGAATTTAGCCCATGATTCCATTGCTGTCAAATCACAAACGGAGAGAAACCGTGCCTTCAGTTGCCAATTACTATAATTGGAAAATGAGTCAATAAAGGAAAATGATTGAGAACTATGCAGGACAAATAAAGGGACGTGTCTGTGTCTGAGTCCCCCCCCCCCCCAAAATTCCCTGTTCTAGCGCCAGGCCAGCTGGACTCACAAAAAATGTGAGAAAAAAATGTGCCCAGAAAAAGGGAAATTATGTCAAAGTCACTTTTGATCATGCCAGCTTTTGTGAAATCTAGGAAGATAAGGATATCGGGAGCTGTATTGAGCAGAGTCCCTCTACTTCACCGAATTCATCCACAGCTTATTAATTAAAATTGCCAAGGATTATCGTAATGTGTACGGTCCACTGCGATTTTAAGAACTTAAAAGATTTGGAAACTCCTGAAGTGTGCACCCAGCATAAGCAGATTTCCAGATTAGGCCGTTTACATGCACATTGGCCAAACAGTTTGTCTGTTATAAGCTTCTCATTTTGAAATGTTAAAAAGCCAAAAAAAAAGTTTGCTTTTTAAACTCAGCCATAATGAGGTACAATACAACAATTACTTTACTTTTTAAAAACAGCAGCCATGAAAAACAAATGCACAGGGACTTCCTGTATTCTGTTCACAGCAGTGAAAAAACTGAAAAACCTTCAAAAGTTTATGCATTCTACACCGTTTGTCCGATTGTCGTGAAATTTGGCACAAATCATCGTCAAAGGACACCAATTAAATGAATCTACGCCTGACATCACAGATTTTTGTTCAGACATAGCGGTCCGATGAATTTTGCTGGGCAGGGCACATAGTAACTCTTACGCCTGTATTATTTGATATAATGATCCAAACTTCATGAAACTTAAGGGTCATGATACAAAGTTGCTTTTCTGGAGCCAAATTTTGTGGAGTTACACCTAAAGGGGGCGCTATAAATGCCATATGGTGGGATCTCAGGATCTGTTTGGGCTAATGACCGGACATTTGACATGGTGATGAAGGACACAACTGGAATGGATGTCTTAAAGATTGGTGGGCATGGCTTACAAACTCAGCGAGAAAAAAATTAAAAATTTAACTATGTCTATATTTCAAAGTTCGCCGGGGAAATTTCAGATTGAGCAATTAATTGTGATAGGTCCTTGCATTTGGAAGATATGTACTAAATTTGAGGTTTTTTGGATGGATGGGGGCTGAGTAATTAATTTTTTTTTCATTAAAATTCACCATTTTTTAAACACATATGTCTACTATTTTGCTGTTTGGCCACAGGGGGCACTGTAATAGCATTTATCACAACTACTACTACTGCAACTACTAAAGAAACATACACAAACAGGAACATATTCACTTACACACACAAACACAATGACACACACACACACACACACACACACACTTACTCTCCTTAAAGCTTGCTGAGTGAGGAGCATATTTGTGTGATGGGCACTATCCTGAAACTACCCCCCCCATCAAACCAACTTTGCTGCCTCACATGCACACACAGACACTCACAAACAATTGAGTACACATCACACACATGAACACATACACAAAGAGGCACACAACAACGCACCCAGACAAACCTGCCCATCTTAACCATCTAAAATCTACACAGAAGACCGCACTGCACCAAGCCACCCTCAAATCTTTGCACATGCCCTCAAATGGGCACAAGGCCCAGAAGACACAGCTAACGCGCCATTTTCCCCAAACAACTGGGTAGACGAGAGAAGCAGGGTAGGGACACTGTTTTTGCGCACCGAGGCGGACAGATGAACAGGCGTACTACGGTTGCTCGCTGGGTAAATTCTTTTTACGCTGACCCCGAGTGCACGAGTTTGGCGAAAATTGCATGCGGAACCTTGCTTTCCGGGACTTTGCCGTGTTTACATCGGCAGGGGCGGGAATTTGCCACGTTTGACGACCAGCACTGGGCACAGAACCCACTCATCGCCGCTTGCGGCTAAATTTTTTTATGTTTCTGAAATGGTTCATCCACCAGTATGCGCAAGCGCATTCACTTTTTCCACATACAGCCAGGTAGGTTTGGATAGCATTTTTCCCTTACTAAATAAAATCATCCTTCAAAAACTGCATTTTGTATTCACTCAGATTATCTTAGTCTAATATTAAAATTTGTTTGATGATCTGAAACCTTTAAGTGTGAAAAATATGCAAAAAGAAATAAAAAAATTAAAAATAACAGATAGGGGGAAATATAGTTTTTCACAGCACTGTATCTCCCATCCTGGATAAATCTACATTAAACATTCATTTTCCATCTCTGTGGTATAATATACATAGTCATTCACAAAATGTAAAACAATGCATTACATAAAATGCGCAAGGGAAACAGTTTTACAACCAACATTTTACTAGACGCAGTCCAGTTGGTCGCCCGCGACCGCGACTGGTGTCCCCCGGGTGCGCAGCTGTTGCTTTTCCGATTTGGCCGAAATTCAAGAGCAACCTACCTTGAGACCAGATATGTATGAAAAGTTTCGTAATGATATCTTCATAAATGTTCATAAAAAGTGTATGACGTCGTTTGGTACGGCGTAGGATAACGATCACAACGCACAGGAATTGTCGAGACGAAGTCACAGTACAGGGTATAGTACAGCAATGATGTGTGATTTTTTTCAGAATTTTATGACATTGCAACAGGCAGTGGTGAAAGCGAAAGTCCCATTTTGGCGTATTTAGGTGGCGCTAGAGAGCCATTTTGTGTGTTTGGTGGAAAATTTTGAGAAAGTAAATATCTTTGAAGCCACTAGGAATTAACTGCAATATTTCGTTTGTTTCTGAGCGTGTTTAAGGTGTCAAATTTAGGTTGGAATTTGCGTGCGCATGGAAAAAAGGCAGTGGAAGTGGGTGGGGACCCCATCTTTGACGGCTCATAAAACCCAAACCGTTTGACTTTTGAAAAAGTTGTACGGTAGTTTTCATCAGCAGTGTGTGTTTTGTCATCTATTAGCATTTGGGATCGATACGATGAACGCCCTTAAAGGAGTTTGTGTTTGTGCGAGGGCAAATTTAGGTCAAATTTAGGGGAAAAAGGAAATTTTGATATGCAAATTGCAGACTTCCTGTGCGATTTAGGTAAAGGGTGTCGATTGTTCATTTTTAGGCCTTGATGAGATGAACAATAAAGTGCTGGATCCATCTCTCTATGACTTTCCTACCGGTTGTGGTGGCCGTGTAAATGCCAATATAATGTTTCTTGGTGGCGCTAGAGAGCCATTTTGTGACCTGTGGGGATAATTGTTTAATTTTATCAAATTAGCCATCATGGTTGTCACACATGTGCAATATGAAACCACTGAGTTGAGTACTTTAGAAGATATGAAGGAATGTCGAAGTTTTTGGAGACCAATTTAGGGGAAAAAGGAAATTTTGATATGCAAATTGCGGACTTCCTGTTCGATTTGGGTCATGGTTGTCGATTTTTCTTTTTTGGGCCTTGATTAGATGAACAATATAGTCTTGGTTCCATCTCTCTATGACTTTCCTACCGGTCGTGATGGCCGTGTAAGTGCCAATATAATGTTTCTTGGTGGCGATAGAGAGCCTTTCCGATTTGTATGAAAAGTTTCGTAATGATATCTTCATAAACGTCCATAAAAAGTGCGTGACGTCGTTTGGTACGGCGCACGATAATGATCACGGCGCACAGGAATTGTCACAAACGCTATATGTCCCCCCGGGGGACATAATTAAAATATGACACACTGAGGGATCCGTGAAATACGCTAGCATCAAATCCGGGACTGGTTTGCAGTTAAAAGTACTGAATGCGAAATGCCATATTAAAGCAATCTCTCAGTTAGTGTATGCTCTCAGTCTTATTGCCCACTGTGATAAAACAGCAAGTCTCAGACATTCAGCCCACTTGATTTACAAGTGAATGCCCGATAAAAACTTCACTTTTAAACTCCAAGAATAAGGACAACCTGAGATTCCATAGAAAAAGCCCATCTAGCACAAGTGCTCTTTGTTGAGTAAACGGCTTCCTCCTCTTAGAGCTTTCACACAGAGCACCGATGGCAGAGGTTCCCATAACGCTTTCCTGACAGCAATGCCTAATCCCGGTCAGATATGACCGGCGAGAAATGTTACCAAACTTTCCGCAGTCATATTTCTACTGTATGAAAGATTACTTTGTGTTGTACAAAAGAAAGCTGAGAATCTGCTCTTTCCGATGATACTCAAATGTAGAAATGTTCGGCCATTGTCAAATAAAGTTGGGCTCCTCAAAGTGTACGATCTCATTTTCTGGAAAAATCCTTTGTTTATCCTTTGTTCACGGACAGCTCGCCCATGAAATATTTCAATAATTTCTTTTTGTAGGGCAACATTTTTTCCTTTGCAATTTTGTCCTCATGTCGGCCAGGTGGGATAGAGTTCCAGGAGTAAATAGGGTTCCTCTACAGACACACACCAAAGAGCCCCATTATCAGAGAATGGTGAATTGCCTGCTCCCCGCAGCACAGGGCCCAGTGTGCACAAGGACAGGTTTAGGAGAATCAATGCTGGTGCTCAGATGCCCCATTACTGCTACAGAGCTGTGCCCTGATGCCTACTCCCCCAGCCCTAGTCTTTCCACCAATAAAGCAGGATTTATCCCTCGTCTCCCTCCACTATAAAAAGCACAACGGGCTGCTTTTCTGTCTCTCCTGGAGCTGGGATCAGGAGCCTGACCTCACAAGCTCAAGCTGTAGTCAGGTGCATGTGGGACCATTAATCGGCACTCAGATATTCTGAGCTCATCGCGCCCCCAAAATATTAACCCATCTCTCAGTAGAAGCATGGACATTTTAAAAATAGGGCTCCAGGGAGCGCTACGGGACTAATGCTAGCCTGAGCAGGGAAAGCAGGTCTTCCGTTTGCCTCTCCCATTTGTCAAAAGGAGAGATGCTGTTCTTACCTCAAATATAAAGAGGATGGAGTCCAGCTCTTCCCGTTGGGACTTGTGACCTGGAACAGAGTGTGACCACAACAAATAAGTGGTACGTTAAAAACAACCTCGCCACAAAAAATAAGATGAGCTGCTGTGCTTTGGGAGTACTTAGTGCTCACCCCTGTAAAACCATTCTTGCAACTAGGCTTATGCCGTCGGAGGCGACGGCTTGGGGTATATCCCGGAACGCCCCCAATCCTCGAATAGACCCAATACAATATAAAACCCCTCAGGTCATGACCTTTCATTTGAACTTAATTTCAGGTCAATCGGACAAATGGTTGTGAAGATATGGCCAAAATAGTAATTTTCCATCACAAAGCGCCACCTGGTGGCAAAATATTAACCATACAGGTATGATGTCATCATGTGACACGTTGTGAGGTCATTACCTTGCAGTTGCACATAGTTCCATGTCAATTGGACAAATAGTTCCAAAGATAAGGCAAAAATGGTGAATTTTATGCAACAAAGCTCCACCTTGTGCCAAAATTTTGAACCAAACAGGTATAATGTCATCGCGGGACAAATCCTCAGGTCATGACCTTTCATTTGCACTTAATTTGAGGTCAATCAGACAAATATTTCCAGAGATATGATTAAAAACTGTGATTTTTCCAGTTTTTGGCCACTGGTGGCCAATCTAGAAATAGTAAATTGTCCAAAATCGAATCAGTTCTTCCTCTTTATGATACTTTCTTATATGCAAAACTTGGAATTTCCAATTGAAATATTACTGAAGTTATCACATTAACACGTAAATCAGTTTTTGGCCCCTGGTGGCCAATCTAGAAATCGTAAATTGTCCAAAATCGAATCAGTATTTCCTCTTAATGATACTTACCTATATGCAAAACTTGAAATTTCTAATTGAAATATAACTGAAGTTATCGCGTTAACACGTAGGGCGGCACGGCGGCGGCGGTCAGACCAAAAATATAATATCCCCGGAAAGCCATTCAGCGTTCGGGGATATAATGACCCAATTCCTTCACAAGCATTCACAACTAAAATGCTTACAGAAACTAAATAGTAGAGAAAGCTTTGAAATAGTGCTGCTGGCTGGGCTTCTGGATTAAAAGCATTGAAAGTTCCAGTTCTTTCGAGAAACATGCAGAAAATACAGTACGGACTGAGTCGGTAGTTTCACAGTGTTCAACCTCAAATATAATTGCCAGAAAAAAAAATAAATAAAAATCTATCTGCACATTCCATAAAGATAGTCATTGCAACCATAAAAAGTACAGTAAACACAATTGGTCATGGTCATTTTGGTCAAGGGTCCTTTATTTTTTCATCCCACTGTGAAATTCGCAGTGTCAGCACATCGCAAGCACGCTGCATCATAAAATGACTAGAAACCCCATAATGCACATAAACAGTACTTGGATCCAAAAGGTACAGTTAATGGATTATTGTAAGTGTTGAAAATAACAGCTGGTATGACAGAGCATTTAAAACGGTCATCTTTATGGAGGATCACGCCGCTGACTGGATACAGTGGCTCTGCCTCACTTCCGATGTCAGGCTACACAGGAGTTACTCACACTCAGAATAGCATAATAAGGAGTGGCAACCTGAATTGCAAGCAGTTTTCAATTGCAGAGGACAAAGGGAGCCATGTCATATGAAAGGCAAACATTTTTTGAATATTTCAATGTTTCAGCATCCTTGACTTAATTCACTGGAAAAACACGATCTGCGCGCAATTCAACCTTCAATGTGGACGTTCTCACACAATAGACAAACAACTGTGATGCATTTCCTACAGCTTCAGACTCAAAACAAAACACCCTCCCTATCGTAATTATGTCGGCACCACCAAAGCTGTCACACACATGACCCCCGCTCACATACCCCCATAATCCAAGCCCTCAGAATGACACAGCTGAAGAATAATAATTACTCTTATAATTCAAAACATGCACTGGCGTGCAATGCTGATTACACACGTCGAGCCAGAAAAAATGTACAGCATCACAGGTTTTTTTTTTTTTTTTAAATAATGTTCGAAATTAATGCAGTATGTTTTTCATACCAAACATTTCTAAATTTCAGAAGCAGTTGTCAGACCAGACGAGCTGTATTTGAGACACTCCATTTGGAATGTACATACAACAGCAAAATTATACAATCACTCCCGATAAAACTTTAATATAGATGAAAGAAATGTTAAACGAAGAGGTAGCCATGTGCTGTATTGAAATTGTGAAACATCAAATTTGGTGTTAAGGATTTTTAACACACTCTAAAGCCTCAAAGCACAAAATGTCTTCATTACTTAAAACTGAGACAACGTTTCTGCAAAGGAATGCCTTTATCCTGGTGTCCCAACAATACCAAAACTCCAACAAATCATTTGTTAACCAGAACTTAGGTTCAAATTTGAAAAATAAAGATATTTCGTGAACTGGGACTCCTTTTCATGAAATGTTTTTTCTGCAGGTCAGCACCTCCACAATCAAACTCTGTATCAAACAAATCTAATATTTTTTCGCATATTATATATATATATATATATATATATATATATATATATAATTTTTTTTTGAGTGGTTCATGATCTTTAAGCTGGTGGCAAAGAACTGAAGCCAACAAACAAATCAACAGTGCCAACGGTTTGAGCTGTACAAGTTGTTTGTTCATAAAGTCAAGGGGGGGGGGGGGTACAGACCGACAAATCATGAAAATTATCTGATCAATCACAATCAGGGGTACTAGGTGTGCAGCATATTGGAGCAAAAATGAAATATTTTAATTTGAAAATATTTCACAAAAAATTAAGTTTAGAATACTGTATCACACCAATCTCACACTTTGATCAACCCAATTTTGAGTTTTTACCTGGCCCCTCCCGTAGGGGGCCAGGTTAAGCAATGATCATGTGTGTGTGTGTGTGTGTGTGTGTGTGTTTCTGTCAGCCTGTCTGTCAGCCCGTGGCTGGGGCCAGGTCTGCCATCTCTGATTGCCTTGTTTTTCTTTTTTTTCAAATTTCTGTTCATTTTAATGAGTCCTCTCTGGCTGGGAGTACAGACATAGACTATGAACATAAAAGTCACATTTATATTTTAATTTGAAATGTATAAAAAAAAACTTTGTATGGACATGCATGAAATGCATAATGATAAAAAGTGACATTATGAGCTTTCATTTGTAAGAACATGAATTATGATTTCCTCAACAATTTTTTGCGTTTCTTTCAGTTCTTATGAGAGTACATGCCAGGAAAGAACTGCGCGGGCACTACCAGTCACTCGTGCCAATTCTCCGGCGGGCACTACTTTGATGTTGATCGGTGATGGTTGCTATAGGCCCGGTGGGGAGGAAATATATGCTTTTTATTTTGTTGGGGGGGGGGGGGGGTGAGAGAGAGATGCCTTTCCTTTTGTTGCACGTTGGGCATGGCACTAATATTGTGCAAATTCAGCATCTTCCAGTGATTTTAATTTCACTGTTTTTTTTTTTTTTTGGCAGGCACAGAGATGAGAATGCGATAAAGACAAGTGTTTGCCACTAACAGGGCAATATCCCTGCCGCCTCAATTTTATGTTTCCGTACAAAGTCAATGCAAAGACGCGAATACACGGTCATGCGAAAAATTTGTTTCACATCCGTTGGAAACCAGGGGGGTATTCCACAAAGCTGGCTAACTGAGAAAGCCTGGCTTTTGCACAAAGTAAAACCCAAAAAGCTATATTTATTTCAGTCCATGTTCCAGATTTGAATAGTTTCTAGGGTTTACTTTGTGCAAAAGCCAGGCTTACTCAGTTAGCAAGCTTTGTGGAATACCGCCCAGCTTAGTAATGCTACACCTGATGTTAGTAATCAAGGGCTCAACACTAACTTTTTTTTTTTAATTACTCATTCTGGAAAGTAAAATCAGATTTTTATCTTGCCAAAAGAAAAATTTAAATGCAAAAAATAATAATAATAATAATAATAATAATAATAATTAAAAAAAAAAAACATTTCTCAATGACTGGGAACCTTGACATCCTTTCTATAGCAGGAGGTCAGCCAAGTAAAAACAAAAATAATGTTTTAAGTTCTGTTCTCTTCAGCATTCAAAAATGTTTTCTCTTATGGTTTTGTGAAACTATGATTTGTATTCCAGGTCAAAATATTTTTCAAAGTGATTTTACTGTTGTGTCAATAAATACAAACATGTATATTTTTACACACTAAAATTAATTATGAATTCTCACACTTTTTTCGACTCAAATCCTCATTTGTAACTTCAGTCACCAATGAACACAGGGAAATTTACCAGTGTATAAGAAACCCTTGAAAAATGATATCGCAAATAAAATTTTACTTTAGTTTGTACCCTTTGAAATTCTAATTAAGAAACTCACTTATTTACCCTTTAAATGTTTTAGTCTCACAAATTTCACTTGGATTCTCTTAAAATTCACCCAACAGGGAAATTGGAAAATACAAATAGACGCGAATTACCGGAAACATCAGAACCTCATTGGTTTAGCTCAAATTTCAACCATGAAATTAATTTAAGTAAAATTACTTTAAGAAACAATCACTATCGGTGAAATGAAAGCGTTGGCGCTAAACTAACGTTAAACCTTGGAAATGTTCAGACAATAACCAAGCACTTGGCTTTGCATTCGGGACCAAACGTTAGTACACATAAATCCTTGATTTCGTTCCGATGCAGTGACACTACCTCACGAATCCGTGAAACAGGAGAAGCCAATCGGAAGCGTTGAGTGGAGAAACCAGTGCAGCAGGTGGAACAGTCCCCTCCGCAGTTCAGCAAGTTCGTCTTAATTAGGCATTAGCAAGGGTGGCGAATTAACAAGGCTCTTTCTTGGTGAAAGCTACGGCTAGTATTTTAGCGGAGTCTCTCACATACCATCTTGAACGTCCACATCTTCAAAGCACACACGTTTTCAGACTTTATGAAAACAACAAACGCAATATATTTACCCGGCAACTCTTCACTTCAAGATCGCCTTTAAACGAAAGTTTCGGCTGTTCAGTTCTCACGCCACACTCTTTATTTTTTCTAAATGCACAATCACCAACTGAAGGCTCCTTCTTGGTTGAAGGTGCAATCCCGCCAGGCTCAGTATAGGTTGTTCTTGTTTTGTTTTGAATTTCCCAACGAGTTGAGCACCGCCTCCGTCCAATCAGGAGTCTCAACTTGCAGAGAATGTTTGGCTTACATTATTCCCTATAGGTGCCTCACCCATATCTTAGCTCAAAAAGCCACATTTAGCTGTTATAATACATTTTTGCCATTTGACCTTCACCTTGAGGCTCAAGGTGAAATTCGAACAACTGAGAATGTTTGGCAAACATGATTCCCTTTAGATGCCTCATACATACCTAAGCTCTAAATGCTATATTAAGAGAGTTATAGCACATGTCTGCCATTTGGCCTTGACCTGGAGGCCCAAGGTAAATGTAACTGACTCACAATATGCGGCATGCCTGATTCCCTATAGGTGCCGCAAACACACCTAAGCTCTAAATGCTATATTAAGAGTTAAAGCACATTTTTGCCAGTTGACCTTGACCTTGAGAGTTTCTTAAGAGGGTTATAGCACAAAACACCGCAAAAATGATGATGACCAGACAAGTTGCCTCGGTGGCGCTAAGAAGGAGCAATTCAATCAAAACACCATTTACACCGATGAAGCAGGTCATGATACTGATTCCATTACTGCGATTTAAACCAAGAGTTTTCAGAAAGATAACAAAGTTCGCTGGGGCAAGGTTAAAGTTTTTCTGCACGCGGACGGACGTGGACGCGGACGCCGGGGGAACGACAATAGCTCTCCGGACGTTACTCGTCCCGGCGAGCTAAAAAAATAATTTCACAGTTTTTGAGAAAGTTGTACCCAAGTGCAAAAAATGGCCATTCGACACAAAAACGGCCGCCAAATCAAAACGAACGATTCAATCAAAAAAATTTTTGCTCGGGCATTAACTTGATGACAGATTTGATCACATCCCCAAATCTAAAACAAATTATCAGACCGTTTTTGAGATACAGCTTTAAACAGACGACATCGCTGCCTGATGCAAAGTGACGACAATATGTTACTGGCCTACGGCCGGCAACCTAACAATTCTTTAGCAAGCTACATTGAACAGACATGGTAGTTTTGAGGCAAAAATAAAGCTCAACGCTGGGCTGCAGATACTGAATGGGGCTACTGACACTGAAATTGTACATCAAAGAGATTTACTGAAATCTGGAGTCTTTGCTACCTGCAGTATTGTTGTATATTGTACTTTGTAATTTAATTGTCTGAGAGAATTCCATTAGCAGAGAATTAATTCCATGTACTCTCAGGGCAGGCGATAAGTGGTATCGCATCGCAAAATTTTTTTAAATGCGCCAATCTGCAACGGACCTCTGAAATCCCCATTGCATATTTTGCGATACAGTCCTCGGATAATGGGAGTAAAAGTTTTAGTCCAGTTTTGAACAAAAAACGGGCTCCTACAGTCTCTTAATATCGTCCTGCGCAACCGCACCATGGATAACCAAAGGGCGCTACTATGAAACCAAGGAAGCGAGTGGAATAACCCCACTTACCGACCTCCGCGCCGGTCCCGCCCACAGAGCTAGAGAAAACACTAGAGCGGACACCATCATTGGCTCAATGAACCACAAAACATGAGACGTGTCCAACCTCTTGAGTAAGGAATCGGTGGGGGATTTGCACAATCAATGCTGTACATGTGTATTTGCGACTAGATAAAATGAAATGAAATAGAATGGACTCGCTGGTGACACACATCAGCCAACAAGCACGACCATTATTTAATAAATTATTATTTTGTTTACAGGTGATTGTTGTCAGGAAATTCTTAATTGTTAATTTAATTAAAATGTTTTGAATTTTAACTAACTGGAAATATAAATAAAAGAGTTGAATATTTATGTCTAAGGAAAGCAGTTTTCATATTTTGAACACATGATTAAGTACATTGAATTCCAACAATTCTCTTTACTCTAAATTATGGAAATTTTTATTTTAATATTCAAATATTCATCTATGTTCATAATTATTACAAGTAGTAATTTCTTTCACAGTAAAAATAATATGCATGATAAAAATCAGTCCTGAATATTCACTCATTCACAGCCTGAGCCAGGTGAGTGGCTTAGGTAGATACAGCTAAAACTTAGTAATTCCTATTCAGTTACCAAGTTACTGCATGTTGGCTGCAAGTGGGACTCAGCAGGTAAGTCCAAATAGTTTTGACACTGCAATGCTACTGTAACTCAACTGCCCTGGTCTTCATTACAATGTTGATTAGTGTCAGTACTGTGAGTAGGGCTGGAAGATAAATGTATTGCGATAATTTTAAGCGCAATAAAACTAACTTCCACTATGGGGCAGACAGGTGAGCCTCTGCTCATTACCTTTTCTGTACCTAATGCTGCGTGGAGCAAACATCTGAGGTCTTTTAAAATGTTTCCGGGGAAAACAATTGCGATTTGAAATCTGCTAATTACCACCTTGGCGTAATTAGCTTACCATAAATCAATTCCCGTGTACTTTGCCTAACTTCCAATCAAGCCATTTATTCAGGCAACTGACTAATCAAAACCAAGATGTAACCTATAATGATATAGAAGAGATGGCCTAATGAGAAGCAGACAGACCTAACCAGGCTACGGTGTTAGAATGTCAGTTATCTGAATAAATAGCAGATCTCTGAAGTCACCTCTCATCATTGCATTTTTACGTATCATTTAAAAGATTTCTGAAAAATAAAATAATTTTAAGATGGTCCTGGTTTTAAAGCGTCTAAAAATATACGTAACTGGAAAACACTTCATGAACACTTTTGCGAAGCATATCAAACGTGAATTTGAAAAATTATTTTCGCATTGCATGCTATAGACAAAAGCACAGAGTTAATAATTGAACAGGCCTAATTTGAAATGAAGTAATTCATAGCTCTTTATTTTGGTTAGTGTCTAAATAGCCTACGGTGAAGGTGGAAAACTTTTTTTTTTCAGCGTATCGAACATGACACGTAAATTGTTAACGTATTCGCACACAACGGCCAAATTTTGTAATCCAGCAAATACACTCAGGCAAATTGCATGCTCAACCAGGCAACGAGAAGGTCTTCAAAATTATCATCCCCTACTTGACAATTGCTTTCACCCCCTTTCCATTTACTTTGCTCAATTTGCAATCAAACAGTTGATTCGCTCAATGAACAATTTAAATTGGTTAACAGCCTAATTTATTTCAATATCATTTTTGTTTGTCGTATATATTGAAATTTAAATGGCCATGAAACATGACAGAGTTGCCTGAATGCGTTTGGTACATTTCGAGTTTCACAATTGGCCTCTGGGTTTGAATGCGTTAACAATTTACCTGTCACATTCGATACGCTTAAAAACAAAATGTTTTCCATCTTCACTGTAGGCTATTTACACGCTCAAAAGTAACCAAAATAAAGAGCAATGAATGACTTCATTTCAAATTAGGCCTGTTCAATTATTAATTTGCACGCAATAGACAAAGGCACCAATGCAAAAATAATTTCTCACATTCACGTTTGATATGCCTCACAGAAGCGTACATGAAGTGTTTTCCACTTTGCGTATATTTTTAAATGCTTAAAAATCAGGGCCATCTTAAAATGATTTCATTTTTTCATCTTTAAAATGATATGTAAAAATGCAACGATGAGAGGTGACTTCAGAGATCTGCTATTCATTCAGATATTTGACATTATTTCAGTCTAACACCGTAGCCTGGTTTGGTCTGTCTGCTTCTCATTAGGCCATCTTTTCTATATCATTATAGGCTACATCTTGGTTTTGATTTGATTATGGCTTGATTGGAAGTTAGGCAAAGTACACGGGAATTGATTTATGGTAAGCCAATTACACCAAGGTGAAGGAAGTTGTCCAACTTCGCTGGTAATTAGCAGACTTCAAATCGCTATTTTTTTCCCCGGAAACATTTTAAAAGACCTCAGATGTTTGCTCCACGCAGCATTAGGTACAGAAAAGGTAATGAGCAGAGGCTCACCTGTCTGCCCCATAGTGGAAGTTAGTTTTATTGCGCTTAAAATCATCGCAATACATTTATCTTCCAGCCCTACTCACAGTACTGACACTAATCAACATAGTAATGAAGACCAGGGCAGTTGAGTTACAGTAGCATTGCAGTGTCAAAACTATTTGGACTTACCTGCAGAGTCCCACTTGCAGGCTCGCCTGTCTGCCCCATAGTGGAAAGTTAGTTTTGTTGCGCTTAAAATTATCACGATACATTTATCGCCCAACCCTAACTGTAAGTTAAGTGTTCTCAGAGTTGAAAATAGAAAGTTAAAATGCATATTCAGACCTTTTTTGTAAAGTTTTATTTTTGCTACGCAGTTCTGAAAAATGCCACAAAATGCTGCAGACTTCTAGACACTGTAGCATTTTTGCTACGCAGTTATTTTTGCTTAATGCCAGCCCTGACTTTCTAGATAATGGATGAGGGGCTAGGGATGCTGAAATTTTGTGGATATTCATCATCACTGCTGATTAAACATGCAACAACGTTTCATTTACAGATATCGGATGATTGCAATGTTCATTACTTATTTGAATGTGACTGTTTAGTAAAAATTATTGAACACAAGGACATGATTAAAGCACAAGAAGTTTATCACTTGCATGGTGCTTGGACTCCAATAACAGCAGCTTCAAAAATCAACATGCAAAATAAAAATGAAATGATACGCATTTACATGATGCAGTATTTTGCAATCACATTATTTTGGTTTCTTTGAGAAATTTGCTCAAAAATTGACATAAAATCTAATACACCAGCATGACAGTAAAAACTGCCATTGAATTGTGGTCACAAAAACGCAACAATATCCGCAAATGTGTTTGGAATGCCACTTAAAATTATTGACAATGTTGCTACCACTTTTACGGATTCAATTACAGTAAAAACAATACAAATAATCCCCTCAGTTTTAATTCTTAGATATGTATTATGCACTTGCAGGTCAATGATTCCCGATTATGACTGTGACATACGTATGTTTAAAACAGTTATAAAGGATGTAAGGGTGTACCAGAAAAATAATCCCCCCCCAAAACAAACAACCTTACCTTTCTGTTTCAGGCTGACTTCAATTGTGACAAAATTTTCAAAGAACACATAGTAGATGTGGGAGTAGTTCTGGTCAAAGAAATGCTTCAAGTCCACAGACTCTGCATTTTCTGTAGACAGAGAAGAGACAGAAATGTCATCAAAGCATGGAACTCACACAAAAACTTGAAAAAAATTTGAACGTAGCAGGGTTTCCGGTACATGTAATTGATCGTGGCGCGTCACCACAGCGAAATAAAAGCAGCCACGCCTTTGTCAAATGACTTTACATCAACTCAAAAAATCCTAAGGACAATCAGGTGTCGCCAGTTCTCCTCGTTAAATTAAAATGAGTGCTAACATTATATGTGAAATCCACCGTGACGCATGTAAAACTGATAAACCTCCGTGCACATAGACTTCAATTTTTACATCGCCTACATGCTGATTAATGAAATCTGGCCACACCTGATAATGCTGAGTTTTGAACCGACCCTGAAGGCCTAACCACAGTTTCAAACAAGCTGCCGAGATTGTCAAGCAATATCCCCCGCAACTGGCATTGCATTTTTGAATAGAGAATGTTTATATGCGTTTAGATTTCTAAAGAACTGTACTAATCGCAAAGCTGTTAATTTCCTTGCAAAAAAAATAGGCCGGAGAGTATGCATCAGAAAAATTGGTAAATTATACAAAATTGTTGTCATGACACACCTTTATGTCACCTTGACGCGAAATATGATCACGATCGGATGATTAGTTTCAAATTTATAGCCAAGACAGGACACATTACAGATTTCCCACAAAGCTGACGGTTTTTGACCCAAAATGCAAACAATTGTAAACATAATTTCAAAATGGTTTTTCATGACACACCTTTATGCGTTTTTACACCTTGATGCCAAATATGATCATAATCGGATGATTATTTTCAAAGTTATAGCCCGGACACGACACATTACAGATTTCCCACAAATTTGTCGCTTTTTGCCCCAAAACGTGAAAAATTACATAATTATTTTGAAAATTGTTTTTCATAACACACCTTTATGTGGTTTTACACCTCGATGCCAAATATGATCAGAATCGGATGATTAGTTTTAAAGTTATAGCCCGGACAACAAACGTGTCGGACGGACTGACGGATGGACTGACGGACGAACCCCATTTTGCGGGGGATAATAATAACAACAACATTGTTGCGGGGGATAAAAATCCTGGAGGAAACACTGCATAGGTCATCAAAACAATTTCAACTCCACAGGAGATCATCACATTTTAAGTCATTCTGCAGGCAAACAGCCAGATCACAAGATGGCATATGTGCCCGTTCATGTAAAAGCCAGTTGAAGGTAAAAATGGGGAAAGCATGTGGGTCATTTTACACTTTCCACATCTTTCAGAATGCAATTCAGCACCTCTGACTTGGCCCAATAGCAGCTCTTCAAGACCTCGACTGGGGAATTAAGATGTACTTTCATGCCTTTTTACCCCACACGAACGATCGTTCGGTTATGTAAAGGTTACGCAAAAAAAATTCAGCAAAATAAGGGGTAGATATGTCTTGGCCAAAGTCATCAACAGTTCATGAACATTTTCCTTGAGTGTGTGAATAAACGTCTATGTTTACTGTACAACCTGGTCATAATAGGTCTTCATTTTTGTGCTTAACTGACGGTCGTATCCACACCACTTGCGCTGCGCCGCGCGTGCCATACCGTTTTACGCTAGTGTCATCTCTATACAGGCCTATACCTGTATATACCAATACGTCCTGCGGTGCATCGATAAATCTTTTAATTCATGTCTTGATTTAACAACAATGACTTCATTCTACTCAACGTGACGCGTCAGTTGGGGGTTTGTTTTCTTCTTTTTCCCAAACTATTGTCCTTCCCCGACCGGTTTTGTTTATGTCATCCCAGTGCAACATCAGTTGTGTCAATAAAGAGATTCAGAAGGTCTAACTGGTCAAATTGACTGAAGTGTTAATAAAGTAACCAATGTTGTTTTTATAAGCGACTCCTAGGATCCCACGAGGTTGGTTAGTTGTCTGACGTCAACAGTGAACAATGTTTCACATGTAGATGTTTGCATACTAGTTTTATCAATAACCTGGACTATACATGTCATTCTGTAAGTGTAAGTGATAAAAATGGTAGCCTGCTAAAGACTGAAATGCAGTTTCTCTAGACTGAGTATTGTCAGACAGTTAAATGATAACCCGTGTCATTCACTGAAATTTAATTGAAGCGGCTGTTGCTGGATTGGAATATCAGTGCTGTCTGCTTGTCCCGTGACAGTGGTTGCTGTAGTGTGAAAAGCTGTAGTGCAAGGCAGCTCAGTTGGCCTGTCTGTGAACAGAAAGACAGGTGTGATCAATTGAATCACAAAACATACATGACAGTAAATCTTAATGCATACATACATTACACATATTTGATTAATCGAGTTTATAGCAAACTGCGTCACCATATATCTATGCGCGTGTAGCAAGCTGTTTAACAGTCGATTAATAGTACGAAACAATGTCCATCTCAACTCCGTTTACAGCTCCCTGCACGTGACGCATGGTCTGTTCAGCTGGCATAAAGCGTAGTGGAGTAGCACGTTGTTTGACAGGCTACAAAAAGGAGCTTGACGCTGTAGACAGTTCATGGAGATGTTATGATGACTGAAATTAATTTTTAGGTAAAGCACATATCATATGTTAGGTTTTTTTCCCCCCAGAATCGAGAGGACGTCATTTAGGCAAGATATAACTTTATGCTGAATCAGGCTGTTGTCAATCGGGAAATCCGCGACATCGCACTATTCACAGATAGTCAATGCATTTTTGGTATCATCTTGATCGGTTACGCCAAGTTTTTCTCTGTAACCGAACGGTCGGTTACGCTGGCACATATTGACGAGAACGGTGTATCGTTCATGCCGGAGTTTGAAAAAAAAAAAAAAAAGGCCTGTATATAGCTTTGTTGGAGTGAAAACTTCAGCGTGGTTGCTCACCAGGAAGAGGGTTATAGACAAAAGCTCGAGACAGTTTGCCAATTCATTGCAGGGAAGACAACAGTCACTCACACTCATACAAAGGGAAATTTTAGCCTCTCTAATCAGCCTAATCAGTTCACGGACTGAGGAAGGAAATGCAGTACTAAGAGAACTATACAAACACAGGAAGAGCATGCAAACTCCATACAGAAAGGCCCCAAGCCACATTCAATACCATTACCTTCTTGCCATGAGGCGGGATTGTTTCCCACTGCACAAATCAGCAATCCCACTACAATCTGCTCAGAAAAGGTTCTAAAAGGCCAGCAATGCACAGGAGCCTTTTGCACACAAGAGCAGAGCAGAAACAGACTTGGTACATGAGCACTTTCCTGACTGATTGGCCTGTCATGTTTAATTGGGTTCCATGCTCCTCCAAAGACCAGCTGAAGGGTGCTCTGCCAGTGTTTATCACTCTAAAGGCTGCCCTCACCTCCTGCAGCATCTCACCACAGAGACAGGATAAAGACCCATTTCACAGTAATCCTGGAATGGATTTTGAGAAGAAATAAAGAGATATTCAATCTGCTGTGTGACAGCTATGCACTGTTTTCTGGAATTCCTTAACCTCTGGAAAATGAGAATTTTTTTCAAATCATGTTTTCATTTGTTAATAAGGTCACAATTTTTTGCCAAATTAGCATTGCATGCAAACTTTTTTTTTGTAGCTCTGTCCATTTTTGATCTATTGACTTCACTCAGGTAAAAGTTATTGCATATTACAAGACAGATGTTGAAGGGGCATTCCATGGTATTTATTTTGTTTCAGACAGGACATTTAGAGAAGTAATTCCATTGCAGCTACTTATGTGTAGGTCCTCTGAACTGTTTGAATGGCTGAATTTTAAGTACTCCGAGAGTACTTCAGGTGATATGAAAATGAATGTCATCTACGGTAATTAATGCACTTAATTACATAAAAGACATGAGGCCCATGGGCCTTAACGCCTTTACGGTCACCCGAGTTGTATAAAAACTGATGTTATTGATGTCAAAGAACCAAATATACCCAAAAGTATCATTTTCCTACATAAAGTAAACTTCACCCCCACCCCAGGGGCAAACATGGAGCCGGGGGGTGATGAAATTACCAATTTTGATAAAGCACCTCAAGATCCTTCCATCTATAAAAAGTTTTGTTTTCCAACATATCTGGGTCTGGAGAAGATTTTAAAAATTTCAGTCAATTTGACCACTTTTTGCCCTGCCTCTCAGAACCTGGGGGTGGGCACCAAATAACTCACAAGTTTGGTGCATATTTGACCAAGGAAGGTTCCTGCAAAATTGTATTGAAATCAGATCAGCTTTTTTTTAAGACGAAGTCGAAAATGTATTGACCAGTTTTAGCCCCGCCCCTCAGAGCCCCTGGGGGTGGGTACCATATAATTCACAATTTTGGTGCATATTTGACCAAGGAAGGTTCCTGCAAGATTTTATTGAAATTGGATTTGCGGTTTCTGAGAAGTGGAAAATGCATTGACCAGTTTTAGCCTCGCCCCTCAGAGCCTCTGGGGGTGGGTACCATATAATTCACAATTTTGGTGCATATTTGACCAAGGAAGGTTCCGGCAAAATTGTATTGAAATCGGATCAGCGGTTCCTGAGAAGTCAAAAATGAAAATCGTTTACGGACGCACGACAGAAGATGCACAACGACGAACAAAAGGCGATTAGAATTTTTTTTTGAGAACTTTGAGACTTAGTCTCAGGTGACCTAAAAAGCTGTTTTGTCATAATTTTAATTTCAAATATCAAGACTTACAGCCTCATATCTATTAGCATGCACAAATTGTTATACAATGTATATGCACACAGTTTAAGATCAATGCCTAACATGACTAATTTGAAAAATGTTAATTTAAACAAATTCCAGATGTTGATGCCAGTCACAGTCATGAAATGGACAATGATCCATGAAGCCAAAATACATTTTTAAGAAACCTTTGGATGTCAACTAACACATACACCAGGTATTTCATAAAATTCTGGAAAAAAAAAAAAAAACAAAAAAAATCTGGAGCCATGTCGCAAATACCACAGAATACCCCAGAGCCATAATCAAAAAGTGGTTCTTTATTCAGTCCTAAAAAATTGGGTCGAAAATGGAATTGACCAAATTTCACAGAAAGACAATGAAAAGCTGATATTTCTTCAAAACCAGCCACACCAAAGGTTTTATACGTCATTTGATCTTATTAGAGATCAAGACGGATAAGAGGAAACAATTAATTTTGTCCCGTACGCAAGGGAAATGTTGCATTCAGGGCAAAAATACATCTCTGTGAGATAATTATGAACTGAAATTGAACGGATATCCTCATATCACAAATGTTGCGCAAAGGGAATGCAACAGGTGCTCGAAGTTTGTTCACATTGAAAGCCGAAAAGAACGAAAAGACAATAGGTACCCTGATGACCAAACTAACAATATCCACTTGCAATGGTCAGCAAGCGGCCATGATTAACCAGCCAAGAATCATTCAAGTTCAAGAACTTTGTGTCACGTGCCATGCAATTTGCATAGTTGCCCAGCTTTGTAAGCAAATTATTTCATAAATTTAAAAGTGACTAATTAAGACACATTCAGTCAGCATACCAAGTGATCAGCAACCAACTGTTTTCACATTTCAAGCGAAACCTGAAATTTCATGGGTGCAAGCGTCTGACATAATTGAGTTGATTGAAACGCCTCACATGGATGCAAGGAACGGATCTCTCTCCCGCACCGGTTCTTGTCGATGGATAATCAATAATCATGTTTTAATTGAGGAGTGAAATGTGAATAAAAACAGAACGCAATTATTACCAAATCCCATTCACCCACATTTTATTCACAGTAGAACATAGACAACATATCAGATGTTAAAGTGAGACATTTTACTATTTCATGAAAAATATTAGCTCATTTTGAATCCGATGGCAGCAACACATCTCAAAAAAGTTGGGACAGGGCCATGTTTACCATTGTGTAGCATCCTATCTTCTTTTAACAACAGTCTGTACAACTTTTTTTGAGATGTGTTGCTGCCATCAAGTTCAAAATGAGCTAATATTTTTCATGAAATGGTAAAATGCCTCACTTTCAACATCTGATATGTTGTCTAATCTATGTTCGATTGTGAATAAAATGTGGGTTTATGAGATTTGTAAATCATTGGTTTCTGTTTTTATTTACATTTTACAAAGCATCCCAGCTTTTTTTGGAATTGAGGTCGCACTCACTGTGCAGATAAGTGAATGCTTGGTTTACGCACCACCCTGCACATTAAATTTTGGTGCAACTCATCTTCAAACGCTGTAACCAGATCTGTCCCTTTACCCAACTCGCAATCCAAACAAACCATCTAAATTTGCATTTCATCAATGCATACCATTTTAATACTAATCCAACGACTGGAAGAACACAATAAACAAAATCAAGTGCAAGGACAATCAATGCATGCACATTGACTTTCAGTGTAACACAAATTTTGGTTCAAAGTTGCGACTTAAAATAGGCCGAATTTTAATAACTGGCGTTTAACACATTATCAGCTTCCTCATCATCACCATTAATGGTCCAATTTATCTTTTCCTTTCAGGTTTCCGACTGAAAACCACAAAGTAGGCAAGCCATTAGATTCCTCAGTTTTATTGCTAAAAGCCCATAAATTGCAAACCAAAGTGAAATTAAGACACCAATATCCAAAAGCTACTTTACCCCTTGTTACATCACTCTTCCTCTTAGCCCATTAGGGGTGGTGGGTGAGGTTGGTTACTTTAGTAACCACTAGCCTATACAAAAAAAAGGTTAATTAGGGCCCGAGCACCGACCGGTGCCAGGGCCCGGAACGGGTCCTGGCACCGAAGGTGCGAGGAACCTATTGTTTTTGATGGGATTTTTCATTCTTCTTCTTCTTCTTCTTCTTCTTTTTATTCTGCTGCGAGAACGCATTTTTGAGGGCTTTGCCATGCACGAAAACTCACAAAAATTTGCCCACACGTCAGTCGTGGTGAAAATTGCAAAGTATTATTATTTTTGTGCTTGGACATGCCCCGGTGGCTCTATAGCGCCACCAAACACGCGGCCATTTTGGAACGCACTTGCTCGGATTCTCACGAAATTTTATAGAGTCATAGTAGTCATCATAAATTTTTTTGTAAATTTTTTAGAAATTTTTTTGCCTCACAGGAAGTGAGCTATGAGCCATTTCCTGCGTTTTTTTAGATTTTACGAACACATTTTTGAGGGTTTTATGATACTCGAAAACTCACCAGACTTGGCTCATAGACTAGAAATATTACGTTCTTTGATTCGATATCTCACTTGGCACTGAGTGTGACATGGTAGCTCTATAGCGCCCCCTAATACATAATTGCATTTTTGAGGGCCTCAGCATGCTTGAAAACTCACAAAACTTTGCAAACATATTAAGCAGGTCTTACTTTTAACTAGGATTTAGGGTTTACAGATGGATGTGGCAAAATTGCATTACAGCGCCACCTAGAAAATTTCAATGAAGCAGCCCTCGCAGCGTGTTTGACCTACATGTACAAAATTCGGTGGACATGTGTACTATGCCAAGACCTAAAAAAAAGTCTCTAGGTGCCATGACCTAGACTCAACAGGAAGTCCGCCATTTTTAATTGAATTTGCAAATTTTTTAAATTTTTTGCCATTCACAGGCTTCGTACTTTAACGAACTCCTCCTAGAGATTTTATCCGATCAACTTAAAATTTTGAATTTAACATCTTAAGACCTTGTCGATGTTAAATTGCGAAGCTTTTTTGGATTAATTGAACTTTGTATCCGTGGCGTCGCGGCGAATTTCGATGTCCCGCCATGAAACAGGAAGTTGGTTTTACGCGCACATGCTTTGTGAAATTTGCGTGAAACTTAACAGGCTTCATAGGAGTTCACTTCCAAGTAGACCTATATGTTGATATTAGATTGGGTGTGGTCAGGTGGCTCCGGAGCGCCCTCTTGAAACGGCCATGTTGAGATAAAAGTGCTTGAATGTTCATGAAATTTGGTGTGATCATTGCATTGTTCATGTCGAGTTATTTTAATTTTTTTGAAATTTTTTGGCCAAACAGGAAGTGAGCTATGCGCCATTTCCTGCGTTTTTCCAAATTTTATAAACACGTTTGGATGCTTTAGAATACTCGAAATCTTGCAAAAAGTTGCACAAATTATAATTGTCTTATTATCTTCAATTTTATATATCAATTTACACTAAATTTGGCACAATGGCTCTATAGCGCCCCCAATCAGATTTTTAAAAGAATTGCCATTTTGGTGGTCTCAGCATGTTCTAAAACTCACAAAATTTTGTAATTGTATAAAGACCATCATTCGTATTACTCTGACAAAAAACTTATATATATACATGGCAAAAATGTCACTATAGCGCCCCCTGGAAAATTTTAAATAAGCAGCCCTCGCAGCCTGGTAAACCTACATGTATGAAATTCGGTAGAAATGTGGAATATGCCGAGACCTACAAAAAATTCTCTTGGTGCCATGACCTACACTCAACAGGAAGTCCACCATTTTTAATTGAAATTGCAACTTTTTTGGATTGTTGGCCATTCACAGGTGTCGTACTTTAACGAACTCCTCCTAGAGATTTTATCTGATCAACTTAAAATTTGGCATATGACATTGAAAGACGTCGTCGATGTTAAATTGCGAAGCTTTTTTGGATTCATCGAACTTTGTATCCGTGGCGTCGCAGCGAATTTCGATGTTCCGCCATGAAAATGGAAGTTGCTTTTATGAGCATATGCTTTGGGAGATTTACGTGAAACTTTACAGGCTTAATGATAGTCTAATTCCAAATATACCTATATGTTGATATTGGAGTGGGTGTGGTCAGGTGGCTCTACAGCGCCCTCTAGACAGGGCCATGTTGATATAAAAGTGCTTGAATGTTCATGAAATTTGGTCTGATCATTGCATTTGTTTTTCTGGGCTGTGCTGATTTTTTTGAAATTTTTCGGCCAAACAGAAAGTGAGCTATGAGTCATTTCCTGCGTTATTCCAAATTTTATGAACACACATTTGAAGGCCTTAGCATACTCGAAAACTTGCAAAACTTAGCTAAAATTTTATTTGTCACATTGTCTTTAATTTCAAACAAAAATTGGCAGAAAATGAGGCATCATGGCTCTATAGCGCCCCCAATACGATTTTTAAAAGAATTACCTTTTTGAGGGTTTCAGCATGCTCAAAAACTCACAAAATTTTGTACAATTTTAAAGACCATTATTCCTATTACACTGAAAAAAAATTTACAAATAGGCGTGGCAAAAATGGCATTATAGCGCCCCCTGGAAAATTTCAAATAAGCAGCCCTCGCAGCCCGGTAAACCCACATGTATGAAATTCGGTAGACATGTGGAATATGCCGAGACCTACAATAAAGTCTCTTGGTGCCATGACCTAGACTCAACAGGAAGGCTGCCATTTTTAATTGAAATTGCAACTTTTGAAAATTTTTTTTGCCATTCACAGGTGTCGTACTTTAACGAACTCCTCCTAGAGATTTTATCCGATCAACTTAAAATTTGGCGTATAATATCTAAAAACCTTGCTGACGTTAAATTGCGAAGCTTTTTTGATTTCATCGAACGATGCATCCGTGGCGTCATGGCGAATTTTGATGTCCTGCCATGAAACAGGAAGTTGCTTTCAATTCCACATACTTTGTGGGATTTGCCTGAAACTTTCCAAGCTTGATAAAATTGTTCGCCCAAGTATAGATATATGCTTATTTTATATCGAGAGGTACCAGGTGGCTCCACAGCGCCCTCTAGATATGGCCATGTTCAGATAAAAGCGCTTGAAAGTTCATGAAATTTGGTATGATCATTGCATTAGTCATTCTCCGCAATTGTTAATTTTTTGAAATTTTTTTGCCAAACAGGAAGAGAGCTATGAGCTATTTCCTGCGTTTTTCCAAATTTTACGAACACACGTTTTAAGGCCTTAGAATGTTCCAAAACTTGCAAAACCATCTAAAAATTAGAACTGTCATATTCTCTTCAATACATCCATCAATTGGCACTAAATGGGGCATAATGGCTCTATAGCGCCCCCAATAATATTTCTAAAAGAATGGCTCTTTTGAAAGTCTAAACATGCTGGAAAATTTACAAAAATCGAAACACTCATGGAGCCCCGTATTACGATTACTGTGTTGTAGATTTTGTGCACAGGCAAGTCAAAATGGTATCATAGCGCCCTCCAGAAAATTTTTGCACTCCCATCAGGAAACCACATTGTACGCGGTCCAGCTGTGTCCAATGGCTCTGAATGGACACCTGCAGCCATCAAGATCTTGCTGCCACCCCAATGTGCACAGGGGGGCGAGGGCCCTTTCAACGCTGCTTGCAGCTTTAATTTCCTTTCTATTTCTATGCACACAACACAAGCATGATACAAAATATGAAACAAAAACAAAATCTACACTCCAGCCCTAATCTAATTCTCATCGCAAAACCACTCAGCCGCAAAAACTGTCGAGTTCCCGTATACCCTTATGGGTATTTAATCTGCCCCTCCTCTGTCTGCTCATCCTGCACAGTTTAGAAGGTGGCCAAGAACAGTATGAAGGATTCAGAATATGTTACTGCACCCATGATATTGGTGTAACACCAGTACAGACACTGTAATTTGATCCAGGCCCTCTGTCACACTTGCTGTCCAAACAAATTGTCCTCCTTTGCTTGAGCCTTGACTTTGCATACCACTAAAAAAACATCATGAGGCAGAAGTCATGCCGAGGCCCTTCACAACTCCCCAGAAACCCAGCTACCATTTTGTCCGAGCAGTATTGCTTTTCCGCAAACACTCCCAACTTAGCCATTTTCACTTGAGCTCATAAGCCCCAGTGGACGCAGTGAGCGTGGCACACCCATTAGTTTAACAGAGTGAATTTCCTCTCTTCAGGCCTCTGCAGTCTCAATCATGTTGAAGTGCAACACTTACCACAGAAGCAAGCATGAAGCAGACATGGAAATGGCTCTCTTCTGGCACAAACCTAATGTATGCAGCAGCATGTCCTCTGATAGGACCAAATACTTGATATCATATTAACGGTCTCTACTAATTACAGGTTTATTTCACTCCATCTATAATACATTTGAGGTCGATGTCCGTCTGTCTGTGTGTATGTACACGTTTTTCTCCTACATTTCTCAACCGATTATCACCAAATTTGGTGTGAATATCCACTTGGACACCAGGAAGGACTTGACATCGCCCGATTTTTGAAAAACGGTCATGCACACAAAAAAAATGGCAATTTCACATCAGGTAGCGGGTAGCAGCAAGTAAGAAAATATGTTGCAAAGCCTTTGTCAATTAGTTTAATTTCACAACATACAATCTGTCTCAATAATGCCCATCACTGCCTGAAAGTAATGTAGGCAGATCTCCATTTCCTCAACAATCACAAAGGGACTAAGGGAACAGGATGTCTGGAAACACTGTTGAGCAAAATGCAGGAAATGGGTTCGTCCAAAGGTGCAGCAGTTTTGCAGCACATATCACAGAACCATGTTCTATGGGCCAACAAAATACTTATACTGCCTCCCCCGCCTTTCATCAATGAGAAAATCCAAGACAACCTTCCAAATGGGCTGCAATAAAATGTAGAACTAGAACATTCAAGAAGGGAATAAAGCCTTTCAACTGTGCACTCAAGTCCTGAGGGTATAAGAATGAAATTCTTCTGGACCTTCCTGGCAAACCCCACAGGAAATCACTCCTTGCTGCTGTAAGTCAGAAACACAACAGGACACACTTCCAAGCCCAAATTAACACGAGGATCACAGCCACTCGTTTCATACTAAATGGACAAAACTTTCAAAGAAAAGCTCGCTTTGACTTTCAGGCAAAACAAAATCTGAAGCAAAAACCTCACACCTTTTTAAGAATATGTGCTCCGAGTATATAAGTGATCGCCAAGTTAATTTCAAAGAATGTCACGGCAGACGTCTTAAAAATAGCAACATTGGGACTGTTATTTTTACCTTTCAGAACTCTGGTATGATCGCGAGAGCGGGTAATAAATTAATACTAAATATTCCGAAAATTTATCAAATTTCACATAACTGAGGTATGAATACCGATTAGGCAGGTCTTTCTCGGGCACAGGTGCTAACCAATGACCCACCGTTGCATTTTCTACCGACTTATTATTCTCATCTTTAAAATATGGCCAGTAATGCCGCTAAATCTCGCTCGCTACCAATAACTAAATCAGTGGATCATGTCAATTTAAAGGCGTACTCCTCGTATATACGAGAAGTGTCAATTTCTCGCATACTAGAAGGTGCCTACATAAAACTGACATTCCTTTATCTCCAAGGATTGTATTCCTGGTTTGCATAAACTGATCATACTTGTGATCCCAGAATTGTACATTTCTAATATGCATGAATTGAAAGTACTCAGAAAGAATAAAGCCATTTTTCCTACAGCCGTTGAAATCATGGGGTAGATTCGACTGTTCCTTTTGTTCTTTCTTGGGGTAAGGGTTAAGGTTACACGAAACTTTTCTTGAAGGTGTGAATTGGGCTTTCCAAGTAACGTTATACGACAAGTAACAGTTAGCCAGACGTCGTACAAACGAGGAGCGCGCCTTCACATTGACATGATCTAAATCCGACTTGTTTGGTTTGTGTTAGCAGAGTCAATTAAATCGACTCTTGATAAAACATACAACCCCGGCTGAGGAGTAAACATAAAATCGTCCGGCACATTGAATCGACAGATGGCTGGCTAGAGATTTACAAAACGATAACAAACCAGCAGCTTCGTAGCACTGGGGTGACATTACCTGCCAAACATCATACCACTATTTTCTGGGAACGTTAGAACTGGGCCACTATTACGGAGACCAAGCTCCTTTGAGTCTGCTGCAGCCCCACCGAACAAATTCGTTCAGCCGACCTCAATCAGAGATTTCAGGATGGATAGCGAAGTGCCATTCCTGCCTAGCTAGGCAGCTGGCCAGCCAACGTTAGCTGATTAGCCTCCAAGCTAATACATCATACAGAGATAGCTCGCCCGTTAAAAAAAAATTCTGCGACTCACCGATCACGATTCGTAGATGTTTCAAGCGGGTGAATACGTCTTTTTTTGGATCCAACACTTTCTGTGTTGATTTTTTGACGTCCCCATGAGGCTTTTTTGAAAACATTCCGAAGACAAGAAGGAGTTCAGAGGAGGAGGGCGCAAACCCTTGCCTTGATAGCTAGCTAATCTTCAATAGGAATCAAAGCGAGCTAGCTAACTAGCTAGCTTGCTTCAGATCAGGGTCTGTTAACATTAGAAGTTTTGTAAATTCATTTGCATCTGTATATGATGAAATTAAAATAAATAAATAAAACGCTTGGAGAGGAGCGCATTTTGCAGGAAATCACATCTGAAACGCAGTTATCTGCCCAGGTCAGTACTCAACACACCTCTCCCAAAACAGAATAAATCTCAAAACATGGCGGATTCGCAAGAGGAAAAACAAATTAATGGAAATCAGAGCAATTCAACGAAGCAAGTCGCAAACGTTGTCCGCGGTGAAATATCAACATTAGCCAGCAGCGAAGCGTAATGAAAACTCAAAAAAGTAACGTAAACCACCGAAATAAATTAAACGAATTTGACCAATAAAAACTCAGTTTGCAAGCAGTCATGAAGTGATCGAATAGTTCTTTACTAGTGACTGAAACGGCTGCACCTCACACTACATTTCAAACTCGCATAGCAGATAACTGAACTATGGGCGAATGTGATTTACTTGGCGAACTTGCTCGTCTTTGATGCGCACCGACATGGACCATAATTTATCATGAAGAATAATGCGTGGTTATTCACGTAATATCTTTGTTATACTCATCTTAGGTGTTTAACTGAGTAGTTCAGCGGTGTTGTGGAAGGAAATCAGACTGGTAATATAATTTGGCTGATGTAGTCCAGAGTCAAATCAATTTATTTCCGTCGGCAATCGACTACCCAGGTCTTGTAGAAAGGATTTTGTTGGTAAACGGAGGGCCATTAAACTGAAATAAATCAATTGCTATGGAAATGTAGTTCAACCACTCCCTTGAAAAGCCGTTTCAGATTCCGGCAGTTGAACAGAAGAGACTACAACTCCCATAGTATTCGCTAAAAACAAATTCCGCGCCAGTCTTCTACACACTGACGGTGCTATTCTCGGATCTGGCTTTTGATGGTCGAAAAACATCGGTATAGAGTGGTTGGCGTTACCTTGTAGTCGTATATTTGCTCCTAATAGCCAAGTACTTCATTATGAAATTAGCAACTACATATCCAGCTTGCTAGCTTGTCGCCTTTTCTGCGAGCAACTGCCGACTGTTTTGCTTCACCGCGATACCTACACTAGCACAGCTTACGTTTCTGTTTACATGCACTCTCCAGCTAGCTAGCTAGCCGTCTTGTGTGGTAGCACTAGTTTTAAATATTAATATTCTGCTCATGTAACTGTCAAGATCGGCACCCAACCATCATAGCATATCCAAACACCTGGCTTGTCTAACTTCTCTGTTTTGGCCGAATTCGGACGCAGCACAATGCCGGTTCACTCTCGTGAAAAGAAAGAAAGTAACAATGAGGAGATGGAAGTTGATTATCCTGAACAAGACGGAAGCAGCTCCGACGAGGAGGATACGGAAAGCTCGTCCGTTTCTGAAGATGGAGACAGTTCAGGTACGTTGACACGAACTATGGGTTACTATGTCAGTGTTCGTGTTTTTAAAGCCAAATGCAAGGCACGTATTCAGCCATCAAATGTTGTTCCAAGGGTCCGCTCATGCTGTTTGCAGATCAGCGGAAGGTGGCTTGCGGAGATCCCCAAGTCTGGCCCTCGAAAGATGATCCATCCCTGGTTTTCTTCTCTTCCAGGCAATTAACTGAACACTTATTCCCTGCTGAGAATCCTTGCAATGATCCCAGGAGGATCCAGTGAGGGATTCTGACAGGATCCTTGCAAAGATCCCGAAGGATCCTGTGACAGAATCCATTAAGATCTTTCAGGCTTGGCAGGATCCTTGAGGATCATCAAAGATCCTGGGAAAATCCTTGCCTATCCTGAAGAATCCTGATAAAATCATTGGAAGTCCTGTTGAGATCAAAATCTTTTTTTTAATTTTTTTTTTTTAATGGAACCGTTGGGCTCAAGATGGAGAGGGAGAAGACATATTACACGTTGGGTATTTAGCTACGACACCAGGGAATTTGCTCCTCTTGTCAAAGTGTGTCATAGGTTGTTTAATGACCGCAGAGAGTCAGGACCTGTTTAACCCCTTTGTGCAGAAGCCAAATTTGGCTATTTTTGGGTTACCCACTTTAATGCTGTATAATTCAAGATTTAAGCTTCATAAAGAGGAAAAATGTGGCTCAATTCTGAAAAGACACTTACAGCATTTAGAATTACATAGTATTTCAGTTAATTTTCATGATTATGGTAGAGAAAATGAGCTGCAAACATAAAAAATCTTCATGAGAATTCACCATTGAAATTGCAAAAAAAATAATTCTGAGGATTGAAAAACTGCTGGGGCTTA
Source organism: Gymnothorax reevesii (assembly GCA_029721435.1). Taxonomy (NCBI): domain Eukaryota; kingdom Metazoa; phylum Chordata; class Actinopteri; order Anguilliformes; family Muraenidae; genus Gymnothorax; species Gymnothorax reevesii. The sequence continues at coordinate 112,857,745 of CM056573.1, forward strand.
AAACTATACATTTCTGGGGTCATAAACTCCTTGACCACAAGTACAATTTATCTTCAACATTACATTCTAGATTACCTACATGCTTTTAGCCAAATTATACACCTATCCAAGTGTCTCCCCAAAGTCTCAAAATGAAGTCCTGTCAAATCATAAAAAAATCATGTATATAACACAAATAAAGTTTTAAGGCATGAAATTTAATATGAACAAATGATTTTCTGGTTGAGTTTTGTATGAATTTATCAATCTCAGTGCAGTTAAATATCAATGGTCACCAGCAACCTCTCCAAAGACAAAATATGCCTTTTCTCCTTAATAAAGTTTAGAGTTTTGGCCATTTTACTTCAAAGTGCCCCAAGCCAGCACAAACACGCATTAAATAAACTTCTTATTAAACGGTTAGAACATTCACCCTGTAATGACAGCTACCAGTCCCCTCTTCTAAGCTTACAAACTCATTTCAACACTTATAAGGAACAAGTGCAACTCACTATCTCAGTAATATCTGAATTCTGAAATATACCTTATTTTAATAGAACAGACACTCCACTTTCAGGGAACAATCCATTGCCTCCCTGGATTCAAAAGAAACGTGCAATGAACGTACCAGGGGGTCCACCCAAATGCACGGGCAGTTCGCGTTTTTCACAGGAAAAAAACCTCGACATTCGACTTTGTAGAGTACGTATACATTCCAAAAACAAAACAACAACAACAACAAAAAAATAACAAAGTAGCAGCCTCACCTTTTTCATGAATCCCTTTTTCCAGAGAATGAAGTATCCTGTAGCAGGAACACTCCGGTCCTGTTTCATTCGAAATAATTCCAATTGACCATATCCTTATCTCATTTAAATCCCCTAAATGTAACTGAACACTTCAAGGCCAGTTTTGCGAACGTGTTTTCTATAAATCGCGTCTATTTTAACCGCGTAATGTGCATAACGTAGACAGGATACAACCGAGCCTGCTGATACGCATAGGTTTGTATGCTCTCTGTTTGTCCAATCAATGTGTTTCACTTACTCTAAAATGTTTAAACACTCGGGAATTGGATAAGAAACGAGCCAATCGATACATTTTTACCAGGGTAGCTTCACGAGAGCACGAAGTGTAACTATACAATTACGCAGAAGAGCTTGAGCGTATGATTGAGTGATTGGCTATCAACGCCAGTACTCGGGTGGATATAAGGAAGCGCTGGATTTGTCAATGAATGGATCTGCGCGTAAATCCACGGTAGGGAAAAACGAATTTTTTTGTATGTGACAACTGTAATTAACAGTAGAATGTGAGAGAATCAATACCATGTCGATTTTTTTGCCTCAGAAAACTGATTTTTCTGAACCATGACTTGGAATACTGTTGGCTCACTGTGGCTTAGCTGGTTGCTACAGAGGATAACGATTTTTTCTGTGTCAAGATATCGTTTTTTTAAACTGCTGGATCGATACTATAGGCAAGGATACTGACCAGTTTGCACATCAGGCTTAGCTGAGGAGTTTAATTCATGCAGCTCTTGAAAAACAGGGCGTGGAGTGAACTTCCCCATATTCAGAACCGCGTTCGAGGTCTGCTTGCTTGTGAATATTCAATAACTGATCCGGGGGTGCCATTTATTGATCGAGCACAGTAACAGCGTGCTTCCTATTTGCAGGTCTATAGATGCGGGCGTCTACATCTGCAGAAAGGGGTTAAAATCTTATCCAACAGACAGCATCTTCTTCAGTACAGTGTCCTCATCACTGCACTGGAGCATTGGGGATTATCCCATCAGTGAGAAGATCACCACCTCCTGGCTCTCTAGCATCTCTACCAGTAGGAATTGGTTTTCCCAGGTGGTCTCCTGTCCAAGTACTAGCTGAGCTCACGCGACTGAGGCAGATTGAGTTGTGGTGTGGTTGCTGACATAGGGAGTCTGACAAAGTTTAATAATTAGAATAATTTGATACAATAATTCAAAGCAGACATCAAATGAGTAGGCTATCTGCCAAGTAGATCATAGCTGGTCATTAAAAAGCATGATAATTGATCATCCTGTTTTACTCCATTACTAATACTACACATTATCCAACTAATTTCACCGTGTTATGTTGTCGGTTATTTTAAAGAGTTATCGTGCTTATTGGTTTGTGTGATTTTAAACCTCTTAAACCCCAAATCCTGCCAATGCATGCATGACAAGATTTTCTGTAATGTGCCGTAAACCTTTTAGGCTTGATTGAGCTCATAATCATCTCATTTTACATATTGTTTGATTAAGAACCAAACAATTTTTTCACCATATAAACAACACCAATACATAAGCCTATAATGATTTGTAAATGATTAATTAAGAAATGACCAAGAGACCAAATTTCCAAATTATGGAAAATTTCCATAGATTACTAGTGATGCTGTGTAGTCTTAATGAAATGGAGCCTTGATTAGTCAATGCAATTTATAGCTTAGTTGTGTATACCATACCATATGCTGACCTAGTTGATCCGTCACATGTATTGCTTGCCAAGTTATTGATTTCATTTTGGACGTTGCCAGAACTGTCTCCATTACTGGATTATAATGAACCCTAATGCTGTCTCAACAGTTGGTCAGCCTCGGAATGTCATTTGTTGTTTCACTGCATGGTACTTTTCTTCTTAAACTGTGTTTACTGTAGGGTCATTCCATATGAACTCAACCAGAGTTCCCATAATGACCGACTCTGATTTGGCTGAAAAAATTTGTACTGGTACCTTAACATATATGATGAACATGTGCAAAATATTTGTCAAAATTCTAAAGAGTTTTTGTGCTGTGGCTCTTCAAAATAGGGTGGGTATCATTTACCCAGGACAACAATTTTTTTCTATATAATTGTACATGTATGTCAATCATCTGGTCAAAAAAATTAGATTGTTTTCTCAACTCCTTCATATGTAAATAATTATATCAATTATAGACACTTTTCGCCCTTAGACAACTTAACTACAACTAACTATCGAGACTTCCTGTTTCTTATTAATAGTAATAGGCTACATAGGTGTGCAAATGAGTGATGACTGACTGCTTTTGCTTGTATTACATCAGCTTATCAGGTATTTCATCAGCCTAACCATGTATTGCATCATCTTTATTTCAGCATTGCATCAGCCAAACATTGAAAACAAAAGAAGCTTCATTCAGTTCATTGACATTCAGCATGGCAACTGAGATGTGCAAAATTGGTGTTTCTCTGGGTGATTTTTTGATTCTGATTTTTTGACCAGATGATTGACATATATGTTCAATTATATAGAAAAAAAATTGTCCTGGGTAAATGACTACACTATGATTTTGACTGTTAAAAATTGGTCTTAAATTGCATTTTTTCTGTCAGCCATTTTTGGAGCTCCCTTACTCCTAAATTATGATTTCAATGCTGTCCAAAAACTTTCTACAGATAGTCATGTGAGTAAATAGAAGGAATGTAGCCCCAATAAACGGTTGTGATTTATTGTAGCATGACAGCTGCCCCCTGAAAATTGAAATTTTCATTTTCGCACACTACAAAATCCCTACTTTGGAGGCCAATACCTCAGAAACTAGAGGAGATAGGACTTTTCTGATGTCAGATCCTGAAAGCCTGGGTACTAGTTACATAATGTCCCACATTTCAAGCTCACAACTCATTTCATTCCCAAGATATTGGCATCCAAATATGGCTGTTCTTAAACATGCAAGATTGGCAAGGGTCAAAAATGGGGTATACCACCCTATTTTGAGGAGCCACAGCACAAAAACCCTTTAGAATTTTGACAAAATATTTTGCACATGTTCATCATATATGTTAAGGTACCAGTACAAATGTTTTTAGCCAAATCCGAGTCGGTCACTATGGGAGATTTCCAGACTTTGGTTGAGTTCATATGGAATGACCCTATACTTAAACAGTGCTCCTGAAATTATTTGTTAAGTATTGTTTCCCCTGTAGAGATGGACGATGAAGATTGTGAAAGGAGACGAATGGAATGCATAGATGAAATGACTAACTTAGAAAAGCAGTTCACAGATCTCAAAGACCAGTAAGATGATTTTTACCTTCCTCCTTTTTTAAGTTGTTTTTTTTTTTTCTGTGAAATGCTTTGAACTATATTTTGGTTTCCTGAACAGTTTGTCAGGGTTTCTCCTGGAGGACACTATGAACCCCAGGATTATAGTGTTATTGTTTTAGATTTACATTCTTGGCGTATGTTTTTTCAGGCTCTATAAGGAACGGTTGAATCAAGTGGATGCTAAGCTGCAGGAGGTAATGGCAGGAAAGGCATCAGAATACCTGGAGCCCTTAGCCAATCTTCAGGAGAACATGCAGATAAGGACCAAAGTTGCAGGTATGCTATATGGTTGAATGTCCGGAACTGGTGGTAAGAATATGCCGGACTTGTTGCACTCCACCCAAAATTTTCAGATACAAATAAAATTTTCTATCAGTTAGAGTTGGACAATTTCATCAAGTGAGATGTCATTTTCTTCCTTTTGATGTCTTTTTTATGATCCTGATACTTTTTTATGCCCACGAAATCGAAGATTTGGGGGCATATTTATGGAGTTAAATTACTGCCAAAACCTTGTATACAAACCGAACATGTTTTACAAATGCACCACGATTCACAAACAAATACAATGTGATTTGCAAATATAAAAATGATTCACGTGCAAACAAAGTGTGGTTTGCAAATATAAAAACGATTTGCAAACAAATACAGTGTGATTTGCAAATATAAAAACGATCCACGTACAAACTAGGTGTGATTTGCAAATATAAAAACGATTTGCAAACAAATACAGAGTGGTTTGCAAATACAAAACACCATTAACAAACGAATGTTTTCAGTTTTACAAATACAAAACGTACCGATTACAAGTATACGACGAGAACCATTTCCTACAAGTACAAATCACTTTTGGCAGTTTTCTACCGCTGACATGGCGTAAAGGATTTTCTCACAAATGTCCTCACTGTTATTGTCCCTGTTAAACAGCAGGTGGGGCTATGACTCAATATCCTAGATCTCTACACCGTGAAGTTGAACAGAATAGAGAACGGCCGCCAGCGACAACCGTGGACATGAGGATCATGGCTGAGGCTAAATAAAAACGCAGTGTCTTCGTGTTCGAAATAATTCCGTGTCCGACAGTGGGATGGTGTCAATATAACTACGTGTCCGACAGTGGATTATTGTTTTTAATCTCATTAAGTCTACTGAATCTTTTAGATAGCCTATTAAACGTGAATGTTTGATCAGATGGCTCAGTTCTTCAAGATGGGTACCCAATCAATGTTTCTGTTTAAGCTCTGCTCAATAAAGTGTTCTGATTGATAGTGATATATTTTTATTTTCCATTTCATTATAAATCTGGGCCCGTATTCACAAAGCATCTTATCTTAGCGCTAGGAGTACTCCTCATTCGCGCTAAAACATTTTATGTAGGAGTAAAATCTGAAAAGTAATTCACAAAACCGCTGAGAGCAACTTTTAGCCATCCGAGACACCGAGGGTAACGCTGCAACGATCTGTGGCTGATATTATCCCACGCATACCGCTTGGATTTGCTGTTCACCCCCGAGCCAATTTTCCCTCTGATTAGGTTACATGCTTTCGCTCCAGCACCAACTGGCCCAGCAGCAGTAACTGGTCTTGGCTCCAGCTGGGCTTTCGCGTCATTTTTGAACTTACATCCATGACAGTTTAGGGCAAACAAACTTGAACGGCTCGACATTTAAATGATCGCAACATATTCTCATTCTCATCGGGTAACAAGTAGCTATTGGGGCAAGTGACGCGTTTCATTAATAACTTGTTTAATGCTATTAATGTTTTTACAATTATCTCTTTCCTATGTACGTTTATTTGCCTAGAGCGTGATATGTGGGGACCGTGCATTGCAATTTTCAAAAGTGCTCAATATACTATTATCTTAAACCGAATCTAAAAAAACCAATGCTTTGTATGTTAACAATAACTTGCTTAAAAGTAACCGTGTTTTAAATTATTATTATTGTAGGGAAGAAAATTATTTTAATGTCAATGTTAAAGTTAAGGTTAGGCTTAGAGTTAGGGCAGTGTTTAAAAAGGGGACTGTCGTACCTCTCTACTTTGAAATGCATTTGAAAACTGCCGAACCCGTAACAACTGCCATTATTTTTTTGGACAAACCAGTCCCTTGGACTATTTTCTCATTTTTTCCTCCATGGGTTGTATGTGGGATATTTTTTTCAATGGGTTGCCCTGCCACCAAACAACCAATCACCGTGCTCATTGTTCCAAGACTCGTGCATGAGAATTGACATCAGCCATAGCAACGGAGATTACTCCCGCCTATCTCAGAGCTACCCCTATTCTAGGAGTTACCAATTTTCTTCACTAAAAGTTGCTCTCAGCGGTTTTGTGAATTTTAAGATTGTTTTATCATAAATGTTTTAGCGCGAATGAGGAGTACTCCTAGCGCTAAGATAAGATGCTTTGTGAATACGGGCCCAGATTTATAACGAAATGGAAAATAAAAATATATCACTATCAATCAGAACACTTTATTGAGCAGAGCTTAAACAGAAACATTGATTGGGTACCCATCTTGAAGAACTGAGCCATCTGATCAAACATTCACGTTTAATAGGCTATCTAAAAGATTCAGTAGACTTCATGAGATTAAAAACAATAATCCACTGTCGGACACATAGTTATATTGACACCATCCCACTGTCGGACACGGAATTATTTCGAACACGAAGACACTGCGTTTTTATTTAGCCTCAGCCATCATCCTCATGTCCACGGTTGTCGCTGGCGGCCGTTCTCTATTCTGTTCAACTTCACGTGTAGAGATCTAGGATATTGAGTCATAGCCCCACCTGCTGTTTAACAGGGACAATAACAGTGAGGACATTTGTGAGAAAATCCTTTATGCCATGTCAGCGGTAGAAAACTGCCAAAAGTGATTTGTACTTGTAGGAAATGGTTCTCGTCGTATACTTGTAATCGGTACGTTTTGTATTTGTAAAACTGAAAACATTTGTTTGTTAATGGTGTTTTGTATTTGCAAACCACTCTGTATTTGTTTGCAAATCCTTTTTATATTTGCAAATCACTCCTAGTTTGTACGTGGATCGTTTTTATATTTGCAAATCACACTGTATTTGTTTGCAAATCGTTTTTATATTTGCAAACCACACTTTGTTTGCACGTGAATCATTTTTATATTTGCAAATCACATTGTATTTGTTTGTGAATCGTGGTGCATTTGTAAAACATGTTCGGTTTGTATACAAGGTTTTGGCAGTAATTTAACTCCATACATATTGTTTTGCACATGTCCATCCGTCTGTCTGTTTGTCTGCAGCAGCAAAAAAGCTTTAACCTTGGCCATCACATTTGTTTGGTCGGAGATAGGCTTTTGATACTTGACATGTGTATCCTTTGTCACAGGACCTTTCGGATGAGATCATCATTTTTGACCCCATTACCTTGACCTTGGCGTAGGACGCATTTTCCGAAAACGTTAACCTTGCCCATAACTTATCATTGGTCAGTGATTGACCTTTGATACTTGACATGTGTATCCCTTGTCACAAGACCTTTCAGATGAGGTCATAATTTTTAACCTTGTGACCTTCATCTTGGCATCATTTTGATTTCACAATAGTTTCCTGGAAAAGTTTTAAAATTTTTAGTTGTTTATTTAACCCTTTGCAAGTCCAAGCGATTCCATCTGGTCCTTTTCCATATTATAAATCCAAACTATGCTTATATCCGGGGGCATCAGTGTTTCACAAACACAACTTGTTTCTATTAGTAGCTGCTAGTGGCAGTAAGAGGCAAAATACTCAATAACGTCAGGGGCTGAGTGTGGCGGAGGTGGAGTGAAATGATTAAATGTGGAACTACAGGGAAATGTCTGTTTCTTTTTCTGTTCATCCCATTACTAGTTCTCTGATTGATACAAGAGGCCATCTTGTCCTTGAGAATTTGTCTCTTTGTTTTCAAAATTTCGAGTAAAGCAAGGTAAATATAGATAGATGGATAGATAGATAGATAGGTAGGTTTTATTTCAGACATTTCAGTCCAAATACATTATACATATAAAAAAGTAAATAACACAAATAAATATTTATTTGAAAATACCACCATGACATAAGAAAAAAAAAGAGAAAGTGTACATTACACAGATAAAATGCTTTGCAACTGCTGCCGTAGTCTTGAGTTGAAGAAAACACAATTAAAAATGGATTGTTGCAGTTAAAAACTCTCATTTTCAAAACATAGGTGAATTTTCTCCTCAATTCCCCTAAGAGTGTTCAGAATGAGAAACAAACTTATGACAGCACTGCAATGACTAGGTAGGGAAAGGACGAGTTGAAAAGTATTATAGTAGGCTACAGTCAATTTACGCAAAGTGGCCTGTTTTATTGCACCATAGCAGCGCACCATAAATACTGCTGCAAAAGGAGCTAAGACAAAGACTAAAATTTCAAATGAGTTGGTTACTTCTCATGTAGAAAGAGCGCAACTGTCTCGTCATCCAAATCATCCGTCCATGATTCATTCATGTAGACTCCCAAATATTTATATCTATCAATGAAAAGTAGCTGCTCACCAAACAGAATCAAAGATTCGGGGGCATTTTGTTTTGCACCTGTCTGTCTGTTACTCTGCTGCGGAAAAAAAACTTTAACCTGCAATACTTTAACCTGCCACCGGGGACATCAGTGTTCCACGAACACTGTTTTTATATCGATTTTTCATAATAAACTTATGACTTTGCTTTTAAATCATCTATAATTTAGAGATCTTGAGGATTTAATGTGACTTTTGTTTGCATCCTTGACGCCACATGCAATCCATGAAGCCATTATGAGAAATGCAACCTCAAAGACTTTGTTGGGCCATTCATTACTGTGCGCTTTTCTGATGAGGTGGAAGAGGTCCCTGACGTACCTGATCAAAATGAACCTTTGATATAGATGAACAGTCAGCTGTGGAATCACAGAACCCCATGTATGAAATGATATCAAATGACAGTGTAGTTGCTATCAGGCCAAATGCAGGATCAATTTAAAATTATTTCCTGTTCAGTGTAACTTCAGATGGGGTTGAATGTCTCTCTTCAAATGTTACTAATTCAGGTCATTTCTACTCAGAGGGGTCTTTTATTGTGAGAGGATACCACTACAATTTGGTCAAAACTATGAGAAAAGGTAGCACTTACAAGATTGATAGTGGTAATGCGTGATTATCCCAGCAGCTTGTGTGCTGCATGTCAGTATTGACTTGATCACAGACAAAAGTCATCCTGGCTCATTCTCTCTACAGTCCCAGGACCATGAAAATATTCTGCATTTTAGCTGAATGTTTTATTTGGAAGATAGATGAAAAGAGTCAATACAGAATAGTGTGAGACTGAAGACCATAGATATTCTGTATCAGGTGAGATGACACAAGTTTGAATGTTGCATCTCAGGAACGTGACGCTGTCTGACTAAAATCACAAATTGCACGTTTCGCTGGATTGGACCTTTGCCCTTAACGCTGTGACGTTGAGGCAGGAAATCGTGTCCGGGCCGGGGGGTATTCAGCAACTAGTTATGTTGTTCGATATGTTGTCCCATAACCTGTACACCAAATATTGAAAAATGGTCAATTTTGACCCTGCAACACTTTTTGCCACTATTTCCTGACATCAAACCATATTCTTTCAGGAAAGCTGCAAATGTTGATTGTAAACTGCTGTTTTAGTGGCACTCTGAGAAAGCTCATTTATGTTTGGTGTAGTTCATGAACTTAAGTTTCATGTGAGTTGTGCTGACCAAATCAAATAAGTCTAAACTTGACACTACACACGTTTACTCATTTTAAAATACTATTAATTCTTTGAGTTCAGCTGACAATACAGTATTTTTCCCTAATATTGAAATTTTCGTTCTTGGTTCATTTTTTATGTGTCCCTTCAAAATGACAAATCACATAATTTCCTCCCCGTCGCCTTTAGGGATCTATCGAGAGCTGTGCTTGGAGTCTGTAAAGAACAAACACGACTGCGAGATCCAAGCTGCATTCCAGCACTGGGAGGTGAGCGTGACGTCAGAACACAGTCCTCGTTCATCTGTCAGCATGGGGATGCGCTTATCTGTGCACTATGCGCTTTATGAACCCTGAAGTGTTGTTCATATGTTGTGCCTGTGTACATGTTCACTCATTCATTTTTTTGAGTCTCACTCTGGTCATGTCAAAAGCCTTTGGTGGGAAATTTGGCGGGTGATGCAGTGTGGCAGGAATGTAGGCTGTTCTTGGGACAGTACATGGGTCAAGTCCTCGGTGAGCTCCGTATATCTATGGATACACTGACATGCTCATGTTTCCACGCCAGCCTTTTTCCTTGCTTTGATCCCCTGGTACCCCCGGAACAGCCTCTATGTGCAGGAGATGCGAAGTTTCTGTACAAAAATATGGAAGTGAGAAATATTTCCACATTTGTTCATTTTGGCTCAGTTTTGGCCATGTCCTCAAATTTCCAGCTACAAACATGCCATTTCACATGTTCTAACTGCCCTGAAACTTCTTCATGCTTCAAATGTGACCCAAAAACTTTTCAAAAGATTAAGTAAATCACTTGTTGTATTATTAGTTCTTTGTGTTAAAATGTTGATTTCTGTTTAGAGTGAGAAGCTGCTCCTGTTTGACACCGTACAGAGTGAACTGGAGGAAAAGATCCGCCGTCTGGAGGAAGACCGCCACAGCATAGACATTACCTCAGGTACCACACTTCTGATGTGGCCTGAACCGTCAGGGCTGTTTGCTCTTGAGTTCCATTTAAAGGAAAAAACACAAACATTTAAAATAATGAAATCAGATGATTTCATCTCAAATTTTTACTTTTTATGTTCCAGGTTTACAATAAGAAAAGATAAAATTACCTTTAAAATGGATTCTATTCCTCATTGAATATGTAGAAATTTTGGCTCAGTAACTTGACGAAAATGACTAGGTAATGAACTCAGCTGTTCTGTGGCCATTTCGCTTGTAGACATCTCTATATCTGTATCGACTGAAAAATTCTACTTTTTAACCGGCGTCTTTCACAATTACGAGCAATTTAAAATTTCGACTATCGCGTCACATGAAAGGACCCCGATGGACAGAATTCTGTTTTGATAGATGGATAGATAGATAGATAATGCTTTATTATCCCAAAGGAAATTTGTTTTACACGGTTGAATATCAGATAAAACGCATACAAAACAACAAAGATAGTTACTTGAAATGAGTGTTTCTGCGTAATTCTAATTGATTGTGTTTCAGCATTCTGTAGCTGCTAGATTCAACAAGTGTATATTTATTGAAACTAACTTTTCAAACAGAATTTTTAGAACGATACTTGAAGTTAGGAAAAAAATTAATTTTCGTATCCCTTATGATTTGCACTTGTCCGTTATGATTACGTGAACATCGGAACTAAATCTGTATGGAACAAGCTTCTGCCCGAGAGTCTACAATTGAAGTTGGTCACTACCAAAACAACAAGTAAACAGTGTAATTTAGGAATATAACTATGCAAATATATCTTAAAATCAAGTGAATTGTGCTACTCTACCTCCTATTGATTGGAAGAAGATACTTTGACATAGCTTACCTTTTTCACATGAAATCTCGACGGAGAAAATATGATCCGTTAAGCTTCTTGTCCCACCAGTTATCTCCAATCAGCCGGTAATTTGCTCATTTGAATTATAACATATTTTGAAGTAATTGACCACAACTGGCCAAGTTTCACCATTTATGTTACATCTGATTTTCCTGACAAAAAAATTAGGCAACTCAAACAAATTGTCTTATTTTCAAATGCATGTGATAAACACAATTTTTTATGCACATTATTCGTACACTTAAGAGAGTATCTTTGGGGGTGGCAATTGTTTATCTAATAAACTAGAATATGACAGACGGTTACGTTTAACCTCCCAGAAAAAGAGAGATCGCTTTTGTAAAAAGTCGAAATATTACAAACTTGCATTGTTTTTAAAGCAAATGATGCCATTGAATAGATAATTTTTTTAAGTTCGTTGACTTATCATAGTGGAAATGTAAAAATGGGAGGAGACAACTCAAGAGTTGTCGCTCACAGAAGGAAATGTGTGGCTCAGCATGAGGCACATGTATGGATTTGTAATTTTGCAATGATTTGTCCAAAAAAGATGATCCATAGTGTTCTCAAAAGCATATGACAATTATCGTCAGGTTGTTTTGTGCTGATGGGGAATATTTAGTCCGCAGGGGAAGTGAGAGACTTGAACACATTTGTAGGTGTATCGACTCCAATAAATTGCAAACATTTTTTACAATGGATTTTCTTAATTGTGAAACCCATTTGGTGAATTATTTTAATTGTAATTTAAGATTTTAGGCCTGAAAAAAATTGAACTTGAAATACAAATATTCAACTTAAAGATGATATTCATGCTGTCAAAGGAAATACATGGGTTTAAAAAGGCTTCTAATCGGGGGTTGAATTTTTCAGTCAGTTCGGTTTATTATAATGAAATGAAGTGATCTGTTCTGATTCACCAAGTTATTTGTGACATTAGAGTTGTGGAATGACGAGCTGCAATCAAGGAAGAATAAGAAGAAGGATCCTTTCAGCCCTGATAAGAAGAAGAAGCCAGTTGTTGTTTCAGATATCCTTTCCAGCATCAAATATTCTCTGTCTTGTCCTGTGATTTTTATCTGCGTATGGCGCTTGTCTGCGTGTGTGTGTGTGTGTGTATGGATAACGTTACTCGACCCGGCATGTTTGTGTTTGTTGCCGCCTCTACAGTTGTTGCAGGTGTTGTTTGGTGAAATGCCATATTCCATTGCTCTGAGAACTTCAGCCAGTTTTCAGGTTAATCCTTCACCTGCTCACGGCCATACATTGTTTACATGCTGCAAGACCTGGATATACTTGAAGACTGGACAGCAATTCGAAAGGTATTTTATCTTTGAACTTTACACAAAATATCAGGGGGAAAATGGGTTGGCCTTTTTCACATCAAGTTTCATGTCTTGCAGGCAATGGCGACCTTGGGACAGCACAGAGTAAAGACGGACGGTAATGTCACTGTAGTTTTCCCTCAGAAAAGGGAAAATGGGCAAATGGCACAAATTGCCTGCAGATCTTTAAAGCAACATTTTCCATTTTTCTCAAATAGAACTGATGAGTTGCACATGTGGTGTTCCCGATTTTTAAAGCCTGAATAAACAAACCAATGTAATATCAAACTTGCTCCAACTTTCCTCTCAAGTCTTGTTAAGCTTTAAATAATATTCTCATCTTGAAAATATTGTAGTGTCCACGAAGAGTGAGAAGCATCAGCACAGCGCACGCTCCGAGGAGGGACGTCTGTTCTATGACGGAGAGTGGTACGCCAGGGGGCAGACCATTTGCATTGACAGAAAAGACGAATATCCAACAAGGTAAATCTTTGCTACTTGTGGTACATTTGTGGCTTCAAATTGGTTTTTTACATTTAGCATACATTCCTACATTCCTACGCAACTGCTCAGTGGCGTATACAGATGGCTGACAAATTAAAGGAAAAAAAACCTGAGGAACTTTATGGACAAACAGGAGAAATACAGATGCTTCCATTCTTTTTCCTGCCATGGTTTGCGTCCACTTTTCCCCATCAAAGGTGGAGGGGACACTGCAAATCAATGCTAAGTCATTCTGTGTGATCACCGTTGCATCCTGTGATGGAGCATTCCTACCATGATGGGAGTAGTCTTTTCCAGGATGACAATAACCCAAGCCTCAGGGCACAAGAGTGTCATTTCATGGTTATTATGAGTCTGAAAAAGATCCTAAGCTTATGCCTCTGCCTTCCCAGTCACCAGATCCCTAATCTACTGAACTCATTAAGGAGACTTTGGAAAAACTTCGTGAGACTGTATTCTCCATTACTTTCGCCAAAACACCAAATAAGGGAATATCTCTTGAAAGACGGGCACTTCATCCCTCCTGTAAAGTTTTACCCTTGAATACGTCATGCTAAGGCATGGTGAAGCTGATCTTGCGTCTAGTTAAAGCCCACTACCTTACAAAGACTGTGTTATGTTCATTGTTCCATTAAAGGAGCTGTGGCGTTATTACTGTGCATGCTCAGAATGTACATTACAAGAAAGTGAATCTGCTTGACTGCAAGTTATAATCTGATTCCATCCTAGCCAATCCATGTTTGTACTGCATTGTATTTATATATTTTTGTTACTCGAGCATGGTGCTTTTTACACTAAGGAGTTTTCTTTGGAAATTCGAGGATTCACAGCTCTATTTTAAGCCAAGGGATACAAGGAATGTAAGTGGTTGCAATCGCCAATAATCATAGAAGAAGAAAAATACGTACTAGATTTTGACTTGCAGTTTAGCAGACTTACTTCATTCAAAATGAGCATGCGCAAGCTGCTGGATAGCTCACTTGGTAAAGCATCGCTTTGTGAAGCAGAAGTGACTATCACGTCGCATACGAGCAAGCTTTGTACTTAGTTCACCAATTGGGCATTCCAGATTCGGGTGGGATTGGAGATGCCAAATTTAAAAATAAATAAATGAATAATAAAAATTAGCATGCGCAGTAATTGTGACACCGCTCCTTTAATTTGTCGCCCGTCTGTCTGTATATGTAATGTAATTCGACCCAGGGAACATTGGTGGTATTGGTGGCCTAATCCTTCGGGTTTGTCTCTCTTCCACAGTGCCATCATAACCACTATCAACCATGATGAAGTGTGGTTCAAACGCCTTGACGGCAGCAAATCCAAGCTATACATTTCTCAGCTCCAGAAAGGCAAATACACCATAAAACACCCGTAGTCCCATTTCCCCCATTCCATTGGCACAGGTTTACAGTAAATGTGCGGCAGTTACATACCTGGCTCCTTATTGGTATTTAAAGCTGCTTGTTCCTCCGCAAGGTCTAATTTTACAAACCGCTCCTCGGCATGGGTTTCAGTTCTCAGCTCTCATAGTATGTGTGCGTTGGTGAAATTTTAGGTGCCTTGTGACTTTTAATGCAGTTGGTCATGAAATGTCAGGCTCTGCATAGAGGATGGAAGTTATTCTCTTCAACTTAAAGGCCACTTTTAAGGGAAGCATAGAATTTGTCTTGATAACTTTAAAAGCCAAAATTTTCTTTTGTCTTTTACTTATAAAATTGACTGCATGAGATTAATATGGACCAAGTCTTTAAAGCCTTACAGAGATCTGTTAAAGGCAAAGAAAACACTTTTTTTTTCAGCTCATTTTTTATTCTGTAAAAGTACACCAGCACTACTATTCAAATTTGTATTTTTGGGTTATTTTTAAAAATGTTTTAATGACTAAATCAGCTTGAGACCGTTTGATTTATCCGCTGTTGGCAGTGTGCCATGTTTGTTGGAATCGGGCAGCTTGCTACATGACCTTTAGACACCAGAACTCTTAAGCGCGCAGAGGTTATAAATGAAATAAAACATGGCTTCTGTAGGCAAGAGTTCGTCCAATGAATTATGAGTGAATTGGTAGAAGTACAGTGACAAATTATAAAATGATATGAGATTGGGAAAGCCTACCTGTATTATCTGTGACTGATTTTGTCTTTTCTCCAGCTCAGCCAAAGTCGACAGGTGCTTGGGTTCGGGGGCCTGCCCAAGATAGAATTCCATTGGCACAGCATTATCTATCAAAATATTCCGATATTAACTGGACGATTCAATTCCATATTTAAACCGCTCCTTCAAACAACTGGGTAAAAAGTGTGCAGAACATAACTGGTGACTCTTCATTGAATCTGATGTTTTGTAACCACTGTCGTAAAGTCAGGCTTTGCCAAGAGAAATTTACGCAAGCTTTCAGTGCCGTGAAAAAGTATTTGCCCCCTTCCTGATTTTTTTTTTCTTATTTTTTTGCATATTTGTCACACTTAAATGTTTCAGATCATCCAACAAATTTTAAGATTGGACAAAGATAACCTGAAGAAATACAAAATGCAGTTTTTGTGTCGCCTGCGAAGCATAGCGGTGCATAGGGATCACCTTGTCCGGCGTCTGTTTGTCCGTCTGTCTGTCTGTCCGGTAGTCACACTTTCAGTTGGTTGTCACACTTTCACATAAGCTTCGCTGGCGACACGTGTTCACCTGAACACTAGTTAAATGATGATTTCATTTATTGAGGAAAAAAAGCTATCCAAACCTACCTGGCCCTGTGTGAAAAAGCAATTGCCCCCTAAACCTAATAACTGATTGTGCCATGCTTAGTGACAACAACTGCAATCAAGCGTTCCCAATAACTCCCAATGAGTCTTTCACATCGCTGTGGATGAATTCTGGCCCACTCTTCTTTGCAAAATTGTTTTAATTCAGCCACATTGGAGGGTTTTCGAGCATGAAGGCCTGCTTTAGGTCATGCCACAGCATCTCAATTGGATTTAAGTCTGGACTTTGACTAGGCCACTCAAAAACCCTCATTTTTTTTAAGCCATTCAGAGGTGGATTTGCTGGTGTGTTTCAGATAATTGTCCTGCTGCATATCCCAATTGTGCTTCGGCTTGAGGTCCCGAACTGACAGTGGGACATTTTCCTTCAGGATTTTCTGGTAGAGAGCCAAATCATGTTTTCATCAATTACGGCTAGTCGTACAGGCCCTAAAGCAGCCCAAGACAATCGCACTACCACCAGCACATTTGACTTATTATGTCTCCCCCTTCCTGTTTTTTCTGTTTCCATGGCAACAATTTGGACTTAGGCATATTGAAGGGTGGGACTCGTTTCCGGACCATAACTCTAACATGTGAAATAGGGGAAAGGGGAGACATCTGTTTTTATGTGTAAAAACCATTCTAGTTTGTATGATGTTCTTTTCATGAAATGCTGTGTTAGTTTTACACCAGGTGTAATGGGATGCACGCCTTCCAAAAAGTTCAACTTTTGTCTCGTCGGAACAACGAATATTTTCCCAAAAGTATTGGGGATCATGAAGAAGTTTATTGGCAATGTGAGATGAGCCTTTGTGTTCTTTTTGGTCAGCAGTGGTTTTCGCCTTGGAACCCAGTTTCTTTCTTATTGTTGAATCATGAACACTGACCTTGCCTGAGGCAAGTGAGGCCTGCAGTTTTTTGATGTCATTCTGGGTTCTTTCGTGACCTCTTGGATGAGTCGTCGATGCGCTCTTGGAGTAATTGTGGGTGGCCGGCCACTCCCGGGGAGGTTCACCACTGTTCCAAGTTTACTCCATTGGTGGATTATGGCTCTTATCATGGTTTGCTGGAGTCCCAATGCCTTAGAAATGGCCTTGTAACCCTTTCCCGACTGATGGATGTCAATAACATTGTTTCTCATCTGTTCATGAATTTCTTTAGATAGTGGCATGATGTGACACTTTTTGAGATCTTCTAGCCAACCTGACTTTGTCAGACAGGTTCTATTAAAGTGATTTTTTTGATTCAAGAGGTCTGGCAGTAATCAGGTCTGGGTGTAGCCAGTGAAATTAAACTAGAAAAATGTGGTTAATCACAGTTAATTCATGATTTAACAAGGGGGGGCAATTACTTTTTTACATATGGTCAAGTAGGTTTGGTTAACTTTTTTTCCTTTAATAAATGAAATTTAATTGGGTTGCCTTTGTTTAATATTGAAATTTGTGCGATAATCTGAAACATTTAAGTGTGACAAATATGCAAAAAAAGAAGAAATCAGGAAGGAGGCAAATACTTTTTCACAGCACTGTATGCCCGCTGGTAGGTCAGAGTTTCCCGTTTTGTTGGAGCAATCGACAGCCGCAGACAGCGGCTTTATGACTAATTTTGTCGCTCGGGTTCTAATAATGATCGGTAATATCGGAACTTGATCATTCGGTGTGAAATTAAGCTGCAGTACAAGTGATAATCCAGACTAATTTGTGCACATTGTTACCTCTTCCCCTCGGGACTCATCACTGGAGGGATTATTTGGCTATCACCTCGCCTTAAAGCGCATTACTTCTCCAAACCCACACCAATAAACACTTTCTTATTAGCAACTCTGCGTTCATTCATACAGTTGCGAGGATCAAACTGTAGAATTGCTGTCCATTTCCCCTCAGCTTACATTATTGCTCATTGCAATAACAATCAAGCGTTTTTCTGTCCACATTTATGGTTCTATAAAACATCAGTGCCTTTTGATCCTACTCCATTCCCATAGCTCACAAAGCAGCATATATAGTTTTTTCTGCGTCAGTGTTCATATTAGCTTGATGCGCCTAAAAAACGTTTTTAAAAAATGCAGTTTTGCCAACTCAGGTCCACATATTAAGTTTGCTGATCTGAAAATAAAATTGTCTACAACCAGTGACAATACCGTCATGCAGGTTAACTCTCAACCTGTTTCTGCTTAAGAATCTGACAATTAATTGCATTAATTTACTGCGCAAATAGGCAACCAATAAGCTACGTTGCCATTCATTATTAAGACATACGACAAAGCTTTGCGTCAAGGATGAAGGCTACAATATGAGATTGCATGGTGAGCATTAACTAAAATTTGTTGAAATTCCATCTTGAAGTAGAATATTATGTTGTAAATACCGCTGAAAATGGTATATGAGCCAGGTCACACAGTAACGTTACTAATTGGTATCATTGCTCCAAAACTTAGTAAGATAGAGTCATAATTTAAATGACTTCGTGCTGGTCTTGTTTAGTACTTCAAACAACGGAGTTGGGGTTAGAGCTGGAGTAAAGTATTTTCTTTGCCTGTAAGTGTATCTCATGCCACAGAACATGTGCCAAACTTGGTTGCTATTGTAGTCCTGCAGTGGCTGTTTAAGAACAGCGGGCTTCCACCATTGTTGGTGCTTGAGGTCAAATGTTTGATTATACCTCATTTCGATTGTTGACGATGTCAGCTTTTTCTGGTTACCTCTTCAGAGCAGTATTAATCTGTTCATCACTGCCATCTGTCATTGTGGACAACTTTGTTCTGTTTCAGTCTAAGAATGTTTGTGTTTTTTAAGACATGAGAGCAGTGTCTTCACTATGTGAAAACTTTCTTCTTTCAGTTATACAGTGCCAGCAATTAAGAAGTCCAGTAGATCAATCATGTGGCTTTCCAACAGGATTTTTAACAGGTCATTTCGCACCAACATAGTATAACTTTAACTCCAGTTCAGTCATTCTTTATTTGGTGGTTAGGTGTTTAGTTTAAATTGCACTTTTCCCATTAAGTCTCAGGATGACATATGTAATGTTATCCTGGTATTCTGCATTGTTCTCTTCACAAGAGATTGACGGTTTAAAACAGCACCACATGTTCAAGAGGGGTGGATGGCACAAGGAGATAAGAACGGTAAAGTGGCAAGAAATTACTGCAGTTTGAAGGACCTTCAGCATTCTGGTCACCAACAGCTGCTAGTGCCGCAAGACAAGAAATCTTGGTTGCCTCCACCATTGAGATTTCAGTAGAAACCTAATGGGTGGCCATCCGTGCCTGAATGCATTTTTGTCATTTACCTGGCCATACGTTCGTATGCATCATTCATGTAAGGTTTCTTCAGGTGTAGGGCAGGGGAATAAATTTAACTGGCAGTTGGGGGGGACGGAGACACGGCCGTTAAGACAATTAGTCCTGGCCAGTTCTCAATCATTTTCCTTCAACGATGTGTTTTCCAATTATCGTAATTGGCAACTGAAGACACGGTCCCTCTCCATATGCGATTTAACTCTACTCTTTAGGCCTAAGTATTAATGCAACACTGAACTTTTTGCAGTCCATAATGAACAGGTGCTGCTTGTTCTCTCCGATTAAGTAAGACGGCAATCAGTCATCAGGATGCGTATTTGCTGTGTTTAAATCAACGTTATTCAAAATTGCTTACCTGTCGACTCACAGGCAAGGAGTAAATTAATTTCCTGAACTTAATTTACCCGACCATGTCATCGATGCTGTTAGATCGCATATGGAGAGGAACCGTGTCTTCAGTTGCCAATTACGATAATTGGAAAACGCGTTGATGAAGGAAAATGATTGAGAACCGGCCATGACTAACTGTCATGTTACTAAAGGCCATGTTTCCGTCCCCCCAACTCCTGTTAAAATTACGCCCCTGGTGTAGGGTTGCAGTGCATAGGTTGCACAATATCAGCACATTAGGAAATATATGTTGAGATGGCTGGATATTTCTTGTTGTATTGGTTTGACTAGTTGCTGCACAGGATGATATAAAATTGGTCTGCTCACAGGTGAAAATGTGAATTATTTCTGTGCGAATGAGTTTTTCTGATTCATTTAAGAAATGGAAGATGACTTGTTTTGTCTGAGGTGGCAACTTCAATTTTAAAGGCTGTATCAGTGATATGACGTCACTATTGTTGACAGTTGAAATTTTCTCAAAACGCAACAGAGCCGCTCACCCCTCCCCTTCAGAGGCTTGGAACATGAAAGTGATTTACTTAAAGTGAAACTTCTGAGTAAAGCTGCTTTCACACCAGACAAATTACATTTAAAGTCAATGCAAAGATGCGAATACACGCAAAACGTGTACAACAAGGTATCTGACAAGTATCTTTGCTCGGCATTACAAAATGAGTATTAACTACGTCACATAGATCACCACTTTAAGCTCAACATATCATGCGGTTATACATTCATCGACAAATTTCAACTCTGAGTACTAACAGAGAAAAAGTGTCATTAGATGAAGAAGAACTCTGGTTTGATCAGACAGAATTAGCAAACTCACTAGCTTGCCAGCCGAGAGTTGGCAAAGGTTGCTAACTCGCTCCAATGAGGAAATATCGATCTCTCTACTGTTTCATTCTGACCAGCATGATCCATGTAAGATTGCATTAAAAAAACAATCCACGAGCTTCCCTCAGTTTTGCTTGGGATGACAATTTACAATTCACATCCAACAGAGTTGGCACCAGCTCTACTCACCTCAAGTAGAAACAAGGCGACCTGGGCTTCAGAATAAAACCATTCAACTCACGGAAATCTCCCAAACGTTGGTATGCTTTCCCTATGTTTATTCAGGACTTGGCATAGCTGCAATCGCGCTCCTTTTTCCTCGACATGCATTCGTTCGAGCGTCTCTTTCGATTTTGCTTCCACCATGTTTCACTCTGGCGCCTCAATAGTGCCACTGTTCGTTTCGTTGCTCAATCCCACCCACTTGTTGTGCATGAGCATGGAACCAGTGCAGAAGACCCACCTCTGCCCTCCGATTCGTTGGAACAGTTTTGATGTTTGGGGACGCTGGTAAGTCCCCATGAGTTTGTGTATCTTTCTCAGTGTCTACCTGGCTGTAGGTGCCCTACAGAGACCAGAGTTTTTCACCGCCCACTCATGGGAGGAGCTGCTAGCTGTGCGTGAGGAAAAATCTCCTGTATGGGACAAATTATGTTTTGGCTCAGAATTGCTGATACATCCTTTAAAGTTTCCCTGAAATTAGAATTGCAAATATTTTTGCTAAATGTATGGATGTGAAAATGCAGTCAGCTGCAAAAGGGAGAAAGGGAATCTTTGAGAAATAATGCCATTCATTTTTTATGTGAGAAATGGTTCAGCACAGTTGACCCCTTATACAGAATTTTTCTTCATGGCAACCGAAATTAGTAACTGATTCTTTAGTATACCTCGTGCCTTAACAAACTTTCCAAAATTGTTCTGCTTAGTAAATTTGGAGTATAAGTTGTTTTGGTAGATGGAAAGTAAGTTACTTCATGTATTACAGAATTTCTTTAATATTAACATTAACATGCATGTACAATACAGTCAATGCATCACTGAAATTAATGGATGCATTTTACCTTATGATGGCATTCTGTGCATTGCTCATTGAGTTAGATGTGTTTGCTTTTATGGGTTTCATCATTTCTGTTGGGTCGATATGTTTGTGATTTGATTATTGTTTGTCTTGTAAATTTGACAGACTGATGCTGTTTTTGACCTGTCTAATCAATGTATACATGAAATCCATATATGCACAAAATGAATAATTTCTGTTGGTGAATAAATTGTATGGATGCTGCCCTGCAAGCCATTATTGAATTGTCTGAAACCGAGTGCCTTCAATTGACTTAAGTTTGCAGGAGCTTTATAGCTTGAGTGAAATAACCAAATAACAATTGACCATTTTTGTGCAAAAAAAATGCTTACCTTGTTCATTGTGTTTTCAGAAACTGTCATCATATGTGCTTGAGCAATGCTGCCCAACTTTGAGAAAAGGAAGCAAGTTGCATACCTGCTGATGCACTGTGCTTCCTTTTCTCAAAGTTGGGCAGAATGGAGCAGGTGCTCCCCCACGATTACACTTAGAGGAGCAAACATGAGTATTTGCATTCCCCCTATTTCATTTTGTTTACTGTATGTATACATATGTCTGTATCAATGAGCCAAAACATTAAAACCATACGTAACAATGCCACATGTCAAGATTTTGGTCTGTAGACAAACTTTCAATGGTAATCAAACCGTCTGCTCTCATATCCACTGTGTTTGACGTGGGGGGATGAGAGATGAGTGGTTCAGAGCATTTCCGAAGCACTAAGATTTCTGAGGCGTTTCCGCACAGCAATAGTCCAAGAAGGGAAAAGTGAGGGACCAGTGACAGAGCGTTGGGTGCTCATGGCTTGGCGATGCTCAGGGACAATAAAGGCTATCCTGTCTGGTCCACACTGACAGACGAGTTACTGTGCTACAAGTTGCAGAGAATTTTAATGATGCTTACATGAGGAATGTGTCACAACACCGTGCATCACACCCTGCTGCGTCTAGTGCTTTGTTGCTGCAGACCAGTCAGAGTTCAGATTTAAACCCCAGTCCAGTGCTGGAAGTGTCACAATAGGTAGTCGAGAGTCAGAAGTGAACCTCATAGCAAATAAAGGCGGTGACCTGGTCAGGTGAGGACCATTATATTTTATTATCCCCTGCCATGAAGTGGATCGGGGGATATTGGAATGGCTCTCGTCCGTCCGTCCGTCCAGGTTCAATGGGGACAAGTTTTCTCAGAAACTATTGCACCTATGTGAATTAAATTTTGTATGTGGCCAGTATTGATGACTCTACTGAATAAGTTCGAAAATTGATTCCTAGAAATTCATTTTTACAGAGTTATGGCCCTTGACTCAGCTTGTGGACTGAAGTCTATGGGTGTTGCAATGGGGACAGGTTCTCTCGGCAACTATTACACCTATGTGGATGAAATTTTGTGGGTGACCTGTACTAGTGATCCTATTGAATGAGTTTGATAGTTGATTCTGAGATATTTATTTTTACAGAGTGATGGTCCTTGATTCTCTTTGTCAACTTGGTGTATGGGATTTGGGGGGACAAGTTTTCTCAGCAACAGTGTGTGGCCAGTACTAATGACCCTATTGCATGAGTTCGACAGTTGATTCCGAGAAATTTTTTTTACGGAGTTATGGCGTATGGGTGTTTTATGGGGACAAGTTTTCCCCATTTCCCCGTGACCATTCTTACCGTGGCGGGGGATATTGGTGACAATGTTGCCTTGTTTTTATTTTATTTAACCTTTCTTAACCCGGGAAAATCCCTTGAGATTCAAATTCTCTTTTTCGAGGGAGACCTTGCCAAGACAGCACACTGTTTCACATAAATTACAAAGTGTGTTGTACACAACAGGCATTACAAAATAAAATCATACCAAAGGGAACAAAAAAAATCAATTCTATGCATAAAAACTGCACATCTCTTTTATACACAGTCTTATGGCCCAGTCACACAGCGAAAAAGCATGAATTACGCACAAATTACGCACGAATTACGCACAGATTTTCGTTTCTGCGTGGAGCGTACGTCGTATGCGTAATTCCTTGGTGGAACGAACGTGGACTGTCAGTGATTATAAGTGGATGTGCATCGAAGGCGGTTTGTGCGTGATTTTGAGTTTTGAACGGTTCAAAATTTTTCCGACGCACAACTGTGCGTTGGTGTGCGTAATTCATGAGTCGGTATGCGTAGTTTATGCGTCGAGTATGCGTAACTATGCGCGGGACACTCGTCGGCCGTCAGTGCTTATGCGTCAGAACTGGTTTGAACCCGCGCACGTCCACGTCCGTCTACTGATGCCCCACGTTCATATCACGCATGTAACGCGCATGTATCACGTTCATTCCACTGACATCCACTGACAATACGTGAAGCGTTCGTGTTTGGACGTGCTCCATCGGTGATTCATGCGTCGGGCGTGCGTCGAATGTTCGTGGAATACTGCACCGTATTTGCTAGTATGCGTCGACGTGCGCGATATGTCAGTGCTTAGTCAGTGATTGTGAGTGATACATGCGTGGTTCATGCGTGATTCGTCAGAGATTTCTACCCCCCGACACCCCGGAAAATTGGTCAATTTCTCAACGCACAAGCACGTACAAACCCAATCTGTGCGTGATTTGTGAGTGATTCGTGCGTGATCGGCTGTGTGACTGGGCCATTATATTAAAGTTAAAAACACCCAAATGAGACCAAATTATTCAAATGTAAAGTGCTTTGGAGGTTGTTTCATGACCGAAGAGAAAATGGGAGAAAGCAGTCTTGCCAAGCTCAGAGGACATCCTACGAAACTGATGAAGCAGCTTTTTCGTTTAACGAAGCTGGTAACCATTGCTGAGAGGAATCAGAAGGCTGCTGAGGTAATGAAGTAATTTGCCCAACATGGCTTTGTACATAAAAATAAACCAATGATATTGTCCTCTTAAGCTGAAAGAGGGCCAGCAAACTAGATTGTAAAGCGTGCAGTGATGTGTGCAGTACTGTGAGTTCATGAGGTGCAATGGACTATGATACAAATGATCCAAACTGTGCAAAGAAAGTGGAGGATGCATGTATATAAACCACTTTCCTGTAATCTAAAACATTGAGAAAAGTGGCCTGGGCAATTCTTTTTCAAGCTTCAAAATCAAAACAGTCCTTGTTACAGTGGTAGAAGCTTAGTCAAACTTTTAGTTTCTTTACAAGCCTGACAACATGTTCTTTGAAGGAAAGCTTATAATCAATCCAAATACCTCAGTACTTGTAGGATGACACTCTTTCACTGACTTCCCCTCCCACAGTGTGCATACTGAGAGTGAATTGTGACTGGGACTGCACTCTGGAAAACATACATATTGGGGCAGTTTCACAGTCATGGCTTCAACGTAGTCCTGGACTAAGCAGAGTTTTGTATCAAGATTTTCTGTTGAAAATTGTGTTTAGTCTAGGATTAATCTTAATCTGTGTCTGTGAAACTGGCCCTTAGTTTTTTAGCATTCAGGACAAGCTCTCAATCATTCATTGAGTCCTGGACCTGAGTGAAGGCAGACTGAAGCGTAGTCACTGCCTGACTTTAATGAGGGGGCAGTTCAGTAGAGCAGCGTATCATCTGCATAGAGGAGTACTTTACAGTTATTTATATTCTAACAAATACCATTTATAAGAACTGAAAGTTATAAGCGGGCTAAAATTGAGCCTGAGGGGACACCTTTTGTGACCACCGTCCCGCTTGAAGAGTGACCACGAACAGAAACGCATCAGGTCATGTTCATAAGGTAATTCCTTAACGCGTTTTATGGCTGTGTCACCTATGCCTATAATACTAAGGTGATTTAGCAGTAGTAGGTGATTAGTTGAACGTCTTCCTCAAATCAATGCAAAGGGCAGCACAAGTCTGTTTTTTATTCAGAGCACTAATAACATCATTAATAAACAGCATAGCAGCTGTAATGGTGCTCTGACCGGATCTAAATCCAGACTGGTATTCACTTAAGATACTGTGTTCTGCTAAAAAAAATTTCTAGTTGAGAATTGACTCGAGATTTCAAAATCTTTGCGAAAACTAAAAGTTTAGAAATTGGTCAGTAATTATTTATATCTGATGGATCCCCACCTTTGAAGAGAGGTAACATAAAGGTTCTGTTTTCCAAATTTTGGGAATAATATTTGACTGAAGATTCAGATTAAAAACAAACGCAATAGGTTCAGCAATACAGTCAGCTGCAAGCTTCAAGAGGTAAGGGTGCAGGCCATCAGGCCCCAGGATTTCTTTTGGTCAATAGCTTTCACAGCTTAGCAATGTCTCCAGAGAAACTGGGCCCGAAGGTAAAAGGGGCTCCAATAGGACCTGCACTGGCAGATGGTGCAGCATGTATAGCTTTATCACTTAGCTTGGGTTCACTGCATTTAGAAACGCAACCTAAAGACATAAAATGCCTATTAAATTGCTGAACAGTGTCATCTTTGTCATTTACCTCTGTCGAGACAATTACGATATGTTCTGGGATACCTGAGGAGACGGCTGAGCAAGCTAGAGAGCTGACTTGCTTCCAAAATTTTGTGGGGTTATTAAGATTATCGGTGATAGAATTCAAATTATATTTTAATTCCTTAGTTCCTTATTTTCAAAGTAGATTTATTCCTCAGGGCCCAAAAGGCTGACCAACCAGCAGCTGAGTTCAAAGATCTTGCCTTAGCCCAAGCAATGGATCTTTACTTTAAGAGATAAAAGAGTTCCTCTGCAAACCGTGGATTGTCTCTGCCAATAACTCAGTTTTTTTTTTTTCATTACCGCATGTTAATTACAAATAGAAGTAAACTTATGAAAATGCCCCCATGCATCATCCACATCTGGGATCAAAGTAGTTCAACCAATGTCATGAGGATATTGTATTTTACATCATGTGCTTTGGCCAGGTAGATGTGCATAATTTACCTGGCAAGGAGATGACACCAAGGAAACTAGCCGGTGGAGAGAGTGTGATTTCATGGAAAATATTCTGCTGGGAAACCCTGCATTTGGGAACTTAAGTGGTTGTTAAAACGGGTTGCGGAGCGATTTTGGCGGCAAAAGGAGGACTTCCACAATATTTGACAGGTGGTTTTATGTTGTGGCTAATTGGTTCGTGTGTGTGTGTACATATGTGCACACGCACTCATATATCAGGGATCACTTTTCATTTACAATAAACAACCTATTTGCAAGTAAGCCAACTGGCAGAACAGTGAACTTAGTGGAGTACTAACCTACTGTCAAAAGTGTAAGCACTTCCATAATAACTCATAATACTTCTTTGTACATTCATTATGTTATTTGGACTGTGAGTTTTGGCTGTGAAACCTAGCAGTGTTGGATTTGTGAGATTACATCAGGTTATTTAGGCCCCTGGCGAGTTCATTTTGTTCTTTTTCACCCCACTTTTGGTTGTTATTTGTTTTTTTCACTATGGCTGCCCAGTGTTTCTCAGTAAAGCACTTTAAGCTGCAAATTATGTCTGAAGTGGATGCTCCATAAATAAATATGTTTGTATTGAACTTTGCACAAATGTGTACACAGTGTGCATTGTACAGTGACAAACACAGCAACTCCACTGGTATTTTTCTGTATTTTTTCATTGTGCCTTTTCATCTTCTTGCCCATTCACACTTAAGCACAAAATGATTCAAACCCATGCCAAATTTTGCGTTATCGTAAATTTTTATTGGGGAAATGGGTTTCTTTTGGATGGAAATTATTTCAGAAGGTCACAAAAGAGCTTGGATCAGCACCTTGGGAGGAAGTGGTAAATTCTCTGGATGTTGCAAATCTAGATTCTCGATGGCTTTGAGCGAATAAAAGTGTAAATTTATCATGGGCTGTGTCTGAATAGTCTTTTTGACCCAGGGAAGTTCCCAACTCCTGAAAAAATGATCTGGAAATAAATGCAAGGCTGCCATGATCAGTGCATTGAATTCTTTAAATGTTAAGGGAATGTGTCTCAGTGCTTCCTAATTTACGTCGTTTAGCACAGGGTACATAGAACCATCCTTTTCGAAAAGAAAGGAGATGGCACTGTCCCACAGTTCCGTTCGGCAGCAATTTTGAAAGTAGCAATCATTCATCCGGCCAATTGGGAAAAGAAACGTATATGAAAAGGACATATCATCACGTAGCCTAGTGTAAGTGCAAGAGAAGCTAAAATGAATAAAGACAATACTAAACAAAGACTGATCGGCGAGGATGGAATCAGATTATGAATTGCAGTCAAGCAGATTCGCTGTTTTAGGATGTAAGTTCTTAGCCTGCACAGTAATCATGACACAGCTTCTTTAAATGATCGGAAGCAATACCCAAGAGTGGGAGATAAATGCTTGTCATTGTCTGTAGGGGGTCCCTCAAGGGTCTATTTCAGGACCAATTTTGTTTTGTGTATACAATAACAATCTTCCTCAAGTATGCCCAGAAGTTGAAACCGAAATGTACAAGGATAATACAGTGATGTTTACCCTTGCAAGATGCAAAGAAAACTGCAGCTTGTCTGACAGCTGCATTGTCCATGGTTAATTTATGCTTGACCCTGAATGTAAACAAAACCATTTGCATCAATTTTGCCGCAAGGAAAAATCAGAGGCAAAAAAATTGGTATAATCTTCTAAATGTGTCAGGCATCAGCTGACTACACCTGCTGGAAAGCTTTTAGAACAAACTACGATTTTTCCGCACTTGTCCAATTGCATAACAACCTGGTTACAGGCAGGTGTAACTGCTGTCAGGGAACAAAACTTAGTCCAAGCCGGTGGACCAAGTGTTCCTCAGACCCTTATAAATCTATCCTCAAGGAATGGACGAATTCTCCAGAGTCTGATGCGATTGGGTTTATTGCAAGTCAGTCCAGGTGAAATACAAAAACCTTGGCTGGTCTGCACAAACCACGTAACATTCATTCTTCATGAATCACTCCATGCCGACTGACCACCGATTGTCCGAACCCTCATATTTACTGGCCTTTTGGCATGTTTGAAGTGGGATTAAACCTAACTCTTTCTACCTTATTGAATATTATTAGTTCTGATTGGTTCATTGTCATATAGCAACCCTCCACCCTTGGTAACAAGTTTATCATTACATCATTGTGTAAATTCATTTTAGACCTCCAGGGACGCTCAAAGACCACATATGAGCCTCCCAAACCTTGGGTTCATCTGAAGTTCAGTAAGTTGTCTGGGGCCATGGATAGCTCCAGAACTCTCAAATGCGCATGCTCAGGTAGTGGGACCAGGTTGACTACCAATATGGTCATTCCAGAAGATTAGCTCATCAAGCCAGCCTTGAAGGCCCTGCAGGAGCTTCTTTATCAGGTTTTTTGACAAATTTTGACAGCTCCACACAGCAGTTATAAAGACCTGGCTCAGTTCTTTCTGTTGAACTGTGACTATGGTAATGCCTTGATTTTAGATTATTTAAGAATATTTTTCCCATCACACTACTCTGAATGTTGTGTTTTCACTCTATTAACAAATTCTTTAAAATACTACACAAACAGGCGAGGGATTACTGTCACTGTAATGTCCTGAAAAAAATATAATTTCCTGAACCCTTTATCGGACGAGGAGCCATATGTGGTAACTTCAGTCGGCATCCAAAGTGGTGGCCCCATACTCTCTGTGAGGCAGTGAGATCACTTCTCACAGCCAATGAGAGAAAATCAGGCTATATCACTGGCAGTGACATTAGTGTGCTCGACCAATCAGCAGTTGCCTAGAGCGTCTCAAACTTCTGTTCTTCTCCAGACCTCTCACGGTTGTGTGCCCTAACCCAGTCCCACTCACAAGGACCTAAAATCTTTACTCATGAAAGAAAACTGATGAAAACTATGCATTAAAAAGTTGAAAATGTTTGCTGAAAGTTGAGATAGGTGTTGTTTGTGTAGGATTTCTAGAAATCAGTGAAATTTTGCATGAAAAACAAAACAATTTGTGATGAGGTCATATTTGATCATACGCCCTTTTCACCACAGTCTACAGCAAATGATGGCAAGACTATTTATGGACATACGCCCAAGGTGCAGTACTTTATTACAGTCAGCTTCTTTGGGTTTTTGTCCCCTATATAGGGTTAATTTAAAAAAAAAAAACTTCTTATTTTACTCTGATGCATGGTTCATGTTTAAAATTTTCATCATCCTCTTCAGAGGATTCTTTACCGATCCTGGCAGTGGCACACTGGGTTTAAAGTGCTTGAAAGTCTGAAAAAAAGATACTGAAAAAAGACGTATGTCATTTTGTAGGTCTTAGTGAGCAGATAAAGATAATGCAAAAATAAAAAAAATCTGTTGGGAATTTTTGGAGAAAATCCATTTTTTCATCGGCACCCAACTTGAAATTTACAAATTGACGTTAAAGGGTTAAAAAACCTGCGCTTTGGTGATTTATTTCTGGAAGTCTCCTCTGCAGGGTTGTCGATCAAAAGAGTGAAAAATAGTCATAATAGTCCATCTCCTTTCTTAAACCCTCACGTGGCAAAAATGTTCTATCTAGCTAAATGTAATGCTTAGACGTGCACTGTTGTACTCTTTGACGGCTTGCTTTAAGCGCAAACCAAATAGTTTCTTGCTGCTATCCTTTATCTGATGCCTCTCCCAGAATGTTGAGAAGTCAGCGTGAACTGCTTCAAAAGCTTGCTCAGAATATCTAGCCAATCCACAACCATGGCACTTTCAGAACTCTTGCAAATGGTCTCTGATAATGTGGAATTTGGGTGTGATCGAGATGCCAAGTTCCGCATAAGCCTCGCAGAAGTCGGCAACATGGTCTATTTGGTTTGCGCTGAATGCAAGCCGTCAAAGAGTACAATAGAGCAAATGTCAAAGCATTACATTTAGCTTGATTGAACATTTTTGCCAAGTGAGGGTTAAAGAAAGGAGATGGACTACAATTACTGTTTCACATTCTTTTGATCGACAACCCTGCAGAGGACTCTTTCAGAAATAAATCACCAAAGCGCAGAAGTTTTTTAACCCTTTAACGTCAATTTGAAAATTTCAAGTTGGGTGCTGATGAAAAAGTAGATTTTCTCCAAAAATTCTCAACAGATGTTTTTTATTTTTGCTTTTTCTTTATCTGCTCACTAAGACCTACAAAATGAATTAGGTCTTGTTTCAGTATCTTTTTTTCTGACTTTCAAGCTTTAAACCCAGTGTGGTGGCAAGGCCAGACAGCAGGACTAGTAGCGCCTACAAAGGGTGACTGTGTTGCACAGTTCAGAAGGTCAGTCTGCTTTCTCAGCTAAAAAGGTGAGAGAGTGGAACTCCATCCACACAAACATTAGAGAGTCAGGAAGCCTGCAATTTTTATAAGCAACCTTGAGCTTTGTCTGAAATCAATCCAAAAGTTTCATCACTAATGATTGCCTTGAATTTATTGTATTTATTACAGGGATTCTATTTATTATTTTACATTGGACTTCCAAATGTGCTGTTTTATGTTGGGTATTTGTTGTTTATTGTGTTTGTCCTTTAGTCTTCCTGCCCTGGGATAACTGATGCAAGTTAACTGCTTGCAAACACTGGTTTAATTACTTTCAATTCCATGCTGTCCCAGTAAAATGAAATAATACAATTAATTTTTTTTAAATATATTGTTATGGCCCCAATTTGTTATTACATTACAACACAACAGCAAGGGATGACAGACACAGTTTTAAAAACTCAAACACATTTAATGAACAAAGACAATAACTAACAATAACCTACAACTAAATGACCAAGATTGAATTTAAAAAAACAGAAATATTTACAGTCCCTTTGGTGGGTTTCCTGGTGATGTGCTGGGTGAGAAAAATCCACAAAAGAAACTTAACAGGTCTTGAACAGAAATGACAGGTCTGGTCACACGTATCCTTCTTCTTCCAATTTCTCCTACTACTTTACTGTCTCAATTCTTCTCCTTATATACTCTTTTGCAGACCCCACCCACATTTAGACCTCTTTTTTTTACTTTTCGGGGACTTGCCCCAGACATGTCCAGGACATGTCTAAACATAGCTCCAGTCTGAGCTGAATTAAAAAAAGGTAAATACTGCCATCCAGTGGCCTATATTCACATTACAATATATATAGATATAGATATTGCGTTAGAGATAACAATATTAACAATGTTATCTATTTGTTTCTTTACATCCTTCCAAAAAATACCATGTCCACAATTATTCATGCCACTGGTTGCAGTTTTTTTGAGGATATACGGTAAAAGCTTCTGTTTTGTTCCAAATGGTCCTAGTATTTTTAACCATGGTTTAGAGCTGTCTAATCCAGTGCTTCCCAACCCTGCTCATGGAGTACCCCTGCTCTTTATGTGTTTCCTTCATCTTACACACCCAGTTCAGCTCATCAAGTACTCCACTAATAGGCGGATCAGGTGCGTTAAATCAGGGAGACATTAAACCATGCAGGGCAGGGGTACTCTAGGAGCACGGTTGGGGAACGCTGGTCTAATCGACTGTAAATTGTGATGAGCTGATGCAGTTATTCTCTAGTCATTTTCTAGTCAATTCTAAGTCATGGCTAAATCCATAGACAATTGTGAAGACGTCTGGATGCCTATTGTAGCTACTCACAGGAAAGGGAAAGGCTACAAAATCTTATAAATCTGTTGTGAGGTTCCGCTGGCCATAGTACAAAGTGTCATCAAAAACCAAAAGAAGTCCCATCTGCAAAAAATCTCAAAGGGCGAGATGAGAGGCCAAACATGAGCCCTGTGAATGGTAGTGCACGAGGCCAAGAAGGATCCTAGAATCACCATGAAGGCCATCCTGAACCGAGTGCTCAAGGCAGACACATCAGCAGACACTGCACAAGGCTGGCATCCAAGGACATTGATGAAGGTAGACTCTGCTTCTCCAAGCCAGGATCTTCAGGGCTTGCCAAGCCATCACCAAAGCTCACCTAGACAAAGAACAAAGCTTTTGTTAATATTGTGGTTGCAGGAGACTGAAACTGAGTTGTTTGGATATGGGGTTTTGGCTTTTATTTGAAATATGTATGTAGTGACAGGCAATGTATAAATGCAGGAGATTAGTATTAAATGTCAAAGAAATTAAGAGGGACCCCTCCCCAGACCCCTGCCAACTTTGCTCCCCATTTTAAAATGGAATCCTGCACCCAGGACTACAATAAACAGAAATACATGTTTTCGCTTTCGATATGTGAGCATGAAATAGATAACCATTCTGACTCCAGTTTAAGGGGACATATTACGAAAAACTAACTTTTTCATTGCTTGTGCTCATACTTTTTGCTGTCTGGAAAGCAGACCCACTGGCAAACTGCAACATGAAACAACCACATCAGTTTTTCAGTGGAATGCCTTTTTGATAAAACATGACATTCGCCATGCCATTCAGATTTAGCTCCCCTTCCTGCATCACATGCAGGTCCCAGGGAATTACTCTGCCCCTCATCTGAATATTTTCACTCAGGGCAAATTTTTTCATGGCTGCATTGCAGCGGCAATTGCTAAAAATAAAAACCTATTAGACTATTCACTCTCTCATATACTTTCTATGTCTACACTGGGTCAGTACAATGCAAGACTGGCAACGAAATTAATATTCAAGAGGTCCTATTATGCTTTTCGGAAGATCCAAAGAAGCAGTGACTTCAATTTTCCAGGAGAATCTAGCATTACCCTTGAAAGTAGCCAGCTAAGAGTTTCCAGATTTTATTAATTTTTATTCTGAATTCCATGTGTGATTAGCTTGTCATAAATTGACTGGATTTTGACAACGTTGCTAGTTTAGCAAAAGGCAATGTTGGAGACATTTAGATTGGACCAGAACAGAATAGGTAACTGTGCTTAATGGAATTAAGTCTATTTTTAATGGAGTGAGGTAGCGCAGCTATTCACAATAAATTTAATTTTAGGGAACGGTTTTTACGATACAGATGCTAGAGTTGCAGAGTCCTCACCAACCAGAATGCTTGGGACTCTAATTCATGCCAGTCATGTATCATTCTTGACGCACTGGATACCAAGTGCTGCTTAACTTTCACGGCAACTTTGTTGCACTTCTCTGTAAGTGTATTTTCCACTCTTGCCGAGCCCACATGTTTTACTTATGCATGCTCACTGTTTTGTTAGTTTAATGGCTCGTCCGAAATTAGAGCCTAAGTTGACGGTAGCCGGGGAGTTTGACAGCTTCACCCCGGCGCTATGTTCGCTGGCCACTCAGAGCAGAACTCATGTAATTGAGGGGACGCCCACTCAGAACAGCCTGTTTTTCAGAGGGTAAGGAATAACACTAATCAAACCGTCATGAAATCTTGAAGTTTTTTGTTTCTTATTCTGCTAAAAATGAACCTCCAAGAATATCATAACTTGGGGGGAAAAAACAGCATAATGGATCTCCCTGAAAACAACGGTGGAAATTTGACTACTGAAAACTTTTTAGTCCTTGGGTGTCGCTGTTCCGCAGTTTAGGTGTTCATCCCTGCAGCAGCAGACTGATCTGTTTTGCTCTCTAAATCACCGTTTCCAGGTTTGGAGAAAGATGACAGCGAGGAAGTCTGGATCGAGATTAGAAACTGAAATAGAACGATGCCGGTCCGAAGGGCAATGGGACAAGATTCCAGAGCTTGTGCGGCAGCTGTCGGCAAAACTCATATCAAACGGTAAGAATATCTGGAGAGAAATGTCTTCCCGTAGCCGCAGCCGTTCAGGCCTGCACCTTCACCAGAAGCCGCGGGCTTTCCCAGACCGAACATGTAATAGATTTGTTGGACATGTTGCAAGAATGAATGGAAGCTGTGGCAGACTTGCTCAAGGTTACGAACATCACTGAGTTACAGGGCGGTAAGAAGCCAGAGTAGTTAGAGCCTCCTGAACCTTCTCATCTCCAGTTTTGTGGTGGCTAAGGCATTAGCCAAACAGCTCGCCTAGTAACGTTATCTTTAAAGGGATTGTGGGAAGACTGTCCTGTCAAACTGGCTCACCCGCGAGTTCGCGTGCTCACGAAGGTCAGTTTTGACTGAACTCTTTGATCAGTCCGTAACCTTTCCTGTCATAGATTACGCCCATTTACAAGCTTTTCACAAAGCTGCTCAATAAGTCAGGCGGTTCGCTAGGTAGCTGCTATATGTAAGCTAGACCAGCTAAACTGAATATAAAGCTAGCTATATATCTGAGCTAATATGGTACTGGTACTTTATATGTCAACTTGTCAAACTAGTCACCATGTACCCACGTTAATTTGAGAACCAGCCAGTGTATAGTTCAATGTCGAGCCTGGTTATAATGAGCGAATTTAGTTTGCCTTGACAACTAGCTGCCAGTAATTGCTTGTTACAGGGACGCACAAAAATCTCTTAGTACGAGTAAATTGGGGGCATATCTAAATGTATTGCTTATGACTCTTAAACGTAACTATATTCTCTTTGCCACTTACTTGCTAAATACATCATTGCTTGCCATCAACTCACTGAAAAAAAGAATATAGTGGTGTGCAGTGATGATTAGGCTATACACCATCACTTGCGTCTAAAAAATGGGTCAATTTATATTACTTCTCTGTATTTTTTGTGAAAATGCATTGAAAAATACCATTTTAGGCAATGAGAATTAAAAAAATTCCCACAATATTCGAGGTAAAAACGTGGGTAGTCAACAAAAACACTGAAAACATCGATTTCTTTATAACAACTGAAAGGAGTTGCACATTTTATGAATGTATTTACTTGACTCTTGCATAGCATGAATGCATGTTTGAATGATGCAAAAAAAATTGTTTAAACTGGTTTGAGGCAACATTATTTTGCAAAATTACCTCTGATGGTCAGTTGTTCCAGTAGCCAATATAAGGTGACGTGAACTTTGAGCAGTGTCACACAGTTAAACACGATAGCACGACGGAAGGACCTCTGAGATTGTTAAATGCTTCCATAGCACTGTAACAAACGCCATTAAGTGTTCCAAAAAGACTGGTTCGCTGAAAAGTAGTGACAATAGAAGTGCAGAACGGAAGTTAACTGCCTCTGATGTTCCTTATCGGTGTATGACAAGTAAATAAATTGGTGTTTGCTTACATGACAACTTCATGATGACATTAGTAGCGCCAGAAGTGTAGAGATGAAAGTATCAAGATCTTCTGTTTCCAGACACTTGTTTTAAAGTGCTGTGGTTGGTCATGTAGCTGCCAAGAGCTGGCAACATCAAAAAAGACTTGAATATGCCAGGAAATTGGACAACATGAATGGTCTAGGAACAAGTCCTCTGGACCAATGAATCAAAATTCACAATTTTCTCATGGGTGACATTTTTGAGTTTCAAACCAGCAAAAAAAATAATAATGAAGTTATAAGTCAGGTTCAGCTTTTCCTGTGTAAATGCACATGTGTATTTTTCATTTTTGTTCGTGCCCCTCGCAATAGATGACAATATATAACATTTAAATGCATTTTCCTGCATACACCCCTTAAAAATGTCATGTGGTAAAACTTATTTATTTTCAATATAATATTAAAATGAATGTTAGTGGTTCTGTTACAAACAATCAAAATGTAATTATTGATTTACAAAGATGTTGTACCCAGTTGCATAATGTCAACACTGGAATTTCAAATATTACATATTTTGTCTTAAAAGACAGCAGAATGTTATTTGTCAACGTTTGTTCCATCTTTTTTCAATTAGAGAGGCAAAACTGCTTTAAAATCTGTCATATCTTTTGATTTTATTAGCTCTTCTTTATTGTGTTCATCCACAATTTAACTTTAGAGTATTTTGTATATTTATTTCTATATTAAGCGTTTTACTGCATGACATATTTTGTTTTACCCTATGACATAGCACAACTGCATTAGACCATGACACATAAGTGTAACAAGTTGAAGATGGCTACTTCTGAAATATGCCCAAGACACTCCGGGCATTCAAAGTGATCCATATAATGACATTAACATGTGTTTTCCTCCAGAAGATCGAGAATCATGATATGAATATTAACAAATAAATAGTTTTAACATTAATCTGATATATGAATAAAATATACTCATTAATAGTTTATTTATTCATATCTTTATTTACTGCAAGTCACTGAAGACACTTTATACTAGTGTTGATTATAAATACTATAATTCAGGCTTAAAGAGAATGCAGCCTGTACTGACATAACTGACATGTATAGGGACATTACTACCATCATGTACTTTTACAGTTATACCTTTCCCTTCTCTTTTCTAGTCTCTCCTCTCTAGCAGCAGGATCTGCCCTGATCTTTGCATGGAAACGTACACTCCTCTCTTTACTGGAAAGTGGCATCTGTAAAAATGTACAACCTAATTCCAAAAAAGTTGGAACAAAGTGTAAATTATGAATAAAATCAAAATGCAATGACTTTCAAATCACGTCAGCCAGTATTTTAGTCACAATAGAGCAGACATAAAATAGCAAATGTTGAAACAGAAATTTTACAAATTTATCCACAACATTAGATCTTTTCAAATTTGATGGCTGCTACAGATCTCAAAAAAGTTGGGACAGGGGCCTGTTTACCATGGTGTTGCATCCTGTCTTCTTTTTAACACAGAGTGGAGGCGTCTGGGCATTGAGGAGACAGATGTCCTGTGTGTAGCCATTGGAATTTGATTCCACTCTTGTTTGATACAGGCTTCGAGCTGCTGGAGAGTTTTGGGTCTCCGTTGACTTTTCGTTTAATTATGCGCCAAATGTTCTCAATTGGAGAAAGATCAGGACTGCAGGCAGGCCAGTTCAGCACGTGGACTCTTCTACTACGAAGCCATGCTGTCGTAATAGCTGCAGTATATGTTTTTCAATTGTCCTGCTGAAATACACAAGCCCTTCCCTGGAATTGATGTCATCTGGAGGGGAGTATATGTTGCTCTAAAACATTTATATACCTTTCAGCATTCATGGCACTTTTTAAAACATGCAAGTGTCCCACACCATATGCACTAATGCATCCCCATACCATCAGAGATGCTGGCTTTTGAACTGAAGGCTGATAACAGGAGGGGTGGTCTTTCTCCTCTTTAGCCCAGAGGACACGACGCCCATGATTTCCAACAAGACTGTCAAATTTGGACTCGTCTGACCACAGACACTTTGCTGCAGTCCATTTTAAATTAGCCTTGGCCCACAGAACACGGTGACGCATCTGGATCATGCTCAACAATGGCTTCTTTTTTGCATGATAAAGTTTTAAGTGGCATCTGTGGATGGCATGGCAGACTGTATTTACAGACAGTGGTTTCTTGAAGTATTCCTGGGCCCATTTAGTTATTTCAATGACAGAATGATGCCGGTGAGTGATGCAGCGGCGTCTGAGGCCCCGAAGATTACGGGCATCCAGTAGAGGTCTTTGGGCTTGTCACTTACACACAGATTTTTTTGGTTTCTGTGAATATTTTGATGATGTCATGCACTGTTGATGATGCGACCTTCAAAGCCTTTGCAATTTGCTGTAGAGGAACGTAGTTTTTAAGGTATTCCACAGCTTTTTCTATGCAAGTCTTAACAGGTTGGAGAGCCTCTGGGCATCTTTATTTCTGAGAGACTCAGCCTCTCTAAGACATCCCTTTTCAAGCCAATCATGTTACACACCTGATGCCAGTTAACTTAATTACTTGCTAAATGTTCTTTCAGCTGATTCTCTTTTATATTAATAGCTTTTTCAGCCCTTTTTTGCCTGTGTCACAACTTTTTGGAGTCCTATTGCGGCCATAAAACAAAGATAAACTAATTTTCTGGATAAAAATGTAAAATGTCTCAGTTTCAACATTTTAAATGTCATCTATGTGCTATTGTAAATAACATATTGGCTCATGTGATCTGAAAATCATTTCATTTTGATTTTATTCACAATTTACAGCACATCCCGACTACTTCGGGATTGGGGTTGTAAAATAATGTTTAAAACATACAAAAAATATTACAAATGTTAAAAGTAATTAAGAATAATTGTACAAACTTTACAAATGATTATAATAATGAAGAAAGAAAAAGATAATTAAGTTTAAATCTTCTGTCATGTGGTAAAACGGCATGTCATTTTTTTCGTCCACATGACATATTCTGTTTGTCTGGATGAAGGAATTCATCATTTTCATTCCTAATAGCGAGTTGCATGGGCACCGATTCACCATACTAACCTTGACCTTGACCTATAAACTTTAAATTTCATGTGTAAGTAAATAATTAAAAAATATTTAATTTTATCAACACTTTTTTGACGTTGGACCGCATGACACTCAAATCTGTGACACTTTGTATGACCCCTGGAAAAGGTGATAACTTAAATATAGGAGCACATTTTTGAATTTGCCTCCAACTCTGGTTGTCCTCAAGGGTCCTCTGAGTGATGTCATCACAGGACACATGATTTGAGTCATATTTCTAAAGTACAAAATGGCTTCCAATCTTTGTTTTACTACATGACATTGAGGGAAATCTGTCTTTGTGGAAAAAAGTGATTTCGATATTAATGACATTTCTTAAAGATGTATCCTACTAATACTTTGCAGTGCTTTTCTGTACACTATATGCCAAAAAATATGCCAAAGACCAAAGTTGATGATTTTAAACATTTTTAATCACTTTAAAAACAGTTGTCTTTTTTTTAAATTAAGTGACTCCCATTTTACCACATGACATTTAGCACTTTAATGGTGGAAAAGTCTACCAATTTTGTATTTTTCATGCAAATATGAATGGTGAGGAGGGAGAATGATGTAAGATTAATGAATATATACCATATCAAACTTATTTTATACAAATACAAAACCCAAAACCAGTGAAGTTGGCACGTTATGTAAATCGTAGATAAAAACAGAATACTATGATTTGTAAATCCTTTTCAACTTATATTCAATTGAATACATTGCAAAGACGAGATGTTTATTGTTCAAACTGAGAAACCTAATTTTTTTTGCAAATAATCATTAACTTAGAATTTAAAGGCAGCAACACATTGCAAAAAAGTTGGCACAGAGGCCTTTTTACCACTGTATTACATCGCCTTTCCTTGTAACGACACTCAGTAAACGTTTGGGAACTGAGGAGACCAATTTTTGAAGCTTTTCAGGTGGAACTCTTTCCCATTCTTGCTTGATGTACAGCTTAAGTTGTTCAACAGTCCGGGGTCTCCGTTGTCATATTTTACGCTTCATAATGCGCCATACATTTTCAATGGGAGAGAGGTCTGGACTATAGGCAGGCCAGTCTAGTACCCGCACTCTTTTACTACGGAGCCATGCTGTTGTAACACTTGCAGAATGTGGCTTGGCATTGTCTTGCTGAAATAAGCAGGGGCGTCCATGAAAAAGACGTTGCTTGGATGGCAACATATGTTGCTCCAAAACCTGTATGTACCTTTCAGCATTAATGGTGCCTTCACATATGTGTAAGTTGCCCATGCCTTGGGCACTAATACACCCCCATACCATCACAGATGCTGGCTTTTGAACTTTGCGCCTATAACAGTCCAGATGGTTCTTTTCCTCTTTGGCCCGGAGGACACAATGTCCACAGTTTCCAAAAACAATTTGAAATGTGGACTCGTCTGACCACAGAACACTTTTCCACTTTGCATCAGTCCATCTTAGATGAGCTTGGGCCCCAGTGAAGCCAGCGGCATTTCTGGGTGCTGTTGATAAATGGCTTTCGCTTTGCATTGTAGAGTTTTAATTTGCACTTGCAGATGTAGCGACAAACTGTAGTTACTGACAGTGGTTTTCTGAAGTGTTCCTGAGCCCATGTGGCGATGTCCTTTACACACTGATGTCTGTTTTTGATGCAGTACCGCCCAAGGGATCGAAGGTCACAGGCATTCAATGTTGGTTTTCGGCCTTGTCGCATACGTGCAGTGATTTCTCCAGATTCTCTGAACCTTTTGACGATATTACGGATCGTAGATGATGAAATCCCTAAATGTCTTCCAATAGCTCGTTGAGGAATGTTGTTTTTAAACTGTTCAACAATCAGCTCACGCATTTGTTCACTAAGTGGTGACTCTCGCCCTTGTTTGTGAATGACTGAGCATTTCAGGGAAGCTGCTTTTATACCCAGTCATGGCACCCACCTGTTCCCAATTAGCCTGTTTACCTGTGGGATGTTCCAAATAAGTGTTTGATGAGCATTCCTCAACTCTCTCAGTCTTTTTTGCCACTTGTGCCAGCTTTTTTGAAACATGTTGCAGGCATCAATTTCCAAATGAGCTAATATTTGCAAAAAATTACAAAGTTTACCTGTTCGAACATTAAGTAACTTGTCTTTGCAGTGTATTCAATTGAATATAGGTTGAAAAGGATTTGCAAATCATTGTATTCTGTTTTTATTTTAGATTTACACAACGTGCCAACTTCACTGGTTTTGGGTTTTGTACATAATAGAAATTTCCCCTGGAAGCAAAAATCAGTGTGGCACGTCACACACCCAAATACAGAATTTCTTTGCCGTAAAGTTGGTGAACGTTTTAAAAATGACTGGATCACCACCTCAGTAAAACATGGAGGTGGTAATTTGGTTTTGGGTTCAGTCTACTCAGAATGAGCTGTTGATCTCATAAAAATTGTTTGAATCGTGCATCAAAAATAATCACAGCTTCCTTTCAAGGCACGCGTTGCCATCTGGAAAGAGACTGATTGGTCTGGGATTTTGTTTTCATCAAGATCTTTCCAAAAACACAGTTCTAAGTTGAAAGAATCATCTGGTGACTTAAAAGTTGTGACCTGGCCTGCTCAAAGTCCAGACATTAATCCGATTGAGTAAATTTTGGATTTGCTTGATATTAAAGCTGCTGTAACTGATTTTGGTCATTTTCATAGCTTCTTGTCCCAAGCCAGTATAAGGAGTCCCGCCCCCCATCCCCAAGTGACACAGGAACACACATTGGTTTCCAGAGAGGGAGAGCAGCGACTCAGTTACAATAAAAGTATTTGAACAGTCACAATCAGGGATTGTCTTGTGAAAGCCACCCACACTGAAAACACAGACCAACAACACATTACATCCATGCAGAAACTTTGGTATGAATAGCTTTTTGAAGGTATTTGCTAAAGATAGCTAGTGTCCTATAGCCACACATGCTATTGTTACACAGCTAAGCAAGCTGTAGTCGGACACAAACGACGACGGTTCATTTATAAACTGGCATTAGCAGGATTAAAAATACCGTGCTAATCGCACTTAAGACCCCTTGGCTGCGTATGTAAGCCCCTGGTGGGCAAAGTAAGAGCCGCAAGTGGGCAGAATTCGATTGGTAAGAGAAGGATCCATAGATGTACCACTCACCCAAAAATGAGAAACTTAGAAGCAAAGCTGAAGGCGCTAGAGTGGTAACGTCATTGAATTTAAAGATTGGGAGCATTTCCACAGAAAACGGAGGAAAATGGCTAAAATCAAAAACGTGTCTGATATGTGATAAAGGGTGATCCCATGTACCGTCAGCAAAAATTTGAGCGTTCTAGCTGACATAATAAGAAGGTTATGACAATTTTTCTTTTTTCACAATAAGCCCCCTGGTGGGCTAAGTAATAGTCGAAAATGGGCGGAATTCAATAGGTAAGTGAAGGATCCATAGACGTACCACCCACCCAAAAATGAGAAACCTAGAAGCAAAGCTGAAGGCGCTAGAGCGGTAATTTTGTTGAATTTAAAGATCGGCAGCATTTGCGCATAAAACAGAGGAAAATAAGTGAAATCAAAAACGCGTCTGATATGTGATAAAGGGTGATCCCAGTTACCTTCAGTGAAAATTTGATTGTCCTAACTGAAATAATAAGGAAGTTATGGAAATTTTTCATTTTTCACAATAAGCCCTCTGGTGGGCAAAGTAAGAGTCGAAAATGGGCGGAATTCAGTTGGTAAGTGAAGGGATCCATATATGTACCACCCACAAAAAAAAGAGAAAGCTAGCAGCAAAGCTGAAGGTGCTAGTGCGGTAACGTCGTTGAATTTAAAGATCAGCAGCATTTACACAGAAAACGGAGGAAAATGGGTGAAATCAAAAACGTGCCTGAGATGTGATAAACAGTAATCCCATGTTCAAAAAGTAAGTGAAGGATCCATCGACGTACCAGCTATCCAGAAATGAGAGAGCTAGAAGCAAACCTGAAGGCGCTATAGTGGTAACGTCGTCAATGGACAGACGGCAGGCCGGACAGACGGACATGGCAGGGGACGACAGTACGCCTCAGCCAGCCGACATGCTACCGACCGCGGGGTTAAAACCACCAACAGGACTGTCCGAGACTGATAAAACTGCATAATTACAACAGAGTAAAACAAAGCTTACCTGTCCAGTAGCATCGCTTTTTAGACCCTTTGATTCTTTCAGTTTTCCCCACCTATCGAAAGCGGCACCAATATAAACACGGCTCTTGCCCATCTCACATCTTTTTCCTCCACCAATCATTGGAGTTTTGGCTGTTTATTTGTGTACGCCATCTCCCGTAGCACTGGGGTAAGAAGCTTTATCTTTTTTGCCATTGCTAACACAGATTTTTCTTTGATTTCTTCTCATGATTTTTCCGGCAGGTGGCACACTTACAATGAACGCAGATTCAGCTCTGCACATTCACAAGCAGAGAGAAACGCCTCTTTATTGCGTTCTCTCAGCCAATTGGATAGAAGCAGTCGGTGACTCCAGAATTTTATATATTTTATATGCTGCTTTATTGCAGAAGACTGTGACTGAGAGACCTGTGTTATCGACCAGATACTTTAAATAAATGATGTCTGCCGGAATGTGGAGCTAATTAACAGTTTTTAAAAAACAAGAAAATCACTTACGGTAGCTTTAAGATAAATCTGTTGCAACATTTCGAATCCCTTTGAATGGACTTCAAACCATATGGAATGGAGTAGTGAGTGAGGAAATAAAAAAAAAAGAGAGAGAATAGTATGCCTAAAAGGTGAAATGCTGTGATCAAAGCAAAGGATGACCACACCTAAATATTGACTTTTTCTCTTAAAAAGGCATAATTTTAGCCCCCAGACGAAGTTGGGGCCACTATGTATTTGACCTCGTCACGCGTCTGCATCCGCTGCCATGGAGATTTCCTTGTGGCCGCTAACTGGCTACAGATTTAAAGCTATTTCTATCAATTTTGGTATGTATATAGGCAGTGGTTAGGACACGGCGCCTATTGATTTTGGTTGCCATGGTAACATAATTTGCTAAATAATGGTGAATTTTGTGTCCCAAATAAGCCAAAATGAACGAAGGAGATAACTGGAGCTCTCTTGCTGAACCCTTCGGCCTTTTTTGATGTTGTGATGTATTGTGGGTCATAAACTTACACTAAATGAGAAAAAAAGAACATGTGAGCGATCGGGGGCTACACCAATTAGTCAAGTCTGACTGACTTGTCTCGTAATTTTTGTTTTTACTGTATATTTGTATCTGTTTACTTATTATAACCCTTATTTAACCAGGGAAGTCCCATTGAGATTGAAATTTCTTTTTCAAGGGAGCCCTGGGGGTAGAGGTAGGGAGGGAGAGGAGGAATTGCACAGCCAATTAGATCAGGGGATGATTAGGTGGCAGATCGAATGAGCCAGGTTGGGAATTTAGCCATGACACCAGGGAACCCCCTACTCTTATCGAAGAGTGTCATAGGATGTTTAATGACCACTGTGAATCAGGAC
This sequence comes from Gymnothorax reevesii, assembly GCA_029721435.1. Classification (NCBI taxonomy): domain Eukaryota; kingdom Metazoa; phylum Chordata; class Actinopteri; order Anguilliformes; family Muraenidae; genus Gymnothorax; species Gymnothorax reevesii. The sequence continues at coordinate 112,902,153 of CM056573.1, forward strand.
CTCGGTTTAACGTCTCATCCGAAAGACGGCGTCTCCTTCAGTACAGTGTCCCCGTTACTGCACTGGGGCATTGGGGATTATTCCGCCAGAGGGAAGATCGCCACCAACTGGCCCACCAACACCTCTTCCAGCAGCAACATGGTTTTCCTCAGTGGTCTCCCATCCAAGTACTGACCAAGCCCATATCTGCTTAGCTTCAGCCACGCGGCTGGAGCAGATCGAATTGTGGTATGACTGCTGGCAATTATTTTCATCTATGTGATCCAATATTACATGAAATAAATACTTGAATAGTACTTGGTGTCTGATTTATCTTCATTTTTTTCCGTGTACAATGATCACTGCATACCACTGTATGTGTGCGTGTATATATATATATTATATATGCGTGTGTGTGCGTAATTTATTCATTATTGTAATTGTTTTTATTATTATTATTTGGAGATGTAAGGACATATCATTTGCATCACTTGCTTGTGGTAGAGGTGTAATTCGCATGAACAGGCATTGATGTAGGTTGTGTTTCTCCTTTAACTTGAATTATTTATGAATCTTGATCAAAATTTCGGCATTAAAAATCTATTTAAATGTTTTAAGTGTAGGATTAAGCAACATGTTACGCCAGCAGCACGGCGGACAGCTCTCTCCTTGAGCTGCTACTAATCCTACTAAAGAATGCGCGTGCATGCACCAGATAGGGCCACTGACGTTACGGGCCGAGCATTATTATAATTCCATTAGTCTCCGACTAAAATTGAAAAACACTTATCTCACGCATTTTCCGTCTTACTCAGAAACCTGTGTCCAAGCAGCCTTTGAGTGCTTTGCTAATATTGCAGTGAATTTGAGGTTTCTGCATCATGAAAATGTAGCAATGTTGACTTGTTCATTTTTGTCCTACATATTTTCTTTTATTTATCCTCATTTTTTTTACTTTCTGCATCCTCTTGATCTTTGTGACGGTATGAGTTGAGATGACAAAGATTATGATGTAATGTAATGTCTCTTGGTGTTAGCGGTGATGTGTTGGAGATTATTAATTACTGTGTGTGTCCGTCCGTCCTGCAGATGACCTGGGCGAGCTCCTCTTGGGAGAGGCTAAGCTCCAGCAGTACCTGAAGGAGAACCCCATTAAGCCGGGATCCAGCCCGCGGGGTCTCAGACCGAAGCTGGTGGAGGTGCGCAAGCACCTGACCGCTGCGCTGGATCGGGGAAACCTCAAGGTACAGCCAGCTGCTTGTCAGGGCCATGTCCACTGACATCTTTGAAGTAACTTCCCAGCTAATAAAGTGAATTTAATTAGCTGATCATAGCTTGCATTTGGAGCACTCAATAACCTCTATTAGGTAGTTGATGGCACACCAGAATGTGTTAAGTTTAGCTTTAGAAGGCTTTTTACAGCTGATCGAAAAGATATTAGAATGCACAGTGATGTGCAAAAGTTTTAGGCACATTTGACACAATTTTATGAGGCAAAGATGCTCCCAAAAATCATTAAAGGTTTCTAAATATTGAAAAAATGTAATATCAAGAACTTTAAACTGTTGAAACCTAACTGCAATAAATATTTTGTGTGTCTCACCTTTGCCTGAAAATTAGGCACAATCTTGCTGTTTTATAGTTCTATAAGATTTTTGGCTGTTTGGTTGTTCTAAGCATATTGAAGAATATGCTACAGTTCCTCTCCAGGCTCACGGTCTCACGTGTATGTCTCTCCTGGTATTCCCAGACAGCCTTTATGATGAAATCAGAGATCTGTCATGATGTATTATTTGTATCAACTGTTTTTGGTGAAATACAAATACTTGCTCTTATGCAAGATTTTTTAAATCAACATTCAGTGCCTCAAATCTGTTTTTTATGGAAGACAAAAATTGACATCCAGCATCATATTAAAACAAAAAAATCCCTGGTGCCTAAGGTCAATAGGCGATGATCCTGGCTGCTGTGCATACGCAACAGTTTTTGTGTTGTAATGAGTGGAGGGTAAAGAAATTAATGTGATGTTCATGTAAAATTCAAACTGCCGCCTGAAGACTTATGCATGCGAATCCTTGGTAAAGTGATATTGAATGAATTAAAAAAAAATTTTTTTTTGTATAATGCCGCGCGTCGTAATGGGATAATATGACACCATTACAGCACATAATTAAGGTACAGTTGATTTATGCCAGTTTGTAATAAAAAGGTGTGTATTTTCTTTGTTTTGTTTTTTTTTCCCCTTTATTTTTTTTTGTTAAGAAAATCTCATTTTGTACTTTTACCAATTTCCTCACTGTCCCTGTGTACGGGGCAAATGGTTACTCACATTCATGTTTCCTCTGCAGTCAGACTACATGCAGGAGGCTAGCATGCTAATGGCTAAACTGTGCTATGTGGAGGGGGACTTCCAGGAGGCTGTCAATCAGTATGCGCGGGTGGGCCTGGATGACCTGCCGTTGGTGGGTTGCCCTGTCTACCGCCTGTCCATGATCGCAGAGGCCTATGCAACCAAAGGTGAGTTTCGCTCTAATTAGCCAAGCACCCATAATGCACTGTAAAGTGGTGCTCAAGCAGGTCAGGCCTCTTATTTTAGTCCATATGTTGGCTCTGCAGTTCTAGAGTAAATGTCCTGTAATTTACAGCATTTCTAGGTCCCATATTATGAAAAAATATGACCTCCTCGCACCGTTTCTTTGGTCCTCCCTCGACCTAACATCTGACAAAACGTGAAACTGGACTGTCTCTTTTTTGCTGTGGCCCCCTCACTAAGAAATGATCTCCTTGAATGAGTATGTAAAATGAGTGAAATACAGGACGTATTCGTTTTCATGTAATGTAACTTGCTGAGCTGACGTGTTAAGTTTAGCTACAGCAAGATCCTGATCTCATACATATTTTCCTCCTAAATGTCTGTTTTGTTGTTTTGTTTTTTTACTGGCCTTTTAATCAGAACTCTCTTGGCTCACTCTCAGAAAAAAGTGCTTAGATCGTCATACATTGCACTGCAGGATGTCCGCATTTGGTTGTGCAAGTCTTCTGGTTCCTGTCTGTGCCAGGGGGCAGGGAGCAGATGAATGCACAATGTCACTCTTTCAGAGCGCTAAGGTTACATAATGCTTGCACAAGCTTTTCACGACTCTAAACGACTTAATCTGTCCTCAGCAGGCAGGGAAAGGATGCCACTGAGGTGGATGTTGGGGATTAGCAGAGCATCCTTTGCAGTTACCACTTCTCGCCAGTGGATGGCAGAAGTGGATCACTTGGCATGTTGTTGCACCTCAGCTTTGTTGTTGAGGCAGGAGGAGAAGCTGCTTTGTTTTGATAATTTCGCTTTAGACATTACAGTCGTTACTTCAACCAGTTTGGTAATATTATTTGCAATTGGGTACAATGTTGTGAGTTTGCGGTTGTTTTAAATTGATGGACATTACGGTTACACAATATCTGCTGAATGTTAGGGGACAAAATCTGCCGTTATTTTCACGTACGTCAGAATAATGATTTTATTGTATCTGTCTGAAGTGATATGGTGGAAATGAGAATGACGGCCCAAAGGTTTGCTGTCATATCTGAGCAGAAGCAGTATGAGTGTCGGCCACTATAGGATGAGCGCGGCAGTAATAGAACAGCTTTACTCCCATGTAATTTTAATGAGTCACCCGATCGCAGGGTCACAGAGGTGTGTTTAGAGTAACACCGAGGCTTATTAGAGCCTACGAAAGTGGCACACCATTATGAATTAGTAATGTGCGCCAGGGGTACTGGAATCCACCGGCTCGTGTCATTACCGCTGGCCTTTCGATGAAGTAATTCTATATAAGGCCTGATGGGACCCAGCTGGCCTCAGGTCTGCTTTTGTTTCCTCCCTCGAGCACGTCGGCTATAACGGCGCATTGTGAGCTTTTGTATCGCGCTCTGGAGAACTCAGCCATAACTTACACAATTATCTCCCCCTTTAATAATGTACTTGCACTTGTGTCCTTCAAAAAGCAATAATTCCGGTGAGAAGCAGCCGGTTTACGCTGCCCCTGTGGAGAGGAGAGTGTATTCCTCATACATGAGCGCTCTCTTTGGTGTGGAGCGGCCCGCTTGCGCCTCACCAGATGTCTGATTTAGGGGCCGGTTTTGTGTTTGTGTCGCTGTCTTTGTCACGAGCAAAGCTCACTTTTCACCTCTTAGATAAATAGAAGCACCTACCCCCCACTGTTCAGCCTCATATGAGAGTACATGATGCAGGCTTGGTATAAACCACGGAGGCCCTTCCTTTGTAACCTCCTGCTTGAGGACAGCTGTGTCCTCTGGCTGGCTTATTTACCAACATGGTCCAGGGAGAATGAGCATGCAAGCATTTTTGTATCCGCGGTGAAACTTCCTCATTGGGGTTTTTGCTCTCGGCCCGACTTCAGGCCGAAGGGTATTGTCATCAGTTCGCCGTCTGTCTGTCCGTCCGTCTGTCTGTCTGTCTGTCTGTGTGTGCACCTCTAAAGTCAGCATCAATAAAGTAGTTGATGCTCCCCATGCCAAAACATTCGCGGTAATGTAGGGAATCCAGGCCTGGAAAGAATTTTTCAGATCAGACCATTTTTTGGGGGAAAAATGGCATTTTTGGCGTTTTTGAAAAAAACTTTGTCGTGGACTGATTTTGATGAAGCATTTGAGCTAGGGGGTTTATACCTGGGGGAATGATCATATATATGCGGGGTTCTAGGTTAGTGAAAAAAATTTGAATTTTCCAAAATTTTTGTGTGACTTGGGCCATTTTTGTATTTGTAAATGTATGTTCTGTGGAATTCTACTTTGGTTATTGTGTAATTGTTCTGGGACACTTCATAAGTCAGGCCGAGGGTGTTCAAACGCGGGCGTTTCTTGTCTCAGGCCTGTATTCCATATTTGAGGGTTCTATATCATTGGAGTTTGTTTTGTGGCCCTTTTGTAGACCTGATTTTTGTGGGCCTCTTTTTCAACCCAGTGTTTCAGGTGCCTGTTTGCGGGCCCTATGTAGCAGGCCCCACATTCTGGACCCAGTGTTTTGGCCGCCATGTCGCTGACCCCATGTTGTAGGCCCCATGTTTTGAAGTTTGGATGCAGTGTTTTGGTTGCCATGTTGCAGGTCCACTGTTTTAAAGCTTCATTTTCTGGACTCAGTGTTTTGGGTGCTGTGTTGGGGGCAAACTGTTCAAAAATACAGCACTCACTTCCACTCTTATACAGGTGCAAGACAAAAGAAAATCTGAATACGACAAAAGAATATTATAAAGTCTGCGCACAGTGGGACTGGCTTCCCAAAGGTTTGGCATTAAACCTTTGGGCAGCCAGTCCTCCGAAGTGTCTTTTATTATCCCCCCTGGCATATAATACCAGGGATACAGTCCTCAGCATGTCCGTTCGTCCATCTGTCAGTGAGTCTTTCGGTCTGTAATCATTTTGTTCCCGGAGCAGAACTCAAATACCATTCAGTATTTTTAAACTAAACTTGCTGTGGGTATAGACTCCTGAACTGGTGCCTTTTGATATTTAGGGATTTCTGTGATTAGATTGCAGGGGCCTGGGGTATATGTCATCTTCGGTTGACTTGTTTTGTTTTATGCTTTGTCGGGGGACCCATGTGATGGTCATTGGTCAGCTAAACCACAGTGGAGCCAGTGGACTACCTCTCTGTTCCTCTGAGTCTTGATGTGTTCCTCTTGGGGCTCTGCTGAATGTGGGGACTGAAGCGCTGATTGGCTGTGGAGGCCCATGGGGCCGATGACAGACGCTCAGCGTCGGGGTTAATTTGGGACGGTGAAGTGGTCCTCACTGGCTGACTGACTCAGTGGGTGGAGTGCTCCTCATTAGCATGGTTTTTTTTCTCACTTGTGAGGTAGGAGTTGGCTAATGCTCGTTCAGTCCTCGAGTACAAGTCCTCGGCCTCTCAGTCAGAGCTGATAATCAGCTAAATTTTAGTACTTTTCAAATTGATTAATGGTAATGCAGCTTAATTATGCGGTTGCTAGTGAATATTTCTGCATAATTAATTTGGAAGAACTGAGTAATTGAAAACAGTATACTTTTCTGTCAGTTACATGAACTCGCTTATCACAGTCAGATTCGCGAATGTTGATCTAGTAAAGAGCTGTGTGACTTTATATTTGACACTCCACTAAGTAGTGATGACGTATTTACGACGCTTGCATGAAATTGTCCATTTTCTTGGAAAGTATTGGTTTGGATTGATGCTTTGAAAAATTTTAGTTAACTGTGTAGCGCAACTGCTGCTTACTTTGGCTGTCATTTATTTGAAACAGTGAAGGACATGCAATGCTGTCATGAAATAAATCTCCTGTGTGAAATACGGCTATGAGTCCCGTGTACTCAGTTACCATCAAAATACACATTCAGTGGATTAAGCTGTTTCTTGTTCTGCTGATTTGACATTGAACATAGTGCTAAGAGTAGATTTGCCAAAATTGATAGCATAAGGAAATTATGAAAGAATTTGTTTTGTTTTTGGGTTATAATTCTTAAAATAGAACAAAATAAACATGCAATGCCCTTGAGATTTGATGGAAGTGGCAGGTTAAATTGATGTAGAGGCCGATTCAGAAAAAACCTGCTCACTTTACAGCAGTGCCCACAGTAAGTCAGAAAGGTCAGTATGTTATCCAACCACCAATGAAAGCAGGTGGCACAAGACATGCTTGATTCTTGGTTTAAGTTAATAAAGATGACTTCCTGACACAGATACCAGGGGCCTGACCAAACAAGGCACTTATCCTCATGCCAGTGTTGGGTTACCTGCAAGCTGGCGTCATACTTTCACACAATAGAAAGGAATCGGGCTGTTTACGGGGGAAACTCAAGATGCCAGACTCCAGGGTAAATGAAGCCCGTCTTTGTTGAGCGGAAGGGATTTGGGGCATCTGGCATGAGCCTGGCCCTCACGTCTCCTTTCGTTTCTCCTCCACCGTCGTCGCGGTTCTTGGCCTCTCTGGTGACCCGTGGTAGACGGGGAACAGGACACTGCCGCCAGGCGGAACAGGTGCTGTTTTTGATTGCTCCTTGGTGCCAGATTGATGTCTTCTGCGTGCTCCCTTCTGCGTTACGGGCGCTTGATAAAACATTCAGAGCTTTCTCACTTCGCCCGCGAGCGGGAGGGCGTAGACCTCCTCCATACTCCAAATCAAGACTGCTCAGGGTTTACCTTAAAGTCTGAAAGTTTGTGACATAATGGAGGGGATTGGACACCGCATAAAGTTGTGTTTAATTTTAGGTGTGCCCTGGGGATTCCGCACAACCTGTGTGGGGAAGTGGGAGACTGTGGACAGGGTGGTACCCATAAACTGTATAAAAAGATGGACGCTGCACCTGGCTCTGAAAACTGAGGCCAATGCGGAAATCTCTAAAATTTGCATTCTATTTAATAGACAGAAATAGCGATGTTGGTGGTTGCAGAAAGATTCAATCCTATAGAAGTCTTTGAGAAAATGACCTAACTTTCCCACCTGATTTATTATTTCAATAATGATATTCCACATCATTTTATGGTATCTATCGCATGTGTCAAGTCTCCTTTGATATATTAAGATGTTCATTTTTGTTATGGTCCCGAATAGTCTAGAATAAAGGATAAAGCTAGAATATGTTTTAGGGGCGTGGCTATCCTCTGGTCCTCGTCTGATACGGTCAGATCCACCCCTCGCTCCTCCCTGGGTCTTCAATTCTCACACTCGTCCAATAGGAGTCACATCTGGTTTCAAAATGACAAAATGGCGCTATTGAAATTGACAAAATTGAGGCTTCCTAAATGGTATGCTGAAACCAATGGGTGACGTTACGGTTGCTTCGTCCATCTTTTTATACAGTCTATGGTGGTAACTCCGGTGTCTTGTGCCTTGCTGTCCTCTAGGCCAGGGGTTGTGCAGCTCTGTCCTGGAAAGTCAGAATCTCAGCTGGTTTCTGTGGGAGCTGTGCATGTCATCACTTGATGAATTGTTAGAGCAGCTGATTCAAGTTCACTTGCTTCAATTTCATTTGAATTGTAGGCTGATAACTGGGTAAAAATAAAGATGAACGGACCTTGTGGTTCTTCAGGGCTAGTGCTGCATTCCCCTATAGCAGACAGAGCCCTTATCCCAGCTCCCAACATCTCTTTCCTTTGATACAGTGATCTGCAGGAGAATTGGATGGTGCCAACTTGGGCGGACCAAAATCATTTTTGGCCTGAAGCCTCTGAAAGGCTTGGGGCTGCCCTGGTGGCTATCGGGCTATATGGATTATATCCCTAGTGGCTGCATGGTTCTCTTGCTTATGGCCCTAATGGCTGCATGGTTCTTGGAGTTATGTCCCAAGGGGCAACTGTGGTCTTTGGGTTTTGCACCAAGAAGCTACAGGGTTCTCTGGAGGGGTTACTGGGTTCTTTGGGTTATGACCCTAGTAGCTGCAGAGTTCTCTTGGTTATATCCCTTGTAGCTACAGGGCTCATGGGGTAATGTCCCTAGAGACCTCATAGCTCTCTGGTTCATGGCTGGCGTCTCTGTCTCACCAGCCCTTGTATTCTGCCCTCTTTATAGGTCTGTGTTTGGAGAAGATTCCGGCTGCTTCCCCCTCCCTCTCCAACCGCAGCCCTGACCGCGAGCAGGAGGTCATCACCTGCTATGAGAAGTCGGGGGACATCGCTCTGCTCTACCTGCAGGAAATGGAGAAGGTATTCTCACTCACTCACTAGGCTCACAGCAGCACATTAGGGGGTTACCTCGTTGCTGTCCTTACTACCTGCCTCCCAGGTGAAGGGAAGATGGGAAAACTTCAGGATTTCATCCTGAGGGGCTTTGGTTTTAGGAGCAGAGTTCTGGAGAGTCATACAAGGTCATGTTGTTTTGCCTCATTGGGAGACCTGGTCCCTAATGCAGCACCCAGGGCACCTGGATGTGCAGTGAAATGCCTGTTTGAGATGTTTGCTGCCTTGTGTAAGGAGCAGGCTTCCAGAGCGGATTAACGGACTGATTTACAAACGTCTTCCTTGCTGCTCAGCCTGGTTCTTGGGTCTGACTGGCTGGCATCGGTGGGTGGAGGGAGAGATGCAGCCACGGGCTGCCGTGGGAGTTTGGTTTGGAGCTTGGCGAAGCAGAGGGGAAAGGCGGCTGTCCATCATTTACACACGAATGGTAGCCAGCATAGAGAGTCACTGTCCGCAGTCCATCGTTCTGCAGCACCTGCTAGATGCATGTCAGAGAAGGGCAATCTGGGCACTAACACACTGACAAAGCATTTAAAAAGTCTGAATATGTATGTATTCGTTCTTGCACAGTGCCAAGGGATTTGGTGCTAAGCCACAGACCCAACAGGGATGTAAAAAATTAATATTCTGACTCTCTGGTTTTTATTTGTTCAAAAATCCTGCTGTAAAGAGTATGAACAGTCGTAGTCCTAGCTTGTTAGGGTTGGTAGCCTTGGGAATCATGGGAATTGGAGTTCTGGAACCCCTTGAGGCAAGAGCCAGGATGTATGACTGCAGTGCAGACTTTATTAAAGCCCTCTCCTTGAGCCATACTCATATTAAACCTGGCTGCTGCAGTCCTTCTGAATGAAATGGGGAAAGACAGACGTCTGATGTGGCCTCTTATTGAAAAAACCCATAAAATATTCAAACCGGAACCTGGGCAGAATGGTGTCTTTTGAAGTCAGGCACATCGCTCTCAGAACTGTCCGAATAGTTCTCGTTTGGAGGAAAGTTCTGTGTGCTGCAGCGCCTACGCAGAGCTACACCTCCTCAGCCGAACTACAGTTGCGGGATTGGAGCTGTCAGGACGCTTGGCTCAGTGACGCGGGGCTAATTCAGCGCGGCGAGCGTCAGAGCAGGAAGCGCAGAGCCACGCTCGCGATTTACAGACCCAATTAAAAGATGCGCGATCTGCCGCACTCGCAGCATTCTTGGCGAGTCTGCACTCTGCAGCCGGCCTCCAGGCACAGAGCATGAAATTTTAAACTGACTCTGAAAGTCCAAGGTTTTCTGTTCTCTGCAGCTGCCCTGAATGTTGCTTATTTAGCAGCCGGAGGATATTCGGTTTGTTTTTCCATGCTGCTGGGAAAGGCAGTGAGAGCAATGAAGGGTGGCATCATAAAAAAGAGGGGGGGTAGGGGTGCTGATTTTTTTCTGGAAGCCCTCGTTTCACCGCAGGGCTTGGCTCGGTGACACAGTCTTGACTTTTTTTTTTTTTTTTTTTTTTGTCCCCCTGTTCCGGTGGTATTTTTACCGCAGCCTCCTTCCGAGCGGAATTCCCCCACTTTTAATTTAGCCTAAAGCGGCCTACCTTTGATCTGAGCCCCCCCCAATGAAAGGTCTGTGGATTTACCATTAAAATAAATTGCAGTAAAAAGCAAATGTGGATTTTTAAATGCACGGGAAATATGTTTTGGATCTAGGGTAACCTGCCTCAGCTTTGGATGCCTGCTTTCTGCCGCCTCCCCAGACGAATTACTGATCTGCATGGTTTTGGTTACAGTCGCAGTCTCAGGCTAAGTTGTTCCTTTAGAGTCAGATGCTTGATTCCCATTACAGCTGAATAAATGGACTTTCTTTCATGCACTGGTGAGTATTGGGGTTTATAAGAGCCCTGCCGGGTAGAGCTCTTCTGTGGAGCCGCAGGAAACGGCAGGACAGCTAGTGAGGACTAATGCTGTCACGTTAGCATGAGGCTCCATCTGCGTGAGGCACCATCTTGGTTTGTCATCTCAGATCTAAGGTATTTATCCGCCGCGGTAGAGAGTCTGAAAGTAAAAGTTCTGCCATGTGTTCCTTTGACCCCTGAGCTCGGCCAACTCCGTAATAATCAGTTCTACCCTCTTACTTTAGCAAAATCTTGGTGGTTGGAATCAAACCTCTGGAGAAGACTATTACAGCCATTCCTGACTCTGCCCAGATCTCTCACCCTGCCAGCCCTTGTGCTCTTGAGTTGGGTAGAATGGCCGCTGGAGTTGATTGATCTCCCAGTTAAGAGTGATCGTTTAATAAAAAATAAATTTAAAAAGACAGCACGGACCTCACTATTTTGACTGTTCTCTCTGATTGGCCTATGCCTTCTTGGGGCGAAAGATGAGGTCCATCGTGCACCCCACCCCTACACTGAGAGAAGAGCAGCGTCTCATCAATACAAAACTGTGCTATCACACTGCCACACCACTTAGCGAGCGAGCAAGCGTGCTCCTGCGATAATTGAAGATTGATTGGGTCAGAACTGGCCACGCCTGGGCCTGATTCAGGAAAAGAGCCGTTACTCTGCACGCTGGACTGGCTCCTAATGTGCTGATTAGCAGTGTTTTTGTGGCCTTTGTCTCAATTCCCGCTTCTGAAGAAAAAGAAGATATTTAGCCGTGTCGAGGGTTGGCTTTTTTAAGAGATGCAGGTCATTTTGAGTGATGAGGCTTGAATGTGCTCCCCTAGCCCGAAAAGTCACCCTGCAATCAAATCTGGGCTTTTATGATCTTATTGAGTGTGCACAGACATATCTAATGTCTTTCAAACAATGATATAGTTGCACTTCAAATATTCTGCTCTGTTTAAAATGTCTCATCAAAGTCAGCTGTGATTTTCCCTGGAGTAAAAATTCCTTTTACAGAATCTGATGTCAGCTCGAACTTTTCTCAGGCTGGGATATCAATGGGTGGGAACTTCTGCGACTCTGCCCTACCCCCCTCTTCAACTGTTTGAAGAATGTTAGCCATTGCCCACAAATAAAATCGGGCTGGGTTACTCCAGCTTCCAAATTTGGACCTGTCCCTCAACTGTACGTATCCCCGCCTTGCAAAAAATTTCATTGGAATGGGCGTCAGGGTTGTATTCTTACATGGGGACCAAAATGACTGGAACACCCATCTCCGTACCAGGGTTGGGACTCCTGTTGCAGGTATTCTCCCACCCTTTACTTTCGAATCTTGTTCTTAAATCATCATTTTTTCTCTTTTTTTGTTTGACCATGGGGTGAACAGTATCCATTCACTGAGTATGAAGAGATGACTACTTTTTCCCTCAGTTGATTCACTTGCCTCAAGATTTTCCTTTCCTAGTGGCTGGATTTAAATTAAGTGTGAACCATTTCGTCCCAGAGTGACATTATTTTGTACTCCAGTTCGCTTAATTTTATCAGTTTGGAACTCAAACAATCACAGAGTCGATAAACTAAGTCACCCCTTATCCCTGAAACATTCATTTTGGCCACACCTGTACGGTCCATAAGAAGCTCAAAGTATTACATGGGTATTACATCCTATGTATGTTAATTTTTTTCCATTGAATCGATGGTGGGTGTATCAGAACAAAGAAATTTTGAATTTGACATTGTTCTAAAAAATTGATCATTCGGTCCCAGGGACTTCCATGAAATATGTCTGCAATAGCCTGTTGGTAGTGGCATGAGTCTGAAAAGATGCTCTTTGTCTGACCAGGGGCAGCCATTTTGGCTCTGCATTCTCACTGCAGTCTTGTTTCACTCTGCAGGCCTTGAGTGCGGGGATGCAGAACCGAAGCCCCAAACCAAGCCCTGCAGCTCAGGAGCAGGAGCTGGGCTACTTCCTGGAGACCGGTCTACAAAGGGCACACGTCATCCACTTCAAAAACGGGTGAGGGTGCGCCTCATCCGGCCCAGCCTTTCAAAGCCCACGCTTCAAAGGGTCGTGAGTAAACAGAGGTGGAACACTGGTCCACTTCAAAACGCGTCTCTCCATCAAAAAGCACATCGACGCGGGGCACCATGGCTCTGAAACGGCAGGCGTTTTATCTCTCTTCCTTTTATTTATTTTTTTGGTTTGTTTGTTTAGTGCTGGTGACATGCTGGGGTAGTGTCTGTCTGAATGCTGTTTGCTTGTGTGCGTAATTACCACCTCTGCCTGCTAATTTAGCAGATGGCCAGCGAAAGGCTAACATAATGGGTGTGCTGTGTGACTGACCAGCACACGTTTGGTAACTGAAGCTCTGTGACTTTGACCGTCTCTCCTCCGGCTTTCCTGGCGTTCCCAACGCTCCTGGCTGCTCATTCCAGGTTCCGTTTGACTGAGGACATGAAGTAGGTATCCTGTCTCTGGGTCGTCTCTGTAGAGTAGTGTTAGGTCTAGTCTGACCGCGTTGGGCTGTAGTGTCGCGGCTGGAACATTTCTATACCTCCTGTTGGCCGAAAGGGGAGGATTGACTAAATGCAGTTTATTTGTAATGCAGTGACAATTGTTTTGCAGTAGTGCAGTTAGACATGTCATTTCAGTAAGGTCACAGTACTGCAGTTATGTAACTGGTTGAAAGCACAACTTTCAGAAAGCAGACGTGAGTTCACTGACAGTCATTATGATTTTATAACCATAGTGCAGTTAGAGCACAGCAATCATGGTAAGGTAATGGTCATGTCTTTGCTTAACAATGACATAAATTTATTGTTTTACAATATAATACAGCACAGTTAAAGAACTGGGACTGCAGTTACTTTAATATAATCCAGTACGGAAGGGACACAGCAGTGATGTGCACTGTTGCTGAGACATGTGGCGGATCCAGGGGGGGGTTGCACAGGGGCGCGCGCCCCCCCCTTTTTTTCACAGAGAAGTGAAAATAATGAGTGCATACAATTTTTTTTGAATGAGTTCAAACTTCATCTCTGACAATTTCCTACTCTATAGCCACCAACTGCAGTAGTCCTCATGATTTACATACCACTTTTATTGGTTTAACTTCACTATTCCGATTGTCTTGCATCATGACAAATTTATTTGGATCCAATTGTATATATTTGCTTTATGCAATAGAAATGACCGTGAAACTCTTTTCTTGCAAATAAAAAATGATACATTGACTTAGGCTATGTACAATTTACTTAATTTTGCTGTTTTTGTCCTTAGTTTAAGATGGCAGGCTTGCTGGAAAATTGGTTTGACTAATGGCCTGGCTTGTCCCCTGTTGCGGTAACAGTCTAAAAATGCGTTTCAATGACTACTTCAGACAAAAATGTCAGAAAGCAATGGAAAGGCGGAAAAGCTCCGAGAATAAAGTAAACCGACATTTGAGGCTCAGCCTTCCAAATTAAAAAAAATGACCTTCTGTTTGGCCATGAAGATCCTCGTAGCAAGCAGTTTTCATTTGCTTGGGGACATGGAAGCGGTAAGACTGACGCTAAATTAATTGGCTATCGCAAGTATGCTTTGGTTAAAATTTGCTTGAGCTCACAAAGGCCCCCACTGATGGACCAGTTGTTCATAGCCTACTATTTGATGTATATTGATTCATTGTTTTATGGTGCCAAATAAAATTTGTCCAGGAATACCGGAAGACTTTCCAAATTTTCCGTTCCAAAACCCCGTCTTGATGTTCAGAATCATCTGTCATTAAACTTGTAACCAGCGAGTACTGGGGTTCTGAAGGGAGTGAGCTACTCTATGCCCTTTAGAGTCTATAACATTATTTTAAAAAGGTTATGTATGAGTCGATCCACATAGTTCAATGGTCTTTTTGGAAAATTCTAAATGGCCCAAAATTCGCATTTCTTTTTCACATTCATTTATGCAAATATAATGATAATATTTCCGTAAAAAAATAGTTAATATATTGACAATGTTATGTTTTAATATAGGACAGCATCATTGTATTAAATTTGTGTAAGGACATCTTTAGTTTAATTGCATCTTTAATATATATAGTTTGTTTTTGGACATTACTGACCCAACCACTGCCTCCAGATTAGTAAATTTGCTCACATGTGCAGAAATTCAATTTAATGGTGACTCGGATTATGTGTATGACAACACTTCCTACTCTCACAACACTTGGGAGTGTTTTGGTAGCATTAAAGCCTCATCTTTTAGAACCATTTTGAAAAAGGCAATCACAGCATTGTAATAACATTTTACAAGCTGTTGTGGTATCTTTTACTAAACCTGGTTTAGGGACTTGCGGGGAAGGGGGTATTTGGTGATCTGTTAACATCTGCTAAAATCACAGCTGCATATAGCCACTCGGTTTGCATGTTAGATATACACTACAATTATTTTTTTTCAAGCTATTTGGTGTTAAATAAACTCAAAAACTAATTATATCAATGTTTTGTGGGAAATATGGTCCCAGAGCCCCCTCCTTGCTGCGCCCTCCCTTTCAGCAATTCCTGGATCCGCCCCTGGTAACTTCTTATCCTGTGAAAGAAAGGCCTATAGAAAGTGCAGTAAGCTGCAGTTAAAGGGCTGTCCAGTGTATAGGAGCAGTGTTTTGGGAGTGAACAGTGTGTCTGGTGCCCTTAGACCCAGGGAAAAAATGTTTCTATAGCAGGCAGGGGGAGATGAGGTGTTCCAGCTGGAAGATGCTGATGAGAAACCGCTTCAGTAGAGGAATCCCTGATCCCAGACACTGTACTGCCCAGAGCTGTGGGGTAGTTCTAGGGGTAGCTGCTCTAGCTGGCTGTTTATACATTCCTGTTGTGTTCATTACATTAGAGTTCCAGCTCTGTCCTTTCCCGGTCCTCCCCCCTTGTTAGCTTTCAGTGTTTTTATGTTCTCCGTAAACACCTCAGAAACACACACACACAGATACAAACACACCATCATAATTACACACACCCACTGTGCGTACACTAGGGGTTCTCCATGCTGTACTGTACAGAAACCTGCACATGGAGCCAGTGCTGTGGAGTCCTGGATCAGCACCTGGTTGGTAGGATCCTCCCATGGAGCCCTGAACCCTGGGGTCTGGTTATGAGCTCCTGTGGGGACGGCACTGCTGCTGAGCGCATCTCCACTCACCCCCCCCTTCTTCTGCAGCCAAAAGACTTTTGCCAAATTTGCATTTACATTTCACAGATGCTCTTATCCAAACTGTGTACGTTACAGTTCAGCAAAGAGCACAGCAAGTAGTCTTTTTTTTCTCCAGCTGACGGAGCAGTTGATGCGTAAAGCTGTGGTTTGAGGTTAAGTGCCACAGAAGAGGAGATATTTTTCTATCCTGTAAATATGTCTTGTTGCAGTCTCCTGTGGGAAAGCTAAGCGAAGCGTGCGTGCCATGTTAATTCGACGAGAGGCAAACGCAGGCAGGTTGATGCTGACTGCAGTGGCCTGCGGCAATGAATATTATCGCCTGGCTTATGTTGACTGGCAGATCTGTCATATCAGTGTCTCAAAACGAGGTCACTAAACGCCGTTTTTATTATACGCCCGTCTTAAGACGGGACGTATTATGTCATCACCCCCGTCTGTCCGTCCGTCTGTCCGTCTGTCTTGTCAATTAGCAATTTCTTGTCCGGGGCATAACTCCTGAGCCGCTTGAGCTACATTCGTGATACTTCACATACACGTGCACCATCACTAGGCGCTGTGTCGCACAGCATGATTTCGTTCACCCGGTCAAGGTCAAGGTCACCGGCAAAGGTCAAAAGTCACATGGGGCCCATATGGGGCTTGTCCGGAGCATAACTTCTCAACCGCTTCAGATACATCCATGATATTTCACACACACGTGTACCATCACTGAGCGGAGTGTGGCGTACCATGTTTACGGCCCTCCCTCCAAGGTCAAGGTCACGGACAAAGGTCAAAGCTCACATGGGGCTGTTGTCTGTTGGATATTGGTATCATGTTGTCTGTCCATTTCCTGATCCATGTTCATGACGGGCGTATTATGCACCGTTGGCGGTGCTCTTCTTGTTAATTCTGTTCTCGGCTGAACTTTCCTCACATCTCTATTCTGTCACCTCTGTACCAATCAGGTACAGGCCCCTTCAGGCCCCGTCAGTGGCAGGTGAACTTTAACCTTCTGACGAGGACTTGTTTGAGGGTCTAAGTAACCTTTAACCCATATAAACCGGGACAGCTTGTGCGCATTTTAACCTTTAAAACCGGGGACGCTGTTACGCATTTCTACCCTTCAGGCCGGGAAAGCGGATACGTAATTTTGTTGTTTTCATTACTTTTCCGACCATTTCCGGGCTCATAGCTGCTCTTTTACAGGCACTTTATACTAGAGCAGATGCCATAGTAACACTTCAAGACACTTTTTTTTAAAAATATATTTTAATGTTTTTTTTTTTATTTTATTTTATTTGAACAGACACTTTATCATGCCTGCCACCCAGTAGCGGAGCTACAGGGGGGGCAAAGACACGTCTGTTTTAGTCCTGGCTAGATCTCAATCATTTTCCTTTATTGGCATCTTTTACAATAATCGTAATTGGCAACTGAAGACACGGTTTCTCACCGTGTATGCGATTTACCAGCGATGAAATCATGGGCTAAATTCAGTGCAGAAAAATAATTAACTTTTTAATTGGCCAATGCTTCGCATGATTGAATTGGTCCGTGTTCCAATGAAACGTGGACTTTCTCTCTCAATATTTCATGGGTTGATTTAAAAAAAAAAAAAAAAAACCGTGGTACTTGACAGTTAAAACTAGGTTATAACAGGCGTGTTAGGCTTTGCAATTTTGAATAACGTAGATTTAAATACAGCAAATGCGCGTCCAGAGGAATGATTGTCGTCTTACCTAATCAGGGGGAAAAGCAGCACCTGTGAAGTGCGGAGTGCTCTCAGAGTGAACCTTCTGTTAATCATGAGATTCCTGTGAACAGGTCGAGATTTATAATTGTTTTAACCGGCTGTTTTCTGCAACCCAATTCTCTGTTCTGCCAATGTGCTGAATTTAACCCGCAATTTAATCGCTGTTAGATCACATGTGAAGAGAAATCGTGTCTTCAGTTGCCAATTACAATAATTAGAAAAGATGTCAATAAAGGAAAATGATTGAGATCTGGCCAGGACTAAAAGTGACGTGTCTTCGCCCCCCCTTAGCTCTGCCACTGCTGCCACCTGTTCCAGAGAAAGAAAAAATGTTTGGTTATTCTCTAGAGCAGAGCCTATACTTTTATTTATTAGGCCTCTCTATTCCATCTGAGTTGTGCATGTTATATAGATGGAGATTTGTTATTTATTTTATTGGTTTTATTATATTGTATAGCTTGTTATAGTTTGTTCAGAATTTTAAATATTGTGATGAAGATTTGTAAAAATGGAAAACATGGGTCTTATGAAAGCCTCAGGTATAAACTCTCAAGTACTTTTTGAATTTTGTTTCTATCTGCTTCAGAGGCTGAGATATCAGCTTTTTATCCCACCGGTATGTAATACCGTGGGATATAGTCATCGCCCTGTCCCTCTGTCCGTCCGTCCATCCGTAATCATTTTCGTTTCCGGAGCAGAACTCAAAAATATAACACTTAGAAACTTCAAATTTGATATGGAACTTACCCTTATGGTCTAGTTGTGCCTTTTGCAGGTTTCAGTTCCATACTGCCCGTAATTTTTGAAATTTTCACCAAAAACAGGCCAAAAATTGGACTTTGTCTCATTTCCAGACCATAACTCTAAAACTATATCACTTATAAACTTAAAATTTGGTATGCAACCTACCCCTAGGGTGGGATTGTGCCTTTGGGGGTTTCAATTCCATGGTGCCTAAAAATGTTCAATTTTTCATCAAAAAGAACCCCAATATTGGACTTTGTTTCTTTTCTGGAGCAGAACTAAAAAAACTATACCGCGTAAGCCTCGTTTACATGGCACCTGTTTACCCACGGGGGTATTTTACCCCCGGGGGTAAATTTATCCCCCAGGGGCAAAGGGCAAATTCATCTTGGTTTTATCCCACTATCCCACTTCACTACATTCAAATAAAATTCCAGTTGCATCCACCCAATACTCACATATATTCTACACTCCATTACAATATATCTGCCTATTCTAATGCAAAAATAAGTTATGTTTTGTCTGAGAAGGTAAATATTCATTCTAAGCCTTAATCGGTATTTAAAATTCAGGTAATGTTCAATTTTCAAAATGAAAAACAAGTGAGATATAGAAAATCTCAATCAAGCGTCTTTTGATATCAAATATATCAACACGAGTTGATAAAGGATACAAGTATCCTTGGCTTGTTGAGGATATTTTTACTTTATCAACAAATGTTAATATGTTTGATATCCAACAGTACGAGGGTGAGATTCTATTTATCATTTGATATCACTACACAGCATTTACCAATATCCATTTTCTATTGGTAAATGCTAATCCATCAGCCCAAAACTGCCTCTGAGCCTCTTAAAATATGATGTCATGTCATTTTGACTCATTCATTCATAATGTCACAGTATTGTGTTGTCATTGTTAAAGGTACATAATCAGATTTGGGCTCAAAATTTTCCTCTTCTAAACTTTATGCCATCTGAAAGAGCACTCTTTTGTGAGTGTTGTGGACATTATCCCACCGGTATGTAATACCGTGGGATATAGTCATCGCCCTGTCCGTCCGTCTGTGTCCGTCCGTCCGTAATCATTTTCATTTCCGGAGCAGAACTCAAAAACTATACCACTTAAAAACTTCAAATCTGCTATGGAACTTACTCTTATGGTGTAGTTGTGCCTTTTGGGGGTTTCAGCTCCATTCTGCCCAAAATTTTGGATTTTTAACCAAAAACAGCCCACAAATCACAAATAACATGGAACCGGTGGGATATGTCATCTTCTGATGACTCTTGTTACTAGACGTTGACTCCTGTATGCTGTTTTCCAGAAAACCTCAGGTTTTAGGGGTTCTTTTCAAAATCGCCCATAGGTTTTCATAGGCGTTTTTTGAATAGGCCTCAGGCCTAAATTGGTTAAACCAGGCAGAATTATACCCCTTGAAAGACCTTTGCTACTGTCAGTGAAAAAGCCTGTAAAATTAAGTGCCAAACAGGATTAGCAAAATGGAATCTGTGTTTATAACCTTTCTGCATTACTCTTTTGCAGAATGAGTGATACTTACTTGGTGGTGATGGAACATGATTGTTTTTGCCAGGTTTTCCTGTTCCCATTGAGGAGTATCATCTGTTTTCTTTTTATGCAAACAGTCTTAAGGGAGTGGTTAGGTTGAATGAAATTGGGTTGGTTGAATGTCAGCATTGGATTCCCAGAATTCTCTGCGGAGTCCACGTGTAAGTGGGGACCTCTAACATGGCCGTCTCTGCCCATGACCCTCAGTCTTGTCCGAAGGCCAGGTATTAGGGGACGAACTGCAGCACGAAGCACTAATTGGCTGGAGAGTGGGCGTGGGGAAGGCTCTCTTGCGCTCCTGTGTTTGAAGCACAGTGCAGTGTTGGTGTATTGACTCCCTCCCATCGACACACAGGCCCTCAGGCTAACAAACGCATGAGCTAATTTGCCCTCCAACTGTCTTTCCACCTACTCACAATGCGTATGGTGTGTGAAGGACTTCTATTCTTTTAGGCCAACATGGTTGCACACTGTAGTCCTGATATAGAAGTGCAATGTGGTTTCACTCAGAGGCGAGAAAGCAAGGCACAGGATGGTATATTTTTGAGCTACAAAGCAAAGCCGCATGCAAATTTACCTCACTGTGACTTTATGAAGCTGGATTAGCGTCCAAACAGGTGTTAAGACCCCTCGGGTTCTCTGTCCAGCGGTGCAACAAGGTTTTACTTTGCAAATTTTTTTTTTTTTACATTTCTGCATCTCATAGCTCTTGTGCAGGGAGTCGGAAGGAGTTGGATGAATAGAAAATATTTTAAGCTCAGATGCAAACATGAGGCGATTTGATTTTGTTCCTCTGAAATATTACGATATGGAGATGTGAGGAACGTAATTCCCACTTCTTTATTTCATGCTGACACAGGAATTTGACCCGCGGTGTTGGCCGGTTTCGGGAGATTCTCCGGGCTGTGGAAACCAGAACCACACAGAACTTGCGGATGGTGAGTAGCGTGTCAAATATTTTGAAAAAACAATGCGTTCGTGTCATTCTTGATTGATTAATAAATTTGTAATCACTATAGAGTTTATTGATGTAAATCGAAACATACTGAACTAAGAAGCAGGTATTACCCTAGTAGTCGAGGTGCTTGACTCAAAGGTTGGTTAGTTAAAGCCCCAATGTAGGATGAGCCCTTGAACAAGGCCCGTAGCCCCAGATTACCCAGGTATAATGGACTCCTGTGTAGGCTGCTTTGGATAAACCTGAGGTTATGTGCCCAGCCACTGATGATGTTGGCAGCCCGACCCTGAGCAGTGGCATGCTGTGCTCTCTGCAGACGATAGCGAGGCAGCTTGCTGAAATCCTGCTGCGGGGGATGTGTGAGCAGAGCTACTGGAACCCCCTGGAGGACCCGCCACACCACTCCCCCCTCAACGACCCACTTCGCCAGGGCTCCTACTCCAAGGACTACTCGCTCAGCAGGAGGCCTCGCATCTATTCTGGAGAAAAGTGGGTTTCCGATGTCACCGCTACTTTGTTTTGTTTTTTTGTTTGCTTGTTTGTTTGTTTGTTTACATCTTTTTTCCCCCCTCAAGTTTTCCACATTTTCATTTGTGTATATTAGCTTTGCAGCATCGTCACATCAATAAAGACTATGACGAGATCTACAAAGTAAATACTTCACAAGTATAGCATGTGATCATTACAAAGCTAAGAGACTATGGCAGTGTCATTATGAAAAGCATTGTTATGGAAGGTGTCTGATTATAACATGGACAGCAGACCAAACAGACTGTGCTCACATTAGATGGGTATCAACTTGCTGTGGAATTTTCCAAAATCCATTTGGGTCAATCCAAGAAATGATGCTCAGGGGGATGAAAATAACAAACTCAGTAATCCTTAATAACACTTTATTTTACTGATAGCCCTATATCTTGGCTTTATGGAATGGTTCGTTCAAATCACAAACTCCTGACGGGTTAGTTTTTATCGCACACGCCATAAAACCTTCCAAAACCTGTGAAACATGAGTGATGAAATTAAATGCAACATCAGAAGTACAATTAACAGTTGTTATGTCTACGCCTAATTTTGTGTACAAACTTCTACAATATGTTACTTTAAGTGCACCAAAAATCAAAAATCAGGGTTGAAAACTTTTAGAATTATGCGTCGTCCAATATATAGCGCAAAAGGTAAAAGTTGGCAAAAATTCACTCACATTCTTAACTTTACCCTCATTTCCTCAAAACTGCTCAGATACGCTTCAAAATCACTGTGCTTTGCCTACAGTGTGTCTATTATACAAAACAGTTTCCCTTGCCATCCATACATTACTGAAACAGCTGAGTGAGACCCTACATTGGCCCTCGGGAAACCTCTCATTTGTCACTCGCGTTTTATCTCTGACAACATATTTTAAAGTCCACCTCAGCACCATTATACATCGTTGGATTGTATCCATATCACTTCGACATACACAGTTCTACAATTAAGGGCATAAATGCACATATCTGGCCCATCTAGGCTTTCTACCATGCCTTTGAAAATAAAATTTAATTCTTTTTCGCGACATCACCGACTTTGCGCTGGCTTGTGGCCAGTTTTCATTTACAACGTATACCAATTACAACTCTGCTAATTACCAGCGAGATTGGACAGCCTCCATTGCCTTGGCTTAATTAGCTTTCCTTATATCAATTCCTGTGTACTTTGCCTAACTTGCCTGTGTTTGCCTAAACACAGTTTATAAAGATTTCTTTATATCTAATGGCCACAGTTCTTCAAGATGAGTGCCAAGAACCTCACTAAAGGAGCTATATTGAAACCCTATCCCTAAACCCTAAAGGACTCAGTAGAAAGAAGAAAAGTAAATGGACTGTCAGGCACAGTAACACCATGAAAAAGTTGTATTGAAAACCATCCGACTGTCGGCCACAGAGACACTTCGTTTTTTATTTGATCGTTGATTAAGATTAATTTGAAAAAACAATTCAGAGCTCTTGGTTTTGGTTGATTTTTGAGCGACGAACTAGCCTGCTGTTAAGGTGGGAAATGTGTTTAAGCGTAGCCTATGGAATGGGACATGTTAAACGCAGCGTGGCCAAGGGTAAAACAAGAAATAATTTAGCAATAGACATTTTCAGGCAATTACGTGCTGAACAACGCAAACTTAAGGTCTGAAAAGTCATCATCCCCTTGCCAGCAGTTGCTCTCACCTCCTTCCCAATTACTTTGCTGAATTTACAATCAGAGTTGATTCGCTCAATTAGGCTAACGATTTAAATTGGTGGACAGTCTGATTTATTTAGATATAATTTAACTGTCACATTTTGAAATTTAAATAATTAAACACGACAGATTTTCCTGAATGTACGGAGCCCCCGTGGTGTCAGTCGAGGAAAAAAAAAAAAAAGCCATGTACTAAACTGAGGGAACAGATTGCTAAACTGTGCGCACAGTTTACTAAACTGAGGGAACAGATTGCTGAACTGTGCGCACAGTTTACTAAACTGCGGGAACAGATTGCTAAACTGAGGGAACAGATTACTAAATTGTGCGCACAGATTACTAAACTGAGGGAACAGATTGCTAAACTGAGGGAACAGATTGCTAAACTGTGCGCACAGTTTACTAAACTGAGGGAACAGATTGCCAAACTGTCACAGTGATGGACAATCAGAAAGTGTAACGTGACCTCTGCCATAAACTAATGCATTATTATTATTATTATTTATTGATCGATGTAAAGACTACAGCTTTTACGTTCAGAATGGTTCATGGTTTTTACCCTCGGCTCGACTTCAGGCCGAAGGGTATTGTCATCAGTTTGTTGTCTGTCTGTCCGTCTGCCTGTCTGTCTGTCTGTCCGTGTGCACCTCTAAAGTCAGCATCAATCAACTAGTTACCCATGCCGAAACATTCGCGGTAATGTAGGGAATCCAGGCCAGGAAGGAATTTTTCAGATCGGACCATTTTTTGGGGGGGGAAAATGGCATTTTTGGCGTTTTTGAAAAAAACTTTGTCTTGGACTGATTTTGATGAAGCATTTGAGCTAGGGGGTTTATTCCTGGGGGAACGATCATATATATGCGGGGCTCTCGATGAGTGAAAAAAATTTGAATTTTCCAAAATTTTTGTGGGACTTTGGGCATTTTTGTTTTTGTAAATGTATGTTCTGTGGAATTCTACTTTGGTTTTTGTGTAATTGTTCTGGGACACTTCATAAGTCAGGCCGAGGGTGTTCAAAGGCGGGCATTTCTTGTTTTTCTTCCCCAAATCAATGATGACCCTATATTACGATATTTGTTAACAAACACAGAATCTGTGCACTTTTTTTTGGTTGACTGTTCTGCTGTTTTTAAGGAAATAGGCTAATAAATATTCATACTTTTTTTTTTTATTTCTCTGATTGCAATGTCTCAATTCACTGGGATGTCTATGGCTATAGACTGTTTTGTGATCCACGAACTTAAATACATATTTGGCAAAATATTGTTCTCATTATTTAACAAAGCAGTGTAAATTGATGGGAACAGAAAGGGAAGGGGAGAAAAGACAGAGGTGAGTCTGAACTGGAAGACGTGTCAGATAAACTGTCCCCGAATGTTCAGTGCTCAATCAGTCCAAGGGCTCTATTTTAATGATCTGAAACCCAAGTTTAAACATGAAGAGCAAGTTGCTTAGGGGAGATACGAGGACACTGTTAGGCTATTCATGTTAAGCATATGCTTACCCTTGCACCCAACATAAAGCTAAAAAGGGTTGGTCTTAAGGCTAATTAATATTTGTGTTTAGGGCACAACATGATAAACCAATGAGAATGCCATCTGCCGTCTCCAATCTCATTTTAGAGCCAGAAGTTGGTATATTGCAGGTTCCAATAGGCCGAATCCGCTGAGAAAGATGCATGATGAAATTAACTTCAAACTTCAAATGACACTGTGCGGTCAAATATTGTAACACACATGAAAGTAGGCACTCCTCTGCCACTTTAGATACCCTTTGATACCATATTAGCAAGTAAACAAAAGTAAACTAGCCCTAAAAGCTGTCTTTGCCAGGAAAAAAAAGAAGAGAATTAAATTAAAATAAAATAAAGAAATTGTTCAGATCAGTTTTGAACATAACATGGTTCAGGAGTTTAGTAATCTGTTCCCTCAGTTTAGTAAATTGTGTGCACAGTTTAGCAATCTGTTCCCTCAGTTTAGTAATCTGTTCCCTCAGTTTCGTAAACTGTGCGCACAGTTTAGCAATCTGTTCCCTCAGTTCAGTAATCTGTTCCCTCAGTTCAGTAATCTGTTCCCTCAGTTTAGCAATCTGTTCCCTCAGTTTAGCAATCTGTTCCCTCAGTTTAGCAATCTGTTCCCTCAGTTTAGTAATCTGTTCCCTCAGTTTAGTACATGGCTTTTTTTTCTCGACTGACACCAGGGGGCTCCGTATGAATGCGTTTGTTAGATTATTTTTTAATTTTGCATTCCAAATGCGTTAATTTACTTGTCCCGTTCGATACGCCTCAACAAAATGTTTTCCACCTTCACTGTCAGTTATTTTGATGCTTAAAAGTAAATAAAATCAAGTGCTATGAGTGACTGTATTTTAAATTAATCTTGTTCAATTATCTAATAAGAAGGCTACAACTTTGCGGCAAAGTATCGCTTGAACGTGCCATGTAAAATCTTTGGTGCACCTGACTATTCCGTGCAATGCAAACATACAGTCTCTTATGCACGTTCGATATGCTTCACAAAATTTTTAAGCGCTTAAAATCAGAGCCATCTTACAATAATTTAATTTTTTGAGAAATATCTTTAATACTACTAACAAAATTCCTCGATGAGAGGTGGAATTCAGAGGTCAGCTATTGATTCAGATTTTTGACATTCTTTCAATCTAACATGGTAGCCTGGTTAGGTCTGTCTGCTTCTCATGATCTCTTAATCATTATAGGCCACATTTTGGTTTATAATATTCAGTTGGCTGAATAAATTGCTTGACTGCAAGAGTATCGGACTTCAAATCACAGGCCGTTTCTCAATACCAAGAATGCTAAGAACAAACTTGCATTCTTGGGAGGAACGTTCTTGCTCGTCGTTCTAGATGAGTGCACTTGCAAGGCTACGAGCACTCAGAACGCTGTCGACGGTTTGAGACGATATGTTCTCGTTGGTATTACGCAATACGCCAGCCAGTGAGCCGTGACTTCCTCTGCGTTCATCCTTTTTTCCCCCCAGTAATGTTATCTGTGAGGGAAGAGGGGTCTGTGAGCGTGTATGGCCAGCCGTTTTAACATGTAATAGCTAGACTGAGTATGTGTTGCAGATATCCGCAATTCAACTCTTCTTGGTCAAAACGAGCATTTCAGATATCTACAATGACATTCTTCCTATCCACAATTGTCTTTTAAGATATCTACTACGTCATTCTTTCTAGGATAAATGACGTCAATTTTTCCATTCATGTGAATGGGGTTTCTCATTACAGATATCTACATTTCATTTGCACATATCTGCAAAGTGAATTACGGATATCTGCCACTGAATTACGACTAGTAGTAACTCCAGTTAGAGATATCTACAATTTAATTTTGACTAGTCAAAATTCCAGTCCAAGATATCTTGAATTGCCCTGAATTCAAGATATCTACATTGTCCTATGTAGATATCTTTAATTAAGGTTTGCCTTGTCAGAGTGACATTGTAGATATCTTTAACTGGATGTATGTATGTCTAGTCAAAATTAATTAGTAGATCTCAAACTGGAATTTGGGATAGTCATAATTTAATTGTAGATATCTACTATCAAGTTACAGATATCTCGGAGAGAAATTTGATTAGAGATATCTCTAATTGGAGTTATCTTTCACTTCCATTCTGCCTAGACGAAGTGTAATTAAAGATATCTTGATATAGAGTTTTGACTACACAAAATGACGTCGCAGATATCTGTATGCCAGAAAGTTACGGCAAGCGGAAGCGGCGCCGCGTGTTGATTCAAAGCTGCATTCAAACGCTATGTCAGAGCAAGCAGAGGCCAAAGTTGTTTTTGCGCGTGTTTTATAATCCTGCAGCTAGTCCATGACAGTAGCTGTCAAATGCACTGGGTTTAACGTTACATTCAACAACGACTCTTTCAGCTGTTACTGCAGGGGTGCGTTTCCTAAACTTGCATAGTTCGTCCATTCACAGTCAATGGGTCCAATTAAGTAAGTTAGCATCAGCGATTTCAGGAAACGCATCTCAGAACGGGAGATCAGTGTTCTAACACCATCCAGGGGCACGTTTCCCAAAAGCGTGGTTGCTAACTAAGTTAGCAACTTAGATAGTTAATCCATTCACAGTCAATGGGCCCAACTATAAGTTAGCATGTGATTTCGGGAAACGCATCCCAGAACAAGAAATCAGTGTTCTGACACCATCCAGACTTCGTCATAGGTCCTCAAGTGTGTCTGGTGCGAGACAACAAATATTCAATACGCTGTAAATTTGTACCACTAGTCTCTAATGAACGAATCTCTCGTTCGCCACTAATTCCGTGGTGATGAGCGCTTTCTATTTAATGGCATTTTCTATCAATCATATCCAGAACAGCAACCGCCATGTCTTCCACAAACGCTGCACAAAAATTCTGACATGACATAATGACGTCTGAGATATCTTTTATTCTTCATCTGCCTCGTCAAAACTGAATTACAGATATCTACAATTGTCAGTTAAGATGTGTGACGAGTCGAGTGTGGCTTTCAGTGACGTCCCTGCTGATATCTGTAATTCAGTTGTGACTAGTCAAAACGGAATTACAGATATCTTTAACTAGTTTTCACTAGTCAAAATGACATTATAGATATCTTGAATGAAAATTCTGACTAGTCACAATGTAATTACGACAAGTCAAAATGACGTTGTAGATATCTGCAATGTTAATCCCGGATAGTCAAACTTCGCTATTAAATGTTAAAACGGCTTGCCTTAGAGCGTGAGCCAAGGTTAAGGTGCTGAGCTACGCTCCGCCGGCTGCTGCGGAGTTTCTCTACTACAAACACAGGAGCATATTCGACATAAATCATCGTAAAGCAGCCAATATTCCAAATGCACTCAGATAATAGCTCCTTGCCTGAAAATTAGCAGAATAGTATTTAGGTAAGAAATAGTGAACGAATACCGACAGATTACATTCAAAGTCAATGCAAAGACGCGAATTAGCGTCTTTGCCTTGACTTTGAATGTAAATCTGTCATGAGAAAAATTCATTTCGCGTCCGGTGTGAAAGCAGCTTTACCGATCCTGGGGTGCATTCCCGAAATCACAGATGCTAACTTACATTGTTAGACCCATTGACTGTGAATGGACGAACTATGTAAGTTGCTAATTTAGTTAGCAACTAAGCTTGTGGGAAACTTAACCCTGCCCTTCTCTCTCAGGGGCGTCCCGCTCCCGCTTAGATGCCGAAAAGAATTCTGGGATACGTGCTGTC
This sequence comes from Gymnothorax reevesii, assembly GCA_029721435.1. Taxonomy (NCBI): domain Eukaryota; kingdom Metazoa; phylum Chordata; class Actinopteri; order Anguilliformes; family Muraenidae; genus Gymnothorax; species Gymnothorax reevesii. The sequence goes on from CM056573.1 coordinate 112,930,349, forward strand.
AAGTTCACACAAGTTACCGTCCGATGCATCCTCGGAAAAATCATGGACCTGTAAGGAAAACTGGACAGACAACGAAGGCTGGAACACACGCCGACATGGGCATAGCGGTGAACTTGATATTGCAGGTTATGTGATGCCATGGGGGCCAAAAAGAAATTTCTCCTTGGGGAATAATTGAAAAAGACAAGCTGATAAATCCGTGAATAAATTTTTTTTGACAGCCACAAATTATCGATATGGAAACGGTTTCTTTTTCTCTTTTAAATCATTGATGCCTCGTTTCTCGGCAAAGACAAAACATTTTATTTATATTCAGGCTCCTCATATGTAAGTGCGTTCTCGTCTCCTCCAAATTTAGCATTGCAGCGGATGTGAGTGGGTGGAGCAATGGTCAATCCTTGCCGTCTGTCTGTGTTCAACATTAAAGATGAAGCAAAGTCAGTAAAGTGAGTTGGCGACGTGACGGTGCAAATATATTGAGCAGCAAAAGAAACGCGAGTTAATTAAAGACAGACCGGAAAATAAATTTGTGCATAATTATCAAAGAAAATCAAATTTACTTATTGCTAGCAGATCTGGGCTGATCAGAACCGCGAGGTCCTCGAGGCTTTACCCAGGGTCTGTCATGCTTGTTATTATGCAGCCCAGATTGATGACGCAGATGTTGATGAGATTGCTTGTAAGATGTTTCTGGGTCCAAAGCGGGTTTAATACCTCTACTAAGGGTTGCTGGCTCTGTGCAGTGGGCAAACAGGCTGCCCTCTTCTGTACTTGCGTTCCTCGGTGGGTACAGTATCTCACAAATTAATCACTATTAATTTAGCATATTTTTATCCCCCCGCATTATATAGCGATCAGTGTGTCCGTCCATCCGTCCGTCTGTCTGTCTGTAATAAAATCGTTTCCGGACCAGAACTCGAAAACTATACCACATACAAACACCAAATTTGGCATGGAGCTTCTCCTTATGGTCTAGTTGTGCCTTTTGGGGGTTTCGGTCCGTCCGTCTGTCCACACAACCTGTAGGTTACACAACCTACAGCCGGGGGGATTCGCCATTGCCAGATGGCTCTTGTTTTAAGGGACAACGTTACAGAAATGAAAACTGAATATATTCTAGAGTAGTCATTGCACAATAGGTGTAGCACTGTAGATTTACTGCACTGTCCAAATAACTGAACCAACGGTCACTATTTCCAAAATAGGTGGCAACAAAAGTGAGTACACCTCGCCGTCAACATGCCAAATTGTGTCCATAGTGTCAATATTTAGTGTGACCGCCATTGTTGTCCGGCACTGCCTTGATTCTCCGAGGCATAGAATTCACCAGAGCTGCACAGGTTGTTGCTGGGATCCTCCACTCCTCCATGACAACATCACGCAGCTGGTGGATGTTGGACACCTGCTGCTCCTCCACCTTCCTCTTGAGGATGCCCCACCAGTGCTCAATGGGATTCAGGTCTAGAGACATACTTTGCCATACTATCACCTTCAGCTTCTTCAGGAAGGCAGTTGTCATCTTGGAGGTGTGTTTCAAGTCGTTATCATGTTGGAAAACAGCCGTGCGGCCCAGTTTCTGAAGGGAGGGCGTCATGTTCTGCTTCAGAATCTCACAGTACATGTTGGATCCATTATTCCATTAATGAAGTGCAGCTCCCCAGGATCAGAAGCACTCATGCAGCCCCAGACCATAATGCTGCCAGCACCATGTTTGACTGTAGGCAGTACACACTTGTTTTGATACTTCTCACCAGGGCGCCGCCACACATGCTGGACACCATCTGAGCCGAACAAGTTTATCTTGGTCTCGTCAGACCACAGAACATGGTTCTAGTAGTTCATGTTCTTGGACTGGTTGTCTTCAACAAACTGTTTTCCGGCTTTCTTGTGGGCTAGCTTCAGATGAGGCTTCCATCTTGGCTGACGGCCATGCAGACCAACTTTGCGCAGAGCATGGCATATGGTCTGAGCACTGACAGGCTGTTATCCCACTGCTACAACCTTGTTAGCAATGCTGCCAGCACTCCTGCGTCTGTTTTCTGAACTTGTGCACCTGGCACAGAGCAGGAGGACTCAACCTCTTCAGTCGACCCTGACAAGGCCTTTTCCGAGCAGAACTCGTCTTGGAAAACCGCTGGATAACCTTGGCCACCGTGCTGTAGCTCAGTTTAATGGTTTCACAGATTTTCTTGTAGCTTAGACCATCTTTGTGGAGAGCAACAATTCTCTTTTTCAGATCCTCAGAGAGTTCTTTCCCATGAGGTGCCATGTTGACCCTACAGTGACCAGAATGAGGGCATTGCACCTAAGGCACTACAATTTAACCCTTCAACATGTCACGCAACCTCATATGGCCCAGTTGAACAGACAAAAGCATGAACATGATGAACAAGTCGCGTTTCATTACTTGGTTGACCATTATCAATTGGGGTGTGTACTCACTTTTGTTGCCATCCATTTTGGAAATAGTGACTGTTTGTTCAGGTATTTGGACAGTGCAGTAAATCTACACTGCTACACATATTGTACCATGACTACTCTAGAATATATAGAAGTTTCACTTCTGTAGCATTGTCCCTTGAAAAGAAATAATACTTTAATTGTCAAAATGTGAGGGGTGTACTCACCTTTGTGAGATATTGTTGCTTCTGGAATGGAATCATATAGAAACAGTAATCACCGGCAATGATACCAGAGAGGCTATCTTGAAAGGACCAGTGGGCTAGGGGCTGATCTTAATTTTTTTCAGGGTTTACTCCCATAGATCCGCTGAATTTTGCAATACTAGGGGCGGCGCTAAGAGCCACTGCATGCGCTCTTCGGCATGTAGGTGTTGCGGCCACTTGCTAATGATAAGCCACATGTAGCGCATGGCATGCCGCTGGATATGGGTAGACCAGAAATGGGCATTCCTTGCCGTCCGTCTGTGATCAACATTATAGACATAGCCAAGCCAGTGATGTGAGCAGGCGTTACGGTGCAAATCTACTAAGCAACAAAAGAAACGCAACTTCATTATAGGCAGAGCGGAGAATAAGTTTGCGCGTAATAACTGCAAATTAAATTTTTTACTAGCGTATGCTCATTCACTCTCGTTTCATCAAACTTTTCTGTTTTGTGGTCACTGAGTAACCGTAAGAGCACATTAACCTACTAGCTAACTTGCGTTTCTATTTTTGCTCAGTATATTTCTGCCAGTTTATTCTAATTTATGAATGGCCGTAATATGTTGCAAATCGATTGCCACACTTCGTGTAGCGCGGCAAAATGCACTGTAAGCTAAGGCTGCCGTTGTGACATCCTAGAACCATGTACGCAGCCACCACTCACCTTACTTTTTCATATTAAAACGATATGAATATATCCATGAACTGAGTTGTATATTTCCATTATTTGAATAGCAACAATTCACATTACTCTATTTTCATGCATTATCCATAATGTCTCAGCTGAGTAGCATCTAACGTAATATCCACGACTGCATTTATAGCACTACATAAATTCAGTTCGAACACCGCTTAGCGAACCATTTATTAACCATTCTTCATTGTTTAATTACTTACAGACCTTCATACCTGATGACGAAACTTTTCAGCAACTTGACAGACGAGATCCAAAATGATAACTATTTTTTGTGCATGATCCGAACCGAGTGGATGGAACAATGGGCATCCCTCGCTGTCCGTCTGTCATCAACATTACTGACGCGGCTAAGTCGGTAAAGCGAGCTTGCGTTACGGTGCAAATATTTTAGCCATTTTATTTTGTTTGACGAATGGTCGTAATATTCTCAATTGCCACACTTCATTATGTAGTTCGGCAAAATATGTAGTAAGCTTAAGGCTGCTGTCTTGATATCCTAGAACCATGTACCCAGCCAACACTTACCTTACTTTTTCGGATTAAAATGATATGGATATATCCATGAACTGAGTTGTATATTTCCATTACTTTGAATAGCACCAATTCACATTGCTGTATTTAGATGCGTTATGCATAATGTGTCAGCTGAGTAGCATCTAACATCATGTCCATATGAGTGCAATTACAGCACTACATAAATTCAGTTCGAACACTGCTAAGCAAACCATTAACTAACCATTCTTTATTCTTGCATTAGTTACAAACCTTCATATTTGATGGCAAAACTTTTCAGCAATTTGACAGATGAGATCCAAAATTATAACTTTTTTGTGCATGATCTGAACAAGCACTTAACATACATACTCATTATTTGTGGTACAGCCTTTATTTGATCTAATTTTTTCTGTAGGTGATAACGTGAGTATATGAAATCCGAACATCTAATGTTCGTGAGCAGCATCTGAGATCAACGGGAGTGATGCAGGTAGATTTGGCGGTGTGGCTGATTTTCATCTGAAGGAAGATAATAGCTATGAGTCCTAAAAAAAAGCAACAGTTGAGCATGAGACGAAGATCGAGTAGATGTACAACCCCAATTCCGAAATAGTAGGGACGAAGGGTAAATTGTGAATAAAATCAAAATGCAATGACTTTCAGATCACATGAGCCAATGCAACTCACAGTAGAACATAGATAACATTTCAAATGTTTAAACTGAGACATTTTACATTTTTATCCGCAAAATGGGCTTCTTTCAAAATTTCTGGCAGCCACAGGTCTCAAAAAAGTTGGGACTCCGGCAAAAAAAAAGGCCTGAAAAGGCTAGCCTAAATTACGCAGAGCCGGCCACTATCATAAAATTGAGTACCGCAACTGCAATCGAGGTTAAATCATGTTTAATCAAACCATGATTAAACCTTTACCGGCAGTTATGTTTTTTTTATTTTTTCGCTCCGCTCATATGTACATCAGGTTGCAGTCTGCAGTGGTCAGACTGCCATTTCTGGTGAAAAGTGATCGTGAACACGCCACCTAGGTCGGGAGTTCCACGAACACAAGCCGTTGTCATGGACACCTCGGATACTAGCGCGTTCATGAGCCCCACACTACGCATGTGTGAGCAAAAATCACACAGCGCATGTCCGTATGGGTCCGGACGCTTGGCCCTCTTGTCGGCGTGCTGCGCCATTGAGCAATTTCCATTGAAATGAATGGGCGGCCATTTTCCAATTGTATATCCAGTGAAATATAAAACATTCTTGGGAAAAATGGGGGTATCAAGAACACTTCCGGGACTGGTGACCGTTCGCGTCGAGATGCGAACTTTGAATTGAGGCAATGCATGGTCTCCGAGGGATGACGTTTCTCAAGTTCACAAGAACAGAAGTACAGAGAAGAACACATTTTGAGAGACGGCCAAAGTTCTCTTCCCGAGAGCATTTCAAATGACTGCATTACGTGTGCGTCATAGAAAAGGTAATAAGCAAGCACCTAGCTACTTTTACTGCGCTTAAAATAATTAGGATTCCTGAATTGTCGCAGCTCTCCCAAATACCCAGTCAAAACTCAAAATACAGCCCCAGAAATATTTGATTTAAAAAAGTTTGCTGTATCTTCATATTGGGTGCTGTGTAAGTTAGGGGTACCATAGGGTCATCTTATGGTGAAATATGAATAGGCTTCAGGGGGTGGAGGTGCCCTTTCTGACGAAAAAGTAGAAATAGAAATAGAAACGCAAATGACTACGGTAAAATGTACCTAAAAGCAGTGAAGGTAGTGCACAATGTTCATTATTTCTGGTTAGGATATTACAGAAGAGGCCTATCTAAAATACTAACCAGTGGAAATTCCCAGGTTGTGCATATTGAGATGTGTGGTGGTCATAAACATAGTAGATGAGACACGAGTGACGCGGCGTAGCTAAATTCCTTTACGCACGGCGAATGGCTCCGTACACGCAAAACCAATGGCCATAGCGGCTTGGAAATTTCATTCGCCGATCTGTTTTAACCCAAAGAACCCAAGATACATAGTTTCGGTACAAATTGAGATATCTGCGTACACCCAGACACCACCTCAACAATATTTTGTAAGAATTTCATCCAAATTCCATACCTTTCTGAAAAATTTCTCTTGTATTTTGCAGTAAAATTTGCCATGGACTTGCTTCAATCGAAGCTTGAGATCCTCTGAGTTGTTTACGAAGGAAGCCAGATGTCGGTTACCTCCGGCGGTTAATAAGACGTCGCTTTCCTCTTCTCGCCACATTTTTGGCGCCGGACAATCACTCCGAGCAGTTACCCATAGAGCCAACCGGAATGAATTTTCTTTATTATTTTACGTTTAGGGTTGCTACATATACCCTGTAACTTTGTTTGGATGGTAGGAAGTATAGAAATTAGCAGTAGTTTGAGCTATATATACGTAAATGTCAGTGAAACACGAGTGATGAGGCCGGTGTTGAAAAATAGTTTTTTCACGCTGGCATAGGCTCAGGTCAATGTATGTAAAAAAATATTTCTATGAACATAACCCTTATAGGAAACCTCTTGGCTGCATGTAATATGAACAGTGGGGGACTGCCTTCTTAGTATGCTAGTTGATGGCCTAAAAGTTTCGTCACTTGTGTACCAACAAATTGAAATTCCCATTAAAGGATATTGGGAAAAAAAATATAGGTCATAACATGGCTAAACCACATGGACATGTTAGGTATGACCCCCCCACTCAGGAAAAAATAAGGTTATGATGGTCTAGCACTATTTGGCTGGACAATACATGGCTTGGAATAAGGTGAAAATGGTCCTAAAATGCCAATTTAGGGCCATTTTTGAACTTTGGGGTTTAATAACTCGTGGAATTATGGCCCGACATTGGGCAAATTTGCCCTTTCTTAGAAGCCCTGGATGTTTTTTTTCAATTGAGACTAGAAACAAGAAGAATGGTGCATTATTTGTTTTATTTATTTATTTTTTTCTATAGCTCTCTGAAGTCAAAAAGACCCTGAAATAGGCCCAAACATCATTTCTTGGATTGACCTGTATACATGTAAATTATAGTATTACCAAGTATATGCCAATTAAATTCCAGGCTGTACCCAACCCTTCAGCGTGGTTTTTTTTTATGTTAAGTCAATCCTGCCAGTACAGCTGGTTTCTTTGGTCTACTGAGTGCAATATTTAAATTGTCTCTAAGCACCAACAAACCAGGACACATTGAAATCTGTACACACATAACATCCTTGCTTCTTTGGATGGCATTTCCACCACATGTTAGTACGCTCTACTACTGTGGTGCATATACACAACCTGTTGCCCAGACATTAAGATGCTTGAATGAGAGTCAGACGGTTAGTGGTTGAAACCCCAGTGCAGCTATTATGAGGTCGGTGCAGTTGTTTGATTGTTGAAGAAGACCCTTGACCCCGCATTGCTCCTGTGGGGGGCTTAAACCCTGATTTGTCGACTTAACTGTAAATTTCTTTGGATAAAGTGTCAGCTAAATAACTGAATTTTTAATCTGTGTACAATGAATCACCAACGTTTTGCATCTCTCAGTTTAATCTCGTAACTGCGTCAATTCAGAACTACCAATGTTCCTCACCTCAACATTACCTCCATATTATATTATATATCATTATCCAACTCCTCTATACCTTGTATACCTGACATGACCTCTATACCAAGTGTACCCACAGTCTTTACTCTGGAGGGAAATGTGTGCCCAACTCGCCTCCAAACCCAACAGTACCTGTGTTTTGACCCAGCACCACTTTTCTAAACCAGCAGGTAGCATGCTCACCTGTCCTCTTGATAGATGCACCCAATTTAACATCTTACCCTGCTGAGTGAAGCAACTAATCCCAAATGTATTCATATGAAAGCAATGAAGATGGGAAGTAGGTTTGTCCAGCGCATAAACAATAAGGTCAGAGTGGCACACGGGGTATCATTCAGGCTTCACTGAAAGATGATAGCAGGTTCGAGCCTGTGGCCTTTCTGTGTGGAGCAGGTATGTACTGTGTTTGTGTGAGTTTCCCACCATAGTCCAAAGACCTGCATGTCTAGCTGATTGGAGCCTCTGAATTGCATGCAGGAGTGAGTGTGGGTGATTGGTGTCTGTGCTTTGTGAGCGATTGACAGACTGCCCAGGATGCATTCCTGCCTCTTTTGGCTGCTGTAATAGACTGCACCCCACCCGCCTGTGACCCTGACTAAGCATTGGATGGTTAGATAATGGGAGATGCACCCTGAGGTGATGATAATAACTGACAAATTACAGTCATTAATGTGTTAACTGACAGTGGAAGAGGAAACCTGGTATGTTCCACTGAATCAATGGTTTTGCTTGAATGAGAATTGCTATTAGTGCACGTGGGTATAATATGGACTGTCGTGTGTATGCATCACAAGCAAAATATTGGCAGGGTATTTTCACAGTGGCAAACAAGTAATGTTTGTGTTCAGCACAAATGAATGGAACGCCATCCTTGGTGGTTTGTGTAATTTACAGTAATGACAGTAAGCACTAGGCGGTCATAAAGTAGCTGAGATGATATTGTCATTTACGAGGAGTAAACAGTGTCTTAATTGGGGACATAACTCCATGCTGCTCCGACTTACCACTCGCCCCTGGATTTCAGCCAGGATATTATGCTCCTTTTTAATTTTTTAAAATTTATTTTTGTTTTAATTGTAGAACTGGGTCAGGATGCCTGCTTGCACTCATACCTCTTACCGCCTCTTCTTTTTTTTCGTTGCAGCCTGTTTTGTCCTCAGGAAAACACAGAAGAAGCCTTGCTCCTGCTTCTAATTAGTGAATCGATGGTAAGATGTTGCTCTCTGATGTGGGGCAAGATGAGGCAGCTGAGAAATGCTTGTTAAGGTTTATTCTCTTTGATGAGCTGGTGCTCTGCTGCTGACATGATTCATTAACTCTCTGGCAGGTATCCCATTTTTTATATTTTCATTCTCTATATTAAACCAACAAAAGCATTCACCTTCTGAGATTAACACACTAGGCCATACAGCAATCTTCCCTTGACGCAAACATAACGGTCGTGTTTTGGGTATAATTGAACACATTTTCTGTTCTCGAGCTGTGAAGATGTGTATTATGTAAGGGCAAAATCCATTTAACTCTTTAAACCTGTTATATGTCTGTTTTTAGCTAAGTGCCTCTGGCTTTATTGAAGGTTTTTTTTTTCCTCGTGTGTTTTTCTTAAATTGAATTCCACTCACTAATAAATTTAGTAGACTTACAGAATGCATGTAAGCTGGGATATTAATGTCAAGTATAATAGCAGTATTATTTGCTTTACTCCGCATTCTTCAAATAGCTATTAATAATTGCTGTTGTCTTGGGCAGTGGTGTCTAGTCTTTTCTGAAAAGGGCCTATGTGGATACAGGCTTTTTTTCTCTCTTTTTTTTGTTCACTTAGCACTACAACACCAAATCCAGTTTATTAATCAGTCAGGGTCCTTAGGCAAGACCTCCCTATGAAAACACAGAAGTGCTAGCCTCTGGCTATAACAAAAGTCTGCTCCCACACTGGCCCTTTTTTGGGCAAGATTGGTCACCCCTGTCTCCCTTACTACATCCTTGGAATGTATCTTGAGCTTGTATGTGTGCATTTAAAAAATGGTTGGATTAAAAAAAAAGTAATATTTTATCTGAGTGTCTGCATCTACACTACATTAAGAAAATCTTACCAGACACTTTAATCTGGTATTTAGACATCTATTTCAATTTCCTGTTCTTCAGGGGGAAAAAAAAATTCTGCCACTGATGTGTGATAATTTTTACTCATTTCTAGATTTGTTCATGGGGTAAGTTCAATTTTTACAGACAAATATTGAAATGAGTAAAATTCTCAGATCAGTGGCAGAGCTTTTCCTGGGGGAAAAAAGGCAATGGAAATAGGTGTTAAGTCTAAACACAAGATAAAAATGCTTGGTAAATTTTTTTTTTTTTTTTTTTACGGTCTTCAGAGTTGAAGTCACTTGCAGTACTGTATATGCTAATTTGATTACAGTAATGAGGGTTAGTAAATAAGTCTATCTGTTGGTGTTTTCCTTGAGTGCTTGTTCTAACTGTGCTGTATTATGTCTGTCTTTGCCCTTTGTTGTGAGAAATGAGACTCGGAATGAGGGAAGATTTCAGTCCCTTGATGGTGTGCAGTTTTTTGCTCCTCTAAATATATTCCCTCTGCTTTCAGGCCAACAGAGATGCAGTTCTGAGCAGAATTCCTGAGCACAACAACGATCGCATCATTAGCCTGCAGAGCGCCTCAGTGGTGTACGATCTATTGACAATAGCACTGGGTCGAAGAGGACAGTACGAGATGCTCTCTGAGGTAACGCAGCATGCTGGATCATCCAGATAATGACTGAGAATGTCTTTAAAAAGTCCAGTCGTGTGGTTTCTGGACCAGCTAAGTCCTTGGACCATTACCTGTCCTGTCATTGGTGGAGTGAGTGTCATGTGTTCTAAGAGAAATCTGCATGCCTCCTCTACAGTGATCCTGTGCCAAATAAACGCGGCATGTGTCCTTTCGACTGCTGTCCTCCAAAGCAAGGAGACTAATACCGCCATATTAAATGATTGACACCATTCTCAGCAGACAGTAGTCAATACAGTTGATGGAAAAGTTTGGGCGATAAATGGGTCATTGATAAAAATCAAATAGATGATAGACAGATCTTACTTCAGTTTGGATTTTATCATGTTTTCTATTCTCAGCCTGTCCCTCACAGGGCTGCACGTGAGGGACTGGCTTGACAAAAATACTATTGAGTGTGGGAAAATGGAAAAATCCGCCGAGTCATTCCCTGCCTATGCCAGTTCTTAATGCCCGTGTGCAGTTTCAGATTGATTGGCTAACCAGTTGTGGAGAAAAATGAATTTAGATGGGAGGACAGACTGAGTTTTTCTCATTTTATAGTAGCATTCGGCATCAGTTTGCTTGTGCCAGGACATTGTGTAGCGTGGCTTTGAGTTCCAGATTTGATCGTGAATCACAGCCCACTGTTCAGTCTGAGGTTTGGCCCCACTTTCTTATCTGATCCATAAATGCTAGTACTTTTAAATAAATTAAATATGTCCTTTTCGCCATCTGAATCACTAATGCTCCTGAAATGCATTAGTGAAAATGGGATGCTCACAAGGCACAGGTGTTCTGAAATCCCTTTTATTCTGTTCGGTTTTTTTGAAAATATTTTGTCATCGCCATATCATGCACAAAGTCATTGCGCAAATTGCAACAGCTTTTTTATCTCCGTTTAATTACTATGGTGGTGCTTAGCCATCCAGTCCAATTAAATTGGCTGGAGCACTCTCTACTCTTCATGACTGCGTCTGCATGGCTGAGGTATCCTCAGATGCCCCCTGGACTATCTGCATTCTCCACCCATCCACACGTCTATCTTCATTCCCTTCTTCCCTGCAGCTGTCAGTCGCCACAGAATAACTGCGCATGCACTCTTCTCACACGCCGCCTGAGCTTCCATAAGGAGGTCCTTGTGATTAATCTTTTATCCCCTATTGAATAAAAATGCACTTTGCTGTCTTGGAGGACAACCATGGAGGTGTGTGGCTCTGGAATCAGCAGTGAGGATCTAGAGGCGTGTAGAGTGGTGTATCGTTTGGTGCTTGTGGGGCCTGTGGTGGAGCTTCTGAATTTCCTCATACATTTGTGCTCTTTCCTCCTATCTGGCCTTGAAGAAGTGTGAGGAACACAGTTCCCTCCCCCCCCAAATGGAGCTGCCTTATCCCCCCGCCCAGCAGCCACAGTGAGAGCTTGTTTACGGGTCCCATTTTTGGGTCTTCTTTTAGAGACTTTGCTCTCTAGCGCCACCCTGGCGGGCTCTAATTTTCGTCAAAAAATGCCTGTTCTCCATTCTCCACCGTAACTATCGTGAAAATATAAACTAAATCATTTTGTCCCGCAAGTAAATGCATGTTCAATGTGTGTTTTTTCATTGTCCGGTTGTCCTCCCCCATGTGCCGGTTCATGAAGCTGTCATAGTATTTGGGCAGCGGGGAGATATTTTGTGTGTGACTCAGAAGCAGGTCGCCGTGAATAACATGCTAAGTGGCTGACTCTGACTTAGCAGCTGTACTGCGCAGACTTTGGCTCTAAATTGGACGATATGACCGCACCCGAAGTGCACTTCAGCGTGCCAAAATGGTATTACTAAGCCTGACGAAAGTCCCAGGTCGATGTCACAGTAACTTGATGTATAATTTTTATACAGTGTATGGTTCCCCTACTGCCCCGTCCTCCAGTCTGTTGCCCCCTGGTCTCCTGGTGGGGGTTCTGTACAAACAAGGCTGGATGCTTAATTGGACATTCCTAATTACGGTGGATATTGGACAGGCTTAGCCCCAGGATAGTCAGCAGTGTTTAAAATCCAAATAGAAGGCCAATGTCTTATTTTTGTCATTGTCAGTTTGAGCTGTGCTTCGTTTTCTTCTCTTCAATGGTTTTACTTTTTGATCCGCCAGGTTTCAATTCCCAAACGCTCCAAATTCGTTTGTCAGATTTGGCCTCTTGATTTTGACATTGATGATCTTTTTTTTTAAATGATAAAATATTACCTTGGGTAATATTTGAACTGCACAGCTGTTCTGCCATTCTGAGCTTTATCATTTTGTGATTCCCCCCCCCCTCCTTTTTCAGTGATTTTCATTAAATCTGCTTATATAAGACCACAGATTAACATTTATTACGTCCAGAAGATCAAAGTGTCAACTCTCTTAATTGTTGAGGGTAACTATCAAGTTATTTTCAAAAGCAGAGAGGATTTTTAGGTTGATTAGACGAGGGAGAGGCTGCGTCTGCGGTGCAGATTTAGAAATGGAATTAGGTCTTTTGAACATTCTTAAGCAGGAATATTATTGTTTATAAGTACTTGGTGATGGATTGAATAGTTTTTCTTTTAGTGACTAATGCATTTTAAACAATGCTTGAGTTGCTAAGAATTGCTTTTGAATTTGGGTTAACTCTTAAAAATTCTCTCTCACTATTCCAACCAAAAAAAGAATGACTTAGAATGAACTTAGATTTATGTCTACATTTTATATTCATAATATACATAATCATAACTGGCATTTAAAGATGATATGATGACTGTGTTCGTGTAAATGTCAAGCAAGTACCATCTCGTAATCTCTGCTTCGATTGGGATTCAGATCTCTCCCTGGAGTCTTTACTGTGGAGGCGTTTGTACTCTAGTTTGGGAAGTCATTTCCTCTGCCCGTATTCCAGAGTGCCTGGCCCTATGGAAATATGGAATTGTCGTCTGTTTTTCCCGTCATTTTTGGGCTTGCCTTGTCTTGCACTGCTTTGATTCTTGTATTTAATTGCTTCTGACTACAGAAGCTTGTTATTAATGGGGAAATCGGGGCTAAATCATAATGCTGTTTTGTACAAACATAATTGGTAAATAAATATTGTAAAATACAAGAATGTGGAATATTTGTTTTCAAAGACGAGATATATGAGGTTTTATTCCCCCTAATTTGTTGTCATCTGCTTCAACGGTTGCGTGACAATGACGTAATGTCACCCGAGAATGGCGAACCGTTGCCCCTCGCCCGCAGGTATGCACTGTTATTGTGTTGGACAGTGTGATTGTCCCAGTCCATTATTTTATGACAAAAGATCGTTCATTATGGCCCATCATTATGGCTAGGTGCACGAGATGGTGTTAAGTACTTTCTGAAATATGCTGGGTTGCTTCAATGTTAACGGTTTGCTTTTGTCACTTATCAGTCTATATCAGATGCTGAGCAGATGACCGGTATATCATCCTGGATATGTGATTTTTAGCTATCGCCAATATTCCCAGGATTCGGCTTAATTAACCACAAATGATGTTCACAAGATCGTCTGCTCCACCAAGAAACAAGTGGGTTTTTAACTAGCATCACATTTCCAGCAGTTCTCTCTGATGAGTGATGAACTGGCTTAAAACGACAGACAACAAATGTGAAAATATCTGGTAATTAATGTGTAAATATTCCATAACGTCAAAATGCCGTTTCATAAATCTAACATTCGATTGACTCATATTTTAATATTGTCGATACTTCGTTTGCCTTCCCACTGGTCGTCAGTTACACTCTCAGGACCATCACTTCTGTAGCTTTGGTTGAGCTGAGCTGAGTACATCTAAGAAAACCATAATGATGTAGCAGAACTAACTAGGTAGTTGCATCAGAAAATGTCGAAGTGAATTCACTATAAAACCGAAACAATTAAGCCAGATCCTGGGAAGCCATATTGAACGGTCTTTTGTCATAAAATAATGGACTAGGACAACCACACTATCCAACACAATAACGGCACATTCCTCTGGCAGTTCGTCATTCTCTTGTAACGTAACATCATTATCATGCGACCGTTGAAGCAGACAACAACTAATTAGGGGGAATGAATCCTCATTTATCTCGTCTTTGAAAACAAAAATTCCACATTTCTGTGTTTTACAATATTTATTAACAAATTATATTTGTATAAAACAGCATTATGATTTAGCCCTGAGTTCCCCTTTAAACATGTAATCAAAAGTCGACCAGGATCATTTTAACCCTCATAAGGGTCAGGATTTTTTTCCGAGAATTCCCTTCTCCCCATTTTTTGCACATATTTTTTGCTTAATCTTTAGAGCATGAACATCTAGGTCTGCTTTTCTTTAAAACCATGGAGTTATCTTCTTTATCTTTGTAAATTTGTATCTTTTAGTGCGGTACGCTATGTATTCCTGTTGGATTTGGCAGCTACAATTGATTTTTTTGCTTATTTGCACTCATTAGGGAACAGACTTTCAGAAAATGAGGGGGTTAAAATTTTCCCGCCCCTCCCACCCTTTTTGGGGGTCACTTCCGTTCTGGACCCCCCTGGAATTGACTTTGTCCCTATTTCCGCCGTTTATTGACCGATTTCAGTGATGAAAGAGTTCTTTTTTAGGTTTTAAAGTGTCAGGAGTTTGTTTATGGTACTTTCAGATCAACCGGAAGTGTCCTTAACCGACTTCCGGTCCACCGGGTGGCATTTAAATGAGGAGTAAGCTTTGTGTCAACTTAACATCACTTTAGTTCACTAACCACAGGATGATTCTTTTACAAAGTTAGTCAAATAGGCACATTGCAGTTCAAAATGCCACTTCTTTATAGTCCGGCTAAACTTAGACGTAGGGTCAAAAGAATGTCTGGTATGGAAATCCAGCATTCATTTCGACCACAAGCAAATGTAAGGAAAACCGCATGAATTCGGTAGCTTTAGAGACCCTCACAAATGGGATTATTTGGGCCTACTAGGCAACTCAAATCCATGCCACATTTCCCACAAAAGGCATTGCCCACATTATTTCGACCCTATGTCTAGGTTTAGCCAGACTTTAGATTCATTTTAAATGTCATTGACTTAGTCGTATTGCCTGTTGCAACATTTTGGATACTAATTACGGATTACATTGAATGCTACACTATTGTTCCTTGCTCTCTGTCTACAGAAAATCAGGGCAATCTAATCCTTATCAGAGTCACTTTCTCAAATGTTCTCCTGAATTGTGTCCGCACAGTCTCCGCCATAGCATTTGCAAAGAGCAGTACAAGGCAAACCATTTTTAGAGCAGCTACATCGCCCCTTGCATCCTGTTTTACAGCCGCATTTGATGAGTTCAATGACTGCCTTTGGGGCAGGAAGCGCAAGACATCTAACTGGAATGTACAGTCCTTTTTCCAAAGTCCATCCATTCTCTTCAAGTGGAGGAAGCTCTGGGCAGTTAATCTGGTATGATTTATCTCGCATAGTGATGTAGTTGGCGCGGAGAATATGCGGTAACAATGTGGCGCGAGTAGGAGGTAGCATCTCGCCCACTAAGTTCTTTGACCAAAATAGTTCCCATCTTAATGATAGCAAGGTTGTTGGACCTTTCGAACTATAGACACGGCACATAAAATGTTCCAAACCCTTGACTTATGCAGGAAGCTCCTTGCTCTCAAGCTCTGCAGCAATGCAACGTTCTCCGAGTTCTTTGAAACAGCTTTTATGGCTTGATCATCATCTTCAAGCTTGAGGTAGGCATCGATCCATGTCTTTTTGGTAATTCCAACAAATTTGCCTCCCCAGTCAGCACCAGAGAAGTTGTGGAGTCCTAGAAGACCCTGGCATTTATGAAGCCCAATTACTTCTACTCGTTCAAGTACATCGATTTCTCGTGCCTCAATGCCCTTACCAGTTGCAAACCTCAGGCAAGTGGGAGCAGCAATGCGTCCGCAAGATACCAGATCAAGCAGCAGCAGTAGTACATCTGTATCTGGAGATCAAACACCCAGTTTTCGCATGGTACCATTAGACACAGAAGCAAGGACCTGATGAGGAATCAAGGTATCAGCCTCTTCATGTGTGTGTGCCTCCTCGAAATCATGTCCCTTGATGACGGTATCGTACACACCGACCAGCAAGAAAGAACTCTCCCTTGGGAAGTATTCAACCAGTCCCTAGCGAAACATGCATGTCAGCTTTTTCTTTGTTGATGATGCTGATAGGAGTTCCTTGATGGACGTAGTTAGCTTCATCTCTGGGTGGATTTCATATTCGACAGAAGAAGCTGCTCTCTTCTGCCAAGGTTTATTTTTTAATGACTGGTCCATGTATCTATCAAACACAACTCGACACTCATCATAGCTAACCATCATCTTTTTAATACGTTTGTTGAATGCATCCAGAAGATCTGACAGCTTCAGCATGGATGTTGTCTTTTTCATACCCTGAAGCACACCTATGGCATCAACTATTAGAACACTGACTGATGAATCTGGCTCGTGTAGGCACTCTCGCTGTGGTGCATCATCTTGGGGCTCTGGTTTGGCGTCCTCAACAGCATGCATGAAACCTGCTTTGTCTGCTAGGATGAACAGTGACCCATCAACAGCGCAGAGGGACCAAGGCACTGTTGACATTTCATATTACCCTATTGTCTCCTCAAGTTTTGGCACTAAGCTTAGTCTGCTGGCTTGGATGATAAGAAATCGCCTAAGCAATTCATGCTCTTCCCGCAACTTGATGACCTTATCCCCTGCACGTACTTTTGCTTTTCCCATCCAGTTAGAATAGGCCTTCAGTTTGAGTTTCTTCATCTTGTCCCACACAGAGACACTGGATGTAGACATCAACTGCTGAGAAACAAACTCCTCAAAGCACTTCTGACCCTTCTCTGTGAATTGCTGAATTTCTTGCTTTGCCTCATTTGACACCAGCGCTGACGATACCAGACTCTTCAACGGTGTGTTTACTTCAAATGGATTGCCTTCACAGTGAAGCTCGATTTGCTGTTGAATCTTCAGAGCATTTGCTCTTGACCTCAGAGCAATCTCCCCTGAGAGCTGATAATGTTCTCTCCTCACAGAGGATCTGGAAGTATTGGGGAATCCATTGAGGTACTGATTCACTAGACGAGCCAGATGAGGCGTAGTAGTGACTAGTCGATCATGAGCTGCTTCATCTCTACAGAGTCTAACCATGCCACCATGTCCTTTTAGCTTCTTTATCTCCTGCTCAAGAGCCTAATCGGTGAAGAGACCCGGTGAAGGGTATCTCCTATTTGGCCACTACAAAGGCACCAGACTTCAGGGCATCCTACGTCTCTGGGTCGTCTTCTTCAAGAGCATTCATTTGGGCTAGGTGAACAGCTGCCTGTGAATGACCAACCCCGCTTTGACATCATCTCCTCTGATAGCAAGCTAGCAGCATTCACAAGGTTACTAACTATCTCACCATTATCCATCATTGAAAGCCTAAGGTCTACGGCTTTACTAACCGCTGTTGACAGGACAAGATTTTCTGGCTCATTCCGTCGCAGTGAACTGACAAATTGAACACGTGGAAGCCGCTCAGTCATCAACTTTTTCAGATACTTGCGATAGTTTTTAGTCTCATTAACATCTACGTTATATCTAAGATTGACAAGTAAGCATCATTGACCTGAGCCATGTTGAGTGTCACATCATCATCTGTAAGAGTGTTTTGTATGGCGAGGACTAACTGTTCATCTCATAATGAGCGAACAAGTGGCTCATTACCAAGATCAGCTTTTGCCGATGTGCGCTGTGCTGACCTCAGGCATGACCTATGGTAATACTTATTGCGAGCTGAAGCATCACCAGGCTCCTCGAGATTGGCTATACAAATTCTAACTGTCATCTATGGTCAGCTTCTTCACTTCAATCAGTGTTTTTCCCATTGCATCAGAAAAGAAGCAATGTAATCGCTCTGATCCAGCCTCGGGACAAAAACCACAGGATGAAAACATGCACACCTTCTCCTTTGGGAGTGACCTTAATCGTTTAGGTTGAACAGGTCCTGTTGCACTTGAAGGGCGACCAGGTCCTCGACTAGCACTGGGGTCTGGAGAGTCAGTTTGGAATCGCTTACCCCGGAGCCGTTCAATCATGCCCTTGTTTACAATAGGTTTGCAGCACTCGCTGTGATAGTAAACAGATTTGAGTTCCAGCTCATTCATGCCAGACAGGTGGTCAGTCAGTTGCTGATATATAGTATCACTTTGACCTCGGGACACTCTCTCCTGGCAGCACTGCAGAAGGTCCTTTAGCATAGCCTGATCATTTAGTAGATGCTTGCCAGGCGTGGCCCCCTCTTTGCAAATCACACAGATTTTGATATCCTCTGACATCTTCCTTAGCACTTGCAGGTCACCATCATGCAGTACAAGGGTTTTAATTGTGAGTAATCTATTACTGATCTTCAATCTTCTCTATATCTTCTTCATGCACACACCTGAAAAAAAAAGATGGGAACCTTAGTCGATAAACCTGGTCAATAAATTACCGACATAAGGGCCCTGACATTTTTTTGAGGGGTCCCAAAAGGATCTGACCCCCAGAAAGTGACTCTGAAGGGGTCTGACTGCTTTCAAAGTGTGATAAATAAACTCGGCACGCTGAGAAATCTATAATACAACACTTGTCATTATGAAAATTGGTCAATAAATGACCGATATAGGGGCACTGACGATTTTGGGGGTTCCCAAAAGGAAAATGACCCCCCAAGGGTGGTGGAGGGGCGGGAAAATTTGAACCCCTTCAGTTTCTGACAGTCTGGTCCCGACTGAAGCTAAAACTGCAAAAAAAATCAATTTTAGCACCTAAATCCTATGGGAGCAATTTTTTGTACATAGCGTACCGCACTATTTGGCGTGTTCTGTAGTCACCATTAATGTCTGCCGACCTCAAAAATGGTGCTTGTGCAACTTTTTTATGGAATTAATCCTTCCGTCTGAAGAATAAAAGCCCTGTGTCACTCATGCAGCTTTCATTATCTTACAGTTATTTTGCAGTCGCTTTTATCAGTGGCGAGGTACAGTAAGTAGGATGATACCATAATTTCAATGCATTTTTCTGCCCTTAGTGCCTCGAGAGAGCGATGAAGTTTGCCTTTGAGGAGTTCCACCTGTGGTATCAGTTTGCCTTGTCACTGATGGCTGCAGGCAAGGTCAGTTGGGTCCTGTGTCATTTTGAGCTGCTCCGATCCTTGTTTGCTGTCCTAGCATGCTAACACTGCTCTCTTCTACCCTGACTCTCCCTTGGCAGTCGGCTCGCGCAGTTAAAGTCCTGAAGGAGTGTATTCGGCTAAAGCCAGATGATCCCACTATCCCACTACTGGCAGTGAAGCTGTGCATTGGGACACTTCACTGGGTGAGCCCTTACTCTTTACATTACATTAATTAAGCAGAGACTTTTGTCTAACGAGGCATAACATGATATAACTTTGCATTGTGTAGCATAGCATAAAATGCTGCCCTAATTTGGGAAAAGTTGGGGCAGTATGAAAAATGCACATAAAAATGGAAAGCAGTGATTTTTAGATTTAGATCTAAAATCTTAGATCTAAATCTTATATTTCCAGCCTTTCATTGCCCCTCTCTACAATCTTTTACAAAATGTCAAATTTGAAATGAGCAGATATGGGGGAGGGGGGAGAAGTTCACTTGCAACATTTCATATGTTGTTTTTGTGCTATTTTTTATTAAATGTGGGGTGTTCACTCTGATCATGCTGCTTACATGTTCTGCTGCTATTTGATACTATTTTTACCCCATAGCTAAAGTTATGGTCGCAATAGTGTATTTATTTCCCATTTTTTATTGTTTGAAAACTTAGCAGGAGTGATTGATGAACCAATATGAAAAGCTTTATGATGAAAAAATAGTGGTGCATGAGTGTTAGGGTGTGAAATGCTTATCTGAAGGAGGCATCATAATTTTCCAGCGGCTGGTGTAAGGATTCTGGTGCCTGAGAGAATCAATGGGGGAGCTTTTCCAGGGGCTGTGCGCACACTCTGTTCATTTGGACATTTTGTACTATTTCACTGAACCCGACAATCAGGCTTTTGACACGCTTGATGCTCTTCTTCCTGTGACGAGAAGGAGCTGTGATGTCGCTGAGATCCGGAAGACGGCGCAGGATCGCGCGAACACAGACGTCAGCTCCGGCTGCTCTCTTCTCTGGCTCCAAGAGCGTTTTGTCGGAGCTGTTTTGCTTGCTTTCTTCGGTGGCGTGTAGAGAGTTCTTTTGCCGTAGCTTCTCGATGCTGCAGCACCTCGTTCAAGAGAGGCTTCGTGAGCTAACGAGCTGTTGTTTGTCTCTCTAGTTGGAAGAGGGTGAGCGCTTCGCCAAAATGGTGGTGGACATGGGGGAGAAGGCATCGGAGTTCCGGGCCAAAGGCTACCTTGCCATTGGTCTGGTGTACAGCCTACGGGCTACAGATGGTAAGCTACCTCTGTGAGCCTCCACACTTCTCCCCCCTCCCCCCCCCCCCCCCCCGGAAGAACCCCTATCCCGCCTCGAATCATTCCCTTCGTCTGCTGTCCACCTTTATCATTGCAGAACTCAAATAAGAAGTACTTTTTAACAGCAGAGAAAAATCCCATACATTCATTGGTATGCCCTCTGCTGCAGTCCCGTAATGGT
This sequence comes from Gymnothorax reevesii, assembly GCA_029721435.1. NCBI lineage: Eukaryota > Metazoa > Chordata > Actinopteri > Anguilliformes > Muraenidae > Gymnothorax > Gymnothorax reevesii. Next base: position 112,951,208 of record CM056573.1, read on the forward strand.
GTACAAAGTGGGCTGTGTTAGAATCAAGAACATTATTTCACCCTTTAATGTGGTGTTTCTATTGTCATGTCATGAGGACCCACTGTATGCTGGTTTTTACCCCGCGGCCGACTCTGGCTGGAGGGGTATTGTCATCACCAGCGTGTTCGTCCGTCGTCCGTCCATGATTTTGTCTGGGTCAGTACTCTGCAACTAATTATCGCAGCTTCACCAAATTTGGTTTAGTAACTCACTATGCCCGATAGACCTTGGAAATCTTGTTCTGGTGACATTGTCTAGGCCAGTGGTCTGCAAATAATGATTTCAGCTTCACCAAATTTGGTATGATAACTCACTATGACTCATAGATGTGCACCGTCAGGTTTTTTGTTGGATTTGACCTTTGACCTTATTGCTGTGACCTTGACCCTGGAAATCTTATCCGGGTCAGTACTCGGCAACTAATTATCGCAGCTTCACCAAATTTGGTATGGTAATTCACTTTGACCCATGCATGTGCAAAGTCAGGTTTTTTGCTGGCTTTGACCCTTAACCTTAGCTCTCTGACCTTGACCCTGGAAATATTCTCCGGGTCAGTGCTTGGCAACTAATTCTCACTACTTCACCAAATTTGGTATGGTAACTCACTGTGACCCATAGATGTGCAACGTCAGGTTTTTTTTTTTTTGCTGGATTTGACCTTTGACCTTAGCTCTGTGACCCTCGCCCTGGAAATCTTGTACAGGTCAGTACTCGTCAACTAAATATCGCAGCTTCACCAAATTTGGTATGGTAACTCACTGTGACACTTTGGATCTGCAACGTCATGTTTTTTCACCATTTGACCTTAGTGCTGTGACCTTGAGGCAGGAAATCTTGCCTGAGTCCGTACTCAGCAACTACTGAACGCTGCTTCACCAAATTTGGTATGGTAACTCACTTTGACACACGGATGTGCAAGGTCATGTTTTTGCTGGATTTCATCTTTGACCTTAGCGCTGTAACCTTGAGGCAGGAAATCTTGTCCGGGCTGAGAGGTATTCAGCAACACGTTATGTTTGGTCCTTCCATAGCAACAAGATCTGTCCAGTAATAAATTTCTAATTATTCTTTAACAGCATTTTCCTGTCTATTAAGAGAAAGTTTCCCACTTAAACCTACACGTCTGACTTGGCTGTGCTTGACTTGGCAGTGTATTTCCTGAAAAATAATGTCCCTCATTCCAATTGCAGAAATTTTAGTTGGAGAGGTGAACCCACTCTTGCATTTGTTGTGCTGTGTATACTATATACTACATGGCAAATTGTGCAATTGAAAGGAGTTCCATTTTTAATTGGTTTCAAATGCAAACTTTTGGATGAAATTCTCAGTTTCTTCATTTGCTGTTTGGAAACCAGAAAATGTATGTGTGAAATTTTTTCGGTTTGTCAACAAAAGATCATAAGACTTGACAATGGTGGGTTAAAATAAGTTTATTCGCTCAGTTAAAGTTAATCCTGAAACACCGCTTATTCTGATTAGGAAGTTGGCTTCAACAAAACCAGCTGACTGAGTGATTCCTGTGTGCTGGTGCAGAGGAATAATGCTGATACTTTCCTGTAAAGACATGAGCTGTGGGCTGTGCCACGCTCAAGAATAGTATTCTTCTCTCTATCAATCTCCAGTATCAGCTGCAGACATAAAAGAACAGTTAAGAAACAAATAATTCATTTTAGATGTGAAAATCACAATTTGCACTACGTAGGCTGAAGGTCATCGTGGCTCAGCGTTCCTAAAACCTACGTGTTTTTTTTCGGAATAAAGCCCATACAAGCCATCTGTACTCCTTGCCGTTAGATGCCAACATCAAAAATGAATGCAGAAAGCGCAGCTAACCAGGATGAGACGCCGAGCAAGCATATTGTTTGACATTGAAGTACGTTTTTTTTTGTTTTTCGGTGAACCGGCATCTGTCTCGCTTTGCTTGTTCCCTGTACTTGTATTTTCGCGGCGTATGAATATTGATTGTGGCATCCATGCCTTAACTTTTGTGTGTGTGTGTGTGTGTGTGTGTGTGTGTGTGTGTGTGTGTGTGTGTGTGTGTGTGTGTGCGCGGGTCCGTGTGTGTGTGCGCGTCTTTGTTTCTCCTAGCCTCGCTGCGGGGACTGCAGGAGGAGTACCAGAAGAAAGCGCTGGGAGCGTTTCAGAGGTGAGTCACGGGGTTTCGGCCTTCGCTCTGCCCCCTGTGCGGCTCCCAGATGGTGGCGCAGTCCAGATTGTACCAAGATGAGAGAAGCATGGGGAGGAGGGTGGTGTTGGGTCATTGGGGCAGACAGTCCAGCTGTGCTTTGGGGATTGGCAGATTCCTCAAGCGGAGGTGACAGATATTGACAAAAGCCTCCAGGGCATGGGAGGGTGTCTGGGGTACAGAATGGAAATGGGGCAGTGGAGGGCAGCTTGTTTAATAGAGTGATGGTTACCATTCCCTGCCCACCCCCCCGTATGCACAATACTATTTTATTTTATCTTTTGTCAAAATATAGTACATTACTCTGAGTTCATCGAGTACTTGTTCATATCCAGAGCGAGGCACTGCCCAAAGTGCTGAGAACCCTAGAAGTAAGTCATATTTGCAGTGACAGAATTTACTGGGACAAATGTAGGATATATTGCGTTCAAGTAAAATAAATAGTCTGTTTTAATGTCTTTGGCAATTACAAGACAAGTCGGGACAATCATGTCTCTGTTAGTTTTCGCAACTGTTAGACTTAAACAACTTCAGGGATCATTGTCCATATTATGACCTTTTGAAGGTTGATTTTAAATGGATTTCAAAAGGAGTACGTTCCAGTTATCATGTAAGTATCCAGTATTAGTATTATTAAGTACTGCATTATGGGCCAGTTTCATGGATGCCGATTTAACTTAATCCTGAGTTGAATTGTTTCTTTTATGAAGAATCGCTTCTGAAAACTTATTTTAGTGTAAAACTAGGCTTATGAGATCAGGAATTTTTTTGCACATTCTTATGCCTTTTCCACAAGTATTTTTGAAAACGGAACTCAGTGCGTTTTTGCCTCCTGCCCTTGTGTAAATTGAGTTTTAGGTCCATATAACAGATTTTTTTAATAATAATAATAATTATAATAATGCATCAATTTTATATAGCGCTTTTCTGGACACTCAAAGACTCTTTACAATGGAGGCATTATTCATTCACTCACACATTCATGCTCTGATGGTGGTAAACTACGTTTTTGTAGCCACAGCTGCCCTGGGTCAGACTGACGGAAGCGTGGCTGCCAGTAAGCGCCTACGGCCCCTTCGACCACCACCAAACATTCACACACAGCCATACAGGAGGGAGGGTTCCTATATTTCCTATATTAATAAGAATCTGGTTTCTGTGTAACCATATGGACATGTTAAGTGGGGCGTTTAGGAAATAGTGACTTCAAGCCTCATTTTGCGTTTGCTCTTTGTTGCTTTGTGCAATGGTTCCTCTCTGGTTTTTTGTGTATCGTTGATGTTGAATTTATCGCCACCTACTGGCTCAGCATGCTTGATTTGAGCAATTTTTGTCATTTTTACGTAGTTCTGTGTTCCGTGTGCACAGATATTTTTTATTTTTTATTTTTTTTTATCGGAGGGGGAATATATTGGTTTAGAAAAATAGAAAGTCTATTGCACCTTAGATTTTATCTGTATGATTTCTTCACAAATTTTATTTCACAAGAATTGAGTGATGATTAACTCTTTACAAGTGTGCGGAATCATCATCTAATGAACTCCTATTGGATTATTTCAGTTAAAGGCTTTTCAATGGTTCATGCTAAACTTTCTTTTTTAAATTGGATGGAACCAGTTCTCTCTTTGACTTCACTGGCCCATCAACTACAAATGGCTCAGAAGTGTGTGTGTATATATTTTTTTTTTACGATCACCGCACTTCAACATATTACCGAAAGCGTTCTGTCTTGTTAAACAGTGCGTAGGTGCTTAAATCCTCATGGTAAGACATGAGGTTCGTTAATGGGGCTCCTCGCTCGTCAGCTTCCATCTCCATTACGCTGCCTATGTACTGTGAGCCGATGCCATTATAAGAGTAACGCTTCTCGGCCGTTTGATTTAGAGTGTAATTTGATTACCGCTCTTGAATTTTTTAAGGACTCTTTTTCCTCGCCTAGTCTAATGCCCTCGGGCTGTCGATTAATTTTTTTTGCATTCGATATCAGAATTTGGCAATGATTTTTTTTAACCAGAGAAGTTGAGAGAATGGTCAGCATGTCTGTATACCTGAAGGCATGAGTGAGAATGGTCAGCGTCTGCAGTTTTTGGACCCAGACAGAGTATCTCCCTCAACTCTCTCTCTCTGTCCATCTCTCTCTGTTTCTCTCTTACTGTCTTTCTCCCAGGGCCCAGAGCCTTTCTCCGACAGACCACCTGGCTGCCTTCTACTTGGCTCTACAGCTGGCTGTGTCTCGACAGGTAGTGTCCTCCTGTGCCCAGGCCCTCTGTTCTGGGCGCCCCAGACTGTGGCCTCTGAGAGGCCATCAGGGCCATAGCCCCCTACTCCTCGGGTATCTGCTCAGCTGTTGGGGTGTGGTGGTGGTTGTTCTGAGCATGCTCAGTGATGAGCACTAAGGCAGCTCAGGGATGCACTGGCATACTGGAGCCCAACTGTAGGATGCAGTTTTTCTGGCCTTAATCACAACCACCCTCCTCTTCCTCACTTGTGCTTCTCCCCCCATAAAGCTTCGCCTCCCTCTCTACGGAGCTCTGCCTCCCTTTCTTCCTCTCTCTCTCTCTCTCGCCCTTTTCTCTCTCCCTACAGACTTCTGCCTCTTCCTCTCTTTCTCACTCCCTCTCTACAGAGCTCTGCCTCTCTGTCTTCACTCTCCCTCCCTCCTCTCTCTCTCTCCCTCTCTACAGAGCTTCGCTTCCATCACTCTCTCTCTCTCTCTCTCTATGGAGCTTTGCCTCTCGCTCACTCTTTCTCTCTCTCTGTCTCTCTCCCCCCTTTCTCTTTTTTACTCTACAGAGCTTTGCTTCCCTCTAGCAAAGAGTACAATTTGGTGAGTGTATGAGCGTGTGCCTTGTGTGTGTGAGTCAGTGAGTGATTCTCCGTGTGCTTCAGTGTGGGTGAGTGTGCAGATGTGTGTGTAAATGATTGTTTATTTGCGGTTCAGTGAGTGTGTGTGTGTGTCTGTGTGTTACTGCGTTCGCGGTTCAGTGGACGCGTGTGTGTGCAAGCGAGTGCATGCAAGCGAGTGGCGCCGTCTCGCTCCCATTGTAATCTGTGGAGTGTGTGCTCAGGGAAAGTAAGTGTTGGAGGAAGATTAGAAATTATTTTGGGCTGAGCGGAGAGGGAGCCGAGCGGAGAGGGAGATGTGGGTTTGGGAACCCGCCGGGGAGCCGCTGCCTCTTCATTAAGCTCGCTACCTCTCTCCTCCCTGCTGCCAAAATTACCCAGCATTCCATTCAGCTCCTCTCTTTATGCCGCTCACATCCTTGGCAGACGCCAGCCCGTCGCTTCCGGTGACTGTGCAATCGCCCAGAATGGCTTTCTCCCATACATTCCATGCTAGCAAGGTCTCTGTCTGCGTCCTTTCCCCCAAAGAGGCCATTTTGGTCATAAAGAAGTGCAGGTCACATCCACTGTTCTGCCTGCCTCCTGTTGAACGTCAAGAATTGCCGAGGTAAAAGCAGAAAATACATAAAATTTGTTGGGTCTGTATGTAATTTCTGAATATAAATAATTTGGAACACTGCTCCATTTTATGGTCACAGTCCAAAAACTCTTAGGGCACCTATGTGGCTTTGATGTCTGTGTTTCAGCATGACGGGAGAAGTGCGTTTTTATGGAGAAGCAGAAGATTGTCTTAGGTTGGTGTTTGGATGGAGAGCAGATGAAGACTGATTGTCTGCCTGGCAGCTGAAGTCTTGCTCTCTGGTCTCCTCATAGATCCCAGAGGCCCTGGGCTACGTTCGGCAGGCCCTCCAGCTTCAGGGCGATGATGTCCACTCACTGCACCTACTGGCCCTGCTGCTGTCGGCACAAAAGCACTACCACGATGCCCTCAACATCATCGAGATGGCCCTCAGCGAGTACCCTGAGAACTTCATGTGAGTATCATGATGGTTTCCTCCTGGGAGCTGCATATGAGTATCAAGATGGTGCTTCGAGAACTTTGTGCTGGCAAGATGGTAACCCATGAACTGCATGCAAGTTTCAGGACTGTATTGTTAGACCTCGCTTCACTCATGCAGGTTTGACCGCGGGATCATTTTATATAGGGTTATATTGGGCATCATGTGGGTGTAGAACCTGAATATTTAATTTGGTTCACAATATATGTCAAAAATCATATTGTTGGAACACGTGCCCATTATGCATGTAAAATCTGAATGTTTGGTTGATCTGGTGCAGCCCAAAAGCTAGCAGTAAAGTTTTATAACCCTAGAATGGTCTTATTGCCTGCCTGCGAGAGTGGCATCCTTTGTTCCCCACGGCGGGGGGTGGGAGCCATCAAGTCTAGCAGGCCCAGCATCTCTGGAACTCAAACTCACTGGTTTCATTGAAGTTAAAGCGCAGCTACCTTAATCGGCTTAAAACAACCTAAACTTCTATCAAATTCATAATATATTTCTATCCAATACCCTAGGAAGGAACCTCTTATATATTTATCACACTATTGGGCTATAATATTCCATTCTAAGGAATTGAATGGAACATGTTTCATTTCCCTTGGAATTATGGTACATCTTGTTTGCAAGATTCATTCGGGCAACTACCCTAGTCTCCTCTCTCTGCAATATAATCTTATCACCTAGGCCAGTAAAACTCTGATTCGGCCACTCTTTCCTCTACCTTGTTCGGAGGTGTGGTTTGGAGCCTTTAAAGGTACGAGATCCTATGGGGGCGGGGTCTTCTTGCCTGTCTCTTATTATCCTGTCCTGTCCTGTCTCTTCTCTGGCAACGTCTGAATCGTGTTGGTAAGTGGGGAGGGGTGACATGTTGCCTTGTTCCGGAGCGCGGGAACATGTGAGTTCTCCCCGACCACGTGGAGCGACTTTAGCTCTACGTGGTCATTCATCTTTTCCAGGTATGAAAATACTCTAAATCCTTCTAAATTATATGTAACGGTAATTGGCTTATCATTGATTTGTTTGATTCAAGTTGTGCCTACCTGGTGAATTAAATTATTGTTATTCCTTTTCTAGCTTGCGTGGTCTCCTGTCTTTTAATCTTTTTATTCTTCTTAGCCCCGTCTCGGCGAATACCTAGGGGAATAGTTTAACCCCACTGAGGAACGACTGGCCAGCGGCCCGGTGTGGGAATCCGTTGGTTAAGTTGGTTTAGGCGACCATGAACTACCTATTGTAAGGATGTATCTATGTTGGTTCTGAGTTTTAACCTATAGAACCCTTGGGCTAATATATAATCCTAGGTTCATTGTAATATACCAGCAGAGGCTATTGCAATGATGGTTGACTTCCAACCGCTAACCTAACCAACGAACCTAGGATTCGAACATGGTGTTAATGCCCAGGAACATTAATGTAGCGGCGGTGGTTGTCTGTTAGGAATTCAAGGTATAGTCACTTCATGTTTGTCCTTAGAATCTAAGTTACTGGTTATCACTGTTTCGAGATTCACGCAGGTGTTCCCTAAATTATCAATTCTAATTCTAATTTGGAGTCAGATTTTTAACGAGGATATAGCTAAATTGCGTATTCTACTTGTTATATGGAGTCAGATTAGTCGTAACCATTGCGCCTTCATGCCCCGTCCTCGGACGGTGAAAATGACTCATTTTATTATGATTCACACCAGCCAGAAGAATGCTCTAATTAAAGTTAGACTAGGAGAACACGTGAGGCCTTCACCCCGGCAATATCCGTCTTTTGGTCATTGCTTTCTTGGGGTTTTACATGGGGTTACCCTTGTCTGTCTGTCTATTTGCACATATGTCTGCACAGGGTTAACTTGTTGATTGGGGGGGGGGTATTGTTTGCCCACTTCCTCTCAAAAACTGGTCTACACATTTAATTAAATTTATAAATGTGCTTTGTTTGTGCTTTTTTTTCTCATACCTTGTTTCTAAATTTTAAAAATATTGACGATTTTTCAAGCATTTAGACATGGTAAATTTTCCCTCACTTTTTGCTGTAAAATGGGGTGTAGTCTTTCCACTTCTCAAAAACTGCTCAGCAGAATTCATTGAGCTCTCTGATTTGCTTTGGAGGGACCCAACCGGTGTGCACCTCATACTTTGTTCTTACATTTTTTAAAATTTAGATGATTTTTCAGTTATTCAGCACAGGTAAATTTAATTGAGTTTCCCAGATGCGGGGGCATCTGTGTCACAAATTTTCTTGTTTTTCTCTTGCTTAGGTTTCGCATCTCTGTTTGCCATAAAATTAAATTTACTTCTATTGAGGCAGTTCTTTGGAATCTTTGGAAAATAAGCAACAACATGACGATGCTAATGTTTCTATGCTTATATCACAAACACTTCACTGTATGAAAAGTGTACCGGCTTGGGAATAAAAAAAACTTGATGATGGGGGGGGGGGATGATGATGTCGTCATATCCAATGTTGTGCTAGATCACTATTTTTGTGACACAACTAGCTTTCCAGTTATCTCAAGCAATGTAAGTGTGGTTTGAGCAATGTAGGATGCTAGCAGCAATGCTGCTATTCTGAACACTACTTTCCTGACACACATTTCGCTCATTCATGTTATTCACACCATGGCTGGTAATTGAGGTAGAGGGGGTAGGTGGTTTGCTCTCAGGGTGCAGCATATTTGTGTTTGTGTATTTGCAGAAGACTGGGAATGGTCTGTCGGACTAGATAGGACTAGATAGAGTGGAGGGAGCAGGGAGAATATACACCTTTCTCAGTGTTAGTGTACATTCCAGGGCTGCTGGCTTGTGTAATGAAAAGTGCGTGGATGACAGTGGGGCAGCCTAATGATGACACGCCTCACGTTGCACTAACAGTCGACCTCTAACACTGCTGTCCTCAGCCTGTGCTTGTCGTAATTGGGGGGGAAATTTTCTTATTGACACGTTTTTGATGTTATTGCAATTTGCACACCAAAACCTCCATCATCTAGCCTCCAAGCATTTGTGTAACCCCAGGAGTATTTCTGTTGCATTGTGAGCCATTTTGTTTCCTCTATTTAAATTTCTGAATTCTCTGATAGCTTGAGCCTATTTCCCCCTCAGGGTGCTGCAGTACTAGCTCCTGTTGCCCTCGATGACTTACGTAACATGAAAAATAACAAGATCCCCCCCCCCCCCGCTTATTTTCCCTTTTTCAGCATCTCGATTGAGCTTTCGTATCCCCCCCAGGGAGTGCGTGTGCCCACAGACAGAGGTATATTTATACACGTACATGAATGCACCCATGAGAATGCTGTGCTCACATACATGCTGTTCAAGCAAAGTGCTTGAATGGGCTGACATAAAAACAGCTTATCCGCATCAAAGAGGAAGGTGGGGGTGGAACTCTGTGGCGCAGATACGGAAGCTATGAAAGGATAATGGGAGCAGTGTTGCCCAATGGGTGACGCTTGGATGAATGGATTTTCTTTTACGTCTGTGGGAGATGAGTAGATGGTCCGTAAGTGAACTTGACTTGCATCGATAGAGACTGATATGCATTTACCCTCTTTTTTTTTTTTTTTTTTTTTTTTTTTTTTTCCCTCTTGCCCACATTTCTCCCATTTGTCTGCTTCTCATTGGAAGGCACAGTCTGGGTGGCAGTGTAGTGTTATAGGTGGGGAGCTTGGCTTGTGGCCCAGACAATGCAGGTTTATTTTGTGCTGTATGCTTCAGCCACTTCAGAATTCACTTCAGAAAGTAGAATTTAGTCAACATTGTATTGAATAAATGGATATTGAGTTCATTTTAATTGATTTTTTTTATTACTATATTTACACAGGCAATTCTGAATCTAGGATATTAAATGGAAATAAAATGTTGTGACATTAACACTGCATAAGTGTTTTGCTAAATGCAACAACTTAGTGTTTTTTCTTTTGGTACTTATTTTTTGACACATTGACATAATCTCACTTCGTTAAGTGACTGTGTGGTCGTGAGCAATTCAGAGGGTTGAAGATAATCACCATGGTTTAGGCGCATGGCCCACTCAAATCAGTCTTCCGTCAGCACATGAAAAGAGCTGTGAGCTAAGAAGAGAGTGGCTGGTTATTCGCAGTCCTTTTGTTGAGGTGGCTAATTGCATAGGAAGTCAGGTTATGTTATCTCAGTCCTCTACTAGGCAGGTAACGGGCCTTTTTCAGAGCCGCCAAGTATGAAGGTGAGAGAAGACTGTCCGATGGCGAGCGTTTATGTCTCTGTGTCTCCAGACTCCTGTTCACCAAAGTGAAGCTGGAGACTCTGTGTCGGGGTCCGGAGGAGGCTCTTCTGACCTGTAAACACATGCTGCAGATATGGAAGTCCTGCTACAACCTGACCAACCCCAGGTGGGCCTTCTGCACCCCGTCTGTCTGCTACATTCACGACACAACTCTTGCGCACTACTACTGACTGTCAGCTACTGTTGGGTCTATTTCTTTATCCACTCATTGCTCCCCTTTATTTTTACTTCGTTCTCACTATGAAGTAGGGATAGATGCAGACACTGGTTTTAAAATAATGCTACTGATTGTACTATTACTTTTCTTCATCTACGCCACGAAAGACCAGGTTTTAAGTGGCTCCACGAATATAGTCCCTCTGTCTGGAATACACTGCCAATGTCGAGTCATAATTCTTACACAGTACATTTCATATGGAGAAATATCCCCAAGTTAAACCAGATGATCTGTTCGCTGACAGTCTGTGAACTGCGCAGGAAACCTAACCCTTAAAAATGGCAGCCCTGTCTAAAACACTTACAGACCATGCTTTGAACAGGCCAGGTGGATTTGAGAGGGGAGGGAGGTGCCTGATAGGAAATGGCTTGTAAACTCTCTGCACAAGGTATCGTACGTCGGCTGCATCCTGGCCCAGGTGGGAAGGCTCTGTGTTAGTGTTTGTTTTGCCTCACCCGGGCCACATAAGGACATGTCTCTTGGGCTGTGGTTTCATCAGTGATGTGCTGCTCACAACAGAGCCAGCATTATTCTACAGGAAATGACAGTAAAAGTCAGGATTCGTTCTATAAGATGATTTCTTGCTGCTCTGGCAAGCATTTATCAGCATTTGCCATGCCATCTTTGGCTGGATTTTTAGGTCACTTGAGACGAAAGTATCCCATTCTCATCGCCTTCGTCCGTCATGCGTCCGTAAACAATTTACATTTTCGACTTCTATAACTGGTCAATACATTTTCCACTTCTTCTCAGAAACCGCTGATCTGAGTTCAATAAAATTTTGCAGGAACCCTCCTTGGTCAAATTTGCACCAAAATTGTGAATTATATGCACAATTGCAAATAATTACATGCACTATTGATGATATACTTTTAAAGCAACAAAGTGTAGTGGGGGGCTTGAAGCAGCAGCCGCATGGGAAATCAAGGGGGAAGAGCATTAGTAATAACCTGAAATGTGGCCGTTATGATTAGTGAGGGCTATGACATAGTTGGGATTACAGAGACATGGCTTAGTGAAGAGGATGGAGATGAATTTTATATAGAAGGTTATAAGTTCTTTAGGAAGGATAGATGTAATAGGCGAGGAGGGGGTGTAGCAATCTATGTGAACAAAAACATAAATGTACGGGAAATTCCCGAAATTGAACATTCCTTGCCTTGTGAAGATATCTGGGTCAGGCTCATTGGCTAACACAAGACAGGTTTAAACATAGGAGTATGCTATCGACTACCAGCTTTGGACAGTACAGTCAATGAAATGCTTTTTAAGAGGATTACGCAAGCTTGTAGAGGTGGAGGGATTATTATTATGGGAGACTTAAATTATCCAGGTATCAATTGGGAAATGTTGAAAGGACGGAGTATTGGGGAGGAAGAATTTCTAGATGTTATAAATGATAATTTTTTGGTGCAGTATGTTAATAAACCTACAAGAGAGAAGGCAATTTTAGACTTCGTGCTCTGTAATGACCCAGATAGAATTAGCAATGTTGAGGTACTGGAGCCACTTGGGACAAGTGATCACTCTGCTGTTAATTTTGATGTTTTATGGGAAGTTAAAAAGGTGTATTCAAAAACAAAAATTTTAAATTTTCGGTGAGCAAACTTTGACGGGATGCGCTCATATCTATGTGAAATAAATTGGGAGACACTCCTGGACTGTGAGTCCGTAAATAAGATGTAGGAAGAGTTTAAGGGGGTTCTACTTGATTCACAGTGCAAATTCATTCCAAAGGTGTCCAAAAGTAAGCTGAAAAAGCAGAATCCTCAGTGGATGACCAAAAGTATTCGTAGCATTTTGAGGGAAAAGAGGAATCTTTATAAGATGCACATAAAGGATAACAATGAGAACACTAAGGCTGAATGCTGTAAAATGCGGGCGTTGGTCAAAAAAGAGCTGAGGAATGCTAGAAAACTGTATGAAAGACAAATCGCAGAGGGGCCAAAAACTAACCCCAAGCGCTTCTTTCAGTACAGTAGCAGAAAAAGGAAAGTCAAAGAGCAGGGTAAGTCCATAAAGAATAAAAAAGGATATGATTACAAGGATATTGTGGATGCCTTAAACAGTTAACTTTGTTGAGAATTTTACCTCAGAGTGGGTCTTTATTCGGCCAGAGGCATGTTAAATGCTCAAGATTATTTAGCGGAAATTGAGGTTAGGAATAAGAAAGTATTAGAAAAGTTGCATAAACTAAAGGCGGATAAGGCGGCGGGTCCTGATGGCTTATATCCTAGAGTGCTCAGGGAAGTTGGTGAGATCATCTTTAAGCCACGATCCGCCATCTTCAGACGGTCTTTAGAAACTAGAGAAATACCAAATGATTGTAAACGGGGCAATATAATACCAATACATTTGAAAGGTGACCATACTGAGCCAGGAAATTACAGGCCAGTCAGTTTAACTTGCATTGCCTGCAAAATATTGGAATCTATCATAAAAGATGAGCTGGACTCATTTCTTGAACGTAACAGTATCTTGGGGGATAGCAAACATGGTTTTCGTAAGGGAAGGTCGAGCCTGACAAACCTTCTGGAATTTTTTTTGAAGAGGCCACCAAGACTGATGACCAGAGCAGGGCTGATGACATCATATACTTGGATTTTCAGAAAGCATTTTATACAGTACCGCATGAGACTAATTTTTAAAATCGGCTCCATTGGAGTTACAGGAGGTATTCTGGAGTGGATTTAAAACTGGTTGCAGGACAGAACACACAGAGTGGTGGTCAGTGGTATCTCATCTGAGCTAGGCATGATGGGGAGTGGCGTCCCCCAGGGATCGGTGTTGGGACCCCTGCTGTTCCTCATCTACATTAATGACCTTGATAGGAATATTGAGAGCAGATTATTTAAATTTGCCGATGATACTAAATTGGGGGGTTTGACAAATAGTTTAGAGTCCATTAAAGTGAGTCATGATGATTTGGATAGAATCCTGAATTGGGCAGAAATGTGGCAAATGAAATTTAATGCAGTGAAATGTGAAGTTGTACATGTAAGTAATAAAAACATTAGACGGGATTACTTCACGGGAGGCTTAAAACCGGAATGTGCTCCACACGAGAAAGATCTGGGAGTGATTGTTTACCAAATCCTCACAGGCTCTATTCATTGTGCTGTAGCAGTTAAAAAAGCCGATCGGATGCTGGGATACATCGCCAAAAATATCAAGTACAGATCTAAGGAGGTGATGCTTCTTTCGCACAACACGTTCGTTAGACCACACCTGGAGTTTTGGGGGCCATACTTAAAGAAAGATATAGAGGCTCAAGAGAAAGTTCAGAGAACAGCTACTAAGCTTATTCCAGGTATAAAAGATGAAAGGTATGAGAAGAGGCTGAAGATCCGTAATCTCTTTAGTCTTAGGAAAAGGAGACTCAGGGGTGATTTGATTGAGGTCTTTAAAAATGTTAAAGGGATTAACAAAGTGAATTATGCAGGATTCCTTCGACCAAGTGTTGTTAGTAGAACTCGGGGTCACACTTGGAAGTTGACCAAGGGTAAATTTAGCACTGATATTCAGAAATATTTCTTCACCCAAAGAGTAATTTCAATGTGGAATAGCTTGCCTGACCATATTGTTGACGCAGAGACCTTGGGGGGGTTTTCAAGAGCAGGCTTGAATTTAGGCTAGATACCATTGAGTCATTGAGTATCTGAAGGGATATATTCACAATAGTGTAAAGAAACTGGCGAGTGTAGTTGGGCTGAACAGCCTGTTCTCACCATTCATATTATGTTATGCTATATGGTGCCCACCCCCAGGGACTCTGAGGGGCGGAGCTAAAATTGGTAAATACATTTTCCACTTCTTCTCAGAAACCGCTGATTCGATTTCAATAGAATTTTGCAGGAACCTTCCTTAGTCAAATCATTATTAAACTTTATTTAACCAGTAAAATCACATGAGACAAGTCTCTTTTTCATGTGCGAACTGGCCAAGAGCCATAAAGTTTACGTTGAAACATACAAAGGACAAAACATTAAAGACATAACACACACACACACCTCTAAACAACATACAACACAACCAGCACAATAACTACCTACAAAGAGAACAAAGTTGAGAATATAAAAAAAATTAGAAATAGAAAATGATATAACGAGTAATCCCAACAAGTGAGCCCAAAGACCTAAAATAATAATAAAAATTGTTGGGGAGATAATATAAAAAAGGGGGTTATGCATCAAAACAATAGCAGTGACTAGAGAGAATATCCTTGATGATCCTTTGAAAGCTGGAGAGAGAAACCAGTGTAGCCAATTTGAGTTTAGACTGGAGGTCATTCCACGACCAAGGCCCAAAGTAGGAAAGGCATCTTTTCCCTGACTCAGATATGAGTGGAGGCACAACGTAGCATAGCCAAGAATTGGATCTTAGATTGAAAGAATTTTGAACCAAAACAAATTTGGCACAGATGTATGAGGGGAGGATACCGAGATCTGGCTTTATAAACAAAAATGTACCAGTGTTGCAACCTGTGAGATGTTAACGAGGACCAACCAACTGCAGAGTACAAAGTACAGTGGTGAGTCCTAAAGGGAGAGTTCGTGATAAACCTCAAGGCTGCGTGAAAGAAAGGATCAAGTTTGGCCAGTGTTGAGGCACAGGCAAATCTATAGACAATGTCACCATAGTCCAGCTGCGACAGGAAGAGGCCTGTAACTAGCTGCCTACGTGAAGCAGGGGAAAAACAGGACTTCATTCGATAAAAGAAACTCAAAGTAAATTTTAATTTCTTTGCCAGAAAGTCGACATGATATTTGAAAGTAAGCTTAGTATCCAGCCTAATACCAAGATATTTATAAACTTCAACCCGTTCAATGGATACTCCGTCAAGAGTTTTGATGGATGGAGCGATATTTACTGAGCAGTTAGGGGCAAATAGCATGGCCTTGGTTTTTTGGCCATTAAGTAGGAGCTTACTACATGTCAAATCCTGCTGCAAGGAGACAAAATCCAAAGCCAAATTTGACACAGCCAGATTCAAAGAAGGAGCACAAGAATACAAAACCGTGTCATCCACATACATATGATACTTAGAGAACTTGCAACGACTGCATATGTTATTATCATGTAAGAGAAAAAGCAATTGACCCAGCTTTGAGCCTTGAGGGACTCCTTTCTTCAGGGTGATGGGGTCAGATTCTGTGTCACCAAGCTTTACACATTGTGTGCGACCAAATAAATAATCCTTAAACCAACCTGATATGTTGTGACCAAAACCAATATTTGAAAGGCCTTTAAGCAATACTTGATGGTCTACTGTATCAAAGGCCTTTGTAAGGTCGACAAACGGTGCCACACAGAAAGATTTCTTGTCCAGAGCAGCCCTAAGATCATCTACGACGTTTAGGCATCCTGATACGGTGCTGTGTTTTGCTCTCAAACCGGATTGCATAGGGTTAAGAATCTTGGATGTGTCAAGAAAGAGTTTCACCTGGGCTGATACCTGGAATTCAAGAATTTTGGCCATGGCAGACAAATTAGAAATTGGCCTATAATTGTTTACATTACATGGATCACCACCCTTGAGAAGAGGCAAGACGAAGGCTTGTTTCCTCAAAGCAGGCAACCTTTGAGAGGTTAGAGAAAGATTTAAAATATCTGTGATTGGTTGAGCTATAACAGGGGCAGAAATCTTAAGAAGAGATGGGTCCAGGCCATCTGGACCAGTAGACTTTTGGGTCCAGAGTGGATAGGGCAAGCAAAACATCCAATACCTGGATGGGGGCAAACTCAAAATTTATGGGTAAGCCTGCAATCTCTTGTTCAACCTCAAGAGGGGAGCAAGCATTTTGTTCATCAAAAAGATGCCCCGCCTTCTTGAAGTGAGCATTAAAAGCATTGGACATTTCCTTAATGTCCGTAACATGAGATACACCGATCTGAATCTTAGATGGAGGGCCAGCTGTTCCCTTTTTCTTCTGGAGAGATTAAACAACTTTCCAAATATTTGAATAATTAGAATTGTCTGTAGCAAGAGAAAAATAGTACTCTGCTTTTGCTCTCCTGATGAGAGTAGTGCACTTGTTCCTAAGAATACGAAACAAGAGCCAGACATCTGCAGACTTGGATTTCCTGGCACGTGCCCATTGCTTATTTCGGTCATGTATCAGGTCTACTAGGTCCCTAGAGAACCAGGGGTGCACCAAAATATGCACCAAAATTGTTAATTATATGGTGCCCACCCCCAGGGTCTCTGAGGGGCGGGGCTAAAACTGGTCAAAACATTTTCCAATTCTTCTCAGAAACCGCTGATCCGATTTCAATAAAATTTTGCAGGAACCTTCCATAGTCAAATATGCAACTCAGTTGTTAATTATATGGTGTCCACCTGCAGGGGCTCTGAGGGGCGGGGCTAAAACTGGTCAATTCATTTCCCACTTCTTCTCATAAACCGCTAATCCAATTTCAATAAAATTTTGCAGGAACCTTCCTTGGTCAAATATGCACCAAAATTGTGAATTATATGGTGCCCACCCCCAGAGGCTCTGAGGGGCGGGGCTAAAACTGGTCAATGCATTTTCGACAACTTCTCAGAAACCGCTCATCCCATTTAAATTATATTTTGCTGGAACCTTCCTTGGTCGAATATGCACCAAAATTGTGAATTATATGATGCCCACCCCCAGGGACCCTGGGGAGCAGGGCTAAAACTGGTCTCTACATTTTCCATTTCTTCTCAGAAACCTCTGATCCAATTTCTATAAAATTGTGCATGAACCTTCCTTGGTCAAATATGCACCAAAATTGTGAGTTCTATAGTGCCCACCCCCAGGGGCTCTGAGAGGCGGGGCTAAAAGCGGTCAAATTGGCTGAAATTTTAAAAATCTTATATATCCTGGAAAACAATACTCTCCATAGATGTAATGCTCTTGAGGTGCTTTATCAAAATTATGAACTTCATGACCCTCAAGCTCCATGTTTGCCCCTGCAGAGGGGGTGAGATTTACTATAGTTTATCTAGGAAAATTATACTTTTTGGTATATTTGGTTCATTGACATCAGTAACATCATTTTTTGTACAACTCGGGTGACCATTAAGGCCCATGGGCCTCTTGTTTGACATTATCTGACACATTAAAATATGAAGGTAATGTTTGAGACATTCATAAACCTTTGTTTGTTTCAAGAGCTACTGCTGTTAGTACATGGCATTGAGAACTTACCTGCTGCTGCTTGCTAAATTTGGGGGGAATATGAAGATGACTACTGACGGACTGCTACAAGAGTTCAGTGGATCGCTTCAGTGTTATTGAACAGGTCTGCTGTTTCGCTGAATGAGTGGGTCCTTTGGTGGCATTTTGATTGCCTCTTGCTCGTCCTGAAACCGAAGGACAAGTGGGACTGTCTTATTTTTGATTGGGATACCCTCTTTAATGACTCGGCAGTTTGAAAAGCTGTGTAAAGTGCAGAGGGCGGCTCCATTTTGGGTGGAGCCCTCTTCTACGCGCAGGTGCTCTTTACAGTCCCTGTCCTCATGGCCTGCTGCACAGCGGCTCAATCGCTCAACCTCTTCCTTCATAACACTCGTCAGTCAGCGGTCTGGGCTATTCCTCCTGTTCTCTGGGCTGGAGATGTAGCATCCGGTACATTTTATCTCTGACCTTGACAAAACACACACACCTCATTCAGCAGCTCCAGTTCTATTTAAGCTGCGTGTTGGTAAAATAATGAATGTGAGAGGAGGGTGGGAGTGGAAACAGTGCAGAGCTCCAGGAGTGAGGCTGTTTACTGCTGGTTTATGGTCTCTTCTTCCTCTCATCTTTGTAATGAAGGTCTCGTCATAAAATCCTATTAAAATATAAGCTGTATTTTTTTTTTTTTTTTTCATTTTGGTACTATCATTTGGTCTGACCACAGAGTATTTGCATCCAAGTTACTTTTTTACTTATATCAGTAATTCAGATGGAGGAGGTTGTTTTCTTAAGTTTTATGTTGAAAATGAAAGGCAGCAATTCTGTACTTTGCTGGGCCTCTCGTTAAACTGAGTAATGTGATTCCAGAGAGACCAATTAGGAGACAGACTCCTCAGATAGTGCTGGATTATGCAGTTTGTAGTTGAAAAGGCAGAGCCGAGGCTGATGCAGGCCGGCTCCGGCCCTGGAATGGGACTGAATGATGCATCATCCCCCTCATTTGGCATTGCTCCAGCTATTCCCAACCTCTTCCATTGGAATACTTGTTGAGAAATGCATGCACACTGTTGCCAAAAGTCACTCTCATCTTATTTTCCATCTATCTTTTCAGTTCAAGATGATTTTCAATACAAATAATTACATCGGCCAACGAGTTAGACTGTGGGGTTTTTTTTCCTTGCTCCCATGTGTCTCTCTGTCTATAAACAAGATTACAAATTTTGATTATACTTTGTCAGAAAGTTATACATGGGAAAAATCAGTTCATTACATTTTTACAGGGCCAGGTCAAAGGTCAAGGTTAACATCACAGAAAAGGTAAAAAAAAAATGATGGTACAGGCAGAGATGTACACTGCACCGTGTGCCCTTTTTGTTTAAAATTATTTTGGTGTTTTTTATTATTTTGTTTTTTTTTAACACGCAGCCTGGATCAGGTGTTGAGCGATTGTCCATTGTTCGTTTTCGCAATTGTGTGTAGGAAAAACAGTCTTACATTACTTCTGCTACCAGGTTCCTTTTTTTTTTTTTTTTTACTTTTAGGTGGATTACAGATATGTTTGAGCACTTTGAAACATCCGCTTGGCTACATTGGATATTCATAAATATAGAGCCATACGCACTGTGGTTCCTTATGTAACCACTTTAAGCACATTATTTATCACCGTAGAGCTCAAGAGACGTGTTTGGCTTCAATTTTTCACAAGGCTTCTGTACGCTACTAAAGAATGTACGGTATACTACTTGAAAAATTCAGGGTAAGTGCCTTTTCAAGGCCTAGTAGCACTGCCCATTAGGGGCTTTAACCTGCAATCTGTACATTGAAGTGCAATTACTTAACAACATGCTCATGTACTGTAGTGCCCAGTCAGTTATCCCTCAAGTGGCCTAACCTGCTCGTCTCTGTATGTGTGATGTTAAATTGCTGTTTTATATTGTTAAGTCGTTGTATCTTACTTGGAATGTATTATAGGGAGAAATGGACCTACATTTTTTGTGATGGGACCAGTGAGTTCCAAATAATACAAAAATATGAGTACAGTACAGGCCAAAAGTTTGGACACACCTTCTCATTCAATGCGTTTCCATTATTTTCATGACTATTTACATTGTAGATTCTCACTGAAGGCATCAAAACTATGAATGAACACGTGGAATTATGTACTTAACAAAAAAGTATGAAATACCTGTAAGTTAACTGAAAACATGTCTTATATTCTAGTTTCTTCAAAGTAGCCACCCTTTGCTCTGATTACTGCTTTGCACACTCTTGGCATTCTCTTGATGAGCTTCAAGAGGTAGTCACCTGAAATGGTTTTCACTTCACAGGTGTGGCTTGTCAGGGTTAATTAGTGGAATTTCTTACCTTATCAATGGGGTTGGGGCCATCAGTTGTTGTGTGCAGAAGTCAGGTTGATACACAGCCGACAACCCTATTGGACAACTGTTAGATAGATACATACATAATTCCACATGTGTTCATTCATAGTTTTGATGCCTTCAGTGAGAATCTACTATGTAAATAGTCATGAAATTAAAGGAAACTCATTGAATGAGGAGGTGTGTCCAAACTTTTGGCCTGTACTGTATATAAACATATAAATATGTATAAAGGGGTGAACAATTACATCGATAGAAGGAAATCATTTCTTTATAACAGCTTGAGGGTACTTCACATCCTTCTGCAGTTGTGCTTTTAGTTATATACCAAGAATTCTGTCCATCCATCATTTCGTTTGAAGACATTATTTGTCCGATCGATATCTCAAATATTATTAGGTGGACTGTGACATTATTTATCTGATAGATATCTCGAATATAAATCATTGGATTTTTTTCAAATTTGGCGCACATATTCTCTACCACAGGGAGAGGTGCAGTGCAAAGTTTCGGCCATCTGAGCTGATTTCTTCCAAAAATATCACCTTTTTCCTGTTTTTGGACTTAGAAATTTTCAAATGGGTTCAATGTCAATTCGTCCGAGCGATATCGCAAATATTATACATGGGATTCTTTTGTAATCTGCCACACATAGTTTCTAACATGGAGAGGTGCAGTGCTACGTGTCATAGATGTGTTGTTATTTTTGTCAAAATTGATTTTCGGAATGGGGATAATTTCTATAATCGCCAACAGGAAAAGCATGATTGGGGACGTTAGGGGTATTGGTAAGCTCTGCTTACTTTTTCACTTGTTATGCGTTTGGTTTGCTATATCCTCCATAAAATACGCGGTAATGTTGCTTGATATTACATCATCACAATAGAGCAGCTCAGGAGTCTGAAGTCCTCCCCCTTAAATGTTGCCATGCCAGCCCTAAAATGAAATGATTTTTCCTCGACCCTAAGGTAGTGAAGCTCTAAAAGAATTCCGCTTCTTATTGCGCAATCAGCAGACACTCTGAACATTAAACTCCATCACATGCCTGAGTGGCATTGTGCTCCAAGGCTGATCAGAATCTTACTGAGCTGTTAATTAGCAAATCAGGTGCATCATATCAAGGCTGGACTGTAAACCTGTTGGAGAGTAGATCTCCCAGGACAGGGTTGGACAGCCCTGGTCTGCGCAATGGTTCCCATTGTGGAAAGATTGTCCAGTCCTGCTGAGGTTTTTTAAAATCCGCCCCCGGTTTTTTCCTCCTCTTCCTGGCAATTAACTACTGTGAATGCTTCTGATTTTCCAGACACATAATGGCTAATTCTGGCATGCATCTTGTGTATGTATGAGCTCAATAGCACACTATCAAACCTGGACAGTGCTATCGCTGACTCTGGCTGGCAGCTCAGCAGGGGGATGCATGATCGGTCTGAGCATCGCTCGGGTGAGGGAGGGTTTAGTTCGGCTGGAATGGCAGCATCTCGCATCATGTTTGCGCTCGTGTTTGTGCTCAGTGTCTTGCTTCACGTTTGCACTCGTGTTTGTGCTCACTTACTGCAGTGATTCAGGGCGAGGAAGCAGCTTGCTGGACAGAGCCATCGCGGACAGGAGGCAGCTAAACACCATGACCCTGCCAGTCTTCAGCGACCCTGAAACAGGTGGGCTCCACCTCATTACTGCCCACCCACAGGGAGAAATGGGATGAGAAATGGAACGGGAAAGAGGGAGAGGGATAGGGAGGGGGAGAGGGGAAGAGACACAGCTTCACACACACACACACGCGCGCGCACACACATCAAGGCTAACGAGGAGCCACAGCTTACATTAGCTCTCATGTTTCTTTGGGACAAGCCATTGGATTGGCACAGTATTGGAAATAAACAGGTGCCAATTTTTATGTCCTTCCTTGGTAACTGAGATCCAGCAGAGGGGCACTATGCCAGGCGCAGCCGCTGCTGGTTCTTGGGCTGGCACACGGGGAAAGTCACCTGCCCCACCTGGCTGCCGTACAATCCAGAAACCTGAATGCCAATCTAACATATATTTTGCCATCAGTCTCTGTGCAGGCCAATGGAAATGGCAACTGCATCAGTCACCTTTATTTGGTTGCAAAAAAACAAATGAATTGAAGTGAAAGCCCCAGCTTGGGCAGTGTACACAGTGTGTGAGTGTGCTTCTCGGCTGCCTGTGACCTTAATTATGAGCTGGGGTTTCCTGCTTTATTATTTCCATTACTGGGCTGGATGCTAGCCAAGACCAGTGCATCTTCAGAGCAGTTACCCCGATTTAAATTAGGACAGGCAGAGGGAAGCTTGTATTCTGGGGCAAGCTGTGCAGCACATTGTTTCAAAGGCTTGTTTATGTTTTCCCGTTGGAGTAGCATTCCCCAGTCTGTACCTTAGTTGACGTATTTTCTCTCACTGTGTGTTCTTTCTGTACATTTTCCCGTATCATGATTGGTCATGTCACTTTCGTTAAATTTCAAAGTTTATCTGTAGCTCATGGGAAAAGCACATACACCCAGCCGTGTTCTGAAGCCGTTTCACGAGGAAGCCATTTTACGCTCTAGTTTTGCACGCTGCTTTGCCTCCTTCACCCAGAAAGTATGATTATTAATTTTGGAGACCCAGACTTTAAAAATGGGAACATATAGCTATGAACTTCACAATCCCGACCCCCCCCGCCCTCCACCACCTAGAAGAAAATTTGCCACGATGTGTAATCTCATTTATGTGTCAGCGCTGCTTGCATCCCTAGCGCCAGTTACCGCGTATTCATTTTTAATTACTTGTGTTCTGATTCCTCCCCACGTATGATCAGAAATATCTCCTTGACTCTTCCTCTTCTTTCATAACACCTTCATTTGATGTCTTTTTTTCTGCCCCACTCCCCCCCACACACTTTACCATCATTTTTTTCATTTCTGTTTTTAGCCTCGGGTTCGTCGTCTTCTCTCTCGGGGTCCGAGCCTTCCCCGCATTTTCACGTCCCTGTACTCCACCCTCCTCCCCCTCCCAAGCACGACTGCGCCCCGAGGTCGGGGGGCCAGGCTGTCCATGACCACTCCCCTGAGCGGCGCTTCTCGTCCTCCAGTAATTCTGCTCTGAGTCTCGCCCTCATATAGGAGGCTCACCCAGTGCTGTGGTTTTCTGCTGGCTGTTTTGTGGAGGCTGATTTATAAACGCCTGGCTTCGTCCGCAGACTCACCCGGAACTCACTGCTCATTAGAAAGACTCGTCCGTCTGGTACTAATTTACCAAGTAAATGCACCTGTGTTGTTTTGAAATTTATCCTCCTTGTGGGGGAAAAAATCCACCGATTGCGTTTTTCATTTTCCTGCATGATGCTGGCTTGTCTGTGGTGATATGAGTACAAGTATAACTGAAAATACTCTTCCAGTCAGCCATATTATTTTTCCTCAAAGTTAGGGAAAAATTCCAGTTACGTACCATCTGATTGGCTTACAGTTCCAGTTAGGTACAATCTGATTGGCTGAAGTGTGGCTCAGAGCGGAACCGAAATCACAACACGTAGGAAAAATACTCATGCGTCCATTGCGGGATCTTTTTGATCCCAGGTCTTTTTATGAGTTTTTAAAGACCAAAAGTGTTCCTTTTTATCCCCCTGGCATAGAATGCGGGGGGATACAGGCATCGCCTCATCCGTCTGTCCATCCGTCCGTCCATCCATAATCATTTTATTTCCGGGGCAGAACTCGGAAACTATGCAAGATATCAGCACCAAACTTGGTATATGTTTTGTATGTATAGTCTTGATGTGTCTTTTGCTACTTTGTAAATTTTCAGATTCCTTTTCTTGTCGTTTCCATGGAAACAAATCTGGACTTGTGCACATCAGGCCTAGTTCGTTTCCAGAGCACAACTCAAAAACCGTTCATTATATCTTTCCGAAACTTTGCATGTGTATTACCCACATACTGAAGTGGTGCCTTTTTTTCATATTTTCACATTTCTGAAATTTTTTTTTCCCTTTTCCATGGAAGCGACATGGATTTGGACTCAGTCGCAGGGCTGGGTTTGTTTCCAGAGCAGAACTAAAACACACTTCATTCATGATCCTTGTTTTTTTCTTGTCTTTGTCAACTTGTGCTTCATAGTCTTTGCTAGATGTTGCCAGAACATACTTCCAGATCATTCCAGAGGAAAGTCACCTCAACATTCTTGTTTGAATTTCTTTGAAGGTGTAGGATTGACATTACTTTCGCAAATAATCAAGGGCTGGGGGGATATGTCATCTTCTGATGACTCTTGTTTAGTTCACCTCGACCAAATGTCCACGCGAGCTATTGCCATCACTTGGTGTCCACCATCGTCTGTCGTTAACATTTCTCAAAATGTTATTTTGTCCTCTGAAACTACTGAACAGATTCAGACTAAAATTAGCCACAAATATTTGTTGGATGTCTACTTTAAAAATTGTGCTGATTATGCCTGCTGTCTGAATAACATGGCCGCTGTTACTAAAAATAGAACACAAGGGTAAAACCACCTATTTTCAGCTATATTTCAGGAACTAAAGCAGCTAGAGAAAAAACTGTTTCCTAAAAATGATCAGTAGATGAAACTCTACAAAAGTTTCTGTAGGGTTGAAATTATACAGTGCCTCCTTGTAGGAGTTATTGGCCTTCAAATGTCAAATTTGACGATTTTGCGTTTCCTTGGCCTATATAATGAAAACTATAAGAAAGGAGGAAAAACTTTCAATTGCCAAAATGATCACTAAATAAAGCTCTACGAAAGTCTTCCTAAGTGTAAATTGTACAATGGCTCTTTGTATGATTTATTCACCTTAAAACATCAAATATGACGATTTCTTTTTGTATTTCACTATAGCATCTGAAAAAACCATCACTTTCAATTTGCTCAGAAGATTCTTAAAATGATTATCAGAATCACCTGGAATTTCCATTTGAATCAAACTTATTATCCCCCGCCGCGCGTTTAGCGTGAAGTGGGGGATATAGTATTCAGCTACGTCCGTCCGTGAGTCTCGAACATTGTCAGTGCGATATCTCAAGAGGGAGTCAACCTATTTCAATTCTTTTTGGTACCAACCTTCCTATTGGGAATGCGCAGACACCAGTCGGTTTTGGTGACCTAACGGCGGGGGATATAGTCACTTCTGTGACAAACTCTTGTTTATTTATTTATATTCCATCTTATAATTGATTTTGCAAAATTATGGGACGAGGTCTGAATCGTAATCATGGTATTTCATTAAGATCCTGTACCTTGTTATTTGAATGCGGCAGTAGATTATGTTTCTGTAATTTTAAGAATTGTTTAGTTTCCATACAGATCCAAGTGAGCGATTCAGGCTCTCGAGAGCCTCTAATCTTGGTTACAACTTCATTGCAGCAGTGGATTACCTGTGTTTGTAATGCTCTGCATCATGGGCAGCTTTGGGAGTTAACTGTGCTGCCGATGATAAAATCTAACTCTGTGATAGGGTGTCCCGTCCTCTATTGGGATTCTGTCAAAATGTCACCAAGTGAGCTATGCCGAGTAGGCAGTGATGTTAAGCCCCATAATCATCTCCAGCGGCCGACTTCTGAAATTACGAAGAGAAAATGAAAGGATGAAAGATTGACAGAGGCGCCTCAGTTTAGATTCGGTCTGTCACCTCGCAAGGATTCCCCTCCTCACGGTTATGAAATAAAATTACCTGGGTTTAGCTTTTAGGAAGTTTTAAACCAGACCCGGAGGTCCAGTTTGATGCACTTTGTTTAAGCCTGGCCCCAGATTGACTGTCTAGTTTGAATATAAGTTCTTGCAATACTCTATTTAAGCTTTCTCTTTGAAATCGGCCCTTTGTGTTTATTAGGATGCCTGTACGGAAAGTCCAGTTCTCTGTGCTCATGAAATAGAGAGGCCTAGCTCCAACCCGGTTGCACCTCATACATATACATACAGAGAGACTTTCACTGATCGAGATTATTCTATAATACTTGCTACTCACTCACTCTACCTGCTGTCTGACATCTCACTCTTAGTCTTCCTTTTTGTTGTGTTTCTGTTGTTTAAATAGTCGAATGTTCCTTATGTGTCTGAGTATTTGTTCCTTAGCTAACGTGCTTGTTCTTGTGTGTGTAAAACTGCATATGAAATGTTTGGTCACATTGGGTGTGTGTATTCGCTGTAGTCTGACCCTTCCTGTCACAAGGCGAGACCTCTATCTCTAACTGGCCAGACATCTCATAGCCCTGTCCGCAGTCTGTATCCCTCTGTGTTGTGGGTTGCAGTGATTCCATTTTGCTCATTCAGCCGAGGCATTTTCATCATGGCACAGGTCTCTGCAGTCTGCTGGAGCAGCTCTCCTGTACATGTGGGATTCACACACTGTGGGGTCACATGGTTTATATGTCTCTCCAGAGAGAGGGTCATGGGTATTGTAGGCAGAGGGGGACTTGGTTCGGTTCAGTTCAGTTCAGTCGTTTTGATAAGCGTTTGCACTGGGTTTGTAGGCTAAGCTGAGAGTAGTGTGAAGGAAAGGGCCCCAATAGTTTTATGATTTACAGAGATGGTCAGAAAAACCTTCAATGATTTCATTAACTTTTGCTTGTTGACTTTTCACTGTGTTCTTTTTTTTTTTTCAAATTTTCAGAAATTGTTTTATTTTCCTTCCTTAATTTCTTTTTGTCCTTTTAAAGGCAGCCCTCCAGATGCTTACTTTCATGGTTTTAACTCCATTTTTTCAGTTTGTAAGTAGCGCTTAAGGGCCGTAAAAAGCCTTTTACTTGCTATTCCCCCAGCTGCTGGAAGTGCAGAAATGGCATAGTTCGTTTTCTCTCCTGCCACCGAATGTAAAGGCTAACGTAAACATCTCTGTGCTGACTTCCGCCGCCTCTACTTCTTCTGTTTCTCTTTGTGTGTGTGTGTGTGTGTGTGTGTGTGTGTGTGTGTGTGTATATTTTTATTTTGGTCCCGAGGCCTTTCCTGTGTTGTGATGAGAACCGAATGCGCCCGACCAGCTACCAGTCCTTTTAATAATTGAAGAGGCAGTATCATTTCTCTGGGCCGTACACCACGCTTTATCATTTTCGGATCAGAAATCTAATTAGGAAGAGAGCTTTTTTCCTTCTTGTCTCCTTTTCATTTAACGGCACATCGAGCTCGGCAGGCATCTGGTGTCTGCCAAGCAAATTTGGGTTTGGTGTGGTTTTTGTGACGTCACTCTTCGTCCATCAGTCTATGGGGAAATGGAGGAGGCGATTTTCAACTGAGTCCCTGGCCTATTTTTAGTTCTTTTGGCACCTACACCTGACTGCTGGGGTGATGTATTTTTAATTGATGTATTTTTTGGCATTCTGGCAGGATCTGCTCACATGAAACAAAACAGTGGTCAACGGTTAAAGGGACGCTAACGTAGCAGAGAAATCGCCTTGACAACACTGATAATTCAGAAGGGCCCAGATGAATGGATACTGTTTCTTTAATGAAGCATCAGCGTGCTTAGTTTGTGTACTTAGCAGAGCTTCACTTCTGCGCACATGCTGATCATTTTCACCCCTCACACAGCCTCCTCTGCATTGTTCTGCATGAAGCAAGTTTGAGGTGTTTGTTGGTGCGTTTCCATTTTGGCTTTTGCTTGTGGAATTTAATTATCGACACTAGAGACTGACTATTCAGGTTTGCTCAAAACGAAGCAGGTCTTTTGGTGGATTAATTTTTTTTTTTGCTGAATTGTATTGATTTCCATCTGGTTATTTATGCAATCCTTTTTTGTGTTTTTTTGTTTTTTTGGCTTCAGAAAGGTACCGGGCTCACGCTGGTTTGTTTTCAATGCTTTCGGGGCCTTTTTGCGCTTGCTTTGTTTGGTTAAATAGTAAGAGGAAAAGCGCAGAGGAATGGCAGTAGAGAATTAGCGCTCAGAAATGGCCTCTATGTATTCTGTCCTCAGGGTTATTGTCACATGAAATATAGAATCTCTCAAACATTTTGAGGTATGCTCCAAGTCACCCTTCAGTTTTCTGATGCCAGGCTCTCTGTGAAACTGTACAGAGACAGACTGGATTCCTCCCAGAAATAACTGCTGTAGTTCCTTGGCTAACGGACAAATGATGCAGTTCTTTGTCACTTCCTGAAGGCAATATCCAGGGACAGTCTCACTAAAGGACGTCAGTGGTTCAGCCCCTCTACTCCATATGTCTGTTACAGCCTATCTTTACACTGTAATTGGGATTGGCTCTTAAAGCCTGGCAAGCAACATTCTGATGGAGAATCATGCATCTGTCTTTAGATTGTGGTAGTACCTCTACACCACGAGTATTTGACTGGCAATTTGTGCTGCAGGTGATTGATTTTGAGTTTTAGTTAAGAAAGGTTGTGTAATATCGATTTAATAAGAAATTAAACCAATCATCGCAGAAGTGTTGACTTCTCTTGATTATTTATTTGAAAAGGTGTTGTCAGTCATTGGTCTGGAAAATTTTTGTGATTACATTGAAAATGGAGGATGCATGAATTTGCATTGGGGTTCTTGATGTAGTTCTGAAGGAGGGGCAATTCATTCCTCTCAGAACAGGAAATGACATCACAGCACTGATCAGAGGAGAGGATGGAGCGATATCGCATTAGATCACATGCTGCTGCGGGTCTCTGTTATAATGGGGTCTGTATCAAGCTTTTTGGATTTCCATAGTTCCGACATGCAGACTGCAACAACCAGCCTCGCCCCCCTTCACCCCAGCTCCCGCCCCCCTTTACCCCAAAACCTTAGCTGCATTACCGTCTACTTAAATCTTCCTTTTCAGACTTCATCTTGAACACAAGTAAGTCTCATGCTTGCGGCTTTATGAAAAAAGAATCTCTTGTTTTTTCCCCAAAATTCATCGCAGTTTTTCTCTGGTAGCCTTAAGCTCCTCTTCATACTATTTGACGATACAGAACTACAGCTCATTTCAAGTGTAGGGTTTTAAAAAAAAATATTTTGAAAATCAAGAGAATGTTTTTGTTGTAGTTAATCAGTCAGGTGTAACTACTATTTGGAGTTTAGATCATTCTTTTATGTTGAGACCTGGGTCCTCAGACCTCTCCCGGTGGAAGAATGAGTCGTTCTTGCCTCAGACCACTGTGGTGATATGTACTGTCCTGCCACCTGCCATAGGCGCTGTTCACCATCTCAACCTGTTCAACTCCACCCAGGTTCAGTCCACGCTACATCCATAGCAGCCTCTCGGGTGGAGCAGGCCCTGTCTGAGGTAGCATCCTCCCTGCAGAGCAGCGCCCCTAAACAAGGCCCCCTGCACCCCTGGATGACTTTGGCCCAGATCTGGCTCCATGCAGGTAAGAGCATGAACTGAGTCCTCAGAGGACGGGCGGAATGGAGAATTTGCAAGCATGCTGATGTCATATCCAATGATATTGTCCAGAACCGTGGTAACCACGTCTGTTCCAGGAGAAATACATTCTTGCAGGCTTTTAGGTCAACCTGAAAGGACAAGCTAACTCTACTAATTAACAGCTGAGTGAGATCCCAAGCTGTTTTGACCAAGAAGTGCTTGGTCGAGGTTGGAGAGAGAAACAACAGGAGGATAGATCTCCGGGAACAGGGTTGGTTGCCTCTGGTCTACAGCTTCTCTCCTGAAAATTTGCCTTCAGTGATTTTGTCTTGTCTGAAGATTGTCTGATCTTTTATTTGTCTCCAGTTGAAAGCATTTGCTTGTTTGAGCTCTTCATTTGCATGAAACGTGAACATTTATGGCCTGGTTATGACTTTTGACTCGAGTCTAATTTCTCACAATGGAAGTATTTGGTTATTTTGCTAAAAGGGGGAAAAAAAACAAATAATTTTGTCAAAATATCAGGCCAAATTACTTGACCTACTTGCTGTGTCCTTGACTGTGTGTAGTTTTGTTGCAGTTTTCTTCCAGTGCTTTAACATACAGGCTAGTATATGCAGTATTATCTCAAAATTCACTTGGGTCAATAAATATCTGGACAGAGACACAATTTTCATTGTTTTAGTTCTGTGTGACACTGGGTGGATTTGAAAAGAAACAATTACGATGTGCTCAAAGTGCAAACGAGTTTTTCAAAAATGTTTTCTTTAACCATGTATATATTACTGGCACTAACAGCTTTTTGATCTTTATATTGGGAGTTAGCAGCAGATTCCAAATAGAAATGTAACTCTTGAAATCAAAGGTAGACCATCTATGTGTTGTTTTTTTTATATGAAATTATTTGGGAATAAAACATACCTGGCCGTGGAAATCCTGAGCCGCCGATTGTCCAAATACCTTTGGTCCCTTAAAAAGAGGAGGATCTCTTAGAAATACTGTAACTCCTCCACCGTCCACCCAATATCTGAGTTTTTTTAACCCTCAAACTGAAGCAGAGTGTCCTCAGTTTGAACTCATGAATACTTCATTTCTACGCTGATGTTCTGTGGTCGACAGCAAAAATAATAACAATGTTGTCAATGTCCAAATATTTATGGACCTGACTGTATATGGCTGGGACAGTGATTAGGTTATCCAAATTTTCCTTGTACTCACTGAATAATTTGACGCCGTCTCCGTTTTCATAAGAGGAGTATGAGTGGGTAGTGGGTGGGATGGGTCTGGGACCCTTCATTCCCCATGCTGGGCAGCCAACAGCTTGCTTTCAAAGGGCTCTATACGTCCTTCAGCTGAGGTTCAAGCGTATTAGAGAATACCTCTCCTCAATCCCGATCACCATCAGTTTATTTCACGGGAATCCTTCCCATAGGCTGTTGGCGGCCTGTGTGGCGATAGCTTTATGGAGCCAAGGTTCTTACCGGCGAATTGTGTGGATGCTCTCAATGATAAAATTTGGTTGAGAGACGTGAGGTTTGCTGCTGCGCAAGCCTCAAAGAATTTGCCTCCCTTCTGGCCAATTTAGGCGAGCTAGTTACCCTGCGAACATCTCTGTTTATAATCTATCGCCGTTATTTAAAAAAAAAAAAAAAAAGAATTGACCATTTATTGCACAATAAACAATTTGTGGAAGCACTTCTTCTCTATGGCAGTAGTTTTCGCCCCTTTCAGCCCAAGCCGGTGACAGAATTAAATCTCTAAATCAAATGCTTTAGATGCATATCTTGCCTTTTTAGTTGATGCCGGTGGCATCGGTTCTTTATTTTTAATGTCGACTCCTAACTGCGGGCCTTTTTTAACCCCACCCACATTGTTTAGCTCACCGCCAATATCGCTTTTCTTTACTGCCCTTCTTCCACTTTTCCTCTCTTCCACTGCAGTCTTGTCATTATACCAGGAGAGAACAGAGACCCAGTGAGTCATTTATAGAGAATGATGTAAGACTAGTTCTTCGATGGGGGGGTTGGGTGTTTTTTTTTCTTCTGTTGCACTACCAGGGATGCACTAGAGCAAGCAAAAATGTTGGTCAGTTTTTGCATACACCTTGTGTTTTGAGTTGAAAGTCTATTTGTTCGTTTTTTCCCAAGCGCAAAATGATTGCTAGTAAGCTAAGACTGTTTCAGATTTGTCAATGGGAGAAGATGGCATTGGTTTCAATTTTAAGTGGAAAGGAACTTGAAAGAAGCAAATATTTCACACTTTAAGGAAGAAAAAAAATCAGTGTAGGACTTGTTTTTTATAAGTGCTGTAAAAATACTATGAGGTCCTAAAATATTTGTGGGAGAAAGGGAGTAGGAATGGCTTGGCTTGGGGTGGCCTGTAGCCTAGTGGCTGGCACATTTGACTAGGACTACGCTGGATGATGTGAAGTGTTTCCACAATAGCATCTGTACAGCCATTTGGCCTTTGAGCAAAGCGCTTAAAGCCTCATTGTTGGGGATAGCTCTGGCTCGGCCTCATCAACTGTTCGTCGCTTTGGACAACTACATCAGCTATGCAGCTGTAGTCCATTGTGGTGTAATCAGGCCTGTTGTGGACATGGTTAGTTAGGCTTTGAGTGAGTGGTACGTGAGGCAGCAGAAGTGAGCCGAGGCTAACTCTAACCCATGCCCTCCCGTCTCCGCTCCCTAAGCACACCCTTTGTCTCTCCCCACCCCACAGCGGAAGTGTACATGGGCATGGGCAAGCCCACCGAGGCCACCGCCTGCACACAGGAGGCGGCAAACCTTTTCCCCATGTCCCACAATGTACTCTTCATGAAGGGCCAGGTGGCAGAACTTCGCGGCAACGTGGACGAGGCAAAGCGCTGGTACGAGGAGGCCCTGTCCATCAGCCCCACGCATGTCAAGACCATGCAGAGACTGGTGAGTGTGAACCAGGAGACACTGCGCATTTGCAGGTCTTTAAACTCCTACTGGAGGACCCTCAGCTTTCCTGCACATAATGCCGTACACATGCCTGGCTGTCAGACGAGGCCTTAATTTCAACCAAAGTTCTGCACAGATGTTTATGTTATGTACTTTCTCAGGGCTGAAAGTCAAGCGAAAAGAGTTTTGTAGATCTCCAGGTGTTGGATGACCCTGTCGGACCTTGTGTATAATAACATCCAAGTGTTCTGTGGAAACCTTGTCTGGAGATTCTGTGCTGGCTGGATTGGATTACTTGCCAAGTGCAAATTTTATGTAGGTGGTTACATTTGCTTGTGTTTAGCCACCAGCGAATGGGGAAATCATTACAT
This sequence comes from Gymnothorax reevesii, assembly GCA_029721435.1. Classification (NCBI taxonomy): domain Eukaryota; kingdom Metazoa; phylum Chordata; class Actinopteri; order Anguilliformes; family Muraenidae; genus Gymnothorax; species Gymnothorax reevesii. The sequence continues at coordinate 112,983,900 of CM056573.1, forward strand.
TGAGTTTCTATTATCTGACCTTTATCAGGCACAGGTGAGAGACTTGGACGAAATACCTGAATAACTGTCATTCGTTGACTATTCAAAGGCCCAGAGACCTAATATCGGCCTTCTTTCACTGTTAATTTGTGAGCGTAATTCACAGTCTCGAAAGTAAACATGCGTTCCAAACACGTGGGGCGCCTAATTACAGCAGAGGGGCTTTCTTCTGTATTTGTGTGGGGCCTGCTTCTAATAAGGCAATGCTGTAATTACTGAGGACAGGCCAAAGTCTCCCACTCTATCTTCACTCTAACAGGGTTCTCTCTTAGTTACAGTGCAGCAATGGCGATCCTTCATGCAGTGCACTCAGTTTGTGATAATTTGCTCGGCCTAGAGTTTGCTATGGCTTGAAGTTTGTATCGCAATGCATTTTGAATCTGGGGGGATAAGATTTATCTCAGAGCATACTTTTGTTGATTTTAACTGAACATTCTTCAAAAGGAATACATGTATCTTGTAGTTATTCAGGATATTTTAGGAGTTGGAGTACTAGCTTGACTGGGCAATTGACAAATCAGTCCGCTTGCCTGAACCAATTTTGCTGCAGCTCTGGGCCAGAGGCTGTCCTAAATGTCCAGTCTTTTTTTCTAGGCAAAATGTTTTGCTCTAATGCTCATCCTACGATGCATCATTTATAGAGATGTATCACCCACTCTCTTATGAAATGTGAATTGTCATAATATTAAACCTTATGTAAGTCATATTATCCTTCAGAACAATGAACTCAAAATACTTTACAAATCAAAAACATAGGAAAGCACTACTGGAGAAAAGAGCATTGTACAACCCCAATTCCGAAATAGTTGGGACGAAGTGTAAATTGTGAATAAAGTCAAAATGCAATGACTTTCAGATCGCATGAGCCAATATATTATTTTCAGTAGAACACAGATAACATTTCAAATGTTGAAACGGAGTCAATTTAAATTTTTATCCACAGAATGAGCTTATTTCAAATTTTCTGGCTGCAACACGTCTCAAAAAAGTTGGGACACAGGCAGAAAAGGGCTGAAAAAGGAATTAATATCGAAGAGTATCATCTGAAAGAACATTTAGCCACTGCATCACTCACCGGCATGATTCTGTCATTGACATTACTAAATGGGCCTAGGAATACTTCAAGAAACCGCCGTTTGTAAACACAGTCCGCCATGCCATCCACAGATGCCACCTAAACCTCGATCATACAAAAAGGAAGCCATTGTTGAGCAAGGTCGAGAAGTGCCGCCGTGTTCTGTGGGCCAAAGCTCATTTAAAATGGACTGTAGTAAAGTGGCAGTGTCCTGTGGTCAGACAAGTCCAAATTTGACATTCCTGTTTGAAATCATGGGTGTCGTGTCCTCCGGGCTAAAGAGGAGAAAGACCATCCCTCCTGTTATCATAATTCAGTTCAAAAGCCAGCATCTCTGATGGTATGGGGATGCTTTAGTGCATATGGTGTGGGACCCTTGCATGTTTTAAAAAGCACCATGAATGCTGAAAGGTAAAAAAAAAAGTTTTAGAGCAACATATGCTCCCTCTAGATAACATCTATTCCAGGGGAGGCCTTGTGTATTTCAGCAGGACAATACAAAACCACAAACTGCAGCTATTACAGCAGCATGGCTTCGTAGTAGAAGAGTTTGTGTACTGAAATGGCCTGCCTGCAGTCCTGATCTTTCACCGATTGAGAACATTTGGCGCAAAATTAAAGGAAAAGTCCATCAAAGGAGACCGAAAACTCTACAGCAGCTGGAAGCCTGTATAAAACAAGAGTGGGATCAAATTCCAATGGCTAAACTCAAGAAACTTGTCTCCTCAATGCCCAGACGCCTCCACTCTGCATTTAAAAGAAGAGGGGATGCTACACCATGGTAAACAGGCCTCTGTCCCAACTTTTTTGAGACCTGTAGTAGCCATAAAATTTCAAATGAGCTCATTTTGTGCATGAAATTATAAAATTTCTCAGTTTCAACATTTGCTATGTTATCTCTGTTTTATTGTGAATAAAATACTGGCTGGTGTGATTTGAAAGTCATTGCGTTTTGGTTTTATTCACAATTTACACTTTGTCCCAACTATTTTGGAATTGGGGTCGTACATAATCTATTGTTTGATGGTCCATGTTATTGTTAATCATAATTTTAAATTCCACATCTCTTTTGAGATGATTCTCCTTTCAAATGCATGGCAAACAGAGACCCAGAATATATAAATGTCTATTATTGCCACATCTATGGCATCAGTACCACGGAAATTATTTTTCTTTGAGCAATTTGATTCTGCTGAAACAGAATATTGTACTCTTTCCTGGAAGGCTCCATAACGGCCTGTGTGTTTCACAGGTTTAAAGCAGTTGGTATTACTCCAATTCTTGGCTATTGATTGGTCGGAATATACTCATACTTGTTTGTCATTGTATACCCTATGTTAGCACTTATTACCCGGGTGTTTAACCTGACTTGGAGGCTGTTCTTTACAAGCTTTCAAAATATATTTGAATGTTAAGAAGCAATGAGGGTAATGAAAGGGGTCAGCTGGTATCACTCAAACATGAGAAAAGTCTTGAATCCAAGTCAGTTGTACTTTCTCAAGCTCTTTATCATCCATAGAAAACGCTGAGGCTAAAATATCACAGCTCCCTGTTGATCGATGCTAACAAAATTCAACACGTAAGGGATTTGTGCTTCTGTTGTTGCTGAAGAGTATCATGGAGGAAGGGCAAGGAGTTTTCAATGTAATGAAAAGCCCAAACAAAATTATGCTTCACCATCGAGTCTGAGGAATTACAGTCCATTGAAAAAGAGGGATATCACGCACAGCGTGTTGATGTATATTATTATCTTTCTTAATAGGATATTACTATGGTGGTTTCATCCAACTTGAAACAAATTTGAATAAAGTTAAATTAATTGACGTTCTGCATTTTCATCAGTGGTCCCCACCTTCTGAGTTGTACATACAACCCCAATGCTATTGTAATAGCTGCCGTGTGTGGTTTTACATTATCCTGCTGAAATACACAAGGCCTTCCCTGGAATAGATGTTGTCTGGAGGGGAGCATATGTTCTCCTTAAACCTTTATATACTTTTCAGCATTCATGGTGCTTTTTAAAACATCCAAGTGTCCCACACCATATGCACTAATGCATCCCCATACCATCAGAGATGCTGGCTTTTGGAGGGGTGGTCTTTCTCCTCTTTAGCCTGGAGGACATCACACCCATGATTTCCAACAAGATTGTCAAATTTGGACTCTTCTGACTACTGGACACTTTGCCGCTTTGCTACAGTCCATTTTAAACTAGGCTTATGCCGTTGGAGGCGACAGCTGGGGGTATATCACGGAACGCCCTCAATCCTCCAATTCCCCAATCCTTGAATAGACCTTGAATAGACTTGCATTTGAACTTAATTTCAGGTCAATCGGACAAATGGTTCTGAAGATATGGCCAAAATGGTAATTTTCCATCACAAAGCGCCACCTGGTGGCAAAATATTGAACCATACAGGTATGATGTCATCATGTGACACGTTGTGAGGTCATGACCTTGCAGTTGCACGTAGTTTCATGTCAATTGGAGAAATGGTTCCAAAGATAAAGCAAAAATGGTGAATTTTATGAGACAAAGCTCCACCTTGTGTCAAAATTTTGAACCCAACGGGTATAATGTTGTCATGGAACACATCCTCCGGTCATGACCTTTCATTTGCACTTGATTTGAGGTCAATCGGACAAATATTTCCAGAGATATGATAAAAACAGTGATTTTTTTTTTTCAGTTTTTGGCCCCTGGTGGCCAATCTAGAAATAGTAACTTTTCTAAAATCGAATCAGTTCTTCCTCTTTATTATACTTACTTATATGCAAAACTTGGAATTTCTCATTGAAATATTACTGCAGTTATCGCGATAACACCTAAATCAGTTTTTGGCCCCTGGTGGCCAATCTAGACATCGTAAATTGTCCAAAATCGAATCAGTTCTTCCTATTTATGAAACTTACTTATGTGCAAAATTTTAAATTTGTAATTGAAATATTACTGAAGTTATCGTGTTAACACGTAGTGCAATTAGAAGAAAAGTTTGCATTTTACACCATTACCAGAATTCGCTAAATAAGTTAACGTTTTTTTGTTAAATTAACAAAAAAACATGTTCTCCTCCAATTTTTAGAAAAACATTGTTTGGTCCTTGAGGCCTGGGTATCATAGTAGACAACAGGCAAACAAAAAGTTGCTGTACTCCATTTTCAATTTTCTACAAAAAATACATTTCTTGTGTGGAATCGCCCCATGTATGAATTGCTTTTTCAGCCCTTTTTTGCCTGTTTGCCAACTTTTTTGAGACCTGTTCCTGCTCGAAAATTTGAAATGCACTCATTTTGTGGATAAACAAGTAAAATGCCTCAGTATCAATGTAATGTTGAAATTTAATCTATGTTCTATTGTAATTAACATATTGGCTCATGTGATCTGAAAGTCATTGCATTTTGATTTTATACACAATTTGCACTTCGTCCCAATTATTTCAGTATTGGGGTTGCACATTCGAATTGCTATGATAATATGAACCATGATTGCAGCTAATAAATGGTTTTTGTTATGCAAATTGTAGCTATTGACTGGTGCTGGTGGCCACACTAAAGGTAGTGATGAACTTTTGCTGATGAAGTGATTTTCATGTCTCACAGGATCCTTCTGAAACTGGAGGCCTGGTAATGTTTGCAGTGACTCGACTGAATTTATAAAAGTGTGTCTTTACCCTTGACAGAGTTCTCCAGTTGCTGTGTTTTTAGCTTCTCTGGACTTAAGGGCTTATGTCATGGCCTGCTTGTCTGTTGGCATCTTTGGTCATTCTTCCTTTGTTAACATTATCTTCTCCAAAAGTATCAAGCAGATCAGCTTGAAAATTAGCTGCATGTTCCTATCCATGAGCACATCGAGTATGTTCAAGGCATTTTGAACCGATTTCAAACATGGCTGCTGGGCAGCCATCTTTAAAATTCATATTTCAACTATATTTAAGCCATTTTTGCACAGATCAAACAGAATTTTGGTATTTAGGTGCTAAGTTGCAAGACTCATCACAGATATTACAGGTTTTGTTATGCAGTATATTTTGACCTTGATTTGGCCTTTGTCATTATTCCATGCCTATCAGAACTTGTATCGCCTGTAAACATTTTCTCCAAAACCATTTGTATCAACCAGAAACTTTAGGTACGTGGTCCTATTCATGAAAATGCCAAAGTTTGTTCAAGCCATTTAGAACTGATTGCAAGTATGGTCGCCTGACAGTCATCTTTAAAATGCCCATCTCTGCTATATCTTCGGTATTTTAGCGCCGATCAAGCTGAAATTTGGTATTTAGCTGCTAAACAGCAAGACTCCTAACACATATTACTGGTTTTGTCATGCAGGGCATTTTTACCTTGGTTTGACCTTTGTCATAATGCTACACTTATTTATACTTCTGTTGTTTGTAAAAATCTTCTCCGAAAGCGTCAGATCAATGACGCTGCACATTTGGATCAGATATTCCAACCTCTGTGGAGACCAGAGCTGGTTCACGGAATTCTGAGCCAATTTTCAATATGGCTGCCAGACGAGTATCTTGAAAATGTGTATTTCACATGTTTAATAGGCTTTTCTGCACCATTTGAGCAGAAATATGATTTTTATGTACCAAGCAGTAAGACTCACAACTTATTACAGCTTTTGTCATTTGGGACATTTTGATCTTTATTTGACCTTTGTCATTATGCCATGCATTCAAAAATTTTCCAAAAAGGTTCATTTTGAAACTGTTGCACCAAGTAAGCTGAAACTTGACATCTATTTTACTCATGCTCATGAATTCAAGAAAATCGATTAAATTGTTTCCTTTTGATTTCAAACATCTTGGAATCTTTTTTGCAGCAATTGAGCTTATTGACTGTTGCTTTCTGTAGGATTAAATTATGTAACAGAGTCCACACACATTTTCTGATTTTTACTACATTTGATTTCAAACGCTAAGGATTTTCACTGAAGTTTGTATATTATTGACAGAAATAATGATTTGATAAGGTCACAGAATTAGAATTGTTTCATTGCAAAATTTCTATTTATTTCTCCCCAAGGACAATAGTCAGGAGATACTATGGTTTAGTTCTGGGGCCATTGACGCACTCCCTGCTGCCGCGCCCACTGAGATTTTCTGTTCCAGGCTCTGGAAACGACAATTATTAAAGGAATTTTTTCAAATTTTGCACAGGTGAAGATATTTATTGACAATGCTCAAGACCAATTTTTGCCCATTTTGGACGTCCAATATGGCTGCTGGCGGCCACTTTGTCCGAAATTGGGGGATTGAGGAGATGCACGATTCGGTCCCTGTGGCAACCGAGTTATCTAGTTTGCAAATTAATTTTTGTTGAAAGATTGACTAAAGATTCAGATTTTAACTGAAGAATACTGAATATTTTAAAATTAAGGAGTTACCAGCAAGTAATTATCCCAGTATTACACCATAGTTTGGTGTAATATACTGAGTACAAATGAAAACGCACCCCTCACGAAATCTGGAATAGCTCCATGGATTAATATGTGAAGTATATACGTATGATGCATTTGAGATAATGAATGATTTAAGAAGACATGTAAACATCATTCAATTTCATTCACAATAATGCTAATGCGCGAGAGGTTGAACTGGCGTAGGAGTCAAACAGGAAAGTCAATAATGGGTGTGACTGCCATTTGCATTGACACATGCGGTGCATCTTCGTCGCATGGAGTTGATCAGTCTGTGGATAGTGTTCTGAGGGATAGCATTCTACTCCTGAACAAGGGCAACCTCAAGTTCTCGGATGTTGTCCATCTGGCCTCGACTTGAAAGATGTCGTCCAATTTCATCCCATAAGTGCTCGATAGGGGAGAGGTCGGGTGACAGAGCTGGCCACTGAAGCACGGGGATGTTCTGCTGTGCAAGGTACTGCATGGACACCCTTGCAGTGTGTGCCCTAGCGTTGTCCTGTTGGAGCGTGTGGACATCGTGGTGTTGGTTGAAGAACAGCACAACATGGTTCTGCAGCACCTGGTCCCGGTAGTAGACGCCGTTCACCCTTCCTCTGCAGATATGGAGAGGGGTTCTGTGACGGTAACGCTGCCACTACCCCAACGGTCCGTTTGAACGACACAATCGGCGTTATAACGTTCACCACGTCTCCGCCAAACACGTATATGGCCATCTGCGTTCCTTAAGTGAAATCGTGACTCGTCAGAAAAGATGACACCGTGCCATTGTCGTAGTTGCCAATTCTGGTGCCTGTTTGCCCACTGTAGACGCTGGTTTCAGTGACGATCCGTCAATATGGGGCCGAAATAAGGACGTCGTGCACGCCAGCCTGCAGCTCGCAGACGGTTCCGTACGGTGTTGGGGTTAATGAATCCACGTCGTCCTGGGACTTTAGCAGCCGTTCTTGTCGCTGGTAGTGTTCGGTCTCGGACATGATCCCATACGATCTGACGGTCCTGACGTGCCATTGTCGCACGTTGTTGACCCGGTCAAGGACAGTCCCGAGTGCTCCCCGTTTGCAGAAACCTTTGATGGAGTCTTGCGATCGTTGTGTGTGCGCAGTGTAGTCGTCTGGCAATTTCCTTGGTGCTGGCGCCAATTTGAAGCATGCCTATGGCACGTTCCCGTTTAGGGGCTGTAAGTCGCGGCATAGTGTCGACGTTTTACAAGTGTCAGTGAAGAAGTGAAATTTTATTCGGATTCATATGCTTTTAAAGGCAATGTGTGCACAAAGTCAGAGTGAAATTCATTTTTCCCGTGGTGTGCATGCAAGATGTTGCGTTTTTGCAAAAAATTGCCTAGCGTTACAGTTAACTTGAAATTCTCGCATTTCTTGCACCTGGCATGTCGGGTGACGTCACTGTAGTGTTGTTGTATAAAAATTATATTGAAGTTCATTTGAACTTAAATATTGACTTTTTTTCAAGTGGTGTGTTTTCATTTGGTGTAATCATCGTATAGGATGACATCACAAATATTGATCACTGTGTCATGGATCAAATGATCAAAATTTTTACTTGTGGTCACTGGAGATTTATTGTCCAGATGAGCTACACTGCTTGCGGCACCACCTTTTTTTAAGTTGTCGTGGTCAGCTGCTGATATGAGAGAACCCTTAGGAGTCTATAACTAAAATATAGTTTCATGTGGGACCGTTGGTCACTTTTTGGATGTTGAGTTCACAGAGACTTAGGCTGGATCTGGCATATTGAACTCCCCTCCTGGAGGGCAATAGCGTTGTCAAGTTTTTTGTATGCTTTAGCATGATGATTTGTCAGTCTGAGTGGGTAAACAGTCCACACGACTATCTATCCTTATTGGCTTCCAATTGAATGGAAAAGCACGAGTACTCACAGGGCAGTGTAGCCCTCGAGGACAGGTGCTTTGTGCCTCTTGTCTGGATTGCTGGCCGTGGTAAATTCCTCAACATGAAGAAGCTTTTGCAAGCTGCACACACAGTCTCGTTGGAAAAGGTGATCAGATGCACTTTCAGACATCTGGGCTGTGGGTAAAATGGTGAACGGCCTATGCTCATTGCAATGCATCTGCCACCGTTTTGTGCCTGTTGAACCCTGGTTTGCTGGTTTTGAAGTTGGTCAGTCTGCCAGTGATGATTATTTCCTTCCACTTGAGGGACCTTGGGTGCCGGAGTTGGGTCAGTCAGAACAGTTTGAGGCTGCAACGTTTGTCTCGTTGCATCAGCAGAAGCAAAAAACACGCTCGGCCGGCCGAACATGGTCAGAGGTTCTGAAAAAAACATGGACTCATGCGTTTCAAAGAGTAGCGTGAGTAAGCCTCAGCTATTCTTTTTGAAGGAGCGCCAAAGTATTGTGGGTAGGATATCAAAGCCAAGTGCATCCTGAGATTGCTGTATGTGTGGAAATCTTTTGCCATGGGCTATGGTGCAGGCTTGGTGAGGCCAATGAAGTGTATTGTATGTGAAAGGAGAAGAGCATGACTGTTTCTATTACAAAAGAATACTTAGCGTTTGAAGAGGGGTGAGGTGCGGGCAACATGGGTTTTTGTGTCCACACAACAGTGCATTGCTCGTGACATGTTGTTTCAGGTGGTGACATCACGCGGCTGACCCCCATAAATTTGGTGGATTGGCAGACAAAGATAAGGCCTGTATTTGTTGGTTTGACTCCTCAGGTAACTGCTGAAGAAAAGTTTGTTAAGGACAAGCTAAAGTCAAAACTCACTATTGACTTTCCCTGTTTTGTTATTTGTGTATAATCATATGAAAATGTCCTCAAGTTTGTATTCCATACGATTTATGTAAGTGTGGTTCTGGAGTAAATGTGTTGACTTTAAAGAGATGTGGTGCGAAGTTTTGCGGGAATGTGGCATGTTTTCGATTTTGTTTTGCCGGTTATTTGAACAAGGTGACATCTGACAAACTTTTGTCACAGCTTGGCCACTTTCTTTGGTAGACCTGGAACAACTACTTCAGCGTAGTGAGCTAATGGTATCCCAATTAATAGTTAAAAAAATCAGTTTTCTGAAGGAAAAATTTTCCACAGTATTGATACTATGTCATTTTACTGTCAATATTAGTCATCACTTGTTAAATTTAAATTTACATGTTTAAATTTCCTACCGTCGATTTATGCGAACATTCGTCTGTCGAAGAATACAGCTGTCTTTTGGAGCCTCATACAAGCCATCACGGAAATGCTTGCTTGCTTGTTTGCGGAATGGAAATGTGATTCTAAGATGGAAAATGGCAGTTACTCTGAATGGAACAGACTGGAGGGCCGACAGCATTAATACTTTTTCAGGAGCAGTTCAGTGATGGAGCGTTTTTTTTCTCTTGAAGTGTGAGTAAAACTGTTTGTCATATGGTGTAGCTCCATCTTACTTCTAGCCAGCTAGTTCTTACTTTTTGGTTTACCAAAAAGAATATTGCATCAAATACAACTGTGTTAGTGAGTTGTACTTGCTCCTTGTAGGGTGTGAAAAACATTTTTACAAGCTTGTGTTTGCTTGGATGATCTGAATTGTGAACGGCAAGCTTTCCCTCTGAGTGAACGTTCTGACCGTAAACTAAGCAGTTCCTTTAATGTGTATTTGTGCTCGCAGATGTGGCTTTACAGGAAAATGGACGAGACTCTGAACTTTATCATGGAGAAAAAGGCATGTTTTTTAGTTTAGAGAATAGAGAGGTTACTGGTGACTATTGATGTCTAGCTGCTCCCATATTGATAAACTCATGCTAAATTCAACCAGAAAATCATTAATTCATATTGAATTTCATGAGTCAAAAGTTGATTTGTGTGAAAAATATCATTATTTTATGATTTGACTGTGCACTATATTGAGGGCTGCATGTGTTTGGGGAGCCACCTGGAGAGCTGTCCTATTTGGCTTCCTCTTTCGAAGCCAAATAAGATATCATGCTCAGATGAGGAATACTTGTGGTCAAGGAGTTTATGATCCCAGAAATGTATTGTTTTAACCCCCAGCCATTTTGCCATCCTCAGTATTCTATTTTTTTTTAAAGAATTTCAATGCTGAATGTTCATGAAGATTTTTTATGTTTGCAGCCCCTTTTCTTTACCAAAATCATGAAAATAAACTGAAATACGATGGAATTCTAAATGCTTGAAGTGTCTTGTCTCGGTTGAGTCATATTCCCCGTCTGTGAAGCTTAAATCGATTAGAAAGCATTAAATAGGGTAACGCATGACAGTGAACGACAAATCAATTTTTTGACTGGTTGTCCACGGACAAGCTCTTCAATGAAAATCAGTTGCCCATCTGGATTGGTGGTTGTCCGTATATCAAATCACCAACCAATAGAATGCCAGGTTCCGTGTTAACCAATGATTTTTTTGCTGCCTCGCTGCAGGCCCATTTGTTTAACTTTTTTTAAAATTATTATTAATGTTGACATCTTATCCAAACATACAGGAAAAAGGGTATAAATACATTGCTACGCAGAGGAAGCAAGATTTTCACAGATATAAAGAGTTCGCTCCACTTTGCGGCTGTTAAGTCCCATTAATGTGTCCAAATACAATTTGACTTCATTTTTAAAAGCTGCAAAACGGGGTTTCCCTCCCCTCATTTACGTTTGTGGATGTGAAATTTGACCAGAACAATAAGAAGGTTTATTGTAAAAATGTAGTTATCATTAAATCCTGTGTTTTTTTTTCATATAAAAATATAATACCATTTTTTTCAGAAAGTGACATAAGCAAAACCATAAGGAACTAAACAATAGTTCAAGCTCTATCCAAAAAAACCTTGAATGCACACATTCAAAAAACAAATGACAGGCAGTTCAAGCATACAATCACAGAAGACACAAGTATCTATCTGAAGTATTGATTCTGTACCTTTTAAGTAAAGAGTTAGTGGGGTAAAATAAATGAATAATCTTAAAAGGTACTTATTTGACTTTGTTGCCTAAAACATATTTATTGAGACAAGACCAAACCCCATTCGTGTAACTTCATACAGTGTACTGTGGGGGCAGTGACGTTTACACTGATCTGTTCCGAAGATTCTGTGGAACGTGTGGCTATGCCGCGAATGCGCGATCGCTTAATAAACTATGTTGCTCTGTTGATTATGTAGCCATCAAGCTAGCTATCTAACATTAACTGTGGAGAATCTTTGTAAATAATCGTCCTAATTAAGTGGCTTCATTTGCTTTTGCCCTAATTCAACCCGCTTGTTATCTGTACCTGTGATTGCTCTGGAGGTAGCATACCGTGGGGGCTGGGGTCGGTGACTCCCAGACCCACTCCCTAAGACTCTGCAGTATCTTTGGCTATATGCTGTGTGACCGATCGCTGATAAAATCACGGTACTCTTTTGATTATTAAGCCATCTAGTTAGCTAATGTAACGGACTACGAAGGATGCCAGTCACCTCAGATGCATACAGTAGACTGTTATTTGCACGTCTGTGGCAAAGACAAAATACGTCACGCCTTTAACTATAAACACGGCCCCGAGGTGCACAAGTGCTGCATATACCATATCAGCATGACGGCATTGGAGAAAACTGTCTCTGAACCTCACGGATATCTCCTGCTCTTATTGCATCCCATGGCAGACTGACTATCGAGAGAGAGAGAGAGTAAACGCAATCATTCCAATTAACATATAACTGAGTGGGCATCTTCAAGTCCAATCAAATGCTTCAAAACTTGGACAAGTTTGTCTCTCATGGAAGCAACTTACATACACTTAACAAAAAGATAAACGCCCCATGTAAATTATTTATTGAACATGAAATGTATGACCCCGAAAGAGCTGATAATGAGCTGACTTTGTCTTAATTGTGCAAAATGGTTATTTGTCTTGATTTGTATACAACATTTATGTTGATCTCTGCCAGTGACCACTTGCTCAGTGTTGCATTGACTCCACCCACAACATAGGAGTGGCATGTGCAGACGCTGCTCAAACTGCATGAACAGAACTCAGACACCCCCTAAAACTGGGGACAATAAAAGTCTGCCCCAAAATGTAAGATTTCATCAAAAGTCACCATGCCACAAATGTGTCAAATCATGCAGGAACGTGTCATAGGAATGCTGGATGCAGGAATGTCCACCAGAGCGGTTGCTGCACAGCTGAATGTTCGCAATCGGACAATTGGGCGTTTAGGAGTTCTTTTTAGACAGACTGGCAGTACAGCAAATCAACCTCACCCTCGTCGTCCACGTGTGACCACACAAGCACAAGATCGTCACATCTGGCTTCTCCACCTGCGTGATCGCCTTTGACCAGCAAGACGCACAGCAGATGAAACAATTGGTCTGCACAACAGATGTATCAAACTGTCATCATCAAACTGTCCGGAACCCCCTGAGAGAAGTGAACCTATACGATCCTTGTCCTCATCGTGATCCCAACCGTGTCTACGACTATTCCTGATTGCCATACGCCACCATCTTGCTTTAATGAACAGTAATCTGTTGCATATTGAATTATAAAATTAATTGTGTATGACTTAATATATTGGAAAACCCTTAATGCACATTTAAGTTTAAAAGTGTCAAATGGGGCGATTATATTTTTGTTAAGTGTACAAATTGCTACGAGCTGCATTACAGGCATAGCTTGGGAAAAATGGCAAACATTACAGGAAACTGAAAGGCAACAATGGTGAAAGATCTACATCTTCTGCTGAGAGTCTATGGATTTACAAACCACTCTGTCACACTAACGCTAACTGTGGGAAATCCTGTTTAAGCGACATGATTTGATTTGGCCATGACTTTATTATCTTAGCTAGCCTCCGTGCATCCAAACTGCATTTCCACATTTTTTGGATGTAACGACGTTGGCTAGCTAGCAAGCTAGCTCAAAAGTAATCACCGGTACTGCAAACTAGCTTGTGAAGTTAGGGCAAAAACAAATGACACCGCTTAATTATGATGATTATTTACAAAGATTCTCCATAGTTAACGTTAGCTTGCTAGCTAGATGGCTACATAATTTTCAGAGTAACATAGTTCAATAAGCGGTCGCGCATTCGCTGCATCGTTCGCACCATTGTTCGCCACAGATTCTACCATATCTTCAGAGTGGGTCTGTGGCCCAAAAACACCTCTTCCAATTAAATAAAATAAAAAATAAAAGTTTTCTGCACAAAGGGGTTAAACATGTCGAACCTCCATTGCCCTCCAAGTGCATCACTTTACAGGTCTTCAAATCAATCTATCAAATCTATCACATTACAAGTTAGTGAAACTGACTCCCCTCCTTTTCAGAAGCTCAGCCTATTTGTTTTGTGTTGAGAAATTACCACTGCTGCCCAAACTGTGCCTTCAGAATAGGGTCCAAAATTAGCACTCGGCACTCACCAATGACTGGTAAAGTTCTGTTTCGAGAGCTCGGAAGGAAAAAACACAGTCTACCTGCTTTGAAAGCGTAGTTATGTTTTATACTGTTTGTCGTCTTAATGCGAAAGAAAAGTCCAGAGACAATTTCTTTGTTGTTTGGTATGTAAAACTATGAAGGTGGAGAACATTGTGTTTCAGGAGAAATCAAAACTTCATCTCTAATGCGCATCGGTCTTCAGGGCTTAGGTTCTGCCCCTCCAGACTACGCCATCAGGTCAGGGCCCTTGTAAAATTGTCTGATGCTACCGCTAGGAAGATAGCTATCCTTTTTCAGACTGCACAAGCTATTGTAAAGAAAGCTAGAACATATTCGGACTTCACATGAATGTGCGAGTGAGTTAATTTAATGTGTTTTATAATTTTCGAAAGTTACCCACCAGAAAGCTTCTTCGCTAATTTTGTTTCATTGTTTTGTTAGCTTGCTAGTGACAATAGCTCAGGTCCCTAACTAGTAATGTTATCTAGCTGGTTTATTAGCCAGCTAGGTAATGTTAGCTAGCTAGCTACCATTCTTACTGGCCAATCATATCATTAGCTAATTTCTACTTTTTTCTTTCAGTTCTTCACTACAGAATATTGAACGCTGAACTCACTCATTCTTCCATAATAATTTAATGCAAATAGGCAAATATCGTTGAATTCATGAATTCAAATGTATTTTGTCTGCCAGTCTTATTACCGATCCATTAATATTTCTGCGTAGGCTACAGTTAAATTTACTACTATTACTACTTGACACTAATATTCATTGAGAATCGTGTCATGATCAGATAGAAACTTTGGATACTTATCAGAGGCTTAATGTTGTAGCTTTATTCTGCAGGCGAACAGATAACCCTGCTCTGTCGCTACACATGGACTCCCTTTTCGTCAAGTCGGTGACAACCCATTGGATACTGGGCATAAAGAATCATGGGAAATGTAGTGTAACAGAGTTCTCTCACATCACAAATTGCATATAAGACTAGGAAGACGCTCTCTATTGTAATAATAGCAAACTGCAATAATAAAAACACATGTATATTTTAGGCTGGTAAAAAAATATGAGGTCATTTTTTTTCCTCTACCAGTGGCTAGCAAAAAAGTTAATTTTGGACCCTGCTTCAGTTTAGAAAAGGGGCAGAAATGGACTCTCAGTCCGCCATTTTGTAGTAGACACTCACTGTGGTGACAGCTGTCCTTTTGTTTACCAATGCTGGATCCATGGGCTGAGATTTATGACTCATGACAAAGTGGATTAAAGTCCTCTGCAGAGAACTGCTGTACTTACTGGCATTGCAACATCTCATACCCCAACCTCTATGCAAACAATGTTATCTTTGCATTTGGTTTGGAAGAGCTTCTAAATATCAGCTTCAAGTTTGTGTTCATGTGTCAGTGAGCGAGTGAGTGTGTCAGCGAGAGAACGTGTTCGTGAGGGAGTTTGTTCTTGAGTGAATGTGTTGGTGAGTAAGTGAGTGTCTTGGCATGTTAGGGAGTGAGTATGTAAGTGTATGTGTTTGTGCATGTGTTTCTGCGTGCGTGAGAGTGTTGGTGAGTAACTGAATTTGTTAGTGAGTGATTGCCTGAATGTCTTGGTTTGTGTGTTATTGAGTTACAGTGAGTGTGTTGGAGTGAGTGAGTGAATGTGGTCATGCGAGTGAGTGAGTAAGTGTGTGTTAGTGAGTGCTAGTGTGATAGTGTGTGAATGCATGGCAGCTTGTGTTTGTTCGTGAGTTGCATTGAGTGTGTGTTTGTCTGTGTGGTGTGTGTGTGTCGTATGCGATGTGGGTTTGTGAGTGTCGGAGCATAGCATCCAGATTGCAGCTGCTTCCATTGTGATGGGTAAGATTTTGCTCCACTACACACTGTATCATCTAGTTTTTAAACCCTGATAAGCAATTAAGAAATACTCAATTATTCATTAGCTCCTGTTTGATAGAGCAGAAAATGCAATTGAGTTATCTTGCTTTCCACCCTCTCTCTCTAGAGAGCACCTGTGTGTGTGTGCGCGTGTGTGCGCGTGTGTGTGCGCGTGTGTGCGCGTGTGTGCGCGTGTGTGCGCGTGTGTGTGCGTGCGTGTGCGTGTGTGTGTGTGTATGTGTGTGTGTGTGGATCTGTGTGTACATGTGGGGAAGGAGAAGAAAGGCTGTCTCGCATCTGCTGTGTGTATTCCTAATGAAACATTCATGAGCTGCCATTCTGGCTCCCCTCTTGCACAGTCGCCACTGACTCCAGCAGATGAGATGTGTGAGAGGTGTCAAGCGGACCAGCGTGGGCCTCCCTTTTGTCTCTGCGTGATTGCTCATTCTCTGCTAGCTTCAGTTGTGAGGATGTAATGACTGGTGATGCCTGACCACCCCCTCCCTCCCAAACAAACACACCCTCACGCACAGATACACACCACTCAAACACTGGAACACACCCACACATACACTCAGGCACACACCCACGCATACGCACACACTCACGCATGCCCTCACACATACACATAAACACCCTCACGTACGCACATGCGCCAGCTCGCTCACATACGCACGCTACGTTACTCACACAGATTCCCTCTCATGCAAATGCAAGCAATCACACAGAGCACAAGCACTCGCTTTCAGTCTACAACCCTCCTTCCTGTTTTTCAGTAGACTGCTTTCCTATTGGCCACTGCTCTCAGATCAGAGGCTCCATGAATGAGACGGCAGCCAATCAGCTGCACCATTTTATATTTTTACTGTTCCTGAGATATACCCCAGCTGCAGTTTTAGGGGTGAGTGGCCTTCATACTAATACACAACTGGGGTTGAGTCAGGCTTCTTTTGGTGTGCTGGAATCAGTTATGGGAAAGGATGCTTATCAGCATCAGCCTAAAAATCATCAGAGAGACGACGCGACCAGAAACCACCACTTAGCCAGCCTCCCTCCCTCCCCCCTCTGAATCTGGGCATAGCCTCTGCCTGAGTGACAGCGCTGGGCCATGCCCGATGTCAAACTGCTCATTACTGGGAGCCGAGGAAAGGTAAGGCCACAAAGCGCTTGGAGAGGAAGGGACTTACTCAAGCTTCCTGTTTGCCTGGTCACCACCCAGCCCCTCCCATACTCCTACCCACTTTCCCCCCTCCCCACTCCCCCAAATTGTGGTCCACTTTGTTCAGCTGCACTGCTTTGTCAGGAAGCAGGTTTCTGGAAAGTTCTGCCGACTGGCCCGGCGTGTCCGCTTCTCTACTTTGAGGGTGTTGCTCGGATTCTCGGGCAGCGTGTCCTGAGGTGCAGTGTTCAAAAATTTATGAAGGTGTTGAGGTAAAAGGGTTTGCGCTGGCTCCGATAAAAGCAAGGCCTTTGTTATGAAAACAAATTATGTGCTTTTATTGCTAAATGTTCTGTGTATCTTACACATACACGCACACTCACGCACGCGTGCACACACACACACACACACACACACACACACATATACACATATGCTTGTGAGATTTTTGTGTGTGTGTGTGTGTGTGTGTGTGTGTGTGTGTGAGTTGTGCAAAGAGAAAATGGTTTCTCCCCAGAAATTATCCATGAATGTGAGCAACATCATCCACTTTATCCCAATATCCAAATATTGCCACAGTTTCCTTTCATTTTTGTATTATAGCTGATGCTTTTCATCAAAACTCATGATTGATTTGACCAGCGATTCCCAAACTCAGTCCTGCGACCTACCAATGTACAGTGCCTTGGGAAAGTATTCGGCCCCCTTGAACCTTGCAACCTTTCGCCACATTTCAGGCTTCAAACATAAAGATATAAAATGTAAATTTTTTGTCAAGAAACAACAACAAGTGGGACACAATCGTGAAGTGGAACGAAATTTATTGAATAATTTAAACTTTTTTAACAAATAAAAAACTGAAAAGTGGGGCGTGCAATATTATTCGGCCCCTTTACTTTCAGTGCAGCAAACTCACTCCAGAAGTTCAGTTAGGATCTCTGAATGATCCAATGTTGTCCGAAATGACTGATGATGATAAATAGAATCCACCTGTGTGTAATCAAGTCTCTGTATGAATGCATCTGCTCTGTGATAGTCTCAGGGTTCTGTTTGAAGCGCAGAGAGCATCATGAACACCAAGGAACACACCAGGCAGGTCCGAGATACTGTTGTGGAGAAGTTTAAAGCCAGATTTGGATACAAAAGTATTTCCCAAGCTTTAAACATCCCAAGGAGCACTGTGCAAGCAATCATATTGAAATGGAAGGAGTATCAGACCACTGCAAATCTACCAAGACCCGGCCGTCCCTCCAAACTTTCATCTCGAACAAGGGGAAAACTGATCAGAGATGCAGCCAAGAGGCCCATGATCACTCAGGATGAACTGCAGAGATCTACAGCTGAGGTGGGAGAGTCTGTCCATAGGACAACAATGAGTCGTACACTGCACAAATCTGGCCTTTATGGAAGAGTGGCAAGAAGAAAGCCATTTCTCAAGGATATCCATAAAAAGTCTCGTTTAAAGTTTGCCACAAACCACCTGGGAGACACACCAAACATGTGGAAGAAGGTGCTCTGGTCAGATGAAACCAAAATCGAACTTTTTGGCCACAATGCAAAACGATATGTTTGGCGTAAAAGCAACACAGCTCATCACCCTGAACACACCATCCCCACTGTCAAACATGGTGGTGACAGCATCATGGTTTCGGACTGCTTTTCTTCAGCAGGGACAGGGAAGATGGTTAAAATTGACGGGAAGATGGATGGAGCCAAATACAGGACCATTCTGGAAGAAAACCTGTTGGAGTCTGCGCAAGACCTGAGACTGGGACGGAGATTTATCTTCCAACAGGACAATGATCCAAAACCTAAAGCCAAATCTACAATGGAATGGTTCACAAATAAAAGTATCCAGGTGTTAGAATGGCCAAGTCAAAGTCCAGACCTGAGTCCAATCGAGAATCTGTGGAAAGAGCTGAAGACTGCTGTTCACAAACGCTCTCCATCCAACCTCACTGAGCTCGAGCTGTTTTGCAAGGAAGAATGGGCAAGAATTTCAGTCTCTCGATGTGCAAAACTGATAGAAACATACCCCAAGCGACTTGCAGCTGTAATTGGAGCAAAAGGTGGCGCTACAAAGTATTAACGCAAGGGGGCCGAATAATATTGCACGCCCCACTTTTCAGTTTTTAATTTGTTTAAAAGTTTAAATTATTCAATAAATTTCGTTCCACTTCACGATTGTGTCCCACTTGTTGTTTTTTCTTGACAAAAATTTAAATTTTATATCTTTATGTTTGAAGCCTGAAATGTGGCGAAGGTTGCAAGGTTCAAGGGGGCAGAATACGTTCGCAAGGCACTGTATGTTTGTTTTTGTTCCGACCACAAGTGCAATTGAAGGATTTTGATGAGCGATTAATTCATCCAAATAAGTTTCATTTTGTTTTTGAAGCGATTTATTTACAAACTTGAGCTTTATTTTAACAGTAATATGCATGGAGAATAAAATACCCGCAGACATATTTGCAGTAAATTTTACATTTTGTGAGCATTAACACATTTTTGAATAGATCAAATTCGACGATATGAAAATCCTGGTATAGGTTGCTGAACACGGGTATTTAGAGCTCACTTAGAGATTGGCTTGAGTTTAATTACATAATCAGAACATAGACAGCTTTGCGTCATTTGCTTGCCTAAGAAATTGTTGATTTCTGCCACCATGTGTCCAGGGTTTCATCCGTCGGGAAACTGTTCTTTGTTTGCTTTGGTAAAATTTTTGTTCCCCTGTTTATGCATTTGTTTGTAATATAAATACATGTTGATACGTAATTCTTATTTTTCATGACATGCATAGATATCTGTCGTAATGTGGCTTAAGAGGTTAAATAACTGCTCTAAACATAAATGCACCTAATTCAGACAAATTGATAGCTTGTTGAAAACCTGCGACTGGAATGGTGGTTGGAGCAGAAATCTGCATACACAGAGGGGCCCCTGGACTGAGGTTGAGAACCAGTGGATTAGACTAAGCTGGGACCCAGTCCTCCTTGCAGCACTCTGGAATTCGGGGCCTTGCTCAAGGGCCCGATAGCAGCACAGACCACATTGTGGCTACACTGGGGTCTGAACCAGCCACCTTCTAACTCCCAGCCACTGGGCTAAGAAACACCTGAATTTCAGTCGGAAGGACAATATCATGAGTTTGTATTCATTATTTGGGTCATAAACAAGTGTAATCCTCGATGCAAAGTTGTGGTTTCATCCCATGTTGTATTCAATCTATCCCGTCGTTTTCGGACGGACAGCCGTGTTGAACTCTTAATATTGCAGTGTTCTATTCACTCTTTGTGGAAAGTGGAGACATGGAGAATGCAGGGCGATGAATTATTGACTGTCTCTAACCTTTACTTGTGTGCCCCGCGGAGCTCTTTGGTGGGCTAAAAAGCTTACATAATCACCCTTTTCTCCGATCGAGTGGGCGGCCGCATGGTCTGATTATAAATAAACACTTGCGTACATACACACTCTGACACACACATGCACATTTATACACACACCCACGCAGCCCCCCGCCCCCCCTCACCCCCCAGCTACACACACACACACACACACATGCTTATTTACAATCACAGTGTACACACTTTCACAGTTTACCCTCAATTCCTTCCAGTGCATTTACTTCCATCATTTAGCAAATGTGATAGTACAATTGAGGTGTCCCACTCTATCCAGTACCCTCATTCTGTACCCATTCTCTGTCGCCCACTGACATCTGTGTCCCAAAAGGAAAAACCAATAGAAGGCACCCCCTCGTCTGCACCCCCTCATCTGCACACTTAAGGGTTACTCCCATCGCCCAGTAGCTCGGCGTGGAGGTCCAGCCCCTGCAGTTCAGCCCCTTGTCTCCCCTGTGGCTGCAGAATCAGCCCCTTCCGGCATACCGCCAACATCACTAGGGCTGCCTCTCAGTGTTCATGAGCCTGAGAACTGGGCAGCGCCACCAGCAAATCCATTAAACCATTTGAATGCAGGGAAGACGGTCATAAATAAGAAGAGGTCCCCGATGACTGAATTCCCAGTGGAAAACTGCTTCCTGTGTGCCACTTTGCTGGCTAATGGCAGGGAAAGCTCTATCCTCCAGAGCTGCCTTCAGCTTCCAGGAGAGCATCTCTGACAGCCCCAGTTAACTGTTCCTTATCCACACAACTTCTCTTACCACAGAGCGCTGACAAGCAAGGGGTCGGCCGCGCTCGAGTGAGGGAGAGAACAGGAAAGAAAAACCGTTTCAAACAGCCGCTGGCACATTGAGAGTTCTGAGTGGTGTGCCTGCCCCGGAGTGAAAGTGAATACTGTTGGCTCTAGTTTGAGGGGAATGTATGTCCGCATCAAGTGAGTGCTGTTGGAATTACGGCCTTTTAAATGTGTCTTGCGGGACTACTGACCGGCCTCTCAATTACCACTCTTGGAGTTAGTGTGGCGGTATTGGTGTTTGTCTGCACGCGGCAGTGGTGAAAGGATGTGGAGATGGACTAGGGAAGGGCAGAGGGCCGACGGCCGTTCTCAGCACATGTGGTGTGTGGGCGAAAGGACACAGGCTGTCATCTCCGCTTAGATCCCATGCATACGTCTGTGTGTCTGCACACGTCTGCTGTTTCTGTATGTGTGTCAGGACACGTATGTGTCTTCAGCTTCTGTATGTGTGTCAGGAGACGGACTGTGTGCGTTTTCAGTTTCAATCTTCAGATTGTCATCGCATCATTTCTCTGGCTCAATTTTTTTTGCCTTTCGCTTGTTTCCAAACAGCAATACTGTGGTCCCGCCAGGGGTCCCACAGAAAATCTCACTCTAGAATTGTCCGCTAATTGGTTGTTGACTGTTGCCAGGCCTTCCTATCCGTCCCCTGAAAGACGAGGCTAGCGATGCCAGGTTTTCATCCCTTTTATTTGGATCATTCTAGAAAATGGGTGCCATCTCCACTTAGCAGGTTTCAAAATTTTTGTCATGAGCAAACACAGCATCAAAGATATGTTAATCCTCTAAAAAAAAACCCTCCCCACCTAGACATGAAGTTCTTATAAATATTAACCCCTTTCTGCAGATGTAGATGCCCACGTCTATAGACCTGCAAATTGGAAGTACGCTGTTACTGTACTCGATCACTAGATAGCACCCCCGGATCAGTTATTGAATGTTCACAAGCAAGCAGACCTCGAACGCGGTTCTGAATATGGGGAAGTTCACTCCACTCCCTGTTTTTCGAGAGCTGCATGAATTAAACTCCTCAGCTAAGCCTGATGTGCAAACTGGTCAGTATCCTTGCCCATAGTGTCGATTCAGCAGTTTGAAAAAACGATATCTTGACACAGAAAAAATCGTTATCCTTTGTAGCAACCAGTTTAGCCACAGTGAGCCAACAGTATTCCAATTAGTAGTTCATAAAAATCAGTTTTCTGAGGCAAAAAAATCGAAATGGTATTAATTCTCTCACATTCTATTGCCTATTACAGTTGTCCCATACAAAAAAAATTGTAGTTCCCTACCGTGGATTTACGCGTAGATTCCTTCATTGCCAAATCCAGCGCTTCCTTATATCCACCCGAGTACTGGCGTTGATAGCCAATCACTCAACCATACACTCAAGCTCTTCTGCGTAATTGTAGAGTTACACTTCATGGCCTCCTGAAGTTTCCCTGATAACAATGTATTGAATGGCTCGTTTCTTATCCAATTCCCGAGTGTTTAAACATTTTAGAGTAAGTGAAACACATTGATTGGACAAACACAGAGCATACAAACCAATGCGTATCAGCATGCGCTGTTGTATCCTGTCTACGTTATGCACATTACGCGGCTAAAATAGACGCGATTTATAGAAAGTCGGTTCGCAAAACTGGCCTTGAAGTGTTCAGTTACATTACAGAATTTAAATGAGAATAATATGCTCTATTGGAATTATTTCGAATGAAACAGGACCGGAGGGTTCTTGTTACTGGATACATCGCTCTCTATTTTATACAGTCAATGTCTCTGGAGGAGGGATTCACGAAAAAGGTCAGGCTGCTATTTTTGTTTGTTTTTTTTTTCTGTTTCGGAATGTATATGTACTCAACTAAGTCGAATGTCGAGGTTTTTTTCCTGTTTAAAACGCGAACTGCCCGTGCATTTTGGTGTGGACCCCCGGTACGTTCATTGCACGTTTCTTTTGAATCGGGAGACGCAATGGATTTGATATTCCCTGAAAGTGGAGTGTCTGTTCAGTTAAAATAAGGTATATATCAGAATTCAGATATTACTGTGTTAGTGAGGTGTACTTGCTCCTTATAAGTGTTGAAATGGGTTCGTGAGCTTTGAAGAGGGGACTGGTAGCTTTCATTACAGGGTGAATGTTCTGACCGTTTAATTAGCAGTTTATTTAATGCGTGTTTGTGCTGGCTTTGAAGAAAAATGGCCAAAACTCTAAACTTTATTATGGAGAAAAGGCACGTTCATATTTGGAGAGGTTACTGGTGACCATTGGTATTCAACTGCACTGATATTGATAAATTCATACTAAACTCAACCAGAAAATCATTCGTTCATATTAAATTTCATGCCTTAAAGCTTTAATTGTGTTAAATACATGATTTTTTTAATGATTTGACAGCAAATCATTTTGAGACTTTGGGGAGACACTTGGGTAGCTGTATAATTTGGCTAATAGCATGTAGGTAATCTAGAATGTAATTTTGAAGATGAATTCTACTTGTGCTCAAGGAGTTTATGATACCATAAATGTATAGTTTTAAGCCCCAGCAGTTTTTCAATCGTCAGAATTATTTTTTTTGCAATTTCAATGGTGAATTCTCATGAAGATTTTTTATGTTTGCTGCTCATTTTCTCTACCAAAATCATGAAAATAAACTGAAATACAATGTAATTCTAAATGCTGTAAGTGTCTTTCCTGAATTGAGCCACATTTTTCCTCTTTGTGAAGCTTAAATCTTGAATTATACAGCATTAAAGTGGGTAACCCATAAATAGCCAAATTTGGCTTCTGCACAAAGGGGTTAATGTTATCCTTTTTTGAAGACGTGGGCGCCATTCTTGTACCACCCCATCATGGACAATATGTACAGCATTTGAGCAGTAATACGTGAAATGAATAATAAATTTAAAAATCTACTGTTTTACTACTAAAGAAATTTCCTTTTGAAAACCATTAATAGAAATAATGTAATTTGATCCCTTTTTCCATTTTTAGTTTCTTCATGTTGAAATGTTAAACTTGTCAAAAGCTTCATTATTTGTACAAAGAATACTAACTAAAGTGCCAGGAAATACCTTGCATGTCTTCAATGATATCTCAATTGTGACAACATATAAAAATGGTATCAGTTGGTAGGGAAATCATTCATCTTCACATCGATATGTTATACAAATTTTTACGACATTGAAAAATATGGATTTTGATGTTAAAAACTCACTCAACCCTCAAACTGTCGCGCGAGCGAAAATGTGATGTCATTAGAGTAAGTTCCCTTTCTTGTGTACCACGTGACGTGTGACGTAGCACACTCAACAGCAATGGCGAAACGAATCAAGTTGACAGCCTCGGAGAGAAAACGCCGGAAAATTGCCCTTGATGCCAAAAGAAGACGATCCCTAGTATATATTGGGAGTGCTATTGATCGGTAGAAGAGTCTGAGAGAGCGACTGGGCATTGACAATGATGAGTTGGCCCTAAGTTTTAATGGATTAGTAAGTTGAAATACCGTGTTGGTTTTCCTTAGCAACATTTCTCGCGCTACTCGAGTTCATAAAAGTAAACAACGTAAATGGTAGTGTGCCTCGAATGGGGGAATTATGTTTTGCTTATCGTGTTTGCCTCCACATTCTCCAAAAACGTTCCTGTCTGTCTTCTTTTTCGTCCGTGCGAGGCCATCTTTGTTTACAGTGCGCTATTTTGACCCACAATGCTTTGCGCGGTAAATAATCTAGCCGATTAATTTTTAGACCTGCAAACCCTTTTTTGAAAAATTGCATTTCCTAAGGTTATTTTTGGTCAAATATTTTTTATAATTTTTTTTGGGCCATATTACAGATAGCTTGACTTTTGGAATTTAAAAAAAAAAACACATGCAAGGTATTTACTGGCACTTTAACTTAAAAAGTTCAAGTAAGAGTTACATTGATTTGATGAGG
The DNA here is from genome assembly GCA_029721435.1 of Gymnothorax reevesii. NCBI lineage: Eukaryota > Metazoa > Chordata > Actinopteri > Anguilliformes > Muraenidae > Gymnothorax > Gymnothorax reevesii. The sequence goes on from CM056573.1 coordinate 113,008,973, forward strand.
TCACAAAACAAGAGCCTTATTCAGCATTAATTCAAGGAGCATTTTACTCCTTATCCATAGTTTCTCAGCAAAATGACCTTGTGACGGCGCACAGTTTTCACAATGAAAAGTCAGAAAAAATTCTAATGGCATGAAACCAATGGGATGTACTCCAGAACATGGCCTAGAATGCATATATGAAAATGGTAAAAAAAAATTTGGAGGGAAATTTTTGAGAAAATTGCATTTTTCGGTGGCGGCAATTTTGAAATTTGAAAATATTCCTTTAAACAATGGGGAAAAAACCGGTACATCATTTTCAGTGCTTAATTATTTCTTCCACTGTTCAAGGGTGGTGAAATTAACAAAACCTACTCAATTTTTTGCAAAAAAAAAATTTTTTTTTAAATTTTTTACATTTTTTCAACATTTTTTTTATTGCAGAATATTCAAAATTACAGAAATCTGACGAAGGAGTGAGTTTGCACGTCCATCTAGTCCATTTCAAGTTTTGTTTAAGTCATTAATCAGTTATAGCAGCATCTATAGCTTAAATATGGGCCGCATTATATTCTATTTGTTGGTTTTGTCTTTGATTATATGCCGGCCAGAGAACTTAACTGCATGGCTTTGCTTCCATTTGATTTAGCAACCTGGCAGACTAAACAATCGCAGATTGATGAGTTGCGAGGACTGATCCATCTTTGATTACAGACAACATTCTCAAGCTGGCTAAGGCACCTGAATTTTACCCCCTCCTTGCCTTATTGCATGGCATAGATGGCAGTGGTATAGGGGCCGCAGAGAGCTGTAGGGAGGCGTCTGTCATCAACATCATACTCCGATATCAAATCATGGATGGCAGAGATAAGGTGGGGCTTGTTTACGATGGAATAGCTTCCTTTTTGAAAAGAGAGAACACAAGCTTTCGACCACAAGCTGAGTGCGAGATGCAACCCCATCTGCGAAAAATTTGGGACGCTGTGCAATATGTAAATGAAAAACTGAATGCAATGATTTGCAAATAATTTTAAACTTATATTTAATTGACAATGGTGCAAAGACAACATGTTAAGTATTGAAACTGAGAATTTTTATTGTCTTGAAAATATCTGCTCATTTTGAATTTAATGCAACAGGTTTCAAACTAGTTGGGACGGGGGCAAAAAAAGAGGAAATGTTGTATGATGCTGTCAAAATACACCTGGTGGGACATCTCTCAGTAACTTGGGTCATCCGCAACAGGTAGACATGACTGGGTATAAGGAGAGCATCTCAGAGAGAGGCCGAGTCTTTCAGAAATAAAGATGGTGAGGACATTCATTCTGTGAATGGCTGTTGGCAAATAATTCAACAATTTTAGAATAACACTACTCAATGTTAAGTTGTAAAGAATTGGTTGATTTCATCCTCAACGGTTCATAGTATCTTTTAAAGACTCTGAGAATCTGGTGAAATCTTTGTACGCAAGGGACAAGGCCAAAATCCAATGGCTGTGATCCTGAGGCCCTCAGGCAGCACTACATTAAAAACAAGACGATGATGAAAATCATTGAGGGGCCCCCGGAACACTTACGAAAACCACTGTCCGTGAGCACAGTTTGTTGGTGCATCCACACATGCAAATGAAACTACCATGTTAAGACGAAACCATATATAAACAAGTAATGCAGCCGTCTTTTCTGGGCCCGTGCTCGTTTAAGATGGACTAAGGGGCAGATGCCGCGGTAACGGAGTTACAAAGTTGGTGTATTTTATATCATAGCTCCAAAACTAAGATAGATTTACAATTTAAATTGCTTTGTGTAGGTCTTCCCTAGTACTTCAAACAACAAAATAGCTAATTTTGTTCATTTGACCTGTTTTGGGTGAAAACGGCAAAACGGTTTGTAAATTTCTAACTCCGTTACCGACCAGTTTTTTTGCCATTTTCACCCAAAATAAATCAAATGAACAAAATTACATATTTTGTTTTTTGGCCCTGAGGCAATCTTGTCATCAATCATCATTTGAAATTCTTTTTGGAAATCATGTACAGCACATTCCTTGGGGGCAAAAGAGGATGGGGACCATGCAACTTGTCAGCACACAGTTCAAAAGCTAGTGTCCATGATAGTATTGGGGTACATTAGTGGTTATGGCATGGGTAACATGCACATCTGTGAAAATGCCATTATTGCTGAATAATATTGTACGGGTTTTGGAGCAACATATGCTCCCATTTGGACAGTCTTTTTCTAGGAATGCCTTGCTTATTTCAGGTAGACACTGCCAAGCCACATTCTGCTCATATTACAACAGCATGGCTCCGTAGTAAAACAATCTGGGTGGTAAACTGGGTCTGCCTGCAGTGCAAGATGGTCACCTAATGAAAATTTTTGGTGCTTTATGAAATGGAAAAAAAAAATGACAAAAAGATGCCGCAGAGTGTTGAGCAATGGAAATCCTACATCAAGCAAGAGTGGGAAAACATTTTGCTGAAAGTACTTCAGCAGTTGGTCTCCTCAGATTCCAAACCCTGAGAGTGTTGTTAACCCTCGGAGCAACCAAGTGTTGTTTGCAAATAAAATGTCCCCACTATATTTTATGCAAAAATAATTTTTGATTATTTTAGTATTCATCATATTCACACAGCTTCATTTATGCATTACAGATATAGTTAAGTGATCTAATGCAATTAAAGCTGCAGTTGGTAAGAAAAGTAACTTTTTGTCATTTTTGCTAAAACTGTCACTGTGTACAGACAGTATTACATATAACTAGTACTCTGTAATTAAAAAAAGCCTCCTTTAAACCCACCTAATGCTCCTACTGCAATGTAAAAGAATCATTCGGACCGACCAAAAAGAACCAATTAGAGCCAGGATGGTGTCTGACAGCCGCCAAACAGTGCACATGCACGCGCTGCAGACAGCCCCCTCCCCTTCCTCCTCAGTTCACGCCAGTGCTCAGTCAAGATCAAATCTCCGAGAGCGGGTTCAGGAGCTTAGAACCATCAGCGAGGAAAAAAATGCCGATACCTCAGTTTCCAGAAACAGCACACATGGCTAAGACTAGTAAAAAAGGAAGCCAGAAGAAAAAAAGCACAAAAGAAAGAATTTAACAAAACCCAGGATAAAACCAGAGTGAACATCAGAGTGGATTTTTAGTGGTGGAAGTAACTCCGTGATCTGAAAGGATTAAAAACTGACGACTTTTCTCCTTGACAGGTAAACCCCTGCTTTGTTGCGTTCATTTTTGCTCTGCAAATAAGGGAGTTGGTGTCGCTGACATGATTACCAAACTAACATCAGCCCTAAAGAGCATCAATTCATTTTCGCTCTGCAAATAAGCGAGTGAACGTCGCTTACAAGCACAGTCGCTGATCGAAATTGCCTTGTAATTGTCTTGTAATTGTTACAGCACTCCGCAGTGCATGTGATGTTACTGTGATGTTGCAGTCGAGCTAATGTTAGCTTGTTTCAGATGAAGTCCTGGCTAATTCTTGATGGTTTCCTTTTATTAACACGTTTTCCAGTTCAAGAATAATCAAGTGGCAATCGAAGAGAAGGCTTCTCTCCCTCATGCGATCTAAAAGCGACAAAATAATGGACATTCAGGACAGAAAAATAATTAAATTATAATTAGGTCTATGCTCCTGCACTCTGCGACGGCATTTCAGACTAGTAGGCCAAGTGATTTCGTCGGTTTACATTTTCCAACCGGACAGCTGTCTATTTTTTTTACTACGAATTGCGCGACCGTGCTGCAAAAACAGGTGTATGTACTTGTCGCCGAAATTACCTTCATTCACTGAAGAGTTCTGAAATGCCATCGCCAAGTGATGGTGCATAGACCTAATTAAAATCAAATTATTTTTCGGTTCTGAATGTCGTCTATTATTTTGCCGTTTTTAGATCGCATGGGGGAGAGAAGCCGTGTCTTCAACTGCCACTTGATTATTCTTGAATTGGAAAACGTGTGAACGAAGGAAAAACATCTAGAATTTGCCAGGACTAATTATTATCCCTCGCCGCACGATTAGCACAAAGCAGGGGATATAGCATTGGGCTCCGTCTGTACAGACACGCAAAATTTAGGCGGCCAGGACATTGGCATGTTAGTGGCGAACACTTGTTTTCAATAAAAGGAGGGATATTAGCCCCGGAATTTTCAGGTCTAACGACCCGCCAGTTTGTTGGCCAGCAGTGTTGACTGTTCGCAACAGTAACGTCTCGCCTCGGCAACTTGGCCGCTTTCATAATGTGAACGTGCGAAATCTCTCCGCACTTGCATGCATAACAGCTCGCGTGCCTTCGAGTGCACGGTAGCTTTCTAGGGGGAGGGTCTGAGGAGTGCAGTGGAGAGGGAGGGGGGGGATCTGAAAGATGCTTTTTTTTTTTTATTTTTGTGCGAAGTCCTCTCTCTCCTCAAAGTTACCAACTGCAGCTTTATAGCTTTTGATCTTTTTTTTTTTTTTTTCTTTTTTTTTTTTGTGTGAAGAATAATATCAAATTGTGTTGGGTCACTTTTGACCCCAGAAAATGCCGTTGATTATTGACCATATGGGCATGGATTTTATTGTAATGCTAGATCTTTACGCACTAACTTGTCATGTTTTGCAGTAAAATTTGCATATTTGATACAGAATAACATTATTTGCAGTAATTTTTACCCCTGTCAAGGAAGCTATATTTTAATATTTTACTGTGTGTCTGTCAGTCTGTCACTAAATTTCCCCTAAAGACTATTGGTGCGATCTGCGCCAAAATTTACTCTGGGGTAGATATTGGTCAAAGGTCAACTCTTTACAATTTGTTCTCAACTGGACAGTACAAAGATGCTAAAAATATTTAAAAATTAAAACTTGATATAAAGGCCTGATTAACAGGATTAATAGGTCAAGTGAGTAATTTTTATCGTGATGGATGGTATGTGCCCTTCTGGGTGCATATATCTGTATTTAACCGGAAATGATAATAATTTGCTTTGGATTAGGTTTGTGGACTCTTGAGTGCTTGTTCTTTTATCAACTCAAAAAACACTCTTGTATCCCGTGGGTCATAAGTCACCCCACACATCTTTCCATTATTCTTGCCACACCAATGGTCTGATTCTTTGAAAAACCTATGAAAAGTTGTAGGAGGAATAGCTTGGCAAACTCAAAGAAGGAAGAATTTTTCTGATTTAAAATGTCAAGATGGCACATGAAAATATGTACAAACAGAAAACATGTTTATTTATCTGTTAAATGTAGGTCAGAGATGACCAGACTCCATTTTCTCTTTAAAAAAAATAAGCGAAAGCTCACTTATATTTACAACAGGAATAAAATGAATACAAGCTTGCATCATCAAATGCATACTCGCTGAAAGACACAGATGTGCTGATGCACATGACATATTCACTTACTCAGTATTCCTTTGTCCAAACAGCAGAAATAAGAATTAAGAGAGGGACACAAACGTGAAAAAAATTAAGCATAGATAGGACTCTGAACCAAGCAGCGATGAACAAAAGTCATTAGTTTGAGTAATTAAAAAAAGTTACTTTCTGTAATATTATGTTGAAAAAGAATTGTCTGGATCTTTTAGTGGAATATGATTTTTTTTTTTTCTCTTTTATTTTACCAGGGAGGTTCTGTTGAGATTGAATTTCCCCTTATTCTGTTTTCAATCTACATTATTATTCCAGCCTCCCTTGAAAAAAAGGTTTCAAAGGTTAAAAGTCGAGACCACTGAAGGGAAACTCTGCTTTCCAACATTCTGCCTGCCATGGGTAAACACCCATTTAAATTAACCCCTCATGTTATAGCAATCGCAATCGTCACATAAATGGTCAACAAGGAAAGGCTTTAAATGACTGGCTTAACCAAAAAACAAAATCAATTGTGTGTGTGTGTGTGTGTGTGTGTGTGTGTGTGTGTGCGCGCATGCGTGTGTGCGTGTGCGCATGCGTGTGGTGTGTGTGTGTGTGTGTGTGTGTGTACTCTGATCATTGCTATGCATGCCAAGGACTGGAGAAAGACGAGAGCTGAGACAATAAGGCCCTGTATTGGCTTCTTTTCCCAGCTCGGAAAAGCCTGGTGACTTGTGAGCCAGATTGCAGTCAGATTTACTTTTGTATGCTTGGTCTCTTTTAAATTGAGTTTTTGATAATGCAAAGCTTAATCCTGTGCAATTCTGCCTGCGCCTCGCTTTTAATTATGTGGGACTCTCAGCCACATTGTCACTCTGTTCTACGTGTGCTGGCCTTTGGGAATTTCTCTTTTGTTTCTCAGTCTCTACCAATCTGAAGTGAGTTCCCCCATGGCCCCTCGAGAAGAGAGCGCTGCAGCAAGCTGAGAGCTGGATGCAATTAACTGTGGCCCACAGGGAGTGGCCTTGGTAACTGCTCTGCAAAGGAGCAGTCTTCACTGCTTAAGAGGGCTAGCCCAGGAGCCTGTGAAATACTCTGGAGAGATTTGTTTTGTCTTTTTTCTGGAAAAGTTGTGGTTAGCTGGACTTGCCCTCTGCTTCATGGCCTGAGGTTACCCCTCCTGTGTAATATACCACCTGCCTCTTGTTTACCATCAAGTAAGATAACCAGGCAGAGTTATTTTAAGTAAGTGGTGCAGTCTGTATTTTCAAAATATTTGTTGGCCTGGTAAGGTCTATTGCTATGTGTAGGCATGGCCATCCATTGTAGGCATACTACAGTTTTAAAACATAGGCAAGTCCTCAGCTATTTCATCATACATTTCAAGTCAGGCTGTAGGTTCAATACCACCTCAGAGGTCTTGCAGAAAACACTTGATAGATGTATTAATGATTGTTAATATATAATATTAATGGAGGCCTTGAATTTTCAGTGAATATTTGACTCAGTACTGCTTTTTTTTACCCCTTTATTTTTGGCCGCTTTCATATTCATAGCAACAATCTCGCGATCAGTTTCTACGCTGGTCATTTGCATGGCTGGTTATTTACTGAAGCTTTTAGCGAGACCGATCTTGCTTGAGGGTGCAAGAGCTGTGCTCCTCCTCCTAATCAAATCAAATAGCACTGGAGTTGCCTGGCTGGTTCTTGAACCAATAGGCTGTTAATTTCTGCTGTCTTTATACTGTCGAAAAAATAACTGACTGGTCTAGTGAAATCGGCATTGGTGAAAAGGATCCTTATTTCCAATGTATGATCTTTATTTCTACTGTACTTGGTTCACTGGAAATGTTGAGTTGAAAGAACCACCTGTATTAGCAATTAGTTTACGTTTGAAATGACCAGTTTTGACTCATTTGGCGCATTAGTGCGGTTTTGTAGGTTTTGAAAATGTTGCCGCCAGAGTTGTCACAACTGGGTCAAGCTTAAGTGTGGGGCAAGGCTTTGCTAACTTGAACTTGCTGGAAGTGTCCATCTGCCTGGACCCTCGTGACTGAGGGCAAACCCTTAGCATTTGAGCATTTGCCTACTTGAATTTATTGGAATTTTTAGGCACCCAGACGCACTGTCTCCGGCTAAAACCTCTCAGCAGGGCACGGCCTCATCATTTCTGAAGGATACAGTTTTAGTACTGCGGTGGGGTTACGGCAGTAAAATTAAGTGCTTCATTTCACATAGCTGTGTTTTGCTTTTTACCTCACTGGGACGAATGTTGAATGAGAGCTTTTGCTATACCCTCCGCGTCGGCGTCGGCATTCACGTCCGTGGACAGCAAGGTTAAAGTTTTCCGGCAAGCTGTGTTGTCTTCTGACAACTCGTTTGTTTTTTTGCCTGTATCATCAACATCCAGAATGTTGGAACATCCTTCTACCTTATCACAGGTGAAACAATGTTTATTTTGTAAAAGGTCATTCCTTTACTGTTAGCTTTTCCCAGCTAGCAGTAGGTGTAGTTGGCAGACAAGGTGCATCACTGCACCATCACTGCAAGTCACTGCATTCAAGCAAACTGGTTTTAGTATACGGTTTAGGGACGTGACTTGTCTTAGCTAGGATCCATTATTTTCATTTGTTTGTGAAAATACATTTCCTGCTTGTTTTTCCATTTTCTGCCTCCGTAAAATGCAAACCTGTTTTATGACATGAAGCTTGTTTACCACCAGATGTGCTTTCGTGTTTAAATGCGTCCCACAATGGCCATCTGTTTTTTGTACTGGGAAACGCAGAAAAGTGAAAGTGTCTCTGGTCAGTGCGTGAAGTGTGTTTTGGGTTGATTCTGACCGGCAGTTGCTTATTTGCTGTCTTTCTTGTCGTGGCTCTCTCGTCTCTGGGCTGGCTGTCGTCTCACAGGGCCTGATCCTGCACCAGCTGCAGCGGTACAGCCTGGCTGAAAAGATCCTGAGGGATGCGGTGCAGGTGAACTCCACGGCTCACGACGTGTGGAACAGCCTTGGCGAGGTGCTGCAGGCGCAGGGCAACGATGATGCCGCCACCGAGTGCTTTCTCACTGCCCTGGAGCTGGAGGCCAGCAGTCCCATCCTGCCTTTTACCATCATTCCCCGGACTCTGTGAGAGAGATGTCCACCAGGAGAGGGTTCCTCCCTGTCCCCCTTTGCCCTTAACATGTCTCTTCACCCCCTAACTGCACCCTGCCTTACTCCTGCTCATGCCTCTTACCCCAGAACCACACCCCCTCATCCATGACCACATCCCATAGTCCTGCATATTACTCCCATAACCATGCCCCCTTATGCCATATCCATTCCTTTTTCAGCCCCGACCATACTCCCAAACCCTCACTCACACACCCCTTACACCTAGCCATGCCCCCATTTCCCATAACCACACTCCTATTACCTCTAACCATGCCCCCCTCAACCTTACTCATGCCCACCTGGACCACACCCTCATAGCCCTAACCACGCCCCTTTCTCTTTCTGTTTACTGAAAAGGTGCTCAGCCTTTTCACCTGTGACCTGTGTGCCCCTCATAACTGTCCCTCAGGGAACCGCTGCCTGCCTGCCTGCTCCTGGTGTTAAACTCCCCCCGCCACACCCCAGCCCTGTGTCAAGGCTCTTGGGGCGAGTGCCATTCCACTGCATTTTCCCTCCATTGTTGATGCACTGAAAGTCGCCCCCTCCCCCCGTCTTGTCCAGTGCCAAGCCCTAAAACCTCCCAGATGCATCATGTCAGGGAGACACAACAATTGAGCGAAGGAAAACACTAAATCCCTGATGTAACCTGAGCATGAATGTGGCCCCTGTTGACCCTTGCCCTCGTACGCTGTGATCATATGTGATTTATTTCCTGTGGGCGTCTCAACTTGCTCGTGTAAAATTGTGAAATGTGGCTGGAACAGTTCCCTTGGGTTGTAGCAGATATGAAGTGCACATGAGAGCTCCGTGAAGTCTGTGCCAAACAAATCCTTTCTGTCTGTTGGTATTTGTGTGACGAGTGACTACAGATTGATTTTACTGATTTGGTCTGTGGTTTGTGTGTACATATGATTGCACTGTGTAGATATTTGAAGTGTCATGGGTTTGGAAAGTCCTTGCATTCGATGATATTTTTTAAACTCTTTGAAGTATCCATTGTTTGGAGTTGAACCTGTGCAGCATACGGATGGAAGGATAAGCCATGATATCATAATGAGGTGTGGCTATTTTACATCAAATATAATTGCTGAGGACTGTATTTATCCCTGTTTGGGCAAAGATGATGAGAAGTCACTCATTTTTGGCGAGAGCTTACCTTTACCACAGTAGCGTGATTCAAATTGGAGAGAAACTGGCGGAGTGCATAAAAGACCTAAAAAATCTGGTAATCAGAGGGTCATATTACGAATGCAAACACGTAATTAAGAAAACGTATAAAACAAGTACGGGGTTCTGTACAGAAAATAGTTCATTTTTGCAAAATAAACCTCAACTGGGTGATACAGTACTTCGACACTTCCAGAAGGGTCTTCACGGAATCACCTTAAAGGGCTGTATTTCGTAATAAAGACCTGCGAACATTTCATTATCCCACTTATTACAAGAGAGAAATCAATAATTTGTCGGAAAATACTGATTAAAAAATGCTTTCATTGATTTAAAACTTATTTTTTTGCTTCCCCTAAAAAAAGTCTGTTTGTGAATGCAGTTCTAACCGTAGAATTTATCAGACCTACGTACATAGCAAAGTTCTGCTATTCATGAGACTGTCAAAAGCTGTAATTGACCAACCAGAGTCTGGCCAAGTTCAGCATAAGAATTAGAAGTGTTTGCTTGCCCACATTTCACGCTTGTATATATATATATATGTGTGTGCGTGCGTGCGTGCGTGCGCGTGTGCGTGTGTGTGTGTGTGTGTGTGTGTGTGTGTGTGTGTGTGTGTGTGTGTGCGTGCGCGTGCGTGTGCGTGCATGTGTGCGTGCGTGCGTGTGTGTGTGTGTGTGTGTGTGTGTGTGTGTGTGTGTGCGTGCGTGCGTGCGTGCGCGTGTGCGTGCACGCGTGTGTGTGTGTGTGCGTGTGTGTGTGCACGCGTGCGTGCGTGCGTGCGTGTGTGTGTACATGTGAGCGTGCATGCGTGTTTGTGCACAGCGTGTATATACTGTATAATCTTTCCTGTATTTTGTGCCAGAAAATTGTTCATGCTGACTATTTTTGACTTGACAGAGAGAGAGGGGGAGAGTGAGAGAGAGAGTGTGTGCGTGCGTGTGTATGTGTGTAAGTGTATACATTTTTGTCTGTTACAGGGTCTGCCTGCGTATTTCATGCCGCCAGTACATTTGGTTAGAACCATATTTGCATCATACCAGTTAACTTGAATGTGTGTTTTGTGTATGAAATTGCACTTCACAACATTTTCTTTTGCATATTTTGTTACTGTCCTGTTTTATAAAATGTCCATCCTCTCATATATCCCATTTTAATAACATGCATCTGTTGGCAAACATCTTGCTGTTGGGGGTTTTTTTTTTTGACGCGCCATTATTTTTGTCCAAGACTTTTTGAAGATTTAAACCTTGACAAAAAGGATGATGCCATTTTTGGTATTGAGTGCACTTGATTCAGCAAATGGTGCAAACTATTTTATTCATAAAAGGTTTTAATGAAAGAAAATCACTGGCTCTCAAAAGTAAATGCCAAAAACAGTGATGCTTTATGCTATATTGTTTCTGTTCGAAGATTGTGTGGAGCTTTTTTCGAAATTCCATTGGATGTGTATTTGATTTAAAATTTCAGAGCTTTTCTATTTGATCATTAGCCATATGTTATTTTAGTAAATTATGTTTTACTGTGGATTATGTTACTGATAGTTTATAGAGCTACAAATATTTATATTTTGTCTCGGAGTAGTTCTTACTTGAATTTAAAGCAGAAATGAAATTGCAGAGGGTTAGGGAATTATTTAAGCTGGAAAGTGGCATGTTACCGTGGTTCATATTCTGAATGATTGGTCTGTGCTGCACATAGTAACCTTCCTTGCACTGCCTTGGAATTGTCAGTATGCCGCGGCTTCCGTTGCATTTTATTGTGTCCATGTAACAGAGATGAGACAGAAACCTGTACAGTCAGTTCAGCACAGATCTGTTACTGTCCCACTGGAGAATGTATTATGATGTCAATAAAAGTGATTGGAATAGACTTGGTCCATTGTTTTTTGGTACGACTCAGTGAATTTTGTGTGTTGGTTATTGTGGGTGCTAATATTTTCTGAACTGTCCATGACTGAGTCCCTTGCCTTTGCAGATAGTAATGTGGCACAGGTAAAGCTGGTTCGTTTGTGCCAGCAGCTTTGTGTCGTCTCTGGGATCTCCCTGATTTGCGTAGATTTTTTATTTACTTGCTCAGCATTCGATTTAAGACTTGCAGAAATGCAATGCGAATAAAAACAAGCCGGGATACGCCTGCTCGGGAGAGCAAGGGAAAAATCAGATGATTTAGGGCCAGTAAAACAAAGCACGACGAACCAAGCAAGAGGGAGTTAAGCTTTTGAGGTTATTTAATGCGCAAAGCCCTGCCTTAAACAAATGAAAGCGCCTTGGCATATATCTGAGCTCTCGGTAAATCACAAAGGGATGGAGGGAACGGTGTCCCGTAATTGAAAATTTATAGAACTGATTTAGCAGGAGGTTATTAAGAATATTGAGTCTGCGGCGGCCGCCTGTGCCGTTCCCGGTGGTGCGCTGCCTGCTCTGTGTCTGCTACTTGTCATGCAGCAGAGGCGCTGCAGTGCAGCACTGTCACCCTGGTGGGGGTCAGCGCTGTACCACTGATGCTGCTCATATAACTGTAAAAACTGCCGTCCTGCAGCCTGCTCATCTATTTTGTGTCCAACTGCCCCACCCCCAATAAAATGGGTAAATACGCTGAAAAAAGTGATCACTCTGGCGACTGAAAACAATTAACAGAGAACCACAAAACTTTGGATTTTATTTTTTTTCCCCCCCGTGTGTCAAATATTTTGTGCTGATGCCTTCAGATTTATGATGAGTACAATCTGACTGGGGCAACTTCATGATAAGTAGGCCACATAAGCCGGCTTGGTTTCTCATTCTTGGAGGAAAATGAGGGCACTTACAGTGGGACTTTCGCTGTGGTGCTCTGAGGTCCTCCCAGGGCATCTTAAAGGCGCTCTGAGAAGTGTTCTCACCTTTCTATTCTCAGGGAGTGGCTCCTGGGCGTTTGCTGGCCTGGTGAGTATCTGACGCTTCTCCACAGCTAAACGATGAGGTGGGCCTTGGGAATGTGGACCCCGAGATGCTTGCACCACTCTCCTCATTTGACTGACTCACGTTTTCCTCTAAATGCAACACGGCCCTGTCACCGCTGCTGGCAGGGGGAGATCTAGAGCTGCTCTTCTCCCTCAGGGCCTCCAGCATACTCTCTGAGGAATATTGTGCTGACTGTTTCAAGTATTGATGACCGGCTCAATGATATCCATATCCATCTCATTTTCCCCTCCTCAACATTCATTTCTCTTATTGGATAAACTAGATTCCTGGAAGAGTGAGAATGTTAACCTGTGTAAGGCATTGTGAATCATTCTGCTGGAGAGCGGGAGACTCATAATCTGGTTAGCCCCAGCAATCAACGAACATGCACCCGCCACATGCCCTGAAATGGTAATTTTGTCATAGTATCATAGAGAAGCCCCACATCCTGGCATCATGGTAACAACTGAAACGGGAAAAGCCAACGACGATCATCAATGGATGAAACTTAATTGGCACCCAAACTGCTGCACTGCTGAGCAGGCAATAGTCTACTGACCATTTGTTACCAAATCATGATACACCTCATTAATATACATCGAAGCAAAGACCCATCCTCTTTGCCTAAGATACATATGCTTGTTGTTTAGTATAAAGGGTAAAGCCTTTCGATTGTTCGGGGCTCATTCTGACACCGATGACCCCTAAGCATTTGGACATGTTTCGTTACTGCTAATTACTGGATTAAAGACAAACTTTTCAACAACTCAAAAGAATCATTTTTCTTCCTTTTCTTTTTTTCTTGCACCTGCTAACGTCGAATGCCCTTTCTCTATCTGCATGGAATGTCAGTGATTTGGCCTATATGCCTTCTCCAGCTGCACACTAATGGTCTTAGTCATCTAACCTCTTACTCTGTGCCCAATGGTGCTTTTTCTTGTCTTTTTTTTGGCAGGTTGTTCTTCTAGCATTTATGTTATCGATGGACAGCTCATTGTTCCACAAACATAGTCATTCCTGATTAATGTATTCACAACGTGGGATTAATCAATTTGGTGACAACAAATCAAACATACATTTTTACGAATTCAATTAGAGGAAATCCCTGAGATTTTCACATAAATATTGATTAAAGTTCACCTGCCAACTCTTCAATCCAGCTGTGGGAAATATAGCCCTAATTTATCTTAGGTAGGTTGATAAGACGGGTTGTGCATGATGGATAGAGAGTGAGACGGGTCATGGGGATACGCAACCCTCTTGCAACAGTCTGCTGAAGCTTTTGTGAGTAATAAATACTGCTGTGCATGATGGGCCTGCGTCTCCCCTGCCTGCTCTGGCGTCTTCCTATCTGGTCATCCATTTCCGTTTGCTGATTGCTGTCCTCCACCTCGACTCTATGCTACAGTAATGCAACAGGCCGTTCCCCACTGTGCCAGCAGCATGGAACTGTCGCACATGAGGCCAGCTAATTGTAGCTCTCCACAGCGCTGCCAAATCAGGTTAGCGCTGCCACAGTATACAGCTGGCCCAAGCTACAGTTCCCAGATTAAAATAGTTGCTACAATTTGAGAATAGGGGAGCCATTTTGCACTGATCATGCAAAATTGAGCGATTATGCTCTTAAAACTCTGGATTTTTTTTTTTTTCTTCCTCAGAAGGGAGATGTTCTCATTTCGGGTGAAAAACCATAAGCCAGCCAGCAATGGTATCAATGAGCATAATAGGGAAAAATGTTCGGACATGAGAGACTAAAAAACCAAAAAAAATGGTGCCACGGGCACTGCAGCTCATCTGTACAAAACATCTCTAGTGACCGTAAGTAAAAATTTTGGATGTATTTACTGCTTGATCTCTGACAGATTAATCAATAACTGTTATGCTGTATATCAATGTCATCTTATAACCCCAAACTATGGTGCATTACTGGAATCATTACTTACAGGTCACTCTTTAAAAATTGAAGCCCTCCATGCAAGAACCAGCTATATCACTTTTTGGTGTCAAATTACAAGGAGGTCAGTGACCCTACCGCCATTTTCACTGCTAATTAAAATAATTACCAGTCCCAGGAATATGTGTAAACAATCATTTGTCCTCAAGATTGGTAACTAAATAGTTCTGAGTTGAAATGCTAAACTTCATTTTTCTCAAAACGTGAAAAAGTGACATAACTGGTTCTTGCATGGAGGGCCTCCATCGTAAAATGTTATTTGTATTCTTTGGGTAAAATCTGGATCTTCAACAGTCTTTAAACATCTATTCATTTGCAAAATTGAAATCTACCAGTTGAATAATTGTAATTAACACCATGAATTGATCAAATGATTATTTCTATCAATACCATCTTAGGTGAGAATCTTTAGAAATGAAAATTAAATTAAATTTGAAATTACATGTAATACAAATCAGACAATATGTGTGGACTCTTATTGTTACATAATTAGACCCTATAATTGCCAAAATTCAATCAGCTCAATTGCTGAAAAAAAGACAATGCCAAAATTTTTGAAATAGAATGGAAACGATTGAAACTATTTTCGTACATTCAAGGGCAGGAGGGAGGATACATGCCAGGTTTCAGCTTACAATGTTTCTGAATAAACTTTTTGGAAAGTTTTGCAGGCATGCCATATTTACAAAGATCAAAGCAAGGTCAAAATGCCCCAAAAGACAAAACCTGTCGTATATGTCATAAACCTCCAGCTTATGGCCTGAATACCAAATTTCAGCTCAGTCAGAGCAGAAAAGGGTGAGAAAAGAGGCTTGAGAAATGGGCATGTTGGAGATGGCTGCCTGGTGGCCATTTTGAAAATTAGTTCAGAATGCCATGAACAAACATTGGTTTACTCTTAGGTGGGAATATCTGTGTTAAGTTTCAGCTTCCTCGCCTGGGCGGTCTTGGGGAAGATGTTTCCAGGTGATAGAAGTATTTATTGGCGTGGCATAATGACTAAGGTCAAAATGAGCTCGAAATACACTGCATAAAAAAACCTGTAATAACTTATATGTCTTGCTACTTCACATTTATTTACCAAATTTCAGCCAGATCAAAACAAAAATCGTTTCAACTGAGCAGAAATAAACATTTGAAAGATGGCTGCCTAGCGGCCATATTTGAAATCGGTTCAGAATGCCTTGAACAAACTTTGGTGGCCTCTTGGGTAGAAACATATCTCAAGCTTCATGTTGATTTGCCAAACGGTTTTGGAGAAGATGATAAAGATGATGTTTACGGATCCACAATGACCGATGAACGACAATGACAAGCATGCCATGACAAAAGTCCATCGGATCTTTGGTCGAGACATGCTAAAAATGATAAATCAACAGTGTAAAACATTTCGCTCTCTTTGAAAGTGCTTTTTTATTTTAGGCAGCTGCTCTCCATATGAAACTAGGATCCCTTTCAATGTGGTTTTCTCCACCTTTGTTTACAATTATATTGTTTATTTCATAGTGATTTTATGTCTACTGAAGCTGTCTATATTTACTGCTAACAAAAGTAGGCTGATCAGGTACTGACTGAATAGGGAGCATTTCAATTATGTGCCTCATAAGACTTGATGGGTCATTCCAACCAGAGGTCCCCAGGTCACCAACTCAGATTTGGCTCAAATTTATTTTGGGAGTACCCCTATATTCACAATGAACACATGCAAAATTTTAGGCTCCTACTCCTAGGGGTTTCTGAGATATGGTCCCTTACAGAGGCTAAATTGCTGGATTCCTTCTATTTGAGAATAGGTCTTTCTGTACAAGGAAGATTGACTGCATCCAAGGCATAATAGTGGAGTTAGGAGACCCTGAAATGGTTCAGAGCAGAAAAAGTCACTTTTTTGCCAATTTTGGATTGGCAAGTACACCATGTGGACAGTTACCCACGGTAATGAAACTTCCTCTACATGAATGTATATATCTTTGCTTACAACTTGTTTTCTCATCTCCTTCACTATTTAGTCATGCTATGAAATATGGGTTTTTTTTGTTTTTTTTTTGCAAAGAACTTTTGAAGATGATGCAATACACGGGCGATCTGATGCAATACACATGGAAGATGATGCAATACCTGGAAAATCCTTGGGAGGAAATGCAACATCGTGCCAGATACCAGATTATTTTAATGAGTAGGCACTGTCAATTTAATACTTCTAGTTGCAGAACAAAGGGGAGGGTCTCATTTTTCATATGTTTCAAACATGGAGAAAGTGTGTAAATGATGTTACTACGCCTGGCAAAAATTATGGAATTACGCACATCCAGTTTTTAATTTTTTAGCAAATAACCAAGTCGCAGGTATGCTACATAGAGGATCTCTAATGAGTGAGCTCGAGATATCTCATTTATAAAACGAGAGTGGTATATTTAATTTCTTCCAAGGCAAGGAATAAATGAAAATTACCACTCTCTTTTCATAAATTTGTTACCTCGGGCTTACGCATTTGAGATGCTAGTTATCCCATAAATGACAGCGTTGTACTATTTGGAAAATTAAAGAAAAACGTGAGCTTCTAGTTGGAAGTCTGTTCAAGTCACAAGGATGATAAATTAGCTAGCTAGCATGCTAACACTGTTTGCCACTAAATTAATAAATTCAAGTTTCAACGATAATAGAAACTCCTATAACTTATTAGTTAAATGGCAAAAAGCGCTGGCTTGTTAGCTAGCGAATTATTAATTCCAATTTCTTGAATAAGCCGCAAACTAGAAACTAATGCTAGTGATGGTTACCAGTAACCAGCTAGAGGATTGGTAACATTACTGTTTTTGCCAGTGAATGGAATTCGACCAATAGTGACACGAGAAAGTTTTATTACATGTGTGTAATACCAAACCTGTATCTCATGTATTGTATTACACTGATTTTTCATCATTTATGGGATTAAGAGACATTACGATACACAGCTTAAAGAAATTGGATTTTAATCAATGGCATATTTTTTCATGATTAAGGGGAGGAAAAAATATGGTATCACTCAGTGTTGTGGAGAAAATTATGGAATCACCTTATAATTGACATTTCTAAAAGATATACCAGCACAAATCTGAATATTAGTCTGCTGTTAAAAGAGAGTGCTGGCTGACCTTAATGAGGTGTTGGACTTGGCGAGCTAGCATAGCACCAACATGAGAGCTGGCAGTTGAAATAATGGTAAGGATTATAAAACTGTGCCGTGAAGGAAATTCAGTAAAGAAAGTGGCAAACAATGTTCATTATTCTCAGTCAGCTTAGAGTAAAATTTGCAATTATAAACAAAATGGGAAGGTTATAAAAGAAAAACATATGGGTAGACCACAGAAGATGCCAAAGCATCAGGAAAGAATACTCAAGCAATTTGCTTTGAAAATAGAGAATGAACTACAAAACAAATGAAAGTGGAATGAGCAGGAACAGGAGTCAATGTTTGCGACAGAACTGTAAGAAGTCAGCAGAATGAAATGGGTTTACATAGAGGAAAGCCAAACAAAAACCAAACTAACACTGAAGCAGAGGAAAGTAAGGTTACAGAGGGCTAAAGAGATGCAATCATGGAGTGTGGATGACTGGATGAAAGTGATATTCAGTGATGAATCTTGAATCTGCATTGGTCAAGACAATGATGCTGGAACTTTTGTCTGGTGTTATTCCAATGAAACATCAAAAAATGACTGCTTCAAGAAAACAAGCAAATTTCCCCATCAATTTATGATAGGGGGTTTGATGAATAATAATGATTATAATGACGCTGATGTTGTTGTTATTGGTGGTGTATTGGGTTGTTGCTTGGGTGTTTTTTTGGCAGTTACCAGGGTGTACAGGGTAGTAACTAAGTTTTTTTCTCAGTGGTTGCCAGAGTGCGCAAGGGGCAGGACCTCACCGTTTAACATGTGATCCTGTCCTGAGTCCAATGACTGAATCCCCATATCTCTGTGTCTGATGTTAGAAAATATCAGAGATCATACAT
The DNA here is from genome assembly GCA_029721435.1 of Gymnothorax reevesii. Lineage (NCBI taxonomy): Eukaryota > Metazoa > Chordata > Actinopteri > Anguilliformes > Muraenidae > Gymnothorax > Gymnothorax reevesii. The sequence continues at coordinate 113,027,493 of CM056573.1, forward strand.
TTGGGTTATATATAGGCAGGAGTGAAGAAAAAAAGACAACAATGTTCCATTCATTTGTGTGAATGAGTGCAGTGGGGGGAGCACAGGCAGAGACATCAACATCCATCCTTTGGGAAAGTAAAAAGTTGGATGCAAGTTTGAAGGCCCTCGCTGGAAAATTGCAAGACCTGGCAAATAGAGTTTAATGAAAAATGGAGTGATGAAAACAGGAGACAAGGCTACAGAAACAACAACAACTGTCTTTTGGCTGGATTTGAAGCCGAATAGAAAGTTTGGAGGCTCAAGGCATACAGTTGTGGGAATATTGGGGGTTTTTGATAATGAAAAGAAGTCTACTGAAATGAAAAAGGATTTCAGGGAAGAGAAGAGGAAAATCAAGCAAACTTGACGAAGACAAACATGACCGAACATGAAGCTTTACTGAAAGTTTTATGTTTTTTTTTTCTGCAAATTTGTTCAAGTATGAGTCGTTTTATTAAATGGGATGAACAAGGGAGAAAAATTGATCCATGTATGTGGTCATTGGTGGGGGGTAGAGACATTAATGTCCATAATATGGGAAAGTCTACTGTATGAAGCAGGCCTGAAGTCTCTTGCTTTAAGGTTGCAAAACTTGGTTAATGAATGGAGTTTAATTTAGGATAGAGTGATGAGAAAGAAAAGAAAGAGGAAGGAAGAGCTACAGAAAAAATCCTCATCAATCTTTTGGGTAAGTTCAAAGCATAAGAGAGTTTTGAGGCTCTTGCCCCAGAATTATGGGACTATAATCATTTTTAAGAATGAATGGAAGTCTACTGAGGTGAAAAAGAAGAGAAAAAAATGGAGGGATGGAGGAGGAGATCATTGGGCACACGCTCAAAATTGACAAATCTATCCTAAAATGAAGCTGCGCAGCAAATTAGTGTGTCGGCCATGGGGATACGTGCAGCTGTTGCAATACTTGATAAAGTAGAAGCAAATGAGAGAACCCAGGAAACGCAAGTGTTTGTGAAGCCTGCGGAGCAGCAAGAGAGGGCATTGTGACATCAGAGGGCATTGTGACATCAGAGCCAAGCCAAACAGAACATTCCACGTTCACTTTTCATGGGAAATTCTTTCATAAAATTATTTTATCAAAAACTTTAAAAATTATAATTCTGAAATCAACAAGCAGTGCAATCCATGTTGAAACTTTATATGAAGTATTGTGAGTTGTATTTGGTAAAATGTATTAACCCCTTTGTGCAGAAGCCAAATTTGGCTATTTATGGGTTACCCACTTTAATGCTGTATAATTCAAGATTTAAGCTTCACAAAGAGGAAAAATGTGGCTCAATTCAGGAAAGACACTTACAGCATTTAGAATTACATTGTATTTCAGTTTATTTTCATGATTTTGGTAGAGAAATGAGCAGCAAACATAAAAAATCTTCATGAGAATTCACCATTGAAATTGCAAAAAAAATAATTCTGACGATTGAAAAACTGCTGGGGCTTAAAACTATACATTTATGGTATCATAAACTCCTTGAGCACAAGTAGAATTCATCTTCAAAATTACTTTCTAGATTACCTACATGCTATTAGCCAAATTATACAGCTACCCAAGTGTCTCCCCAAAGTCTCAAAATGATTTGCTGTCAAATCATTAAAAAATCATGTATTTAACACAATTAAAGCTTTAAGGCATGAAATTTAATATGAACGAATGATTTTCTGGTTGAGTTTAGTATGAATTTATCAATATCAGTGCAGTTGAATACCAATGGTCACCAGTAACCTCTCCAAATATGAACGTGCCTTTTCTCCATAATAAAGTTTAGAGTTTTGGCCATTTTTCTTCAAAGCCAGCACAAACACGCATTAAATAAACTGCTAATTAAACGGTCAGAACATTCACCCTGTAATGAAAGCTACCAGTCCCCTCTTCAAAGCTCACGAACCCATTTCAACACTTATAAGGAGCAAGTACACCTCACTAACACAGTAATATCTGAATTCTGAAATATACCTTATTTTAACTGAACAGACATTCCACTTTCAGGGAATATCAAATCCATTGCGTCTCCCGATTCAAAAGAAACGTGCAATGAACGTACCGGGGGTCCACACCAAAATGCACGGGCAGTTCGCGTTTTAAACAGGAAAAAAACCTCGACATTCGACTTAGTTGAGTACATATACATTCCGAAACAGAAAAAAAAAACAAACAAAAATAGCAGCCTGACCTTTTTCGTGAATCCCTCCTCCAGAGACATTGACTGTATAAAATAGAGAGCGATGTATCCAGTAACAAGAACCCTCCGGTCCTGTTTCATTCGAAATAATTCCAATAGAGCATATCGATCTCATTTAAATTCTGTAATGTAACTGAACACTTCAAGGCCAGTTTTGCGAACCGATTTTCTATAAATCCCGTCTATTTTAGCCGCGTAATGTGCATAACGTAGACAGGATACAACAGCGCATGCTGATACGCATTGGTTTGTATGCTCTGTGTTTGTCCAATCAATGTGTTTCACTTACTCTAAAATGTTTAAACACTCGGGAATTGGATAAGAAACGAGCCATTCAATACATTGTTATCAGGGAAACTTCACGAGGTTATGAAGTGTAACTCTACAATTACGCAGAAGAGCTTGAGTGTATGGTTGAGTGATTGGCTATCAACGCCAGTACTCGGGTGGATATAAGGAAGCGCTGGATTTGGCAATGAAGGAATCTACGCGTAAATCCACGGTAGGGAACTACAATTTTTTTTGTATGGGACAACTGTAATAGGCAATAGAATGTGAGAGAATTAATACCATGTCGATTTTTTTGCCTCAGAAAACTGATTTTTATGACCTACTAATTGGAATACTGTTAGCTCACTGTGGCTAAACTGGTTGCTACAAAGGATAACGATTTTTTCTGTGTCAAGATATCGTTTTTTCAAACTGCTGAATCGACACTATGGGCAAGGATACTGACCAGTTTGCACATCAGGCTTAGCTGAGGAGTTTAATTCATGCAGCTCTCGAAAAACAGGGAGTGGAGTGAACTTCACCGTATTCAGAACCGCGTTCGAGGTCTGCTTGCTTGTGAACATTCAATAACTGATCCGGGGGTGCTATCTAGTGATCGAGTACAGTAACAGCGTACTTCCAATTTGCAGGTCTATAGACGCGGGCATCTACATCTGCAGAAAGGGGTTAATAATTATAATGATGGTAATTATTCATAATAATAATATAATAATAATAATAACACTTCAGATCTGTTGGCCAATGAACAATGATACAAACAGCTATTTTTGATCAAATTTACTGACCTTCAAATACAGTCCACAGATAAACGATGCACATTTTCATCATGACAAAGCATTCAACCTCAAATTTTTGTACATGGAAGCAAGAGAAATGATTTTCAGAGTGATGGCCAAATTGGCAAATGGCCTGGTTTGTTGTATTTTAAATGCATGAAACTGTAAATGGGTAAGATTTACTGAGGCAAGTTTCTCCCTCTCTGACTGCATTAGTGTCTCCCTGCTGTTGTTCTGCGTCTGCATGCCAAAGACTACAGGCCTCCGTAGTGCAGGGCCATCAGCCTCTGCAGCAGTGGCTTACATAACCTGCTAACTGACGGAGCACTCCCCATTCACTCAGACACAGACACACACAGACACACACACACACGCACACAGACTCGCAAACACACTGTACAGAGCCAAGAGCAGCCCTCTCCTCCACTGTAATCTCAAACAACCTCAAGGACAGTATTTATAAACGTAATTATAAAAAAAGGGAGGGAATACAATTCATAAGAGGAGAGCAAAAAAAATCGAACAGAAAATACTGGCGCTGTCCTTGAGCAAGGAAATTCCTTCCGGCCAATGCAAACTACGCAGCAGCTGTAAGCAGCGCTAATCTAACTCTCTGTCCATCAGGGCACCACCCACCTCTTCTCCGGTTACATAAGGACCAGAGAGTTGTGCTGTGAACAAGCGACTGTGCTCTCTTGCTGAATGGAGTGTAATCTGAATGCAGTGAAATGCCTGGTGTAAAGGTAGCTCCTGCAGAGTAAATATGAGATCAGACAGAACCTTATGTACTCTGAGAGATTTAACTTTATCCGGAACTGTATATTCAGTAGGAGCCTCAGAGCCCCTAGCTTTCCTGGACTTCAAGAAAAGTCCTATCAAGCATCAGCTTTATTTGGTGAAAAATAGCTGCCTCCGAAACATTATAGATGTTGCTTGATGTGCGCAAAGTTCTTGGTTTTTAATCCTCTAAAGTTTATTCAACTATTATTTGCGTCAGCTAGGGATTGTAAGACGGAGTGTGTGCATGCGATTTTCCATCATAATAAGCTTGACTTGTCAATCTCTCTTCAAGCATGTCATGCTGTAAGCTGTCTATGGGGATTTCCTGAATTTATTTACTGCCTGATGTGCTTTAGTTTGTATCCTAGCTAGTTCCTTAGATTTTGTACATGTTCCATGGAGAGCTTGTTTAATTGACTGGATCACCACTAGCACCCATGAGAATTGATCCATCAATGTCCTGACAATTTTTGATTTTTTTTGCAGGAAGTTGACATTAACTACCAACTGAGGCACAGTAAACAAAACTATTTGCAGAACTTATGCAAGATTTATGTTCGTGAATGTCTTGGAGAATTTCACATCTTTGCCAGTGAAGAGAATGGCCTTCTCTCATTGTTAATCATTTTCCTTCACATGCTATTTTTAATCTTTAGTCAAATAAATGTAAACATAAACACACACTGTTCTTTGTTTCCATTACATTTTCTTCCCTTGTCAATAAAAGGAACGTACCCCCCTGTGGGAGACACATGGCTAAATGCACTGCAGGTGTCGCGGTGTGTTTTCCCAGCGAGGCAGTTGACACTGACAGTGATGGCCTGTAGAGCCCCAGCATGGAACCACATCCAACCCCCCCATCTCCATCCCATCCCCGTGCCCATCTGCTCGCTGCGAGTGGAGGGCATGTGGATCGATATATCTCCCAGCGGATTCTGACAGGTGTGTTTCACAGGGCACAGACGGTGGGCTGGTTAGCACGGCCAAGAATTCAACCCCCCTACAGCGCTGTCTCAGCGAGCCCACTGATTCGCTGCTCTCCAGCATCTGATCAGAGATTCCAGGCAAAGAGGCTGCCATCACAAAATACTACATTTGTTGAGAATTGTCGTCCAGATTCCAGAAAATGAAATATCTCAGTGGCAGAAATGCAGCCCTGTATTATTTATGTATTCATCTTTCAATTCTGCTGGTACGGAGCTGTCATCTGTCACTTATTACAACAAGAAGTGTATCTATTGCTCGTCTTCAGTCTATGCCCTTAATGTCACTGCGCTTGCGACACCACAACATCAGATAAAGTATTGAGTCAAAGCTCTCTAAATGGGATCTCTGTAAAAGTAATCAAGAGGAATGTCATATTCTTCAAGCTGGCATTGCTTTCTCACAAGCCCTTCAAAAAGGTTGTTTACTTTATTTCAGTGTAAGAGATAACTTTCACGCAGAAATATGGCTGTCAGTTGAAAGATAAAACTAGCATATTGGCACTACAGCCTTGGATCCGCCCCCCAGACTTTTTACAGGAATTTCACAGCATCAGTTTACTGCAGTACTGGAGAAACCATGTCCTCTCTGTTTCTCCATTTGTAAACAGTACACAGAAACTGTATCATAGCGACACTGTGAGCTAGGCTGAGGCTAACGAGCAGCACCTGGGAGGTTCTATGTTTATGGCTGAAATCCTACTTCTGATGTAACACTGAGGCCTGATGACAGAGGTTATCCAAGAAAAAGCCTGCAGTGAACATTTGTCAAGCCTCACTCAGTCTCTCCAAGTGATCTAATTAGGAAAGGAATCATTGAGTTTCCAAAGGGCCCAACTCCAAGGAACACTGTTTACCAACAAAGGGGAAAATTTTTTTTTAACCCATACATTATAACCCATATATTTCTACTTTATTTTGTTTCAAGAGGGTGTCATTGGGATACTTTGGGCTGAATTACAAATTAGCTTCTTTGTTATAAGATATGCAGCCCACTCACTCATTGGCGTTGAGCCCTTTGGAAACTCAATGATTCAATTGTATTTTGAGATGTGATGGACTGTGGGCTTAGGGAGGTACAGTCAGCAAACACATGAAGACTTACAGCTTATTTTGGCCTTGACCTCACCATAGCAAGGGTCAAGCAAATAGAATGGTTTTGGTAATGAGAAATAGACTGATTTAGCTGAATACAGCTTCTGGGGGCCTCCTGAACAGTTTTTTTTTAAATGTTTCACTATCTTTCTGAAACTCCCCATCAAAAAATTTTTTCCTTTGTCCATATGTATCTAGGGCTGCATGATGGTGCAGTGAGTCATGCTTTTGCTCCCCAGCAAGAGGGTCATAAGTTTGAATCTCGCCTGGAGCCTCTTATGTTCTCCCAATGTCCATTTTTTTCTTCAAGTGCTCCAATTTCCTGTCACATTGCAAAGTTTTGTGTGTCTAGCAAATTGGAGACATTAAAGGGGCCCTAACATGCTGATCCTTCTTTTAATACAAATTAGTAATGTTATAATGTTGGTTGTCCATGCTCAACCCCTGAAAAGTTTCTAAACATAAGATACAAGGATTTTGCCATACTCCAAGAACGTGATTTTGTGAGCATGATTTCCTCTCTAAACAGCTCCTCTCGAGATCTTCACGAGATCTGGGTAAAACCTGACGTCAGGTTGCGCCGTCCAATTAGTACAGACCTGGCCAGAGCCAACCACTGCACTGGACCTGCCCACACTGGAAACTATTGTAGCAGGCACTAACAACGGCAGATCATTCTATGCCTTAGTAGCATCTACACTTTTGGAAATAGAAAAGAAGACCCGCAGATCATTTGAGGTGCAATTTTGTCAGTATCTCTCATAAAAGCTACTTGTCCGTTTACTTTTGGACGCAAAAAAAACAAATAATTCTCTTCCAAAAGACGATGCCACCAGCAATCAGAGGGTAGCTTTTTTTGTTTGCTGGCAGCAAACAGTCATGACCAAATGGAACGTTAGCTGTTTGTGCTCAGCATTTCACCAAAGACAGCTTTGTCAATAAAGGATAATTTGACTCAGGATAAGCGTTTTAGCTGCTTCTCAAACCTGAAGAAGTTGTATCATTCAAGCGCTTGGAGCCACAGGCTGTAAGTAACCATATAACAGCAAATAATGTAAGTGTAGCGTGTTACGGGTGGCTAGCAGGACCGCTAGCGATAGTTAGCACTAACAACTGGCCTCAAACGCAGGCTTTGTGAAATATCTGAAGATAAAGCCTGTATCTGTTGCAACTGTCCGTGTCTAACGGACACAGAAGCTGAAAGTTGCTTTTACTGCATAAGCCAACCTGACGTGATAGCCAGTTGATTGTGGCTGTAGCACAGCGGCTACCGTATCCAAGTTACTGTTGCTAATGTTTCTGTCCTAATTAGGCAAGAGTGATATCAGGGGAAATTCTCCTGAAGATGTGTGAACATAAACCTGATTTGAAGCCAACTTTTAATACTTGTTTGTAATTAGGATGCTTTGTACAACTGTTCACAGTAACAGAACTTGCTGTCTGTAAAACCTGTATTGCAAGGGCTTGTCTCTGTGATTATGACAACTCGGTTACCAGCTACTGCATGTTAGTTTGTGGGTCATGCTAATTAAAAATGCTCCTGGTTAACGTATATGCTGCAATTCTGATCGGTATGCTTGTGTTACTTCAGTAAGCATCAATGAGGAAGTTTCAACATAACCGGGCTCTCAAGTCTCACGCACTGAGCGTGACACTCACGCATTTCAATAAGTTCACACGCCCTCACGCCACACATAACATTTCTCACGCTGAGAAGTGATAAAACTCGCCGCACATTAGTAACATAGACTGTAAAAGAGATTAGTCACCTATGAAAGGATGAGGCGAAGGCAAACGGCTCTGCCTGAATCAGCAACCTATCAGCCAATCAGAAAATAGTATTTCTTGTTGCCAGGTGAAATAGCAGCGCCGTAATCACGCCTTCCACACGCACGCGAATGCTACTGTGTGCTCACGTCAAAGAAGAGCTGGAAGTAGAAGCCCGAAATCAGGTAATCACTTCATCACTTTTTTTCAATAACTGATTATTAAAGTCGAGGAACCATGTAGGGTATTTGCTTTATGGATCATTTTTTACCTCAATTTAACAGCTTTGGACGGTTATGGTTAGATGAATTGACTTCTAACTTGTTACGGGGAGAGTGGGGGCTCTCTGCCTTCCATGTAGTGTATTTTGGCTGAAAACAAACCCTGCTCCGATCCGGTGTCAGAGGTGATACCACAACATCTCTTGTTTGTGACCGACAAAACGATACAAACACCTTTAATTTAACCTTTATTATACTGGGGAGTCCCGATGAAATAATAAAAAAAAAAAACAGATGTTACGGGGAATGAACAGTCACTTCTTATTTCAGTTTACTGGCAGTCGTGAATGTTCAATAACTGATCCTGGTCTGCCATCTAGTGATATAATTTTGTCACTGCGTGCATAAATGTGCAGTTCAAGTCCTCCGGCGGACACATCTGCACAAAGATGCACCGTTGTTCTTCTCGAACTCGCCAAATCCAGATAATCCGCAAATGATGGATTAAATTGATATTTTAATTTGAAACGAGTAACCAAGTTGCTTGTGTGAAAGTAACGAAGTGAAAGTATACTACTTAAATACTGTAACGAAGTACATGAACATCGATACTATGCATCTTTGAAAATGGGAGTATCATGCCCCTCCCCCCCCGAAGAAAATCTCACTGTAGCCCGCATTCAAAACTTGAGAGCCCTGATCATAACGTTGGCCGATTGTAGCCACTGGTTAGTCATCGCTTCACTTATCCATGACTGGGATCAGCCGTATACTTCACAAATGTCTGAGCAAGCTCTCTGGTGCTACCATGTATGGTGCTGTATTATGTTCATAACATAATCAAGCTCTCTCTAGCTGTCACGTATGTAATGTGAATATAGGCCACTAGATGGCAGTATTTACCTTTTTTTTGTTAAGCTCAGACTGGAGTCATGTTTAGACATGTCCTGGACATGTCTGGGGCAAGTCTCAGAAAATGAAAAAAAAGAGGTCTAAATGTGGGTGGGGTTTGCAAAAGAGTATATAAGGAAAAGAATGGAGACAGTAAAGTAGTAGGAGAAATTGCAAGAAGATGACCAGACCTGCCATTTGTTCAAGACCTGTGACGTTTCTTTTGTGGATTTCTTTGCCTGTGTTTGAGCATTTTCTCACCCAGGACATCACCAAGCCCCCCCACAAAAAGGGACTGTAAATATTTCTTTTTATTTTTGTTATAATCAATCTTGGTCTTAGTTGTTAGTTGTTTAGTCATTATTGTCTTTGTTAAAAATTAAATGTGTTTTAGTTGTTAAAATTGTGTCTGTCATCCCTTGCTGTTGCTGTTGTGTTGTAATGTAATAACAAATTGGGGCCATAACAAATTGGGGGCTCAAGTCCGGCATAGACCATTTTGTGAGTAATTTATTGAAAATCTAACATTTCAAATTGTAAAATTGATTTTTTTTAATTGAATACATATATATTGACAACAGCAATGGATGATTTCTTGGCATCACCAACCGTAGGGGTTTTGAAGTCTTTTAAAGAGACAGAACTGCTAGAAATTTGCAGACATTTAGAGCTGACAGAGGTGAAACCAGCCATGCGAAAAGCAAGACTGGCTCGAGAGATAGTTGAATATTACATTGATGAAAATGTGTTTGCACCCGGAGATCTGGAACAGTTTCCAGTGGAAAATCCAAATATAGAAATGGAACTTAAATTAAAAATGCTAGAGATTGAAAGGGAGGAAAGAGAAAAAGAAAGGGAGGAAAAAGAAAAGCAAAGAGAATTTGAAAGGGAAGAAAAAGAAAAACAAAGGCAGTTTGAGTTAGAAAAATTAGCAAGAGAAGAGAAAATAGAAAGGGAGGAAAAAGAAAAACAAAGAGAATTTGAGTTAGAAAAATTTGCAAGACAGAGAGATTTTGAATTAGAGAAATTCGATAGAGAAGAAAGACTCCAAATGGAGAAACTAAAAATTAAAATTGAAACTAAAAATAAATTTTGTGCCAGTCAGGAGGTAAAACTGGTGCCTCCATTTTCGGAAAAGGATGTTGACAACTATTTCCAGTGTTTTGAAAAGGTAGCAAAGAGTTGCCAGTGGCCAAAGGAACACTGGCCTCTGATGTTGCAAACTGTCCTCAAGGGAAAAGCTCAACAAGCCTATTCGGCTTTGTCTGCAGATGATTCCTCTGATTATGAGGTTGTCAAAAAGGTTATTTTGAGAGCTTATGGGTTGGTTCCAGAGGCTTACCGACAGAAATTCAGAGGTCTGAAGAAATCTGAAAATCAGACTTATGTGGAATTTGCTAATGAGAAGAAGGTTTGCTTTGAGCGCTGGTGTGCTTCTATGGAGGTCAAGGATGATTTCAACTCACTAAAAGAGATGGTGTTAGTTGAAGAATTCAAGAACTGTGTTAAGGATGATGTTAAGACCTACCTTAATGAGAAGCAAGCACTGAATTTGCAATCAGCTGCCAAATTTGCAGATGAATATGTTCTCACACATAAGTCTAAATTTCAGTCTAGCAGTAACAATAGATGGTCCCAATTTCAGAAAAAGGGTTATGGTGATACCCAAGATTCCTCACCCAAAGACAAAGACAAATCTGGTGATGGTGCTCAGAAATCCAGTAACAGGTCTGATCAAAGTGTGAAAGCTAACAGTGACAAAAGTGGTCTAGTTTGCAGTTATTGCAAGAAATCTGGTCATGTTACAACTAACTGTTGGATCCTTAAAGCTAAGAAAGAAAAAGAGAAGGACACCAAACCAAATGCCTTTGTGAAAACAAGGTTAGAAACCCCTGTAGTAGATAACCGATCTGCTAAATTGCCTGCCTCTTGTTGGGCTAAAAAGCCTGATACAGCTGACTTCGTGAGGGAGGAATTTCTTCCATTTGTGTCAGAGGGATTTGTGGCTCTGAATGAGCATACTACTCCTTTCCCCATATATATCCTAAGGGATACCGGAGCTTCTCAATCACTTTTGTTGATGGACTCCTTGGAGTTACGTGATGAGACCGCTTCAGGGGATTTCATACTTGTACAAGGTATTGAAGGGAGGACTGTATCTGTACCCCTGCGCTCTATATTCTTGAAGTCAGATTTAGTTACAGGACAGGTAAAGGTGGGACTTATGTCAAGTCTACCTATAAAGGGTGTTTCTCTGTTGCTAGGCAATGACCTGGCTGGGGGCAAAGTAGTTCCCCCTGTACATCTTACTTCACAGCCGAGCACTGAAGATGGGGATGAGGACCCATCTCTGTATCCTTCTTGCGCAGTGACTCGTGCTATGGCCAAGAAGGCTAAAGAAGAAGATGTTGTGGTGCCATCCAGCACATTGAATAGTCAGGACTCAGGTGGTTCGCCTCATGACTCTGATTGGCCTACTATGGTTTCTCCGTTTGAGGACTTATCAGATACTTTTATCAGTTCATTGTTCAGCCAGCCAGATGGGTCTGGTGATTCTGATGTGTCTGGAGACTTGTCTCTGTCCAGAAAGCGGTTGATTGAGGAGCAAACTAATGATCCTGAAATTTGTGTACTAAAGAGGAGAGCCTTTCCTGATAAAGAAATAGACGCAGTTCCAGTTGGGTATTATCTCAAGGATGGTGTGTTGATGCGGAAGTGGCGCCCTCCTGATATCCCTGCCAATGCAGATTGGGCAGTGGTCAGGCAAATTGTTGTTCCGAAGGTCTACAGGAATGAGATCTTAACAATGGCTCATAGTTTACCTTTAGGAGGTCATCTTGGTGTTAACAAGACTGTTGATAAGATCATGAAACACTTCTTTTGGCCTGGGCTTCGGAAAGATGTTTCCAACTTTTGCAAAACCTGTCACACTTGTCAAGTAGTTGGAAAACACCAGTTAGACCCACCTGTAGCACCATTACAGCCTATCCCAGCATTTGGGGAGCCGTTCTCTAAGGTCATTGTTGACTGTGTTGGTCCATTACCCAAGACTAGATCTGGAAATCAGTACTTGTTGACAATCATGTGTGCATCTACCAGATTCCCCGAAGCCATACCTCTATGTAACATCAAGGCAACTGCAATCTCGAAGGCTTTGATAAAGTTCTTCACGTTGTTTGGCCTTCCCAGGGAAATTCAGTCAGACCAGGGTAGCAATTTCACTTCAGGATTGTTTCAGCAGGTTGTGTATGAACTAGGTGCAAAGCAGATTCTTTCTAGTGCCTATCATCCAGAAAGTCAGGGTGCCTTAGAGCGGTTTCATTCCACTCTCAAGACAATGATGAGGACTTATTGTTATGACCTTGAGAAAGACTGGGATGAAGGGGTTCATTTGCTGTTGTTTGCAGCTAGAGAAGCAGTGCAGGAGTCTACTGGATTCAGTCCATTTGAGCTAGTGTTTGGTCATGAAGTGAGAGGACCTTTGCTATTATTGAGTGAACAATGGCAAGAGAAAGAGCCGCATATCAGTCTGTTAGACGATGTTAGCAAGTTCAAGGAAAGATTGCGTGCTGCTTGTGACCTTGCCAAAGAGAACTTGAAATCAAGTCAGGGAAAAATGAAAACTTGGTATGATCATAAGGCTAGAAGCCGTGTGTTTAAACCAGGAGACAAGGTCCTTGTGTTGTTTCCCTTGCAGTCCAATCCATTGCAGGCTAGATTTCATGGTCCTTATGAAATTCTGACAAAACTCAATGATCTCAATTACATTGTGAAGACTCCAGATAGGAGAAAACCAAAACAATTGTGTCATATTAACATGCTGAAGCCTTATCATGACAGAAATGCTAGGGTTGCAGCTGTCACTTCAGATTCTCCAATGGCTGAGATTTGTGAAGATGAGGGGGAGTTTCAAGATGATGAACCAAGAATTAAAGCTGAAGTTCTTTCATGTAAATTGTCAAATTCTGAAGTGTTGCAGAATCTTGATGTAAAACTCCAGCACTTAGAACCCTCACAGGAAGATCAGTTTGAGAGGTTGATCAAGAAATATGAGGATCTTTTTCCTGATGTTCCAAAAAGAGTTTCTATTGCCTCTCATGATGTAGATGTTGGTGATGCCAAACCAATAAAATAGCATCCGTACCGGATGAATCCTGAAAAGAGAAAGATTGCTGAGAAAGAGGTTGAGTACATGTTAGAACATGATATTATCAGACCTTCCAACTCCGATTGGAGTTCACCCTGTGTGATAGTTCCAAAACCTGATGGAAGTACTAGATTCTGTACAGATTATCGCAAAGTCAATGCTGTAACTAGAACTGATGTGTTTCCAATACCTAGGATTGATGATTGTATTGATAGTGTAGGGCAAGCAAAGTTTCTGACCAAGATTGATTTATAGAAGGGTTATTGGTGTGTGCCTTTAACTGAGAGGGCCAAGAGCATCTCTGCTTTTGCCACACCATCTGGATTGTACCAGTATGAAGTCCTACCCTTTGGCATGAAAAATGCCCCAGCCACGTTCCAAAGGATGATACAGTCTACAATCGCCGGATTGCCACACACGGGTGCGTACATCAATGACCTGATCACATGGAGTGACTCCTGGGAAGAACATCTAAAAGATGTAGAGACGTTGTTCCAGCGCCTGACCCAGGCTAACCTGACTGTTAACCTGAGCAAGAGTGACTTTGGTTGTGCTACTGTCACCTATCTTGGCTACGTCATAGGCCAGGGTAAGGTGGCACCCATAAATGCTAAAGTCCAAGCCATCGTGGACTTTCCAGTTCCTGACAACAAAAAAGCTTTGCGCCGCTTCCTTGGAATGATCGGGTACTACCACAAGTTCTGCAAGAACTTTGCTGAGATTGCTCTCAGTCTAACTAACCAACTGAAGAAAGGCGTAAAGTTCACCTGGGATGATGCATGCCAGAGAGCCTTCGATCGCCTGAAGTCTCTGCTGTGTCACTTCCCCGTGCTCAAATCTCCTGACTTCAACAAACCGTTCTCCATCGCGGTCGATGCTAGCGACCAAGCTTGTGGATCTGTGCTCCTACAGAGAAGTGACTCTGATGACATTGAGCATCCCGTGGCATACTTCTCCAGGAAGTTCAATCGCCACCAAAGGAACTATTCCACAATAGAGAAGGAACTGTAGGCTCTGGTCCTTTCTTTACAACACTTTGAGGTTTATGTTTGTACAGGACAAAAGCCAATGATTATGTACACTGACCACAATCCGTTAATGTTTTTGAGTAAGATGAAAAACAAGAATCGGAGATTGTTGAATTGGAGTTTGATTTTACAGGAGTTTGACTTGGAAATTAAGCATGTGAAGGGTACAGACAATGTAATTGCTGATTGCTTATCCCGTGTTTGAATGTGTATATATATATCATGTGTTTGAATATTGTATGATATGTATATATAGACAAGTGTTCACTTAACCATTTTGTATTAAAAAGAAAAATTTTGCCTTTATGAGTCAAAATTTTTCCCTTTTGGAATGGAGGTGTAATGTGAATATAGGCCACTAGATGGCAGTATTTACCTTTTTTTGTTAAGCTCAGACTGGAGTCATGTTTAGACATGTCCTGGACATGTCTGGGGCAAGTCTCAGAAAATTAAAAAAAAGAGGTCTAAATGTGGGTGGGGTCTGCAAAAGAGTATATAAGGAAAAGAATTGAGACAGTAAAGTAGTAGGAGAAATTGCAAGAAGATGACCAGACCTGCCATTCTGTTCAAGACCTGTGACGTTTCTTTTGTGGATTTCTTTGCCTGTGTTTGAGCATTTTCTCACCCAGGACATCACCAAGCCCCCCCACAAAAAGGGACTGTAAATATTTCTTTTTGTTTTTGTTATAATCAATCTTGGTCTTAGTTGTTAGTTGTTTAGTCATTATTGTCTTTGTTAAAAATTAAATGTGTTTTAGTTGTTAAAACTGTGTCTGTCATCCCTTGCTGTTGCTGTTGTGTTGTAATGTAATAACAAATTGGGGCCATAACACGTACTATCCATAAATCTGCTTTCACATCAGACAAGAAACAAATTTTTCTCAGGACAGATTAGCCTACATTCAAAGTCAATGCAAGGACACGAATACACGTTGTCACGCAGCTTTCACACTGGACGCGAAACAAATTTTTTACGTGACAGATTAGCTACATTCAAAGTCAATCCAAAGGCGCGAATACAGGCGTTATAGGCTCGTTAAGCAGCTTTCACACCGGACGCGAAACATTACATTCAAAGTCATGACCGCTTATCAGTTACTGCATGTTAGTTTGCGTGCTCAGCTAATTAAAAATGCTCCTGGTTAACTTATATGCCGCAATTATGATCGGTATGTTGTGATTCTGCCTTGACCATGTTCATGCCCTGTTTATTCTGACTGCCTTTTGTGTTTTTTGACTATTTGCCGTGCCTGACTATTCTTTGTATCATGTATTTTGAATTGGTTACTTTGATTTGTCATGTTTTATCTTAGTTTACTTTTCCATGTTTTACTTTTTGCCATATCACATTCCGGTTCATGTTTTCCATTTTGCTTTGCACTCTGTCTCCACTGTCTGGTCTCATGTCTAGTCATTGCACACAGCCCCAGTCTTGTGTTTCACTCTTCGGGTGTTTTATTGGATTCTGGTTTTCAAACTTCCGATCTCGTTTGCTGGCTTCACTCTTCTTTTCTATCTACTAACTTACTAACGAGCACCAAGGATTTGTATAGTTGCACTTACTAATTGATTAACAAGCTCTCAGCACTCGCCCTGTTCTAGTCTCCGCCTCTTTGCTCTCCCTGATTACCTTTGCTGCATTTTCTGTGAAAGCTCACATCTGATCGCGCTGTCCTGTTTCTCATTATCTATGCACATTAGAAACTCCGAAACTGGAGCTGTTTATCTTTGTATAGGTTTGTCCCGTGATCCCTGTCCACGTTTTGGCTTCTGCCAAATTCCATGTGATCAGGTTCTCCCTCATGTGCTGCTCCTTTGTAATCAGTCTGCCTGTCTGCACCTGTGTCCCTCACCATGTGATCTCCCCAGAAGTGTATATTAGGTGTCTTCTCACAGCCAGTCTCTGTCAGATCGTTTTTGCTTGTCTTCTTGTGCCACGTTTCTTTTTGCCTTGATTACTCAGTGTTTATCTTTCTGACTGGACCGCCCGACTTTTCGATTTTTGCCTTTGTGATTTTGGATTATTGTTGCATCTGTGAGTTTTGACCTTTTTCTGCCCGACCACGAGATCTTTGTTTGCTGCCCTGGTTACAATTCGGATTACGCCCATTGGATTCTGGTTTTGCTTCTTTGACATTCCTGTACCTGTGAACCAGACCCATTTCTGTCCGACTACGATTATTGTGATTGCTGCCCTGGAATTCGAACCTATTTTTGCCCAACTGGATTTTGATTTTGGAGTGTGGACTTTGTACTTTTGCCTTCTGCCCTGTGGGGGTCCTCCCCCTTTATTAATAAAGCAAGGTCTACTGCATTGCCTGGTTCTCGCGACTGGTTCCTGATCGCACCATTACACGGTATGCTTGAGTTACTTCGGTAAGCATCAATGTGGCAGTTTCATCATAACGTTCCCTGATTGTAGCTCTACAGTTGAAGCTAACCGGAGAGGTGCTGTATGTGTCTGCCGAGTTGGGCTGCAGTTAGGCTAGACATAGATTTTGCAGAGCTTGGGGTGCGTTTTTGGGTGCTTATGAAACGATCGCTTCACTTATCCATGACCAGGGTAAGCCTGATACATCTCCAATGGCTGGGCAAGCTCTCTGATACTACCTGTGAAAGCAATAGGAAAGTGCACAGGCTAACGTGTTCGGTATAACAAACGCTGCATTGTCATCGTTTGAATATTAAATTCTTTCTTGTAAAAGTGATCGATTCGTTAGCTCCACATAAGCAACGGTTCACAAAGACAGAACTTACGGTCTGTAAAACTTGTATTATGTTCATGACATAGCTCTGTCTAGCTCTCGCACGCTATCCATAATGCGCCCACTTTCCGCAAGGAAAAGCTGGTCACTCCGAAGCAATAAGTAAACCATTACCATGAGCAATTTCCGAAAAGGCCATTTAGCTTGGAGCATTTGCCCCTCCGTCATATACCAACGCGCAAGCTGTTCGTTTCTCCACGCTAACAACACACCACAGCTATGCACACGAACCAGCAGGTGCCAATACACACTGAAGCAGTCCATAAGCTGTTGGTCCACTTTTACCTGTCCATGTTTCCCTCTAAACTCAGACCCACCGGATTTCTATGGTCTACACTTGGGCATGTCAACCCGATTTACAAATGTGTCTATATGGGGTAGATTCTAGCTTCCCCTGCATCCTAGCTAGGAGTAATAAAACCGCTGTACTCACCAACTGTTGCCATAGCAAACTGTAGCCGATGGCAAATTCGTGCTTGAGCAGCCAGGCTTTCACACTGCGTCCTACACTTTCGCTGTTGCATTTATTAGAAGTTAATTTCATTAGATCTATACACATGTACTGCGTTTTACAGCAGAATTTCCCCGTTGATTCCTAAGCTCAGATGGCTGATGCATCTCACTTTTCACTGTGACACTGCATCGCCCCGCCTAGATCCGCCCTCCACAGAGCTGGCCAGTCAGAAGGAAGTGGGCACACGGGGAGTGGGGGGCCATAGCGGAAGAGCCACCCCAATGAAGCATTTCAGGCAGAGACTACTATGGACTACAAATGGGGTTTTTTGAGGGTGGCAGAACGAGCGAAATAAGTACCCTTTTTTTTTTACTTTGAGCGATCAGGAGTACTCTAGGGGAGTCAAAGACCAAAATTTAAACTTGGAAAAATAGCAAATTAGGTCCCCTTTAAATTGCAGGTCAGTGGTGTGCTTATGTGCCGTTTGATGGATTAGTGAACAGGCCAGATTGCATTCCTGACTCTTTCCAATTGGATGCTTGGATGGGCTCAAACCTCCCTACAGCCCTGACACAGAATTGGTCAGATATTGTATGGATGACTGCTTGTTTGTACAGTATTACCTAATATGTGTTGGTGTGGCCTCTGTTCAGTGTGTTTCCCTACGTCTGCAATGAGACAAATACGTCCATCATCCAAAGCATATTTCCCTTTCCTGTGCCCTGCGTGGTATTGCTCCCGTGTAAAAATAAGAGGTGTGTACTCAGGGAGACATACATTTTACATCACCCAATGGTGAAATATCTGCAGGAAGTCCCTGGCAGTCTGTAAAGGATGGAAAATGTTTTATATACTGTAGTTTTTATGAAGAAGATTCAGTGAGAAGACAAACAGGGCATGTGTACTGCACCCTGAAAAATGGCCTCCCTGCACTCTCCTGCCCCCCTGCAACAGCCTTGCAGTCTTAAGGCTGTCAGGTATGAACGCTGAGGTGTCTGCTGTTTGTCAGCGGAGGATTAGCCTGCCAGTGCGGGCCTTGATGGCTATTGTGCTCCGTGGCACTGTGATAGCTCCCATAAGCGGGTCTTCATCAGAGCCGTAATAAATGGTTTATTAGGCTTGGTGGCCGCGTGCTGGGTTACACACAAGGGAGCTGCAGTAATTGGGCCACGGTAACTGGATCCCTAATGGCCGAGCTCGAGTTTCCTGGCTCCGTGTTCAGTTGGTGGGACTTGGTGTGTACACCCCCTCCCCCACTTCCCTCTATCAGCAGAATGTACTTTGCAATCTTAAAAGTACCACCTCCTATTAATTCTACCTGACCTGATCTGAAAGATCTCCATAGAATGGTGCCAGGAACATTCTTGTTGTTATAAAGCAACAGTGTAAATCAGGGGTCCCCAATCTTTCCCAGAAAGGGCCGATGTGGGTGCAGGCTTTCATTGCAACCAAGCAGTTATAATCCTGATGCTACTACTCAAGCTTATTTGGAAAGAGTCCAGGGGTTGATTAGTAGTATCAGGTGTGTAATAGCTTGGTGGCAATGAAAGCCTGCACCCACACCAGCCCTTTTTGGGAAAGATTGAGGGACCCTGGCATAAATGGTCATTTTCTGGTTTAGAGCTATTACTGAATGGGTCCCATAGTAGGATCATTATTGTTTTGTGCCCACTTGCGTTGACCTTCGCAGGCTACTTTTTAGGTCAAGGACTGCAGAGTTCTCCCAGCTCCCCTAATCTTCTAGTGAATCGCAAGAAATCAAATTCCTCTGAATCATCCTGTTGTTGGAACTTGGTTCCCTTTTGTGAGCACGCCCACCCATCCTGATTGCTGTGATTATATAGGGCTATAATTTCTACATTTGCTCTCTTGGCAAAGCAAGTGCCCTAATGCTGTTAGCCTGCTTCTCATTGTAGAGTGGACTTGGAATGCCCAAATAACTCCGTGTCCCGGCATTGGTGGGACTGACAGGTGATGATGTGGCCTCTTTCCTGGCCTGCTTTCTGCAAACAGGCCCAAGAGATCTCCCTTCTCCCCTATGGTGCTCCTCTAACCCCTCTAACTAGAGTAAAAAAAGCTTGTAAGTACTGTATATAATGTATTCCCTGGAGACATTGAGGCCAGATTCTGTGGATCACAAATGCAGAGGCAATGGATGCGAGTGCCAACTCGACAAGGGAAGGCTCTCCAGGCTGTGGGGGTTAGAGTGAGAGCAGGTCTTTGTGTGGTTGAGACCCGTAGGGGGCAGGGGGCTTTTAGGTGTCTGAAAGGAGGCAATATACTTTTTTCCCTGTTTATGTGGCCAGGATATTTTTTCCCCCCTTTTATTGTTGTTTGTCACCCGGTTGGGATGGAACTCCCCAGCTTTTAATGGCTTTGCCGTCCCTGCACCTCAATCCCATTGAGAGACTAGAATAATTGGGAGCCTCAAAGCCCTCTGTAAGGTTCCTCCATTGGGTGCAGCTCTCTCTTTGTTCAGAAAACTCCATTAAACTGTGTTCATCCAATGAGAATCCACACTTCTTCTGAAATGGATAATATGTTCTTTACTTGACAATTCCTCAGGCGCTGCTTGGGCAACTAACTCCTGTTCCTAAACCTGAAATTCTCTCAACTTGAAGTCCACGCTTTACAGTGAATTGCTTTGTCCCCTTTAATTTGGAAGACATTGGAAGGATGAACCATTCAATCAATGGGTGAATGTGCTAAATGAGTCGTTTAGAGTGTTTTTGCCCATTCCTGACCACAACAAGCATCCTAGTTTTTGTAATATTGCCATGATCCAATGGCTTCATTTACTCACTGTCTAACCTAAGAGCTTTAAAAAAAATCCACAGATACAGAAAAACCTCATTCCCAGGACATTTCCTGTTTACTGAATGATAGACTTCAGGCTTGGAAGGCTTGTGCTTTGCTCAACTCACTTCACCCACTCCATTACAGCCTGCATGTTTCACTCGACTCACTTCACCCACTCCATCACAACCTGCATGTTTCACTCGACTCACTTCACCCACTCCATCACAACCTGCATGTTTCACTCGACTCACTTTGCCTACTCCATAACGGCCTGCATGTTTCACTCAACTCACTTCACCCACTCCATTACAGCCTGCATGTTTCACTCGACTCACTTCACCCACTCCATCACAACCTGCATGTTTCACTCGACTCACTTTGCCTACTCCATAACGGCCTGCATGTTTCACTCAACTCACTTTTCCCACTCCATTTCAGCCTCCATGTTTCACTCGACTCACTTCGCTCCCTCCATTACAGCCTGCATGATGTTTCACTCAACTTGTCATCAGATGACTTCCTCCGCTTCAGGAATAGCAGCTTTCACTATGTGTGTTGTAAACTACACATAAATAGAGTCCACATACAAGAGGGTCAAATTCTTTGCCCAGCTTATTCAGCATCTACAAACCCCAATTCCAATGAAGTTGGGACGTTGTGTTAAACATGAATAAAAACGGAATACAATGATTTGCAAATCTCATAAACCCACATTTTTTTCCACAATAGAACATAGACAAGATATCAGATAATGAAAGTGAGATATTTTACCATTTAATGAAAAATATTAGCTCATTTTGAATTTGATGGCAGCAACACATCTAAAAAAAAGTAGGGACAGGGCCATGTTTACCAATGTGTAGCATCCCCACTTCTTTTAACAGTCTGTAAATGTCTGGGAAGTGAGAAGACTATTTGCTGGGGTTTTGGAAGAGGGATGTTGTCCCACTCTTGTCTGATATAGGATTCTAGCTGCTCAACAGTTCTGGGTCTTCTAAGTCAGATTTTTTGTTTTATGATGAGCCAAATGTTTTCTATTGGCGAAAGGTTTTGACTGCAGGCAGACCATTTCAGCACCTGGACTCTTCTACTGGGAAGCCGTGCTGTTGTGATGGATGTAGTATGTGGGTTGGCATTGTCTTGCTGAAATATGCAAGGCCTTCCCTGAAAGAGATGTTGTTGTAAAACTTCTATATACTTTTCAGCATTGATAATGCCTTTCCAGATGTCTAAGCTGCCCATGCCATAGGCACGAATGCAACCCCATATCATCAGAGGTGCAAGCTTTGAACTTTGCGCTGATAACAAGCTGGATGGTCCCTCTCCTCTTAAATCTACATAACATGGCGTCCAAGGTTTCCAAAAAGAATTTCAAATTTTGATTGATCTGACCACGGAACAGTTTTCCATTTTGCCTCAGTCTATTTTAAATGCGCTTTGGCCCAGAGAAGGCAGTGGCATTTCTGGATCATGTTCACATATGGTTTCTTCTTTGCATGATACAGATTTAACTTGCATTTGTGGATTGCACGGCGAACTGTGTTCACAGACAATGAGTTATGGAGTGAGCCCTTGCAGTGAATTCCAGTGCAGAATCATGGCTGTTTTTAATGCAGTGCCACCTGAGGGCCTGAAGATCACGAGCATCCAATATTGACCTTCGGCCTTATCCCTTGCACACAAAGATCTCTCCAGATTCTCTGAATCTTTTGATGATATAATGTAGTAGAAGATGGGATATTCAAAATCTTCACAATTTTACATTGAGGAAAAATTTTCTGAAATGGTTCCTCAATTTTTAGACTCGCAGATTGATGAGCCTCAACCATGTTTCACACTCTCTAAAATGCTCCTTTTGTACCTGTAATGGCTGTTGAGTTTAAGACGCCAAACGCAGGGGCCAGAATAAAACGGGAAAAAAGCAGATGAGAGAGAGACACAAATAAAATAAGAGGGCGAGACTCGTGCTTCCAACGGACGTAGATGTCGTCCGAGGAGGGAAGCAAAGCGAGCTTGAAAGGTTGAAATGAAAAGGGAAAAAAAACAGAAAGATTCCCTTGCTATCTAAAACTGGTCCTCAAATATGCAGCTAAATCCTTAACAATTCTCTTCCTAGAGACCTTACTGGCTAAAGTGCAAACATAACACTGACACTCTAGCAAGGGAATTGAGGAGGAGACCTGTCCCCCCCAAGGGACAGGTCAAGAAGTCTCCAGAGAACCCTGTGCACGAAACTCAGAGATGAGAGTGGGATCCAGAATATCCTGAGAAGGGACCCAGCAGCACTCCTCGGGGCCATATCTCTCCCAGTTGACAAGAAACTGGGCCCCACAACCAACACGCGTCTCGGCCAGAATGCGGCGCACAGTGTAAACCGGCCCCCCCTCAACCATTCGTGGCGGCGGCGGGGGTGTGTTTACAGGTGCCAGGATGCTAGTGCTAACTGGCTTAATCCGAGAGAAGTGGAATGAAGGATGGATGCGTAAAGATCTCGGGAGCTTCAACTGGACCGTGACCAGATTGATCTTCTGCACTATCTTGAACAGGCCAATATAGCGGGGCACCAGTTTTCGGAATTCTACCTTCAAGGGGAGGTCCCGCGTAGACAGCCAAACTCTCTACCCGACCCGAGAAGATGGGGCCAAACGATGTCTTCTATCAGCGATGGATTTTTGTTTGAGCCCCGAGCGCAACAGGGAAGAATGGACCTTAGTCCAAACTGACCGACAGCGACGAATGAAATGGTTGACTGAGGGAACCTCGGAATCATTCACAGTCTCAGGAAACAGTGGGGGTTGGTAACCCACCTGGGCCTTAAACGGGGAAAGACCTGTGGAAGAATTATTCAGTGAGTTATGGGAATACTCAGCCCAAGCTAAAAATTGACTCCGTGAGGAGGGATTATCCGCGCCAAACATCGAAGAGTGTTTTCTAAAGACTGATTAGTACGTTCCGTCTGGCACTTGGTATCTGGGTGAAACCCAGAGGAGAGACTCACAGTGGCCCCCAGCTGCTTACAAAATGCCCGGCAGAATCTGGCCGTAAACTGAGGACCTCGGTCAGAGACCACATCCTGTGGAAGCTCATGCAACCGGAACACATTATTAACCACAAGAAGGGCTGTCTCCCGCGCTGAAGGCAGCTTGGGTTGCGCAACAAAATGAGCCGCCTTAGAAAAATAGTCAACCACAACCAAGATGACCATGTTGCCGTCAGATACAGGCAGCCCCATAAGGAAGTCTAACGCAATATGTGTCCAATGGCACCTTGGAACGGGTAAAGGTCGCAGCTGACCAGAGGGAGGGAGTTGGGAAGTCTTATCCCTGGAGCATGTGCCACAAGCCGCGACAAATTCCCGAATGTCTCTCATCATACCAGACTACCAAAAAATTTGGGCCCGGAACTGCTTGGTCCGATGAGCCCCCGGATGCCCAGCCAAGTGGGAAGAATGTCCCCACTGGAGGACCCGTGGCCTAGCTGCAGGCGGAACAAGCAAACATCCAGGAGGCTCCCCCCCAGGACCAGGGTCAGTCTTTAAAGCCTCCTGAACCACTGCCTCAATCTCCCACTGAATGGATGCAACAACCTGAGTAGCCGGGATAACTGGCTCCAGGGTAGGATCGCGGTCAGAGCGGTCGTATATCCGTGACGGGGCGTCAGGCTTAATGTTTTTAGAGCCTGGGTGATAGGTCAGTGTAAAATCAAAACGATTAAAGAATAATGACCCAGATAGTAAAGCTTCTCTGCTCCGGATCTGCCGCGGGTCTGCCCCGGATCAGCTGGAGCCGGGGCAGATACGGAGCGGAGGAGCTTGCTATCTGGGTGACCACCGCGCCTGCCGGGAATTACATTGCTTGGTTTTCTGAATATACGGGAGGATTTTGTAGTTGGTCCACACCACAAAAGGGTGTTCAACTCCCTCCAACCAGTGGCGCCACTCCTCAAGTTCCAGCTTGACCGCCAATAATTCCTGGACACCAATGCTGTAATTGTGTTCCGAGGCAGACAAAGAGCGGGAGAAATATGCACATGGGTGAAGCTTATTATCCCAACTAGGGCGCTGGGACAAAATAGCATCTACCTCCACAACAAATGGGAGGGAGGGATCAGGCAAAACCAGAATAGGCTCTGAGCTAAAACGTTTCTTCAATTCCTGAAAGGCAGCTTCAGCTGCTGGAGACCAAAAAGAAAATGCTGAGGAGGTATTCTTCTTGGTGAGCACAATATTGGGGGCAGCAACTGCGCTTAAATTACGGATAAACCTCCAATAAAAATTAGCCAAGCCCAGGAAGCGTTGAACCTCCTTAACACTCTGAGGCGCAGGCCAATACCTGACCGCAGCCACCTTGTCCGGGTCCATACGAACTGACCCCTGAGAAACAATAAAGCCCAAGAACTAGACAGTTTGGGTGTGAAAAACACTTTTCTCGGCTTTAACAAAAGGTTTGGCATTGAGGAGGGCCTCAAGCACACATCTGACATGTTGTTTATACTCCCAGAGTGTTGAAGAAAAAATCGAAATGTCGTCAAGATAAACAGACAGATTTCTCCAACATCTCTCGGAGGACGTCATTAATGAGTGGTCGAAACACTAAGGGTTGTTAACCAGCCCGAACGGTAAGACCAAATATTCGTAGTACCCTTCATGAGCGTTAAATGCCGTCTTCCATTCGTCCCCCTCCCGAATGTGAACAAAATTATAATCATTACAAAGATCTAGCTTCCTAAAAAATTACGCCTCCGTGGACGTTCAAATGCGGAATTCATTAACGGAAGGGGGTATCGGTTTTTAATGGTGATCTTATTCAAACCCCTATAATCAATACAGGGTCTCAGACCGCCATCCTTCTCTCCCAAAAAAATTAAACTCGCTCCGGCAAGAGACGTGGACAGCCGAATAAAACCATTAGTGGGAGCTTCCTGAATATATTGTCACATGGCCTTACGCTCAGGTCCTGACAGCGAGTATAGCGAAACCCTAGGTGGAGTTGTACCAGGATAGAGGTTGATCTTGCAGTCGTACGGACGATGGGGAGGTAACATTGATGCATTAGAAGGTAAGCTTAAGTTCAGGGTGGCCCCAAATTTCTCACCCTGCTCCGAATCTAATGTCTCCATGACTGATTCAGCATCGCTAAAATCCTCTAAAAGGTAATCGTCCTCTGGCTGTCGCCTGTCAAATTGAGGATCCCATTCCAACCCCCCCCCCCCCCCCGCCTCTTTTTCTACTCTAGGAGGGTATGGTGAGGTAACCTCCTCACTCTCGCTTCAGGCATCAGCCTCCCTCATACCTTGATGTTTGGAAAAACAAGTTTCATTTCCTCTACAATGAGAGTTGCAATTGGTGCCCCAGCGGACGATAGGATTGTTCTGTCCCCCCCAAATGATGCAAGGTTTATGTTCCCGTAACCATGAATGCCCTAAAACAATGGGAAAATAAGGGGAACGGATAATAAAAAACCGGACCCCCTCAGAGTGACCACCAAAGGAAATAAAGTAGGGCTGTCGCTATAATTTATCGCAATTAATTTAAGCGCAATAAAAGTAACTGCCACTATGAGGCAGACAGACGTGATTGCTTATTACCTTTTCTATGACACATACCTAATGTGGTAATTTGAAATGCTTCCGGGAAGAAAACTGTAATTTGAAGTCCACTAATTAGCAGCGAGTTTGGACAGCCTCCATCGCCTTGGCATAATTAGCTCACCTTAAATCATTTCCCGCGTACTTTGCCTAACTTGCAATCAAGCCATTTATTCAGCCAACTGACTAATCAAAATCAAAATGTGGCGTAGAATGATTAAGAAGTGATAATGAGAAGCAGACGGACCTAACCAGGTTGCCGTGTTAGATTGAAAAAATTTCAATAATCGGAATAAATTGCAGACCTCTGAATTCCACCTTTCCTCAAGGAATTTTGTATGCATTATTAAAGATATTTCTAAAAAAATGAAGTTATTCAAAGATGGCCCTGGTTTTAAGAGCTTAAAAATAGAGGCTACGTGAAGTGTAAAACATTTTGTGAAGCATACCGAACATGAATGACCGAGAGAATACGTTTGCATTGCAGGCAATAGTGAAATGCACCGAAGATTTGGCAATTAACGTTAAGGCGAATATTTGCCGCAAATTTGAGGCATTTTTTATTTGATAATTGAACGAGAGTAATTTAAAATAATGTAACTTATAGCAATTGATTTTATTTACTTTTGAGCATCTAAATAACCAACAGTGAAGGTGGAAAACATTTTGGGTATAGAACGTGACATGTAAATTCTTAACGAGTTTGAAAATCTTTTAATATAACGCGGCAGCCTGGTTAGGTCTGTCTGGTTCTCATTCTCTCTTATTAATCATTATAGGCCACATTTTGTTTTTGATTTGTCAGCTGGCTGTATAAATGGCTTGATTGCAAGTCAAGCAAAGTACACGGGAATTGATTTAAGGTGAGCTAATTATGCCAAGGCGATGGAGGCTGTCCAAACTCGCTGGTAATTAGCGGACTTCAAATCACAGTTTTATTCCCGGAAGCATTTCAAATGACCGCATTAGGTGAGTGTCATAGAAAAGGTAATAAGCAAGCTCGTCTGTCTGCCTCATAGTGGCAGTTGCTTTTATTGCGCTTAAATTAATCGCGATTAATTATAGTGACAGCCCTAATATTTAGCGGTTCAGAAGATTCGGTTATAACTCCCGTTCCAAGCTGGCGACCGTCCAAAGTTCTGACAGAGCGTGACTGTGAAAGCGTAACAGTGGGAACGGAGTGCTTCCTAGCCCACTTTATTTCCACGAAACAATTCACTGCGCCTGAATCTACGAATGCTTCAATAGTAACTCTCTTGCTCCCCACAGTCAGTTCCAAAGGGATTAGTGTTTTGAAGGGAAATTGGGTCTGCCCCTCTAGCGCCCCCTGAAACGCAAGAGGGGTTTTCCATTTCCCTGAAGCTAAGGACAACGTGGACGGATATGACCTGGCTTATTACATTAAAATCAAATTATCCTTCTGCAAGTAGGTTTATTAGTCCGACTGTAAAACGAGCCATCAACTTGCATGGGCTCAACCGGAGTAGAATCTTTTGTGGGTGGAATAGGAGCCGCACACTCACCACCAGCAACTTTAGCCCCTTTGTCAGCAAGCAGCAATCTGTTTAGTTTCTCCCTGTTACGTTCGCGTATGCGGTTGTCAATTCGCACAGCCGTATGTACTAAAGAGTCTAAAGTTGAACAGGGTTCTATAAAATAGCCAATGCATCCTTTATCTCAGTAAGGACATGACTGAATACAATCATAAAAGGAGCCTCCGGCCAGCCTGTCTCTGTGGCCAGAGAGCGAAATGCAATAGAGATATCAGCTGCACTTTCTTTGCCCTGTTTAAGGTGCATCAAACGCGTAGCTGCGTCCTGACCACAAATATCTTGATCGAATACAGACACCATCTCCCTAGCAAGAGCCTCCACAGAATCTACGACTGGTGAATTAGATCTGATTTGTGGGCCGACCTAAGTGAGTGCTGTGCCAGCCAACAGGGTTAGTATAAATGCTACCTGAGAATCCTCATTTACGAATCGTGACGGCTGAGCCTTGAAAAATATTTCGCACTGGGCAATGAAATCCTTACATTTTCTGGCCTCGCCACTATATCTTTGGGGCAATTGTAACTTAGCGTTCTCGGGGAAGATGTATGGATGGTGCTTCTGCAACTTTTTGTGAAACTTGTGAAGACGGAGACCTAACTTTCTCAGTCAAGCTTAACAGAACGCTCTCCTGATTCTGAAGCGAGTTCTCTTAAAGGCCGAGTCTCTCAACTAGTTCCGACTGCTGATTACCCAAGCCTGAAAGCACTTTAGCGAAGCCAGCCAGCATATCTTGCTGGCTGGCAACAGCCCTTTTAATTTCAGCCACCGCTGATGCCTCCATGTTGGCTAGAGTGTACTGTGATGGCTGTTGAGTTTAAGACGCCAAACGCAGTGGCCAGAATAAAAGGGATAAACAGCAGATGAGAGAGAGACACAAATAAAATTAGAGTGCGAGACTCGCGCTTCCAACGGACCTAGATGCTGTCCGTGGAGGGAAGCAAAGCGAGCTTGACGGGATGAAATGAAAAGGGAAAAACAACAGAAAGATTCCCTTGCTATCTAGGGATAGCCAACATGGTTTTCGGAAGGGAGGGTCATGCCTAACAAACCTTCTGGAATTTTTTGAAGAGGCCACCAGGACTTACGACCTGAGCAGGGTTTATGACATCATATACTTGGATTTTCAGAAAGCATTCGATACAGTACCGCATAAGAGACTAATTTTTAAAATGAGCTCCATTGGAGTTACAGGAGGTATTTTGAAGTGGATTCAAAACTGGTTACAGGACAGAACACAAAGAGTAGTGGTCAGTGATATCTCATCTGAGCTGGATATGGTGGGGAGTGGTGTCCCCCAGGGATCGGTGTAGGGACCCCTGCTGTTCCTCATTTACATTAATGACCTTGATAGGAATATTGAGATCAGATTGGTTAAATTTGCAGATGATACTAAATTGGGGGGTTTGGCAAATAGTCTAGGGTCCACTAAAGTGATTCAGGACGATTTGGATAGAATCCAGAATTGGGCAGAAATGTGGCAAATGAAATTTAATCTAGTAGAATGTAAAGTTGTACATGTAGGTAATAAAAACATTAGACGGGATTACTTCATGGGAGGTTTAAAACTGGATTGTGCTGCACAAGAGAAAGATCTAGGAGTAATTGTTAACCAAACCCTCACAGGTTCTAGCCATTGTGCCTTAGCAGTTAAAAAAGCTAATCGGATGCTAGTATACATTGCCAAAAGTATTGAGTGCAAATCTAAGGAGGTGATGCTTCTTTTGTACAACATGTTCGTTAGACCACACCTGGAGTATAGTGTACAGTTCTGGGGACCATACTTTAAGAAAGATATAGAGGCTCTAGAGAAAGTTCAGAGAAGAGCCACCAAGCTTATTCCAGGGGTAAAAGATGAAAGCTACGAGAAGAGGCTGAAGATCCTTAATCTCTTTAGTCTTAGGAAAAGGAGACTCAGGGGTGATTTGATTGAGGTCTTTAAATATGTTAAAGGGATTAACAAAGTGAATCATGTAGGATTCCTTCGACCAAGTGTTGTGAGTAGAACTCAGGGTCACAAATGGAAGTTGACCAAAGGTAAATTTAGCACTGATATTTGGAAATATTTCTTCACCCAAAGAGTAATTTCAATGTGGAATAGCTTACCTGACCATATTGTTGAGGCAGAGACCTTGGGGGTTTTCAAGAGCAGGCTTGACCTAAAGCTAGATACCATTGAGTCATTTAGTATCTGAAGGGATATATTCACAATAGTATAAAGAAACTGGTGAGCTTTGTTGGGCTGAAAGGCCTGTTCTTGCCATATATGTTATGTTATGTTATGTTATCTAAAACTGGTCCTCAAATATGCAGCTAAATCCTTAACAACTCTCTTACTAGAGACCTTACCGGCTAAAGTGCAAACATAACACTGACAGTCTAACAAGGGAATTGAGGCGGAACTAGGGCTTATAAAGAATCCAGGCGACACCCCCAATTAATGCCAGCTGACCCAAGAATTCGATTGAGAGCAAAACGATGTCGTCCCAGACGAGAGCAGCAAAGAAAGCTCTCAAATCCAACAAACCATGACAGGACCCAGTCATGTTACTTTTTGAGTACCTTTTACTTTTCAAGCCTTTTTCCTGCCCCTGTCCCAAGTTTTTTGAGATGTGTTGCTGTCATCAAATTCAAAATGAGCTAATATTTTTCATGAGATGGTAAAATGTCTAACTTTCAATATCAGATATGTTGTCTATGTTCTATTGTGAATAAAATGTGGGTTTATGTGATTTGCAAATCATTGCATTCTGTTTTCATTCATGTTTTACACAATGTCCCAACTTCATTGGAATTAGGGTAAATTGCATATCCTATTATTCCGACAACTAATTTGGGGGGGGGGGGGGGTGGGTCAACTGTGGATAGTATTGTATTGCCATCCCCATTTTACTGAAGCTGCATGTCTCTGTCATTTCGACAGATATTTAAGAAAGTACTGTGCTCTAGCAATCAATCACCAGCTTTATTCCATATTGTACAGCCTGTTTTCCATGGCTGTATCATATGGAAATGCAATCCCAGCAACATGAACACTGACAAAACAAACATTTTTACAAAGGTGCAGGAATGTTATTCAGCGCTATGACATTTCCACTGTATGGCAGCAACATTTTATGTGATCACCTTCTCAGCAGGGCAGAACGTAATCCAAAGAAGCCTGGGTACTTACCCCTGAAATTCTTGAAGTGTAGATGGAGTGTGCTTTTGCGCATCAGTGTCAAATCAAGTGTGTAATTTAATAATAATGTCTTGAAACAGATGGAGCCAGAGACATGTCTCTTTAATGTCCCTGAGAATTGTCTCCTCGAAATTACATACTGCCTGCTGCACGAATACGCAGATGCATGAAACATTACATGAACTACCATGTGTGTTTTAGATGACACAGACACCTTATTGTGGGGTTGTGAATCCCAGAGGGCAACATATGGTATAACAATATTTTATGCTGTAATGTGGAAAGAAGCCACTAAATGACAGTATTAACCTTTTTTTTTTGTTAAGCCCAGTCTGGAGCTACGTTTGGGCACGTCCTGGGCATGTCTGAAAAGGAAAGTCCCAAAGAATTAAAAAAGTCTAAAAGGTGGGAGGGGGCTGCAATAGAGTATATAAGGAGAAAAATTGAGAGAGTAAAGTAGTAGGAGAAATTGCAAGGAGAAGGATACATGTGACCAGACCTGTCACTCTGTTCAAGACCTGTGAAGTTTTTTTAGTGGATTTCTGCCTTTGTTGGAGCATTTTCCTCACCCGGAACATCACCAAGCGACCCCATCTCAAGGGACTGTAAATATTTTTTTTTCTTGTATATATCAATCTTGGTCAATGGAGTAGATTGTAGGTTAGTGTTAGTCTTTGTTTAATAAAAATCTGTTTGAGTTTTGAAATTTTGTCTGCCACCCCTTGCTGTCTTATGTCATAACAAATTGGGGCAATATCAATGCATACCGTATCTGTAGTCTCACTAAGATTAAACTTGTGGACTGAAGAACTTTATTGATGAGGAAGTCTGGGAATTTGAAATTAAAAGTAGTCCTCACATGGGATATTCTACTTCTTTGTGTGGTTCTCTGAAGTGGAACAAAGAGTAACAAACCATACCTGTACACTGAATTCAATCCGCATTACGACTGGATCATCACCGTATGGCTCCAGTCGACAATCACATCTGTAGGTAGAGGCATTGCTGGCATTTGGGAGACTTCGGTGCTGTGAGCAGATATGTGTTTTGAGGACTGGTCTGGTTCCTCTCGGTCTAACGGTGTGAATGACATGATGTAGGTTTCTATCATGTTCATTTTAGTGTGACCTGGAGATTGTGTGACTGTGGAGGATTAAGATAAGCAGATCAGAAGGGGAATCCAGGAGAGAAATGCCTGGTTTTCTTGCTTGAATGACATTAGACATAAAGCACAATGATACTGGCAATATTCCTGCATCTGTCAGATTGGGTGACCTTCATGGAGTCCAGTGTTGAGTCTAAAGTCTGGTTGAGCGCTTTGCGAGATATCTAGAAAGCTGCAAGTACCAATACAACTTAAGCAGCAACTGTACTTGGGGCAATGCGCAATACCACACTACCTGCAAATGAATGGGCACAGCACAATATCAAGCAAGGGGCAAGTGAATGAGCATTACACAAATAATGACCAACTCCAGTCGCTCACCAAGAACATTGCGCAGGAACCACTACACTGATATTTCTGTGCTGGATTTGTCAAATGTAATGTAGAACTAATTTAATTTTGTCCTTGGCCAAATTCAATCCCGTTTTCCTTTTTGTGCTTGGCCAGTGCCAGCCTGAACTGTGTCAGGTTTGTGGATGCCCAAGAACCATGTGCTTTCAGCAGGCTGTTCAACGTTTGCAACGCACAGTGTCCCCACACACATGGGGGAGGCAAAGCTGCTAGAGCAGAAGTAGGTGATCCGCTGGTGTGCCTGAAAATCCCACCTTTTTATCCTTCCTGACTCAACGGAATGGAAGACTCTAATAATCCTTGTTCATAACTTTTTCCTGTTATGCACATGACATCGTCAGGCCTACAGTGGTCTCATTCACCCTGGATTCTCCCTCAAAATGAAGAGTTAACAAAATGAGGAGTTAAGCAAGCAAATAAGCGCAGAGATCAGCCGGAATCTTGAAGGAGCTGGGATGCCGTTCATTTTGTCCCGTCAGTGACCGCTGGTCGCGCGGCTTGATTTCCCCGGGGGGGGTTTCCTTATGGCAACTGCAAGCAAACCCAGAGTGAGGAAAATCACACCAGCCGACAGCAACCCAGAATCACTTAAAAGTGACAAATTGCCGAGCTCTCAATGCCTGTCAGTTTATCAGATGATATCCGGAGTGCTATTTGTCACAGCTGTATGGTAGGTGTAGCTGCTGATGTGAGGTGAGTCTGTAAGGGCAGAGGAAATGTGGTACATGATCCTAGTCGCCAGTGCTAACAGGACAGGTTTTTAGCTCCTGTCCTTTCTGACTTGCTAAGCGTTTCTCAGCTTGACTGGATCCAGTTTGACAGGAGCGAGTGTTTTCTGTGCTGTTGAAGGACGAGGGTAATGTGCTGGCCTTGCTTTGAAACAGGCGCACATACCTTTTTTCCTTTAGGATGCTGCATCTGATGCTCCTCTTCGATTCTTTCAACTATGTTTTGTTGTCAATGAAAACAGAATTAACCCTATAATGCCCCCTGTATCATATATGATACACCAAATTTGAAGGACCACGACCACCTGGTAAGATGAAACACAGCCACGACTGCTCACTGTATCATATCTGATACACAGTGCTGCCAAAAGGAAAAAACAGAGAAGACCGGTTGCTCTGAATAATACGAGTAAATAGGAAAAGAAGTACGTCGGGTGCTCTTGGAAAAAGGGGAAAATAATTATTCAAAAAACGAGAACGCAATCCAGGCACTCACTTGTAAAGATGGAAGGAAAAAGTTATTAAAAAGCCTGCCACCTGGAAGGAAGAAGTGAGATTACAGAAGTAGTCTCTCCCCTAGTCACTCACTTCAGGGTAGTAGCTCCCATGTGAATGGGAATTCAAGAATTTCCTTGGACTTTGGCAGTGAAGTTTGGCATTCCAAGGTAAATATTACACAAAAATGTATTCTTATACATGTTAAGGGATAGCAATAGATAGTAGAGAGCATGCAAATAATTTGAAATTTTTAGTGTTAAGTTCTGGAGGGGTGCTGATTTTTGGCTGTATCAGATATCAGATACTCCTGGAATTAGAAGTCCTGTTCAGCAATGTATATTTTGCTGTCACAAAACCTAATGATAAACAGTGGATCTGAAAACTACCCTTCAATAATTCAAAAATATTACTGGGTCATATTTTTGCTATAATAATGTGTGTGTCTGGGCATTATAGGGTTAACTAACCTGTGTGACCAGCTGTGTGCACACGTGTGCATTTCTGTTTGCGTGTATTAGTGTGTACCCGTGTGTCTGTTTATGTCTGTGGAAAACAGTCGCTATGTGGACCACTTCATCAAGACCCAAATAGGCATTGCGAATCCCACAGTATATATGTACCAGGCCACATTTGTGAATATTTACATGGCATAGATGTGCAACTTTCATGCACAGTTTTTGAGGACACTGAACATTTTAATTAAATGATTGGACAAGATTTGTCAGACTTGAATTTAAATATACTGTTCATCCAGTATAAATCCTGTCACAGATATAAATACTCAAGTTCTGTGTACAAATGAAAGGCATTTGTAATCCTTGAGCTAAAGCACCTTCCCTGGATGACATGTGGTGTATGTAACCATAGCATGGCGGGTGGTTTGGATGTCGCACTCCAGCGAGCTGTGTGTGTGTTCTCTCCCTCTCTCCCACTGATGCGATCTGAGCCCAAACCCCAGCCTTAGCATCGCACCCCATGGGATGAACTACTATCCTTTTACTGCCCCCGCTGTGGGCTACAGGTTTACATGTGAAATATTGATGCGGCCTTGCGCTTAATTTAGCCCTGGGGGGTGGCAGGGATTGGGAGGGGTTGCTTGGATGTCACTCAGCTCAGATGGATTGAAATCCTGGTCCTCTTGGTGCACAGAGCTGGCCCCTGATTGGTTGACAGGTCAGGTAGTCTGTCACCCTCATTGAAGAATTCTTGCCACGATGCTGCTGTTTGGGGCCTCGTCCATCACAGCCACAAATCAGCTCAAAACCAATTACACAGATTTATCCAGGCAGAGTGCATGCTGGAGGATAAATCACTAATCTGGCTTTATTCACCAAATCATCCTCACCTTCTTAACAAATGTTTTAGTCTTGTGTTTAGGCTTCAAGACTTTTTCCTCTCAAGTAGAACATTTCAAAATACTTTCAAAACATTTTTTTGTTT
Source organism: Gymnothorax reevesii (assembly GCA_029721435.1). NCBI lineage: Eukaryota > Metazoa > Chordata > Actinopteri > Anguilliformes > Muraenidae > Gymnothorax > Gymnothorax reevesii. Next base: position 113,062,205 of record CM056573.1, read on the forward strand.
GACAAGAGAAACCTTGTAGTATCTTATTGGCAAACCTTGAAATTAATGAAATCTTCCAACTTAACTGGCCCCTCATCTTTTTGTCATATTTAAAAAGACAAGAAAAAAAAAATATATATATAAATATACATATATATAAATAAAGGTAAATATGAGATTAAATTAGTCATCAAGATTGACTTTCTTGTATAGCTGTAGTGTTTAACAGACTGCTGCGAGCCCCATGCCACAGACTAAATTAATCCTGTAGCTCAGTGATGGGGCTGTCATCGCTCGCTGGTCTGTTGTTGGACACCAGGTCCCCCGTGGGCTCTTTTTTGGCTGGTGAACCTCTCGATGTGGGACTTCATGTCACTATACTGTCTCCTGAAGTCTTGTGGCCCTGGACCAAGCCTCCTCTATGCCATGAATAAACCATGTGCAGATTTGCTCAGTGAAAAAAAAAAACAAAATACGGCAGCAAGACAAGATGCCCCCTCAGCAAGATGAACTCCAGATGACTCTCAACCTTAATGTTCGGGGTAAAGAGGTAATGCAACAGGGATGTTCATTTAGTTTCTGAAGGAAAGTGATCAGGCTATTTATGGGAGCACGGTCTATACTTAGTCATATGATATCGCCACTTTTTATGCAACATCACAAGTGTTGTAAACACTATTATTTTTACACCATTGGTCATGGCTGCTCACTATTATTCTCTAATTTTCTGACTCAATCACAGAGTCATGTCGATGCCTAAAAAGCAGATGTGTGGGACCTTGTGGGTTGTTTAAGCCTGGTATAGTTGAGCACCGTGAGGATTTCAGTCAGAATACATAGTAATTTTTGCATACCATCTGTAGCTAGTGGCCACAGAAACACATTTCTACTTTTGGTGAGCCTTATATCTGGGTTTGTTCCCCCCGCTATCCTTTCCCAGGGACATATCCGGTCGATATCCCTCTCACGGGGCCGGCAGGAAAGCAGGAGGAAACTGGCACAGCTGACCCCACTCCCAACCACCCAATTTATACAAACATTCTCTGCATTTCAGTGCCAGCGATTCATCAAGTTTGGCATTCTATATGCTGGACAATGAAATGTATTTCATGGGTTTTATGCATGGTTTATGATGGTTCCGTGACCTGGTCTTTGTCCTCTGAATTAATGAAAAATTAAATAATGAGATGTTGAAGTTGCTCCAAAGGCTGTGTTCTTGTTTTGCTTGCACAGCTATTCTATCTTGCAGTTCCACCTTATGAAATTAAGAAGGGTCACCTTCAATCAGGGGTACCTAAACTTTTGGACGTGGAGGACCAAAGGATGAAACATTGCATGGGTTGTCTGCTATCAGCCTAAGATTGCGACTAGTTACTGATAATTTAACAATGTAGCTAGTAAATTATCCAGTCTAAAATCTCTCTGCAATCCCTTGGTAGGCCAGAAATAATGCTGTCGCAGGGCCAGTTTTGGCCCGTGGACCCTACTTTAGGCACCCTGCTTTAAAGAATTAAGTCATTCACCAGGAAAGTGACCAATTAACCTTGGCTTTTCGAGTGGCCTCTTGCTGTTTTTTTTTTTTTGGTAATGGGTGGTGTTACTGTGCACAAAGTGCCCCAATAATTTTAGGCGAATTTTGTATTGACTCAGCTAAGCAAATCCAGGGGCAAGTTATGAAGTACCAGCCCATGAAGAAACCCTTCTACTGGCTGCTGCCTGCTGACTTGGGTAAATCTGATTGGGTTAATTTCGCACCAGGCTCTCAGTTCATCTCCAGAGCATGTTCACAGCCTGCCTTTCCCAGCACACACAGGCATTGCAAGGTGGCTGTGGGGGTGGAGGTGGGGGTGGCAGTGGGGAGGGGGTCCTGCCGAGAATTCTCTAGGCAAACAAAAACAGGAAACCCCCATCCTCAGTGCTCCCGGCCCCCCACAGAAACAGGCACACACAGCACCCTGTGAGAGCATACTGGGTCTACGTATAGGACCAGCATAAGGATACCTCCAAAGCACTTTCACACCCCAGCATGGATCACCATCTGTTCACTTACAGTCATTCTACAGTTCAGTACAGGACCAGATCGGCCTTGAAACTCGCTCACGTCCAATAACAACAGGCGGCCACATTTCGATTGCATACGCTGTGTGCATTAATGTATTAATTTTATTCATCTAAAAGTGATCTGGTCATAGAGATTTCCCAGTTTTGAGCACCGATCCAAAGTATTGATGGAGTGCTGCAGACCTGAAGCCTGCCCAGCTGTTGATTTGCCGAATTCGTCGGCTGGATGGAGGCGACTGTTGTTATATTGCCTTGATCTGCATTGCGTCATTTGCCATGGCCACTTCAGGGCTTCTTTTGAGATTTTTAAGGATTGGATCTGGTAAGTTTCTACACGAGATGACAGGGTAATCAATCGAACTGCTGGAGAGAGCACTACAGTTGTACTGTCTTTCTAAGTGCTAAAATGAACCTGTGATGCAAGGGCAAAACATGGCTGAAAACCTGCCAATATTCCCTCTCTGGGCTGTCGTGTGCCTGAGGGGGTAAATACATAGTTATACATATAAACAGGATTAAATGATAAATGCCGTGTTCAAGTGTTTTTTTGTGCATTGTGGTTACTTTACACACAGATGAATGAACTATGATAGGCTTTGACCTTTCACTTCCCGATTTTCCCCGTTAAAAGCTTTCAAACAACGGCAAACATTGTGCTCCAGGGGCCTGTTCTTTGAAGAAGGATTACAGAGTCAGCCAGATAGCTGCCCCGTGTAAAATCTGGATTCCATGACCCCAAACCTTACACATGGTAACGAGCATTTCTAAGTTTAAACAGTTTCCAGGGTAACCCCTGCTATGAGGACCGGCGCCCAGGTGGTGATCACTTAAACGCCAACTGAAAAATTTCTGCGATGAGTGAAGTGTCTTTCAAATGAAACCTCTTAACCTGGAGAGGAGTAGGCAGAGGGTCAGGTTCAGAGTTACTCTGCTCTCCTTCTCCCACCCCTAGTTGTGCTAGATTTTCTCTCTAGACTCTCTGGGGAGCGCTGGCACCAGCTCATGTGGTGTAGAATGGCCGTACGCTGTTGCATCGCCGGCCCAGGACAGGGAAGTGTGGGCCACAAAAGCAGCACAGTGCTACACTCCTCCTCCCACATACAAACACACTCCTCCTCTCCCTCCCTTTTGTACTTGGCCATGATCCCAGCTCATACATGCAGCGCTTACGCCTCCTTACCAGCACTCCCCCGTAACTCCCATGCTGAACCTCCAGGCTGGACTACTGCACTCCATTGATGTTTTGCAATCAAGATAATGTCAATAAGTCACATGGACCACGCCAATTCAATTTTAAACTCAATCTATTTGCAGTTGACAGGGATTATTATTTTTAAACAATTAGGACAGCTCACCCTTTGAACACGTGGTAAAGGCATAGAATCCAAAGCAGGCTGCGCCAATTCGTTTTATTGCGTTCTGCTCGATATGAAAGATGAAAGTTAACTAGGTCTGTATCAGCAAAGGAGAGGGGAAAAAAATAAAAAAATATTGATGCAAGGCTTTAACTAGGACCCACATACAGGCCAGAATTTTTTCCCCAACAAAACTCCCACAGGCCTTTTCAAATCCCTGTCATTCCGGTGCCAGAACGATGGTGTTGCTCAGCAACCCGCTTTATCTCCAAAGACGTCCTCTGCCGCCATTCGGAAGAGTCCTTCACAGGCATCATTTAACACACACACACACACACACACACACACTACACACACACACACACACACACACTGGAAGCCTTAACATAACAAATACCTCATTGTCAGTGGAAAGAAAAAAAAGCTTGCCATGATGATACATGTCTTTGCTGTACGTGTGGTAAGCGCTTCGTATTTGCAGGACCAGTCATATAGGAGGATGAATCAGAGGCCTTCAGGGTGTGTTAAATGAAGTTGACAAGATGGGTATAACGCTAACGCTCCGCTGTGCAAGAGAGAGAGGCTCCAGTGACCGGCCTTCACAAGCTAAAATGTAATGGTTCACATGCAGGCAAGAGACAGGTTCCCTCCATTTTGGAGACCTGTGCTTGTAGGCCAGGAGCTGCCGAGCCCAATACAAGAAGCATGCCCTCCAACCACAAATAGAACAAGAGACACCCAAGAACCAGCAGAGACGAGTTCACGGTGTAATTGACTGCTTTAATTCATCAATCAAGTGCCAAATAACAACAAAAATCAGACACTGCAGCTGTCCAGGACCTGTTAGGCCCATCTGCTGTACGCCATTTGCAGCAGCAGCCAAATTATCCAAATGCAGATCAGTGAGTGAAAGGTCTTCAGTCATGTTAAATATACAGCAGGAGCTGAAGAATTATAACATTTTACCATTACATATTCTGAAACCTACAGGTATAGTAAAGCCTTTTCAATTTTAGAACTGTCACTGCGTAGAAATAAATACATAAGAACACTCAAGTTCATGGTCTTTTATTGAAAAAAAAAAACAAATTAAAAGACTAGCATGTACAACTTGGAATGAACATAAACTGTATTCAGATGAACAGCCTAGAAGACTTTTGTGCTGAAGTCCTATGCACTGTAGATTTAAAAGACCAACTGACACGCTCATGTCCAAGTCGAGCAACAGAGGATACAAGTGCGAAGGTCAACAATGCTCCTTCGCCAGAAGACCGACTTTCTAATCAGGCGAAAGTTCGCAATTAGACTCTTTCCCTTCAATGTAGTGCAACACACATCAAGGAAATCGTAATCCCAAAAAAAAAAAAAAAAACCCCCACGTGCCAAACATATTCTAAAATGCTTTTCTTTTTTTCTAAATCATATTTTTAAAAAATATCTTGTCAATTTACTAGAGCGCACTGCTCGGTCCCGTTCAACTTCAGCGCAAATAAGAACCCACTTTCCTCATCCAAATACACACTGTGCCATCACCCATGACACGACGCCTTTGTGGAATCAGCACAAACCCACTCACCAGAGTGTGCTCCAGCCTCAAGCTGCATGCATGAAGTTACAACGGAGAAAAGTGAGTGGCCAGCCCAAACATTAGCAATCACTAGCAAATCGTACCATTTCAGGGGTTCGCCAGGTGCTTGCTTTTCCGTTTTTAAGGAAGTATAGGTATTTTATCTTTAACGACTGATGCTAAACTGATTCTCTGGGGACAGGAGCACTAACCATTACATGCAGATATACATTTTTTGTTTGCTTTTTTCCCCCCCTTGTAAGTGGACAGAGGGATTTTTTTAACATTCAATTATGTTTTTATACAGAAACAGTATGAATAAATGAACATTTTTGCAAGAGGTAAGTAAAACATTTGACTGATTTTTTAATCTTCTAAGAGGGAAGGGACAGGCTGGGAGCTCTTCATTTTGCAGTCATCATCTGTACAAATTCTGTGTGAGGGTGGAGGGTGGGGGGTGGGGAGAGAGAAAACATTAGATGGGAAGTTTCAGGCAAATCCAAACATAGACGTTACTTGAAAAATGGGTTATTGCATTATAAACTCAGGAGCAAAGGAGCAACTCCGATTCAAATCAATTCCTTATGCCTGGTGAAGAAACCCATTCAAGCTTTTATAAATCACCTCATGTTACAAAAAATGCGCAGCAGGAAAGCTTAGGAAACATCTAAGAGTTTTACCAACCCACACATATTCCTCAAAGACTTAAATTGCATACTTCCAATTGTCACAAACTGGTGTAAAGAGCATTTCTAACATAGCAATAACCTAATACAGAATAGCAGGAGCCGATTACATAAGGAGGTAGTAGTGGGACGTGGGAGTGGGGGCGGTGAACAACGTAGAGTACCACAGCGATGATTCATGAGTTAATCGTCGCACCGCCTCCCTGCACATCCTACGTGTTAGCTGCTAACAGCGGTTGCTCAGATGACCGAGTTTCAACTTACCTTCGTAATTAACCTGCCCGTCGCCGTCAATGTCTGCTTCTCTGATCATTTCGTCTACCTCTTCGTCTGTTAGTTTCTCGCCCAAGTTTGTCATGACATGGCGTAGCTCGGCTGCACTGATATAACCGTTTCCATCCTGAAATGGAAGTTATGATGATGTTACCTACACTATCCTAGATCTCGGGTCTCCAATCGTCAAAAATGTATACTCCTCGTCTCCTCTACATCGACAAGGGATGGAGTAGAGCACAACCCCTTCACACAAGCCAAATAGACAGTTCATCAATGGATATTTAAGGGATTAAGCAATGAAAGTACATGCTAGACTCAGCTGCTAATCCACCAGCATACTCCACACTGAGAACAATGCGTCCTCTAAGCCACACACCGCCCGCATCACAGCCCTGCTCAGATGTGCCTTTGTTTATGTCGTCATCCTACTCTGCCAACGCACGGGTTTCATTTAACGACCTCGTGAGGCTAATCTCATTAAAACTACCCAGCTGAAGCCTGCAAAACAAATCTGTTCCTGAAAGTCACAAGCACGTGTGGTCCAGTGCATTGAGCGCACTCACATCTGCCAGCCACAAGTCACTCGCACCCAAAGCTAGTTCATAAGGTTAACCGCATCACAGTTGTGTGCCATGGTGTACAGCACTCATTTCCATGAGCATTTGAGCTTACAAAAAAAAAAAATGCTTAAAATGTTATGAAACTGGCTACAGACTCAATTTTATGTGCGAGTGAGTGAGTGTGTACGCCCATGAATGCACAGAGACAAATCTATGGCATACAATGTCATGCCTCACACACAAACATGCCTACAGCTTTGGCAGAGCTTGATTCTGACGGACTGACTAAACACTCATGCCATCAACACAGTTAATAAGATCTATCTATTAAAGCTTTCTGAAAACAAACCACTTGGTCACCCTGCTAGCCATGGTTCCACAGGACACTGCCAACTGAAAATGACTCCTGGGTGCTGGTTTATTTCACTTGGTGAGCTACAATGGCCGTTTGCACATGTTCTTGTGGTCAGGAAGTGAGATGGCCAATCTTGACCAGATTTCAGGTTATAAAAAAGCAATTTCCCCAGAAGACAAACTACAGTCATTTTACATTAGTAGAGAGACAACTGATAGCTCTTCAACATCATAATCAATGATGTCAATCAATGTTGAACTCTGGGACCTAGTTTCGAAAGCGCTCATGGGAAACATGAAGTAACCACATCTAGAGCCATTACATGGTTCAAATCCGGGAATAAAATCTAAATGCACTGTAGTCCACACAAACTCAATCACCAATCAACACTAGACCCATACATTATGCCAGGTGCAGACGTACCTTGTCAAATACCCGGAATGCTTCACGGATCTCTTCTTCGCTGTCCGTGTCCTTCATTTTCCTTGCCATCATGGTCAAGAATTCAGGAAAGTCGATTGTTCCATTGCCTACAAGAAACAAAAATTCTGATTACAAATGCCCAAATCAAAGATGGCCCCTCAGAGTCAGTCATGGACTCCACTTTATTGGATGAAACCATTCCGGTCAACTTCTTCCAGCTCGAGAAATCTTACAGGGAAATGTAATTAATGAAATATTTTGCCTAAAAAACCTCAGTCCACCTAAAGGCCCCTAATTATCACTGCAATAGGCCAACTCTTACCCTTAACGATTCAATTAGCTAAATTACATTCTTGATCTTCACATTCACCAACAGATTCAAAGAGGATACTATGGATAGTTTATAGTTTATCAACCAGTCAGGAAAATAAAAACAAAGTGGAGTATCCAAATTCATCAAATCTACATTTTTATCTGGAAATAATCATCAAAATTTAGAGAGGAAACCGGTCCATAAGTGTTTCCTTCTGAGGGTAAATGTTGCTGCCACTGTCAAAGTCCACATTCAAGGCAAAAGCAATCATCATTTTTAATGGAAAAATCAGAGCCTGCATGAGAGCTCCGCATTTTGCCGACTAACCGACTGAAAATTCAAGGATGAAAAGGAAGAACAAAAACCTCAGCAGTAATCATCAAGTTGTATTAGTTTTCATTTTGTAGAAAGCAGCAGGGACTGGTAAAATTTTACATGGGTAATGTGACAAACTGAACGGCACAGTATAAGCATTCCATGTCACATCAAGATGAAGGGCGATAAGCAAGTTGGAAGTAATACCAAATCAGGTAGCTAAGAGCATAGGAAGCAAGCGAGCCAACTAATTAGAGCCGACCCATATTAACTGTACATCAAGTATCAAGTCCTGGATACACGCGGATATATTGTGGGGGGCTGGCAGAGGAGATATGATGGATCCAGGCATATTAATATCGGAAAGTGCTACGGGTGATATGCTTTTTGAAATGCCTGAACTGTAAAAAATATCACACAGAACATTGCAGTTTCCCTCTGGGCAAATGAATGAGCACAGCAAAATCAGGTTATGCAACATCTTTTATGAATCCTCATTTCATGCGGCTATTGAAGTCGACCCATTGCTGTCTTCACTCAGAAAAAGGTAAAGCAGAGGAAGAAAAAAAATAAAAATAATGAAAATAATAATAATAATAATAAAAATAATAATAATAAAGCACCAGTACAGACAGAGGTTTCCGTCATTGACTCAATAATCAATGCAGATTAATTCCTAAAGCAGTTAAACAAATATCAGCAACTCATCTTCAAATTCCTGGCCTCTGATTGCCAAATTCAAAACTGAATGCAATTTAAGGTTTTTAAAAAGGGACAAGTATTACTGTCGGTAAACGGCAGCATTTCACCATTCAACCGAGACTTTGCTCTTTATGGCAGCATTTGGGCCCATCTCTAATAATAGTCTCTTAATCTGCCTAGACATAGGCATTAGCAAATGAATTAAATGAATAACTACAGGTTAATCCCTTTCGCAGGTAGCCAAAGTAATTTCAGTAAAACCAATTCACAGGATATTCAAGAGAAAACAAATCAATTCCAGCTGTAAAACTGAAGAAAAGCAACATAAAAAAAAAATCAAGGATTAATACAAAAGCTATTCTTTTTTTGTAGACAGCCATTCAAGCAGAACACCCCCCTCCCCAAGATTCATTTTATGCATCATTATCAAATGAGAAGAAAAAAAAAACCCACACCTTATAAATTTATTTTATTTAAATTCAAAACAGTCAGAGTCAGGCAGAATTCTAATCCATTGTCCAGTAGGAATTTGTTGTTGCCATGACTTCATACATACACCCCCGGCCAAAAAAGGCCCGCCCTCCTCTCAGTGGCTCCATCCACCCCAATAGGAATCCCAGAATTCCCACTCACCATCTGCATCCACCTCGTTGATCATGTCCTGTAGCTCTGCCTCCGTGGGGTTTTGACCCAGCGAGCGCATCACTGTGCCAAGCTCTTTTGTGGTGATGGTGCCATCGCCATCCTTATCAAATAAGGAAAAGGCCTCCTTGAACTCTGATGGAAATAGGAGATACAAAAATGCTTAATTTTCTCTGCCCATAAATGGAGAGAAAAACACTTTGAATCCTTTCATAGTTTTGGACAGGAAAGTTAATAAAACACCAATGTATCCCACTTCACAATAAAAAGTGACTCATTACATGCAAATCATAGCCAACGAATGAGACACAGAGATATACATATACAATTCCACACTCACACAAAGCCACAATGTGAACTGCTTACCAGCGATCTGCTCCTCTGTTAGTTGGTCAGCCTAGAGAAGGCAAAAAGAAAGACTGTTTGACATATTTGCCCATTCCTTGCCAGTCATTTGCAGCTAAAAAATTCTTATCCAAGAATTTGATTTTCCACATTTTTTCCCCTTCATAGCCAGCATTAGACACAGAAAGGATGTGTTTGTATGCAGGCCACCCACAGTGACACTTTTCTAATTACAAGGGAGAAAATCCAAACCATTAAAAAAAAATTGTTTTTCTTCTGTACTGCAGCCCATAGGCTATGCACATTCCAACCATTGTTAGAATGGTTGAAATACAGCTCGCCTTCGTACCATCACGCTTGCGGCAACTAATATCTACTTGCCGGAAATCCACTACCACTTGGCAGCAACAACCCAGTGAGGAAACAGGTATTCCCAGAATTGAGCAGTAACATCCAAACCAAGGTTTGAAAAATTCAAAGAATTAAAAGAGAGAGGAAAAAAAAAGAAGAGCCATTGCTCTTGTATGCTCATAACCCACCAATCATACAATTTGCAAGAAAAACTGCAAACGAGAAAAATAATCCATTTCCTACATCCACTTGGGGCAATACTGCAGAAATGACATGAAGGACATTGAAAACAACAAAAGCACATCATTGTGACCACTGCCCAGTATAAGCCTGGACCATGTATCCCACAAGAATTAAAATTTCTAAAAGCACAGGTAAATTGAAAATAAACAAACAAACTAATAAAATAAATGCTGGAGAATTAATTTATCACATTACATCCTGGCTGACTTTAAAGATCGGCATATAACGCCCTTAAGCCATCAGCTGCATGACCTTTATCTCGTCCAGGTGAAGATCAGTCAGATCAGCCAAGTCAGCCACCACCTTCTTAGCCTTCGGCTCAGTCTCAACCTTCTTGGCTTCGGGTAATCCATTAATCAACGAGGAACCTTTAATAGGCTTGACCACAGCAGTTTCGGCTTTTGAAGGTAGGGTATCTAGCGCCCCTCTGACTGACATCAGCCCCTCGAACAGACACTTGGTCCTCCGTGCGTTCTGAGCCCCCTGGCGCTTGACGGTGTTCAGCTCAGACTGCGTGAACTGCAGGCTGTTCTTCAAGTCCTGGACCTCCTTCACCATAACGTCTATCCTGCTGCTGGTTGAGTCCACCAGCATCTGAAGGAAGGACCTGTAATTCCTCTCCTGCTGCTCCAACAATTCCTTGTAGAAGAACTGCTGCTGATCCAGAAGCTCGTAGACCATAGCTAATGAGACGCAATCGCAATCGTCATCTGGACACACCATGGCTTTTTTTGGCAACATCTCCAGCTTTTGAAAAATATATATATATAAAAATCCCAGAAAGGGTCCTATCTACTGTAACAGCTCTTATCTGCAATGAGATGTTCAGCGGTTTCCTGACAGTGGAGGGCTTATGAGAAGTCTGAGGGCACTGAAGTCCAGGGGGTCCCCGCTCAACGATTAAGGTTGTATTGAATGTCTGGCAAAAGTCTTCCTCTAAGCCATTTCAACAAACACCAAGTGATAGATGACCGTCATGTATTTCAACACAGCAGGCAATCCAGCCTCTCAGCGCTATGGTCAACTTACATCCAGTGGGATCACTTCTGTGGACCAGTGTGCGAGTCACATGCTCTCTTGACCAGTTTTGGTTCGCAGGAAGAGGATGCAGAGGTTCGCCCCCTCTCGCACAGAGCGATGACACCATGCAGCGGGTGCTCCTGGCAGCCTGAACGGCACGGAAACGCATCTCTGCGGCACATTGTGGCAGCCTAGCGGCCTGGGCAGGGCTTTTAGCACAACAGCCGCATTCCTCTGGCAGCCACCCGGTAAGGTGTTCTGCCCCATAGCTCAAAGAAGTGGGTCCCCACGCGACCCAACAAACCGCAGGGCTGGCCCCCTGCGATTTCATCCACACAAACACCTCCACAACACACAGACAGACACATCTTCCTGCTGGGACACAGCCAGGTTAATCGCCATAACTGCACTGCTGTTGCTGAAGGAGTAAGGAAATTTGGAGGAGAGTGCTATAACAGTGCGCACACCACAACTAATCAGCGAGCCAGTCACTTTCCCACACCACGCCTGTACGCCCCCCACCAATGCAACTCTTCCCCCCCCAACTCAACAGGTAGACAGCTTCAGTACAACTGGAGGCCCTCGCGAAAACTGTCAGTGTGTACTGAGCACTGCCCACAGCTACAGTGGAGCCGACCTAAATATCACACCGCACACGAAGAATGGGGAACATTTCAGGGGTTCCCTTCCCCCTCGCCTTTTTGACCACTTGACCGGATATCGTCACACTAGCCCTTAAAATTAAGGCCATCCTTCCGATTCATTGTTCGAGCAAACACTACAGAGCCATGCACTGGCATTAATCCATTTCATGCCACTATACGCAAAAAATATCCTCTGGCACGACTTCAAGGAGCAGCGCTGTTGACCCCAAAATTCAATGAGTGGAAGGATAAAGTACTTCTCCACATGAACGCACTGCTTCCTCCACGCGTCCGTTGGTGCTAATTGACAGCGACACGCCGCAGCAAGTCCAGAGCGCCAAATGAACGCTACATAAAATCCCATGACTAAGTTATGAGAAATTCAATGCGAATTCAGACGGAGGATCTGCTTCATCACATTCCGACGTCAAAAACAGGAATATCAAGAGTCCGTAAATAGGAGCCGCAGTAAATTGTCAAATGTAAACGAAGACAGGAAAATCCATGGATTTGCCGTTCAAAAAAAAAAAAAAAAAAACCATCACAAAGGCCGGGCCGAAAAACTCAGAAGAACCATTCCTGTAATTCCTTGTATGAGCAAACGTGGTTTAAGGGTTATGGATACTTGGCTAAATCTAAATTCCGCCCCCTGTCCATGAACCGAAATCTCTATACTTGGTTCTAATAGTTTATCCATTCGAACACACGTCATGTGGGCAATTAAATTCACGCGATACCAGCAGTTGAAACCTAGGGTGATGGTACGAAACTTCTGATCCAAAAACGGCAACATTTAAAATCGTGAAAATGGACCCTCCATTTGCCAACATTAACTGTAAGTCACTAATCCCTCGGATGGAAATGACTACACAAACACGACACGAAACTGTATGTTCCCTCATTTGATTTTTGTCGACGTAATGTCCAATATGCCATTGCAGTGAGAAAAATCCGCGCAGGTATTAGTCTTGGTAAACGCCAACACCACTGACAGACAAACTGGGTTTCATACGCTTCCACACAGCGGCATCTTTCATCGTGCGACCTCACCTTTGTCTCCCCTGCCCTTTAGTCACATAATCTGCGCCGTAAAGCAATTCATTGTACGATATAAACTTTATTGCCGCCTGATTAGGCAAAGTCCGCAACATCGCAACCTTAACATGACTGCTTCAGTGCACCACCACAGTAACTGTTACAGCAGGCAGGCGCGAAACGTAGTTGGCAACGCCATGTAGCCAACCATTTAATCAACCCGAATATGACATTGGCGAGAGTATAAAAATATTTAACGATGAAAACTAATTTTGCTTACTGCAAATGAACCACGAGACGTGGCTTGCAAATACGCAAAGGAAACCTCATTACAGCCACAGGGATGGAAAACTGTGCTGGTCTACCGATACACAACGTTCATCAGACGCATGATTCCGTTAAAGTTAAACTATGCCCAGAAAAGGGTATTTTCTGGAACAAAATCAAACCAAACAGCTCATTACTGCAGTGGCATAAACCAAGGTAAGAGTTGATAACTATCAAACTCTGCACAAGCCTTCCATTGCGGAGGGCTTCGATTGAAAAACAGCAGGTGCCTATGCGCACGTTTCCAAACGTAGTTATCCAGAAATCTCACCAACAACACTGGTAACTGGCGAACATTTAAGTAATCCGGAACTTAGTCGAAAGCCCTCTTCAATTTCAGAATCATGTAACTTACAGAGAAGGTACGAGTTCATTCATAGATGATTGAACACTACGTGACATCCACTCGCAATGATGGAGCAGGTTACCTCTCAGTTTTTGCAGCTTTCATTGATGACTATTGCATCTAGCTGTAATAAAATGCAATTCAGGCAAATACATGAAAGATCGCAAGTCTCTGCATTTGGGTTCAACAAACTGCAGCCAGCTGCGAGGAATCCAAGCAGTAAATACAGCAATTGTTCACAGTTACAGAAGAACTTCATTTAACGTTACTTAAATGTAAAGTTAGCTTGCCATCATACTCAATAGATCACGAACGAGAAAGCGGAACGCTGGATACAGAACGCAAACACTCGTGGGATGCATCAAGGTATGCGTTATTTTTTCCAGGCCGTCAATCCGCACCAATATCCATCTGAGTGAGTAAGGGTACTTACCATGTCTGGCGGCACAGGGTGGATCAGCTGTAACCAAAACTACACTACACTGAATACAACCGCGGGCTAGAGATTTCTGAGGTGTGTATCATCAGTTGTCAGCGTCTATATAGCAGTGTGTATTCCTCCGCCACACGTACCGCGTTCACTCACTTCCTCAGTTCCTCGCTGCGGGAACAAACCGAGCCCCCTGAACATCATGACTGGGCGGGACACATTTCTCATGTAATAATTGGACTGCTGAGCAAGATTGCTTTTGCTAACTTCGTCGTGGCCGAATTGTACCGTCAAAGTGGTTTTAAGTTCATTCAGTTTTTCCGTAAAACATGTTTAAAGCGTACTTCAATACCATCTCCTTCAATATTTCAAGTAGAATTACTGACACACATCCATTTAACAAAATTGAGGAATACACAATAAGCTTCTGCTGTAACTATGAAATATATACATTTGAACTGTACCACAAAATAAGTTGGGCAGTCGTCCTCAAGTTTAGTATTATAGTCATCATATATACTGTATACCAACGTCCAAAATACTTCAGTAATCAGAATTTTGCAGTTGATAACTTTACAGTTTAATTCAAGCTCTTGTAATGTGTGAATACATACCACAACAATAATTCAACTTTTTTCTTAAAAAAAGGAAATGAAAAAAGAAAACAAAGTTCAATGAACTATATCTTGCACTCTTCTTAGGCTGAGGTACCATAATGAATTTATTTAAGAATTTTAAAGAGAGCACATAAAAAGGCCTTACATGTGCAGTTGGATGTTAGAATGTAAGAGAAATAAGTCTTCCCACTGACAAAAACCTTTGGGGAAACATTTATTCATTTGTATGCTGTTCAATGGCGTACTATTATGGTAGAGTCAACATGATTTAAGAAATTGATTTGTCTGGCGAAGGGAAATCACAGTAATCAAGGATTGCCTGACTATTTCTCAGGGAATATTTTGGATGCAAGACTGAGCACGCTGTTGCAAATTTGGGAAGGTAACTTTCAGAAAGGAAAAGTAGTTCATTATTACACAAAACAAGACAATGGGGGTTATTTTTATGCAGGTAAAATGTGGCAACCCAACTGCAAGGAAATGTATGCAGACACATGGGCAAATTACGTTATTTAGAGCTGTCTATGCAAATACACATCATCCCTGAATTTCTCAGTTAAACAACAATTTATTCTGAGTAGAGCTACTTTGTAGTGTGGGCTCATTCTAAGTGCATTTAGAAAAATATTCTCATATTTTGCATGTATGGTGCAACTGGGGTTTAAGAAAACACTCGAATGTTGCAATGCATAGTGATAATGAAAATTTCATGAACAAGTTGGGTCATGCAACTTTGAAGAAATAATTTGAACATTTTACATAAATCAAATTCCCTGCGTAGTTAAACAAATTTCAGTTTCCTGGAGGGCAGCTAAAATTTTCCGCAGCTTTAAGGGTGAATGCCAGGACAGGTCCATTCCCCAACAAAAAGACAAACCTTCACTTTGCTTTGATGTGGTTCTGTGATGGCTGTTTAATGTGTTGCCATGGCAGGACTGCAAAAAAACAAAAAACAACAAAAAAAAAAAACAAAAAACAAAAAGACAGATTAATGGAGTTGTTGCTTGCCTTGCACTCTGAAAAGTATCTTCCATTTTGGGATTTACAGCATCATGGGGCCATTTTTCCTCCCGAACATAAGGTCATAATTCATCGACAAAACTTGTGACGTATTGTGTTTTCGCCAGGGCACTAGTTTATTTCTGCGGAAGGATACTTTAAATTTTAAGACCAATTTCTTTGTTGACGCCCGAGAATTTGCAATGATCTTTGTGAACGTTTTTTCGATTGGTTGCTCTGGACCTGCAATATTCCGCTTAGTGTATCGGCCCCCGTGATTGGCTACGTGAGACCTGCAATGCGTCAAGGAATGGCGCTTGATAGTTGAATAGCTAAGTAGGAACAAGTGTATAGGCGTATATTCAGTCTTCGGACGGATATTTAACGAAGTATTCTTCGATTCAGTCAACGTATATTCCTGGTTTGTTTCTGAAGATATTTACTTTCTATTCGACTATGGTTTTTATTCGTGAGAAATGGAATCTAAAATGAATCAGACTTGATTTGTGTTTTGGGGGAAGTCCATTGACATAGGATTGGTCACCGGAAATCTGCGGAACTATTTCCTCATAGTCGCGGAATTTGAACTGACAGATGAGTGCAAATGCTCAGTTGTTATTGGAATTTAAATGTTCTGTTGTGTATGTCCATGTGTAATTCAGATACGACGTGTTTGGTTTTACAAGTTTAACTCAAAGATCAACCGAGAGAACTAAGCTTGTATTCACTAAAGTACTTTCCCCACGTCGGCATAAAACCAAATGCACATATTAAATATTTCTGAAGAATCGCCTGAATTTGTCTGTATTCTAAATATGTAAAAAGTCACAATAAAATATTTACACTTCATTAGATAATATAACCGTATTTCATATGGACAGCACTAGACCAAACAAGGATTACAAGATGCCAAAATGTCATTGTTGCCTATGATCCGAAAAAATACCAGCCCCGCTTCGTTTCTATAATGACATCAATATATTGTTCGCTGTCTCACTCGTGTCTGCTAACGCTGAGAACAAATGGCTTACCTTGGAGGAGGCCAGCAAGGGCCGTATATTTACCTGACTTTAATGCCAACTCTTGGCCTTTAATTACTTGATTACCTAAATCAAATTCATTAAATCATATGTTTTTGCGGAATTTCTTGAGAAGCTCATGGTCACCAAAGACAGTTTTTCCATACCCAAATTAAACATTTTATTGTGATCCAATGCATAACACACTTGTGTTTGCATGTTGAGCTAGTTAGTTACGTTAGGATAATTTGTGGAAACAAAAACTTGCAATCACAACGGCTCACCTGGACCATCCCTGGCATACTTATAAATTTGTTCTCTGCGTGGAGTATTGTTAGGTGAGTATCTGAGGGATAGAATCCTGATTCAGGAAGGAAAACTCTGGACCAGTTTATTTTTTTTCTGTTAACTTGAATTGACAAGAATCTCAATTCTTAAGATGGGTGGAAGATGTAATGATTGAAGTCAACTAGTTGAATTTATTGTGGGGGACATGGTTGGATTGCTTTCTGGCCCCTGTGCTATCCACTTTTGCTGCTGGGAAATATTCCTTGGCAAATTCCTCAGTAAATTCATGGGAAGGCTATCTTTCAGGGTTCAGTCTCATTTTCTGTATGACTTGAAAGTGGTTGACTTTCCCCTTCTCTACGATAAGATAGTAAGTACATTGTGTTATTTGTTATGGTGGCTGTATAATGGAAAATGATGCTACATGCATCACGTCCTTTACATCATAGTTTTGTTTTTATGTAGCAGAACCAAAACTGTAAATGAAAGAATATTTTATTTGGTGAAATTTATTTTAGGTTGCAATTTTTCAAACATTGACATTGTCTTATTCTTTGATGATTTATCTGTGGCGAAGAAAAGTATGAATGCCCTCTTCTGAAAAAGTTGGCATATTGTGGAATATGCAAGTATAATCAGAAAGCATGGCATGGAAAAGGTCTATTCACCTTCTGCTATTTTGAAAACACTATAAAAATACATTTGATGTTTTGTGAACTCAATTAGTTATTGAAAATATAAGCTTACAAGTCCAAACCCAAAGATGCACGCACCACAACCCCACAAACTTGGCAAAATGCTTATTTGCTGAATTTTCTTCAGCTTGTAACAAGATATAGCCTCATATCGAGGGTTTGGAGCGCAATGTTTATTTGTCCGTTTTAGAGGTTTTGAGAAAAATGATTTTTCAGGTACATCATTTCCATCATTTCTATGTTAGTTACTCTTTTTCTACATGGTTCAGAAGAAGAAGGTACTGAACATTTAAGTTTTCATAAGTGCGGTACTGCGACATCACGGCCAAAATGGACATGTCACCTCCGTGCTCCAACAATTCTAGCACTTGATGTGACATAATACAATGGTGATTGATTGAAGTTAAGTTTGTTTGCAATGGAAGACAGATGAATCTATAATACTTTTCATGTTTATTCATCAAAATATCTATGTTTAAAACCAGATTTTGTTGGTCGTACCACAAAAGGAAAATTTGAATTCCGTTTAAAACTGAGGCGCATGCACATATAATTATTGCGCTCCAAGAATTAGCTGATAGAAATGTGTGACAGGAGGTAAAAATATCAAAATCACAAAATTTGGAGATATCACCATTGTGCTCCAAACCCTCGATATTCAATTGCATCTTATTTTAATATCCTGGATCAGATTTTATTTTTGCTTTTCAGCTCACTTGGTCCAGTGGACGAAAGGGAGCCTATCCGATCACACGGCAGTGTCAGCATCGAAGTCTGTGTTAACTTTGATATGTTAACCATAGACTATATAAAACGATGGATGAAGCAATCGTGACATCACCCATTGGTTTCAGCATACCACATTGAAAGCCTCGGTTTTGGCGGTTTGTACAGCGCCATTTTGTCATTTTGAAATGGGATGTGATTCCTATTGGACGAAAGCATGAATTGATGATCCGGGAGGAACGAGGGGTAGATCTGACCATATCTGACGAGGACCAGTGGATAACTGCACCCCTAAAGCATATGTGGCTTTATCCTTAATTCTAGTCTATATGGGATTATAATTTACAAAAACGAACATCATGATACACTGCCCGGCCAAAAAAAAAGTTGCGCACTCAAATATTTCGCTGGAATCCCTGTAGCTTTGATTACAGTGCATATTTGTCTTGTCATTGTTTTGACAATTATATGCAATGCCAGAACATTTATTTTTGATCAAAAATTCCATAAGTTTTGGCCGAGATCTTGTCTTCTCGACATAATGGTTGAAGCACTCAGTGGTCTTTCTTGAGCACATCCCAGTGACTTTTAATGTGTTTAAGGTCAGAACTTTGTGGCGGCAAATTTGTTTGTGAAAATGATTCCTCATACTTGTTTTTGTCATTCATGGATTTCTTTGCAAAATACAGGCCAATAACTTGCCCGTTCTGAAATACTGTAACATCTTTTCCACCATCAGGGGATGCGTCTTCCGACATGATTTTTTAAGAAATGATTAGACATGCGCTTTAGTCAGCCAGGGTTAAAATGATTAATGCCAGGTGAGACATATTAATAACCACAATAATGATCTAATTATAGAATTTGTTCATTAATTTCCGAACGGTGACCTTTTTTTTTGGCCGGGCAGTGTATATCGAAGGAGACTTGAAACTTGCGATGGATTCCATAGAATAATGTGGAAATTAATTATTGAAATAATAAATCAGTGTGGAAAGTCTCAATGAGGTCTCAATTGATTCCCCTGTATATAAAGGTTAAATAAAATAAAATAAATTAGGGTCATTTTCTCATAGACCTCAATAGCGTTGAACTTCTTTCTGCAATCACCGACACTGCCATCTGCTGGCCATTAAATAGAATGTAATTTTAAGGCAATTGAGGGTATCGCCAATACGCAAAATATGCCCAGATGTTCCATTCGCACCCCGTTTCAGATGCATTATAGGATAGTTCGGTAACCCAGGCGCTTCCGGTCTTTTTCGCGGCTGCGGGAAAAAAATCGAACGCTGCCCAGGCCCGCGTGGTTCCACCGACCGCATCGGGTACTTACTTGCATACTCGCCCATACGCTCATGAATCTAGCTGTGAGCTTGGTGAATGTTTACATTTTCCTCGGCTTGATCATTTACGTATGCGTGCGTGCACGGCTGAGTTAGCTGACGCTAAACAAGGGCCAGTAACGCAGCGGAAGTAAATGGGTTCCGGAAGTAGCAAGATATTTTGCCGAAAGCGCTACATCCCATCCCCCAGATTTGCTGCTTTCATGACCGAGCTTTAACTGTACTTGAAATCCATAAAACTACTGAAAGGAGCTAAAGCACAGAAAATATGATACCTTGAAAGATTTCCCTGTCAATTTAAATTAATTACAAAGTTAACTTCCCCTTGTATGAAAAGTAATGTTTTTGTCTTCTTCATTATTTTTGTGACAACTATCTTTTATATGACTTCATTTATCGCACCTTACTGGATGTTTTTAGCTGGTACTAGCAACTCTCCCTTTGGCAATCTCATTGCACTGCTTTGATACCTGTTCTTGGATAACTTTTGCCATGTTTTGTAAATTTTCAATTTGTAAATAAAAGCTTAAAAAAAAGAAAAAACAAAGCACTATATCCGGGCATTATTTGCATATTGGCGATACCCTCAACTCTGCATTGGATCCATTCAGATCCGAGTGCTGCATCAATATTCTTATACAGTCTATATCTGTAACTCCTTAATGCAATGTCCAATCATTACCAAACTTACGATCACACATCCACTGGCCATGCAACTTCATCACGCTGAATTAGGTTTAAATCCGTTCCTTGGTGGTGCCATTGGAAACAAATGGTCATAACTCTTAATCCAATCATGCAAGCGTCTTTAAATTTAGCATGCTTCTTAATGGTGAAGGTTGCCATAAAAAACTATAAGAACAAAGTGATAGTTCAAACAAGATGGCTGACATCAGCCAATGAAATTTCATCAGCCTGTATACTCACTTTAACTGTTATCAATCTTGAGACTTTATGCCATTGTTAAGGATAAGTCAATGAACAGTCTTAATGCAAATTACTTTGATTTGCTTTTTAGAGAGGTACAACAAATTTGATTTCCATTGGCCAATATGTGGCGCTGTAGTAAGAAAAATATTCAAAAATTGCATTTTTGTTGTCAACCATTTGAGTCTATGGTTCTAATTTTGCATATTCCATCTGTGTATGAGGATCAAATAGTTTTTCCAATGAGCGAAATAAATATTTAAATATCTATTTTTCAATCAGGTAACAGCTGCTATTTGAAAGACATGGCAATGACAAATGAATCTGAAATTTGCTCAACATTATCAGATGTGGCCAGTTTTCAGTAATATTGCATCCCTGTCATTAATAACTTACACCTGTCAGCTCTCATGCATTCCGTGTGAGTTTCCTGGCATATTTACGTTCCGCTGTTGTAGTCAGCAACTATTTAATCAGCGCATATGTGAGAGATTCTGGTGCGGAACTGAAATCCTTGTGCATGGAGGTTTATCATTTTCACCTGCGTTATGACTCCAGACTTCTCACACTTGTCTGTACTCAGGGGTTGGAAGCAATGCCTGTGTTTCATTATTGTTTAAATTGTTTGTTGAAAAGTCTTTATGCAATTCCATTGCTTCCAATGATCTAATTTCATTGAAACAATTTTAACAATTATGAAACACAACCGCAACCCCTGAGTAAAAAAGCGTGAGAAGTCTGGAGTCATTACACAGGTGAAATTGATAAACCTCCGTGTACAAGGACTTCAATTCCGCACGAGAATCTCTTACATATGCTTTGATTGAATAATTGCTGACTACAGCAGGGGAATGTAAATATGTCCCTGAGACTCACGCTAAATGTGTTCCCCACACAAATTACAAAAAGTATCTTCATTGTCTTCCATGCATGAAAAATTCTACCACTTGTGACCTTAGATAACACTAAAGCCTGTGTAGGTATATAAGGGACCACGGAACTACATTTCCCATGCTGTCAACAGGAAACGGAAACATCCTATACAGCCCCACCCGCTTCCTTTACATTTTCCAATAGGATGAGGTTAAAAGCAATAAAATGGGAAACAGAACTTTTAGAACTAGGGACCCAACCAGTTCACTCTCTCTTCTTGGCACACTTCCAACGGAGGAGGTCACGCGCTCTCTCTTTGCGCATCTTCTCTCAAGGGAAGCTACTCTCTCCTAGGGACTCTTTTCAAGCAAAAAGATGGCACTTGCATTGGAATTCACGCATCCTGCACAATTTCATTTGGCCTATCTGCAGAGTGCTCACATCTCTGCGAATCCCTATTTAAGTTCAGGACTGCAGATCTCATTAAACTAGCTTATGCCCGGCGCTACTGCTAGTTGGACACGGAACAACTCCAAGAAGAACTTCTCCAAATCGGCAAGAACATTCCGACACAGCGGAGCTGCACGCCTTCCTCAAGTGGACACAGGACTTCGGATCTGCACACCCAGCAGGACATCCTCACCAGAACTGCGATGCTCACCCGACCCAGAGAGGAATCCCGAGCTAGGAACTTCAAGACTAAGTGAACGTTCCAGGCAATAATGCAGTTTGGCGGTTTTCAACTTAATATGTACCGCATTTAAGTTGTCTATTACTGATGTAATTCTATAATCGCTGTAGAGGCATACGTACGATCCAATATCTACTTGCCTTTAGGTTCCCAGGTCAGACGAAGCAGTTTGACTCGCTTTAGTGGATGTTGAAAGTGGAAAAAAGATTCGAAGAAAGGTTTGTAAAATATACGGTATTTATTGATAAACAAAACATTTTTAATCACGGCCCCAATAGCTCCTCGCGATAATTAAATTAAATCGAACAGAAACGGATCCGTAAGCGACCAAACACACGCACTAGATGCGGTCTAAAACTGTTTGCTACCGCTCTACCTGGGGCACACCTGCACCATGATTAATGGGAGGGATATATTGGGTAAAGGAAGGCGGAAATGCGGGAAAGGGGTGCAGACCCAGGTAAGCCTTCATTACTCGTATTAAATTCGTACTTTTATTTTTCGCAAATATATATTATCCACCATCAATAATAAGTAATCAGTTGTACTAAAGACAAAAGTGCAGAATGAGAAAATTAAAGGTTTGCTCCGCAAGGCAAAAAAAAAGGGGGCTTTTCACCAAAAATATAAATGAGGAATTTGGCTCCTACATACCGGCCCCTAATTGTTCTTGTTGGAAAAACAAAACAATTACCAATCTCAAAATATAAGGAGCCAAGATTACAGTAATTAGAGTTCAAAATTCAAAAAGTTACTTAATGCCTTTGTCTTTAGTATATGTATACACGCACTTTGCTTTGAAAGTTAGAAAGTCCATCCAAAATCGAAAAACGCAAATCTTCTTTCTTCCATCTTCAAGTTATCAGTGTAAGTGTGTGAGTAACAAGACAGAAAAAAGTGCGGACAAAGGGGGGCATTTTGTGCACATTTTTTCATCTCTAAGCTTAACAGAAAAAAGGGGCTTGTGTGTTAAGCAAGAGCTTCCACCAGCAGGCACACCTTTGAAATAGGCCTGCAAAGAGTGGTCGTTTGAGTCTTCACCAGGACTTGCCGAACCAGTCCTCTGGAGTCAGGCATAGTTTGTATGATCCGCCCCAGGATCCAGGAGTTGCGTGGGGCGGTATCGTCGACGATGAGAACAATGTCTCCAATGACAAAGTTCCTCCTTTTGTATATCCACTTTTGTCGTTCTTGTAACTCTGGCAGGTACTCCTTTGTCCATCTCTTCCAGAAAAGGTCAGCCATGTATTGTACCTGCCGCCATCTGCGCCTTGGGTAACAGTCCTCTGGATGGAATATCCCGGGTGGTATAAAAGGCTTGGTGTTCAAAAGGAGCAGATGGTTGGGTGTGAGAGGTTCCAGATCGTTAGGATCGTTTGAGGCTGTGGTGAGAGGCCTGTCATTAACAATTGATTCCACCTCGCATAACAAGGTTTGTAGTACTTCATCATCAAGAGTCTGTTGTTGCAGGATACCGCCAAGGACCCTTCTGATGGTCCTGATTTGCCTTTCCCAGGTGCCACCATGATGGGAACCTGATGGGGGGTTGAAAGCCCATGTGATGCCCCTTTTGAGCAGAGTGTTCTGAATGTGGGCATCATCAAGACCTTGGATTGCCTCTCTAAGTTCTTTCTCTGCTCTCACCAGATTGGTGCCATTATCTGAGCGCATGAACTTTACTTGACCTCTTCTGGCAATGAACCTTCGAATGGCGTTTATGCATGAGTGCGTGTCCAGTGAATGAGCTACCTCCAAATGAACAGCTCTTATGTTAAGGCAAGTAAAGATGACTCCGTACCTTTTAACGGTTTTTCGGCCACACTTGACCTCAAACGGTCCAAAGAAATCAACACCAACATTCGTGAAAGGTGGGTGATCTGGGGTCACACGTTCCGTAGGCAAATCTGCCATATGCTGCTCCCCTCTAGATCCACTCAATCTTCTGCAGACAACGCACTTGGCTATTAACTTTCGTATAGCTGCATTAGCACTTGGAATCCAGTATTGTTGTCTGAGGCGAGAAAGAGTGAAGTTCCGTCCACTGTGTCCAGTATCCTCATGCACCTTCCTGATGATGAGTTGGGTAACATGATGATCCTTGGGAAGAATAGCAGGGTGCTTTGCTTGTGCTGGCATTGCTGATCTGCTTAATCTGCCACCTACCCTCAAAACACCGTCCTGAAGAACTGGAGACAATTTATGAAGGTGGCTGCTCTTCTTCACCGTAGAACCCATATTTAATGCTGCAATCTCCTCTGGAAAGGCTCTTTGCTGGCAAAGCTTTATGATTTCCACTTCTGCCTGCATGAGGTCCTTTACAGTGAGTGACCCCTTGTTTATTTCTTTCTTTTGAGTTTCCAGTTGGCCTTCCTTCATTTCCTCCTTCTCAGGGTCTTCATCCGCTTTGCTTGGCTTTAGTGTTGAATTTTTTCTGCACCTTTGTTTTAGTGCATCCTTAATTCTGAGGATCCAAGCGATTGCCATTTTGACCCTGTGCCAATCAGAATAGTGAGAGATGAGCTTGCTGATGATCACATCCTGTTCCACCGACATTGTATTCACAACTGCAGTTCTTTTGATCTCTGGATCATCTGCAGAGAGTGTGTGATTTGGCATGTCTGGCCAATTATCCTCTGATTGCATTAGGAAGCCTGGCCCTGAAATCCAGGTGTTATCTTTCAAGAACATGCTTGCAGAGATGCCTCTGGATGCACAGTCAGCAGGGTTCAATGCAGTGCTCACATATCTCCACTGGGAAACCTGGGAGGTTGCTCTGATGGCTGCGATTCTATTTGCAACAAAAGTGTGAAACCTGGTAGTTTCATTGTTAATGTATTTTAACACTGATGTGCTATCTGTCCAGAATACAGAGCGCTTAAGTGGGACTTCTAGTTCTGCTTGTATCATCTTGTCCACACGAGCAGCTAACGTAGCAGCAGTCAGCTCCAACCGCGGTATGGTGACTGGCTTTAGTGGAGCGACCCGGGCCTTCCCCATGATGAAGGAACAGTGGATTTGTTGTTTAGTGCCCTCCAACAACAGGTAGCTCACAGTGCCATAGCCAGACTCACTTGCATCGGCAAAGTGATGGAGTTGTGCTGAAGCTACTTTGCCAAAACCATAGGGTTTGATGCATCTCCGAACTTGATAGTTTGAGAGCTGGCTCAGATCCCTTTGCCAGGTTTGCCATTTGCGAGCGAGGACCTCTGGGATGCTTTTGTCCCACCCAAGTTTCATTCTGCTGAGCTCTTGCAGAATCTGCTTTGCAGGGAGAATGATGGGTGCCAGAACTCCCAGAGGGTCGTATACAGAACTCACCATCGAAAGAACACCTCTTCTGGTAAGTGGTCTGTCTTGGATGGATATTTTGAACTGCAGTGAGTCAGATTCCACACACCACTGAATTCCAAGGGCCCTTTCCACTGGCAGCACATCTTGATCTAAGTCGAGATCCTTTATCTCTTTAGCCCTCTTTTCTTCTGGAATTGAGGCAATGACAGCTCGACTGTTGCTGACCCATTTGTTCAGTTTAAAGCCTCCTTTACCACACAAGGCTGAGAGGTCTTGGGCGAGTTTCAGAGCTTCATCCTCAGTAACCACAGACTTTAAACAGTCATCAACATAGAAATTCCTCAGTACTGTTTGAACAGCTTCAGGTGAGAAACCGTCTCCATAATCCATAGCACATTGCCTCAGGGCGTAGTTGGCACAGCTTGGAGATGATGTGGCTCCAAAGATGTGTACTACCATCTTATACTCTTCAAGCTCTCCTTCTGTATTTCCGTTTGGCCACCAGAGGAACCTCATTAGATCTGAATCTTTGTCAGGGACCTTCACCTGGTAAAACATAGCTTCAACATCTGTTATAAAGGCCACAGTTTCTTGACGAAATCTGGACAAGACACCGATGAGGCTGTTCGTCAGGTCTGGACCTTGTAAAAGCTTAGTGTTCAGTGAGGTACCCTGGTAAGATACACTGCAGTCAAATACAACTCTAAGTTTCTTCTTTTTAGGATGGTAGACTCCATGATGTGGAATATACCAGGTCCTTTTGCTGTCATCTAGAGAGCCCTTTTTCACCTTCACTGCATAGCCTTTATCCAATATGTCAGCCATGAACTTGTTGTAGTCCGTGCAGAACTGTGGAAACTTAATCAGCTTTCTTTTTAAGCCAAGGGCCCGCTGCACTGCCACACAGCGGTTGTTGGGAAACTCCGCATCTTCTCTCTTAAGTGGCAGTCCTATGCTGTAGTGACCATCGACCATAATGGCTGACTTTGAGACACGCTCCATGAAAACATGGTCCTCCACAGACATTTCCAGCCGCTCCTCATACTGTCTTTCAGGAAAGTCATACTTGATCTGTTGCTGTAAAAGCTCATCCAGTTGCACTACAGAGATTTTGTGTGACATGAAAGATGACGGACCACAGGATGAGACCGAGCCCTTTTTTAGAGGTCCATTAATGGTCCAGCCTAATGTTGTCTTAACAGCGTATGGACCATCTCCCTGGCTATTGATGATCATCCATGGTTCCATGGCCTTCGGAACGTTAGAACCAATTAACAGACCAATGTCTGCAGCAATGTGACGCAGCCGTACCTGTTGTAGATATACCCATTGATCCACATATTCCTGCGTGGGAATATTCTCCTTAGTCACAGGTATCCTCTTCTGTGTGAAAACAGCAGGAAGTTCCACCAATATGTCGTCATCCATGCTACATACCTCCATGCCAGACACCACAAAGGAACTGACAACTTCTTCTTTGTTCATTGTTTTGAGAAGGATTTCGGTTCTTTTTCCTGAAACCTTGAGATCCCTGAGCAGTGCCTCTGTACAGAATGTGCCGGTGCTTCCTGAATCAAGAAAGGCATATGTCTCCACCACGTGATTGCTTTTCTTCATTTTCACCTTAACTGGCACTATAGACAAGATGCAGTCCAGCTCTCCGGCCCCTGTAGGGGTCTCCACCAGTGCACTGGTCACAGTCTTACCTTTACCTTCCTTTTCTTTGATGGTGTCAGGTTTTCCATAAATGTGGAGTATAGTGGGATGTTTGAGTGAGCAAACACGACAAGTAACCTTTTGGGTGCATACCTTACTCATGTGTCCAGGGGACAGACAGCCAAAGCAAATGCCTTTACTCTTCAGATAATCCATCTTATCCTTATGTGGTTTCTTTTTCAATTCAATACAAATGTCCAAATTGTGCTTTCCTTGACAGAACAGACATAACTTGGGAGCAGCACTTATCAGCTTTCCATCCGCCTCTTTAACAGGCGATACACTGGTAGTAAAACCACTTTTCCTCTCCTTTGGCATACCAGTATTTGGCTGGATTACGACTGGTCCAGATGTTTTCCTTCCTGAAGAGACAGAGGTTTCCTTTAAGTTCCCAAACACAGGGTGTGAAATGATTCTTGCTTGGTAAACAATGAAATCAACTAAGTCTGTGAATCTAGCTCTCCGTTTGTTTTTCTCCTGTAACTCAAATGCCATACCTCTCCACTTCTCCCTCAGTTTGTATGGCAGTTTGGTGAGAATGGCTCTCATTGTAGTTGGATTATCCATCTCCTCCATATACTCAATGCTACTCATTGTTTTACAGCATCCTGTTAAGAAGATCGAAAAGGCTTGTAGGGCTTCAGCATCTTCAGGCTTGATTAATGGCCAGCTGAGGGCTTTATTGATGTGGGCTGTGGCAATCTGGTACTCATCACCATAATGCTTTTGTAGGAGCCTTTTGGCCTCTGTATATCCTCTTGAAGCTTCCATATGTTGGCAACTCCGAACCAATTCTCTGGCTTGCCCCAGAGTAAACTGCTCCAGAAAGTGCAGCCTATCCCTGCAGTTTTCTGTCTTATCCTCAATACCATGTTCAAAGGCACGCAAAAAGAACCAATACTCCAATGGATCACCTTTAAATATTGGAATGCTGAGAGGTGGTAATGATGACAGTCTTTGTTGCTTAACCAGTACTTCTGTAATAACATTTTGATGTTGCAAGACGTCTACAATACAATTCATATCAGCAGCTTCACCATATCCTCTAGGCGCCAACGGATCATCCTGTCCAATACTGTGTCCAGTCATTTTAGTTAGGGGTTGTTGTGACCTTTCACTCCTTTGTTCCACAGGTCCCTCCATTATGTGCATTATGGTGCTTGGCCTTGAGATGTCTTCTGGTGAAGTTACAGGTTGAGGCTGTTGTGACTGTTGTTTTCGTCTAACATTAGGTTCATCCTCCATTTTGTTTGTCCTTGGGGTGATAGGGTGATATGCAGTTTGAACACTCTCCGTAAGTAAGCTGCTGTGTCTATCTGTATGTGCGATCTGAGTGGGTAACTGATGAAGTTGGGCTCTTGTAATATGC
Organism: Gymnothorax reevesii; assembly: GCA_029721435.1. NCBI lineage: Eukaryota > Metazoa > Chordata > Actinopteri > Anguilliformes > Muraenidae > Gymnothorax > Gymnothorax reevesii. The sequence goes on from CM056573.1 coordinate 113,090,734, forward strand.
ACATGTCTTGTGATGGGCAATGATGTGACAGCATCACTGGAGTGTTGAACCATTGCTGTTTGAATGACCTGCTCTGAGGCACCATTAATATCTCCTCCATGTTCAAAATAGTCATTCATTCCATCATTTGTTCTAATATTTGTCCCTTGTATGTTCTCAAACTCTGTGATAACATTCAGCTTTGCAGTAGTGGCTTTTATTTCAGTTTGCATTTCCAATTGTTCCTTTCTGGCTTTAAGTTCAGCCTCTTCCTTTTCCAGTGCTTGCTTGAGTTGCAGTGCTTGTGCTTTGACTAATAGTGCTGCCCTTTCAGCTTGCAATCTGAGCTTGGTTGATGATGTGCGAGACGAACGTCCACCTGATGACCTGCTTGAATGCCTTGAGGGGGCTTTTGATGACCTATTTGAGATACTATCCACTGGATGAATAAAATCATCCGCATGGGGTTCTAGCCATTGTTGTGGTTGTTGTTGTTTTTGCTCTGTAGGTGTCATTTGTGCAGTTTCCACCATGCAGGATTCAAGAAATTGTGCCGTTATATCATGCATGTGAGATTCAGACCTTTGCTGTGCTGTATCACACCATTTCTCTATTTGTGCTTCAAACTCATCCAATGACACAGCTTTAGGTTTATACCACTCTGTTTGGTCCTGTTCCATTTCGCCAGTTGATATTTTATTTAACATGCCCTTCACAGATTCATTGAGATCATTGAGCTCAGCACGCAACTTTGAGAAATCATTGACCATTTTTCCTTGGACCAATTCCAAGTTTCCATAATTCCCCAACAGTTGTGTGATTTCATTCCTTTTTTTAGTTAGCGCACCCAATTTTGCACTTCTTGATCCCCTTAATTTTTGCAAAGGGTCATCACAGAAACCACTTTCCTCATGAGCCATTATTTGTGCAATTTCCATTAATCCGTTTAAAACAGCAGCATTTCATTCAATTCAATTTTAACACAGCAGCACAGCGTAACTTTGTTAATGCTTCACACTTTGAAAACATGGCAAACATTGAATGGCATTTTGAACGCAGTAAAAGGGGGCAGTTTTGTGAATGCAGCTCATGACGTCACCCCCAGTCATTCACACAGCGAATCTGATGTCAGCGCTACAGCTGTCACTCAGCACAGACAAAGGCTGACTCTCTCCACTGAAATTTCCAACAAAGACTCCAGAGCCGTTCCAAGTTAAATCAGATCCACAAATCAACTTCACAGCCGGACACGACAGTCCATTCATGCCGATCTACGGTGATCCGATCCTCCAAATCCAATTATCCGACAGAAACATGTAACTTTCACGTACCTCCGTTCCTCGGCTCAGTAGAGTAACGTTGTCTGTCTGCTTTCATTCAGCGTAGTTTTAGACAATTGTAGAGGCATACGTACGATCCAATATCTACTTGCCTTTAGGTTCCCAGGTCAGACGAAGCAGTTTGACTCGCTTTAGTGGATGTTGAAAGTGGAAAAAAGATTCGAAGAAAGGTTTGTAAAATATACGGTATTTATTGATAAACAAAACATTTTTAATCACGGCCCCAATAGCTCCTCGCGATAATTAAATTAAATCGAACAGAAACGGATCCGTAAGCGACCAAACACACGCACTAGATGCGGTCTAAAACTGTTTGCTACCGCTCTACCTGGGGCACACCTGCACCATGATTAATGGGAGGGATATATTGGGTAAAGGAAGGCGGAAATGCGGGAAAGGGGTGCAGACCCAGGTAAGCCTTCATTACTCGTATTAAATTCGTACTTTTATTTTTCGCAAATATATATTATCCACCATCAATAATAAGTAATCAGTTGTACTAAAGACAAAAGTGCAGAATGAGAAAATTAAAGGTTTGCTCCGCAAGGCAAAAAAAGGGGGCTTTTCACCAAAAATATAAATGAGGAATTTGGCTCCTACAATCGCATTGTGTCCGATTTTATATTTTATGAAGTTAAATAGCCATTGATTGTTTGTCTTTACATGCATAATCTTTTTCCCTGGCTAACTTTCGACTGCTGCAATTAACTAACACGCATGCCGTATAACTCAATCAGTAATACAAATTGCGTATGAGTTGTAGCAAACTCTTCTCGCAATTCGTTGAAACTAAATGGAGTATGTAATGTGAATATAGGCCACTGGATGGCAGTATTTACCTTTTTTTAAATTCAGCTCAGACTGGAGCTATGTTTAGACATGTCCTGGACATGTCTGGGGCAAGTCCCCGAAAAGTAAAAAAAAGAGGTCTAAATGTGGGTGGGGTCTGCAAAAGAGTATATAAGGAGAAGAATTGAGACAGTAAAGTAGTCGAAGAAATTGCAAGAAGAAGGATACATGTGACCAGACCTGTCATTTCTGTTCAAGACCTGTGAAGTTTCTTTTGTGGATTTTTGCCTGTGTTTGAGTTTTTTTTCCTCACCCAGCACATCACCAGGAAACTGTAAATATTTCTGTTTTTTTTTATTCAATCTTGGTCATTTAGTTGTAGGTTATTGTTAGTTATTGTCTTTGTTCATTAAATGTGTTTGAGTTTTTAAAACTGTGTCTGTCATCCCTTGCTGTTGTGTTGTAATGTAATAACAAATTGGGGCCATAACAGTATGTTATCCAACTGCGCATCGTCTTTTATAACTACATTTAGAAATTCCAAGCAGCCCCGCGCTGAAAGAATTTGTCCCAAGACAAAGGAACTCGTGCCCACGAGAACGCATGCGCATCTGCCACACGCGCGGACACGCACCTGCCCACACCCAAAATCGCGCACAGGCGTGCGTAAGAACACACACTTGCGCGTACACACACACACACCATTGTTACTTTCTCTAGTTCGAATAGTCCTTTCATGGATTAGCCCATTTATATTCTGTGTTTGTTTGTTTAACCCCTTTCTGCAGATGTAGATGCCCGCGTCTATAGACCTGCAAATTGGAAGTACGCTGTTACTGTACTCGATCACTAGATAGCACCCCCGGATCAGTTATTGAATGTTCACAAGCAAGCAGACCTCGAACGCGGTTCTGAATACGGTGAAGTTCACTCCACTCCCTGTTTTTCGAGAGCTGCATGAATTAAACTCCTCAGCTAAGCCTGATGTGCAAACTGGTCAGTATCCTTGCCCATAGTGTCGATTCAGCAGTTTGAAAAAACGATATCTTGACACAGAAAAAATCGTTATCCTTTGTAGCAACCAGTTTAGCCACAGTGAGCTAACAGTATTCCAATTAGTAGTTCATAAAAATCAGTTTTCTGAGGCAAAAAATTCGACATGGTATTAATTCTCTCACATTCTATTGCCTATTACAGTTGTCCCATACAAAAAAAATTGTAGTTCCCTACCGTGGATTTACGCGTAGATTCCTTCATTGACAAATCCAGCGCTTCCTTATATCCACCCGAGTACTGGCGTTGATAGCCAATCACTCAACCATACGCTCAAGCTCTTCTGCGTAATTGTAGAGTTACACTTCATGGCCTCCTGAAGTTTCCCTGATAACAATGTATTGATCGGCTCGTTTCTTATCCAATTCCCGAGTGTTTAAACATTTTAGAGTAAGTGAAACACATTGATTGGACAAACACAGAGCATACAAACCAATGCGTATCAGCATGCGCTGTTGTATCCTGTCTACGTTATGCACATTACGCGGCTAAAATAGACGGGATTTATAGAAAATCGGTTCGCAAAACTGGCCTTGAAGTGTTCAGTTACATTACAGAATTTAAATGAGAACGATATTCTCTATTGGAATTATTTCGAATGAAACAGGACCGGAGGGTTCTTGTTACTGAATACATCGCTCTCTATTTTATACACTCAATGTCTCTGGAGGAGGGATTCACGAAAAAGGTCAGGCTGCTATTTTTGTTTGTTTTTTTTTTTTTCTGTTTCGGAATGTATATGTACTCAACTAAGTCGAATGTCGAGGTTTTTTTCCTGTTTAAAACGCGAACTGCCCGTGCATTTTGGTGTGGACCCCCGGTACGTTCATTGCACGTTTCTTTTGAATCGGGTGACGCAATGGATTTGATATTCCCTGAAAGTGGAGTGTCTGTTCAGTTAAAATAAGGTATATTTCAGAATTCAGATATTACTGTGTTAGTGAGGTGTACTTGCTCCTTATAAGTGTTGAAATGGGTTCGTGAGCTTTGAAGAGGGGACTGGTAGCTTTCATTACAGGGTGAATGTTCTGACCGTTTAATTAGCAGTTTATTTAATGCGTGTTTGTGCTGGCTTTGAAGAAAAATGGCCAAAACTCTAAACTTTATTATGGAGAAAAGGTACGTTCATATTTGGAGAGGTTACTGGTGACCATTGGTATTCAACTGCACTGATATTGATAAATTCATACTAAACTCAACCAGAAAATCATTCGTTCATATTAAATTTCATGCCTTAAAGCTTAAATTGTGTTAAATACATGATTTTTTTAATGATTTGACAGCAAATCATTTTGAGACTTTGGGGAGACACTTGGGTAGCTGTATAATTTGGCTAATAGCATGTAGGTAATCTAGAATGTAATTTTGAAGATGAATTCTACTTGTGCTCAAGGAGTTTATGATACCAGAAATGTAAAGTTTTAAGCCCCAGCAGTTTTTCAATCGTCAGAATTATTTTTTTTGCAATTTCAATGGTGAATTCTCATGAAGATTTTTTATGTTTGCTGCTCATTTTCTCTACCAAAATCATGAAAATAAACTGAAATACAATGTAATTCTAAATGCTGTAAGTGTCTTTCCTGAATTGAGCCACATTTTTCCTCTTTGTGAAGCTTAAATCTTGAATTATACAGCATTAAAGTGGGTAACCCATAAATAGCCAAATTTGGCTTCTGCACAAAGGGGTTAATAAATTCATTTATTAAACCTGGTGTCTGTTTGGTGCTGTAACACGTGGGAGTCTGAGTCAAAATAGCCTATGTAGAACTCCAAAATTCCTTCAGATTATTGATTAAATTGTTTTCTTCAATTATTAATGTTGGTTATTTTAATTATTAATTAAAATACCATATTTTTGGTTATTTTAGTAATTTTATGAGACTGGTTACTAAATTTGCAGGTTACCTGCTGAATTAAATGGTTATCTGGCGGGAAGGATTATTAGGACGAAATGTCTGAATAATCCATCCTTGCTATTTTACGTATCGTAAAGGCAGATTCCCCGACGCATTTTGGTGCCTCGTAGGAGGAACTTTGATATTTTATTGAAGTTTTAATAAATAATTGTTAACTAATTTTATTAGTTATTAATTACATGTGATAGCCATTTAAATCCATTTTTAAGCTGTTGCATCTACATCTGAAATAAATCAAGTGAGCAACAGTACCCATGGCGCTATTTTAAACTTTTTAACAGACAGAATTCAGCAGGTATTTGCAAATGGCCACATTTCTTACATCATCACTTCAAATGCAGGTTCTCTGCAGGGCTGTGTGCTTTCTCCTCTGCGCTTTATTATGTACATCAACAGCTGCAGGACTCCCCAAGAGGGCAGCTGCCTCATAAAATTTTCTGATGACACTGGCCTACCGTCGTGTCTTCACGTCAAAGACATAAAAGTACTTAGGAACCATGTTTGACTCCAACCTCAGGTTTGATAAAAACAGTCAATTGTTAAATGGGGACAACAAAGGATACACTTGATGGGGAGGCTGAATTCCTTTAATGTCTCAATGACTATCTTATGTCATTTTTTAATTTGTTTTTTGAAAGTCTTCTTACATTTTCTTTTATCTGCTGGTTTTATGGACTGGCTGTGAAGGACAAGAATAGCCTCTGCAGCATTGTTGAAGTCTGCTCTAAGATCAATGGAATCCAGCTTACAAACCTGAGCTCCTCTGGAAAAAACAGGTGATCCAGAAAGCTATATAGGTCATAAAACATTCTGCCCACATTCTGAGTTACGAATCCTGTTTAATTCTCTCAGAACTGCTACATGGCCCCTCCAAGAAAAACCAACAGATATACAAATTCTTTGATTCCATCTGCCATCAGGCTTCTAAATGCTACTGATGGCTGCAGGTAGGCATAAGCTAGGCATTGTAAGCCTGATAACCATAGCATTTATTTATTTATAAATTTATTTATCTTTTTATTGATTTATCTACTTGAATTATGGTTCCTGCGTGGTCCCCGCTCGGTCCATGCATGGTGACTTCTGTGATCGCCGCTTCGTTCTGCTGCTCAAATGCAGATCTGCTGTCACTGACAGGGTGTCTTAATGCTTGATTGATTGTGGTTATTCTCTTTTTACCTCTGCCAAGGAGGTTATGTTTCCACCCCTGTTTGTTTGTCTGTCTGTAAACTGGATAACTCAAAAAGTTATGAATGGTTTGGCATAAAATTTGGTAGGATGGTTGGTGGTAGTCTAAGAATGAGTTGATTTAATTTTGGAAGTAATCCGGAACATATTCCGGATTCTGGATCCAGAACAATGAAAATGTATCTGTTTAACGCAGGTCTATGTGATATTTCTGACCGGATAACTCAAAATGTTATGAACAATTTGGAATGAAAATTGGCACGATGATGATAGGTAGTAGTCTAAGGAAGAGTTGATTTAATTTTGGAAGTGATCTGGAATATTCTGTAACCAAAAGAAGAAATAAATGGTGTGGCAGAGGTATGAGCTCTATCAAGTGCTCTCTTGTTCTTTTATGTGATTGGTAGTCTGAGTCTGAAACTGAATTGCCCTTCGGTGATAAATAAAGTTGTTTGAATCTCGAGTCTTGTATGAACAATTAAATTAAATCATAAACAGCATAAATTTTGGGGAAAGGGGAAAGTCAGCCTTGTCAGTCCTTGCCTATGATAATGGTCAATGTCCAGCTGCAGTTTCAGATTGATTGGCCGACTCACTGAGGAGAAAAATGTATTTAGATGGACAGACAGAGTTTTCTGCATTTTAAAGAGGTATTTCAAATTTCAGGACTGTAACATACTGAAAAATGCCAGGGCAGGGGCATTATAGGAGTGAGAAAGATGTGATAAGTTGCAAACAGTGATGTGCAACTGGTCATGATAAAGAGGTTGTGTTAATGTACAGTATATAAGGCGCCTCCCAAACAGGCCTGGTCCCTCAAGAGCAAATTTGGGTTGAGGCTTACCTGTTTGCCAGCAAATAAGTAAGCTTATAATTCTTCACCTTAGAAATAGCATTCCCCAAAGACAAATCGGTAGGATTAAGGGCATTTCACTTTGTTCAGTGTGGAATAGAATAAAAAGATGATCCTGAATGCGCACAATCTTCTAATCCCTCAAATGTCACTGTCTTAAGAACTGTCATGCAACTGTAACCACACCATTTGCCATTACATTCACAAATGCAAGTTAAAACTTTACTGTGCAGAGCTGAAGCAATACATCAACAATGTCCTGAAGCGCTGCTGCCTTCTCTAGACTCAGTGTCCTCTGAGATGAATGATAGCTCGGTGGCAGCATATTTCCGACAAGTAAAAATTTCAAGTGGTTTTGGAAAAAAGAGCCACTGTGTTCTCTGGACCAAAGATGACAAGAACAACCTACACACTTTTCAAAATCGACTGATGTCTTCACCAGTTTTTTGAGATATTGAGACTTCAAAAAGTGTCAGTTCCATAAGCCAGGGTCTCTCATGGTATGGGGGTGTCTGTGCACTAGCTTTAGAAAGGTATGTACCAATTTAGGAAACATATGCTGCTATATACATCCCCTATTCCAAAATAGTTGGGAAAAAATGTAATTTGTGAATAAAATCAAAATGCAATGACTTTCAGATCACATGAGCCAATATGTTATTTACAATAGAATATAGATAACATTTCAAATTCTGAAACAGACATTTTACATTTTTATCCACAAAATGAGCTTATTTCAAATTTTCTGGCTGCAACAGGTCTCAAAAAAGTTGGGACACAGGCAAAAAAAAAAAAAAAAGTGCTGAAAAAGCAATTCATATATAAGAGAATCAGCTGAAAGAATGTTTGGCAAGTAATTAAGTTAACTGGCATCAGGTGTGAAGCATGATTGGCTATAAAAGGGATGTCTGAGAGAGGCCGAGTCTCTCAGAAGTAAAGATGGCCAGAGGCTCTTCAATCTGTGAAGGCCTGCATGAAAAAAATGTGGAATGCTTTAAAAACAATGTTTCACCATGTCAAATTGCAAAGGCTTTGAAGGTCTCATCATTGACGGTGCATAACATCATCAAAAGATTCAGAGAAACCGGAAAAATCTCTGTGCGCCAGGGACAAGGCCGAAGACCTTTACTGGATGCCCATGATCTTCGGGCCCACTGCATCACTCACCGACTTGATTCTGTCATTGACATTATTAAATGGGCCCAGGATTACCTCAAGAAACCATTGTCTGAAAACACAGACCGCCGTGCCATCCACAGATGCCACCTAAAACTCTATCATGTGAAAAGGAAACCATTGTTGAGCATGTTTCTTAAGCGTCGCCGTGTTCTGTGGGCCAAGGCTCATTTAAAATGGACTGGAGCAAAGTGTCCAGTGGTCAGACGAGTCTAAATTTGACATTCTTGTCAGAAATCATGGGCGTCGTGTCCTCCAGGCTAAAGAGGAGAAAGACCACCCCTCCTGTTATCAGCGTTCAGTTCAAAAGCCTGCATCTCTGATGGAGTGGGGATGCGTTAGTGCATATTTTGTGGGACACTTGCACCTTTTAAAAAGCATCATGAATGCTAAAAGGTATATAAAGGTTTTAGAGCAACATACGCTCCCCTCCAGATGATATCTGTTCCAGGGAAGTCCTTGTGTATTTCAGCAGGACAATACAAAACCACATACTGCAGCTATTACAACAGCATGGCTTCGTAGCAGAAGAGTTTGTGTGCTGAATTGGCCTGCCTGCAGTCCTGATCTTTCACCGATTGAGAACAGAGAACCAGAGAGAACCTAAAAACTCTCCAGCAGCTGGAAGCCTGTATTGAACAAGAGTGGAATCAAATTCCAATGGCTAAACTCAAGAACCTTGTCCCCTCAATGCCCAGACACCTCCACTCTCTGTTATAAAAAAGAGGGGATGCTACACCATGGTAAACAGGCCCCTGTCCCAACTTTTTTGAGACCTATAGCAGCCATCAAATTTGAAATGAGCTTGTTTTGTGGACAAAATTGTAAAATTTCTCAGTTTGAACATTTGCTATGTTATCTCTGTTCTATTGTGAATAAAATACTGGCTGGTGTGATTTGAAAGTCATTGCATTTTGATTTTATTCACAATTTACAATTTGTCCCAACTATTTTGGAATTGGTGTTGTGGACATAATCTGTTTTAAGGACAACTGTGTATTTTCCCACAAGACCACAGCGAACCGTGTCTGCTCAGATTACAAGGGCATAGCTGCATAAGCAGGTAGTGCGGGAGCTAGATTGATCTGTCTGCAGTACTGATTTGTCTCTGATTCAGAATGTATAGAAAATTATGGCACAAAATATACGATCATGAAGGCCCATTCAATTGCACAGCTGAAGACTTACATAATGCAATATGGGAAACTGGACTTAATCAACTGGTGTCCTCAGTGCCTTAACACTTGGCAAGTGTGATAAAGGCACTCTTCATGAAAATTTTGCAAAAATGAGTTTACTTGTTTTCTATGACCGTCTAAAGGACCCATAAATACAAAAACCCTATCCATTTTATATGGTTGGTAGTCATCTTTTCAGTGCGCATGCAGAAAAAAGTATGTATGAATCGGCTGTGACTTTTTCATCTACACCAATGCCTGAAAGAGAACCTTAAGTTCATCTGACAACTTAAGTCTCCATCTTCAGGGGAAATGGAAGCAATTAGTCCTCCTTATATCACCAATAAATTTTGATTGAGATTTATTTGATGAAAACAGTGAAGTACTTGGAAATCTCAATCTTCAAATGAAATGCCCCTTTTAAAGATGTAGTGATGTGATAAAGCGGTAAATAGTTGACTGTGTCAACTTTTTTTGGGCTCGGTTGCATTCTTCCTGTTGTTTATTTTCTCTAATTCATTAGTCAGAACATCAAATTACATGAAGCATTGTTTTCAGTATAGTGGAGGGTTCATACACTTGAAATCTGTCCTTTTTATTATGTCTGCATTGTTCTTGATGTCACGGCTTTTTTTTAAAGTAAAACCACAGTTTAATATTGATTTTTATTTTTTAAGTGCATTGTGATATGGTAGAATTAATTTTTCCCTATTCAGAGGCAGTGCCTGAGCGACAAGTTCAATGACTTGGGGACAACAATTGAAATTAAGCCAGATGTCTTGAAGCTCAGTTGAACCAGTGCAATTAAATCTCCATAACCGAAAAATACAATAAGCCCAGCCCCCTGTATCCTCTTTTCACCGTTACAATGCATCATACAAAAACCGATGTTTGGAATAAATAGAACTCTGATCTTGAATCCGATTCTAAAAAAAAAAAGTACTGCATATGGGCGCAGTTGACATATCAATTCACCGGTAATAATATTTTTGATTCGTCATGCCAAGAAAGACGGAAGAGCGGAGCTGCGCCAAACATATGCGAATACATTCGGTTACGCAAAAACCCCGCGCACAGTAAATGTGACGTTTAATATCCGTGCCGTGGTAAACACGAAAGGGGTGATTCGCGTTCGTTTGTCATGGCTCTCTTTCCAGCTTTTGCAGGATTGTCAAGTGGAAATTCCAATAATGAAAAGCATTCTAAAGGCAAGCTGTGTGACATTGTTTACCTATAATTCTACCATAATTTCCCATCGGACATGTTGGCTTCGTTCTCGCTTGCCAGTGATTGTAGACTAAGTAACTGTATTTAGCAATTTGCTGGCTGCAGTATCATCACTGTATGTATTTCACGCGCTACCCTAACGTTAGCTGGAAAACTTATTGTTCAAGATAAGTTATTGCCGTATTTACTCTGTGCTAAGAATCTAGAAATATGATTCATATTATTAATTCGATGGCTGAATTATATTGTAGCTGATTGCTTGCCAGCGGCACGTTGAATTGTAAGTAGGTTTCGGACATGCTGTTTTTGAAATGGCTTGGTTAACTCAGGAACAGCATTGTAGTAATAGCAATATTTGGATTGCCGATTCCGAATTTAATTTAACCTAGAGTAATTTTACTTGCTCAGAAATTAAGAGTGAGCTCATTTACTGCAGGTAATCGACTATATGAAATACCTTCGAATGAAATGTGTTGCCTGTTGATTTAGACTTGCTCATGTGTTCTTGAGTTTTAAGCCGTATTTAAACAGTACGGTTATTTGAGAACTTAACTTTTTAAATTATGACCGGATATAAATGACGTCGACTAGGTCATTGCAGTCAGAGAGCGAGAGCGAAGCTGTGGTAAAACCATCAATGACAATTTCTCAACTTTTTCCTGAGTGACAGAATCGAAATCCCTGCTGGGGGCTCGGCCCTGCCACTCTTCAGCTGCCCAGCAAGCATCCTCTTGCTCGGCTGCCATGCCGATCAGAATCTTTCGGAGTGTGCGGGGCCTGTTCTGGATGTTTTTCCTCTTTTCTTTGCACCGTTATTAATGGTAGTTATTAAAGTAATGAACAATCTGTAATAACGTATTTCTGATGTATAATTTCTGTGTATAATCCAGGGGTCAGAAAGTAAAAATCCTACCATGTTTTCATTCCACCCGTAAACTCCTGCCAGCAGATTTCACTTGTTAGTTTTACCTCCCAGCTGAAGAATAGTGCCAACTGACAGGTCTTTTGTGGCTGAAACAATATTCTGGGATGGACTTTTACTTTCTGAACCTGGATTATACACCTCTGTTTGTATCAGGTGTGCTTCTGCTTGGTAGGAGTAAAAACCTGCTGCCTCTTGGCCCTGTTATGGGTCAGTTTAACACCCCTGTTTAAACGCAATAACTTCAAAACTATTTCATAGATCCTTTTCTAATTTTATATGCCTTTAGATCATGTCAAATAGAGAACTAGTATGATTTTGGGCTTTGTATTATTGTTAATAATAAATAAATAATTATTTTCCTGGAACACCGGAGTTCCATCATATTGCCTGATACGCTAGCAGTACCACCTTGAAATTTTGTCATTTAATTCTTTCAGTCATGATCAATTATTGCTGAATACTACACTAATAATTTCAATAGATTAAATGAGTAGTTAAATTTATTACTGACTGCATGAAAAATAGTTACGTATTTACGATTATGATTTTATTAGGCAATATTGTAGCTAGGCTTTCTTTTTGGTGAGCTTTTGCTCTGGGGTTTCTCTGATATATCCTTTGCTTTTTGGGGTGACAGCATAGGCCTCGTTAGTCATATTGTAGTATTTTCATAACAACTTGGTATACAGTGCCAAGGAATTTGGACTTTCTGGTATATACAGCGCTCTCCATAATTATTGGCACCCCTGGTTAAGATGTGTTCTTTAGCTTCTAATAAATTCAGTTTTGTTTCTAAATGATATAGGACCACAATGAAAAAAAGTGGCAAATCCAACCTTTAATTCAAGTACATTTATTCAGTGGGAAAAAAAATAGCATATTTAGGAATAACTCTTTTACATCCAATCATATGTGCCACAATTATTAGCACCCCAATGTTAATGCTTTGTACAACCCCTTTTGCCAACAAAACAGCACCTAATCTTCTCCTATAATGCTTCACAAGATGGGAGAATACAGAAAGAGGGATCTTCAACCATTCCTCTTTGCACAATCTCTCTAAATCATCCAGCGACCTGGGTCCTCTCCTCTGCTCTCTCCTCTTCAGCTCACTTCACAGGTTTTCTATGGGGTTGAGGTCTGGGGACTGAGATGGCCATGGGAGGAGCTTGATTCTGTGTCTGGTGAATCATTCCTGTGTAGATTTGGCCACATGTTTAGGGTCATTATCTTGCTGAAAGACCCAGTGACGACCCATCTTCAGCTTTCGGGCAGAGGCCACCAGATTTTGATTTAAAATGTACTGGTACTGGTATTTCAAAGCGTTCATGATGCCATGCACCCTAACAAGTTTCCCAGGGCCCTCCCCACCGATCCTCCCCCATACTTCACAGTGGGCATGAGGTGCTTTTCTGCATACTCATCTTTTATGTTCTGCCAGACCCACTTGGAGTATTTGTTGCCAAAAAGCTCTATCTTGGTCTCATCTGACCAAAGCACACGGTCCTCAGTTGAAGTCCCAGTACCGCTTAGCGAACTCCTGATGTTTGCATTTATGATTGTGAGTGAGAAAAGGTTTTTTCCGTACATGCCTCCCAAGCCGCTTCTTGGCATGTAGATAGCGCCTGATGGTTGTTTTGGAGACTTTGTGACCCCAAGATGCTACCATTTGTTGCAATTCTTTAACAGTGAGCTTTGGAGACCTTTTTATTTCTCTTACCATCCTCCTCTCTGTGTGTGGTGGCAAAATAACCCTGCGTCCTTGTTCAGGCTTGTTTACCACTGTTCCAGTTGTTTTAAACTTCTTAATGATTCCTCTCACAGTAGATATGGGCAGGTGCAGGCGAGTGGCTATTTTCTTGTAGCCATTGCCTGACTTGTGAAGGTCGACACACATCTCCCTTACTTGAATGGTGTGTTCCTTTGTCTTTCCCATGTTGAAGAGTGGATAAGAGAAATGGCCTTTATGTCTCGTCATATTTATACCCCAGGGAAACAGGAAGCGATGAATTACTAATTAAATGTTCTTAGATACTCTGATCAACTTTGTAAACTACTGTAGAAATGACAGAAATACTTCAATTACATTTATTTCCTTGGAATTTCTCAGGGTGGCAATAATTGTGGAACAGGTGATTTTTATGAAAAATAATTATGTCTTTGTCAGGGATTTTTTTTCCCCCCTTGAAATTCACTTGAGTTGCAGCTTACAAATTTCTACAATTTTCAGTGTGAGAGTATGCTTCTGCAATAAAAATTGAATTTATTTTAAGGCTTTTAACACATCTTAACCAGGGGTGCCAATAAATATGGAGGGTTCTGTAGTCCCTTAACTGGAAAAAAAAAACACACCTGAACCTAATTTCATTTGTATATTGCCAAGGTATTACAGGGTATAAACCATAAAACAAATTACATTATTGTTGAGGGCATGTTTTAATTGACAAATGTAGCAAATATCAAGTTGACATATTGTATTAGCGCTTGTTATTGCTCAAAATTTGGGGCAACGCCACCTACTGATACGAGATGGGATTATCTTTTTTTCACTCCTGTGTATTGATATTTTGAGAATGTTTTTCTTTTATAGAAAACTGATTATTAAATTGCAATCTTTTAATTCTAGATTTTGATTTTGAAGTGTGGCTTACTTGGTATTATAACAGTTATGATATGTTTGCTTCTTTCAGCTGTTTTTGATGTTTGTCCTTATTTATCTAGTTTTTTGCTCTCTTTTCAAGCATATGATTGAGTGCATGTATATGTGCTTTGAATGAATTTGTCCTTGAAGAACACCTGTCAGCCCTAAAACTTCAACTTGTTTGGAAAAAATAACTCAGTTAAGGTTATAGTCCTTGATTTTCATTTTCTTGTTTGTGAGAGAAGAATGCCAGCCCCACCACTTTCAACCTAGACAACTTGTCTAACGCATTATTAAGCTTTCAATTTGAGCTGTAAAATGCTTACTAATATTTGTCTTGGTTCATTGCACCTCTGTGACTTGAGTGCATATTGCTGGGACTTAAAAGATTCAGCAAGAGTGTGAGACAGAGAGAGGGATTGCTGCAAGTGGTATAATGTAATCCTCTTATACTACCCTGAATGAAAACAAACATTTAAATTATATTGTGAAATATATATTGCACAGTGTTGCAGTGCTGGCTTGTGACTCAGATGTTCAAAGGTATACAACAAGCATTTCAAACAAATTTGCTGTGGGTGACGTACTGCCATAGTTTTGGCTTTATTCCCTTGGTGCATTTGCTATTCATTAATTTTGGCTGTTGACTGAGGGTGTAATTTGCCCAATAGGTCCTCTGACATCGCTAATATAGGCCTTATATTGGCATATTCAGAAATTACTCAATATATCAAAATAATAGGAAGCCTATTTCAAGGTGCACTTACACCGTGTAATTGAACGGTCCTTGTCATCATCTCGGATGCAATGTGACATTAAAAGTGCTTATAGACGAGGACACATGACTAAATGAAAGTATGAGAATATGTGGTTTTAGACTATGAATAGAGCTAATCGGAATTGGGCTTATAGTCAGTATCAGAGGATAAATGTCATCTAGGATAAATGTCACAGACAATGTATCATTTGTTTGCCTGACATGCATGTTAAGGTAATGTTGAATGAATTATGGGTGTCAACTGTTTGCTTTTAGCGTCACGTTAACTAGGCTTGTGCTAAGAGTGTAATGTCACTGCTAGTGTCACCTGACTTTGTTCGAGATGAGGACTTTTCTTGAAACCTGCTGTAGTTTGGCCACTATTGGCCTTCATTGTTTGTAGATGGTCATGTATTTCAGGGCTTATTTGGGAATAAAATTATAGTTCACAAAAGATGATTTCATCACCCTAGTTACAACAAGTGTGTGACCATTTCCTCAAAGCAATATAGTCTTTTCTGAACTTAATTAAATGTCTTGTATCCTGCTGAGGAAATAACTGTGCCCAAAACTCACAGCAGACCTGCTCTCTAGCATGTTATTTTTAAGATGCATGTGGTAAGGTATACTGAGGAAAAATGAACAATGAGTAGTATGACTGCTTCAGTGTCAAAGCACCATTGCATTCAGAAGTAAATGCCTCATACCTTGTAGTACTGAGGCTCATTTTATTATAAATAAACCAATTCACTTTTTCAAAGCTTCTTTCAGTGTTGAGAATGTGTAAGCAGGTTCTTTCATTTTCAAAGGCCATTGTCAAAATCTGATGAATATCTGATGAAAAGCCAACAGGGGCTAATTGCAATTGATTTGACGTCCCTTTTTCTGTCGGCAGAATTGGACTGGTTGAACAATCAGAGTTTTAACACTGATGATGCCCTGAGTCTCCATCAGCGCGCTGTTGAACAGGCAAAGTCAGGGTCACAGGACTCCGAAGTCAGGTAATGAGATTCATAGTTTTCCTTAAAGTGAATTTGGCCTTGTTTAGTTCAGAATCCTGGGTAACTGGCTGTGCTGAGCTCATATTGAGAAATGTTAGAGTTTTTATGCCATAGGTTATTGTTACTTTGTTTGGCATGCTGGACCCCTATTTCTAAAACTTATAAGAGTGGGAACGTTGATTTTGGATCAAATTTTGTGTTTTTCATTCATGGAGAGGGGCTGGGCTGCGGAAACTGGTCTGAGATCAGGGCTGTTGCCTTTGAGGGCTTTTACGAGTATGGGCCCTGATTTGTGTCTGTGGGCCAGTCTCTGTGAGGGGAGCACTGACTGTTGTGTGTCCTCCAAAATGCATTTTGGCCTCCTGCTGTGTTTTTACACTGCTGTCTGGGGGCTTATCTGTGCTGTTACTGCTGGTGAATGATGCTCTACCTGTGCATGTAGTGCAGTTACACTGTGGGCTCACTGTTTGCCAGTGAGGTTGAAAATATCCTGCTGACTGGAACCCTGTCTAGTAGGCCATGCCGTAGCTTGTACCGTGCTGCTTTGTGGCACCATTCCGCATGGAAATGGCCCAGATTTCTTTCTTTTTACTGTTGAACCGATATGAACCATACCAAGAAACCACTTGATCCTTACAGCATGATAAACCATGACGGGAAGATAAAGTACTACACACACTATCCACAGCACCATCAACAAAGACAAACCCCTGCATGACAACATACCCCCACGCTCACCTCATTAGGACAACGTGCTTCCCGGCTACTGAAGGACAAACCACTGAACTGCATCACAAAGACAAACCACTTGATTAAGTCAAACCACTTCAGTAAGAAAAAAAATGTATTCGTGTGCTTCAGCTACTTGCTGTACATAGTGGGCTGTATTTCAGATTATCTGGTGTTTCAGTCCATCACATCAGCTGTTGTTTTCATTGCAGTTATCCTGCTGTCCAGAAGGAACAGTGGAGTCATGAAGATGCAGAAGACATCAGAACAAAGAAAAGGAAAAAGAAAGAAAAGAAAAAGAAACCGAAGAAGCAGAAAAAGAGGAGTAGAGCATCGTCTGAAAGCATCGGCTCGGACTCGGACACCATCTATCCCAGTGACCTCCTAAAACAGGCCTCAGAACCTTGCAGGTGTGTACTGTCCAAACACCACTATAGTACATTATGAGCAGGAACTGAATGCCATCAGTCAATACTGATTCATTATCCTCCCTTTTATTAGAGTGCAGGAAATGCTGTGATACATAAAAAAATAACTTTGCCCTTCATGTTTTTGCTTGGTAAGGCATGCCTTTTTTCTGTCATTGTACACGTAAATGGGATATTGCATGTTGAATACATGAGTAAGTGTTGAATGACTTTCAGAGATGCACCTGTTCTGAAAAAGCAGTGGTCATACATATCAGCATTGCCATGGTATACTTGAGGTTGACACTTGACATGGAGATAAAAATCAATCACCTGGATCTGTAGAGGCTGAAGGTGTGTGTGAATTACGCGTTTCAGTTAATGATGGTGGTCATTTATGTTATTGTTGCAGCTATAGGTAATGTGTTGAACGGATTTTATCATTATGCGCATTCGTTTCTGCAAGCATTTTTCAACATGTCTAGTGAATGCATTGCATTGCATTCAATTAGCCTTTATGCTCATCCAGAGTAACTTGCAGTATTGGAGAGCATATAAATGCATTCTGCTAATTTATTAGAACAGTATATCTAACGACCAGCATTCCCAGTAATACAAGCTACTTAAAACAAGTACTCAGGAAAATCAACTTCGAAATGGTGGCGCAATGGTTTGCACGGTTACCTCGCAATGAAAAGGTTCTTTGTTTGAGCCTCGGCCAGCCAGAACCTCTATACCTGGGGTTTGCTTGTTCTCCTTTTGTTTATCTGAGTTTGACTTGGTGGATATTTTGCTACGGTTTTCTTGCAGCTCAAATGCCATGCCCTGCAGAAACACACCTGCCATTTGCCCTGATGGAGGCTCTGGCTTTAGAGTTGGAGCAGTTACTTAGGTGCGGTGTTGCAGCTCCCGACTGGTCCTCAGTAACTTGGATAGGTCAAAGACGGAGGGAAATTACCCCACAGGATTCAGTAAAGGGTATCTTAAAATTTTAATCTTAAATATCTACAAAGACTGCTAAAACAATGGTCAGAAAATTCTTGGGAAAAAGAACATGCAGCCACAAATGACCACAGCCTGAATGAGAACATGTGGTAGGAGTGCTTGACTGAGGGAATGACAGGAAAAAGAAGAGATGTTGCATGTCCTCATTACGTGTCGGACAGTGGCTAATGGTTGTGTTGTCTTGATCTCCTTGAGAACTTGCTTCACCTCTGAGGCAGGCACAGCTGAAGAATATTCAGCGACTCGGAACCCCGTCCTGAGCCTAGTGAACGGGTATTTGTCTGTGCGAAAGGTACACTGTAAACCAGGACAAGAGTGATCAATTCAAATGTTTTGTGGAAATTGATGACCTCAAAAAATTGAGTATGCCAAATTCATGGTATTGTGCTCACAGCACTTAAAAACAAGTAAAAATAACTATACCTTATTTTCTTAAAGTTCCTTCCACACAATGCAATTAAGTTGGCCAACACAATTTTTTTTGAAGCTATCGGTTTCCACAAAATATTTTAGTTCACCACATTATCAGTGTTTACGGTGTAGCCACAAGGTTTTGAAGTTGATAAGAGCTGTACTAGGTGACCAGTGAAGACCGCTGGGGAAGGTTCTGAGGTGTGAGAAGACTGTTGACAGGGCTAGCAGCTGGTTTTCTGTATTGGCTGCAGGGATTTAGCTGGACAGGCCAGAAGGACAGAGCAAGAGTACCAGGGTTTGGGTTTGGTATAGGTGATAACAAGGGACGGATTGTTACTGTGTTTTGTGAAGAAATTCCATTTGCTCTACATGGGCAGAGAAGGACTGCTGGCCTGGTTACCCTGAGGGTTCTCTTGAATAAATTACTTGGGAGTACAATATTTTGCCAGAGGGATAGGACATGCAGTACTGAAGACATACTGAGACTTGAGAACCTGATGTTTTAAAAGAGGGAGGGCACAGTATCTTCAGCACAGAACTGGTATGAGAAACTATGCTTGAAGACAGTCCCTGGAGACCCAGTGTAATACGAAAACAGGAGGTGGTCTGAGTACAGAGCTTTGGGAAATACCCATTAGGAGGTCATAGCCAGATGACAAGTCACTTTCCCGAGAGATGGTCCTGAGAGGGTGGTCCTGAGAGCTGTGTATCTGCGCTGCTCCGATACTCCTGCTTCTCAGATACTACTGCTACTCAGACACTCCTGCTACCCAGATACTCCTGCTTCTCAGATACTACTGCTACTCAGACACTTCTGCTACCCAGATACTCCTGCTTCTCAGATACTACTGCTACTCAGACACTCCTGCTACCCAGATACTCCTGCTTCTCAGATACTACTGCTACTCAGACACTCCTGCTACCCAGATACTCCTGCTTCTCAGATACTACTGCTACCCAGATGCTCCTGCTGCACCGATACTCCTGCTCCTTAGATACTCCTGTTGCACAGATACCCCAGCCTCTCAGATACTACTGCTACTCAGATACTCCTGCTCCTTTGATACTCCTGCTGCACAGATCCTCCTTCTACTTAGATACTGCTCAGATACTCCTGCTGCTCACATACTCCTGCTGCTCAGATACTCCGATACTCCTGCTGCTCACTGGGGCTGCGGCACCAGAGCCTGCCTGTCTCGTTGTCAGTGCAACTGTTTCCCTAGTGGAGGAGGCCTGCTGTCACCTAGCCCAAGCTGCTCTTTAGCGCAGTGCTAGCGCAGGACTGGGAATGCTGACACCCCACACACTGCATTGCTAAAAAGCCCAGTCATAAGCCTCCCCCCCACCTCCCTGGATCCAGAGCGGTAGACTGACACAGCTCCTATAAGAGCTGCAGCTGCTCTCTCCCTCAATGTCACTCAGGTACTTAAACACCCACTGTCCACT
Organism: Gymnothorax reevesii; assembly: GCA_029721435.1. Lineage (NCBI taxonomy): Eukaryota > Metazoa > Chordata > Actinopteri > Anguilliformes > Muraenidae > Gymnothorax > Gymnothorax reevesii. Next base: position 113,110,758 of record CM056573.1, read on the forward strand.
TTCTGTGCTCCAATCAAGTGGCTATAGGCTTAGCAAAGACAGCAGGATCATATAGTATTCACTCCTCCAATTGTGCTGGTCTTTTTTGTCCACTATTAACCTTTTAAGGAGTGAAGTTAAAGATATGGGATTTGCCATACATTTGTTATGCAGATTTTATGATCTCTACTGGCAGTTCAAAAGCAACATAGTTCCTTAACACTGAATTGGAGCTTAGAAAAAGCTGTCATTTTTTGCATGGAATCTGAAGAGAGTGTAAAATTCAAATGACCACTAAGGCTCTCAGTTGTAATTTAAATTCAGACTCCGATAACAGGGTTGATGTTATCGTCAGTGATGTACATTTTGGAACTATCATAATTTACCTTCTCATTGAGTTTGTTATGTTGTACGGTTAGGCAGGAAGAGAAGAAATGTGTTTCTGGTTCCTTTGTGTGGCTGGACGACCTTCAGACCCCCACCGACTGGCCGTTCTGCATTGACAAGAAAGCGGACCATGCCAACTGGGAGTACAAGTCATTGTACAGGGGCAATATAGCCAGGTAGGCCCAGAGGACATTGCCTCGTAATGAACTGCCATCATCGCAGTCCATTCTGCTTTCTTTTCAAAGTCAGGTAGTCTTTTTGAGCTTTTGGTTTAGCAGAGCTACAGTAGGGCCTGTTAGTGGGATTCGCTGGTCTGCGTTATGCAGCGTTCCCTGTGCTGGCTCTCTCACTGCTCTGTGTTAGACAGCCAGCGTCATCATCCCAGTACTATTAGTGGAAATTACATTTTGATGAGTACTTGCACAATTTAAGTTCAATGCACTATGGGCCAGTTCAGCCAACACAGGTGAAGTAAAAACCTAGATCAAATTCTGGAATGAAAATAGAATCCTCATACTCAACTTAAAATAGTCCCAAACAAAGCTTAATCTGCGTCAATGAAGCTGTCCCTGTGTGCTGCAAACGGTTTGTGTGTAAATTTTGCCTGTGCTCCTGAAATCAACGGAGTTGGATGGTCTGAGCTGGTCTCTTGTGTTGATGTGTTTTGAACTTCAGATTTGATCACACTGACCTGCTTTCACTTTTTGTCCTCCTTGGCAACAATTGAATTTGTAGGGATTTCTTGGTGCAATTTAATGGAAGCAGAATTCAGTGAAATTGCTCTACAAATAGGACAGTGTGTACCCAGAAATCATTGGCGAGAACAATCTTTATTGTGGAGATGTGAGCCTGCAGATAAGTAGCTGCTGTCGCAGCTGATTTAGGCATCTGCATTGGAGTCTCTGCATTGACTGCGCACAGCAGGGCAGGAGGTGCCGAGCTTGGTTCACAGGCTGAGTTTAGAGGCCACATTGGCGCTTGTCCAAAGCAGTGCACACATTTACAGCCGAGTTCTGTATCTCGCCCTGTGACTGAAGGGAAGCAAGATCAGTACATGCCAAGTGAATTGTGTGAATTGAGGGTTGGTGGCTTTGCTGCAGAGATGAAGGTCAGCTGCTGTGGAGACTCTGGCTGGCGATTTAACCTGCGATGTGAATTTGTTAAGTCTGCAGCAGCAGGAATTGACGCATTTATCTCATCTGCAGCCGGCAGGACTGCTCCTTCTGGGGAAGCCCGGTAATTAGTGTCATCAATGACCTACAGTCACAGCTGTCAGGCTTTTATGATAAGAAACTTGGCAATTGCAGTTAGGGATGTAACCATTTAAACAGTAATACATTTTTTTAAACGGCTGTATAAACAGTTCACTCCCTGTGGAGGTTAAAGTTCAAAGTGAAGCTGACCATCTGTTCTTTAATGTGAGGCTATTTGCATATAATGAAGTAAATCGTTTAGGATTTAAAATCGTTAATGGTCCTTTTTTTGTTGCCTTCTAAGACTCATTTTGGCGTGAATATCTGATGTTAGATGACGACCATCCTTTATGACCCCATATAGATGCACTCATCTTGTGTACGATTAGCGGTCAGCAGTTCTAGGGTGTTGTCTTTGTTTTGTCTGAGCCAGGTATAAACGCAGAGGCAGCTCTGCCCTTGGTCTGAACCCAAAGACCCAGGGCGTGAGCTGGGAGGAGCTGGGCTCGGAGAAGAAGAAAACTAGCAGAAAGGGAGTCAGGAAGCCAGAGCGGTACTACTCCCGCGCAGCCCGTCAGCTGCTCAGCTCCTGGGGCCTCCCTGCACGCCCCAGCCCCCCGGGGTCTGGGGCGAGTCTGGCATCTGCCAACTTTATCCCCGTCCCTCCTTGTGCCGAGGGGGAGGGACAGAGCACCCCACAGGGCCCCACATGGGTCAATCCCCTGGGGGTCTACGACCCCTCCACCTCCCTCTGGCTCCAGGGCAAGGGCCCGGAGGAGCATGAGAAAGCAGGATCCCAGGGGGCAGCAGAAGAGGGCCGCACCTCTTCCCATCTTGCTGCTCGAGTGGAGGACTTCAACCGGAGGCTGAGGGAGAACCCGTCTGACATGACCGCCTGGCTGGAGTTTGTACGCTTCCAGGTACCTTGGGCCTGATGTTGACCTCCCGCTAAGTCTTTGCAACAGTGCCTTTTCGCTTGGGCTGGACAACTGTTATCAGAGCATAGGGCCGGTGATCATAGTCTGCTACGCTATATTGAATGATGAGAGCAGGCTTATAAGGGGCCGTGTGCACAGGAGACCTGTTTTTCAGCACATTGTTATTTAATTATTTACCTTTTGTAATATGCACCATCTTTTTGCCTCCTCACCATGATTAAATGCAGAGTACTCTCGTTTTTAAGATGGCATCAAAATTTTAAAACTGTTTGACCTTGGAGGAGATGTCATACTCATCAATGTCAGTTCCACAGCCGGCGGCCACAAGAGAAAGGGCGAGACTTTTAATTATGGTGGTCCACTTTCATTTATGAACGGTATTACTGAAATCATAATTAATTTCATAATATCAGACATAGTTAGCGGAACTGTTGTACCGTAATAGCAAGGTTTTAATGCATCTCTCTCCCTCCTCGCTTTTAAAAGACATTCGTGTATTATTGCGTCTCTTTTTTTTGTTTTCTCCACAAGCGAGCGCCTGTCCTGTGTGCACGGCCCCGACGGATGTCGCACAGCTGTGCCCTTCTGTGTTACCGTGGTGCTTGTTCATACTGGGAGTCTGTGCATCAGCCCGATATTTCACCCAGTAGGAAAAGGTTTTTGGTATTTAGTTTGTTCTAGAACGCCATTGCTTTCACTTATAAGTGGTGATTCAAAAAAAATCTGTATTAGAATATTCAAGTTGAGAACAGTTTAATCACTAGTGATCTTGCGCCTCAAAATTTTTATGGTCCTACTACTTTGGGTCAGCTAAGTATTTGTGTCCAAGTTGTTTTATGTTGAAAATTAATTATTGCTTGTTAAACGAAACATTGTAAAACTCTCAGCTAGGGGCAGGACTTACAGCTTCCTTTCCCCAGGAAGTTGATTTGATTGCAAAATCGATTCAAGCTTTTTTTATTAAATGTAAATCTATACTGCATGTACTCGACTGTATTGAATGGTTTGTTTCTCCTGTAAAATTTTTGAAGGGATATGCTGTAGATATCAAGTAAATTAAAGCCCCGTGGCCACGCTGGAATTAGCTGTGCTTTTGTCAAAACACCAGAGCCTGCAAGGAAAAGTTGGGGCCTTCTGAACAGCAAGCAGAATGGAGATTACGAACAAAGTTTAACAGAGGGTATCTGTTTTAAAGTGCTTGTTCATCAAAAAAAATAAAATTTGGACCATGGAATCTTTATTATAAATACATCCTTTGTACATTGATCATTTCAAATTCTAATTAGCCATTAAAAATGTATTCTCACTTTAATCACTGCGAATTGCGATCATCCCTTTACGAATTTATTGTCGGCCATCCTCGGCAATGACGTTACGGGAGGAACGTAGCCAGTGATGGAGAATACATTGTTAATGTCATTGGCCTCAGTGGTTCGTAATTGTGGATTATTCCCTCGGGAAATGCTAAATATCTGCCTTGTTCACGGCTGCAACAATAAGGCCAATGCAAGCTGTAGCATCATGGTCCATAAATTTACAAAAAACCCCACAATTCGAAGGGTATGGGTGGATTTCATGGAGCCCGGTGTTGTGTCCGATTCTGCTTCTGCCTCGGGTTCGGGTGAGTGAGTGAGAAAGAAGTTCCGTGGAGCGTTTCCAAAAGCAAAGTTAATAACTTAATTAATTGGTCTCATTGGCCGTATATGGTTGACCTAGGTACGTAAGTTTCTAACGTAGTTAGCATCTATACTTTAGGGAAACCCAGCCCAGAGCAAGGGCGGGAGAAACTTGAACACGTACAAGCTTAGAATTTTACTGACGAGCAAACAGCTGGCTAGCAGGATACCCTTTAGCAACGAACAATGCTGTTACAATGCACTGGACTTCCTTACCTTATGTCCCTGTTTCCCACAAATTACGGCATCAGAAAGGGGCCATTTTCGCTCGGTTCTTTGGGAGATGCGTGTGAGTTGAAAAGGTGTTCAAAATGCGTCTTTAAATTTCTTCCTGTTTGAGTGAGTGTCCAGAAAGTGTTTTATTCATCTTCTCCATGACATTAATTTTCAGGAAAGGTATAATTTGCCCAATTTTTTTTTGTATTCTCAGATCATGTCTACTTTAATTAGCGATTTGTTTAGTTAGCCGAGCCCAAACTGCACTGGTCCCGAATCTTCCCCAACTATTCTGTACTCAGAAAACTGGGTTAATAAGCTCAGGACACCGCTTAATAAGCCCATTCAAAAAGAGTGTAGAAACTATTTTGCAAATATGCAAACTATTATGCAAAAAAAAAAAAAAAAGACTTAAAATGAAATTAAATCCACCCTCCATCACAGAACCTGGAAAACTTAAGCCATGATAGCAAAGCTGGAAGGAGACCCGGAGCTACAATTAGGGAGTGAAAAAAAGTGCATGCATTTGTCTGTTCGAGTCAATGGGATTAATATTTTGCTAGCTAGCATGCTAACGCTCTTCGCTGTTAAATTAATTCATTCAAGTTTCTACCACAACTGCGATGCTTGTAACTTGGTACTTGAATAGCGAATGCTTCAGTATGCTAGCCAGCTAGGGGTGAGTTTCCTAAAAGCATAGTTGCTAACTTCTCCATTCTCAGTCAGTGGCTCCAACTAAGTAAGTTAGCATCTGTGATTTCGGGAAACGCACCCCAGTGGTGCAAACAGGGCCTCATTTGACGTGTATGGGCCGTGTTTTTTGTTGCCATTGTTAGATTCTGCTGGTCTTGTGTTGTCATCATGTACGTTGCCTACCTATTTTTGGACACCTTTACTCATTTTGACCTCCTATAACTCTTAATACGTAGCTTCAACGCACCATGCCACAGGCTGATTGTCGTTGTTCCTTTTACCCCACTGATGTGAAAAATATTCGTTTTCTTCAATTTATGGTAATAATATTTGTTGACACCATCTTGTTTTCCCATTTTTTTCCAGCTTGACTTCTGAATCTGGAACACTTCCCGTTACGATACATCCGCTAATTGGCAAATTTTAGTCAATCTTTATTTTGTTTCCGGAAGTCTCCCCTCAGACCTCAGTATAAGGTTCATTAAAAAAAAAAAAAACAGCAAATATGGAGCATTTAATTAGCACAATACTGCTCATGAACTGTTTGGTCAAAGGTCTACCCGATTAGTTTTTGAGAAAATTCAATGAATTTGCATTTTAAGGTCTAGTCACAGTTAGAACATCAGTAAATAGATCTGAGAGTATTTGCTTTTTGAAAATAAATTGCCTCTACTTCCCACAGGTAAAGTAAATACATGGCATGCTGCTAATATAAGGATGTTAGATGAGTGTAATTGTGTGCTTGAGTCATGCTCTGTCCTGGCTGGTAGTGCTTTTATTATTGTGGCTTCTATTTGGAATATAACCTGATGAACGGCCAAGACACAAATCTGCTGCTTTAAAAATGATGACGCAAAGACTATCCCTGCTCTTTCGGTCCAGCTGAAATGAGCATGTGCACCTGTGTTGAAATGCTTACAGTGATATGCTTCAGTGCAATCAGATCTGCAACAGGACAAGGGGACATGCTTGTGCATTATTTGTTTATTTATAGCACTTGAGATATCCGCTTCTCCCAGGGAGGGGATATTGATAGCAGATGTGTTGCATGCGATTTCCCTGGAGGAAAGGGGTTTTCTCATAATGGCCAGTGTGGGTCAAAGGTCACGCGGCTCATCTTTGACTGTTCCCCAGAGTGGTGTCTCTCCATGTTGCTGGTGTAAGTGTGCTGGGTTATTTAGAGGGACGTAGTGATATGGGGGAGGGTCTACGACTAGCACACAGCACACATCTCTGTGGGACACTGCGTATCTTTGCCTGTACAGTAATCTGTATGGGAGCCTCACTGTGAGAGAGGAGGCTGGACACCCTCCCTGCTTTTAATATGGAGACAGAGAGAGGGATGAGCAGAGAGAGTGCAAGATTCAATGAGAGAGATGGATAGAGAGTGAGAGATTTAGAGAGTGGGATGCAGAAGAGGGAGATGGACAGAGAGAGTTTCAGAGAAGGTTGTAGAGGGAGATTCAGTGAAAGGGTTGTAGCACAGATTCAGAGAAAAATGAAGCGAGGTTGAGAGAAAGGGATGTCGAGAGGGAGATGAACAGTGAGCGAGGGATTCAGAGAGAGATGTAAAGGCGGAAGATGGACTGAGCCAGGGGAATTTATAAGGAGGGATGCAGAGAGGGAGATGGACAGGGAGATGGACTGATACACAGGGGAGATGGAGAGAGAGGAGAGGGAAAGATGGAGAGGGACAGGGGAGATGGAGGGAGGAAGGGCTGCAGTTAGAGAGAGGGAGGAGAGAGAAAGACAGACAGATGGGAGATGAAAACAAAAAAAAAGAGGGAGTGATGGAGGTGAGAATATCCAAGGGAGAAAGACATGCCTGAGAGTGAAGTGCAGAGGGAGGGAAAGAGACAGAACAAAGGAGGTCCAGCGGAGTGCAAAGGAAGAAATGGAGAGGAAAGAGGACAAGACAAGAACAGTAAACAGATTGTTTATAGAGGTGAAAATAAAACAGTGTCATAAGAGAGTAAATGAGAGACGGAGAGAGGAGAAAGTGAGATGAAAAGAATTAAATTTTTACAGCACTTCTATTTGCGTCACTTTTTCACCATCACACTACAAACTCAGATGTTGACGTCCTTCATCCACACCCACTAAAAACAAACCCCTTCCAGCACTCACTGATAATTTCACCTGAACCCTCTGCCAAACAGAAATTCTCTCTGTACCTCTTCATACAATGCATTTTTAAAGCTCCATCTTTCAGCAAATGCAGACAGACTGCTCATGTCTGCAAAATGCTTAAAATCCACAGTCACCCTTTCTTTGACGAAGGAGCAGAGAGGAATGGAGTGAGTGAGGGGCATGCAGATGGGGAATAGTGGAAGGAGAAAGTGAGAGATGGAGAGATGAGGAGGGAGAGAAAGTGAGTGAGCTGGAAAGGAGGGAGAGAGATGGAGGGAGTGAGTTGCAGAGATAAAGAGAGAGAGAGAGCGTGACAAAGGGATAATAAACGGTGTGAGAGAGTGTGAGGGAGGGAGCTGGGATTCGAATGCAGTGTAGCACATAGTGTTCCTGTGTGATTTGGCAAATCCCTCACGCTTCTCAGCGCTGGGGTCGCCTCGGCCACCCCACCCCACACACTGCAGTGCTGTCCGCAGGCCTCACTGCGTTATTTACCCCCTACCATTAAAAATGCAGGCCCAGTGGGATTCCACACAAACGGCCTACCACTAGCAGTCATTGGCCAAAGCCCATAATTTTAAAGCATCCTGTAAAGTAATGCTGGAAAGCATTGGGTGCGGGTGTGATGTGAGGGGCTGAGCCACAGGTGCTGTGTGTATATATGTGTGTGTATGTGAGTCTGTGTGTGGGTGTGGGTGTGGGGGGGGCTGGGGGTTAGCTGTGGATATGGATCTTATATTTCACTCTCTGCGGTGGGGATTAGCCCAAGGTCAGCGTGTTGACAGAGACTCATAGTGTTAATCGCCTCTATTGTTACAGAGGGCTTGTGGGCCTCAATGGAAAAGTGCTTCTCACTGAGCTCTGGATCTGGGCTTGGCTGCATACGTTATCTAATTACGTTCCCGGAAATCAACGCTGGCCCTTTGCCTCTGCCTCTGAACCCCCCCTGCTGCTCCGTGAAATTTCTTTAAACGAGGTGGACTGCTCAACATCTTTTCCTCTCATTCCAACACTAGCGAAGCGTACCGCATTCAGCAGGCAGCAGTCTCATGGAGCTGCTGATAAGTAGACTGGAAAACATAGAATCTCCAGAGACTTGCTTGGGCAGCCTCGCAGTTGGACCTGTGTGAACAAACACAGAACATCTGTGATCTCCGTGTTTCGATTGTATCTTTGGGGTTGGAAATTGAAGCAGCGTGCACCACAATCTAGACTTAGCAGAAGTTTGCCTATTAAGAGCCGCCAAATGACAACCAGTTGGACAGTAGAACTTGGAGGACTAGATGCAGCTGTACACTTGGGTCTGCATGAGCTCTCAGAGTCCTAATGATCTCAGTCTTTAAGCCTGATTTATAGCATGACACTCGACAACAGAAATAACGTATTTTCAACGGAACACACATTGCTGAACACTTTTATTTCTTGCCACACACCTGAAGAGTTTTGGTATGTCATGTAAGATGTCATATTTTGTTACGCAAGATGATTGGGAAGAATATACAGATCTTGATAACACAGAGATATCTGAAACCATTTGCTAAAGCATAAATTGAAGATGTTGCGCAGCTCCATAATTTCTGTCGAGCGACAATATTCATAAGTGTCGAGCGCCCTACCATAAATCAGGCCGCAGGTTTTGCCTTTGACTTTTGACATTGAAGCATGGAATCAAGGCCCGTTGAGAGACTTTTGACTCTCGGTCCTTCAATCCTCTCCTTCAGGACGAGGTGGGGAGTGGCGATTGGTCCCTAGCCGGTCCAGAAGGCGAGTCAGACGGGCGCAGGAAATCGCTGCGATTAACCCTGGAGAAGAAGGTGGCCATCCTGGAAAGAGCACTAGAGAGTAACCCGGCCAGCGTAGAGCTGAAGCTGGCTCGGTTGCAGTTGTGCCGGGAGCTCTGGGAACCAGCTGCTCTACTTAAGGAGTGGAAGAAGCTGGTCTTCCTGCATCCCAACGATGACCAACTATGGAGGCGCTACCTGCTGTTCACGCAGAGCCAGTTCAGCACCTTCTCTGTGTCCAGGGTCAACAGTGTCTACGGGAAGTGCCTGAGCACGCTGGCGTCCGTGCAGGATGGGTCCATGCTTTCCCATCCCGCCAAGCCTGGTACTGAGGAGGCCTTGTTGGGTAAGACCTTTCCCCTCTTGCTTTGCATGTTCCTCTCCTCGTTGTGTCTCTATCTCTGTTGCTCCTTAGCTCCTCACTATGTCTGTGTCTCTATTGTTCTTTAACTCTTCTCTTTCGCTTCTTAACTCCTCGCTGTGTCAGTGTCTCTATCGCTCCTGAACCCTTTTGCGTTATGCAATATTCACAATTTCCAGCTGTCTAAGAGCCTAGTGAAAGGGCTCTCTATGTGACTCCCCTAATGGCTTTCCTACTAGCTTTCTAAATATTGCACAGTGAAGTCAGTAAGTAATCATAGTTTTCCACAATTCAAAAATTTTGACTCGTCATGATGAATTTATCATTTTAAAGTGGGAATTGACGTGAGTACATCAAAATTGACAGGGATGGGCACCAGTGGTCTCCAAAAACCTCTCCAAACCCAAAAAATGCTTTTTCTTTTTTGTAAAGTATTGAAATATGTCCATTTTTCACCCAATTAAAGAATTGCTTATTATATCCCCATGGCGTTCCGGGGATATAATGTTTTTGGTCTGACCGCCGCTGCCGCCACGCCGCCCTAAGTGTTAACGCGATAACTTCTGTAATATTTCAATTAGAAATTTCAAGTTTTGCAGATAAGTAAGTATCATAAAGAAGAAGAACTGATTTGATTTTGGACAATTTACAATTTCTAGATCGGCCACCAGGGGCCAAAACTGAAAAAATCATTTTATTTATCATATCTCTGGAAATAATTGTCCGATTGACCTCAAATCAAATGCAAATGAAAGGTCATAACCTGAGGATGTGTCCCACGATGACATTATACCTGTTTGGTTCAAAATTTTGACACAAGGTGGAGCTCTGTCACATAAATTTCACCATTTTTGCCATATCTTTGGAACTATTTGTCCAGTTGACATGAAACTATGTGCAACTGCAAGGTCATGAACTCACAACGTGTCACATGATGACATCATACCTGTATGGCTCAATATTTTGCAACCAGGTGGTGCTTTGTGATGGAAAATTACCATTTTGGCCATATCTTCAGAACCATTTGTCCGATTGACCTGAAATTAAGTTGAAATGAAAGGTCATGACCTGAGGGGCTTTATATTGTATTGGATCTATTCAAGGATTGGGGAATTGGAGGATTGGGGGCGTTCGGGGATATACCCCAAGCTGTCGCCTCCGACGGCACAAGCCTAGTTTTATTGTCAGAATGTTAACTCCGCAAGGAAACAGTGTGCTGTTAACACCTCCTGCGATGTAGATGAGGGGTTGGACTTAAGGAGATATGCAAAATGAAGCTTAAAAAAAGATGTGAACACAGTTTACAAAGAACACCAGGCTGGATACTCAGTCCTGCGGTGCCCCTCTCCTGTAGGTCATGCTAATCGGTTACACAGATGCGATCTGCTAAAATACAGAAAGGGATGTCAACAGAATGACACTTGTGCAATGACTTGTTCAGCTTCTTCCTGCTGCGGTAAAGTACGTTGCACCTCATTCTCTCAGTGGCCTTTTCGCCTATAGCAGAGGACCTCATGCCCATGACTTGGCCCCATTTAGCTGATCTGCTAGTATTCATCTGGTACACAAGCGAACAGCAAACTTGTATGAACACTTTTCACACCCCCAAAGAGGCAAGTATGATGCACTTACTCAGTAATATCTAAAATATACCTCATGTAGACAAAAAAAGATATTCCAATATCAGGAAAAAACCAGGCAATATGCTAAAGGAAATCAGTGCTTTTAACAAAAGCCGTGGGTATTCTGAAGTCCTCTAGCTGTCCGCATAATATTATAGCATAAACCTGGGACATTCTTCTTTGTTCAATGCGATATAAATTCTAAAACAGATTGCCACACTGAGCAACGTGCCACTATATTCCAGTGTTCTCGCCAGCGAATTTCAAATTAGCGGCCTGCTCGCCGTGAATTTGGGCCGCATTGCTGTGACATGAGCCGCTACGCTGTCTTTCAATGAAGGTAGCAGCCCAAAAATGCAAAGTCATACGCCAGACGCGCGCCTTTGCTGTATATGAGCCAAGCCTTGGTAACTTTTCCAAATATAGTGTTCAAAAATTAATTTCTCACGTCATACATATTAAAATTAATGAATTTATTGACACAACTTTATCATTTCTTGACGGAGAAATACAGGTTGTTCTCCACAAGACTCGTTTCAACTATGGTTTCAATCAGCTTTCAATTTACCTTCGGCGGATAAACACCCGAGAATTTGATTGTCATTCAGTTTAGGAATTTCTTTTCTACCATTGAAAAATAAAGTAGACGATGACATGAAAGCGCACCATCGTAAAGTCGGTCATTGTATGGCAGAAGAGTTGCGAGGATTTCTCCTTGGATTGCGTCGCATCACCTCGGAAATTTCTGACATAATCATAATTCTGACATAATCTGTAATCTATAACTTTTATAGATGAATGTCTTGTAAAGCTTGAAGACGTCAGGCCACCTCGGTCAATATTAGAGATATCGGTTAGATTTTTTTCACAGAATATTCCTTGCGTGATGATGAATGACTGTTTAAAAAAAACAGTACATCGCCAAAAACCGACTTTCCCCGGGATTTCAAAGGCGGGGGTCTCATTTGATCGACGCTGCATCAGTCAGTCAACGGCAAACTTTCTGCAGAGAGATTTGATTACGTTTTCGGAACTTTGCCACAACATTGCATCGGCACGGAAAGGTTGGAGTTTGTGAAATTTTTTTTCCACCTTCCACGCGGCCTGCCGAAGGCGTAGGGCAGCGGCTAAGTGTATTTTATTGGCGATTTTTTGGAAACGTCAGCATCCAAACATGGGAATATTGCAGCGTATTTCGCCCTGGCGTCTGAATGTGAGACTTTAGCAAATGTTACAATAGGTAATGGTGTAAAGTAAATATAAAAGAGCATTGGTGCAGTTGTGTATTTGTCACAATTTGTCATAGTAATACTTTGTTTTCACCATTTGATTTGGTGAATAGTCAGTCAGACATAATTTCCTTATGCTCTGTATGCATTGTAATAGTGAGAACTTGTTTGTATTCTTCGGAAGAGTGAAGTTCAATGCGCTGTCTGCAACTCTGTCTTGCATTCAATATTACTGGTCACACTTGCAGGCCTTCAGACCAGATCACACTTAGAATTAGTTCCTTGTTTCCAAAAAATAATTTGGTATGCAAAGAAAAAGATGGGAGGACAGTATCTCAGAATGGACTTGCCTGACTTTAGAAACCGTAAGAAGAACAGAGGATGGGGGAAGGGTAGACATCCTTGGTGTTAAAAAGTCATACATAAGGGGTTCGTCTCGCTGTGAGTTTCCTTGAACTTGAATATTGTGTCAAGGCCCTGTGCAAAAGGTTAGTAACGGCCAAGATATCATTCATCGGGACACTCAAAACTGACAAGTAACACCTCCAAATGTGCTAAAATGCCCGAGCTCCCGGGGGGCTTTGCACCCCCGGGCCCCCATGGGGGCACTAACCCTGGACCCCACAGGGGGCCTAGGCAGCCCCTGGGCAGTCATTACCCCTACGCTGCAAAAAAAAAATAAAAAATCCTAGTGAGAACACTGTATTCTGTATTATTAGCAAAGGCTAACAGTTTGTAATTATAACCAATGTGTAAGTAGCAACAACAGTATCATAATCATGGCAGTGGTGGAAAATGGAACAACTAAATAGGGAGATAACTGAAATATTCCAAATATCAATACTTACACATTGAGGAGAAAGACTCTCAATGATAATAAAGTGCCTCTTTCTGAGAATCATTGCTGTCAGGCTCAGAGAACCCTCCAGTTCTGTCCCCTTCAGACTCATTCCCAGAGTCCGTGTCTGAAAGATGGGTACAGTGCGGTGCAAAAATTTGGGCACCCCTGGTTTAAATGTCTGTTACAATTAATCTCCAAGTAATTGAAAGCAAACCTGAACACTAAATGCTACAGAGTTAAACATTACACGTATCATCACATTTTAAAACAAGAACAATTTTTTTTTTTACTTCTTGCAGTTTCAAAATAATAAAACAAGGAAAAAGGCCTTGTGCAAAAGTTTGGGAACCCTGTCAGCTAGTACTTTGTAACTCCTCCTCAGGCAGGTATAACAGGCTGCAAACCCTTCCTGTTGCCAGCTAAGGGTCTATCAATTCATGTCTTTGGAATTTTTCCCCATTCTTCCTGCCAGAACACCTCTCGCTCAGAAATATTCTTCGTCTCTCTTGCATGCACGACATGTTTGTGAGGTCTGTCCACAGACTTTCAATAATATTCAAGTCTGGGGAATGTGAAGTCCATTCCAAAACCTTCATCTGTCTTTCCTGTAGGTACTTCATGGTGGATTTTGAGGTATGCTTGGGTTCATTGTCTTCCTGGAATACCCAACTTCTCTTCAATTTCAATTTCTGGACTGAGCTTTGAACATTAGCCTCCAGAATATCTTGATATTTGGTGGAATCCATTCTTACTTCTGCCCGCACAAAATTACCTGTGCCCCCCGCCTACTACACAACCCCAAAGCACAATGGACCCACCTCCATGCTTAACAGTTGGCTACGTGTTCACCCTTTTTTCTCTAAACATATCTTCTTTGGTTTTTGCCTTTTGGTTTTGTCAGTCCAAAGCGCATTGTTCCAATACGCGTGAGGTTTCTCAAGGTTTTCTTTTGCATACTTCTGACCTTTAATTTTGTGTTGAGGTCGTAGGAAAGGCTTCTTTCCTGCAAGTCTGCCATGTAGGTCTTTGTTGTTTAAGGTACGCTGTATTGTTGTCCTGTGAACAACAAGACCTGTGTCTGGTTCTCTTTTTTGCAGCGGTGTGTGGGTTCTTCTGAGCATTTCTCAAAAGAACTTGGGCCATTCTATCTGAAATTTTTCTTGGTCTTCTAGATCTGGCTTCTACTTTAATTGCTCCATTTATTTTCCAAAAAAGAAAAAAAACCTGGTTCTTAAAATTCTGAAGGCAGGTGGCGGGCTATCGGGGCAGTGGTCAGTTGGACGGTTTCTGATCGATAACTTGAGAACAACTTGAGATTTCTTTTTGCTGATTTGGATATAGTATGTGGGATGACAATGTTTTCTTTCAAATTCCAGCGTGATTTGATTCATAATTTGGCCACCAGGGGGCTTTTTCTGAAAAATGAAAAATGGCCTTAAGTACCTTATGCATTGAGCTAGAACACTCAGATTTTTATGGGACGTGTGTGGGATGACCCTATCAAATATCAGACAGGTTTTTGATTTGACCTACTTTTCACCATTTTCAAGGTCAAATAGCGTCAGGTCTGTCAATCATTGAAAAAGGCTTCAGATTTTCTTATTATTTAACCTAGAGAGCTGTAAATTGGTATGAACGTCTGTCTTGCTGATACCAACTTGCAAGCCAAAAATTGCCATCCTTGGATTCATATTTTGGCCACTAGGGGGCTTTTTGTGAAAAAAGAAAAATGGTCATAAGTTCCTTATGCATTGAGCTAGGCTGCTCAAATTTTTATGGGAGGTGGATGGGATGACCCTTCATCGCATAATACACAGGTTTTTGATTTAACCTACTTTTAACAGTTTAATAGGTCAAATGGCGTCAGGTCAGCCAATTTTCGAAAATGGCGGCATGTTTTCTCATGGCTGGAACTTTGTATGGACATGCGTCACGGTGATGCTCTCTGTTTCCTTTCGAATTACAGCGTAATTTGGTTCATAATTTGGACACCAGGGGGCTTTTAGTGAAAAATGGCAATTACATCCTTATGCCTTGAGCTAGGATGATCAGATTTCTATGGTAGGTGTGTGCGGTGACTCTTCATCACATATTAGAGGGATTTTTGATTTGACCTAATTTTGACAGTTGATGTCCTCATCTTGCTCCTAAACAATACCGTGAAAGGAGGATCTTTGGATCCTGGTTACGGTTCGAAAACCTGGTTATTTATCTGCTTTGTGGATGCCTTGGGCTCTAATTTCATGGCGCAGGTGGCGTAGCCTGGCGCAGCCCACGCAGTGGTAATTTCTTCCGGTGCAGCGCGCGCAGTGGTCATTTTGTGAGGTGCAACACCGTGCACAGACAAACGTGCGCCGAGATGGGTGTGGCGGCGTAGTAGGGGGAGGTGTCACGCAGTGACAATTTCGTAGAAAAGTCTTCGCTGCAGTTGCGCAGAAAGCTCGCCAGCTCCAACCTGGTTCACTTTCTGTGCAGTGGTAATTTGGCTGACCGGCACACAGTGCGCACACGTTACCGAAACCTCACAGGCAAGTTTCCTGAATGTCAGGCACATTTCAATACAGTAAATAATTACAAAAAACACTGTTTAATGTAACTATCTGAATCAGCACATAAATTGTAGCATCTATATCGATTGTCCTCATGTCAGATCAAAGGCGGTTGGCACGCATAATGGAAACTCGACCTGGCTTAATCAACGCAACTGAATCAATGATGCAAATTAACGACTTCACATCTTTCTCGGCCAACCACAAACTGACTCGGCATCAGGCAGTGCGTATATAATGCTTGCGTTCTATGCTCGGTAAAACCGCTTGCTCACTGGACGCGAAACTAATTTTTCGCACGACTGATTACAGTCAAAGTCAATGCAAAGAGCTATTTTCTTGGTCTTTTCAGTCATCTGTTTTCTTCCTTTGAAGATAGACCGAATAAAGACTGTTGTCTATCTTTTGAAAATTAGTCAGATGGATTGAACAGATTCACGCTTTATTTCCACAGCAGAGATAAAATAGTGCTTGTAAGCAGAGAGCAAATCAATTCCATGACCATTGACAGTGTGAATAAATTATCGCATGCACGATCAAGACTGTCCAACGCGAAATGCAAAATACTCCTTGTCAGGCACCCAGCAAAAAATAAAAGTATTGATAGGAGAACAGATTTATAACGGAATAAAGAATAAAAATACATGCATCACCAACCAACAGAACATCCAAAAAAGATGACCCTCAAATAAATTAATCGCAGTGTTCGTTGGATGTTCTGTTGTTAAAATGTTTCTTTTTATTCTTTATTTCGTTATCAATCTGTTCTAATCGTCCTCTTTTTTTCTTGGCTGTCAGACACGGAGGCATTGTACATTGTCTCGCGCCAATGTCGACTCACTTTATTGAGCAGAGCTTAAACAGAAACATTGATTGAAATTCTTGGTACTCATCTTGAAGAACTGAGCCCTCTTATCAGAACATTCACGTTTAATATCTAAAAGAGTCAGTAGATTTGAAGAAATTAAAAACAATAATAGACTGTCGGACACGGAGATATATTAACCCCTTTCTGCAGACGTAGACGCCCGCATCTATAGACCTGCAAATTGGAAGCACGCTGTTACTGTACTCGATCACTAAATGGCACCCCCGGATCAGTTATTGAATGTTCACAAGCAAGCAGACCTCCAACGCTGTTCTGAATATGGGGAAGTTCACTCCACGCCCGGTTTTTCAAGAGCTGCATGAATTAAACTCCTCAGCTAAGCCTGATGTGCAAACTGGTCAGTATCCTTGCCTATAGTATCGATCCAGCAGTTTAAAAAAACGATATCTTGACACAGAAAAAATCGTTATCCTCTGTAGCAACCAGATAAGCCACAGTGAGCCAACAGTATTCCAAGTAATGGTTCAGAAAAATCAGTTTTCTGAGGCAAAAAAATCGACATGGTATTGATTCTCTCACATTCTACTGTTAATTACAGTCGTCACATGCAAAAAAATTCGTAGTTCCCTACCGTGGATTTACGCGCAGATCCATTCATTGACAAATTCAGCGCTTCTTTATATCCACCCGAGTACTGGCGTTGATAGCCAACCACTCAACCATACGCTCAAGCTCTTCTGCGTAATTGGATAGTTACACTTCATGCCCTGTGAAGCTACCCTGGTAAAAATGTATTGATTGGCTCGTTTCTTATCCAATTCCCGAGTGTTTAAACATTTTAGAGTAAGTGAAACTAATTGATTGGACAAACAGAGAGCATACAAACCTATGCGTATCAGCAGGCTCGGTTGTATCCTGTCTACGTTATGCACATTACGTGGTTAAAATAGACGCGATTTATAGAAAACGCGTTCGCAAAACTGGCCTTGAAGTGTCCAGTTACATTTACAGGATTTAAATGAGATAAGGGTATGGTCAATTGGAATTATTTAGAATGAAACAGGACCGGAGGGTTCCTGCTATTGGATCGGTCTCTGGAGAAGGGATTCATGAGAAAGGTGAGGCTGCTACTTTGTTATTTGTTGTTATTGTTGTTGTTTTTGGAATGTATACGTACTCAACAAAGTCGAATGTCGAGGTTTTTTTCCTGTTTAAAACGCGAACTGCCCGTGCATTTGGGTGGACCCCCTGGTACGTTCATTGCACGTTTCTTTTGAATCCAGGGAGGCAATGGATTGTTCCCTGAAAGTGGAGTGTCTGTTCTGTTAAAATAAGGTATATTTCAGAATTCAGATATTACTGAGTTAGTGAGTTGTACTTGTTCCTAATAAGTAATGAAATGAGTTTGTGAGCTTAGAAGAGGGGACTGGTAGCTTCCATTACAGGGTGAATGTTCTAACCGTTTAATAAGAAGTTTATTTAATGCGTGTTTGTGCTGGCTTGGGGCACTTTAAAGTAAAATGGCCAAAACTCTAAACTTTATTATGGAGAAAAGGCATGTTTTGTGTTTGGAGTGGTTACTGGTGACCATTCATATTCAACTGCACTGAGATTGATAAATTCATACTAAACTCAACCAGAAAATCATTTGTTCTTATTAAATTTCATGCCTTAAAACTTTATTTGTGTTATATACATGATTTTTTTATGATTTGACAGGACTTCATTTTGAGACTTCGGGGAGACACTTGGGTAGCTGTATAATTTGGCTAAAAGCATGTAGGTAATCTAGAATGTAATGTTGAAGATGAATTGTACTTGTGGTCAAGGAGTTTATGATCCCAGAAATGTATAGTTTTAAGCCCCAGCAGTTTTTCAATCCTCAGAATTATTTTTTTTGCAATTTCAATGGTGAATTCTCATGAAGATTTTTTATGTTTGCAGCTCATTTTCTCTACCATAATCATGAAAATTAACTGAAATACTATGTAATTCTAAATGCTGTAAGTGTCTTTTCAGAATTGAGCCACATTTTTCCTCTTTATGAAGCTTAAATCTTGAATTATACAGCATTAAAGTGGGTAACCCAAAAATAGCCAAATTTGGCTTCTGCACAAAGGGGTTAAGACCCTGTCAGACTTTCGGACACAAGACACTGCTTTCAACGCAATCTGCCGAGCGAAAAATTCGTTTCGCGTCCAGTGTGCAAGCGGCTTAATACTAGGCTACTATTATTATCACTAAGGTTTTTTCGTTTTTAGTGGGGGAAAGGAATACAGCCTGATTGCTATGATCTCGTACTGAGTTAAGATCACATTGAAAATAAATGTGTAACGTGTCTTTCATTGTTGTCCATGCATGTTAATCCCAAAATTTTAAGCAGCTTCAGGCTGTAATAATAGGAACACGCTATCCATCGTTTCTCTTGCCATTGAGCAATATTTGACTCGGCTGTGTTATACCCAAACACGCCTTCTTTGCCAACTTGCGCCAGCAGGAGGGACCGAGGCGGGACAGAGGAGTACTTGCGCCAGGCTACGCCGGGCACGAAATTGCAACATACGCCTGGACACACCCCGTTGGCGCGGCGCACCCCCCATTCACCGCGCCTGCGCCTGGGCTATGAAATTAGAGCCCCTTGTCTTACGATGTTTCTGACAGTAGATACGGGTAGTTTGAAACATTGCGAGAGTTTATTTGTACCCCTCGCCTTGTTGGTGGAAGTGAATTATCTTGATTTTGACATCCTTGGACCACTGTTTAGAGGAACACATGGTTTTTAACACAAGACACAACAGCCACCACAGTCGGATACTTTAGAAGGCATGGAGTTACTTCAGAATATTGAGTTCAACCCTGGAATTATACAACCCCAATTCCGAAATAGTCGGTACAAAGTGTAAATTGTGAATCCAATCAAAACGCAGTGACTCCCAAATCACACCAGCTAATTGTTTATTCATAATAGAAGAGATAGAGATAACATAGCAAATGTTAAAACTGAGAAATTTTACAATTTTATCCACAAAATGAGCTCATTTCAAACTTGATGGCTGCTACAGGTCTCAAAAAATTTGGGCAGAGGTCTGTTTACTATGGTGTAGCATCCCCTCTTCTTTTTAACAGAGTGGAGGCGTCTGGACATTTAGGAGTTTCTTGAGTTTAGCCATTGGAATTTGATCCCACTCTTGTGTAATACAGGCTTCAGGGGCTGCACTAGGAGAAAATTTTTTTTTTAGCCACCTTGGCTAACTCGGCTCAAATTTCTTCAGCCACATTAAAAAAATTTTAGCCACATGCATAGAAAAGCTTTGGATTAAAAACGCAGACATACAGTCGAAAGTTTGGTCACACCCACATTTTACTTACAATACATGCAAGTTAAAATTAAGCAGTCTTTATGTTGTCAAAAAAAAAATCTAATTCTTAAATCCACCGAACTAACCACCATTTGTTATCATACACTGCCCGTCCAAAAAAAAAGTCACCATTTGGAAATAAATGAACAAATTCTATTGAATCATTATTGCGGTTATTAATGTTTCAGCAGGCAATAGTCATTTTAATCCTGACTGATGAAGCACTTTGCTACTCATTTTTGAAAAATTCATGTTAGAAGACGCAACCCTCAATGGTATATAAGATTTAAAGTAATTCAGAAGGGGCAAGTTATTGGCCTGTATTTGGTAAAGAAAACAATGAATGAGCCAAACAAGTATGAAGTATCATTTTCACTGACAAGTTTAATTGCCACCACAAAGTCCTGACCTTAACCACATTGAAAATTATTGGGATGTGCTCAAGAAAGACCACCGAGTGGTTCAACCATTTTCTTTAGAAGACAAGATCTCGAGCCAAAAATTATGGCATTTCTGATCGAAAATAAATGTTGTCAAAACAAGGACAAGATGAATTTGCTCTGTAGTCAAAGCTACAGGGGTTCCAACTAAATATTTGAGTGTGCAACTTTTTTTTTTTTTTTTTGGATGGGCAGTGTATTTGCAGAGCATTCTCTCATTTTTTTTAACAAGGGCAATCGGACAGTGAATTTGCAGCTGCACGACTGTAACTTCCTAAAGTCTTGCTGCACTTAAGGTGCGCTTTTCATCAACCCTTTTGCCCAAAAGTCAAAATCGCTTGACTTTAATTTCCGCTGTTGGAAAATAGGAGCTTATTTGTCAGTTTGCTTTGCAAAATATGGCTTTTTTGAGAATCCTAAAATTTTTGACACTATTTAAACTAGTAAATTATTCTTTTTTCACTTCTTACTGTTAACTTGTGACAAGATTCCATTTGTGAGTATAAACAGTAGAGAAGTTAAGCTCTTTAAATTACTGTATAAACAGTGCTGTGACATTAGCAAAGTGTGTCCAAGCTTTTGACTGATACTGAGAGTTGAGGAGGCACAATTTTGGTGTAGGGGAATAAAAAAATCAAAGAATTGGCACTGACACCGTTTAAGTTACATTGCTGAATTGCAGTTTGATTGCACTTCTGAATTTCTGCGTTTTTGATTTTTCCTGTGCCATCCAATGCGCTGTCCGCATCTGTTCAGTGACTGCGTCCTTCACGTTGTCATTTGGTTGTTTTTATTATTTATTTTTTTTTTTTGTAGCCTGTTCAAAAAAAAACAAGAACAATGCAGGGCATGGCACCCGCCTGTATGTTGATCAAGGGCATATTGAGATGGCTGCTGTGGCGGCCATATTAGACATCGCACAACGCTGGTTTTCGAAAGGAACCTTCCTCTAGCCACTATCAATGCGCCATTAAGCAATGGCATCAATCCGACGAGGGATTCTACAGTTATCCCACAGAAACGAAAAGTTAACGGACAACGGATGGACGGATGGACATGGTGTCGACATAATGCCCCCTTTCCTCTTTGGAGGGCGGGCGGGGGGGTTCTTGCTTCGGCCACAATTCTAAAAATACGAATGAAGCCAACGAAATACGACCGTTTACCATTTACAAGATTTCTAACTCTGAAGGGACATCTGCTGAAATGCATGTTCTTGTCAGGACGGTTTCCTTGTCCATTACTTAGTTTTTCAGCCAGAAATAAAGAAGGGCCGTGTAAAAATGAAAGAACGGCGAACAATGAATAATTCTGTCGGGTAAAGAGGAGGTCTTAATGGAAAATTAATTTGTGGTTATTTATTCAGGCTCCATCATCCAAACGCCTAAAGGCACCTATCAGCAGCTATTTTACAAACCAGTGTTTCCCAAACTTTTTTCTCCCACGGCACACTGTTTGCGATGAAAAAATCTCACGGCACACTGCTATATTATAGCGTTCGCTCACACTACCTACCCCGCAGTGCTACCGGGTGGCGAGAAAACCACTCCAGCTTTCCAACCAGGTTTCAGACTTTTATGCAATCATAAAGTAAATGACTCTACGCAGTCTTTCCAGTTCAGCCCTCACTTCTCCAGATACTCAGATGTCACTCGAAACACTTCCTCACCTGTAGTTTTCTCCGGTAAAATTTGATAAAAAAGTAATTTTCTTTAATTGTCTCCCCATCGACATATCTGATATTGGCCAGTAATTGTGCATGTCCACTGACATCGGTTGTTTCATCCACCTGCAGCGCAAATTTCCCACTCCCTTTTATTTTCTCCATTACGACGACCTCTATATCTGCCAACATTTCTCCTATTCGTCTGCCAATTGTATTGTTTGAGAGAGGAACCTTCGCTATTTCATTGGCAGCATTTTGACCTAACATGGTCCCGACGATAGCTTTGCATGCTGGCAGAATAAGAGATACGGCATCTTTGATTTTGATACGAGTTCTGCGACCATATAGCTAGCTTCTAATGCTTTTTCTGACACTGTAGCGGTTTTCAACATGAAACTAGCTTGTTTGTTTGTCTGGCTTCTCATCTGCATTAAATATTCACAGTCTTTTTTTTTCTTTTTTGTGAGAGAAGGGTGTTTGGTTGAAAGGTGTCTTTTTAATTTATTTGGCACCATAGCTTCGTTCACCAGCTTTTCGCTGCAAGGAAGACGCAGTGGTATTGGAGTCCCGTGATCTCTGGTGAACGTAAACCCATACGTCAGATATTCCTCACTGTAAAGTCTGCTCACCACTTTGATTTTCTTTTTCTTACCAGCGCAGCAAGAGTGAGGTGGTTCAGGGTCTTAGTTGGACGGCCTTTTCGAGATTTTGGTCCAGAATTTATCCATTTTCGTTGTTTCATTTCAACTAGCCTACACTGCTGTTGAATCGCCTGCCTTGCCAATAAAAACTGCCGTGTCTCTAGACACTGCGTTAAAGGAGAATTCCGGCGTGAAATTGACTTGGGGCATATTGAAACATGATAATGAGTACTAACTTTTGTCAAATACTCCACCTTCATATGCTCACAACATTTCGAAATAAATGGCTTTTTAGCCGAAGCTCCCAACAGGCTTTCAATGATAGTGCGTCGGGCATAGCGTTGCCATACAAGGAAATCGCTGTTTTTTTCATTATTAACAAAGCTCAAAGTAGCTCCACACTTCATCAGTAGAATTCCGAGGGCCCTGACATTTAAAACGAGGCACTGAGAACTTTGAAAATGCAGATGTAATTTATTAATAACAGTACCTTGAGGTAGTTTCCAGTCGCCTCCATCCTGAAAGTCACAATACATCAATTGACGAGCACGAGCGAGTAGATTGCAATCTGTTTCCCTATCACTCCTATTCGTTCCTCTTTAGCCCGGAGGACACGATACCCATGATTTCCAACAAGAATGTCAAGTTTGGACTTGTCTGACCACAGGACACTTTGCCACTTTGCTACAGTCCATTTTACATGATCCTTGGCCCACAGAACATGGCGGCGCTTGTGGATCATGCTCAACAATGGCTTCCTTCTTCCATGATAGTTTTAGGTGGCATCTGTGGATGGCACGGCAGACTGTGTTTACAGACAGTGGTTTCTTGAAGTATTCCTGGGCCCATTTAATGTCAATGACAGAATCATGCCGGTGAGTGATGCAGTGGCGTCTGAGGGCCCGAAGATCACAGTCCAGTAAAGGTCTTCGGCCTTGTCCCTTACGCACAAGGATATTTCCAGTTTCTCTGAATCTTTTGATGATGTTATGCACTGTCGATGATGAGACCTTCAAAGCCTTTGCAATTTGACTTTGAGGAAAATTGTTTTTAAAGTATTCCACAATTTTTTTTACGCAAGCCTTCACAGGTTGGAGAGCCTCCGGCCATCTTTGCTTCTGAGAGACTCAGCCTCTCTAAGACATCCCTTTTATAAGCAATCTTGTTACACACCTGATGCCAGTTAACTTAATTACTTGCTAAATGTTCTTTCAGCTGATTCTCTTATATATTCATTGCCTTTTCAGCCCTTTTTTTTTTTTTTTTTAATTTTGCATCTCCAATCCCACCCGAATCTGGAATGCCCAACTGATGAACTATGTACAAAGCTTGCTCGTATGCGACCCCTTGCTGCCAACACAGGATAGTAAGGACAGTTCACGGCTCTCCTCCGAAGCACGTGCCTTTCAACTACTGATTGTTATACACTCATTGGTTGAATCCTCATAAGTTCAGAACGAGGGCGGGGGATACCCGGACATGAACAAACCCAGAGTCTTCCTGACGAGCGCCTGTCTGGCCAACAGGAGGCGCTGGAGCAACGAACAAAGCTGATTATATATCCCAAATCCGGCAGTCCCTTCCCAATTTGAAACCCCGTAGCGCGATGGCCAATTGTGCGCTATTCTGAAAAAGCTGCCGACCCGTGCCGGTGAGTACGCCAGGGCTCGAACCCGCGACGTAATAGTCACCAGTTTCAGCCCTTTTTTTGCCTGTTTACCAACTTTTTTGAGACGAGGCAGCCAGAAAATTTCAAATAAGCTCATTTTGTGGATAAAAATGTTAAATGTCTCAGATAACATTTCAATGTTGAAACTATGTTCTATTGTAAATAACATATTGGCTCATGTGATATGAAAGTCATTGCATTTTGATTTTTTTCACAATTTACACTTCGTCCCAACTATTTCGGAATTGGGGTTGTGTTCACCTGACTCACTGAAGCCCTAACTAGTAAATCACCTGGATCTGGGCCTTAGTAATCATCTTCTTAAAAGCTAACAAGAATAATCCAAAAGGGTTCCAGAACTTTTACACAGGGCCCTTTTTCCTTTCTTATCATTTAAAAACTTAAAATGAAAAGAAACCTTGCTTTCAAATTTGCAGAAAGGTATTGTTTAACTTTGTAGTATTTAGTGTTCAGGTTTGCTTTTAATCACTGGTAGATTAATTGTTACAGACATTTAAACCAGGGGTGCTCAAATTTTTGCAGCCCACTGTATATAGGTTTTATATCTCATTAAAGTAATGTGAACACTCCTAGGTTGCATATGGCAGCATATTTTTCAATGCTTTTGCGTAATTCAAATGCACAAAGTTGAGATGATGCGACCTAACTCACTTTAATGCAAGGGTTTATATACTTTTTCCAGAGGCCCAATTGATTTTTTAAAATAATTTTTGTAGAGTTCATATTGTCGTCTCTGGTATAAAATACTTGTCAGTCAACAGATAATGACCAGGAAAGTTTGATGTGTTGGCAACTATGGCTTAACTTTACAATGTCAGTAAAGGCCCAGTCACACAGCCGATCACGCACGAATCACTCACAAATCACGCACAGATTGGGTTTGTGCGTGCTTGTGCGTTGAGAAATTGACCAATTTTTCGGGGTGTCGGGGGTAGAAATCTCGGACGAATCACGCATGAATCGCGCATGAACCACGCATGTATCACTTACAATCACTGACATATCGCGCACGTCGACGCATAATAGCAAACACGGTGCAGTATTCCACGAACATTCGACGCACGCCCGACGCATGAATCACCGATGGAGCACGTCCAAACACGAACGCTTCACGTATTGTCAGTGGATGTCAGTGGAATGAACGTGATACATGCGCGTTTCATGCGTGATATGAACGTGGGGCATCAGTGGACGGACGTGGACGTGCGCGGATTCAAACCAGTTCTGACGCATAAGCACTGACGGCCGACGAGTGTCCCGCGCATAGTTACGCATACTCGACGAATAAACTACGCATGCCGACTCATGAATTACGCACACCAACGCACAGTTGTGCGTCGGAAAATTTTTGAACCGTTCAAAACTCAAAATCACGCACAAACCGCCTTCGACGCACATCCACTTGCAATCACTGACAGTCCATGTTCGTTCCACCTACGAATTACGCATACGACGTACGCTCCGCGCAGAAACGAAAATCTGTGCGTAATTCATGCGTAATTCATGCGTTTTCGCTGTGTGACTGGGCCTTAAGATGTTAGCAGGTTCTAATTAGACGGTAGTTGTGCTAAAGATCGTTTGAGGCAATAACCGACCACTGAATCCGGTGAGCAATGCATTTATGTGTAAATCAATGGTAGGGAAATGTTTTCTCAATATTTGGCTATAATAGACTTTAGAATGTCAAAGTAACTCAAGCTATTTTATAGATCCTTTTCACATTTTATCTCATCTCTTAGATCTCATCAATCCAGAGAACTTGATTGATTTTGGGCTTTGTTTTATCTATAATAATAAAGAAGTGAATAAACTAATTGTAGCCCCTGGAAGAAGTCGGTCGGCTACTATGAACTCACTCATGTCGTCTCCGCCGCGTCCGCGTCCGTAGACACTTCCTTGTAGACACTCTACTGGCTGTAAGTTTTGACCGATTACTTTCATATTTGCTGTTGACATGTGTTGTACTTCACTTATGACACCTAGCGATTTTGGCTGCCATGGCGACAGTATTGGCCAAATAATATGCAAATTTGTGATGAAACATAGAGATTTCCTTGTGGACGGAGTACAGGCTGCAATTTCTGACCGATTAGTTTCATATTTAGTATGGACATGTGTTATGCTTCAGTAAGTTATGCTACAGTAACCAAATAATAAAATAATAGTACGACATAAACCGTAACTATGAATGAAGATACTGTATCTGCCAAGTACCCAAGGGCAGCTCAGGACCGTCCATAATATATATAGATGTGTATAGAAATGAATTCAACATGAGTTTAACGCTTGTTTGCACACACGCACACACACACACACTCTTTATCCCACATTTTCCATCCTTCATTAAAGTTTACATTACCCATCCATCTCACATCCATGCCCACACGCACTTAATCCAACATATTCCATCTTTCACAAAACATTACACTACCTGTCTTTCACAGAAAAAAATAATCAAATAAATAAATAAAATAATGAAAACAATTATAAAGTAAAAGCAATAACAGTTACACATAATATGCCATCAGCTAGACATGTACTGCAACTATTTGCTGTCTCGGTATGACTCCTAAATGTCTATATCCAATGTCTCCAGAAAGTCCATCAGGCTTTGCTATACTCCCTCAAAGATTTCAGGTCTCTGCTTCAAATTGTACATTATTCTCTCACTTGGTATACAAGAGGTTAGCTCAATGAGCCAGAGAGAGGGCAGTGGTGAATATTCATCTTTCCATTTAAGAGCTATTCATTTATTAGTTGTTGCCAAAGCAATCCTTATGAATTTTTTAATATTGGTACCCTTCGGTGGTAAAATTGATGTATCCCCTAATACAGCTAACCTTGGTTCAGGTGGGGTATCTATTCTTGTAATCTTGGATATACTACGTAATATGGTTTCCCAATAGTTAAATAATTGTGAACAGGACCAGAACATGTGAGTAAGGGAACCAACTTCAGACTTGCATCTTGGACAGTGCTGGGAGATTATTCAGTTTATATTATGCAATCTTTCCGGGGTGCAATAGACTTAATGTATCAGGTTCAGCTGAGTAAGTACATGCTTATTATTAAATGAGAAACTTTGGGGCTTTTTACAAAGCTCCGCCCAATCATATTTTTCAAATTTGTGACCTCGGTCGGCTTCCCATTTTCCTTTCACCTTAAGTTCTTCTTTTTCTAATAGCTTATTAATACCAAGATCAATATGAGAGATAAACCCCTTAACCTCTGTCTTGCTACTCAGTAGAATATCTAAAGGCTGTTTAGTGATTGGTAAAAGTTTCACCCCATGTTCTGTTAGAATATAGTGTCTAAGTTGTAAGAATTTAAAAAAGTATCTCTCACTCAGGCTGTACGTGGCAGTAAATCCTTCAAAAGGCTCTAGGACCCCTTCCTCGTACAGATTCTCAAGCATCTTGATGCCCTTCGACAACCATATTTGAGTAATCCCATCTCTTAGAGCCTTAGGTAGAAGAGGATTAACATTGAACAGGGTAAGGTCATAGATGGGCTGAATACTTTGGGTCTTTTTACGTAACTCAGACCATATTTTAAAAGTGTGTTTTATGAAGGGGTACATAGTTAATGTTTGTAGTTGCTTAGGTGAGGGCACATATGGGACTGATGCAAGAGATATAGAGCTGAGACATGGCTGTTCCATTTGTAGCCAAGAGGGGGGCTGCAGTAAGTTTGCAATCCATACCCAAACAGCCCAAGCTTGTGACGCCCAGTAGTATGTTTCAAAATTCGGGAGTTTCAATCCCCCTTCTTGAGGTACTCCCTGGAGGATTTTAGCATTATTCTCTGTGTTATCTTCCTCCATATGAGCTTGGATACAATTGAATGTAGTTGTTTAAAGAAATATTTAGGTACCATGGTAGGAAGCATTTGGAACAAATAGAGAACTTTCGGCAGGATTTTCATTTTGATACAATTAATTCGACCTATTTAAGACAACGGAAGATTCATCCACCTATGGAGCTCTTTCTCAGTTTTCTCCAATAGAGGAGAGTAGTGTAAGGAGAAAACCTTTGAGCGTTCATTAGGTATCTGAAGGCCTAAATATGTTACCTTTCTGGAAGGGTTAATTTTCCATTGGAAGGGTATATTGTGTCTGGGTATATTCTCCCCAGCTGTATTCAGTGGCATAGCCACACTCTTAGTTAGGTAAACCTTATAACCTGAAATAGCACCATATTCGGTTATTGTTTCCAGCAGCGCTGGCCCAGATATCCCAGGATCCGTTAAATAAAGCAGGATATCATCCACAAATAGGGAGATTTTGTGAGTAACCCCCCCCCCGACTTGCAATCCCTTGATTAACGGGTTTGATCTTATCGCCACCGCTAGGGGCTCTATGGCCAGTTCGAAGAGCGAGGGCGAAAGTCCTCAGCCTTGCCTTGTGGAACGTGTAAGGGGAATTTTGGAAGCAATATTGTTATTTGTTTGAATTTGAGCCATCAAATGCCTGTATAACATTTTAACTAGTTGACAATAAGTGGGTTCAATATTAATTTTATTCATTATGTCTAAAAGATAGGGCCATTCTACACGGTCAAATGCTTTTTCCGTATCTAAAGACACGGCAGGTGCGGGGGGCTCAACTACTTCAGAGGCGTATATGATGCTAAACATTCTTCTGACATTATCAAATGAGGAGCGATTCTGAATAAATCTGGTTTGGTCTAAATGAATTCGTTTTGGAATATGTTTTTCTAATCATAATGACAGTGTTTTGAAAAATATTTTATAGTTTGTGGCAAGAATAGAAATTGGTCTATATGAGCTACACAATTTCAGGTCCTTCCCTGATTTGGGTAAGACTGAAATAAGTGCTAGTTTCAGTGATTCAGGCAGTTTTCCCAACTCCACGGCATGGTTATACATTGAGAGCAAACGGTTGATCAGTTTGGGAAGAACGGCTTTAAAAAACTCTTTGGGAAAGCTGTGTAGGCCGGGAGATTTCCCTGAAGTAGTTTTAGAAATGGCCTCCAATATTTCCTTTTCCATTATAGCTCCTTCTAGCGGCTCTTTAGCATCCTCCGTTAGCTGTTTCAGGTCAATTTTATCGGGGAAAATTACCCCGAGAGGAATAGAGCGCTAGATAGCAGTTTTTAAAGGCAGCGTTAATCTCTTTTTGGTCTGTGATTGTATTGGAATGTAATTTCAATATATATACAGCGCCCTCCATAATTATCTGCACCCTTTGTTAAGATGTGTTCTTTAGTTTCTCATAAATTCAGTTTTTTTCTAAATAATATAGGACCACAATGGAAAAAAGAGGAAAATCCAACCTTTAATTCAAGTGCATTTATTCAGTGGGAAAAAAATCCCACATTAAGAAATAATTCTTTTACATCAAATCATGTGTGCCACAATTATTAGCACCCCTGATGTTAATCTGGGGGCTGAGATGCCCATGGGAGGAGCTTGATTCTGTGTCTGGTGAACCATTTCTGTGTAGATTTGGCCACATGTTTTGGGTCATTATCTTGCTGAAAGACCCAATGATGACCCATCTTCAGCTTTCGAGCAGACGCCACCAGATTTTGATTTAAAATGTCCTGGTATTGCAAATCGTTCATGATACCATGCACCCTAACAAGGTTCCCAGGGCCCCTGGAAGAGAAACAGGCCCACAACATCACCGATCCTCCCCCATACTTCACAGTGGGCATGAGGTGCTTTTCTGCATACTCATCTTTTGTGTTCCGCCAGACCCACTTAGAGCGTTTGTTGCCAAAAAGCTCTATCTAAGCTCATCTGAGCAAAGCACGCGGTCCCAGTTGAAGTCCCAGTACCGCTTAGCGAACTCCAGAGATTTGCATTTATGATTGTGAGTGAGAAAAGTTTTTTTTTTTCCCGTGCATGCCTCCCAAACAGCTTGTTGGCATGTAGATAGTGCCTGATGGTTGTTTTGGAGACTTTGTGACCCAGAGATGCTACCATTTGTTGCAATACTTTAACAGTGAGCTTTGGAGAAATTTTTATTTCTCTTACCATCCTCCTCCCTGTGCGTGGTGGCAAAATAACCTTGCGTCCTCGTCCAGGCTTGTTTACCACTGTTCCAGTTGTTTTCAACTTCTTAATGATTCCTCTGACAGTAGATATGGGCAGGTGCAGGCAAGTGGCTATTTTCTTGTAGCCATTGCCCGACTTGTGAAGGTCAACACACATCTGCCTTACTTGAATGGTGTGCTCCTTTGTCTTTCCCATGTTGAAGAGTGGATAAGAGAAATGGCCTCTGTGTCACGTCATATTTATACCCCAGGGAAACAGGAAGTGATGATTTTCTAATTAAATGTTCCTAGATACTCTTATCAACTTTGTAAACTACTGCAGAAATGACAATTACAATTACATTTATTTCCTAGGAATTTTTAGGGGTGCCAATAATTGTGGAACAGGTGGTTTTATGAAAAATAATTATTTCTTAATCAGGGATTTTTTTATCCCTTAAAATTCACTTGAGTTGAAGATTACATTTTTCTACAAATTTCAGTGTGAGAGTATGCTTCTGCAATAAAAATAGAATTTATTTTAAGGCTTTTAAGGCATCTTCACCAGGGGTGTCAGTAATTATGGCGGGTGCTGTATTTCTTTACGGGCCTCTGCGGATCTGCCATGCAAGGACTTTTGCTGGCTTTATCCCCCTGTTCATAGTATCTTTGTTTTTTTCTCCTCATTGCACTCTGTTTTCTGAGTGGTTATAGTGTCATATTTTAATTTCTTTGATCTAAGTTTTTGCCTGATTTCATTATTTTTTGATATTAGATCTTCTCTTTCCAGTTGTTTAATTTCTTCTTCTCGGGAATCCACTTTTAACCTATATTGTTTATGTTTGCCACTAGTGCAAGATATGATTTGCCCTCTAATATAGGCTGTCACTGATTCCCAAACAACACAAAATGACTCATTCTTGGGGAGAGAACACTAGAAAAATACATTTTTCACCTTTGCTTTTTCTTTAGTATTTACTTCCCTTGTGCATCTACTATAAAATTCGGTCCTGATGTTCTACGACAGCAGGGCTATTCATGGGGGCGGACGATCTCCCTGAGACATTATTTGTCCCTATTAATAGCAGGCCAATGTAAATTTGACACACCTCGCCAACATATTTTTTTCTCACTTGAACAATTGCAAAAATAAGTTCTTCAAGAAACCTCACTTTTTATATACTCCGTCCATATGAAAACGCACCACTCACGAAATCTGGAATAGCTCCACAGATTGATATGTGAAGTATATACGTATGATGCATTTGAGATAATGAATGATTTAAGAAGACATGTAAACATCATTCAATTTCATTCACGATAATGTTAATGCGCGAGAGAGGTTTATCTGGTGTAGGGGTCAAACAGGAAAGTCAATAACGGGTGTGACCGCCATTTGCATTGACACATGCGGTGCATCGTCGTTGCATGGAGTTGATCAGTCACTGGATGGTGTTCTGAGGGATAGCATTCCACTTCTGAACAAGGGCAACCTCAAGTTCTCGGATGTTGTCCATCTGGTGTCGACGTGAAAGACGTCGTCCAATTTCATCCCATAAGTGCTCGATAGGGGAGAGGTCGGGTGCCAGAGCTGGCCACTGAAGCACGGGGATGTTCTGCTGTGCAAGGTACTGCATGGACACCCTTGCAGTGTGTGCCCTATCGTTGTCCTGTTGGAACGTGGGGACATCGTGGTGTTGATTGAAGAGCGGCACAACATGGTTCTGCAGCACCTGGTCCCGGTAGTAGACGCCGTTCACCCTTCCTCTGCAGATATGGAGAGGGGTTCTGTGCCGGTAGCTTATTCCACCCCACACCATAACGCTGCCACCACCCCAACGGTCCGTTTGAACGACACAATCGGCGTTATAACGTTCACCACGTCTCGGCCAAACACGTATACGGCCATCTGCGTTCCTTAAGTGAAATCGTGACTCGTCAGAAAAGATGACACCGTGCCATTGACGTAGTCACCAATTCTGGTGCCTGTTTGCCCACTGTAGACGCTGGTTTCGGTGACGATCCGTCAATATGGGGCCGAAATAAGGACGTCGTGCACGCAGGCCTGCAGCTCGCAGACGGTTCCGTACGGTATTGGGGTGAATGAATCCACGTCGTCCTTGGACTTGAGCAGCCGTTCTTGTCGCTGGTAGTGTTCGGTCTCGGACATGATCCCGTACGATCTGACGGTCCTGACGTGCCGTTGTCACTCGTTGTTGACCTGGTCGAGGACGGTTCCGAATGCTCCCCATTTGCAGAAACCTTTGATAGAGTCTCGAGATCGTTGTGTGTGCGCAGTCTAGTCGTCTGGCAATTTCCCTGGTGCTGGCGCCAATTTGAAGCATGCCTATGGCATGTTCCCGTTCAGGGGCTGTAAGTCGCGGCATAGTGTCGACGTTTCACAAGTGTCAGTGAAGAAGTGAAATTTTATTCGGATTCACATGCTTTTAAAGGCAATGTGTGCACAAATTCAGAGTGAAATTCATTTTTCCCGTGGTGTGCGTGCAAGATGTTGCATTTTTGCAAAAAATTGCCTAGCGTTACAGTTAACTTGAAATTCTCGCATTTCTTGCACCTGGCATGTCGGGTGACGTCACTGTAGTGTTGTTGTTGTATAAAAATTATATTGAAGTTCATTTGAACTTAAATATTGACTTTTTTTTCCAAGTGGTGTGTTTTCATTTGTACTCAGTATATTTCATCAACTAAACACTTTCCAACACTTTCAGGCCAATTACAGTTTCTTTTTTTATTTTGGCATACTGAGTTGCTGTCACGTCTGGACTGGATTTCCAAGTTGACATGCCCCCTCTGGACCTAAATTCGATTCCATGTTTTCCATCCCACTTATTCATCTCCAGCACCATTACCAAATAGGACTGATCTATTTAAGCTACTGCTCTCCTCTCCGTCTTAGTCCATCTTTCGTCTCAGTGTTTGGCGTTTTGCAGGCCTACTGCTACCATGTGGCCCTGTTTCCCAATTCAGTTTTATCATTATTCCCAGAGTTGTCAACCACAAAATGACTGAGGTAGTGAGACAGCCAGGGCCCCGTCAGGTCCAGGGCGAGGTCTTGGTGGGGGGGTCTAAGGGCGCAAAGCCCCGAAAACAGATTTTGGGCTTTTTGAACTGCTCTTAAAATGACCTTCGGCGATGGGTTTTGCAGATTTAACTTAACTGCCTGTCAATTTAAAAAATGACCTAAAAATGGGAAACTGCTTCAATTTTAAGACCAAAATGTCAGTCATTCAAAACCAACTATAAATTTAACAATGATTAATGATGATCAGAAATATCTAGATAAGCATATCCAATGAAACAATTAAGCAAAGCACTAAAAAAGCAGCACTTTTAGGACCAAAATGATTTGAAAACAATCATGGTAATTTCTTGATAAGCATATCTAATGAACTACCGCCATGACTATAAGACCATAACTGGCTAATCTGAAAGCAGTCATATTCAAAATAACACATTTCATGCGAAGTTTCCGTAAATATAATTGCATACATTAAAATGTGATGAAATAACTTTGGATGTTTGTATTTAGACAAACTGGATATACATATACTACTTTATTGTTATTATTATTAT
The DNA here is from genome assembly GCA_029721435.1 of Gymnothorax reevesii. Classification (NCBI taxonomy): domain Eukaryota; kingdom Metazoa; phylum Chordata; class Actinopteri; order Anguilliformes; family Muraenidae; genus Gymnothorax; species Gymnothorax reevesii. Next base: position 113,144,571 of record CM056573.1, read on the forward strand.
TATTATTATTATTATTATTATTATTATTGTTATAAATACTTTTCTCTCAAAGCCTCCTGTGGATAAGTGTTGAGAATTCGCATGTGTGCTAAAACACTCTAACAATACATCTGGTTTGTCCAATATAATTGTCATGTCCATGTCAAATAAAACCTAGTCTAATTTAATTTAGCTATGACTTGAAATAAATCAAAACCATGTTTCTGTATTCATTTTTTTTATTGGATATGAGTGTTGTGTTTGAAATGGTTCTATTATTTTTTCCAACCATTAATCCTTACTGTTTGTAGCACTTTGAGTTGTAAATACTGTGACCAAGGAACCCGAAGATGACTTGATTGTTTCCAAATCTTTGTGCGATTTCCTCTGCATGTGTATTTCAACCACGCGAAACCTGTTACGTTTGCAACATCGATTGCAAACTGTGCATCAGAAATGACAACTGCTTACTGAATCCACGACAATAGGTGGATATGTTTCAGTCCATTTCGAATTAAAATCGGTGCATAGACTGTAGAAAAGATGGACGCAGCACCCGGGTCTGAACAGTGAAGCCAAAGGGGAAATCTTTTAAAATTGCATTCTATTTTGATGGCCAGCAGATGGTGGATGCAGAAAGAAGTTCAGTTCTATAGAAGTCTATGAGACAATGATCCTACTTTCCCACCTGATTTATTATTTCAATAATGATTTTTATCATAATTTATTTGTATGGATCACAAGTTTCAAGTCTCCTTCAATTTTTCATGATGTTAATTTTTGTAAATTATGGGCGCAAGTAGACTAAAGGATAAAGCCAAATATGCTTTAGGCGTGTGGCTATCCACCGGTCCTCGTCAGATACGGTCAGATCCACCTATAGATCCGCCCCTCCTTTCTCTCTGAATCTTCAATGCAGGAAGATAATAATTTTATTTATTTTTTTAAATGGAATTAAAAAATAATAACTTTTTTCAGATTTTTTCCTCCGATTCAGTCTTGCAGTCACTCATCTGTCTGTTTACATTTGCCTCTCTCAGAAGACCACAAGGTTGAAACAAAAGATCATGGGAGATGTTAAAACTGTTAGGAGCCAATTCATTGACTGACAAGGGAATGATCAATGAAAAGCGGTCGTCAGTTAATATCATCTGCCAAACTGAAATGACATCTGTTTATCCCCGTTAAACAGCTTTGGTTTGAGTGAGTTGTCACAGGTGTCCCTAACTCTAAACCTAGCCACAAACCTAACCTTAACCCCAAATTTAACCCTGTTCCTTACACTAAAAATATCAGTTTAATGGATGGAGATAAGTGACTACTGACAACACGTTTTGGGCTCTAATTTCTTGGCGTGGCGCAGCGTGGCGTAGCGTGGCACAGCCCACGCAGTGGTAATTTCGTCCGGCGCAGCCCGCGCAGTGGTAATTTTGTGCGATGCAACACCGTGCGCAGCCACTTTGGCAATTTGGTAGACGGACGCGCGCCGAGATGGGTGTGGCGGTGTAGTAGGGGGAAGTGTCACATATTCATCAAGACGCAGTGACAATTTCGTAGAAAAAGTCTCAGCTGCTGTTGCGCAGAAAGCTCGCCAGCTCCAACCTGGTTTACTTTCTGTGCAGTGTTAATTTGGCTGACCGGCGCACACGTCACCGAAACCTCACAGGCAGGTTTCCAGAATGTCTGGCACATTTCAATGCAATGAATAATTACAGGAAGCACTATTTAATATAACTATCTGAATAAGGACATAAATCATAGTATCTCTATAGAATGTCCTGATGTGAGATTAAAGGCGGTTGGCACGTGTAATGGAAACTTGACCTGGCTTAATCAACGCAGCTGAATCTGTAATGCAAATTAAAAACTTCACATCTTTCTCAGCAACCACAAGCTATATATGTATACAAAACCCAAAACCAGTGAAGTTGGCACGTTGTGTAAATCGTAAATAAAAACAGAATACAATGATTTGCAAATCCTTTTCAACCTATATTCAATTGAATACACTGCAAAGACAAGTTACTTAATGTTCGAACAGGTAAACTTTGTAATTTTTTGCAAATATTAGCTCATTTGGAATTTGATGCCTGCAACATGTTTCAAAAAAGCTGGCACAAGTGGCAAAAAAGACTGAGAGAGTTGAGGAATGCTCATCAAACACTTATTTGGAACATCCCACTGGTGAACGGGCTAATTGGGAACAGGTGGGTGCCATGATTGGGTATAAAAGCAGCTTCCCTGAAATGCTCAGTCATTCACAAACAAGGATGGGGCGAGGGTCACCACTTAGTGAACAAATGCGTGAGCTGATTGTCGAAAAGTTTAAAAACAACATTCCTCAACGAGCTACTGCAAGAAATTTATGGATTTCATCTTCTACGGTCCGTAATATCGTCAAAAGGTTCACTTTCACAAATCACTGCACGTAAGCGACAAGGCCGAAAACCAACATTGAATGCCTGTGACCTTCAATCCCTCTGGTGGTACTGCATCAAAAACCGACATCAGTGTGTAAAGGACATCACCACATGGGCTCAGGAACACTTCAGAAAACCACTGTCAGTAACTACAGTTCATCGCTACATCTGCAAGTGCAAGTTAAAACTCTACAATGCAAAGCGAAAGCCATTTATCAACAGGACCCAGAAACGCCGCCGGCTTCTCTGGGCCCAAGCTCATCTAAGATGGACTGATGCAAAGTGTAAAAGTGTTCTGTGGTCTGACAAGTCCACATTTCAAATTGTTTTTGGAAACTGTGGATGTCGTGTCCTCCCGACCAAAGAGGAAAAGAACCATCCGGACTGTTATAGGCGCAAAGTTCAAAAAGCCAGCATCTGTGATGGTATGGAGGTGTATTAGTGCCCAAGGCATGGGCAACTTACACATATGTGAAGGCACCATTAATGCTGAAAGGTACATACAGGTTTTGGAGCAACATATGTTGCCATCCAAGCAATGTCTTTTTCATGCACACCCCTGCTTATTTCAGCAAGACAATGCCAAGCCCCATTCCCCATTCAAAAATTGGTCTCCTCAGTTCCCAAACGTTTACTGAGTGTCGTTAAAAGGAAAGGCGATGTAACACAGTGGTAAAAAGGCCCCTGTGCCAACTTTTTGCAATGTGTTGCTGCCTTTAAATTCTAAGTTAATGATCATTTGCAAAAAAAAAAAAAAAAAAAGTTTCTCAGTTTGAACATTAAACATCTTGGGCTCTAATTTCGTAGACCAGGCGTAGGCGCGGCGCAGGCGCGGCGCATGGGGGGTGCGCCGCGCCAACGGGGTGTGTCCAGGCGTATGTGGCAATTTCGTGCCCGGCGTAGCCTGGCGCAAGAACTCCTCTGTCCCGCCTCTGCCCCTCCTTCCAGCGCAAGTTGGCAAAGAAGGCGACACAGCCGAGTCAAATCTTGCTCACTGGCAAGAGAAACGATGGATCGCGTGCTCCCATGAATTACAAACTGTTGCTGCTTTAAATTTTGGGATTAACATGCATGGACAACAATGCAAGATACGTGACACATTTATTTTCAATATGCGATCTTAACTCAGTACGAGATCATAACAATCAGGCTGTATTCCTTTTCCCCACTGAAGACGATATAACCGAAGTGACAATAATAGTAGCCTTGTATTAAGCCGCTTGCACACTGGACGCGAAACGAATTTTTCGCTCGACAGATTGCGTCTTGTGCCCGAAAGTCTGACAGGGTTTTAATAAATCTCCGTGTCCGACAGTCTATTATTGCTTTTAATTTCTTCAAATCTACTGACTCTTGTCGATATTAAACGTGAATGTTTTGATAAGAGGGCTCAGTTCTTTAAGATGAGTACCGAGAATTTCAATCAATGTTTCTGTTTAAGCTCTGCTCAGTAAAGCGAGTCGACACTGGCATGGGACAATGTACAATGCCTTCGTGTCTGACAGCTAAAAAAAAAAAAAAAGAGGACGATTAGAACAGATTGATTCCGAAATAAAGAATAAAAAGAAACATTTTAACAACAGAACATCCAATGAACACTGGGATTTATTTTTTAGCGGGTCATCTTTGTTGGATATCCCGTTATAAATCTGTTCTCATTTCAATACTTTTACTTTTTGCTGGCTGGTGGACATGGAATATTTTGCATTTCGTGTCGGACAGTCTTAATCGTGCATGCGATAATTTCTTCACACTGTCAATGGTCATGGAATTGATTTGCTCACGCACTGTTTTATCTCAGCTGTGGAAATAAAGCGTGAATCTGTTCGGTCCATCTGACTAATTTTCAAAAGAAAGACCGAATAAAGACTGCTGGCTATCTTCAACGGAAGAAAACAGAAGAATAGGCTAAAAAGACCAAGAAAAGTTGATAGCTATCAATTTGCATTCTGTGAAGGTCGAACACAAAAATGGCCAAGTTTCCACGTATAATAATTCCTGGAATACTCGGAAAAATTAGAACTTTTATGACTTTCGGTCACGGAGCTATATTAAAACCCTGTCCAACTATCGCGTCTTTGCATTGACTTTGTCTGTAATCAGCCGGGCGAAAAATTCGTTTCGCGTCCAGTGTGGAAGCGGCTTTAATGAGCATAGAACGCAAGCATTCGATATATATATATATATATATATATATATATATATATATATATATATATATATATATATATACAGTTTGTGGTTGGCTGAGAAAGATGTGAAGTCGTTAGTTTGCATCACAGATTCAGCTGCGTTGATTAAGCCCGGTCAAGTTTCCATTACGCGTGGCAACCGCCTTTAATCTGACATCAGGACAATCGATATAGATACAATAATTTATGTCCTTATTCAGATAGTTACATTAAATCGTGCTTCCTGTAATTATTTCATGCATTGAAACGTGCCTGACATTCTGTAAAACTGCCTGTGAGATTTCGGTGACGTGTGCGCTCTCTGCGCCGGTCAGCCAAATTACCACTGCACGGAAATTAAACCAGGTTGGAGTTGGCGAGTTTTTTGCGCAACTCCAGCGGAGACTTTTTCTACGAAATTGTCACTGCGTCTTCATGAATATGTGACACCTCCCCCTACTACGCCGCCACACCCATCTCGGCGCACCTTGGTCTACCGAAGGCTGCGCGCCTCACGAAATTACCACTACGCGGGCTGCGCCCTACGAAATTACCACTGCGCGGCCTGCGCTTCGCTACGCCACCTGCGCTGCGCCAGGAAATTAGAGCCCCTTGTCTTTGCAGTGTATTCAATTGAATATAAGTTGAAAAGGATTTGCAAATCATTGTATTCTGTTTTTATCTACGATTTACATAACGTGCCAACTTCACTGGTTTTGGGTTTTGTAGAATGCTTGTGGTCTATGCTCAGTGAAGCCGCTTGCATACTGGACGCGAAACAAGCTTTTAACGAACTGATTACAGTCAAAGTCAATGCAAGGACGCGATAGTCGGACATGGTTTTAATGTAGCTCTGTGTCCGAAAGTCATAAAAGTTCAGAATTTTCAGAGTATTCCAGGAATTAGACGTGCAAACTTGGCCATGTTTGTTTTCGACCTTCACAAAATGCAAATTGATAGCTATCGAACTTTCTTGGTCTTTTTAGCCTATTCGTCTGTTTTCTTCCATTGAAGAATGACAACAGACTTATTCGGTCTTTCTTTTGAAAATTAGTCAGATGGATCGTACAGAGTCACGCTTTATTTCCAACGCAGAGATAAAATAGTGCGTGAGCAAATCAATTCCATGACCATTGGCAGTGTGAATAAATTATCGCATGCACGATCAAGACTGTCCGACGCGAAATGCAAAATACTTTATGACCAGCAGCCAGCAAAAAGTAAAAGTATTGATATGAGAACAGATTTATAACGAAACTAGAGAAGCACACAGAGAGCGCAGAACCTCCGCCAGGGGGCAGCAAACCCAAAAGCATGGCGATTGGAACTCCGGCCCATTGGAAAGACTTGAAATCTTGAACTTTGGTGTATATCTCAGCAGTACTTTGGCCTAGACATGCCAAAATTTAATGACCTCTTCCTTGACTTAATACCCACCAACCCTGAAAATTTAATCAAAATCCGGCCATAAGTTTTTGAGTTATGTTGTACACAAACAAACCAACAAACAAACAAACAAACCAACAAACAAATGGCACCGAAAACATATACCTCTTCGATGGAGGTTAATAAAGAATAAAAATATATCACCAACAAACGGAACATCCAAAAAGATGACCCGCAAATAAATAAATTGCAGTGTTCATCGGATGTTCTGTTGTTAAAATGTTTCTTTTTATTCATTATTTCGTTATCAATCTGTTTTAATCGTCCTCTTTTTTTTTTTTGGCTGTCAGACACGGAGGCATTGTACATTGTCCCGCACCAATGTCGACTCGCTTTATTGAGCAGAGCTTAAACAGAAACATTGATTGAAATTCTTGGTACTCATCTTGAAGAACTGATCCCATTCACGTTTAATATCTAAAAGATTCAGTGGATTTGAAGAAATTGAAAACAATTATCGGCTGTAGGTTACGGAGTTATATTGAAACCATCCGACTGTTGGACACGGAGATATATTAAAACCCTGTCAGACTTTCTGACACGAGACACTGCGTTCAACGCAATCTGTCGTGCGAAAAATTTGTTTCGCGTCCAGTGTGCAAGCAGCTTAATACTAGGCTACTATTATTGTCACTTAGGTTTTATCGTTTTTAGTGGGGGAAAGGAATACAGCCTGATTGCTATGATGTCGTACTGAGTTAAGATCACATATTGAAAATAAATGTATCTTGCATTGTTGTCCATGCATGTTAATCCCAAAATTTAAAGCAGCAACAGGGTGTAATAAGAAGAACACGCTATCCATCATTTCTCTTCCCAATGAGCAACCGTCGTATTTCACAATATAAACCGGTTTAAGTTAATTTACAACTACAAATGTTGAAACTGAGATATTTTACATTTTAATCCACAAAATGAGCTTTTTTTTCCAAAAAGTTGGGACACAGGCAAAAACGAGCTGAAAAAGCAATGACTATATAAGAGAATCAGCTGAAAGAACATTAAGCAAGTAATTACATTAACTGGCATCGGGTTTGTAATATGATTGGCTATGAAAAGGATGCCTTGGAGAGGCTGAGTCCATCAGATTTAAAGATGGCCAGTGACTCTCCAACCTGTGAAGGCTCACATAAAAAAATTGCAAAATACTTTAAAATCAATGTTCCTCAACGTCAAATTGCAAAGGCATTGAAGGTCTCATCATCGACAGTGCATAACATCATCAAAAGATTCAGAGAAACTGGAAAAATCTCTGCGTAAGGGACAAGGCCGAAAACCTTTACTGGATGCCCCTGATCTGTGGGCCCTCAGTCGCCATTGCATCACTCACCGGCATGATTCTGTCACTGACATTACTTAATGGGCCCAGGAATACTTCAAGAAATCACTGTCTGTAAACACAGTCTGCTGTGCCATCCACAGATGCCACCTAAAACTCTATGATGCAAAAAGGAAGCCATTGTTGAGCATGACCCAAAAGCGCCGTTATGTTCTGTGGGCCAAGGCTCATTTAAACTGGACTGTAGCAAAATGTCCTGTGGTCAGGCAAGTTCAAATTTGACATTCTTGTTGGACATCATGGGCGTTGTGTCCTCCAGGCTGAAGAGGAGAAAGACCACCCCTCCTGTTATCAACCTTCAGTTCAAAATCCAGCATCTCTGATAGTATGGGTTTGCATTATTGCATATGGTTTTGGACACTTGCATGTTTTAAAAAGCACCATGAATGCTGAAAGGCATATAAAGGTTTTAGAGCAACATATACTCCCCTCCAGACAACAGCTATTCCAGGGAAGGCCTTGTGTATTTCTGCAGGACAATGCAAAACCACATACTGCAGCTATTACAACAGCATGGCTTCATAGTAGAAGAGTCCTTGTGCTGAACTGGCCTGCCTGCAGTCCTGGGGCCTTATGTATCAAAATTTGCGTGGATTTTATACTTAAATATTGCGTACGTTCATAAAAAGAACACTAGTATTTTGTAAAAAGTATAAAATTTATAGTATAGCGGGCTACCAAATCTGCTCGCAAATTTGAATGAAAAAATCTGAATCAACTTTTAATTTTGTAAAAATGCTAAATTCTATTACTTTTATGCATTTTTTTTAAAGTCATGTTTGTTTTCATACATCTGAAATTCACGGAAAAAGTGGCATACGCATTTTTTCTGTTCGTACGCTCTCTTCATTCATGAGGCCCCTGATCTTTCACCAATGGAGAGCATTTGGTGCATAATTAAACTAAAAGTCCGTCAAAGGAGACCCAAAACTGTCCAGCAGCTGGAAGTTTGTATGAAACTAGAGTGGGATCAAATTCCAATGGCTAAACTCAAGAAACTTGTCTCCTCAATGCCCAGACGCCTCCACTCTGTGTTTAAAATGGAGGGGATGCTACACCATGGTAAACAGGCCCCTGTCCCAACTTTTTTGATTCCTGTAGCAGCAATCACATTTGAAATGAGCTCATTTTGTGGATCGAATTGTAACATTTCTCAGTTCCAACATTTGCTATGTTACCTCTGTTCTCTTGTGAATAAAGTAGTAGCTGGTGATTTGAAAGTCATTACGTTTTGATTTTATTCACAATTTCCACTTTGTCCCTACTATTTCAGAGTTGGGGTTGTACTAAAAGAATAAGGACAAATAAACATGTTCGTCTCAACAGTTCACTTTCCTTTCGCGGATCCTGTGGAGGCTAGATCTTTGAACATTGTTACGGGAAGGGACACCGACTTTGCGTGCTTACTTTTTGCAACGCAAGAAGATGGTGGTTAACATGAAATAATTATCATTATTATTCAATAAATCATTAAATAAACGGATCCCTCGTAGAGAGCAGTTTAAATGGCCAAAAATCATACTGCATTGCAAGTGCCGGCTTCCTTTGAGACACAAAGACCGTCCAGTTACTAGAGCCTGTTCCATATCTGACTCTTCATCAATCTGACAATAAGGTGACCACTCGTGATTCGTTGTTATTGACAGCGCCGCTGGAGCCTTTAGTTCTTATTGACAGCTCCGCTGGAGCCTTTTGTTCTCTGCTTCTAAGATTAGAGTATTTGGTTTCATTGTACCAAAAATTTTAGGCAACCTCACCAATTTTCCACCAGATATTTTATTCATTCATAAATTTACAGAACTGATTAGCGGTTCAGTCTGAATTGATTTGTCGACCAGACTTAGCTCGCAGGCCACCGACTTAATCGCCTGGCACTACTGCATTACACGTTTTTCATTGGAACTCTGTTGGGGTACATTGCTATTCTTCAAGACCTTTACATAAATGAAATCAAAAAGTGAATTGAAATTTGGAGCACTTGGAAGGTCTACATTATATGACCCTTCTCTGAGCACTTAATAGTTTTGTTTATATTTCTGCTCTTGGAATGTATTAGTATTTTCTTCCTCAGACCAAAAATTTCACCCAGCAACTCAATACTGGGTTATTAAAAGAGTCAAAAAAGTAGGTCATGATTAATCCAAAAGTCTGGCTAAGCAGAGACCTTTCACAACATGGAACAAGAGTCATCAGACAATCACATATCCTCCTGGCCCCTGCTGTCTAATCTCAGAAATCCCAAAATATCACAAGGCATCAGTCTAGGACCTGATTAATATGTACAGCAGGTTTCGTTAAAACATATTGAACTGAATTCAAGTTCTGGTTCAGAAACGCAATGACCGTAGATGGACAAGTGGACCGACCGACTGACGACCATACTGACTGCACTGATTATGTCCCCCCGCATTATTTTGCCAGGGGGATAATAATGAATGAAAACTGAATCACCAGTCTGCAAACCAATGCACTCAAAGCTGATGCGGGTTCTCGTTTCACTGAGAATGGGGAGGGGGGAATGCCTCCACTGTTTCTGTAGTAAATCAGCGGAAACTACACACTGGAGCATTAGCATCTGCTAAAGGGAGAGACCTGAGCTCATGTTTCCCCAGGTTCCTGCCATTATGTTGTGCAGTATTGAATTGTTTGCATCAGCATGTCATGTTTGGATTGCGAGTGACCGAGCAGTGAACACACACATGAATGATGGGGAGGTGACTGACTGAATTAAAAGTGCACTCATGGTAATTTAGTAGTTGAGACTGTGTGCAAAAAGGACTGTCAAGGTGATTGAAAAGAGGGCCTAATGCTAGGCATCTGCTTATAAAGCGCAGTCATGCTATGTGAACAGTCGGCCATTGACTGGGCAGGCCGCATTCAAAGGGCAGTTGTGGGAAATGTACAATGGCTGAATGCAATGTAGGCCATATTAAAAGCAGTTTTTCTAACAGATCTAATTTAAGGCCGGCCTTATGCAGAGCACAGTTGTAAGCTTGATGCAGGGCAAGCCCCATTAAAAACGCTGCCACAGTAATTGAACAGTAAGTCTTATGTGGGGCAGGTCCTATTCAAAGAATGGTCATAATCACCAAAGTGTAGGCCATATGCAGGGCTTGCCCCTTTAAAAGCACAGTTAGGGTAATTCAGCAGTAGGCCCAATTCTAGGCAGGGCATGTAAAAAGCTCTGTAGCAGTAATTCAACAGTAGACTGAAGTCAAGGCAGGCTGTGCAAAAAGTGCTGTCGCAGTAAGTGAACAGTTGGCCTAATTCAAGACCGGTCATACAAGGCCCCATAAAGAGAGAATTAGTTTTTAATCCTTTTAATCTGAAAAACATGATGCGGGTGGGCAGATTTAAAAAAAAAAAAATTGTGAATATATTTTTATATAGAGTTTACTTATGCATTCATGTCATATTTTTCTAGATCTCTAGACCCGTTTATTTTGCGGTACTCCACCCAGAACAACACAGGAACACAAATTTTCCAAGTTAACGGCTTAAGTGTCCGTTTATGGGCACATTCGAGCCACTCACAAAGAGCATTATGCCGATTGCCCTTTTTCGATATGATAAACATTAAAAAAAATTGATGTGGTCACGATCTTCTGATGCGGGAAGGATGATGAACTAATATATTTTTTATGGGGCCTAAAAAGCACTGTTGCGGTTATTGAACATTGGGCTGAACTCAAGGCAGGCCATATAGAAATCTCTGTTGCAGTAATTGAACATGGGGCCTAATGCAGGGCTGGTTCCTTTTAAAGCACGGTAGTGAAAATTGAGCAGCCGGCCTAATTTAAGGCAGGTCTTGTAATAAGCACCGTCATATTCATCGAACAGTTGGACTAATACAGGGCCAGCTACATTGGCCAGAATGGACCCAGTCCTCTGCAGCTGTTGCTAGGCAGAGTCTGTGCGGTCAGCATACCACTTCTTAATTCATGTCTTGTGTCATTTACTAGGAGAATAGGCCTATTTTATCCGAAACATTCGCAGAATGGCAGTAAACACAAGCAGTGTTTCGCCACATCTAAATTCATCTTATGTCATTCGCGCAAATGTTGTAATACAAAGCATGATGATGCAAAATTTTTAGAGGTAGCAGTAACACATATCTGTGTCATTGATCAGCTGTAATTCCATTTCTTTGGATATACTATGGGCTCCAAAATTACTGGCAATGCAAAAACAATACAAACAAATTAGGACTGTCAAAATTAACGCGTTAATACGGATTAATCGATCGTCATTATTAATCTGATTGAAAATTTTAACGCAATTAATCCATCTTCAGCGCAGAATGACTCAAAATCCCTGAAACGTCGCATTTCGGGCAGTTTGTCCAAGTAGTTATACCGTCGCGCATGCGCAAATGGGTAGTTGATCCAGCAGAACCAAACAACTCTGTATGGATGACGCATATCAATGGGAAGACACTAAAGACGCTCGCGGACATGGAACTGCAAATTTAAGCATGCAGTTACAGTTCTTGATCACTAGATGGCACCCCAGATCAGTTATTTAATATTCCCAAACGAGCCGAGCTGAAACACGATCTGTTAAATCTTGGGAGATTCTGTTTAAATTCAGATATTACTGAGTTAGTGAGTTTTACTTGTTCCTTCAGGTGTAGAGAGGTTGTGAGCTCAGAAGTGGGAACTGTTAGCTTTTCATTGCAGGGTGTATGTTTTGACTGTTTAGTCATTTAATCAATTTTCCCATCTGTGAAGCTGCAATCTTGAATTATAAAGCCTTAAATACGGTAACACCTAAACAGCCGGATTTGGCTTCTGCGCAAAGGGGTTAAGTGCATATATATTCCCTTCTTTCTTGAGTCTCTTTGCTCATGCAAAACACAATTAATATAGGTTAAAAATGAATGATATTTAATCGTGATTAAATCGAAATTAATCCACGGCAACCCTGTGATTAATCTGATTAAAAATTAAAATTTTTGACAGCACTTAAACAAATATAAACTAGAAAAGCACTCAGAGAGCGCAGACCTCCGCCAGAGGGCAGCAAAACCCAGAAGCACGGTGATTGGAACTCCGGCCCATTGAAAAGACTTGAGATCTTGAACTTTGGCGTATATCTCAGCAGTACTTTGGCCTAGATAGGCCAAAATTTAATCACCTATTCCTTGACTTCATACCTACCTTCTCTGAAAATTTCATCGAAATCTGACCATTACTTTTTCAGTTATGTTGTACACAAACAAACCACCAAACAAAGGCCACCTAAAACATAACCTCCTCGGTGGAGATAACAATTTAATTCTAGAGGAACAGAAGATATCAACATGTGTTAAATACTTTACTTTTCTAATGTGTCTATGTAAACAATTAAAATTATAAGTCATGTAATACAAAATAAATGTCAACAAAATTAAAGTTTCGTAATTATAGACTCCGTTCATTTATTCATTAGCTAGGAGTCGTACCACTATTCAATCTGCTCCAGCCGCGTGGCTGAACTATGTAGGTGTGGGCTTGGTTAGTGCTTGGATGGGAGATCACCTGGAAAAACCAAGTTGCTGCTGAAAAAGATGTTAGTGGGCCAGTAGGCTGTGATCTTCCCTCTAATGGAATTATCCCCAATGCCCCAGTGCAGTGACAGGGACACTGTTCTGAAGGAGATGCAGTCTTTCGAATGAGACGTTACACCGAGGTCTTGACTCTCTTTGGTCATTAAATGTCCTATGACACTCTTTGATAAGAGTAGGGGGTTACCTGGTGTCATGGCTAAATTCCCAACCTGGCTGTTCCAACCTACCACCTAATCATCCTCTGATTTATTTGGCTGTGCAGATTGCCCTCTCCATCTCCGCCTTAACCCCCCAGGGCTCCCTTGAAAAACAGATTTCAATCTGAGCGGGACATCCCTGGCTAAATAAAGGTTAAATAATTAAAATTAATAAAAATTTAGTTCTTAATGTAACCATCTCTGGCATGGATTACAATGTGGTTTTTTCCCTGTAATTGTTGACAAGGTTCAAGGACACATTTGATAGGATTTTGGACCACTCCTTTAAGCAGATCCATTCAAGATCCTTCACATTCTTGGGTTTGCATTTATCAACTGCCTTCTTGAACTCAGCCCCCAGGTTTTCAATTGGATTGAGGTCTGGAGACTCAGATGGCTGAAGCAGAATGTTGATTTTGTGGTCACAGATCCATTTTTGCATGGATCTTGAACTATGCTTTGGGTTATTGTCTTGTTGAAAAGTCCACCTATGGCCGACTCCCAGCCTTTCGATGGAGGCAACGAGATTGTCAGCCAAAATATCCTCATACTTGGAGGAATTTAGTATGCCATTAAGCTTAACCAGTGCCCCCGGACTTCTTGAATTAAAACAGCCCCAAAACATGACTGACCCACCATAATATTTCAGCATGGGTATGAGGTGTTTCTTCTTGTATGCATCTCTGTTACAGTGCCAAACATGCCGATGCTGTATCTGACTGTACTTGCAATTTTTGTCTCACCAAAGCACCTTGTTCCAGTCATAATTTAAATGATGTTTGGCAAACTCCAAGCGCTTGCTTCTCTGTCCTCTGGTCAGAAAGGGCTTTCTTCTGGCAACCCTTCCAAACAGCCTGTGGTTCTGGTGGTGCTGCCTGATGGTGCTTTTTGAAACTTGGTGAGCCCAATATGCTGCCAAGGCCTTGAAGTCCTTCACAGTGATTCTTGGGCATTTTGTTGCTTCTCTCACCATCCTCCCCAGTATCCAGGGGGGTGTTCAATGGGGGCTGACAGTGTTCAATGGCATAGTCAATCACTCATAAATCTTCTTTTAGCCATTACCAGGCATATGAAGGTCTATGACCATCTGCCTCTTTAGAACTGACGGTTGTTTTGTTTTGTTCATGGTGTTGGATGACAAAGGGATATTGCAGGAGTGTCACCTCATTTCTTTACTCTAGTGAAACAGAAGGTGTTGTAATGTCTCAGTACAGTTCTTTCGCACTTAAATGAAACTTAATTAAGTGGGTTTTAATCCTTGGTTTAATTATTGTTGATATTTACAAAAATCTTGAGGTGTGATTAATTGTGAAATCTGGATTTGGAGGGAATTGATCTTTAATTAATTCGGTTAATGATTGAATTAACACGTTCTGCAGATGTGGACGCTTGCGGACATAGAGCAGCTCATGTTACAAAAGCAGTTGCACTACTCTATCACTAGGTGGCACCATCGAATTGGTTATTGAATATTTACAAGCAAGCAGAGCTGGAACACAGTCTAGAACAGTGGTTCCCAAACCAGTCCTCAAGGACTCCCTGCCCTACAGGTTTTTGCTCCAGCTCTACTTTTTCACACCTGATCCTGTAGCTTCTTGCTGATTGGTTGAAAAAGATATACCTGAGCCGGGTGTGCATGTAGGTGCATTGGCCCTTAGATAGATAAGGTGTGCAAAAGTAAAGCTGCAACAAAAACCTGCAGGGCAGGGGGGTCCTTGAGGACTGGGTTGGGAACCACTGGTCTAGAATATTGATGAGTTCACTCCTATCCCTTTTTTCAGGAGTTGCATGAATTGAACTCCTCAGCTAAGCCTGATGTGCAAACCACTCAATATCCTTGCCCATAATATCTGTCCAGCAGTTTAAAAAATGATCTCTAGCAACAGAAAAAAATTGTTGTCCTTTGTAGCAACTGCTTCAGTTACAGTGACCCAATGGTATTCCAAGTAGTAAAAAAAATTAGTTTCCTGAGGCAAGGAAATCACCATGGTATTAAAATTATGTCATTCCACTGTCAATTTCAGTCATCACATTAAAAACGCACAATTTCCTATCGTGGATTAACGCGTAGATGTGTGGGTTGAAGAATTTAGCTGTCTTTTATAGCCTCATACAAGCTCTCACGGAAATCCAGTCGCTTTAGTGGTGATTCAGTGGTATCTGTGTGAAAGCCCAGCTGTAGTTCACGCCCACGTGACATTCTCCTGGTAATTACCAGTTGGCTAACACAATTTTTATCCAATTGCAGACAGTATAAGCTTTCCTCAGTAAGTGAAAGACATGGATTGCACCTTAAAAAACATATTAAAATACTTGCGTAATAGGGTTATGTTGTGTTCAATAATCTTTACGCAGCTCAGACTGACGTGATTGCATGGGAACAAAAGACCTCCAGAACTAAGCCTGGAGAGCTGAGCTTATTTGCTGGATGGAAATGTGATTCTGAGACGGAAAATAGCAGTTATTCTGAATGGAACAGACAGGAGGGCTGACTGCATTGATACTTTTGAGGAGCAGCTCAATAATTCTTTTGAAAAGTGAGTAAAGCTGTCTTTGTATGGTGTTGCTCTATCTTACTTTTAGCCTGCTAGCTAACTAGCCAGCTATTTGTTATTTATGGTTTACCACCGTGATCACAGAGCTAGTTTGTCACATTGGGTAGCAAAAGAGTAGTCGATACTGCAGTGTGCTGGCATTTTTCTTAACCAGGCGATCAGTTTTAGAATTTATACCACATTCAATGAAACGGAATGCCTTGCATTTTCACTCTTTTAAAGTGTGAACAGCTATTAATGTGACCTGAGTTATACTTGTTCCCTAGAGGATGTGAAAAGCACTGTTACAAGCTTGCGTTTCACTGGGATGATCGAATTGTAAACGGCAAGCTTTCCGCCTGCCTGAACATTCTGACCATAAAATATGCAGTTCCTCTAATGAGTAACTGTGCTTGCTGACGTGGCTTTGTAGATAAATGGACGAGACTCCGAACTTCATCGTGGTGAAAAGGCATGTTTTTTGTTTGGAAAGGTCAGTGGTGACAATTGATGTCCAGCTGCGCCTATATTGATAAACTCCTGTTAAATTCAACCAGAAAATCATCCATTTATATTGAACTTCATGCGTACAAAGTTGATTTGCGTTAAAAATATGATTATTTTATGAATTGAAAGTGCGCCATTTTCAAGGCTCTGGGAGTTTGGGGAGCCACCTGGATAGCTATCTCATTTGGCTTATAAAAAGTGGATAATTTAATATTTTATGTTCAGAGTACTTGTGGTATAGGAGTTCATTATCCCAGAAATGTATTGTTTTAAGCCCCAGCCATGTTTCAATCCTCAGAATTTTTTTTATGCCCCTGTAATCGAAGTTTCGGGGGCATATAGTTTTTCACCTGTCCGTCTGTCTGCCTGCACTTTGCCATGGCTATAACTTTTGATCGGCTCATGATAGGACTTTCATACTTGGCATATGCATTGCTTGTGAGAAGGCATTTCAGATGGGGTCATGACTTTTGACCTTGTGACCTTGACCTTGGAGCATGACGTTTGGTGACAAAAACTTTAACATGGGCCATAACTTTTCATTAGCTAGTAATAGGCATTTGATACCTGGCATATGGACTCCTTGGGATAAGGCCTTTCTGATGAGGTAATACATGTTGACCTTGTGACCTTGACCTTTAACCTTTGATTGACTCATGATAGGCCTTTAATGGTTAGCATGTGCATGTTATGCACGGGGGCATCAGTATTTCACAAACACATCTTGTTTTTCTTTACCCCTCAGCCTTAAAGGCTGACGGGGTATTGCTATCCTTCGCGCGGTTCGGCGGGCGGGCGGGTGTCTCCAAAAACTTCGACATCGGGCTGAGGGGTATTCCGTGCATTGCATGCCTATTTTTTTTCACAGTTTCAATGGTGAATTCTCATGAAGATTTTTTTCTGTTTGCAGCCCATTTTCTCTACCAAAATCATGAAAATAAACTGAAATACGATGTAATTCTAAATGCTGTAAGTGTCTTTTTTCAGCTGAGCCACATTCATTCTCTTTATGAAGCTTAAATCTTTAATTACAACCTCAATTCCAAATTCGTAGGGAAATAGTGGGGACAAAGTGTAAATTGTGAATACATTCAAAATGCAATGACTTTCAAATCACACCAACAGGTATTTTATTCACAATACATAGCTAACATAGCAAATGTTGGAACTGAGACATTTTACATTTTTATCCACAAAATGAGCTCATTTCAAATTTTTTATCTGCAACAGGTCTCAAAAAAGTTGGGACACAAGTAAAAAAGAGCTAAAAAGCTATTATTATATAAGAGAATCAGCTGAAAGAACATTAAGCAAGTAATTATGTTAACTGGCATCAGGTGTGTAATATGATTGGCTATAAAAGGGATGTCTTAGTGAGGCTGAGTCTCTCAGAAGTAAAGATGGCCAGAGGCTCTCCAACCTGTGGAAAAAAAAAAATAGTGGAATACTTTAAAAACAATTTTCCTCAACGTCAAATTACAAAGGCTTTGAAGGTCTCATCATTGTTAGTGCGTAACATCATCCAAAGATTCAGAGAAACTGGAAAAATCTCTGTGCGTCAGGGACAAGGCCGAAGACCTTCCCTTGATGCCCGTGATCTTCGGGCCCTCAGACGCCACTGCATCACTCACTGGCATGATTCTGTCATTGACATTTTAAATTGGGCCCAGGAATACTTCAACAGACCACTATCTGTGAACACAGTCCGCTATGCCATCCACAGGTGCCACTTAAAACTCTGTCATGCAAAAAGCAAGCCATTGTTGAGCATGTTCCAGAAGCGCCGCCGTGTTCTGTGGGCTAAGGCTCATTTAAAATGGACTGTAGCAAAGTATCCTGTGGTCAGACAAGTCCAAATTTGACATTCTTGTTGGAGATCATGGGCGTTATGTCCTCCGGGCTAAAGAGTCCTCCTGTTGTCAGCGTTCAGTTCAAAAGCCAGCATCTCTGATGGTATGGGGATGCATTAGTGCGTATGGTGTGGGAAACACGTATGTTTTAAAAAGCAACCATGAATGCTGAAAAGTATATAAAGGTTTTAGAGCAACATATGCTCCCCTCCAGATGACATCTAATCCAGGGAAGGCCTTGTGTATTTCAGCAGGACAATGCAAAACCACATACCGCAGCATTTACAACAGCATGGCTTCGTAGTAGATGAGTCTGTGTGCTGAACTGGCCTGCCTGCAGTCCTGAACTTTCACTGATTGAGAACATTTGGCGCATAGTTAAACAAGAAGTCCGGCTGCCGGGTGGCTCACACGGTTAAGGCACTGCGCTGCAGTGCAGAGGTGATCACCATGTCGCGGGTTCGAGCCTCGGCGTACCTACCGGCAGGGGTCGGCAGCTTTTTCAGAGTAGCGCACAATTGGCTATCACGCTACAGGGTTACAAATTGGGAAGGGACTGCCGGATTTGGGTATTCGATAACAGCTTTGTTAGTTGCTCCAGCGCCTCCTGTTGGCCAGACGGGCGCTTGTCAGGAAGACTCCGGCTTGGTTCATGTCCGGGTATCCTCCGCCCTCGCTCTGAACTTGCGAAGATTCAACCAGCGAGTGTATAAGAATCAGTGGCTGACAGGCACGTGCTTCGGAGGAGAGTCGTGAACTATCTTCACTATCCTGAGTTGGCAGCAAGGGGTCGCATACGAGCAAGCTTTGTACATAGTTCCCTAATTGGGCATTCCAAATTCGGGTGGGATTGGAGATGCCAAATTTATATTAAAAAAATAAATAAAAAAATAAACAAGAAGTCCGTCAAAGGAGACCCAAAACTGTCCAGCAGCTGGAAGCCTGTATTAAACAAGAGTGGGATCAAATTCCAAAGGCTAAACTCCAGAAACTTGCCTCCTCAGTGCCCAGACGTCTCCACTCTGTGTTAAAAAGAATAGGGGGTGCTACACCATGGTAAACAGGCCCCTGTCCCAACTTTTTTGAGACCTGTAGCAGCCATCAAATTTGAAATGAGCTCATTTTGTGGATGAAATTGTAAAATTTCTCAGTTTCAATATTTGCTATGTTATCTCTATTCTATCTTGAATAAAATTCTGGTTGGTGTGATTTGAAAGTCATTGTGTTTTGATTTTATTCACAATTTACACTTTGTCCCAACTATTTCATAATTGGGGTTGTATTTGTATATGATGTGTGAATTTATATCTACTGTGTGTTGATTGATCTACAGGGCTGCCATTTCCATCCAAAATAGTTCCATCCAGGGCTCAAGAGAACAAGTGGTGGGATATGATGTGTCTGGGATTGATGGCTTAGCACAGCTGCAGTTTGGAAAATAAAAGCTGCTGAAATTTCAGCTAGCAGGCTTAATCAATATAAGCCAGCATTCGCATCGTATGGGGGGTTTGGATAGATTGAGTGTGCTATAGCATAAATGTGTTTTGCTGTGTAACTGAGAATCTGCCTGAGAATGATCGCTGTAGAGACTGTATCGGAGGATCCACTGTGAGTGCATTCTGATTAGGAAAATAAAGCAGCCATTCTGTGTTTTTGTGTATGCCTGGCGCCCCCCATTCTTATTGGACATCTGCCAGTGAGTCTGAAAAAGCTCTCGTCTCACTGCTCTATTTTATGTTTTTTGAACTGAAAATGCAAAAGCTGTTATTGTGAAAATTCTTCACAATGGTAAATGGATGCATCAAAGCAAGCAAGTTCACCTTCATGATTCAAGATTTGGTAGTTACATTTGGAAAAATCATGTGGTAGGCTTTTAGCTAATAATCTTTTTGGGGAGGCCATTAATGCATTCATTGTTACAGCATATTTTCAGGATTTATTTAGCATTTTTGACTGAGCCATCAGCTTCCACAGTAGAGGGTAAGATTCACAGTGAAGTAGGCGTAGTGAATAATATGTTGTGTTCCTTGGACTCCGGCGCCACCTAGTGTCAGTTCTGTTCGGGCTGATGTCATGTCTTGACTGTATTCAACTGTGCCGCAATCAGCTTTAATCTAAGGGGAATATCCATAAATTGTTTGAACAATTAAGATGTTTTCAGTATGATAAAAGTGCAACTGCCATTTGATAGGGAGAGATGTGATTTTGATTGGTGGGTTTAATTTTCCATTTGGGAAAACACTTCCCTCAGACTAATTTAATTATAGAAGCGTTATGTAGGTCTTGCCGTCTCACTCACAGCTTGACTGAGGCGCGTTGATAAAGAGGGTTTTTAGCACTTTTGTTCGTAGCTGTGAAGTGCAGGCCAATAAGCTGCTTGTTTGTTGGTCTGGCCTTGTTTGTGCTCTCTTCTGTCATTGAAACTGTGTAGTGTTTCTATTACCCGTAAATTAGAGCAGAATAGAGCCCAGCATTAATTGTGGGTCTCTGGGGATGTAATTAAAGAGAAGGGATTCTATCAGCTGCACACAGTAATGGAGCAAGTCAAAGCAAACAACTGAAAACTGCCAAAGCCCTGGCAATATGAATGAGATCTAGGGCACAAAAACGCATGTGATTTAACACTGTCTGCGTGTGTGCACTTGTGCATGTATGTATGTACATATACACATTTATTCTGGTTCATTCTTCTCCTGAATTTCAAAAAATTGCTGTGCGGGGATGAGCCACCTCATTAATGAGATCCTATGGGCGGATGGCTTTTTGAGTGAAGCAGGAATGCAAAAGGCCGTGGCTTTCAGCTTCATTGTTCGCTGTTTATTTTTT
Source organism: Gymnothorax reevesii (assembly GCA_029721435.1). Lineage (NCBI taxonomy): Eukaryota > Metazoa > Chordata > Actinopteri > Anguilliformes > Muraenidae > Gymnothorax > Gymnothorax reevesii. The sequence continues at coordinate 113,165,388 of CM056573.1, forward strand.
CTTGTGTCTTGTTGAACTCAGGCAGGATTGATCTTATCTGAAAGAATTGTTCTCAAAATATATCATTTCCCACCCATCCACAGAGATCTTTCTCCAGCAGTGCCACTTCCTGCGACAGGCCGGTCATTCAGAAAAGGCCGTCTCTCTCTTCCAGGCAGTCCTGGACTTCACCTTCTTCAAGCCCGACAGTGTGATGGAGCTGCCCACCCGACAGCAGGTAAACCAATGTTTTCTTGTCAATCAAATAACTGCAACTGCAAGTAAAAAGTTTTATAATCTTGCTAAAATTTTATTATAATTATAGTAAGTACAGTAATAATATTTTTCTATATATAAAGGGGGCCTAATTTGCTATAAATTTTAAAGTTAGAATATACTTGGTTGTCCATAAGGGAAGTGTTAAAACTTTTTAGCTAAATTAATTAATTGATTAATTCATTAAAATTCCATGATTTCTTGGCAATTTGATTCCTGTCATTCTTTCTCAAAAATAGGCTGTTTTGAGTGGGCATCCCCTTCTCTATTTGTTCTAATTGGCAGTGCACAGAGTCACCAAGTCAATGGAGAGTGACTATTTTTTCTAATCCCCTTGCTACTGTCAAGTCTCTGAATACAGATGATGACTGAATAAACTAGCTAGCTAGCTATGTATTAAACTACAGAATGAGTATGGAAAGGTAATATCTGCTGGCGAAGTAAGCATGGATGTTACAATCACAGAAGTGCGACCTGCAGTCATCATAATAGTTTTACAATTTGCACTTGTAATTCAGCTTCAAACATCAAGAGAGATTTGTAGCTTGCATCTGTTTAGTAGTAATCCTTAGCTATCAATCCATTTACTGCACTATCTACTGCATTAAAATGAACTGAATTCTATTAAAAAGAGTCACCTGTTTTACCTGTTCTTATTGACTGGTTTCGCACATTACTTCTGAGTGAAGTGTCAACGGTCACTGAATTTACGGACAATTTAGTAACTTACTTGATTTCTAGCCAGCTAATAAGCCACATAATAATTATAGAAAGGAAATGCATGGATGCTATCTTGCTAAGTTGGTTTTGAGAGTAGCACTTGGCTGACTACCAGGCTGAGTATATCCACAACCAAGCCATACACATTTAACTCCGCTTACACTAGCGATTCAGTTTACATATTAAAGGAAATTGAAACACTTACCTTGCTAGCAAGCTACAAATTCTCCTTGAAAATAAATTGATATGGCTTCTTCTTTGCATCTGTTGAAAAGCATAATAGGTCCCCTTTAACATTAATTTCATTGCCTGTCAGATGCTGTTCTGATCCAGGTTAGTCGTATAAAGTAGTAAAACAAAATATGGAAAGCCGACATAGGCTATAAATAGTTATGGGCATTTGCCCATTGAAGGTGGGATGTTGCCATAAGAATATACAGTGGGTGGAGATATTCAGATGGAGTGGAACAATTCTAATGAGCCTGCATGTGACGTAGGAAGGGGAGCCAAATCTGAATGCCATGCCGAATGGTATGTTTTTTGAAAAAGACTGGCTACAAAGAAATTAATAGGTTGTTTCACCTTGCAGTTAGTAGGCTGATAAGCACTCCAGGTACTGAAATGTATGTAATGTAATGGACAAAAACTGAAGAAGTGAGTTTTTCTTAATATGTCCTCTTTAACTGTCATTATACCAGTAGACCAGTTAATATATGCTGTTCTCAAAAGTGACTCCCCATTAGCTGAATATTTGAACTTAATACATATCAGGAAAGTCAAAAAGATTACAGTCAATTATGATTATAAACAAAGACTCTCTCTGTCTCAAATATGCATTAGGAAAGAGGGAAGCCATTTGTCGAAACAAATGAGAAAAATTTGCATTTGCTGGTCTTGGTCTTATATTTTAGCTAATGAGTATTTGCTTTGGTATGTAGATTTGGATAATTAGTGAAATTTTTAAAATATTTTTTTAACAATCCAGATCGAGTAAAATGGTTTAGAACTCATGCAAGCCAATCAACATTCACCTTTCACCTTGAGAAGTCATCAAAGGGCATTCTTCACCCTTAATCCCCTTTGAGTTTTCCATTGAAATATGGGCATTTGGCAATTGGCTCAACCTTTTTCAGTGGCATGTAAATCAAGGCAACAGAGGTGCACAGGAAAGCACTTCTTTTTATTCAATTGCAGATCTTTTCTCTAGGCCACAGTAGGCCGTAAATTATGTGGCGGAAAATCTTAGTGATCTACAATCCTCCTATGCTGTGTCTAATGAGCAGTCGGAAGACTCTTATTTTCCTCTTAGCTATTTTGGTGGTCAACTATTGACCCTTCTGTCCACTTTGACTGTGCGGATTGGAGCATGTCCAGGAGGCATTGTTGTGATTGTGATTTGGAAACTGGCCCTGAAGGGAGGTCGAAATGAACTGCTGCTTTAATGGTGAGATGCATGAGCATTGGTTGTTTTTAGTCCGTTTTTGTGCTGAAGTGATGTTGAAAAAGCACTTACACAAACTTCTCCCTCCTTTCTTGGTTATTGCATGGCCATTTGCAGGTGTCGATGGCTCGTTTGGCAAAAAATAGTTACACGAGTATAACTACCGTCTGTAACTCATAATTTACCCCGCATAAAGAGTGAGGCATTATATATTTGCATTCACCAAGTACCTCTGATTTCTCACCTGTCCTAGCTTTGAATAACAGGGATCATTCTTCAAACAGGCGTATTGATTCCTGTAAGAGCGAATGCACATAATGAATTACTTGTGCTCCTTGGTGGCGCCGGTGCTTCGGTTTTAAGTATTATGCTGTGATCGTGCATATCCAAGCTGCTAATGAGGGAATATTTTCCTTGTTTGCATGCTAAGCACACAGTTTGCATTCATTACCTTCTAACCTTTCATCATTACGCGTTCCTCATTGAATCACGGGGACTTACATTCTTAATCTTCCACCTAAGAGTCCCTGAAACTTTCTGTTGTATGTCATTTTGCTTGTCGTGTTGCATTGCATTAGATTTATATGGCTGTGGCTTTCATCCCAAGGCGACATACAGGAAGTGTGTACGGAAAGTTATTGGATCAGCTATACAATGAGGGTCAAGTAACATTAGATTCATCTGTCAATTCAGTATTGGACTGCAAAGCATGTGCACTGGGCAGTGTGTTCAAATCAATGAGGGTCTGACAGGTTCAAGTGACTGGCAAGCAACATACAAGATTTGAATTGACAAATGGCCACTAAGTAACAGCAAGAAATTATTAAATTATAACAGGAATGCTTAGGTACCATTACACAAGATAGTAAGTCATGATAAATGAATGGGGGGAGGGCAGTTGAAGACAGACTGTGACAGAGGATCTGCAGGGACTGAACAGTTCTTGGAGGGATGTATTCTTTTTGCTGTGATTGAATGCAGCTCCAGGTAGCACTTTATCATAGATTCATAGAATGCATGTCATAGAATACAAGTGACTCTCACTTTGGCAAGAACATGGACAGTTCACTAGTTAACTGAATGACGGGAAAGTGAAACTGGGAACTAGTTTCTCTTGTATGGTATTCTCAATTGGAGAGCTGTTTTTGAGCAGCTGTTCCAGAATCAACTTGCTTGATAGCTCAGCACTGGTATCCCTTGGAGCCTTTTGCTAGTCAAAAACTAGTCGAAACCTTTTGTCTTTTTGAACGGGTAATTGGTCTGTTTGCATTTACGACAGCAAGGCCAAAGATAAGAATTCCAGGTGCTATTGTGCTAAGCTTTACCATTCATTTATCAACTGCTTTGCCTCCGGTTTTTATCATAGTGCTCGTACATTTCTCAATGACCCTCACAGTGTGTACTGTGTACTAGACTGCTTTGTGACCCAATGGCCGATTTATAATACCAGTGATAATGAGTGCCCGTTGGTCTTTCGAATGCCCAGCACAAGCTATACAGACAGTGTTACTAACTGAACCAGGCATCTTTGTTATGGCTGTTGTCTGATCTGCAAGAATTTTCCAAATTGGGACTCTGTAGTCGCTGCGATAGACAACTGCAATGGGTTACAATCAATAATCTGGCGTCCCAACTTCTCTCATTGATGGCTGGATGGTGGATGAGATGGATTGCAGCGCTAAGCACCATCTCATCACTTCCATACCATCTCCTGCACTATGGTCATGACTGTACTGCCAATGTTTCATTAATTTGTGGTGTTAACTGTGATTGTAATTGATGGTGTGGTATTTGGTTGTATAGTGTTTGGGGTTTGATGTTAAATGTTGCAGTGTTCGATTGCATTGTTGGGTTTGGTGTTTTTTCTCCCCCAGGTAGAGTTCTTTGAGCCCTTCTGGGACAGTGGGGAGCCCCGGGTGGGAGAGAAGGGGGCACGAGGCTGGAAGGCCTGGATGCATCAGCAGGAGAGAGGGGGCTGGCTGGTGCCCAATGACCCAGGTATGGAAACACATCCAGCGGAATGGCAGGCTCTATTCATGCTTGCCGAAGACACGTCTTCTGGATATTTTTGGTTACTCATAGAAAGAGGAGGCTCATCTGCTGTGGTAGCAGAAGCAGTATGTAGTAACTGTAATGGTTACATTAATCTGTAGCATGGTTACCTGATGTAAACTGTGTTGTAGATGATGATGACGACGATGACGTGGAAGACTCTTCAGAGGTAAAGGATAAGACTTCACCCAAGTGGCGAATCTGGCTGGACGTGGAAGCATCGCGAGAGAGCAATCATTGGTTGCCTTGGAGGCCGGACAAATCTAAGGGCCAGACGGAAGAGGACTGTGAAGACCCTGATAGACAGGTACACAGACTGTGTCGCTCAGCATCTTGCATCCCACCACTCTGTACCAGCTCAAGCAACACACACATTCATTCGTCAATATTTAGCATTGGATGGACATAATGCTGCGGTCTGTGAATGTTTGGACACTTGACTAACATTAAAGGGCCTACGCAATTCACTTCATCTGGATGTAAATACCGTTAAATTAAGGTGCAGGCTGTTATTGTTTGCAGGTTGTGGTTGATAATTACATTGATAATTTGTGAAACATAGGAATAATGGCCCTTCATAATTGCTTCACTGTACAAATACTCATGCATGCATTGTATTATCGGCTAAATGAGCTGTGGATTAAGTTTTGCTTGGTTGAAACCTCTTTGTGGTGTGACTGTCAGATTTTGGCGCCAGGCATTTGTCCTTTGATGGCAGTAATACCTTGATGTTCCTGTCCCATAGGTCCTGTTTGATGACATTGGGCCGTCCATGATCCGACTGTCCACTCCGGACCTAAAGTTTCGGTTAATTTGTTCCTTCCTGGAGTTCCTAGGCCTCCCTGGGGAGCACTGTCACCACGGACAATCTTGGAGCTCCATGCTTGACCACAGTTCTCTGTTGGAGGAAGCCCCAGAAGCGGAGCACCTACTGACCTCTGGCCACATCCCGAACGTTGGGGTCAGCCCCGTGGGTCACATGACCACGCTTGGCGATGGTGGTGCCAGGTGGACAGGACTGTGCAAGCTTGGGGAGGAGTTTGTCCAGCGCCTCTTGCAGCAGATCATGCCTCTCTGCACCCCACGGGAGAGAGCTCTTCTGTCTCTGTACCAGATACAGTATGAGAGGCTCAAGGTTCGTTCACACCATTTTTAGCTGCGACCAAGCAGCTCAAGGAACGCTTATGTCTGTCCGTCTGTCCGTCCGTCCGTCCGTCTGTGACATCTTTTTCACCATGTTCCTGTCGTCGTATCATCATGAAATTTTCAGGAGTTATTGACCTTCATCAAAGTGATGTCCATGCACAAGGTCGAGGGCAAAGGTCAAGTTCACAGAGGTCACCACCTTGTTTACGGGTTTTCGCGCTGTAACTCCAGTTAGAATTCATGGATCGCTATGAAATTTTGGAAATAGGCATAGAGGAGGTGTTCCCTATTGTTTTTCAAGGTCATCCGTCAAATCCCAAGGTCACACAGGTAAAAAAAGTGTCAATTTTGCCCGATTTCACTATTTTCGCACCGTAACTGGAGTTTAACTTGATGGATGGCTATTAAATCTTACAACAAGCTTCTTGGTACAGAGGAAGGGTTCCCTATTCATTTTCAAGGTCACTTGCCAATTTCGAGGTCACACTTGTACAAGAAACCACCAGTCATGGACACAAGGCCACGTGACGGGTGCTAGGCCAGGTCGCAGCTATTAGATCCCTCTGATCTACTTCTTGTCATTGTCCTCTGTCCATTTAATCTTAACCCCTGCAGTCACTCTGACAGTGTTACAATCCAGATAGACAAGCCCCATAGTCAGAGCAAAAGTATGGTTATTTGTTTATCTGATGTTCCATCATCATGTTGTATCTGATTGAGCAGGGCAGGGCTGCACGGCTCTATTTTTGTGGATCTACCATCCCCATACCTTTTAATTTCAGCCTGTGTATGGCCAACCTGATTAATTAGCAGCTCAAAGAGATTGCTTCCCATTTAATGAGGCATTAGGGTTGTTGGAAAAACCCTGGATGATGGATCTCCGGGGACAGGGTTTGGCAGCCCTGGATTAGAGGGTGTCCCCATCTTGAAGTTCTTCTCCTTGTCTCTTCTAGGTGTTAAATTGTGTCCAGAGCAGAAATAAGAAGCGGCTGAGGTCTCAGGGGAAGAGGAGCAAGAGGTTGGCCAAGCGGCTGCTGAAGGAGGAGGAGAGCCGCGGCGCCCTGGCCCTGTGGAGGGAGTACGCCCACCTAGAGTGGCTCCTTGGGAATGTGGAGGAGGCCCGCAAGGTGTTTGACACGGCCATGGCTCTGGGCTTGTCGCAAGGTTTGCGCGACCCGGCGATGTGCGGTCTCTGTCTCCTCTACGCCCAGCTGGAGACGGAGATGGAGAAGGTGCGGGGCGGGGCGTCTGCCTGCACCTCCTCCCGGGCGGTGCACGTTCTGACTAAATTGGCTGAGGGTGGGGCCTACTCTCCCTTCACAGGCATGGTGCCCCCCGTAGCCATTCTGAAGGCCCGGAAATCATATGAGCTGGCTGTCCAAACCGCACTGGAGCACCGGACAACGTCAACCCAGGCTGGAAAGATCCCTCGGATAGCGGAGCTGGTTGGGTGCTTTGCACTCTTCCAGTACCTGACCGTAGGAGTCGACACTGCTGATGTAGTCTTCAGTCAGGCTCTGGAGGGGCTAGAGGGAGGTGCCACCACCACTGGGGAGGCAAACTCAGCCTCCAGCTCCTGGTGTTCAGCCTCTGAGCTGGAGACCCTGTCAATAATGCAAGCCCTCCTGCTGCAGCACCACACTAACACCAGTGTGTACCCCATGCGCCACCTTCGGGAGACCCTAACCACCAGCCTTTCCCGCTTCCCCACCAACCTACGCCTCTGGCAGCTCTACTTGCAGCTTGAACAGAGGTACCACAGTGCTGGGCGGGCACGCCGGTTCTTCCACGCCGTCACCAAGAGCAGCTCGAGCATCGTGCCTCGTTTGTTCGCTATATGTGCTGAGCAGAAGAGGAAGGAACTGATCAGCGGTGTGGTGAGGTATGGCCATAGGACCAGTGAGGGATTTCTGCCACCATTCAAAAAAAAAAAATAATGAAACAGACTTTAGTTGTGTCAGCTTCGTATTGGTAAGGAGTTGAGCTCGGGTCTGCTAGGTCGATGGTTCAAGCCCACATTACAACCTGTGTATCTGTTGGGTATTTGAGCAAGGCTTTCATCTCCCAAAGCTCCTGGGGGGATTGACCACCGCTAAGTCAAATTAATTATAAGTCACTGCCAAAAACTCAGCTAAGTAACAGTAATGAAATGGAATGTATGCCATGCCATGGCTCATCTACAGCTAATCACTGTTTAGGGTACTTTGCTGTTTTTTTTCACAGACACTGATTAAACCTTGTCCTGGACTAAATTCAGTTTTGAATGCAGCTTCTCCATCGACAACTCCATTTGATCCAGGACGAAGCTTAATCTGCGGCTTTGAAACTACCCCTTAGCCACTGAAGCATAATTGGTCGCGCCATTATACGCGTTCCTTCAGCAGAGAGGTAGTTGTGGGTTTTGTTTTTCCTTTAGTGTGTTTCCTGCAGTGTTCCTTAGTGCTGACCTGCTTCTCCCACAGGGCTGAAGGTTATGGGGAGGTGTTCCCCACCTTGCCAGAGAACGGGCTTAGCCACAGGATCCGAGCGCTGTATGAGAACGCTGTCGCCTCAGAACACAGGGCCCACTGCCCTCTCCTATGGAGGATGTACCTCCGCTTCCTGGTAAATTACATTACATTGCAATTTATTTACCATAATAACTTATCCTCATACATCAGGCAGAATGAAGCCACTTGGGAGCTGTAGGGCTACTTTTAGAATTTCATCATGTGCTGTGAACACACTTTATCAGCGCCTTTATTGGGTGCTTATTGAGTGTTACAAAATTTGGCAGTGTGGCTTAATGGAAAGACCTCTCCTCTCCTTGGCTTCCTTTTTGTCCTTGCCCACTTTGATCGCTTGCCTGATCTGAAAGAGTACATACATTTTAACTAGGAAAGACTGAATGACCAGGCTCGGGACCCAAGTCTGCCATCTTTCAGGTTTTGTTTTGGCTGTCTTTTAATATGTTTTATCTTGTTTTCTGTGCAGGTATCAGAGGGGCACTCTGAGAGAGGAGGAGGCATCTTGTACAAAGCCCTCCAGGAGATCCCATGGGTAAAGGTAAGGAGGCAACAGATGGATGGAAATGCCTTGTCAGACATGTTACGTGGGCCTCCTCCTGGAAAAGTGTTTACCTTGGAGGGGTTTTGAAGGCTATTCCCCACTGGATTCTTGTTTGAACCTACATACGCTTTCTTCCTTAGGGCCTGTACATGGATGCAGTGCAGCTCTTCCCTGAACGTGTACAAGAGTTCCTGGACTTGATGACTGAGAAGGAACTGCGACTAAGAGCACCCATGGAAGAGGTAGACATCCTGCTGGAGGACTGAATTCATGATCTGGCTCCTATACTAGTTCAGGCACCTTGAAACTCCTCAAATCCTTGTGTGGAACAAAAACTAGTTCTTATGAAGAGCGGTTGTGTGTTGCGTAACTGGAAGTATGATGTGTTGTTTTTGTGTGTATATTAAAGTATATTTTGTTGTACCTCTGTACAGTCTGCAAATATACATTAAAATGTTTTTTTTTTTAGTTTGTGATGGTGAGTTGGTGATTTCTTCACTAAAAGCGGTTGATGTGTACAAAGTCCATGTGGAACAAAACAATGCTGCCTGAACAGTGACAAGGCCTGCGATATGGCGATATCTATCCATCTTCACGTCGCGTGAAGGGTGCTCTAGTTCTCAAATCGACTCCTCCCACATTTTTCGCGAGATTTTCATGAAACTTTACAAAAATGGTTAACATACAGCGCCCTCAATAACAGCGCCCTGGTTAAGATGTGTTCTTTAGCTTCTAATAAATTCAGTTTTTTTCTAAATAATATAGGACCACAATGAAAAAAAGAGGAAAATCCAACCTTTAATTCAAGTTCATTTATTCAGTGGGAAAAAAAATCCCACCTTAAGAAATAATTCTTTTTCATCAAATCATGTGTGCCACAATTATTAGCACTCCTGATGTTAATAATTTATACAACCCCCTTTTGCCATCAAAACAGCACCTAATCTTCTCCTATAATGTTTCACTAGATGGGAGAATATACACTCAACAAAAATATAAACGTAACACTTTTGTTTTTTTTTTTTTGCTTTGCTGAGACAATTCATCCCACCACACAGGTGTGCCACATCAAGATGCTCATCAGACACCATGATTAGTGCGCAGGTGTACCTTAGACTGTCCACAATAAAAGGCCACTCTGAAATGTGCAGTTTTGTCTCACAGCAAAATGCCACTATGCGCAAGCATTGAGGGAGCGTGCAATTGGCATGCTGACAGCAGGAATGTCAACCAGATCTGTTGCTCGGGCATTGAATGTTCATTTCTCCACCATAAGCCATCTCCAAAGGCGTTTCAGAGAATATGGCAGTACGTCCAACCGGCCTCACAACCGCAGACCACGTGTAACCACACCAGCCTAGGACCTCCACATCCAGCAGGTTCACCTCCAAGATCGTCTGAGACCAGCTACTCAGACAGCTGCTGAAACAATTGGTTTGCATAACCAAAGAATTTCTGCACCAACAGTCAGAAACCGTCTCAGGGAAGCTCAACTGCATGCTCATCGTCCTCATTGGGGTCTTAACCTGACTCCAGATCGTCGCCGGAACAGTTTTGAGTGGGAAAAGGCACACATTCGATGGCGTCTGGAACGTTGGAGAGGTGTTCTCTTCATGAATGAATCTCTGTTTACATTGTTCAGGGCAGATGGCAGACAGCGTGTGTGGCGTCGGGTGGGTGAGCGCTTTGCTGATGTCAATGTTGTGGATCGAGTGGCCCATGGTGGTGGTGGGGTTATGGTATGGGCAGGCATCTGTTATGGTCGAAGAACACAGATGCATTTTATTGATGGCATTTTGAATGCACAGAGATACTGTGATGAGATCCTGAGGCCCATTGTTGTGCCATACATCCATGAACATCACCTCATGTTTCAGCAAGATAATGCACGGCCCCATGTTGCAAGGATCTGTACACAATTCTTGGAAGCTGAAAATGTCCCAGTTCTTGCATGGCCAGCATACTCACCGGACATGTCACCCATTGAGCATGTTTGGGATGTGCTTGACCAGCGTACATGACAGCGCGTACCAGTTCCCACTAATATCCAGCAACTTCGCGTGCCATTGAAGAGGAGTGGACCAACATTCCACAGGCCACAATTGACAATCTGATAAACTCTATGCGAAGAAGATGTGTTGCACTGCATGAGGCAAATGGTGGTTACACCAGATACTGACTGGTTCTGAGTCCCCAGACCCCCAATAAAGCAAAAACTGCACATTTCAGGGTGGCCTTTTATTGTGGACAGTCTAAGGTACACCTGTGCACTAATCATGGTGTCTGATGAGCATCTTGATGTGGCACACCTGTGAGGTGGGATGGATTGTCTCAGCAAAGCAAAAGTGCTCACTATCACGCATTTAGACATATTTGTGAACAATGTTTGAGAGAAATGGTAATATTGAGTATCTGGAATGAATTTTAGATCTTTGAGTCCTTCTCATGACAAATGGGAGCAAAAACAAAAGTGTTCCGTTTATATTTTTGTTGAGTGCAGAAAGGGGGATCTTCAACCATTCCTCTTTGCACAATCTCTCTAAATCATCCAGCGACCTGGGTCCTCTCCTCTGCGCTCTCCTCTTCAGCTCACTTCACAGGTTTTCAATGGGGTTGAGGGCTGGAGACTGAGATGGCCAAGGGAGGAGCTTGATTCTGCGTCTGGTGAATAATTTCTGTGGAGATTTGGCCACATGTTTAGGGTCATTATCTTGCTGAAAGACCCAGTGACGACCCATCTTCAGCTTTCGGGCAGAGGCCACCAGATTTTGATTTAAAATGTCCTGGTATTTCAAAGTGTTCATGATGCCATGCACCCTAACAAGGTTCCCAGGGACTCTGGAAGAGAAACAGGCTCACAGCATCACCGATCCTCCCCCATACTTCACGGTGGGCACGAGGTGCTTTTCTGCATACTCATCTTTTATGTTCTGCCAGACCCACTTGGAGTGTTTGTTGCCAAAAAGCTCTATCTTAGTCTCATCTGACCAAAGCACACGGTCCCAGTTGAAGTTCCAGTACCGCTTAGCGAACTCCAGACGTTTGCATTTATGATTGTGAGTGAGAAAAGGTTTTTTCCGTGCATGCCTCCCAAACAGCTTGTTGGCATGTACAAGATAGCACCTGATGGTTGTTTTGGAGACTTTGTGCCCCCAAGATGCTACCATTTGTTGCAATTCTTTAACAGTGAGCTTTGGAGAACTTTTTATTTCTCTTACCATCCTCCTCACTGTGCGTGGTGGCAAAACAACCTTGCGTCCTCGTCCAGGCTTGTTTACCACTGTTCCAGTTGTTTTAAACTTCTTAATGATTCCTCTGACAGTAGATATGGGCAGGTGCAGGCGACTGGCTATTTTCTTGTAGCCATTGCCTGACTTGTGAATGTTGACACACATCTACCTTGCTTTAATGGTGTTTTCCTTTGTCTTTCCCATGTTGAAGAGCGGATAAGAGAAATGGCCTCTGTGTCATGTCATATTTATATCCCAGGGGAACAGAAAGTGATGAATTACTAATTAAATGTTCCTAGATACTCTGATCAACTTTTGAAACCACGGTAGAAATGACAGAAATACTTCAATTACATTTAATTCCTAGAAATTGTTAGGGGTGTCAATAATTGCAGAACAGGTGATTTTATGAAAAATAATTATTTCTTTGTGTAATGTGAATATAGGCCATTAGATGGCTGTATTTACCTTTTTTTTATTCAGCTCAGACTGGAGCTATGTTTGGACATGTTTCAGACATGTCTGGGGCAAGTCCCCGAAAATAAAAAAAAAGGTCTAAATGTGGGTGGGGTCTGCAAAAGAGTATATAAGGAGTAGAATTGAGACAGTAAAGTAGTAGGAGAAATTGCAAGAAGAAGGATACATGCTACCAGACCTGTCGCTCTGTTCAAGACCTGTGAAGTTTCTTTTGTGGATTTTTGCCTGTGTTTAAGCATTTTCCTTACCCAGGACATCACCAAGCCACCCCAAAAACAAGGGACTGTAAATATTTCTGGTTTTTTTGTTATACTCAATCTTGTTCAGTTAGTTAGTTGTTATTAGTCTTTGTCTGTTTAATTAAATGTGTTTAAGTTCTAAATTGTGTCTGTCATCCCTTGCTGTTGCTGTTGTGTTATAAATGTAATACCAAATTGGTGCCATAACAAATTGGGGGCTCAAGGTCCGGGATAGACCATTTTGTGAGTCATTTATTAAAAATCTAACATTTCAGATTGTAAAATTCTTTTTGTGAATTTTCCTATATAAATATATTGACAACAGCAATGGATGATTTCTTGGCATCACCAACCGTAGGGGTTTTGAAGTCTTTTAAAAAGACCGAACTGTTGGAAATATGCAGACATTTGGAGCTGACAGAGGTAAAACCGGCCATGCGAAAAGCAAGACTGGCTAGAGAGATAGTTGAATATTACATTGATGAAAATGTGATTGCACCAGGAGATCTGGAACACTTTCCAATGGAAAATCCAAATATAGAAATGGAACTTAAATTAAATATGCTAGAGATTGAAAGGGAAGAAAAAGAAAAACAAAGGCAGTTTGAGTTGGAAAAATTAGCTAGAGAAGAGAAGAAAGAAAGGGAAGAAAGAGAGAAAGAAAGGGAAGAAAAAGAAAAACAAAGAGAATTTGAGTTAGAAAAACTTGCAAGACAGAGAGATTTTGAATTAGAGAAATTCGATAGAGAAGAAAGACTCCAAATGGAGCAACTAAAAATTAAAATAGCAACTGAAAATAAATTTCGGGCTAGCCAGGAGGTAAAATTGGTGCCTCCATTTTCGGAAAAGGATGTTGACAACTATTTCCAGTGTTTTGAAAAGGTAGCAAAGAGTTGCCAGTGGCCAAAGGAACACTGGCCTCTGATGTTGCAAACTGTCCTCAAGGGTAAAGCTCAACAAGCCTATTCGGCTTTGTCTGCAGATGATTCCTCTGATTATGAGGTTGTTAAAAAGGTTATTTTGAGAGCTTATGAGTTGGTTCCAGAGGCTTACCGACAGAAATTCAGAGGTCTGAAGAAATCTGAAAATCAGACTTATGTGGAATTTGCTAATGAGAAGAAGGTTTGCTTTGAGCGCTGGTGTACTTCTATGGAGGTCAAGGATGATTTCAACTCACTAAAAGAGATGGTGTTAGTTGAAGAATTCAAGAACTGTGTTAAGGATGATGTTAAGACCTACCTTAATGAGAAGCAAGCACTGAATTTGCAGTCAGCTGCCAAATTTGCAGATGAATATGTTCTCACACATAAGTCTAAATTTCAGTCTAGCAGTAACAATAGATGGTCCCAATTTCAGAAAAAGGGTTATGGTGATACCCAAGATTCCTCACCCAAAGACAAAGACAAATCTGGTGATGGTGCTCAGAAATCCAGTAACAGGTCTGATCAAAGTGTCAAAGCTGACAGTGACAAAAGTGGTCTAGTTTGCAGTTATTGCAAGAAATCTGGTCATGTTACAACTAACTGTTGGTTCCTTAAAGCTAAAAAAGAAAAAGAAAAGGATACCAAACCAAATGCCTTTGTGAAAACAAGGTTAGAAACCCCTGTAGTAGATAACCGATCTGCTAAATTGCCTGCTTCTTGTGGGGCTAAAAAGCCTGATACAGCTGACTTCGTGAGCGAGGAATTTCTTCCATTTGTGTCAGAGGGATTTGTGGCTCTGAATGAGCATACTACTCCTGTCCCCATATATATCCTAAGGGATACCGGAACTTCTCAGTCACTTTTGTTGATGGACTCCTTGGAGTTACGTGATGAGACCGCTTCAGGGGATTTCATACTTGTACAAGGTATTGAAGGGAGGACTGTATCTGTACCCCTGCGCTCTATATTCTTGAAGTCAGATTTAGTTACAGGACAGGAAAAGGTGGGACTTATGTCAAGTCTACCTATAAAGGGTGTTTCTCTGTTGCTAGGCAATGACCTGGCTGGGGGCAAAGTAGTTCCCCCTGTACATCTTACTTCACAGCCGAGCACTGAAGATGGGGATGAGGACCCATCTCTGTATCCTTCTTGTGCAGTGACTCGTGCTATGGCCAAGAAGGCTAAAGAAGAAGTTGTGGTGCCGTCCAACACATTGAATAGTCAGGACTCAGGTGGTTCGCCTCATGACTCTGATTAGCCTACTATGGTTTCTCCTTTTGAGAACTTATCAGACACTTTTATCAGTTCATTGTTCAGCCAGCCAGATGGGTTTGGTGATTCTGATGGGTCTGGAGACTTGTCTCTGTCCAGAAAGCGGTTGATTGAGGAGCAAACTAATGATCCTGAAATTTGTGTACTAAAGAGGAGAGCCCTTCCTGATAAAGAAATAGACGCAGTTCCAGTTGGGTATTATCTCAAGGATGGTGTGTTGATGCGGAAGTGGCGCCCTCCTGATATCCCTGCCAATGCAGATTGGGCAGTGGTCAGGCAAATTGTTGTTCCGAAGGTCTACAGGAATGAGATCTTAACAATGGCTCATAGTTTACCTTTAGGAGGTCATCTTGGTGTTAACAAGACTGTTGATAAGATCATGAAACACTTCTTTTGGCCTGGGCTTCGGAAAGACGTTTCCAACTTTTGCAAAACCTGTCACACTTGTCAGGTAGTTGGAAAACACCAGTTAGACCCACCTGTAGCTCCATTGCAGCCTATCCCAGCATTTGGGGAGCCATTCTCTAAGGTCATTGTTGATTGTGTTGGTCCATTACCCAAGACTAGATCTGGAAATCAGTACTTGTTGACAATCATGTGTGCATCTACCAGATTCCCCGAAGCCATACCTCTATGTAACATCAAGGCAACTGCAATCTCGAAGGCTTTGATAAAGTTCTTCACGTTGTTTGGCCTTCCCAGGGAAATTCAGTCAGACCAAGGTAGCAATTTCACTTCAGGATTGTTTCAGCAGGTTGTGTATGAACTAGGTGCAAAGCAGATTCTTTCTAATGCCTATCATCCAGAAAGTCAGGGTGCCTTAGAGCGGTTTCATTCCACTCTCAAGACAATGATGAGGACTTATTGTTATGACCATGAGAAAGACTGGGATGAAGGTGTTCATTTGCTGTTGTTTGCAGCTAGAGAAGCAGTGCAAGAGTCTACTGGATTCAGTCCATTTGAGCTAGTGTTTGGCCATGAAGTGAGAGGACCTTTGCTATTATTGAGTGAACAATGGCAAGAGGAAGAGCCGCACATCAGTCTGTTAGACTATGTTAGCAAGTTCAAGGAAAGATTGCGTGCAGCTTGTGACCTAGCCAAAGAGAACTTGAAATCAAGTCAGGGAAAAATGAAAACTTGGTATGATCATAAGGCTAGAAGCCATGAGTTTAAACCAGGAGACAAGGTCCTTGTGTTGTTTCCCTTGCAGTCCAATCCATTGCAGGCTAGATTTCATGGTCCTTATGAAATTCTGACAAAACTCAATGATCTCAATTACATTGTGAAGACTCCAGATAGGAGAAAACCAAAACAATTGTGTCACATTAACATGCTGAAGCCTTATCATGACAGAAATGCTAGGGTTGCAGCTGTCACTTCAGATTCTCCTATGGCCGAAACGTGTGAAGATGAGGGGGAGTTTCAAGATGATGAACCTAGAATTAAAGCTGAAGTTCTTTCATGTAAATTGTCAAATTCTGAAGTGTTGCAAAATCTTGATGTAAAACTCCAGCACTTAGAACCCTCACAGAGAGATCAGTTTGAGAGGTTGATCAAGAAATATGAGGATCTGTTTCCTGATGTTCCAAAAAGAGTTTCTATAGCCTCTCATGATGTAGATGTTGGTGATGCCAAACCAATAAAACAGCATCCGTACCGGATGAATTCTGAAAAGAGAAAGATTGCTGAGAAAGAGGTTGAGTACATGTTAGAACATGATATTATCAGACCCTCCAACTCAGATTGGAGTTCACCCTGTGTGCTAGTTCCAAAACCTGATGGAAGTACTAGATTCTGTACAGATTATCGCAAAGTCAATGCTGTAACTAGAACTGATGTGTTTCCAATACCTAGGATTGATGATTGTATTGATAGAGTAGGGCAAGCAAAGTTTCTGACCAAGATTGATTTATTGAAGGGTTATTGGTGTGTGCCTTTAACTGAGAGGGCCAAGAGCATCTCTGCTTTTGCCACACCATCTGGGTTGTACCAGTATGAAGTCCTACCCTTTGGGATGAAAAATGCCCCAGCCACATTCCAAAGGATGATACAGTCTACAATCGCCGGATTGCCACACACGAGTGCATACATCGATGACCTGATCACATGGAGTGACTCCTGGGAAGAACATCTAAAAGATGTAGAGACGTTGTTCCAGCGCCTGACCCAGGCTAACCTGACTGTTAACCTGAACAAGAGTGACTTTGGTTGTGCTACTGTCACCTATCTTGGCTACGTCATAGGCTAGGGTAAGGTGGCACCCATAAATGCTAAAGTCCAAGCCATCACGGACTTTCCAGTTCCTGACAACAAAAAAGCTTTGCGCCGCTTCCTTGGAATGATCGGGTACTACTGCAAGTTCTGCAAGAACTTTGCTGAGATTGCTCTCAGTCTCACTAACCAACTGAAGAAAGGCGTAAAGTTCACCTGGGATGATGCATGCCAGAGAGCCTTCGATCGCCTGAAGTCTCTGCTGTGTCACTTCCCCGTGCTCAAATCTCCTGACTTCAACAAACCGTTCTCCATCGCGGTCGATGCTAGCGACCAAGCTTGTGGATCTGTGCTCCTACAGAGAAGTGACTCTGATGACATTGAGCATCCCGTGGCATACTTCTCCAGGAAGTTCAATCGCCACCAAAGGCACTATTCCACAATAGAGAAGGAACTGTTGGCTCTGGTCCTTTCATTACAACACTTTGATGTTTATGTTTGTACAGGGCAAAAGCCAATGGTTGTGTACACAGACCACAATCCGTTAATGTTTTTGAGTAAGATGAAAAACAAGAATCGGAGATTGTTGAATTGGAGTTTGATTTTACAAGAGTTTGACTTGGAAATTAAGCATGTGAAGGGTACAGACAATGTAATTTCTGATTGCTTATCCCGTGTTTGAATATGTATATATATATATATATATCACGTGTTTATTTGAATATTGTATGATATGTATAGATTGACAAGTGTCCACTTAACCATTTTGTATTGAAAAGAAAAATTTTGCCTTTATGAGTCAAACTTTTTCCCTTTTGGAATAGAGGTGTAATGTGAATATAGGCCACTAGAGTGGCAGTATTTACCTTTTTTTTATTCAGCTCGGAGCTATGTTTGGATATGTTTCAGACATGTCTGGGGCAAGTCCCTGAAAATTAAAAAAAAAAGCTCTAAATGTGGATGGGGTCTGCAAAAGAGTATATAAGGAGTAGAATTGAGACAGTAAAGTAGTAGGAGAAATTGCAAGAAGAAGGATACAAGCGACCAGACCTGTCGTTCTGTTCAAGACCTGTGAAGTTTCTTTTGTGGATTTTTGCCGGTGTTTGAGCATTTTCCTTACCCAGGACATCACCAAGCCACCCCAACAAACAAGGGACTGTAAATATTTCTGGTTTATTCGTTATACTCAATCTTGGTCAGTTAGTTCGTTGTTATTAGTCTTTGTCTGTTTAATTAAATGTGTTTAAGTTTTAAATTGTGTCTGTCATCCCTTGCTGTTGCTGTTGTGTTATAAATGTAATAACAAATTGGGGCCATAACATTTGTCAGGGATTTTTTTTTTTCCCCTTAAAATTCACTTGAGTTGAAGGTCACATTTTTCTACAATTTTCAGTGTGAGAGTATGCTTCTGCAATAAAAATAGCATTTATTTTAAGGCTTTTAACACATCTTGAACAATAATTATTGAGGGTGCTGTGCATTAATTATGCGCGTATCACATTTTCGTTTCGTCAAATTAATATTTAACTGAATTACTGCCCTTGGTGTTAAATGGTGACTTATTGTATATCCTAGGGAGGATGCTTATGTTCTGAAATCAACTCCTCCCACATTTTTTGATAGTTTTTTGGTAAACATACACAAAACTGGCGAACTGGTTCTGTAGCGCCCTATAGAACATTTCAACGAAGCAGCCCTCGTATTGTGTTTCACTTAGATGTATGACATATGGTGGGCATGTTCACCATGCCAAGACCTAACAAAACGTCTTTTGGTGCTGTGACCTAAACTCAACAGGAAGTAGGACATTTTGATTTTACTTAGCAGTTTTTGTGCAATTTTTTTCCCCCCATTTCAATGAATCTTATTTTAACAAACTCTTCCCTAGAGATTTTATCCAAGTGATTTCCAATTTGGTGTGGGTCATCTGAAGACCTTCGTAATGCCTAATTCCAAAGCTTTTGAGTTTTTGTTGATCAGCTTTGACATGGCAGGCTTGTGAATTTGCATGTTTCACCATGAAACAAAAAGTTGTTCTAACTCAAGCATACTTCTTCCGAACTGCCCAAAACTTCATGAGCTTGATAATACGTAGTTCAAGTCTTTGAGACATCCATATGCCAATAATGAGTTTCAGACATAGTGTCACCTACTGGCCACAGGAAATACCGTGTTTTCTATCACGTACTGCTCCATGTGCGTTTTCCAGATCCACTTCAAGTGTGATCAGAAAGCCTTCAGACCTTGATTATACTCTGTTGTGAAGATTGAGAGTTTTCATTAAACAACGTTGCCATGGCAGAGTATTATTTGCCATAAAACAGCTTAAAAAGTCACAAAATTTGGCACACTCATAAAGCACAACATACCTTTTTCCATGTTACAGGTGTTGCACATTGGCGTGGCAAAATGGCTACCTAGCACCCCCTAGGAAATTTCAACCAAGCAGCTCTCGCAGCCGGTGGAACCTACATGTATGAAATTCAGTGGACACATGGACTGTGTCAAGACCTAAAAAGAATCCATTGGTGCCATAACCTAAACTCAACAGGAAGTCTGCCATTTCGAATTGAAATTGCAACTTTTTTTGATTTTTCAACATTTACAGGTGTTGTACTTTAACAAACTCCTACAGATTTTATCGGATCAACTTCAAATTTGGCTCGTGACATCTAAAGACGTTGCCAATGATAAATTGCCAAGCTCTTTTGGATTCATCAAACAATGCATCCGTGGTGTTGCAGCGAATTTCGATGTTATGCTAGAAAACAGAAAGTTGGTTCAAATCTCACATACGTTGTAACAGTTGCACAAAACTTTAATTGCTTGATAAGTCAAGTCCTAAATGGATATATTTGCTGATTTGAGCTTGGGCGTGGCCAGGCGGCTCCATAGCGCCCACTAGCCACTACTGTGTTGAGACAAAAGTGCTTGAATGTCCATTAAATTTTAGTGTGGATTCGTTATCCAGAATTAGGGAAATGTTGTCGACAATTTTTGGCCCAACATGAAATGAGCTAACTGCCATTTCCTGCATTTTCCCAAATTTATGAACATATTTGAAGGCCTTACAATATTTCAAAACTTGTGAAACTTTTCAGTTTCTAGCACCCCCCAATCATTTTTTCAAAATCATTGCCTTTTTGAGGGTCTTAACTTGCTCGAAAACTCGTGGAGCTCTGTATTACTATTACTACAGTACAGGTTTTGCACACAGGTGAGGTGTGGCAAAGTGGCTCCATAGATGGGGCCCCTTAGAATATTTCACCAAAATAGTTCTTGTGGTTCGTTTCACCTCCATGACCAAAGAGACACGAAAAGGTGG
This sequence comes from Gymnothorax reevesii, assembly GCA_029721435.1. Taxonomy (NCBI): domain Eukaryota; kingdom Metazoa; phylum Chordata; class Actinopteri; order Anguilliformes; family Muraenidae; genus Gymnothorax; species Gymnothorax reevesii. The sequence continues at coordinate 113,185,727 of CM056573.1, forward strand.
AGACATGAAACATGCCAAGAGCCGATCAGGAAGCCCATCTTTTTAAATTTAAATTACAACTTTCTTTCATTAATTGACAACATACTTGAACGAACTCCGCCTATTGATTTCAGGAATGGTGTTTGGACTTCACTCAGGAAATAATATTTTACACTGTCCTGCACTGTGTAATTGTTGGGAATGCACATCTGCACCCGTCAGGATCTTGCCACCACCTTCAACATGTATGAGGGGTGCGAGGGCCCTTTCAACACTGCTTGCAGCTTTAATTAAAGTTGGATTCATAATATTGTCTACATTGTTCAAATTAAAATGGTTTACAAGTAATTTCATGACAATGCTATTCACTTATGATATTTATTATGCATCTTTTTCAGATCCTAATATTTAATGTATTATTATTGGCCAGTGACTGAAAGAAGAATCCTAAGATGCTGTGTTAGATTTGCTCAATATTACCAACCCCGGCGGGGGATATTGTGCTCTTCGAGCACTCTTGTCAAGAGAGTTAGGTTTGACTCCAGGGCCACAGGACCTGTGGTGCATTTCCAGTGTGAATAATGAGGTGGTGGTGGTAATGATGCGTGGCGGAGCACAGCTGTCTCACCCTGTTTTGGCCTCAGAACACTGGAAGGACCGGTGGAAGAGACCTCGCCAGTATGAAACTGAAGACATTGTGCATGATTTCAGCCCTGATATTCGAGAGTTCTATGGCCGTGGTGGCAGTGCCAGGTAGGTCCTCCATTTGGGTGGGAGGTGGGGCACAGAACGGACTGGATTGTTCCATGGCAGAGCTTCAGTCCAGGGTGACTCCCAAAGAGGGCCAATGTGGATGCAGGTTTTTGTTTTAGCCTGGTGCAAAATCACCAGATTCTGTTCATCAAGGGCTTAATTTAAGACCATGACTAGTTAATTAGTTGAATCAGGTGTTACGTAATGGTTTTGAGCAAAAACTTGCTCCCACACCAACCCTTTTCAGGTAAGATTGGACACCTTGGGGCCATGACTGCTACTAAGGAACTTTTTTTTCCCGAAGTCACTTTCTTATTCATAATGACGATCCTGCGTGTTTCTGGCGGGGATATTACCATTATGTTAGGGTTTTAAGAACATAGACCAATGTTACGTGAATGTAGCAGTCTGAGGAATGTCAATCAGGCAGCTGAGGTCTGTACATAACTGAATAAGAATGCCGTAATGATAGATGTGGCTTGATTGTTTCTTGCAGGCCAACTGATTTTTGTGTGTGTGTGTGTGTGTGTGTGTGAGAGAGAGAGAGAGAGAGAGAGAGAGAGAGAGTGATACACAGCCCACTCTCCACATGTTCATGGCAAGGGTTCTTCACTCCACAAGAGTCTTTTATATTGGATGATGGATTTGCTTTCAGATGATGAATGTAACGATGAATTCCCGGCTCGTGAGAATTGCGAATTCGATGAGGTTTGCGAGGACGCCTTCTGCAAGCACAACGAGTACGTCACTTGCTACATGAACCGCTGTGGTACCTGCGAGGCGGTGTTCAGAGGCTACGACAACTTCACGGTCGATTGCAGCCAGTGTATGTTTAACTTCGTTGTCACATGTTTAGAACATTACGATGTATGGAGAATTTACATTTCATTGACTTTAGAGTTGGCACTCAATAGCAACGCCATAATAATGTGCATCAATTCAACCTCATTTCACAGTTTTTTTACCGGACAACTTAATCGTGAATTATTTCATATTTGACTTTGCAGTGACTCCCAAGTGCCGTTTGATGCACCTAGAGATGCTGAGCAAGCGCAGAACGGGGACCATACTGCCAGGCGGTCGGCTCGAGATTGAGTATGACCCTGAATGCGATGGCAACGGAATGTTCAAGCCTAAACAGTGCGACGACGATTCTAATCTCTGCTGGTGCGTGGACAGCGCCGGTGTCCGTGTCACAGATAAGACGGGGGATGACCCAAAGTGCGACCGGCTCGTGCGTGTTCAGTGAGTTCTGATCATAACAGATCGAGGCTAAATACTAGGCCTATATGATCGACTTAATGGATTGAAATAATTAGCATTTTGGTGATTTAGTAATTTAAATGTTGTAATGGAGACCTGAAACACTAGTTAATTTAATTAAATTAAAATTTAAATACGTCGGGAGTAATTTGCCTTTCTTAGTTGGCCATGACGCAGCCTTAATTAACGAGCGGTGATGAATACTATACAAATTATTGCATCTGTCATCTTCAGTGTCTTCCCAAGAGTTATAGTCTATGCACTCATGCATCATACACCGCTTCAGCTGTATGATTTCATGCAAGGCTGAGTAAAATGGGAAATTCTTACTGAAAGATATGATTGTGATGAGATGGCTATCGTGGGAAATACATTGGATAAGAAGGCAACAGTCGGAAACTGATGAGTTTTTTTCTTTTTAGTTCATCTATCTTTTAATGTTAATTTGATATTGTCAAGAAATTGCGCAGGTACAAACAACTAGTCACTATTATGTTTATCTTTCAGCCTCATTGATATTTTATTCACATTCAAAGCGGAATTCACCCCTCTTGCCAGAACAAAGGACGCCATACGACGGTAACAGAAACATTATCCAGTGGGCTTATGCAATGTCTGGCCAAAAGAAGTCACAAACTCTAATATTTCTTTGGGCTACCTTAAGCTTTGATTACGGCATGCATTTGTCGTGGCATCATTTGGATAAGGTTATGCAATGTCACCACATTTATTTCTGTCCAGAGTTGCATTCATTTTTTATCAAAATCTCGTATTGATGATGGGAGTGTTGGACCGCTGCGTAAAGGCTTCTCCAGCACATCCCAAAGATTCTCAATGGGGTTAAGGTCTGGACTCTGTGGTGGTCAATCCATGTGCTAAAATGATATCTCATGCTCCCTGAACCACTCATTCACAATTTGAGCCCAATGAATCCTGGAATTATCATCTTGAAATATGCATGTGCTGGAAAAACCTGGTCATTCAGTACATTAGGTTGTCACCTGACCTCACTTTTTGGGGCACATACATTGCTGTATGTAGACCTGACCAACTGAAGCAACCCCACATCATAACACTGCCCCCATCACTTCATCTGCCTCTCTGCTGGCCCTGATGCGCCGATCAATCTGGAACAGAGTGATTCTGGAGTCATCAGACCACATTACCTTTTTTCATTGCTCCAGAGTCCAATTTTTATGCCCGTGAGCAAATTGAAACCTTGATTTCCAATTAGCTTCACTGATAAGTGGTTTTCTAAAGGCTAAGCAGCTGTTTAGTCCCAATCCCTTGAGTTCGCTTTGCATTGTGAGTATGGAAATACTTTCACTTTCACTATTAAACATAGCCGTGAGTTCTGCTCTTGATTTTTACAATTGGATTCCTCTGAATGTTTGATGTGATGTTCGATCACAATCATTCAGGATTTTTTTCCAACCTCATTTCTTCATCAAAGATAATGGTTCACTTCTATCCTTCCAGGTTTTAATCATCCATTGGACAGTTCTTGACCCAATTATAGTAATTTCTGCAATTTCCTGAGTTGTTTTCTTTGCTTGAAGCGGGCTAATAATTAGACCATTCTGAAACAGAGTTACTTCTCTTCCACAACCACAGGATATGCCTTCTGGCATTGTTGGCTAAGAAATGAGAAGCTACTTCTGCATCAGTGAGGGTAAAATAACTTGTTGCTAGCTGAAACATGGTAATCACTGTGGTAATTGTCCAATGGAAGACTCTTACCCATTAACTTAGTTAAATCCAGGAGGTGACTTTTTATTTGGCTGGGCAGTGCATTTCCCATTTATAATAAATATTACGTATCTTGTTAAATTAATTTGTGTCAGTGTTGTATTCTACTTATTTTTGTTTTAGTCAGCTGGTTTTTAAGCTCGTGAAGGAGTATACTCTGGATACAACGCAGATCTTGGAGATTGGTGTAAGTAGCAGTAATTTCCTTTGTGTCCTATGAACCGTAAAAGAAATCCTGAATTTTCCTTGAAATGAAACTGAATGCATATTCTCCCTGCCCACAGATACAAGAGCTCTCTCAAGAAGTGTCAATCAGGCTTACAGAAAATGGCACAAAGGATCCGGTAGATGTGGCCACTGTAGCCTACTACATTGAGCGAGATGTAAATCAATCCCCTGTTTAATCATTGGCTCACCTGTTATCCAGTTAATTTATCAAAATTGTGACCCTCGTGCCTTATCAGAGCCCGAATGAAGAATACTGACCCTTTGTCAGGCCATATTTAACACGGTTGCTGAGTATTTGGTCTGCACTGTCTCTACTCAGCTGAAGAACAACAAGTTTGGCCTGGAGGTGGATGGCCGAAGCTTGGAGGTGGAGAGGGACTCTATCAAAGTCCTGTTCTTTGACAACGAGCCGCCACGCATGAACATGAAGACCATTTCTCCCGGCTTCGCCGCCATCATTATTGTCATAGCCCTGGCCATCCTGACGGGCATCGCTGTGTTTGTGAGTTCAGCCAATCATGCATTGACATTGGGCCAGTTTCACAGACAGATTTAACCGTGGGAAGGCCACTGATTCTCAACTCTACTTAGAAAGGACCAGTGTAGGCGCAGGCTCCCATTCCATTCCAGCCAATCAGCTTCACACCTGATACTGCGCATGAAGGTTATTGGCAAAGATTCAAGAGGTTGATCAGTAGAATCAGATGTGGAACTGTTTGTCTCGGCTGATAGACACAAACCCTTAATGGGTAAGGCAGAGAATCTCTGTCTTATTTTCATTGGCAAGTCTCTGCAAAACTCAGCTCAGTCTTCTGCTATTTCATGAAAAGGGATTTCTGAGTTTGCCTGATAACTTCACTAAGACTCAAAAGTGTCTGAAATTTGGATCATGGACGGTAGTAAAAAGTCTTATTCCGGGTTTTATTATTCCAGTTAATTTGGCAATCCTTCTTTATGGAATACCTCCCAGGAATACAATTAATCTGTGTTTGTGGCACTGGGTCTCAATCCCTCCTCTCAGCATCCATCCTTTTTTGAGCAAATGCCCACTCAAACTAAAGTGCTTGCCGTTCTTGAAACACTTTGACAACAGGTATAAATATTGTTTCTTTTAGGAGGTGGCAGTTGCTAGATTGTTCTCACATAGAGAACTGGGGGTGTTAACCTAATTGAGTAACAACACTGTAAATTAGCATTTTTGTCTGGCAGAAAAAGATTCTATGATTTTTCTTTTTCTGGTCCTGTTGCGCTGTGACCATCAGCCCTGTAAAATAACTGTGGTGCAGCCAGATGCCTAAACAACTGAAGGCTCTCATTTTATGATAGTGGCCAAAAATGAGTACTTTACGGATTTCTTTCATGGTAATGTTTGTTTATGTTTCAACAAACAATTTTTGAGACTCAAGTTATAGTAACGCTTGCTTTTAATGTAGTTTTACAACTTCCTCCCTTCAGGGGTGTTCTCCCTCATCTGCAGATGTATTTTCACTTCAATATAGTCTTCTGATTCCCAGCACTGGTGTGTGACTGTATGTGATATAATTGCTTTCAAAACTCCTTTACTTCATTGACAAAATCCCCCCTGGTCTGAAACCACTGAAACAATTAATCGTTGTAAACATAAATCCCTTTGCTACCATGCACTTTTGTCTTTTGGAGGTTCCAGACACTGGCTGTCTGTGAAAAGTAAAATAATGTGATTTTCCAGATGTATTACAGTGAGGACTGATAGGCTAAAACAAGTACTGTTTCATTAGATTGGCAGATGATTGCCAGTAAAAGCACTTATTTTTTTCCTGAAGGGCTACTATAAAATCTAATGCACTGCATCATTTGTAAAAAATAAATAAATAAAAGGTCCTTAATGTGAAATTCACTAAAGCGGCCATAGGTTGTTTGCAGTCACGTGACACGCAAAATTCAGATGGAGGGCAGGAAGTAAATAGCAGCCATGGATGAGACGGAGGACAGTCTGTAATGTGCTAGTTTAGACATTATTACGAGGGAAGATATAAACAGAAAATTATTTGATATGTTGGACGTGAACTGTATCTTGTGAAAAATACCAATTTTTTTTGACTGAAGTGAAAGATTTGCCGGCTATCGAGGCTGTAGGTATTAGAAACTACCTTGTTCTCCAGACCTCTTTCTTCTCAAAACAACAAATGAAAGCTTTCATAAGCATGGAGGCATACAAAATCTCTGACATGGGCTTACTTTTCCGGTAACCGAGATTAACTGTAGGAGCCCAGTCTACCGTGTCAACGTCCTTTACAGCACTAGGTACAGCCTAAAGAGAGCAACAAATCCCTCATTAGACGTTTGTGCCCCGCAAAGCATGTATTGTCGACGGTTACAGGACTACAAACTTAAAGAAAACAAAGAAGCAACCGCAACTTTAACATAACATACTAAGGAATCAGCTAACTATAAGCTAATGATACATAAACAATGCCACAACAGGTAACTTACCATTGACAAAGTGGTCACTGCACACACAGATATTATCCAACTCTGTCCTCCCGACCATAGACAAAGGTTAAAAATCCACTTTTTATGGCGTTTTTCAGTCAACTTCTTCCGTTTTTATGAATCACAACTTTCGGAACTCAATAAAACATCTTCGTTGTTCGCTTCTTCAGGAGAAAATCACTTCCTGCCCTCCATCTGCATTTTCCGCCACAGCGATGCAGTGTCTTGACATCATATGCAAGCAAACTATTCAATAGAAAAAATATGTGTTAGCGAAGTTTAGTGATAAAAATTTCTCACCATGTTAGTCATGATACACTGCCCGGCCAAAAAAAAAGTCACTGTTTGGAAATTAATGAATAAATTCTATAATTGGATCATTATTGCGGCTATGAATTTGTGTCAGCATTTTAACCCTGACTGATGAAGCGCGTTGCTTCTCATTTCTTAAAAAATCATGTCGGAAGACACATCCCTTGATTATGGAAAAGATGTTACAGTATTTCAGAACGGGCAAGTTATTGGCCTGTATTTAGCAAAGAAAACCATGATGACAAAAACAAGTATGAGGAATCATTTTCACAGACAAATTTGCCACCACAAAGTCCTGACCTTAAACACATTAAAAGTTATTGGGATGTGCTCAAGAAAGACCACAGAGTGGTGCAACCATTATGTCAAGAAGAAAAGATCTCGGCCAAAAATTATGGCATTTCTGATTGAAAATAAATGTTTTGGCGTTCTGGCATATATTTTTCAAAACAATGACAAGACGTATATGCACTGTAATCAAAGCTACCGGGGTTCCAACTAAATATTTGAGTGTGCGACTTTCTTTTTGGCCGGGCAGTGTATTTATCTAACGCGGTATTACTCTGTTTAATGTGTCGTGGGACTTGTCTGATGATTCATGGAAGTTGGGCAAAGTTCTCCATAGTTTGCTCATATCTGGTGGCAGTTTTGAGAAGTTCAAAACTACCACAGTTTTTGTCAATCTTGTCCCATTCCTCATATTTTCACCATTGTGTCACCACTTTGAGACCACATAATGGTGCATTGTTGCATTAACTCACTAAAATGTTTTCATGCTCTGCATTGACAACTACGGAAATGTAATGGTCAGGGGCAGAGCTAGGCTCTCACCCCAGAGGGGCAGAGCATTATTGAGGGGCCCCTCAGATAGTCATTGCAATCAAATGTAAAATAACGGATAGGCCTATATCTTATTCTATCCTATCCAATACAAATCGTCACTTATTAAGCCAAGCAAGTTTATGTTTAAAAAAACACTGTGAAGCTACATTGTCAGTCAAGCTTGTTCTGGGGGGGAGAAAAAAAAAGTTGCCAGTGTTTTGGCAACAAAAGCACATAGGTTATGGTTGCCAGAGATTCTGATGGGTCACAAATTTTGATGGAACAGCGGCAGCCTTGTTACTGATGACATGTCAGTTGCTAGGGCAAGTGCAGCACATGCATTCATGATATTAAATACTAAATTCTAATGTGGCAAATAAAAAGCAGACAAAAGCGGAGGACACGGAAGTCTTTCCATTAGCTTTATAAACATGACCTAAATATATCCAAAGACGCATATAAATCAATGAAATCATAACCATCCTTTTTTATTATGTTTCTCCTCTATCGCCGTAATTGGGTCTGTTGAAACGTCTGAAAACTTGCGTTTTTGTGCGACTACATCACTGGCGCATTATCTGACATAAAGGCAGGACTTGATAATGACTTGAAAAAGCATGCAACGAGATGGAAAAAGCTTAAATATTTAACAATATTTAAATATTTTTAAAGCAATACCACTATGTATGTACCGCTAACTGGGTTTTCTGTAGGGGCCGTGTGACAGTGCAAATGACGCACCACCGCTCAGCGGCTGAGATCTGCCCGTAGCAAGCCAATCGCTCTTTCTCTCTTTCCTGTGCCACAAGCCTTTCCATTTTCTTGATGCAGTAGCATTTTTCGTTTTTTGTTAGCTTTATGTAGGCTATTGACCACACCCAAAATAACAAGTCAAGTGTCACTGTACACATCACAAACAGCTCAATATTTGTTATTACTGAAGTGCTTGGTGCGTTCACATGGCACGCGTCAGGATTACAATACCACACGCTTTTCTTTACTTCCACTCATGCCTCACTGGAAAAGCAATAGAAAACTATTGATTCTTCAATTTTCTGTAAATGCGGTATCTCACAAAAGTGAGTCCACCCCTCAAATTTCGACAATTAATTTATTATATCTTTTCAAGGAGCAACGTTACAACAATGAAATCTGAATATATTCTACAGTAGTCAGTGTACTATATGTGTAGCAGTGTCAATTTACTGCACTGTCCAAATAACTGAACAAAGAGTTACTATTTCCAAAATGGGTGGCAAAAAAGTGAGTACACCTCACCATCAACATGCCAAATTGTCTCCATATTGTCAGTATTTAGTGTGACCACCATTGTTGTCCAGCACTGCCTTGCTTCTTCTAGGCATGGAATTCACCAGAGCTGGACAAGTTTTTGCTGGGATCATCCTCCACTCTTCCATGACAGCATCAAGGAGCTGTTGGATGTTGGACACCTGCTGCTTCTTCACTTTCCTCTTGAGGATGCCCCACCGGTGCTAAATGGGATTCAGGTCTGGAGACCTACTTGGCCACGCCATCACCTTCACCTTCAGCTTCTTCAGGAAGGCAGTTGTCATCTTGGAGGTGTGTTTTGGGTCTTTATCATGTTGGAAAACTGCCATTATCGAAGGGAGGGCATCATGTTCTGCTTCAGAATGTCACAGTACATGTTGGAATCCATTATTCAATCAATGAAGCACAGCTCCCCAGGACCAGAAGCACTCATGCAGCCCCAGACCATGATGCTGCCACCTCCATGTTTGACTGTAGGCAGTCTTGGTACTCCTCATTAGGGTGCTGCCACACATGCTGGACACCCTCTGAACCAAAAAGGTTTATCTTGTTCTCATCAGACAACAGAACATGGTTCCAGTAGTTCATGTTCTTGGACTGGTTGTCTTCAGCACACTTTTTTTCGGGCTTTCTTTTGGGCTAGCTTCAGAAGAGGCTTCCATCTTAGCTGAAGGCCATGCAGACCAACTTGGTGCAGTGCACGGGGTATGGTCTGAGCACTGACAGGCCGTCCTCCCACTACTGCAACCTCATTAGCAATGCTGCCAGCACTCCTGCTTCTGTTTTCTGAAGCCAACTTGTGCATCTGACGTGGAGCACGAGGAGTCAACCTCTTCGATTGACCCTGACGAGGCCTGTTTCGAGTAGAACCCGTCTTGGAAAACCACTGAATAACCTTGGCCACAGTGCTGTTGCTCATGATTTCACAGATCTTCTTGTATCTTAGACCACCTTTGTGGAGAGCAACAATTCTCTTTTTCAGATCCTCAGAGATATCTTTCCCATGAGGTGCCATGTTTACCATCCAGTGACCAGAATGAGAGCATTGCACCCAATGCACCACAATTTAACCCCTCAACACGTTACACAACCTCATATAGCCCAGTCGAACAGGCAAAAACTTGAACGTGATGAATAAGACACGTTTCATTGCTTGGTTGACCACTACCGATTGGGGTTGGTAATCACAGTTCCGTTATATATATCATTTTAGATTTTTCTGGGGGGGATGATTGGCTGAATCTTTGCCATTCTGGTTATTCTTCGATTGATTTTAACAGTTATTGCTCATTTCCTTCTGCGTGTTTCAGGTTTTTGTCATTTTAAAGCATTTGAGATCATTTTAGTTAGGCATCCTATAATTTGCTGCACTTCTTGATAGGGTTTTCCCTCTCCAATCAACTTTTTATTATAATCATGTTGTTCCTCAGAACAGTGTTTGGAATGGCCCATTTTACTTTGCAATTCAGGAGGAAATATATTTCATAACAATGTGTGAAACATTTGCTTCCCTTCTTCCTTGATAAAGAACAATTAATGACGCCAGTTTCTTCACAGAATGAATTTAATTAAACCCCACATTGCTATTATTTTGAAAACGGCCCCTTCAATGAATCAGTCAATTATTCAGGACACGCAGCGTGCATGTCATGACTCTTGTTATTTTTCCATTGCACTTATACATCTACAAGTAAATTATCTGCCATGCAGAAATATCACTGCTTCTTATAACAGTGATTCAACAGGTTATTGCGTCCACCAGACGAAGTTGGCAGGTTATGTGATCGGTGCTGTTTGTTTGTTCGTCTGTTTGTTTGTGAACAAGATAACTCAAAAATTAATGAATGGATATCTCTGAAATTTCGTGGGTGGGTCAGTATTACATCAGGGATGGATTCCATCGATTTTCACCATAATCAGTCAAACATTATGGCCACCACAGCAGCCATCTTGGAGTCGTATGACGCGATAACTGAACTTTGCGCCCATTCAGCAAAATTTGGACTGTGCTGCCTTGGCAGAGGTTTGCACTCAAGGAGTGCCTCTACTTGATGTTGTACTGCTATCGACTGTAAATAAGGCTTTACTATCAAATTTATTGGACAGCATACTTAGGCTGTGTTGTTACGACACAATATGAAATAGTATTTTTGCTGTAATACTTGCATCATAAAATGACTTACACTTTAAAATGATATGTATATATATTTCTTTGATGTAGCACAATATTGCATGGTATAAAAATGCAATTATGGCTAGTGGCCCGTCCTCGGGCCCAAGTTTGCTAAGGGGCTTAACCTGAGCCGGCTTCTCTCACTCCAGCTCTTTTCTCTCTCTATTCAGGTTGTGGTACGCAGGAGGGCGGAGCAGGAGAAGAAGAGATTACAATTTGAGGCCATTGAGGTACAGTATGACTGACAGGGTGCCCATTTACTGTTAGAAATGGTGTATTCCTGCTCAGCAAGGATTAGTCTGAATATCTAGTACTCTATGTAGCCAATTGTGCATGGACTCTACTGAAACCTCACAAATACATATTTTTGAATTCTAAATATCTGATAGTTCAGTCCTTTTAATGGAATTTGGAATTAATTGGTCGACATGGACCGATAGGACAGACTTATCTTTCATTTGAACATATCTTCCTACAATTCTGTGGCACGATTTGGAAATAGTTGACCTTTCTGCACATGCTCCCCTCCCTTTTTCACAACTCCAATTAGTTTCAGCAGAGCCTTCAGTAAGGGAGAGGGGGTGAAGGGGTGTAGCTACTGAGCGCAACGAAATCCTAATGGTAAAGCAGATTTGAACTGCAGTGTCCTCAAATGGAAGCCGACTATCCATCCTATGACGCCATACCGACAACTCAATTCCAAATTCGTTTAAAATATCAGAAATTTGGAATTTCAAAATATTAATTTATTGTGCATGTCAATGCAAATTCAGCAATGTGCCCACTCTTTTGGCTATATTGTGTACTTGAAAATTCAGTGGGCAGCTTTAAGGCACAGCCCATTTCTTTCATTAAAAAGTAGATCCTCGGTAAAAATCTTGATCTGGTCCAATAAAAAAAAAAAAAATGTACTCAGTAACTGTAACTGGCCCTGTGTGAGTGTGGATGTCCATTTATTTTTAGTAGTCATTGCCTCTGATGTGATTGTGGATGGTATAGCTTCTCAGTGCACCTGCTGACCCATTCTTCATTCATAGGGTCAAGGGCCGGACGATTATCATATGGCTCAGCGAGAGACCACGGCCTACTTCGTCATGTGACACAGCAAGATAGAGATGTTACAGAAATGTCAATTACTGTTCTGTAAATGCGAGTGTTCATAAAATCAAATTGACTTTAATTCAAGTGTTTGGCATAATATTCTGAAGGACTGACAGTTATTTTAATCTTTGTGGCATGTCAAAAATGAGCAATAGTAAGTTCTGTTGGAGAAAAAGCATGCCAGTAACTAGCACTCCTCCTCGTTTTAAATTACTGTAAAACTTGCATATGATCACTTGATGTGTGCAACAAGTACGCATACCATGTACTTTGCCAAATGTTTAAATATGTTTAATACTAAGAAAGAGTTGAATACAAAGACCTTTTATATTTTAGTTTGAGTCAAATACCTTTAACTAAGGCCTGGACTACACGTATCTGGATATTTTTTTAAGCGGATATTGTCTTCCTCGTTTAAAAAAAAAAAAAACTGTCCACACGAAGAGGCAAAACTGAAAACAATCACCTCTGAAGCCTGCAATGCCATTCCCCGGCCGATAGGTGGCGATTAGAAATGTAAAATACCAAAGAAGAAGGTTTTGCGCACGTCTGAACGGCTTGTCGCTAGGTGCTGGACATCATCGCCTCAACACCAGATCCGTTTAACCTCGCTACACGGATCCACTGAATCGGATATATTTTTATTTCCCCACTTTATCCGTTTATGTGGCTGAAATCGCCGTGTTCGTGTGGTTGAGAGGCCCAATCGGACAGAAAAATGTGTGTAGAAATATATCGTATTCGTGTAGTCCAGGCCTAAGTGGTGACAATATTGTACTGAATGCTCAGACAATAGATAAAAATTAAATCCAAAAACAGTAATTTGTCAATGTCTTCATCTCCATTCTTTCTTACACAACTTCACAAATAAGTTGTCATCTTTGTTGCCTGAAAAACAGTGGAATTGTCTTTTCTCCTTGAAATTCAAAATTTTATTGGCAAATCTGCTGACGCAGACAAAATGATACAAATGACTTTTTTTTTTTTACGGTGGGTAGAACATATCAGAAGATTTACAGGAAAATGTTGGGGATATTTCCCCCAGTGTGAGATTGGGGTGGTGTGATGTGTTACAGGTACAGTCCTTCAGGGGTTCCCTCCTGCTTTTTGTACAGAACATTCTCTTTTGACTTCTTGAAGTCTTCATTAGTGACCTTCATCCGCCTCTCTCGAAGAGCCATTAATCCAGCTTCAGTGCAGATCGCCTATGAAAGACATGCAAATCAGTAAAATGGCAACCAGATTTAGTTCATGTTTCACACTCTTAGGTTTTGATAAAATGTTGTGTAAATCTTTCATAAACTACAAAAGCACTCTGAGTGCAGACCTCTGCCAGGGGGCAGCAAAACCCAAAAGCACGGCGATCGGAACTCCGGCCCATCGGAAAGACTTAATCTTGAACTTTGGCCTAGATATGCCAAAATTTAATCACCCATTCCTTGACTTAATACCCACCTTCTCTGAAAATTTCATCAAAATCGGTGCATTACTTTTTGAGTCATCTTACTAACTAACAAACAAACGCTGCCTAAAACATAACCTCCTTGGTGGAGGAAATGAGTATATCCAAACTTTGCCAAAGAAGGATGCTTTTCCATTCATATCTGACAGATATTATATTTCTTTATAGGCACACGTAGTTCAGGGACTAAAAACACCATTAATTTGGAGATAAAATCTGTTTGACATATAGATACACTGACATGAGCAGCATGGAGAAAATCACTGCAGATTCCATCCCTGCCTGCTCTGTGATTTCTAACGGTGGCAGAAAAGGTCAGTTCAACCCAAAGAGCTGAGAAAAAGAAATTTGATCCTGAAACCATCAGCCTTTGCAGATTAAATGCTTCTGACGATGACATTCGAAGGGTTGAAATGACAGCCCAGCAAGGCTCAATAAGTCAAAAGCTTTTGATGATTATGGTCAAGGGGTTTTAGCCATTGCCTGCCATGTGAAAATGAAGCCATGAAAGTTGCGACTTCACTCCTGAGCAGCAGGTGGGAGCAGTAAGTTGGGCCATTACTTAGATTTGCTGATCTAAAAGCCTGTATATTGCATATATCATATATAACGTAATTGTTTTTCTGGGATTGATGTCACATGGCAGCATCAGTCAGAATTTTAAGAAAAATAAAATCAATTTAGCAATTTTCCCAACACATTAGGACATGGCATACCTAACTGCATGGTGAAACCTACAAACACACCTTAATGTCAGCTCCTGAGAGATCGTCCTTAGCCAGAATAAGATCATCCAGGGTCACATCTTCTGCTACAGTCATCCTGCTTGTGTGGATCTGAAAGATTCTCCTCTTGGTTTTCTCATCTGGGAGTGGGAACTCGATTTTGCGATCAATCCTCCCTGAAACAATGGAAAAAAATAACTTAGATGATTTCTTTTCACCATAACACCAGATTCTTACCATCAGTTGAAATGTTTTGTTTCACTTAAAGCAACTCTGCAGTGCCATGAAAAAGTATTTGGCCCCGCCCAATTTCTCATATTATTGTTAACTTTCATATTTAGATGTTTCAGATTATCCAACTAATTTTAATTCTAAGATGAAGACCTTGTGATTAACCTCAAAATGCAGATTTTAAATGATCATTTAATCTACTGAAGATCAAGCAGCCCACTCATTGCATAATTTTTTATTTCAGCCACACTGGAGGGTGTTTAAGCATGAAATGCCTGTTTAAGCTCATACCGCAGTATCTTAATTGGAGCGACCCGATATCCAAAACAGCACATTGCAAGGCGGATATGATCGCCAATAGTGACGGATCAAAATGCAGACAAGTGAACTTCTGCCCATACCCGCTCGCAGTCGAATGCTAATATTGCGATTTACAGCATTTGGTTTCATGACATGGACTCCATCTTTTTAATTTTTGTGGTATTTTTCATGTTCATATCTGTGTATCCATGATGGTTTTCTATGGCAAAGCTGCATAAAACTCATCGCATTCCGACATGCGTGCATTGGCTTAACAAAGCTGGCCCTGTTACCGGAAGTGCGGACGTCTACAAGAAATCCCGTTACTTCATCCTGTCTCCTAATTTACAATATTTTCACACTGTATTAGGTCGCTCCAATTGGATTCAAGTCAGGCCTTTGAGTAGGCCACTCCAAGACCTTCATTACTCGGGCCGGTAGGCCACGAGTCTAAGTTTCGGCTCCGGATCTTTTTTTTTTTTTTTCGGGGTCACGATTGTCCTGCTCAGCTAATTAGATAGCTAGCTAGCAAGTGAACACGATTTTATCTATTAAAGTGACAAATTTGCGTTTCTACTTCAACTTGTGCATGAAAAGTTTTAGTACAGCCCTTCAAATGACTATTGCTGCAAAAGGCAGCTGCACATCTCAGCATTTCAATTCTTATATTTACTTATTTCAAATAGGCCTCATAGGAAACCATTCATTTTTATGAAGACGTTGGGTATATCAATATGGCGGCCGGGTGCTTCACTTTGGATAATGTAAATATGACATCAGCAATCTAGTGTTCTAAATATATATATCTATGGATTGGCCCAGGCCAAGACCCGGCCCGAGTACAGGCTCTGAGGAGCCTTTTGTTTTGTTTCATTTGAGCCATTCAGAGGTGGGCTTGATTGTGTGCTTCAAATATTTGTCCTGCTGCATAACGCAACTGAGCTTGAGCTGTAGGTCACAAATATATGGTTGGACATTCTGCTTCAGGATGTTGTGGTACAGAGCAGAATGCATGGTTCCATCTGCTATGGGAAGTTGTCCAGGTCCTGAAGCAGTTAACAGCCCCGGACCACCACAGTGTGTGTGAGGGTTGAATCGATTTCTTGTTGTGGAATCTTGTGACAGCTTTACGCTACATGGGACCCATGTTTTTCAAAAAGTTCCACATTTGAATCATGCCTGGACAATATTATCCCAAATACCATGGGGGTTAAGATGTTTTTGGCCGGTATGAAACAAGACTTTGAGTTCTTTTTGGTCAGCAGTTGTTTTCACATTCCAGCTCTTCCATGGATTCCATTTTTGCTCAGTCTCTTTCTTATTGTAGAATCATGAACACCGACCTTCAACAAGGCAAGTGAGGCCTGCAGATCTTTAGATGTTAGTCTGGGTTCTTTTGAGATCTTCTGGGTGAGTCATTGATGCTCTCTTTAAGAAATTGACAGGCTGACCACCCCTAAGAAGGCTCAACATTGTGCCACGCTTTCTCCATTTGTAGACAATTGTAGACGAAGTTACATCAGTCCGTTGTAGGGCTGACCCAATTTAACCTACCATAAAAAAACACTAATGGTTTTGTATGTTTAATTTATTAACAAATGCGATCACATCACAAAAAATTTCCATTTGCAGAACATTACTCAGGCTTATGTATGGCATTATTTGCGCGTTTTAATTGTTTATGTGTCAGCATTCAAAAACAATAAGTGGCTGCGGTCTCAGCGAAGACTATGCTTTCATGTGTTTTTACGTACGATCGTAAGCCATTTATGTTCTCTCAGCACTGCAATTTTGTTGCCATTTTATCCCACACTGTAAACCCTGAATAGTGTGGCGAACTCAAATATTTTGTGGAAACAGATTACATCAAAAAAAAACTGAGTATGCCAACTTAATGATTTGTGTTCACAGCACTCAAAAGTATGTAGAAAAATAGAAAATAACTTCAACTTATTTTTAAGTTCCTTCCACACAATGCATTGAGTTGACCTACAGCTTCTTTTTCTTTTTTTTTTTGAGGTAATCAGTTTCCACAAAACATTTAAATTCACCACACCATCAGGGTTTACAGTGCATTATTTTGGTTTGTAATTTCTATGATTATTCATTTAGTTGGTAATATCTACTATATATTGTTTAACTTAAAGCAAATCTCCTGTGATTTACTTGGTATTGTTCATTCAATTAATGTCGATAAACAAAGAATCTGCAATGGTAGGCTGTTGGAATAGTCTGTAATGTCCGCTCAACTTAAAAACATTATGTATCAAATGACAAACAATTAATACCCTAAATGAAAATAAAAAGAACTTATTGAACCAACGCTATTCTTTATTTAATCTAATTTTCCTTTGCATCAAAGTCCATCTATCAGAGTTCATGAGAATTACAGACTTCTAGATGGTTATGGCCTACAATAAAAATATTTTTGCAAAGGCGATTTTAAATCCCAATAAAACAAACCAGATTTAATAATAAAGCATAACCTATAACCTATGAAACAGGGGTTGTGATTTGGTCAAACTAAAACATCAGTCTAATGTGTGGTCATACCTCAACTTCACCATTGCAAAGGCAGAATTCGCAAGGACAGTATGAAGAGGAAGCTCTGAACATTGTTAAAAATTTCGGCAAATCGGAAAAAAAGATCTGTTGACGGACCAAGATTTGTCTCGTTGGGGACAGCCCTAGTTCATTGGTTGGCTCATGTATCATCACTGCAGTATAGTTGATACACCAATATATACACAGTCCTGCACAGTGATGATTATACACTAAACAAAATGAAGATAAATCAGCAACCAACTACCATTCAAGTATTTATTTAATGTGATACTGGATCATATCGATGAAAATAAGAAAATGCCTAACAACATATAAAAAAAAAAAAAAAACAATGATAATATCTTTATGAGAGAAAAAGTCAATATCTAGTGGCCAACTGTTGCTTTGATTACATAATTTAATCTTTCAGGCATACTTTTCACATATTTTACTTACTCACGTGCCAAACCATTCCAGGTGGTTTGAAGTTCATACCAAAGATGTTCTTTCGATGATACAACAGATTTGCTCAACCGGATTAAGGTCTGGACTTTGAGCAGGCCACGTCATAACTTTTATGTCACCAAATGTTTCTTAACGACTCAGATAATTCTTGCACAACTTCTAACTGTGTTTAGGGTCATTATCTTGCTGAAAATAAAATCTCTGACCAATCAGTCTGTTTACAGATGGCAATGTGTGCCTTACAAGGGTGCTGTGATACTTCCTTTGGTTTATGATTCCATCCGTATTAATGAGATTATTTTTGAGCTGACTGAACCCCAAATCATAACATTACTCCCTCTGTGTTCTACTGAAGGAGTTAAACAGTGATTTTTGAAACCTTCCCCAACTCTACGGTGCACATAAATTCTGCATTTGGGTGGGAAAATTTCGAATTTTGATACATCAGTCCAAAGGACTTGTTCCCTGTTCACTAGTGTCTGGAAGTAATATATTTGGACCCTTTTTAGATGAAAGCAGTGATGTACAATCATCACTGCACACTACTGTGTGTGTGTGTGTGTGTGCGTGTGCGTGTATATGCCCACTCCTCGGGGCACTCCAGTCAGTGTTGTATTCCATCATAAGCACACCTGATCTAACGAATCAAGCCAATGATTAGTAGCATCAGGTGTGCTTGGGTTGGAACACAACAAATATCGGGATCAGGCTGGTGTGCACCGAGGGCAGGGCTGGAAAACACTACAACAGCCCACCTGGTCGGATGAGGGCAGGGTCCAGGGTCTCTATCCTATTGGTAGCCATGATGACTTTGACATCTCCCCGTGAGTCAAAGCCATCCAGCTGGTTCAAGAGCTCCAGCATGGTCCTCTGGATCTCGCGCTCTCCTCCAGAGTTTGAGTCATACCTGCAGATCACATGACAAGTCATTCAGTTACAATTTTACTGTATTGCTCTTTTTAAAAAAAAATAATAACTACACCAAAAAAAGGGAAATTAAATACAGCTCTTTGAAACCAAAAATTACTCACTCAGACACAAGGCAGCCAAGAGGCACATAACTTATTGCCGTTTAGTCTTTGAAAAAGAGGACTTACATCTGTATCATGTATTGCCATGATACTTAAGCCTCAATTCATACCTATTCAAACTGCCAAGTCCTGGGGTGGCCAACTGCAGTCCTGGATTGATACAGAATGTGCCAGTTCTTGTGTTATAACTCCTCTTCAAAGTCAATAAACCAACTGCTTTAACTGATCAATTAAGTGCTTTGTAAAAAAAGGAAAAGCCGCAGACACTGGGGCTCTCCTGGTCTAGGCTTGGCCTTGCCTGACCTAGTCTAACCTAATGCCAGGATCAGACTACACGATTTTAGCCCGATTTGGACGTCTTAGGGCATCACGTGAGACTATAGTTATCGGGGGCGAAGACTGATGGTTTTATGCCATAATGGACGACAACCGATGTGGCATCTGTGATGCGTCACGACGCCCTGATAGAAAGTGTAGCATGTTTCATTTTTTTCTTCATCTCCCATGATGGGTTGCGTCACTTCTGTGATGTTCACCAACAGGAGCACAGCTGACAGCGCTCTGCCGGAAGAGATAAAGCCGCAGCGTGTAAATTTGGAAACATAGCTTAGTGTTGGAAGAGTGATGCAGTAGTAGCAAGGTGGAGCAGTGAAATGCAGGAGAGGTTCATTGTCCTTTGGCAACAATGCAATTGCCTTCTTGATGATTCCTCAAGGGATATCATTGCAGAGGGAATAAAGATGATTTTTGACAAGAAATAGCGGAGTCACTTCAGCAACCCAGCGAAAACTACCATAGCATTAAGCTTGGAAATCTGTGATAACATTTAGGTACGTGCCCACAATATTCCGGTTACTGACTGGGGTACTGAAGTCCTAACACAGTGACTAATGTAAGCAGTGTCACCTGATTAAGCTCTTATTCCGCTTATGAGAAACCCTATTAAGATGGGAGAGTCACGCCACTAATAACCGCAATATTTTGACATGTTTACACCTTAGCCTGGTTACTACTGTTGATATTTTTAAAGGTATTATGGGAAAGGTTACAGGTCTTTCCTTGAAAGATAAAGTGCATGTTGTGACAGAGTGACAATGACGGTTGGTCGTGGAGCTTTGTGTAGTATGCCATGTCTCTTGGCCAGGTCATGGAAAGAATTACTATGTCTATAACCACTTAATCTGACATAGTAATCTTCACAACAGAAAAACACAATGTGTAGTCTGATTCAATCATAAAACTTGTGCAGAAATATTTTGTTTCAAACCAGGAAATTACATGTCAAACTACACAGAAGTTTGAAAAGTGCAAAATTTAAAATGAAGTACCAGAAGCTGCTAGAAATTTAAATGTTAATTGGACTACGGACTACTAAAGCAATGCATCACAATCTCAAGCAGTTTCAAGCACTTCATTCGATATCCAGGCACTTCTCAAGCCTAGAAAATACCACATTAAAAGCAGAGCATTTTCAAGAATTTCCAACATCCAAAGGAACCCCATTCACCTTTTAGTCCCAATGGCATCAATTTCGTCAATGAATACGATGGACGGTGCGTGTTCCTCCGCCACTCTGAAGAGCTCTCGGACCAGTTTGGGTCCGTCCCCAAGGTACTTCTGGATAAGCTCGGACCCCACCACGCGCAGAAACGTTGCAGATGTCTGGTTTGCCACTGCCTTAGCCAGCAAGGTTTTCCCTTTGATCCGGGATATAAAAAAAAACATAAATCTTAGACCATGACTGCTAAGGAATTAAGACAAAGTGATTGGGTGCCATCATGTTTTTCCCCCAACCTGGCATGCACAACATAATTCAGTTAAAATGAAAGATAACTTTCACACAAAACCATTGTTAAATAAAATAATTATTTTTATTTACTTATTTTTTCACTTGGAATACCATTGAGTCACTGTAACTGAAATGTTTGCTACAGAGGACAGCGATTTTTTCTGTTGCAAGAGATCCATTTTTTTTTTTTTTTAAACTGCTGGATCGATACTATGGGCAAGGATATTGAGCAGTTTGCACATCAGGCTTAGCTGAGGACTTTAATTCATGCAACTCCTGAAAAACAGGGATAGAAGTGAACTTGTCAATATTCTAGGCCAGGGGTGTCAAACTGACCCATAAACGGGCCAAGTGGCTGCAGGTTTTCACTCCAACAATGCAGAAGCGCATCTGATACAACTAATCAGTTGTGCAGGCCTAGATCAGTTGATTAAATCAGTGCTTTCAGGTGAGCTTCTGCTTGGTAGGATTGAAGACCTGCAGCCTCTTGGCCAATTTACGGGTCAGTTTGACACCACTGTTCTAGACTGTGTTCCAGCTCTGCTGGCTTGTTAATATTCAATAACTGATCCGGGGGTGCCATTTCGTGATAGAATAGTGCAACTGCATCCATAAGAAGAGCTACTCTATGTCCGCAGGCGTCTACGTGTGCAGAAAGGTGTTAATGTGGGGTAAACCTACTGCAGCCGAGAAACAATTCAAAATGAACCACTAGCCATCTATAAATTGGACAACGCCGCAAACTGAGCATTTTATAGTACTGGATCATGTTAGATTTAAGGTTACGCGTTTCTTTCATTTTTCCCACTGAGTCAAAGTTGGTCGGGACACTTTTGCTTTGTCTGAAAGTTGGTCGGGAGTGAGTGACAAACAGACAATGACATATGAACTGCTCAAAGCTCATTGGCTACCCGCCAACGTGGCAGGTCGAGTGTCAGTTTCACCCACTAATTGCAAAATTTACCCGCATTTGGTGCGTGTTTAGGTGTTAATTTCAGGCCCTATATGTGACTATGTATCCCAACTGGAGGGCTTTCTAAAAGGGTGAACCATTCCCTGCCTCCTTCTTGCCAGTGTGCCGTATAAATAGACTTCATTCAGAACACATTTCCCAATCAGCCTTGGCACAATGACTTATCCCCACACTATCAACAGAGCTGCTTTCGCTGGGTTTATAAACGCTACAAACTTGCTTGTTTGGTTATATAGTCATGCATTCATTGTATTAGTGGATACTATTGCTCACAGATCATTAGTGTTCAGCTGTTGGGTGTCAAAACACTCAGAGGAAAGCAGACACTTTTACCTCCTAATGAAAGAGCTATAGGACATCTGATCTCCCGGTTTACAGTAAAATGGCATATTCCGTGAGTGTTTTGATCCGTATTTATTATTTAGTTCAGTTTTTAAATTACCAACCAGAAAATTTGTGTCCTTGGACACAGATGCCCCCGCCACAGAGAGTTTGTGAAGCCGCTAAAATTGTGAAATTATCCAATTTAGTCTAACAAAATATGAAATTTATGCCTTCAATCTATCCAGAAAGCACTTACCAAAGCTTTTTGAATTCTATCCTGTGGTTTTTGAGGGGAAGTGGACAGACAACATCCCCTATACGGACCAGGATAACTTTATGACCCAGCCATATGTGGCGGGGCATTAAAAATATTTTGCTGCACTCGAGGGGCAATTCTTTCATTTGCAGTTCACTACAGATGAAAGTTGTCTTTCAAGTTAAAGGATGAAAATCTTTCACACAATTATATTGTGAGTAATAGTTCTGAACAATGAGCCACGCGTACCTGTTCCAGGAGCTCCGTACAGAATGACTCCTTTTGGAGGCTTGATTCCCATCTCTTCATAGTACTCTGGGTGTGTGAGGGGGAGCTCCACAGATTCCTAAGAGAACAACAATTAGGGCCAGTATTCAGAACTCATTAGTGATTTAGCCTCACAGCATGACTAACAGAGTTTGCAAGCAACATTCTGATCATTTCACTTATCGTGATAAAAAAAAAAAACATATTTATGTGCTGGTGAAGCCTAATTCTATCTCTGTAGAACTTTCTACAGGAAACCTACCTGATCAGTTTCTGCAAACAGAGACAAGTTAAAAAAAGAAAAAAGCACCTCCGGGACACAGTGTGGTGGTTTTAGTTACAGTGGGTGGCCACTTCAAAATAAGTAGGAATTTCTGCGTCAAGGGCGAGAAGCTGAGCAAGTGGGATTCTGATATCCTGGTTCGTAGTGGAGTTTTTGTCATTCTTTGTGCTTGACGTGCAAGAAGCACATGGCGCACTGATTACGATTCACCATAATTACTATTATTATGAGTCAGCTTATTCTTCTAAGTTCCTTATGTTTCATTGGTACATCACTAGTACCACTGCACTGCCAGCTGATACGCAAAAAATAATTCAAATTTGAAAATGTGCAAAAAGATGGGAACAAGTGTGCTATGTCTTCTGGTAGTGATTCACTTAATCCTTTTCAAAAAATTGCAAACAGCAAAAAAAAATTTCCATAAGATAGACCTCTGTGATGTCATAATACACTATCTAGCTTCTCTGCGCACTTGACAAGTATTACGATTCTTCTTTTTGCGACTACTACTGCCACTGCATGCATGCTAATGGTCCACACAAACACTGATAAGACTACAGCAACTACTCCAGGGTGCTAATGGTCCACACACACTCTGATTGGTCCCAATGGTTCACACACAGACCTCTACAACTGCATGTATCCACACACACACACACACACACACTAGCCATGAATGATTGTGCTCTGACTAAAATGACCCAGAAACACCAAAGCAACAATGCTGTATACCCCAGCAAATACTTAGAAACACCCTAGCAACCACTCTGCACACCAGGAATGAAACAATATGAACTTCAGGGTGATACGATACAATATCATGATTGATATCACGTTACGATATAACGAAATTAATTTCCTCCCCTTTAACCCTTTTTTTTTTTTAAAGATTTTTTTGGGGAATTTTTCCTTTATTTGACAGTTATACAGTGTAGAGAGACAGGAAAGTTGGGGAGAAGAATGGGGGAAGTAAATGCAGCTGCCCGGTGAGAGGATTTACGGTGACCAAGTCAGCAAACATAAGTCAGATGCAAATGTGATTAACTTTTCTGGGGAATACTTTCAGTTTGGGCTACATCACCATTCTTTCACATGCAGCACGCTCCCTAGGGCTAGTAAACTCGATTCTGGGGCGCGTTTCTCAAAAGTGTACATAGTTCGTCCAATCACAGTCAATGGACCCAACTATGCAAGTTACCATCTGTGATTTCGGGAAACACACCCCAGGTAGATTCATGGCACCAGGCTAAACTTGGAGCGGCAACGTTTTTGCAGCGGTGAACAAAATGATCAGTAACATTATTCTACCTATTGCAATGTATTACATGAAAACCATGACTAATGTCCAGATCCTCACTCAGTCATTGTTTTCAAGAAATTATACACGCTCGTGGCATTGTCAGCGTGCTTGTTCTGAAAATTGCTTCGGTCTGGCAGGTCATGGAATGGGGTGGGTGGTGCAGACCCAGGTCTGCGCTCGGAGATTATCGGGAGACAAATGCCGTCTGCTTCAGAGAAACTGAGGGAGTGTGGATTTATATTTTGTGGCCACGAGGTGACTAATTTGTGGGAAGTTACTATCTTGTGGCATCGACATATCTCATTCGTGGGAACAAGTTACTAACTTGTGGGAACAAAATAACTAATTTGTGGGAATGAGTCACTAATTTGTGGCAACGACGTAACTAATTTGTGGGAACAAGTAGCTAAACAACTCAAGAGAATGAAATAACCGATTTGTGGGAGTTATATCTTGTGGCCATTAATTTTTTTTCTCTC
This sequence comes from Gymnothorax reevesii, assembly GCA_029721435.1. NCBI lineage: Eukaryota > Metazoa > Chordata > Actinopteri > Anguilliformes > Muraenidae > Gymnothorax > Gymnothorax reevesii. The sequence goes on from CM056573.1 coordinate 113,210,298, forward strand.
TCGTCATTGGACTTCCCGGGCTCCATACTTCTCAAAGTGTGCAGCAAGAAATCCGAAATACCCCTATGTTTTGTCTTGAATTTAGGTCACTGGGGAAGTCCTCTTGCCGATTTGAGCCATTTCAAGTTGATGACGTAGTTCAAAGTGTAACCACAGGCAATCATGCGACACCGGTGATTTGAGGCGGTCTAGAGAACAGAAGTTTCAGGCGGTATCAGGCGGTCCAAGTGCTATTGGGTTAACTAAATTTATTATGGCTGAAATAAAGTACACAAACAAGTATTTGCTCTGAAGAAAATATTTCTTTGATTCAACTTTATATGCTGTATCATGTAGAACAATCCAAACACTATGTGAAAGCAATAAGGAGTCCCAAAACTATGACACTGCCCTCTACTGCTGCTTATGAAGCATTACGCTATAAAAATTCTCATCAAAACTAAGACACTGCCCTCCACCACTTTTCATGAAGCATTACACCTATATTAATCCAAGGTAAAGACTCTATTCAGGGACAGGCTGCGAGGATATGCAGGCTGCCTGCAATACTGAGACATGGCATTAAAAAAACAAACAAAAAAAATGCTTATGGTTCATATCTGTGGCTTTTTTAATTATCGGTAAACCATTTTGTGGTTTATCATTATATCCCTACTGTACACCCCAACAACCATTTAAAAATACCTGCAACTACCCTGAACGATCTGGCAATTGCCGAAAACACCCTTGCAACCATCCTGTACACCCCAGCAAACATTGAGATACACTGTAGCAACCACCCTGTGCATCATAGCGACCACCTTGGACACCCTAGCAACCATCCAGAAATACCCTCAAAACAACCCTACACACCCCAGCAAATACCTAAAAACACCCCAACAACCACCCAAAACACCCTAAAAAGCAACTAAAAACACCTTAGCAACCACCCAGCACACCCTAACAACCACCCTGATAACTCCAAATCAACCAACCTGTATACTGTAGCAACCACCCAGAGGCAGTTAAGCAAAAAAACACCCTAGGAACCATTAACAAACGAACAAACAAACAAACAAACAAACAAACAAACCAGCAACCACTCAGTACACCATAGCAACCTCCTAGAAACACTGTAGAAACCATCCTGTACACCAAAACAAAAATCCTGCACACCCTATGAAGCACCAAAACACACCCTAGCAATCAGCCTTAACAGACAGATTTATTAAACTTTTCTTCTTCCGTATGATTTTTTGGTGCCCAACATGTCCCACAGTATTGCCAGCACATAAGCTTAAAATTCATCAACACGCAGGCCTCGCCATGACCCAAGGTCTCGGGTCAAATACGCAAGATATCAAGATTTGACGCACAATAAAAAACTGCAAGTCAGTGCCACGCATGAATATTTGTAAAGATTTGACCCCTCATCTTGACAAAACGATGTACAGCCTAGTTTTCTAACCCTTTCCAGTGTTTGATGCATGGTGATCAGGAAATTATGAGCTACATTGTTTGACCCGCCAGAGTCAGGAAACCACAGATAGCAAAATAAAGCCAACTGAGCATACCTCGATTCCATGAGCTCAAATGAAAGTTAAAGAAGCAATGTCATGATTACTGCTCATATTGAATGTAAAAAACAGAAACTGGACATTGGTTAATACGAACGATCTTGTGGGAAAGGTGTACTTCCCTAGTTTAAAAAAAGAAAAAAAAAACACTCATCCATATTCCAGTCCATATTCCTGGCCCTTATAGTGTTTGAGATATTGGGCTTTCAATGATACTAGACAAAAAGCAGGCAGAAATGGGCTCTTTTCCATGTTTTTGATGAACTGCCCTAAAATTGATTTCAGAATACGGCATTTTTTTTTTCCAAAATATTGAGGATATTCATGTATTCCAGATTAGTGTCACTTCCTTGTTACCTGCAGTTGCTCATCAGCAAATACTCTCCACATTTTGAATTTGTTTTTCAGTTTTTGATTTTTAGGAATTCTCCTTACCGAAGTGGATGAAAATGAGTATTGGAAACTGGACTTGGGTCGAAAATGACTATTTGGTCATCAAGAAACAGTTCTGGGCAATTCCACAGTAAACTTTTTGTTGCGGACAGGACATTATGAAAATTTAATTAGCTATAACTAATTAACTATTTGATGTAGAACTATAACACTTCATTCAAAATATAATGGACCATAATACTTTGCTTGGGTGGAAATTTGAACTTTCTACTGTTGTGATAATTGATTCAATTAGCCCTAATTAGTTGCGTTGCGGACAGGACACTGCGACATGGGTTTTAACAACCATTAGAAAAAATGAAATTTCTCTTCATTTAGACAAGATATCTTACTTCTTTTCATTATATTGATAGATAATAAGTTACTTTATGTTATCAAAGTAATATTTTGTGAAAATATTTTTTTAGAAAGAATTTATTGATGAATATATTGCGTTGCGGACAGGACAAGGATTTTGTTGCGGACAGGACACATTTGTCCAGGCTGGCTCTGGCACAAACAGAATATGCCAAATTTAAAATTATGCTCAGACTGTTCATATCTTTTCAATTTAAGTAGAATATCAATGTATAGAAACAATAAACTTGTGCTTTTATAAAGAAAAAATTGGCAATTTGGGCAAAATTAGTTTTAAGCGAGAGCCAGCCGTTAATTGTCTGCGATAAATTCCACTTCATTACCATAACCAAACCACAACCAAAACCATAACCAACCATAACCAAAATGATTAACAAAGAGTTATATACATAGATTACATTTATTACAGTTATATTATGTGAATATTATATATAAATTATTTACAAGAACAATTAATTTTCAAAATAATACATTCTCCATAATAACCGCCAATCACATAGCTCGCATGCATTTTCAAATGATGAGAGAAAAATGTTGTAGCTTCCACATTTGTGACAATACGTATACATACATAAACCTGAAGTATCTCAACTACAGTAAACCAGTAGTAGATTTTAGTCGAGGCGAGGTCGAGTCAAAAGCCGAAAAATGTATTTGTGCCGGCCAAAATTTTTTTGTGGCGGGCCGCCACAAATAAATGAACGTGTGGGAAACACGATGCTTGTAGCATATCTTTCTCAAAACTGAATTTGTTTACTCTTAGTATGTATTTATATAGGATGCCTATTCTGATTAATATTTGGCATTTGAGATTTAGAGTCTAAGCTAATCAGGAAAAGGTAGGTACATCAATTAGATCTAATCACATTTCAGTTGGGTGATTTCCTCCCTATTGTTTATTTAGCAGCAATTAACCTGTCTCTATAATCTACCCAATTGCAGAATTGATTAATTAGATTAGCTGACCAGCCAACTTCCTGAACAATTGCTCCAGTTGAGAAACTAAAAGTGATTTATAGGCGTTTCTGTTGGCAGTTAATACAGTGACATGTCCTGTCCGCAACGTTTTGTCCTGTCCGCAACATAATTTAACTTATTGTTTATATACTTAAGGCTGATGTGATTTTTCTCAAAGTAGATTAGTTATTTCACCACATGGCCATAGTAAGAGGAAAATGAATTTTAGTGATATAGATTTTACCATTAGGATATAATTAAAACTTTTCCTTCTCAAACGTTGCGGACAGGACAACTGACATGTGTGACATGCATTTTCTCAAGAGTGACATGCATTTAAAAAATTTCTACATGGTAATATGATGTAATCTACTACTACAATAATGTCCAGCTAGTTTCATTATTCAGTGGTAGAAAATAAAGGATTTAATTAAGGAAACGTGTTGTCCTGTCCGCAACGCAAAACAGTGGCTTGGCTAATTAAAAGTGCAATTAACATGGCTAATTAGTCAACTGACAACAATACAATTGTTGTAATATGAAACTTAGGGTATTTGGCTATGGCATGCCATATTTATTTGAAGGATATTAAGAAGTTGATTTTTTAAAAGCCATGTCACCAATACTGTGGAATCACCCTTCTGCAGTGCAAAACGAGAGTCATTAGAAGATGAAATTTCCCCCTGGCCCCGCAATCTAACCTAAGAAATCCCAAAATATCAAAAGGTTCCAGTCTAGGACCTGACTAATACGCACAGCAAGTTTCATTAAAAAATACAGAATGGTAGTTGAGTTGTGCTCCAGAAACAAAATGTCCGCAAACAGACAGACGGACAGATGACCACACTGACGACTATTTCCCCTCACATTATATACCAGGGGGACAAAAAGCTTTCAATCATGTCTGGCATTTGTAGTTTTTGAGACGCAGTACTTTTTGTAACAGTCATCAAAACAGGTGGAATTTCACCCATTTTTTGCTTCACATGTAAGAGGTTAAAGAAAAAATTGATGAATGGATGGTGCTTCATAAGGATAGCTCACTTGGTCCTATGGGCCAGATGACAAATGGGAAGCCAACACAAACAAGAGCAATGCAAGGCGTAGCATACGCCCCCAACTGAAACAGTTGAAGAACATGTACCGAAAGCAAGTTTTAGGCATCATCAGCTATGTATGACCATTCACCCCAACAAAAATTATCAACCTCCGTCGAGCAGTGTTCACCTTAGAGCGCGACAGAAGATTTCAAGATGCCTGCTGTGGCAGCCATATTGGTTAGTGGAGTGAGCTCAAAATCGATAGGCATCATCCCCTATGTATGACCATTCACTCCACCAAAAATCATAAACCTCCGTCGAGCAGTGTTCACATTAAGAGTTCGACAAATTAAAAGTTTACAACAGGACGCCCGGACGAACCTACGGAAGGGATGAAAACATAATGCCCCCGACCGACTCTTTCGAGGTCAGGGGGATAAAAAACAGTATTCCAAGGCATTATATTCACTGTTACATGACAAAGAATCCAAAGGCAACAAAAGAATCCCTCTGAACATATGGGCATCCACTGCACTGCTGTGACAGTGTTGCTTGAATGCTACACTTCTTCAGGAGAAACTCGCTCCTCTTTACTCGAATCAACTCTGACAAAAAAAGCAAACTGCTACAATTAGCCACTAAGATTAACAACCAGAAAAGAAAGTACCTTTATCTCTTGGATCTGGCTGTCGAGTCCACCTATGTCGGCATAGGTCTCCTGAGGAGCCTTCTCCACCTTCATGACAGTGACTAATGGGTCTGTGTCATCCATAAGCACACCAATGACTGCATGGACCTGTGGAAACTCAGCTCACTCAGCAGCTAATCACAACTAGCCTACAGAGATCTCATAATCAATTACAATAACAATTAATCCTGTTATAGGAGATCAACCATTCTGTGGGTCAGTGGTCACCAACCCTGTTCCTAGAAATCTACCATCCTGTAGGTTTTCCCTCAAGTAGAGTGAAAACTCTTACGAAGTATACTTTGCACGCGAGCCGGAGAGCCTGCTTAACTAATGATTTGAAGTGTCAGGTGTGCCACATTAAGGTTGCAAGGAAAACCTTCAGGATGGTAGATCATCAGGAACAGGGTTGATGTAGCTCAAGCTGGCACTGAAAATGGGAGATTCGCTTACCTTGTGGTTGAGTAACACAGAGCAGCCAGGCTCCAAAAGATCCTTGTCCACAAAAGACAAGATGCTGACATAGTGCTCTGAGCCCACAGAGGTGGAGACAATGGCGTGGTTATCATCTATGATCTCCTCCAGCGTTCCAACAGACATAGGAGTTCCTCTCAGGTCATCGACCTTTGACCTCTCTTCCTAAAGGTGCAAAGGTCATGGGTTTGGTATGGTTAAGAGCACACTAGAGTACACTTCCAATAAAGCAACTCAGGAAATGCCTTGACACCTCAACAGTTACCTCTTGCTTTTCTTCCAAAGGCTTCATCTGCTCTTGGTTCCGGATGAATTCTTCCTCCATCAGAAGGTAGTCTTTAATTCGCTCCTGCTTCAGCAGTTTAAGACGACACTGAGTGTGAGGGGTTACTGAGGGGGGAATCAGAACTCAGTCAGATGAAGGAAGTGACTTCATTTCTGACCAGCTGGACATGACCACAGAAGGAGACTATTCAATCACATTCTGAAGTACACACAGTGATACGGGCATCTTACACATTTGCATAAAGACCTCTTTTTAAAACTGCATTACAGAAATCAGGACTACATTTTGAGGTTCAGTAGAGAATACCTAAAGGCAGCTTGCTTGCTGCATCGGGTCCCTTTGACTTCTTCTTCCTCTTCCCGACTCTGGTTGGAATTGGTGGTTCGTATTTCTTTTTCTTGTCCTGTTTAAAATAAAAGTATCACTGCCGACCTGAATTCTATAACATGACACAGTATGGTAACGGTGGAGACATGCAAGTCAAGGCAGACCGTACCTTATCATCCTTCTTCCCACCACCAGGGCCATGTCCGCCACTCTGACTTTGTCCCTATGAATTTATGAAGAAAAATCTGCATGTATTAAACAGAGCTTCCACGCAACTAACGATTAATACCGCTACCTAACCTCTCTCTGGACATACATGACCGCCGACTTAACCAATGCCATTCTTCACTGTTCTTCGAGATTACATGATCTAGTGTTTAACTACATCACATCAACGGAGTAAGTCGGCTGTGAACCCAGGTCAAACTGATTGACTATGAATGTAATCTATCGTCCGAATAATTCGTTTTCCGTCCGGTGTGAAAGCAGCTTAACGGCGACTAAAAATGGGCATAAACAAAATCAGCTATAATGATTAATTGATTATATTTTGCGCCATTTTCAACATATTGTTGTTTTTTCAAAGGTTATATCGTTCCGATTTCCGAACTCTTATCAGAGCATTGTACCAGTCAGAAACTAAATCATTGAGCGACTTGATGTCTTCAGTTATTCCAGTTTACAGACCAACTATTCAGCAAGGCAGCGCCCGGAGAAAACCTCAGCAATTTTCACAATAATGGCTAGCTAGGCCGTCCCAGCTCAAAATCGAACCAACGACCTACTGCGCCATCGACCGTGCCGCCCATACTGTAAGGATTATTTAGAGGGCACTGATGATGGGTAAACAATAGTACGAGCGAAAGTTCCCAAAATACTATTATGCACTACTTCCGAACCAAGCATGTGTCAGTCAACTAAGCCGGCTGGCTAACTGGCTAACTAGCTTACTAGGTAGTCAACATTAGCCATCTCCCTATGTCGCACATAGCGCTAACTAGCATAAACTGGGCTATTCGCAAACGGATTGCTAGCAGCGTAACGAAGTTCATGGAAATTAAATAAAGGATATTTGAATATCTCACTAAAGAAATGCTAAATAAGTTAAGTCATAACAATGTTGATCATTCAAAACAAAGCACTGGAACACAAATTTGCTTGCTCACCATCGTCGCTCAACTAGATTCAAGCAGAAACGTCTGACTACGGCAAGTGAAACATGTCAAATCGTACCTGACCAAACGCGAGAAGCAATTTATTTTTGACAATATTATGGAAAATACTTGCTTTGTTCTAACTCTCCAACAGCATGCATAGGCTGGGTATACTCGAAAAATTTGACGGGCAGAAATAAAAGCACCAAAGGGCGCAAAAGGATTTTGAAATGACTTTTCTTAAATCAAAGCAGAACCCAAGTTTAAACAGCTCAATAGGGGAGAGTGGGGAACCATGAGAAATTTTTGGACCCTGTGCTATTTATATATTTTGATATTGATTCGCATTCAATTGCAGAACGAAATACAGTGTGTTCTCTATTTAAAGATAAATCGTTTAGCCAGGGATCTTGCTCTAAACTGGTCAAATATCATTCAGGGAAGTCCCTCAGATGGCTCATGGTGCGACGACCTTGGGGTACCTTGAGCCAGCACACTAGCGACATGTTTCCTCCAAAACATCACTGTATTTCCAATTACTACAATGACATTACATCTCTACATTTTGTTTTTACGACTGTCTAACATCACACAATGGGTCTCATTCATGAAACGTGAGCAGAACGAATTTGTGTGAACTGTTCGCAGACGGAAATTTATGTGCATCTCCGCATTCATCAATATTTTAGTAGCTCAGATCTTTTCGTGGCTACTCACAAAATCTACACATGCCGCTGAGCACGCGTAGCGCTTGTGTAAATTTAAGAGTGCACATAAATAATGCTTGTCACAATTGGAAATTACAATTTTAATTCATATTGCGCTCTGTTATGTTTACAATATGCAGATGCTATTGAAACACGTGATTTAGCCAAGACACGACAAACAATTAAAAATATAGCACATGTAGATAATTTAGTTGGCAATTGGCAGGTTTAAGATCCAGATTAGGCTGATGATTGTGAATTATCTTTGTGAATCGACTCAAAAGATTATACGTTGTTTCTAAATGTTGAATGATGATACTGAAAAAAAAAAAAGTGGAGGCAGGTCGTGGTCTCCGTCAGGTATAATTCCTGACTGAGAGGTCTGCCCAGTTATGCCAGCGATGCGCTCATCTGCAGTTGATAGTTATAACTGTGAGCCTCCTCCTGCAGAATCTGATGTACTTTTTTCGCACTGTCTAGAGACACAGCAGTTTTTATTGGTACGGCAGTCGATTTCAAGGGATTAAGAGTTCGGGGTTATGTGTAAGGGAAGGGTTAGAGGTTGGGGTTAGGGTTAGGGTTAGGGTTAGGTTAGGGGCTGCTGTACCTCTCCACATTGAAATGCATTGAAAAACTGCATGCCCGTAGCAACTGCCAATTTTTTTTGTGTTTCATGTCGCTTATGCGTTTCACCCTGCTGAAAATTCCAGCCTTGACCAGCCCAGGCTGGTCAGGCTGGTTTAAGCTGTGTTTTGGACACTTTTAGCTGGTCAACCAGCCCTTCTCCAGCTGAAAATACCAGCTTAACCAGCTTTGACCACCTTCGTCAAGCTGTAGAGACCAGCTATGACCAGCTAAGAACACAGCTCAGACCATCTTAAACCAGCTTAGAATTCTAGCTGGTTTAAGATGGTCTGAGCTGTGTTCTTAGCTGGTCATACCTGGTTTAGCTGGTCTCTGTAGCTTGATGAAGGTGGTTAAAGCTGGTTAAGCTGGTATTTTCAGCTGGTGAAGGGCTGGTTGACCAGCTAAAAGTGTCCAAAACACAGCTTAAACCAGCCTGACCAGCCTGGGCTGGTCAAGGCTGGAATTTTTAGCAGGGTTTGCCTCCCGTTTCATGTCAAACCATTTATGCTTCACCTCGGACATGGTTCTTTGGACTTCAGAGACAACATGAACGGTATCTGTCACCTCCCTCCAGGCTTTCGCTTTGCCTGTGCCTGTCACACCACAGCTAACGGATGAAAATAAAATGCTTTTCTTAACTCCACCCAAAATTATTTCTATCTCCGCTTCGGAAAAAATCTTTTTCTCTCTCTCTTTCTTTGCACCATGACTGACAGGTCGACTGGATGCATCGACATCTCCTTATATGGTGGTTATTAACAATTCAGGGGGGGGATTTATGCTAATAGCTGATTACCGGGAGCCCGCTGTCACTTTAAGATGGACTGGCATTCATGATCATCACACACGTGTATTTACGATCAGATCAGAGTTTCCCGTGGTGTTCATGAATCCGGAGTAAGTTTTTTGTAGCATAGGCTTTTATGTGCAAATCAACACTCAAATTTACTAACATTTCATGAATGAGACCCAATATGTGCTTTACATAACAGGTAGCCTTCCGGTTACTTGAAATGTTTACTTACACCACCAAATTGCCCGCCATGTTTTCATTTCAAGTTTTTTTCTTTTCATGTCTTACTTGCTTGCAAACTTGTCAACACTGATTCTCATGTAATTTCGCACCATTCTGCCTGGAAGGAGGGAAAACGTAGCAACACTGATTTCACAGCATAGATTTAAACAAAAGAACATCTTTTCGATGTAATTCTGACTGCTATGCAACAACTATCTTTTGAAAATAAGCCTAGTTTCTGGCTAAATTTGACATACACACCAATTCAGTCTACTACTGTGGGGCATCATGAGCCAGGCTCATGCTGCCCCTCAAAAGCCTGCGAGAGGAGCCCTGTGTGGCCTTTTTCACTTCTCACACGTCACCTAGACATCAGAGGCCTGATGAGATCAAGGATGCACTAACTGTGCAACGCACATATGGCTTCTTATCAGCACAAGGTTGTGAATGGCTGCTTTGTGTTATCATGATAAAAGACGAAAATGAAATTAACCTGGTGAAGTTACTCTTGGGTGCAAAAATTGGAAAGCTTAATGAAAACACGACTTAATGAAAAGACAATGGAGGGATAATAAGCAGTTTATTTCTTCATCAATACAGAGACATTCACACTGCCATCTTCAGAAAAAAATTTCAACCTCTAGGGTTAGAGGGGCCCTGGCTCATGGTGCCCCACTCTGCCCTATAATGAAAACGTAATATATGTTTTTGCAGTTTGTTTAGCAATGAGGAATTACGCATACAATGATGCCTTTATTTACAATTAGAAGAATTTACATTTGCAGTAATTTCTTTTGGCTATTTGGCCAGTTACTGAATTGAACAAATAGCAGCAAAATCTATGTTTTTCTTGTCATGAACTTAACCATATTAAATCAAAATGTCTGTCTTTCTATGATGTAACTGTTTCATTTTGCTTGCTTGAGAAACAGTTGTATTTTGCTGCCATCTACTGTAAATGCTATAAATTTCTGAAAACATTTTCAGGATGGACCTGTTTTTTCGAAATATAAATGGTTTCACTGCTCTGGGAGCTGGAATTTTCACATATCCATACTTTTACCAGACATTTTAAGCTTAGGATCTGCTTTTAAAACCTCTATAGTTTCATTATTGGCAAGAATAGCTCTGTTGAAGTGGTTTGCTCAGCTATTACACTTGTGTTTTGATACTGCAACCTCATTATTAGAAAGTGGGCTCTGTCCATTAGGCTTCATATCCATGGTAGCAATGGAAGAATTAAAGCGAGCACTTAGTAAGTCATGGCCCTTTATTACCTGGGTATCTGAGATCACTGTAATGCATCACAGGCAGACCACTATCTGAAGCTTTTGCTTTGTCTCACAGCAGGGCTTTGAAATAACACTCATTAGTTTTGCTCAGCATTTGGTCAAGCCATTTTCTTTATGAAATGCATGAGCTACACTAAATGCTGGATTCTTACATTTTACTTGATATCATACCCTCTTGAGCACGTATATTTGGAGCATATTTTTGCCCTCACACGTGAGCCTCTCTGAGCACAATTTTCAATCAGATTCTCAATTTTACTATAATCTGCATGTTATTTGAGTTTGAAGATCTATGATCACACAGATAAAGGGAAAATATTTAAATGGATCTTTCCTTTGAAATAAATGATCTTTACAGCATAATGACATGGACTAACAAGAGGAAATAGGGGTTAGAAGAAATCTGAGGCTCTGTGCAATTGAGTGAGAATCACACACAAGAATGATTTGGACTGAAATAAAGGTGCAAGGTAAGTACACTGCGTACTTAGTGACATGACAGACATGACTGCATGTAAAAAGGTGGGTGGGAGATTCATACAAAGGCTGTGAGAGGATCAGATTTCCCCAATAAGTCATCAACTATAAAAGAGATTTCAAGAAAAAAGAACTTACTTCTCTTACAACCACATATCCAAAAAAGTTGGCACATTGTATACAGACTAGAAAAGAAAAAAAAATCTTGGTGGCTCAAAACACAAGAACTAGACGGTAATCTTGGAATAACAATGATCAAGCTCTTCAATAGATGGTTTAGGTATGGTACACAGGAACAGGGCAATGCGATAAAGACAACTTGTCACTGGGGGACAAGTAAAGGTTGGTGCACAGAAGCTGAGAGCAGGTAGGACAGGCCAAGGGAAATGTCGAACAGGCAGGCGAGAGTCCAAAACCAGGAGATCAGCCGGGAGAGGCCAGAGAGGATGAAGGTGAGGATGGACCAGGAGCAGGGCAAACACAGAGCACGAGATGCAGGATATGCTGGAGGGAGAAGGACAGCAATGTGGAGCACAGGAACTGGCAAAAACTGCTGGAAAGCAAGGAAAAGTAAAAAGCAAACTAAAGACAATCTTGCAAGGAATATAGAACAAAGAAAGACTTAAATACGTTGAGGCAAAATGCGGAATCTGGTGCGAGGATTAACACAGAGACAATACGGAACAACCCTGTGTACCCAAGTGTGTGGACACTTTGCTGTACCAGCAGATATTTCCATCCATCCATATCGCCTCTTCTTCACTAGAGTTGCAGGGGAGATGGAACCAGTCCCAACTGACTCTGGGCAAAAGGCAGGGACCCACCCTGGACAGCTCGCCAATCTATTGCAGGGTGCACACACCATTCACTCTCACACTCATTCCTATGGGCAATTTAGCATCTCCAATTAGCCAGACATGTACGTCTCTTAACTGTGGAAGGAAATTTGAGTACCCGAAGGAAACCCACACAAACACAGGTGTTGGAGCCAAAATACATTTTTGTTTTATCTTTATTATTTATTATTATTTATTTGTTTACATGAATGGTCTGACCCTGCCTTTACAAGTGACAGCGTCCAATTCAAGTGGTTGCCATGGTGCCTGTCATCTGTCAATCACACTTAGTTGCCATGGGAACTTATTCATTCATGACTGTGATTGTGCCAGGTGGGAAGGCAATGGGGTTTGGAGGACAAACAATTTTGGACCGTGTCCGTGTCAGTGTCTGGGGGATAGTCTGGGCTGTGCAGGTCGGCATTTGATTATTGTGTTGAAAATAGTTCGCATTACGCAGTTTTGATGTCAATAAATGGATTGGCATATCCAAGGAGAATTATGACTCTGGACATTGAATTAATGAACACTGGTACACGCGTCAAACTTTGTTTAAAGCTTGTTGCCCCTTGCAGTAGGGCACCGAAAGGTAAAGGGCCCTACAACAGGGAAAACACAAAAACTCCACGCAGAAAGGCCCCAGGCTGGATTCGCACCCACGACCTTCTTGCTGTGCAGCAGCAGTGCTTTTCAGCTTTCATTTGAGGATAATTTTATAAAATTTTGCTCCACAATTTGGAACATTTTGCCCTTTATGTACATGCCCTCCTCTCCACCTCCCACAATTCAAATCAGTTCCAATCAAACCTTTAGTCAGGGAGGGGGTTGAATGGAAGGGGTATACAGATTGCAAAAAATCTTTTTTGGAAAGGTCACAGATTTGAGTTGCAATATTGTTGACTGTAGATAGTGAAATCCCTCAATTACTTGCTATCATGCATTGATCGTTGTTCTTAACAGTAGGCATATTGACTTTCACACAACATATTTGCTTTTAAACAGCCAAGCCTTGCATGAATGCCTAGTTTATACCCAATCATGAAAGCATTACTTGTCACCTATGAACCAGTTTACCAATAGAATGTCCCAAACTTGTCTTCCAGACATTCCTGAACCTGGCCAGTATTCTAAATACCTCATATTGCCTCTGTCCGACTTTTTTGGAATGTGTTGGAGCATTTGGAATGTTCAAATTTCTGCTTTCTGTGCACTCCCAATTTTCCCAACTGTCCCAACTTTATTGGAGTGGGGGTTGTAAATCTGCGAATCATGCAGGTTTACATCCATTATACAATATCGATATCTATTTGGACTTTAGCTGCCTATTTGCATCCATTCTGATTTCTTCTATTTTTGCACATTTGTCACACAAATGTTTCACACCATCAAACTAATTTCAAAATTAAACAGAAGTCATCCAGGTAAAAACAAAATGCAGTTTTTAAACAATGATTATATTTAATGAAGGAAAAACAAGCTATCCAACTCTAACGCACTGACGACTGATTTAGGTGGTCACAAAAGAACCCAGACTAACAATGAAAGAGCTAGAGGCCTCACTTTCCCCAGTTAAGGTCAATGTTCACAATGCTATAATAAGAAAGAGTCTTGGCAATGATGGCATCGATGGGAGAGCAGCGAGGCATTGACCACCACTGACCAGAAAGAGCACAAGGGCTCATCTCATATTTTCCGAAAAACATCTTGATGACCCTCAAGACTTTCGGCATAATATTCTCTGGATCGATGAGTGAAAAGATGAACTTTTTGAACGATGTGGTTCCTGTTACATCTAGTTTAAAGCTTACACAGCATTTCACAATAAGAGCATCATTCCAACAGTCACATATAGTGGAGGATGTGTGATGGTCTGGAGCTACTATGCTGCTTTAGGACCTCAGCGACTTTGCCATAATTGAAGGAACCATGAATTCTACTGTCTACCAGAAAATCCTGAATGAGAATGTCTGGCCATTAATTTGTGACCTGAAGCTCAAGCACAGCTGTGTTATTGAAGCAGGGCAATGACCCAAAACACACAAGCAAGTCCACCCCTGAATGGCTCAAAAGAAACAAAATGAGGATTTGACTCATAGCCAGTTTTCACCAATGTTTGACAGCAGTTGTTGCTCAGCGTGGCACAACCAGTTATTAGGTTTAGAGGTCAATTATTTTATTCACATGGGTGATATAGGCTTCGAATAACTCTTTACCTTAAATGAAATGATCAATTAAAAGCTGTATTTTGTGTTTACTCACATTGTCTTTGTCATATATTACAATTAGTTGGTTGATGTGTGGCATTTAAATATGAAAAATGAGCAAAAATAGAAGAAATTAGGATTTTCAGAAAATCCATTTTCACAGCACTGTTAGAAAAAGAAAACTAACATAATTAATTTGATACATCACATAATAGATTATTGAATAGCATCCCCAAATTCATGAGGTTTATTTGTCATGCAGACTACAGAAGCAGCTTTACTTGTGCTGTATGTACTGGTGCTGCTTTTATTCTGAGGCAATATATTTTGGTTACATATGCCAAAGTAATGCCTGATAATGGAATTAGCTTTCTTAACTCCTTTTATCTGCAATTGCCAAAGCAGAGAAAGGGTGATTTCAGGCCCAACACACACTATCAATGTATTTTGCTAATGGATGGTTTCAAAATTAGCAAACAGAGCAGAATAGGAGGTAGTCACCAGTGGCATTTAAGGCATTACTAAAAGCACACAAAAAGCCTCTCACCATTTTCAGCGTGACAATGATGAAAGGAAGAAAACAGTTGGATTCCAAATATTTCTCTCTTACCTAGGCAGCTGATAGTTCGCCAGGTGTGCTTGTTCAGATTTAAACTGAGAATGTCGAAAATAGGCCAGGAAATAAAGATTCAATTCTCAAAAAAGTTCCTCCTCAAAGTCTCACACCCAGATGATTGTTTATGTTTCAGGCCCATTGAAGACATGATTTGGATCATTTAAGTGCCCTGTTGTGTGAGTAGTGATTCCATGGACAAGCCTGTTCAATTGCCCAGAACCCTTTCATTTCAGAGGATCTGTATTACTTCGCCACACAACCCAAGTCAGTGTTACGATAAAATTTTGTACAAAACCCAAAACCAGTGAAGTTGGCATGTTGTGTAAATCGTAAAAAATAAAAACAGAATACAATGATTTGCAAATCCTTTTCAACCTATATTCAATTGAATACACTGCAAAGACAAGTTACTTAATGTTCGAACAGGTAAACTTTGTAATTTTTTGCAAATATTAGCTCATTTGGAATTTGATGCCTGCAACATATTTCAAAAAAGCTGGCACAAGTGGCAAAAAAGACTGAGAGAGTTGAGGAATGCTCATCAAACACTTATTTGGAACATCCCACGGGTGAACGGGCTAATTGGGAACAGGTGGGTGCCATGATTGGGTATAAAAGCAGCTTCCCTGAAATGCTCAGTCATTCACAAACAAGGATGGGGCGAGGGTCACCACTTAGTGAACAAATGCGTGAGCTGATTGTCGAACAGTTTAAAAACAACATTCCTCAACGAGCTATTGCAAGAAATTTGGGGATTTCATCATCTACGGTCCGTAATATTGTCAAAAGGTTCAGAGAAATCACTGGACGTAAGCGACAAGGCCGAAAACCAACATTGAATGCCCGTGACCTTCGATCCCTCTGGCGGTACTGCATCAAAAACCGACATCAGTGTGTAAAGGACATCACCACATGGGCTCAGGAATACCACTGTCAGTAACTACAGTTCATCGCTACATCTGCAAGTGCAAGTTAAAACTCTACAATGCAAAGCGAAAGCCATTTATCAACAGCACCCAGAAACGCCCCCGGCTTCGCTGGGCCCAAGCTCATCTAAGATGGACTGATGCAAAGTGGAGAAGTGTTCTGTGGTCTGACGAGTCCACATTTCAAATTGTTTTTGGAAACTGTGGACGTCGTGTCCTCCGGACCAAAGAGGAAAAGAACCATCCGGACTGCTATAGGCGCAAAGTTCAAAAGCCAGCATCTGTGATGGTATGGGGGTGTATTAGTGCCCAAGGCATGGGCAACTTACACATATGTGAAGGCACCATTAATGCTGAAAGGTACATACAGGTTTTGGAGCAACAAATTCTGCCATCCAAGCAACGTCTTTTTCATGGACGGCCCTGCTTATTTCAGCAAGACAATGCCAAGCCACATTCTGCACGTGTTACAACAGCATGGCTCCGTAGTAAAAGAGTGCGGGTACTAGACTGGCCTGCCTGTAGTCCAGACCTGTCTCCCATTGAAAATGTGTGGTGCATTATGAAGCATAAAATACGACAACGGAGACCCCAGACTGTTGAACAACTTAAGCTGTACATCAAGCAAGAATGTGAAAGAGTTCCACCTGAAAACCTTCAAAAATTGGTCTCCTCAGTTCCCAAAGGTTTACTGAGTGTCGTTAAAAGGAAAGGCGTTGTAACACAGTGGTAAAAAGGCCCCTGTGCCAACTTTTGTGCAATGTGTTGCTGCCTTTAAATTCTAAGTTAATAATTATTTGCAAAAAAAAAAGTAAAGTTTCTCAGTTTGAACATTAAACATCTTGTCTTTGCAGTGTATTCAATTGAATGTAAGTTGAAAAGGATTTGCAAATCATTGTATTCTGTTTTTATCTACGATTTACATAACGTGCCAACTTCACTGGTTTTGTGTTTTGTATTTACAAAAGAAAAAAATTTACTTTACAATTGCAAACTGAGTAAAATCTGGGTGCAAGTGCCAATTGAGATATCTTGTTTTTACCCATTGGCCGACTCCGGCCCGAAGGGGTATTGTCGTCACCTGCGTGTCTGTCTGTCGTCCGTGATCCGTTGTTCATCGTCCTTCGTCCGTCCATGATTTTGTCCACGCCAGTACTCTGCAACTAATGATCGCAGCTTCACCAAATTTGGTATGGTAACTCACTATGACGCATAGATGTGCAAAGTCAGGGTTTTTGCTGGATTTGACCTTTGACCTAAGCTCTGTGACCTTGACCCTGGAAATCTTGTCCGGGTCAGTACTCGGCAACTAATTATCACAGCTTCACCAAATTTGTTATGGTAACTCCCTATGACCCATAAATGTGCAACATTAGGTTTTTTGCTGGATTTCACTGTTGAGCTTAGTGCTGTGACCTTGAATCTGGTAATCTTGTCCGGATGACATTTTCCAGGCCAGTACTCAGCAACAAATGATCACAGCTTCACCAAATTTGTTTTGGTAACTCACTATGACCCATAGATGTGCAACATCTAGTTTTTGCTGGATTTGACCTTTGACCTTAGTACTGTGACCTTGACCCTGGAAATCTTGTCCGGGTCAGTACTCGGCAAATAATTCTCGCAGCTTCACCAAATTTGGTATGATAACTCATTATGACCCATAAATGTGCAACGTCAGGTTTTTTGCTGGATTTGACCTTTGACCTTAGCTCTGTGACCTTGACCCTGGAAATATTGTCCGGGTCAGTACTTGGCAACATATTGTCTCAGCTTCATCAAATTTGGTATGATAACTCACTATGACCCACAGATGTCCAACATCAGCTTTTTTTGCTGGATTTCCCCTTTGACCTTTGCGCTGTGACCTTGAGGCAGGAAATCTTGTATGGGTCAGTACTCAGCAACTACTGATCGCAGCTTCACCAAATTTACCATGGTAACTCACTGTGACACATAGATCTGCAACATCACCTTTTTTTTGCTGGATTTTACCTTTGACCTTAATGCTGTGACATTGAGGCAGGAAATCGTGTCTGGGCCGAGGGGTATTCAGCAACGCGTTATGTTTCTATTTTGATGGAGAAATGAGAAAGACCTCAATGTAGGAAGTGAAAAGAGCAGTTTCTGTTGACTTAGACAACCAGATTTTATGTAGAAGTTATTGGTTCTCTCTTGCTGTTGTGTCCTGAAGGAAAGAAAAGAAAATGACCCTGAACTGCATCTGAACAAATTTCGCTGTAAACATAAGTTGTATATGAAAACAATCATTTTACGCAACTCTAAATTGGATAATTGGAAAAAAATTCGCAAAAGAAAGCCCCTCAGTTAATGTAAAAGTGAGATAGATTTATGATCTATTTTTTTCTCTCATAGTTTCTTTTCCACAGAGTAAGCAGTATGAGTGAAGCATGACTTCTTTTTTGTATTCATTATATTGAGTAGACATTTGAATTAATGCAGGTATTAGCATAACTATAATGTGGATGTCGCACCTTTCATAGTTCTGGAATCTGGGAAGTTCGCTGCAGATTTGGACATTACACATTGCTAGCATATTTAGAGGGCATATTTATGTTTCATCTTATCAGGTCCTTCTGGCTCGCATCATTCTTAGATTACTATGCATGTGCAATAGGATACCTAACACTACAGCTGTGTTTGTTTGGTTATATAGCACAGCATTTTGTGAGCCATAGCATAATTGCCTATCTCATTTTTAAGGTTTTTTTTTTTAATTATAAAAGAGAATGGAATTTTTTCTTTTTTTAAGGTTTTGAAAAAAAAGTAAGCAATGGAATTTTTGCCAACACAAAAGAAGAGGCAGCTGATTTCAAAAAATATGACTTGGCCAATTATGCAATGAGGCTAACAACTTATTGTATTGGTGGGTACAATTCTTCACAAATCATTCACTTGCCAGTGTGTTCAGCTGTTGGGTGTCAGAACTCTCACAGGAAAGCAGACATTGTGGGTCTTCAGCGAGAGCATTTTTTAAAACCTTTTTCCGTAAAAGAGCAATGGGATATTTGATGTTACTGTTAAAGGAAAATGGTGGATTCTGTGACGGTTTCGATCCGGATGTTGTAGTATGTATTAGGGCAAAATTCAGCTTTGTCCTAAAAATATCAAAATATATTTATATCAAAGTGAAAATATATAAGAAGAACATATTTTGTAGCATTAAAAATGTAGTTCTTATATTTACAGTTCACTTTTGAGGAAAGTTTCACTTCAATTTCCTGATCTTTGTCTCCTCCTTGTTCGACTGTTACCCTCTGTCTTCGGTGTTCAAACTCAAGAAAGCAAAGAAAGAAAGAAAAAAAGAAAAGAAAAAAGAAAGAAAAGAAAGCTATTATTTAGTAAGGAAATGCCTGTCATTCTTTTCCCCTGCCTCTTCAAGAAAAAAAGAATTTAGTGAGGCTGGAGTTTCTTTAAAGTTGACTTCATTGCAGTTTACAAATCCAGGGGGATCTCCAGAGATCACTGCTCAACGAGAGACGAGTCTCTTTATTTGCAGACCTCAGGCACAATGGTTTCCCTTTTTTCTTTTCCAGTGATCCACTTTGCACATCTTGTGGTTACATCATCTCTATTTTCCAAACCCATCTTGATCTTTTCACTTCATCACCTGTAGCTTTCCAGCTGGGGTCTGAACTGTCTGCCACACTCATGTCTCAAATCAGTCTAGCAACATTTGAAGGTTCTCCTTTTTCTAGTTCTCAGAAAATAGAAAAGATGTAATCCATGACTTATTTCAAATAGAACAAAGACCTTTTTCCCTTCTGCTGTTCAAAAAAATATGCTCCAGATAAACCTTTGCATGCATTCTCACAACAATTTATGTGGATTTCTTCCATACTCTTCCCAGTGCCTATGATCCAGATGAGTGGTGCTTCTTCCAGTTCCTTCTTTATCCAAGTCCGAAGTATACATTTACCCTGCATGACCTGATCCATTTGGCTTGACACCTGGCCACTGACTTTGGACCTGTCCCTTTCACAATGCCTAGCCTGACCTTCAGTGTTCTTGTTTGCTTCCTGCCGACCTCACACTGTCCTCTGATTACCCTCTTTGTTCATGTATTTAAAACCCATGTTTTATATTCATTAAAGACACCAATATGGCTTGTCTGTGATCTGCATGGGGCTCCTGTGTTCTGAAATTTGTGACAATAGCCTATTCATTGGGTCTCATTCATGAAACGTGAGCAGAACGAATTTGTGTGTAAACTGTTCGCAGACGGAAATTTACGTGAATCTCCGCATTCATCAGTATTTTAGTAGCCGAGCTCCGATCTTTTTGTAGCTGCTAACAAAATCTACACATGCTGCTGACCACGCGTAGTGCATGTGTAAATTTAAGAATGCACAAAATTGTGCTTGTCACTATTGGAAATTACAATTTTAATTCATATTGCGCTCTGCTATCTTCACAATATGCAGAGTATTTGAAACACGTGATATAGCCTAACACATTGGGCTCTAATTTCCTGGCGCAGCGCAGCTGGCGGAGCGAGGCGCAGCCCGCGCAGTGGTAATTTCGTCCGGCGCAGCCCGTGTAGTGGTAATTTCGTGAGGTGCGCAGCCTTCGGTAGATGAAGGTGTGCCGAGATGGGTGTGGCGGCGTAGTAGGGGGAGGTGTCACATATTCATCAAGACGCAGTGACAATTTCGTAGAAAAAGTCTCTCGCTGGAGTTGCGCAGAAAACTAGCCAGCTCCAACCTGGTTTAATTTCCCTGCAGTGGTAATTTGGCTGACCGGCGCAGAGTGTGCACACGTCACCGAAATCTCACAGGCAGGTTTACAGAATGTCAGGCACATTTCAATGCAAGAAAAAATTACAGGAAGCACTATTTAATGTAACTATCTGAATAAGGACATACATTATTGTATCTATATCGATTGTCCTGATGTCAGGCGGTTGCCACGCGTAATGGAAGCTTGACCTGGCTTAATCAACGCAACTGAATCTGTGATGCAAACTAACGACTTCACATCTTTCTCAGCCAACCACAAACTGTATAATATATATATATATCGAATGCTTGCGTTTTATGCTCATTGAAGCCGCTTGCACACTGGACGCAAAACGAATTTTTCGCACTACTGATTACAGACAAAGTCAATGCAAAGACGCGATAGTCGGACAGGGTTTTAATATAGCTCCGTGTCCGAGAGTCATAAAAGTTCTAGTTTTTCCGAGTATTCCAGGAATTATTAGACGTGCAAACTTGGCTATGTTTGTGTTCGGCCTTCACAAAATGCAAATTGATAGCTATCGACTTTTCTTGGTCTTTTTAGCCTATTCATCTGTTTTCTTCCGTTGAAGATAGACATCAGTATTTATTCGGTCTTTCTTTTGAAAATTAGTCAGATGGATCGAACAGATTCACGCTTTATTTTCACAGCAGAGATAATATAGTGCGTGAGCAAATCAATTCCATGACCACTGACAGAGTGAAGAAATCATCGCATGCACGATCAAGACTGTCCGACACGAAATGCAAATTACTCCATGTCCAGCAGCCAGCAAAAAAGTAAAAGTATTGATATGAGAACAGATTTATAACGAAATAAAGAATAAAAATATATCAGCAACAAACGTGATATCAAACAAAGATGACCCGCCAATAAATAAATCGCAGTGTTCATTGGATGTTCTGTTGTTAAAATGTTTCTTTTTATTCTTTATTTCATTATCAATCTGTTCTAATCGTCCTCTTTTTTTGGCTGTCAGACACGGAGGCATTGTACATTGTCTCGCGCCAGTGTCGACTCGCTTTATTGAGCGGAGCTTAAACAGAAACATTGATTGAAATTCTCGGTACTCATCTTGAAGAACTGAACCCTCTTATCAAACATTCACGTTTAATGTCTGAAAGAGTCAGTAGATTTGAAGAAATTAAAAACAATAATAGACTGTCGGACAGGACGATTTATTAAAACCCTGTCAGACCTTTGGACACAAGACGCAATCTGTCGAGCAAAAAATTCGCTTCGCGTCCAGTGTGCAAGCGGCTTAATACTAGGCTACTATTATTGTCACTTATGTTTTATCGTCTTTTGTGGGGGAAAGGAATGCAGCCTGATTGCTATGATCTCGTACTGAGTTAAGATCACATGTTGGAAATAAATGTGTAACGTATCTTGCTTTGTTGTATATGCATGTTAATCCCAAAATTTTAAGCAGCTTCAGTTTGTAATAATAGGAACACGCTATCCATCGTTTCTCTTGCCAGTGAGCAATATTTGACTCGGCTGGGTCGCCTTCTATATTCTAACACATTAAAGGTGAGGTGAGGAGCTCATTTGACTGGTGAAGATTTGACTCGGCTGTGTTATACCCAAACACGCCTTCTTTGCCAACTTGCGCTGGAAGGCGGGGCAGAGGCGGGACAGAGGAGTACTTGCGCCAGGCTACGCCGGGCACGAAATTGCCACATACGCCTGGACACACCCCGTTGGCGCGGCGCACCCCCCATGCGCCGCGCCTGCGCCGCGCCTGCGCCTGGTCTACGAAATTAGAGCCCATTAAGTTAAATTTGTTGGAAATTAGCAGGTTTAAGATGCAGATTAGGTTCATGATTGTGAATTATCTATGTGAATCGACTCAATAGATTACACGTTCTATATGTTGAATGATGATAATAAGAAAATAAAAGTGGGGGCATGTCACTGTCTCTGTCAGGTATCATTCCTGACAGAGTGGTCTGCCCAGTTATGCCAGCAATGCGTTCGTCTGCAGTTGATAGTTCGGCCCATGAATAACAAAAGGTCGCAAATGACATTCCTGATAACCTGTTTTTCTGCACCACAAGTTCAGAAAAATAGGGTTCATCAGGAATGAGACTTGCAACCTTCTGTAATTCATGGGACGAGTTGTGACTTTGAGCCTCCTCCTGTGGCTGATGTATTTTTTTGAGTGCGCTAATGCGTTTCTTTGCCTCAAGTTTCATGCCAAACCATTTACGCTTCACCTCGGACATGGCTCTTTGGACTACAGAGACAATATTAACGGCATCTGTCACCTCCCTCCAGGCCTTCGCTTTGCCTGTCCCTGTCACACCGCTGCTAACAGATGTAAATACAATGCTTTTCATGACTCCACTTCTCCCAAAATTATTTATATCTCTGCTTCGGTATAATTATTATTTCTCTCTTTCTTTGCGCCACGACTGACAAGTCTACTGAACGCATCTGCACCTCCTTATATGGTGGTTATTGGCAATTCATGGGCGTGGATTTATGCTAATAGCTCATTACCGGGAGCTCGCCGTCACTTTACGATGGATTGGCATTTCATGATCATACACGCAAGTTGACGATCAGAGTTCATGAATCCGGAGTAGGTTTTTAGTAGCGTAGGCTTTTATGTGCAAATCTACACACACATTTACTAATGTTTCATGAATGAAACCCATTGAATTTAGAGTGATATTGATGATAACTTGTCATTATTGATTTTAGATCCTCTGTCTGACTCTGGCAATTTCAACTGGTAAATTTGAAAGCAATCTTTTTCCCAGTAAAATTCTTACCCCTGTAGTTACATCTTATTTACAAACATAAACCAATGTAATGTTACTACAATAGACAGGAAAAATGAATGATGTAGACTACCCAAATTAGAATGAAATGAGAAGTGAACTGACATGTATTTTGATCAATTGTTTTTCAGCAAGGTAAATCTTTTTTAACTGCAAAACCAGTTGTTTATGTGAGCTGGAATATTTTTGTGACTAAAGAGCGAATCTACTTTTCTTTTCTCTGCTCATTATTGGGGCAGCTTAAAAGCCTTGAGTCTCGTCTGAAGTGCCTCTATACAGTGAATTAAAGACTAAGAGTGATTGCAACCATGCTCCTGCCAATATCAAGGGGTAAAGAGTCCATTGAGACCTGAATTCCATTAAGACAACAATTTCATGAAATATGAGTCAGTTAAGACCGCCACCACTGGAAATGTCATTGGAAATTTATCAAAATATTGAGACTTCAAAGATTTTAATAGCACAGGCCAGTATATATTATGGCTTTCATCTTGAAGAATTTCAATTTTCTTTTAGTCTTCCAGGGGCATCAGAAGAGTCTTCTATGCATGTACTGTCAAACTACCACAAAATCATGTTATATTATGTAATTTTAACACACCACAGCAGCTCCACATTAGAGGCTTTGCACTCAGATCTCTTCCCCTGCACTAGTCAATGACCACGCTGTAAAAACAAATAAATCCTCAAGCTGCAAAGTTATCTAATTAAAAATTACAATACAGATTTAGTGTTGAAGACGCTTTGCATTTCTTTCCAGAGCACATCTCAGATAATGGACTGAACTCAAACTGGGAAATGTGGGGTTTTGCCGCCTCCTGAATGGTTGCTTGTTTTCCCCCACTGTCTCTTCTCTCTCGTCTCACTGTGTGCGTCTCTGCATCCCAGCATGCTCCCTGTCCCATCATTGTTAATTGGCATAGTGTATGGATTTAAGTTTGTGTGTTGCATTTCCCCTTTGGTGGATTGTCTTGTTCTCTTCAAAGTGCCTTAAGCCAGTTCTAGTCTAGTACGCAAAAACCTTTGTCTTCAGTATTGTTATTGAAAAGACTTATAACCTGTAAATGTTTATTAGTGATTGCTCTCCCTTTGTTTTAGCAGCTCACTGAGTGGTGAATCTTCCTGTTCCTCCAAGCCTTGGTGTTCAAGAGCATGTACAATTCTGCGTGCCCTGTAACTCACAGATTGCCTTCTGGGTGTCGACCGTGGCCCAGTTTCCAACCATGGTTTGCCTCACTGCCTTGATACTGTTTGCCACTCGTCTGACAAAGTCTGTCCCAGATCAGTCTGCTGCTGTGCTACTTTTTAGTTTTTATTTTCAGTATGTGCCAAATGCAGCTTGATCTTCATTACTGAAAATGCCAAGTGGATCTGACTGAATCTGCACTTGGTTCCCTCTCTGAAGTGTGTTACAGGGTTACTGTACTGATGGGGTAAAACCTCATTTCTGGACAAAGACTGAAGAAATTTGTAGTGAATATAAACTACACAACAAAAGTTTTTCTTCATCATCAATCCTTCCAGCATCAGAATATGGAAAAATGGAATGTGTTCAACACTAAGACTGATCAAAGTGGCCACCTTTTGCCATAGAAACTGCTGAGCAGATGACAGGCATTTTTTTTGACAGGCAAAGGATGGTCATTGATCTCTAAGGGTTTAAACTCAGCACTAGTGAGGAAGTCCCCAAGCATGCACTGCATGGTTTGCTTCCCTTTAAATTTTCAGTCCAATTTGCGCCAATCTGGGTTGATTATACGTTGTTTGTTGGGAAATGGAAATAAATTATTTACCTGTTTATTTTGCCAAAGAAACCTACACAATGGTCACTATTGCAAATGTATTAATTATTTTTGATTAACTACTTTCATCTTGTATTGTGCCATTTGACATTATTCATGTTGCTTATATTTAACAAAAACATGTAACAGAAACAGAAAGTGCTAAAATATTTTTGAGTCAACCACAGTATGTTGTACCTTTCTAAACAAAATGATTCACCTGGTTTCTGTTTTGGTCCTAAAAGTAACCAACTCAGCTTCATGCATCAACAACACAGAGCAGGCACTGATATTCCCTTGTTGGGCATATAATGAATATTATTTGTAATTAACTTTATTCTTTAGACTAAATCCTTTATATTTTCCGGGGGGAAGCTAAGAGGGTAACAATGGGATCACAGCACAGAAGAACCAAATGTAGAATTCACAGATGCCCACTTTTCACACTTCTCAACAAGGGTTTGATTTTAATTTGCACCATTTCTCAATGCTGAACCCTGTTAAGTAGTCGATGTAAATTTTCCAGATATAGAAATGCGTCTAATTTTTAACTTACATTCACACCTACAGTGATTGAAAACATATCAAAAATAAGCTCAAAGCTGCCATGATATTTCATTGCTAAATCATCCATGATTAATTTTATGATAAAATAATTTTCCAGAACATCAAGTGAAGTATCAAGTGGTAATAAAACCATACAGTGACACCAATCCTAGCAATGACTGTGCTTGGCAGGCTCTCACACACCTGACCAGTCTTAACCGTACAGAAAGGGCTGAGGACCTTCCTCACAGGGCAAAAGCACAAGGTCACTACATCCAATGATTTATCATCAGGTGAACAGAATGATTCACTGGTGCGGAGACTGAAATGAAGGCACTCGCTCACCTGCACTCTCCTATATCTGTTGAACAGCGTATCGGTCAGCTCAGCAGATGCAAAACAAATGATTGCGTTTGTTACATCCCTTTTTAATGCCCTGCTTTAAGGAATTTCTATTCCATTTTTGAGAAACAAGATAAAGCAACTTTCTAATGTTACTCATGCAATACACTGTGTTAAGGTCTTACGCTAGAAATCACTGAACACACCTTAGAACTAGAAACAGTTGGTCGAGGGCGACCGCGTATGTGGCCCCCGCGTAGGTGCTACCATTAAGGGGGCCCTGGAAATAGCAATTGGTGAGCGATGAAACCCAAAATCTAATCAGTTTGTGTCAAGATGTCCCTAAACATGTTAGTAAGATTTGGTGTTGATGGAGCTAAAAGTTTTCAAGTTATCGCGGTAACAAGCAAGGTCTCCGGAGGCGGACGCGGACCGGCACCAAAACCATAGTGGCCCCGTACGCTTTGCGGGGGCCACAATAAGGGGAGGATTGGACAGAGCGATTCAGAATGATCGCTTTTGTAAAACAGATTAGATTCTCAATGACTTATGATATGATGGCTGCTGACTATGCTGTCTCTTCATATAACAGGTGCATCTTTGCGATACTCTTTCAAAGAGCTGAAACACATTGCAGTGCTTTTCTTTTGATGTTTCAGTTCATGTATTATTCAGCATGTGAATTCTACTGTTACACTAGACTGAATCCCTTCAACTTTAATCTCACACTGCAAATAGCTTCAGAGGAGAAAAAGGGCTCTACAGCCCTACGAGTAAAGATGTGATTCTCAGAGCATCGCACTACCAATCACTAAGCAGAAGTCTGTTCAAAATGTTCCCCTGTCAAACATTAGAATGGTGGATAAATAATAAATCATTTTATCAGCTAAAAGAACATGAGTCTGATGTTCAAACAAGCCATTTGTTTCTGTAACAAACCTGAATGATGTTTTGTGGGATTCTATGAAGTGTAGTTAATGATCACAAATGCTCAGATTTATTTTTCTTAATGCATTTTGAAAAATGAAGCCACAGTTAAAGTCAAAATTATTTTAGTTCTCACATTTATTGTAGAAGCAATTGAACTGAATATCAGCTCCTTGTTATATCTTAAAGAACCTTTAATTTCAGATATGAGGCAACATAAACTGCATAGTATAATGAATGCTGGGATACTACAGTTAGTAGTACTTGTAAGTACGCAACACAGTTGTACACAATTGTTAAGTACACATCAGTCCATAGACAAATCTTGGTTTCAAGACTTTCGCAGCAGGACAATTTTACTGTCAGTTGTACTGAAAGCTAATGTAAGCCTGTAAACATGGGATTTAGAACTTTCTATGTGGAGAAAATTAAAAGCTAAATTCCGATAAAATATGCACCTCATATAATCACATCTCATTATATTTCCGTCTCCATTTTAGCAGCTAAATCAACACATTTTTCTTTAAAGACAGCTGTTTTGACAGATTCAACCATTAAAAGTGTTAATTTCCCCACCTAGGTTACTATAAATACGCAAGTTGCGCTATTGGAGGAAGCAAGTGGAGAGACAGAGCTGCTAATAACAGTGAACACTTGGCAACACAGTCAACAGACCTGACTGCCACCCCCATTCATTTTCAATGTATAAAACTAGAAATGTTTGCACATAAATAAACACTACATACACAAAGAAAAATAAAGGGCTAATAGTCAGGTCCAGAAATACTGGTATGACGGAAAAAAAGGAACAAAAAACACTGCATATAAAACAACAGGGTTAATAATCCATGTTACAGTCAAACATATAGACCCATTATGTCAATAAATTTGGTCTTAGGTTTCAATTTTCTTCCCTGAACAATCTCATTTTTTAATGAAAATGAAAAGTGTAAAAAGTATTGGCACCTCTGATCGACTACTTTGTACAAAGACCCCTGGAAAAGATGACAATTGTGGAGCCCTTTACTAAAATCTATAATGATATAAAAGAAACCTTGTCGAATAACTTCTGCCCATTCCTCAGTGCACAGATCATTGATATTCTTGGGTTTGCACTGATAGCCTGCCCCCTGGAGTTCTGACAACAATATTTCAATGTGACTCAAGTCCAAAAACTGAGATGAATTCAGTTTTCAAATAACCATTTTGTTAAGGATTTTGATGCATCTTTGGGGTCCTTGTCCTGCTCGAAAAGTCATAAATGACAAAGTTTCATAAGTTGAGACCAGATTCTCAGCCAAAATTTCCCAGTACTTGGTGGAACTCATTAGGCCACTGAATTATCAAGCACCCCAGGACAACTGTCAGCAAACATGCCAAACACATCAAGGATCCACCTGCATATCAATGACTGCAGGTAAGAGGTACTTCTCCAAAGATGCATTCTGCTTTTGCTGCCAAACATGCCAAAGGTCAAAGAAGCAGGTACAGGCACATCTCACCATAGCAGACTCCTCTGGTCACAGTTCCAATGTTGTTTAGCAAACTCAATGAAAGGCTTTCTAAATGCAATGCACCCAATAACTTATTGCAGTTGAGAAGATCAATAACCAACTCAAATAAGCAATTTGAATGGACAGCTCTTTTGCCTTTTTCATGGTGATGAATGAGAAAGGGACTCTGCACACATTTCCCCCAAAATTGTCTGCCCAATTAGAACCTGAAGTGATAGAAGGATCCAGTTCTTGACTTTATTAGATATTCAAAATACTACCAATTTAACATTGTATAGCATTTTTTACAATCATGGTCACGGGCATCATTTTCATTTACAAAATTACATTACTTGGAGGAAACACTGTAACTTCGGAAAAATGTATTAAAGGGCCCATTTTACGAAAAATACATTTTCCAATTTCATCTCTCCTGTACAGTGGTGTCCACTGTATCCAACAGCCCAGAGAAGGTTGGCCCCTCAGTTTAAAAGGTTAGACCTCCTTTTCTACTTTAGTATTTAAAACATGTGGCTTGAAATTCCTGCTTTTTTTCCGCATCACAAACAGACCGGCTACGCATAGTTGAGGTATATCAGACCTGTATGCATGCCCTGCTCCCTCCCACAGCCTTGCTCAATCTCCCCAGTTCTGACCCTCATGCAGCACAAACAATTCTTTTTAGCATTTAACTCAGTTCACCGGCAAATCAGTGCAGAGCTCACTGTCATAGAAGGGATGCCCCTTCAAACAACCTACTCTACAGAGGAGAGGGGAGAGAATGATAGGCA
The DNA here is from genome assembly GCA_029721435.1 of Gymnothorax reevesii. Taxonomy (NCBI): domain Eukaryota; kingdom Metazoa; phylum Chordata; class Actinopteri; order Anguilliformes; family Muraenidae; genus Gymnothorax; species Gymnothorax reevesii. The sequence continues at coordinate 113,239,720 of CM056573.1, forward strand.
GTGTTTGGACCATAAATTATGGGTTTATATGACATTTATAAACCTCCCTTGTGGTCATATAATAACTTGAAAAAACCTGCACAATATGGGATCTTTAAAAAAAAACAAAAAAACAAAAAAAAAACTTTGTCCATATGTTTGAACTTAACAGATTATTAATAGCATAAATTTTCTATATATATATATACACACACACACACACACACACATATATAAATATATACATGCCTTGTTTCTTCAAAATATCAGGGGTGCCAATAATTCTGGACCTGACCATCTCTACCATACAAATGTTCATTTGCCATTGTACAGTACTCTTATTCAAGTTGACAAAGCCATTACATACAGCACTGAATGTTCATTTTGGCTATCTCTCCCTAGCAGTGTTGAAACACAAACATGGACTCATCTATCCACACTGGTCTCCACCAGTCTGTTATTCATGATGGCCAGAGCCCCAATTCCCCCAGAGAAGCCATTATGCCTGGAGCTAGATCCCAACTGCCTGGGCCGACCATTTGCAGTCTCCGACAGCTGCTTCTGCATGATGGCCAATGAGACCTTATTGGCGGCTAGGAAGTCCTTCATGGATATCATCTCCCCAGACATCCTGCGGCCGTCTGTGTCGCTCTCATTGACAATGTCCGTCTCGATGGAGATGTTTCTTCGAACACGGAGGTGGCCGGGCATAACTGTGTTCCGGCGAGGGCGAAGGCCCTTGCCTGGACAGCAATGGCAGCGATACAGGAGTTCCAGCCTCTTCAGGCTCCAGTTGAGGAACTGCTTGATAACGATGGAAATAACATTGAAGAGCGAATAGATGCAGCAGACGCCTGCCAAGATGAAGAGGAAGTTGCCCAGCCGGTAGGCGACCTGGTGCTCGTAGCGTAGATGCTGGCTGCTCACCAGATCGCCAAAGCCGATGGTGCTGAAGGCCACGAAGCAGAAGTAGAGTGAGTCGAAGTAGCTCCAGCCCTCTACAGCGGAGTACATCGCCGAGGCACAGCAGGACACGATGACCGCCGCGACGCACAGGATCAGCATCACATAATACACTGAGGGCTTCCAGCCCGCCAGGTCTGCTCTGCTCTCTGGGTGGGAGTCTCTCCTGCCATCGTGGGGCAGCACCCCTTGGCGTCGTCGCTGGAGCTCGTAGCAAGACTTGAGCACGTAGGCCAGCACAGTGATGAGACGCTCCAGGAAGAGGTTGAAGAAGAGGATGGTGGCAGCACAGCCAATGAGCCCATAGAAGATCAGGAAGGTCTTTCCCCCAACAGTTGCAGGTGTGGTCATGCCAAACCCTGCACCAACAAGATAAAAACCTATCACACAGGACCTCATATGTGACATTTAACGCCACTAAATTCTGGTTTCCCCATCTCCCCATGGCTAAATACTGCCACTCATTCAGTTTCAATAAACATAACAGACAAATCCACTCGCACAGACAGGAACACACAAGAAAAATTGCACTCATAAATCTAAAAACAGCACACTAATAACCTCTATATACATGATGCCGGATTTCCACAATCATCTCCCACAGTGGAAAATTTTGCTCAGTCGTGACAAGTAGTTGCATTCTCAACATAACTAGTCCACGTCATTTTGTTCCTTAACTTCACAAATGCCACTTCTTAAACCTGTGCCAACTCTGCACTGTTTGCAAACAGGTGCGTTAAAGAATCTTCAGCTAAGACTTGGTAGGGAAATGTGGACAAACACCTTAGTTTTCCTGGCGAATAGCCTTGGGGCCGGTTCCTCAATGCTTCCCTGTAAAAGGAGGCCTGGCTTGTTAAGGCCTGGGAATTAATTTCCTCCAATGAGGACAGTAATCACTTATGCAGCTCCCTCGTGTAAGCACCCCCCACCCCCCACCCAGTCTTCATGAATGAACCAATAACCGGGTTGCCATTGGTGACGATGGTTAACATGGATTTTCTCTCACTCTTGCTCATGAACAGAAATGCAAATCACAGACAAACCTTCATTATTTTTCTCCCACTTACAGCTATGAACCTTCAAGATGAAAGCCTCATCAAAATCTTCCAGCAAGAAGCTTTGCCAGAACTGAAGGTTTTAATAGCTCTTCGGTTCTCTAGTTATGTTTTAGAGAAGTGGGAAGGGTAAATCCTTGGTGAATATCTTAAGTTAAGGGACATGCCTGCGCTTGTTCTTTATGCTATGCTTGGTAACCATAGCTTACACTCAAGCCATTTTTAACAAGGCCTTTGAACTCTCTTTAAGCCTGCACAGAGAAATCCTAGAAGACCTGACCTAAAGGCAATTGTATCTATTCATAGTTGGAGGAATATTAACACATTGGACAAAAAAGTTTGCATGAAGTTCTCAGAATTACAAAATGGGTCACCACCACTGCTCACTAAAAATGCAATGAATTTATTTTTCATCTGAAAATATACATAAGATAAAATATTGTAATGTGTGAGCCAGAGACACGCTACGTACCACAGCTAAAGTACTCATTTTACTCTTTATTTTTTATTTAATTTTTCAGGATATCACCAAAGTAAACCTTCATTAATTTACTAATCGTGTACCTGAGTAGCCCTTTAGGTTGGATAAATAATGACATTATCAGGCAGAGAAGATTACTTCTCCAGTAAATGAAAAGTAAGGAACTGACCTTGTGGCTCTTATTGTTAGCCTCGAATTACTCAGGCAGCTATTCAAATTTTAAATACTATGCAGAAGTTCGGAACTGGGTGGGTTTATTTAATTTTGCATGGAATACACCCAATACCAGGTCACAGGTTAATACACTTTTAGTAAATGTCTTAACCCTTTCATGCGCGTACCATGAAAAAGAAATTCAAGATTTTTTAAATATTGATTTTATGACTCTAAATAAGGTCAAAAATGAAAAGCATTTTGATTTTTTTAAAAAATATGGTTTTATATAGAAATGATTTTACTGTCCACGTATGTGGACACTGCGCAGCAAAGGAGTAAAAAATAACAGAGCAATGACAGAAAATATGGACCATTACATGAGTTTAATGTAAAACCACAACTGTTTATTCAAGTATATCATAACAGTATGACAGATTTGAAGACTTTTTGATGTGAGATATAAAAATCTAAGATTTTTTTTCAAATGAAGATAAAATCATTTTACAACCATAATATCATACAACTGATTTTTCAAGTACCAGTAAAGATTTGATTTGATTTTGATGACTATTTGATGACTTAAAAAATCTCTTTGAGATATATGTTAAAACATCAAGATTAAAATTATAAAGATACTATTATATGATGAAAACGCAATGTAAGAACTGATGTTCAATACTTCCAAGTGATTGATGTTCAATACTTCCAAGTGATATCTCCTCTACTTTGAGTGAAAGCCTTCAAACGCAATCAGGACAGAGTGCAATCTGACATGTTACACAGATAAATCTGGTCTTCCATTGGCACCTCTCTTCACGGCACATCATGACATTCTTGACAGGGGCATTTCTTGGCCAATGTTGCCCAATCCCATACCGCACCTCATGCACAGTACCTCTCTCTCTCACCTAACCAGTAACCTAGCTGCATGTTGTAAAGTGTAGTCTTTCTAATATCATTATACAATCACACAGACAGCAAAGAAAGTTGAGGTGATGGTGACTTCAGACATACTGTACACACACACACACACACACACACAAAATCTATATCTATAATATATTTGAGGTCAATGTCTGTCTGTCTGTGTGTATGTACACGTTTTTCTCCAACATTTCTCAACCGATTATCACCAAATTTGGTGTGAATATCCACTTTGACACCAGGAAGGACTTGACGTCCCCCAATTTTTGAAAAACGGTCATGCACGCAAAAAAATGGCAATTCCATTCTGGGTAGCAGCTAGTGTTTATGTATATATATATATATATATATATGTGTGTGTGTGTGTATGTATACACTATGTCTGAAGTCACCATCACCGCACCATTCATTGTTTTCAGTGTGTTTGTATAATGTTATTAGTAAAATTACTTAAAACCTTTAGCTACGTTATCATTTATGTTTATATATTTCTTAAATGTTAGTTATCTTTACTATAAAGTAGTTGAATTAATTTTTAAACAAGAACAATGAATAAAAACACTTCCTTGGTACAAAATTTGATTTTTGCCATTTAACTCCTTTGCTGCGCAACGTCCACATACGTGGACAGTTGGTTTATAAGGTAAAAAAACTATGTTTTACATGAAATTTCATTTTTAAACACATAAACTTGTTCAGCTTACTTTCCTGTGCACTTAAATATTTTTTTTTACCTGATTTTGCCTTCTTCAGTAGAAAGTTTTTACTGATATGCCTGGAGCATTCTGCAAAAGGTCATTGCCGTCAGCCATGTTGTATTGATGATGTCATCAACCAGCCAATATTCCAAATACAAGATGGCACATACTGTTATTTTACTGCAGTGGCTCTACTGAAACTGTCACCTTGTGGTCTGGAGTATAACAACAAGGTAGGCGGTAGAAAACAGGGTTTAATTAACTGTCCACATATGTGGACACCGCGCATGAAAGGGATAAAATACGCTTGAAATTTTATATTGTAGCACACGAGAGACTAAGAGGAAGCTGACTGACCAGGGAGGACTGGATAGGAGGGTAGGTGCGTCAGGGTCAGAATGGAGCTTGCTGACATGAAAGGAACAGCGCAGGCAGTGAGCTCACATTCACTCAGTTTGTTTAGTCACTCACAGGAATGAAAATGCTGGTACTGATCGACCAGGTTTTGCAAAAGGAGGAACATTAATTGTGTAATTTCTGAATTTCATTGGAAATATGTAATGATATTACTGGATTAAATCTGTATTCAAACTCAGTGAACTGAACTACATCGTTTCAGAAGGTTCCCCTTGCAGAGAGGATTAGCCAGCTACAAAAGTGAGATGGTCAGCACCAACCCTCCAATAAATTCCACATCTGAACTGAATTATTTCTCTGAAGATGTGCCTTTTCAAACCAGAAACCATGGAAACTGGTTTGACTGTCTTCTGAAAATCAGAACGTTCAACATTCACTGTCACACTGAAAGCAGATATTATCCTGCTAGGGCCTTTTTTGCCACAACTCAACTCCAAAGAGTGCAGATAAAGATGGTCACAGATCATAACTATATTTAGGAGCATAGAATCAATCCCTACACAATCAAATTTTTCATTCAATGAAATCCATTACCTCTTGATTGGGTCATTATTCAACAGTAATTTGTCTAAATAACTTTATATAAGTTACAAGGTTTTGTTTTCTCATCCATGCTTATAGTTTAGCAATTAAAACACATTGGAGATACATGCAATGAGCAGTGCATCAACCCCATTTACTAACCGGCATTATTGTTACAACCATGATTATATTGTTAAAACATAAAATATATAGAACTCATCTTAAACTCAAACAAAAGCCTGCAGCACGGAGGAAAAATTCAGCATGAGCTCACTTTCAGAGTTGCCTTATTTTAAACGCAGTGTCTAGAGATACGACAGTTTTATGGGTACGGCTGTCGATTTGAAGGGATTAGGATAAAGATTATGGATTATGGTAATGGTTAAGGTAAGAGTTGAGGTCAGGGTTAGGTTAGGGCAGGGTTTGAAATTGGGACTGCCGTACCCCTGCACATTGAAATACATTGGAAAACTGCCGTACCAGTAGCAACTGCCTATTTTAAAATATTCGAGTTTAACTTGACTGAGCAATACTGGCTAAATGAACAGTCAAATAAAATGTAACTAAAGTGCTGGGTCTACTGACAGACTCACCAATAGTAGATACCACTGTTCCCACAAAGTAGAATGCACCAGTAAAATCCCAGCGAGGTCTGGTGGTGTCAACCCGAATACCGGCGACGTTCGCTTCCTCGTAGTACCGGAGGAACGTCTCCAAATCATCGCGGCTAAGATTGAACTTACTACTGAAATGTTCTAACCTCTGCGCCCACTTTTCCTTCGCCTGTTTCTCTTTGGGATGCTCAAGAGCTGAAAAAACAGCAGCCCCGCACAAGAGGTAGAGAATTATCAGCAGCGCCAGCATTAGGAACCTCGCGTTATCTTCATTCACCGGACCAAAACCACAGCAACAGGCGCTCCTACAAGCCATTATGTTGTTACCGTTGAACAGGGCGGAAAGTAGCCCCGCATCATTTCAAAATGTGCACAGAACGTTTTTTCCCCACGGCTAGATCAAGTCAGGGCCAATACATTATGAGCAACGAAGATTTTGTTTTCATTTCAACCGGAAAACCCGACCGCGTTCAAGACTGCCTTCATACTAAAAGCGAAGCATGTAGAACATGAAAATGAATGTGTCAAGAATACTAACAAAGTCATTCGGATATAACTGGTAAGTCAGGTGTAAAACTGCCCGTTATCTATCGTTACCTGCTGGTCGCCCGAAGGAAGAACAACGTCAGGACAAACAACGGTTTATTCTGACTGAACAGTCTTCAGCAACGTTAGATTAAGGTTTCAGTGACAAATTGTTAGAGCTCACTCAGCTCAAGCATAGCTGGATATGCTAGCTAGAAAGCCAACTTAAAAGTCCCTCCATAAATGTCCAATAACGGTAGTTAACTAGTTAAAAAGTTTGCCAACATGAGGGCTTTGGTTAAATGGTTCACATGAACATGCACTAAACGACTCGGTAACGCAACGATAGACTCGCTTAGTAAACTAGCTATAGCAGGGAAATTAAACGAACTGTCATCAACTGGCCATAATTATGAGACAGGAATCAGTCTGCAAATGCAATCTGTTTGGAAAGGCTTAAACTAAAAGATTTACTATGACAAGAAAGGCTATTTAGCTGGAAAGTTAAACGTCCTGCGCACTTAAGTCAGACGCGTTAACATTAACCAGAAGTTACAGCTTCAGACCGCTGTGCGAGGCATCAGTAATACGGTCTATCATTGCCGTTTGAATTGCGTTAGCACTCGCGAACACCGTACAAACTTTGTTAAATTTAATTCCCTTGAAAGATTCTAACGTAAACAAAAATGAATGTGATTTCTCTCAATGCCGGTCTCAGAGTCGACGAGCGATAAACTTACAAACTGGTTGTGATAAACAACAGTGAATCATGCACGACCTGTGGATATTTAAAAAAAAACCCGAATACATCATATCGAACCCTATGATATGACGGTCGCCTCAGAGCAACGAAATCGTGTAATGTCGCTGTAGCAATAGCCGATTAACGTTAAAAAGCTAGTTATCCACGTAATAAATCAATAAGTCGGCAGTCAACTAAGCATAATGACAGCTGAATTCTTTGCGTTTCCACATTTCCGCTGAACTTAATGCGATTTACGAACTGTTCGAACTGCTGCTGGACATTTGCCAACATTCTCTAGAGCTCGGCCAGTCAGTTAAATCATTATATCCCTCGTTAGTCCATTCATCCACAGCATCAAGCAGATGTACGGTAATGTAAAAAAAAATAAAATGCAGTTCAGTGGCAAATTTTCATCGCAGGTCTTGAACTGCACACGGGATATGCGTCTCATCTCTTCGGCTCCCAGCAGACCTCAGAAACAGTGCGAATTAACTCCCAGGCACTGTTATTCCATCTTGAGTGACTGGACATCCGAATGCGCGATGTGCGGTCAACAATTTTAAGACGAGTCGCAACATAATTGTCAGACAAGAGGAGCTATAAAACACCAAATCAACGATTTCATCGTTGAACGTTCACGATGTGAGAGGTTATAGACACTTCTTAGCCTCCAAAACAATAATTAGCCCGTTAAGACAGCCTAACTTTAGACGGCCATATGAGGAGGGTCCGATATCAACAGATGAGCGCATGACAAACGACGCTGAGAACGAGCTTAAATTGTACTGGCACATTGTGTAACATGACTGTTTACTGCAGGAGCGGAGTTCAGTTATGACTAATTTTTAGCATGGGTGTTGAATTATGTGACTTTCGTAGTTTATATAATGCATCAATTTTATATAGCGCTTTTCTGCTTTCTGGGCACTCAAAGACGCTTCACAAGGATACATTATTCATTCACTCACACATTCACGCTCTGATGGTGGTAAACTACGTTTTAGTAGCCACAGCTGCCCTGGGGCAGACTGACGGAAGCGTGGCTGCCAGTATGCGCCTACGGCCCCTCCGACCACCACCAAACATTCACACACAGCCATACAGTGTTCCTATATTGGTTAGTTTATTAATGAACACATACACTTTGGTCGATTCAGCCTATATATATATATCTGTTCAAACAAACGCCATTTTTACAGGCTAGGCCATTTCAACGTTTACAAATTAGTCACGAGAAAAAAGAAAAAAAAATCACAAGAAATTCATATTGGTCTCGGCCTGGATTTTTACATCGCGTCATTCATCCTCTTCACTATCATCCACAGGTCAGAATGGGATCCCCGCCTTGATCCGATAAATCACTTGAGGGAACTACAAGAAGACGGATTAGTCTTGTTACATATTTTGAATTCCCAGTAAATTTATAAAATGTACCGTCTGTCCCCCCAAACTTTACCCCCGATTTTGCAACGAAGGTGAATCATTTTCATGGCCTAAATACAGTGCCTGACAAAAGTCTTGTCGCATAAAGACATGGTAACTAAAAATGCATATAACTTTATTTCTAACCAATCAATTATTATAATAAATGGTCCATTTTCATGTCAAGGGCTTTCACATTAATAATTTGGTGCAAAATGAAACCGTCAAAACGGGTTCTTATGTTCACAGCCTGGCAAAGCCCATAACGTGTTTTTGCTGGGACAAAAGTCTTGTCTTCACTTCAGATGATGTGACAAATAACAGATTAGAGTTTAACCTATGACGAATACTGTAATTAACACATTCCCAGATGTGTATAGAAATAACCCCAGCGCACCAGACTCTCATACGAGGTGCGACTAGACCTCTGACAACAAGCCAAAGATTCAACCCCAGACCAAAGTGCTGATCATCAAGAGCCTGAAAACTGAGTCTGCTGCTGAGGTGGCAGACGTCTTTAATGTATCCAAATGTCAAGTGGAGGGGATAAGAAAAATATTTGAAGAAATTGGTGATAATGGTGTGTTCGCCCTGCGATTGATTGACAAGCCGTTCAGGGTGGGTCCCTGCCTTTGCCCATAGTCAGCTGGGATAGGCTCCAGCTCGTCCCGCGACCCTAGTGAGGAATAAGGGGGTATAGAAAATGAATGAATGAATGAAACTGGTGATGTTCGTGGCAAGTGCAGGTCAGACAGACCCCGGTATGACAACTGTTTGAAAGGACCGTTTGTTGCTTCAACTGTACAAGACTACAGCAAAGCTACATTAGGAAATGTCACCAAAAATCCTGGTATCCATTAGAAGAGTTTGTCAAATTCTCTCTCAAGGTGGTTTTCGTGGCCAAATTAGTACACAGAAGCCTGCCCAGTTGCCGTACAAGACCTGTTGGAACCCTCATGGACCCAAGATTCTCCCAGAAAACAATCATGTTTGGTGGAGGAAAAATCATGGTTTGTTGCTACAGCCAGTATGGGGGGTGAGAAAGATCTGCAGAGTGGATGGCAACATCAACAGCCTGAAATATCAAGAAGTTCTGGCTGCCCGACTCATACTGCTGCTCCTTCTCATACTTCTGTCTCCATATCGCAGTTCCTGAAAGCGAAGAAGGTGAAGGTACTCCAGGATTGGCCGACCCAGTCACCTGACACTATTGAGCATTTCAGGGGTAAGATGAAGGAAGAGGCTTGGAAGATGAAACCATAGAATCTTGATGAACTCTGGGAGTCCTGTAAGACTGCTTTCTTTGCCATTCCAGATAATTTCATCATCAAGTGATTTCAGTCATTGCCAAGACGAATGAATACAGTCCTCTAAGCTCATGGGAGCCAACGCAATATTAATTCTTTTTTCCAAGGCACCATGAATTTATGTTCTAATATTATGGTGGCATATTTGTGTATTCAAAATAAAGTGTATGTATAATTTCCAAATTTTTTTTCAATGCGACATGACTTTTGTCCAAGCAAAATCTGACCTTTCTGTACTAATTAACTAATAAAACTGAATGAATGACACAAAATTCTATTTTGGTATATTTTGCATAATCTAGAGGGCTTTGCCTTTCATACAAGCCATTTTTTGATTCCAATTGATCAACTATAAGTCAGGCTATTATTTGTTGTTCCTACAACTTGGATAAGTGACAAGACTTTTATAAGGCACTGTACAAACCCCAATTCCAATTAAGTTGGGACATTGTGTAAAACGTGAATAAAAACAATGCAATGATTTGCAAATCTCATAAACCCATATTTTATTCACAATAGAACATAGACAACATATCAGATGTTGAAAGAGAGACATTTTACCGTTTCATGAATAATATTGGCTCATTTTGAATTTGAAGCCAGCAACATATCTCAAAACATTTGGGACAGGGCCATGTTTACAATTGTGAAGTATCCCTTCTTTTTTTAACAGCCTGTAAATGTCTGGGTAGCAAAGAGACCAATTGCTAGAGTTTTGGGAGAGGGATGTTGTCCCACTCTTGTCTGAATACTAGCTGCTCAACAGTCCCCGGTCTTCTTTGCCAGATTTTTCATTTTATGATGCGCTAAATATTTCCTATTAATGAAAGGTCTGGACTGCAGGCAGGCCAGTTCACCACCTGGACTCTTCAACTGCGAGGCCATGCAGTTGTGATGGATGCATTTTTCTGAAATTGGTCCACAAGGTTTAGATTTTGCAGATTGGTGAACGTTTGCCCATCTTTACTTCTGAGAGACTCTGCCTCTCTAAAATGTTCTTTTTATACCCAGTCATGTTACTGACCTGTTGCCAACTAACCTAATTAGTTGCAAAATGCTCCTAGAACTTTTTTTTTTATTAGGACCACTTACTTCTCCAGCCTTTTGTGGCCCCTGTCCCAACCTTTTTGAGATGCATTGCTGCAATCAAATTCAAAATAATAATAATAATGCATCAGTTTTATATAGCGCTTTTCTGGGCACTCAAAGACGCTTCACTGTGGATACATCATTCATTCACTCACACCTTCATGGTCTGATGCTGGTAAACTATGTTTTTGAAGCCACAGCTGCCCTGGGGCAGGCTGATGGAAGCGTGGCTGCCAGTATGCGCCTACCACCACCAAATATTCGCACATGGCCATACAGGAGTGTTCCTATATTGCATGTTTTTGTGGGTGGGGGAAACCAGAGTACCCGGAGGAAACCCACCATGCCACAATGTCCCAACTTCATAGGAATTCGGGTTTGTAGATTATGCAGGGCTCGAGACTGCGACTAGATTGGTCGCATTTGCGACCTTTTTTTGGGAGTGAGCGACTAAATTTGTTTTTCAGTCGCATTAGCGCGAGTTCACGATTGTTACTGTAAAAGGCCGCTTTCACCGCGCAGCCTGGCCAACACTGTGTCGCCGAATGAACGAGACTATTAAGTGCAGCAAGGTTAAAGGGTGGGATTTGGCCGAGATGGGTTTGCGCTAGAAGTACCGCTTATACGCTCAACGAACGTCGCTCAGCAGCAACGAAATATGAAAAGAACTATTGCAGATTACTTTAAAAGTAAAACTACCCAGGAGCGGGAGGAGGAGGCTGGTAGTCAGACAGAAGAGATAGGTGATGATACAGATGCTGATGGAAGTGCAGCAGGCACATCGACAAATACTGAACAAGTAAAAAAAAAAATGGTACAACTTTCAGCCACAATGGGTAACACAGTACGAGTGGCTGCAGTATGAGATGAGGGTGTTGTGTTCCAGGGTTCTGGCCTTTGGCCAGAACAGTATTATTCATGGTTTTAACAGTTTCATGTATCAAGATTCCATAGTTCATAGTTTCATAGTTCATAGTTCATGTCACAGTTTTTGCATTTCATGTTTCCATGTCCATGTTTTTACTTTTCCATGTTTTTGTTTATGCCAGGTCTGCCATGCCACTCCACCGCTTGTCTGCGTTCCGCCCCGTGCCTTCGTTGTTGCACATTTCTGAGCTATGGTTGGCTTTGGTATTTCCCCTTCCTTCTGTGCTGTGCTGATTCGGGGCTCTCTAAGCTTAATTGGCAATTAACTGTTTTTAAGTTACTAACATTTACTAACACTCACTGGGTTGGTGTAATTCTTAGATAGGCACATTACTAATATTACTAATTTAGACAGGGAGTTTATTGTCATGATTCCTGCTTTGCTATTTCAAGATCTTGCTGTGCTTTTCTGTTCTGAACATTCATGCTTGCTTCCAGGCTGCATACTTAATTGGTACTTAAGCTGAGCACGCTCATTCTCTTAATGAGCAGGTCATGTCATCCAATCTCTGTCCATGTCTTGATCTTGCCATGCCTCTTGTTTCTCTCTCTCCAGGTGTTACCCCTTGTGTCATGATTACCAAGCCTTTATCTGGTTGCGGTGGAAGTTGGCTGGCAGACAGTGTCTCAAGTTTGTTTCTAGTCGCGTCTCGTTTAGCCAAGTTCTTGTCAAGTTCCCTAGTCTTGTCCTAGCCCTTTGTCTTGTGTATATATATATATAGTCTGGTTATTTATTTTTCTTGTTCTTCTTGCCTGGAGTTTCCAGTGCCTTTTGTTTTTTGCCATTTTGCATTTTTGTTTATAGCTCTGAGTAGCATACCTTAGTTTGTTTTTGCAACCCTTTGGGCCAAGTTTTTTGTTGGCCCTCGTGCCTGTTTTGTTTTGGTTTAAATAAAATCCTCATTCCCTTTTCCCGCATCTGGTGTCACTGATTCCATATCAGTAGACACTGTCTCCCTGACACCAGCGGGATGGAGTGCAGGATCGCCCAGCGAGAGGCTGAGCTGCTGCATCAACGGCAGCAGATCCAGGAGCTGACAGCTGCGCTGGCCACACTGAAGGCCAGCCTTCCCCGGGCAAGTCCCAGCCAGGGTCCCATCATGCCAGCTGTCCAGCCCCGTGCTCCTGCAGCACACCAGCCACCCATCACCCCTGTGCGCCAGCCCGGCGCAGAAGCACCTCAGCTGCAGCCAGCTGTCCACCCTGGTCCTGAGCCCTGCCTTCCACCGCCCGAAAGGTACGGTGGAGAACCAGGGTTCTGCAGGGCTTTTCTCACCTCCTGTGAGATGTGTTTCGCTCTGCAGCCCTCCACCTTCGCCTCAGAGCCGGCCCGAGTCGCCTTCGTCCTCTCCCAGCTGACGGGGCGGGCTCGCTTGTGGGGAACTGCCGCATGGCAGGCTCGGCAGCCCTGCACTACCACCTACCAGGCCTTGGCGGAGGAGCTACTGCGTGTCTTTGACCGCTCCAAGCAGGGGAGAGCCGCAGGACGGGAGCTGCTGAGGATGAGGCAGGGGAGGAGATCGGTGGCGGACTACGCCATCGATTTTCAGACGGTGGCAGCCACGTCGGGCTGGAGCAGGGAGGCGCTGTGTGACGTGTTCCTCCAGGGGCTGTCCGAACCAGTCAAAGACCGACTGCTCTTCTGTGAGATCCCTGAGTCTCCAGAGGCCCTTATAGACCTGGCCCTGCGTATTGACAGCCGCCTGGAGGAGAGGGCGCTCACCCTTAGCCCTGGCCGACGTTCTGCCCCCGCTGGTCAGATCCAACCCCTGGGTCCCAGTCGTGCGTCGCCTCAGGACCAGCCGAGGAGAAGCACCACCACACCCCCTCCTGGGGAGGCATCTCCCATGGAGATCGGGAGGTCCCGGCTCACCCAGGAGGAGCGCCAACGGAGAAGGAGGTCGGGGGCGTGTTTTTACTGCGGCCAGCAGGGTCATGCGGTGCGAGGCTGTCTGTCAAAACAGCGCCCCCTAGCGTCTGGAGGAGTACTGGTGGGTGCTTCATCCAAGGAGACCTCCTCCTACCGCCGGACCTGCGTTCCGGTGACCCTGACCTGGGAGGGCCGCTCCCGCAAGACCACCGCCCTCATTGACTCGGGGGCTGAGGAAAACTTTATCGACGCCAGAGCTGCCGCTGAGTGGGGGGTTCCCCTATGCCATCTTCCCAGCCCATTGTCCATCTCAGGGCTGGGTGGGCAACCCCTAGCTAAGGTGTCCTTTCGGACCGTTCCCATCCAGCTGCTGGCGTCCGGTAACCACCGCGAGCAGATCCGGCTGTTTGTGACCGAGACACCTCGCTCCCCTATTGTCCTGGGTCATCCCTGGTTGGCGCTACACGGGCCGGTGATCGACTGGGCCCGCCATGAGGTGCGGGAGTGGAGTGCCTCCTGTTCAGCCAGCTGCCTCCTCGACTCCCGACCTTCCTGCTCTTTGGGTGGACCAGCTCCCGAGGGGAGGCCAGACGTCTCCAGAGTGCCCCCCGAATACCACGACCTAGCAACAGTCTTTAGCAAGTCCCGTGCGGTGTCCCTGCCCCCGCACCGTCCGTATGACTGTGCTATTGACCTCCAGCCTGGCACAGCGCCTCCTAGGGGTCGTGTCTTTGCCTTGTCTGAGCCAGAGAGGGGGGCCATGGACAAGTACATCCGGGAGTCCATTGCAGCTGGCATCATCCGTCCATCCTCCTCTCCCGCGGGGGCAGGCTTCTTCTTCGTGAAGAAGAAGGATGGCTCCCTGCGCCCCTGCATCGATTACCGAGGGCTCAATAAGATCACGGTCAGGAACCGCTACCCGCTTCCACTGATGTCCTCGGCGTTTGATGTTATCCAGGGGGCGGCCATCTTCACCAAGCTGGACCTGCGGAATGCCTACCACCTCTTGCGCATCAGGGAGGGCGACGAATGGAAGACCGCTTTCAACACCCCTAGCGGCCACTGGGAGTACCTAGTGGTTCCATTCGGCCTGACCAACGCGCCCGCAGTGTTCCAGAACTTGGTGAATGATGTGCTTGGAGACATGATCGGGAGGTTCGTCTACGTCTACCTTGACGACATCCTGATCTTCTCCCGGGACAAGACGGAGCACACTAACCATGTTCGCCAGGTGCTCCGCCGCCTCCTCGAAAACCGCCTCTTCGTCAAGGCTGAAAAGTGCGAGTTCAGCACCACCACTACCTCCTTCCTGGGGCACGTCATCTCCCCTAACCACCTGGGCATGGACGAGGAGAAGGTCAAGGCTGTGGTGGACTGGCCCGCACCCAAGGACCGCAAGGCCCTACAGAGCTTCCTAGGATTCGCAAATTTCTATAGGCGATTCGTCAGGAACTATAGCACCGTGGCAGCTCCCCTGACGGCCCTTACCTCCATCAAGGTGCCATTCCGTTGGACTCCGCAAGCCGAGGTGACCTTCTGTGAGCTGAAGAGGCGCTTCACCACCGCGCCCATCCTCACCACCCCCGACCCCGCCAAGCAGTTCATTGTGGAGGTGGATGCCTCCAATGTCGGGGTTGGTGCGGGACTATCCCAAAGATCCAGCAATGATCAGAAGGTACACCCGTGCGCGTTCTACTCCCACCGACTGACGCCTGCGGAGTCCAACTACGACGTCGGGAACCGGGAGCTGCTGGCGGTGAAGCTGGCCCTGGAGGAGTGGAGGCACTGGCTTGAGGGGGCAAGGGTTCCGTTCCTGGTCTGGACGGACCATAAAAACCTAGAGTACCTCCGTTCAGCCAAGAGGTTGACACCCAGACAAGCCAGATGGGCCCTCTTTTTCGACCGGTTCAACTTCTCCCTGGCCTACAGGCCAGGGTCCAAGAATACCAAGGCTGACGCGCTCTCCAGGCGTTTCGACGCTTCCTCATCCAAGGGAGAGCCCAGCTCCATCCTGCCAAGGACCTGCTTCGTCAACAATGTGTGCCTCCGGATTGAGGAGCTGGTCCGCAACGCCCAGAACGGCGCAGCTACGCCCAGTGCCTGCCCTGCCAACTGCCTGTATGTCCCTGCAGCTGCCCGGTCTGACGTTCTCCAGTGGGGCCACTCCTCCAACCTGTCATGCCATCCTGGGGTCGGCCGGACCCTGCGGTTCATTCAGCGCCGTTTTTGGTGGCCCAAGATGGCAGCAGAGGTCCGGGGGTTCGTTTCTGCCTGCTCAGTCTGTTCCCGCGCCAAGTCCTCCCACGCACCTCCCTCTGGTCTGCTCCAACCACTGCCCATTCCTCACCGTCCCTGGTCCCACATAGCTCTGGACTTTGTCACTGGCCTGCCCGTCTCCCATGGAAACACCACTGTCCTCACCATTGTTGACCGGTTCTCCAAGTCTGCCCACTTTGTGCCCCTTCCCAAGCTCCCCTCCGCTAAAACCACAGCTGACCTACTTATCCAGCATGTTGTCCGTCCCCATGGCATTCCTGTGGATATAGTGTCAGATCGTGGTCCCCAATTCACCTCCCAGTTCTGGAAAGCATTCTGCACATCCCTTGGCACCTCCTTCAGCCTCAGTTCCGGTTACCACCCACAGACCAATGGACAGACTGAGCGGGCCAACCAAACCCTGGAGACGGTCCTCCGATGCGTGTGCTCGACCAACCCAAGATCCTGGTCTACCATGCTACCCTGGGTCGAGTACGCCGTAAACTCCCACGCCGCCTCTGCCTCCGGCCTCTCCCCCTTCGAGTGCTGTATGGGCTACCAGCCTCCATTGTTCCCCAGCCAGGAGGAGGAAGTCGGGGTGCCTTCAGCCGGGGCATTCATCCGGCGGTGTCGCCGTGTGTGGCTGTCTGCTCGCCGCGCCTTGGTTCGGGCGGGTAAGACGATGAAGACCACGGCAGACAAGCGTCGGCGCCCAGCCCCTCACTATCGGGTCGGCCAGAAGGTCTGGTTAGCTGCGCAGGACATCCCACTCCGGGTGGAAAGCCGCAAGCTGGCTCCTCGCTTCCTGGGTCCTTTCCCAATCCAAAGGATCATCAGCCCCACTGCTGTCCGGCTCAAGCTCCCATCCACCATGCGACGGCTCCACCCTGTGTTCCACGTCTCACGCCTGAGGCCTGTTGCCACCTCCCCCCTCATGCCCCCACCTGAGCCTCCGCCTCCTCCTCGGCTCATCGACGGAGGGGAGGCCTACACTGTCAAAGCTCTACTGGATTGCCGTCGGAGGGGCCGGGGCCTCCAGTACCTCGTGGATTGGGAGGGGTACGGCCCAGAAGAGCGTTCCTGGGTCCCGGCCAGGCACATCTTAGACAAATCTCTCATCCGGGACTACCACCAGTCTCACCCCAAGCCATAGTCCCAAGCCCAAGCCACAGTCCCAAGCCATAGCCATAGTCCCAAGTCCAAGCCAAGCCATAGCCACAGCCCCAACCCCATAGCCTCAAGCCAAGCCAAGCCATGGCCACAGCCCCAAGCCACAGCCATAACCAAGTCATTACCATAGCCTCATGCCATTGCCATAGCCCAAGCCTTCGCCCCAGCTTGCTGGAGACCCCAAGTAATCTTGTCTATGTTTAGTGTTTCTTGTGGTATTGTTTCTTAGTTAGGTGTTTTGTGTCATAGAGTTTTTGTCTTTAGTATTCTCGTTAGTTATTAGTCTTGTGGGATTTGTATTTAGTTTTGTGCGGCTTCTTGTATTTTAGTTATTGGTGTTTTTTGTCCGCGTCAGGTGCCGCTTTTGTAAGGGGGGGGTACTGTTGTGTTCCAGGGTTCTGGCCTTTGGCCAGAACAGTATTATTCATGGTTTTAACAGTTTCATGTATCAAGATTCCATAGTTCATAGTTTCATAGTTCATAGTTCATGTCACAGTTTTTGCATTTCATGTTTCCATGTCCATGTTTTTACTTTTCCATGTTTTTGTTTATGCCAGGTCTGCCATGCCACTCCACCGCTTGTCTGCGTTCCGCCCCGTGCCTTCGTTGTTGCACATTTCTGAGCTATGGTTGGCTTTGGTATTTCCCCTTCCTTCTGTGCTGTGCTGATTCGGGGCTCTCTAAGCTTAATTGGCAATTAACTGTTTTTAAGTTACTAACATTTACTAACACTCACTGGGTTGGTGTAATTCTTAGATAGGCACATTACTAATATTACTAATTTAGACAGGGAGTTTATTGTCATGATTCCTGCTTTGCTATTTCAAGATCTTGCTGTGCTTTTCTGTTCTGAACATTCATGCTTGCTTCCAGGCTGCATACTTAATTGGTACTTAAGCTGAGCACGCTCATTCTCTTAATGAGCAGGTCATGTCATCCAATCTCTGTCCATGTCTTGATCTTGCCATGCCTCTTGTTTCTCTCTCTCCAGGTGTTACCCCTTGTGTCATGATTACCAAGCCTTTATCTGGTTGCGGTGGAAGTTGGCTGGCAGACAGTGTCTCAAGTTTGTTTCTAGTCGCGTCTCGTTTAGCCAAGTTCTTGTCAAGTTCCCTAGTCTTGTCCTAGCCCTTTGTCTTGTGTATATATATATATATAGTCTGGTTATTTATTTTTCTTGTTCTTCTTGCCTGGAGTTTCCAGTGCCTTTTGTTTTTTGCCATTTTGCATTTTTGTTTATAGCTCTGAGTAGCATACCTTAGTTTGTTTTTGCAACCCTTTGGGCCAAGTTTTTTGTTGGCCCTCGTGCCTGTTTTGTTTTGGTTTAAATAAAATCCTCATTCCCTTTTCCCGCATCTGGTGTCACTGATTCCATATCAGAGGGGGGCTTTATGCTTTGCGCATACTGAAGTAAATGTGTCTCGTCCATCGCAGACAATTCAAAGTTTGTAACAGGCTCAATGCAGTTTAAGGTCGAAACTTTGAAGCTACACAATGATAGCAAAAAACACAAAACCTGCCGTGACCGTTGTGTGACTCGCAGCACTGAGCCCCTCCTGACGTGTTTTCAGGGGACAGATGACCGTAATTGCTCAGCGGAGGGGGCAGAAATGATAATTAAGTTCAATACGGCCTATCATATTGCCAAAGAAGAACTACCGTTCACGAAATTTAAGTCCGAACTTATACTAAATGAAGAAGAACGGGTTGAATGTGAATCCAACTTACGCAAACGACAAGGCATGTGCCCAATTCATAGGAGTGATATCCGACAGCCTCCGGGGAAAGACGACTGATAGAATAGCCTCCGCCCCATATCTATCATTTATGATAGATGGTGACACTGACGTTGCCACCAAAGAATGTGAGATTGTATATGCAGGTATCATCGTCAATGGAAGACCGTGCAATAACCTGGTTGGCCATACTGAGATTGAACACGCCCATGCAGCAGGTATGTGTGTGTGCGTGCACATGTCCTCATTTCATGTCTGAATTCCCATATACATGTAATGATGAATAATGTGAATTAAAAATGCCCTGTTATTAATTAGGAGCCTAATATTTAGAATTGAATGTACATATTTCAATTAATGTTTTCATGAATCACATTAATCAATAAATACACATAGGCTAATCCAGTTCAAGGAATTTAGGTTTTATGTTTTGTTTTATAATTTATTTCATTGTAATTATTCTGCCACTTTCTCTCATTTTATCCTGTTTTGTGCATGTTTTGTGTTGTTTTTATCTCCTACCTGATATTATATTTGATGTTATGTGAAGCACTTTGTGTCTCATGACAAGAAAATCACTATATACATACATCAGATTTGATTTAACGTAAAACTAAAAAAACAGATATTCCATGATATGTCTGTTTCATTTAAGGCATTTATGATGCAACCAAAAATGCCTTTGCCGAGCTTGGTCCAGAATGTGCAAACTGGATGGAGAAAAGTTTTTTTTTTTTTAGTTTTTTGCTCATTGATGCAGACATCAATAAATATGCAAACATCAAGCTTTGAGTCACAGTCATTCTTTACATCACTGCGAAACTGGGTAATGTATATTTATTAAGATAACTTCAGCATGCAAAGTAATTGACTAATACCATGCTCTAACAAAACAAACAAAAAAAAAAAGTTGCGACCAAATAAGATGATTGTGCGACCAACTAAAAAATTTGGTAGCACCAGTGCTACCAGTGAAAAAGTTAGTGTAGAGCCCTGTTATGCTTTACTTTACTGTGGTTAATCATTTTATTGACGTTCCTAGGTGCTTTAAGACACTGCTGCCAATGGTGTTGACCTCAGGATATTATCTGATACAATACGTATATTCTTTGAAGAGCAAAACATGGAACAGTTTTCTCAAAACACTAGTTTTAGTCAAGCATTTGCAACGTATCTTGCATCAGTCTATCTGGTGTGATTTAATACTAAGAAGTTTGGTTTCCTTCAATATTCAAATCAACATATTGAAGATTTGTGTGATGTTTAGAAACTATATACATTTGTTGCAATCTCAAAGTGGCAGTCATAAAATGAAAAACATCCGTAAAAGCATGAAAGACTTGAAAATTATGTCTTTGTGCACTTATGTAACTCATTCTGACTGACATAGAGTTGCATGCAAAAGTTTGAGCATCCCTGATCAAAAGTTCTATGCGTGTGAATAGCTAAGTGAGTAAAAGATGACCCGATTTCCAAAAGGGATAACGTTAAAGATGAAATATAAAGGAAATATCTTTAAGTAATATTACTTTCCCCCCCATTGTTTACAGTTTCAAAATGACAAAAAAGGAAATGGGCCCAACGCAAAACAGTGGCGTAGCCAGCGGGGGGGCCAAAACACGTCCCTTTATGACTGCAATTAGTAGTTCTCAATCATTTTCCTTTATTGACGCGTTTTCCAATGATCGTAACTGGCAACCGAAGACACGGTTTCTCTCCATGTGTGATCTAACAGCGATTAAATCGTGGGCTAAATTACATTACAGTAATTACATTACAGCTGGACAGTCATTACAGTTGCTGAACAAGAACAGAGAATGGGGTTGCACAAAACTCCTGTTTAAAACAATTATTAGTTCTGACCTGTTCTCAGTCATTTTCATAATTAACAAAAGGTTCACTCCGAGAGCGCTCCACACTTAACAGGTGCTGCTTGTTCTCAACGATTAGGTAAGACAACAATCATTGTCGTCTTACCTAACTGGGAGAACACGCAGCACCTGTTAATTGTGGAGTGCCCTCGGCCCAATTCTCTGTTCTTGTTCCGCAACAGTACTTAATTTAGCCCATAATTTAATCGCTGTTAGATCACACACGGAGAGAAACCGTGTCTTCGGTTGCCAGTTACGATGATTGGAAAACTAAAAAAATTAAATGGAAATGATTGGGAACTACTAATTGCAGTCATAAAGGGACTTGTCTTGGCCCCCCCGCTGGCTACGCCACTAACGGAAAAGTTTGGACACCCTGCATGGTCAGTACTTTGTAACACCCCGTTTGCCAAGTACAACAGTTTGTAAACACTTTTTGGTGCCGACAAAGAGTTTTAAAATTCTGGTTTGGGGGATTTTTGCCCATTATTTCCAACTTAAGGCTTTTAAGTTCTGTGAGACTCTTTGCCTGCCTTGCATGCACTGCTCTTAAAGGTCCATCCACAGATTTTCAGTGATGTTGAGGAAGGGGACTGTGAAGGCGATGTTAGAACCTTCAGCTTGAGTCTCTTGAGGTAGTCAGTGGTGGATTTTTAGGCGGGTTTAGGATCATTATTCTGCCGTAGTGGCCTTTTTCATCTTCAGCTTTTTTCCAGATGGTGTGATGTTTGCTTCCAGAATTTCCTGGAATTTAATAGAATCCATTCTTCCTTCTACCAGTAACATGTTCCGCATGGTACAGGCAGCAACACAGGAGCAAGCATGATCAATCCAACCTAGTTCCTTACAGTTGGAGAAGTGTTCTTTTCCTGAAATTTTGCATCCTTTTTTCTTCAAAAATACCTTTGCTCATTGCGGCCAAACAGCTCTATTTTAACTTCTTCAGTCCTCAGGAATAAATGCATCAGGCTTGTTTAAACGTTCTAAGAAACTTTCTGATGCTGAATTTCAGAGTGATGATGCAGGAAAGGGTTCCTTCTCATGACTCTTCTATGACGGTCATATTTGTGCAAGAGTCGCTGAACAGTAGAGCAATGCACTAGGACTTCAATGTGCCAAATCTTGCTGAAGGTCTACTGTTGTTGAATGGGGGTTTTTGATTTACCTTTCAAGCAATCTGATGAGCAGTTTTGTCTGAAAGTTATCTTGGTCTTCCAGACCCCAACTTGACCTCCACGGTTTCTGTTGACTGCCATTGCTCAATTATATTATGCACCGAGGGAATTGCTACCTGAAAACATTTTGCCATCTTCTTATAGCCTTCTCCTGATTTGTGGGCATCAATTATTTTCATTTTATTTTGCTTAGAGGACCTCATCGCTTCTCATTGTTGGGACAAGGTTAGAGGACTCTGGGTATTTAAAGCCTTGAAATTTGCATCACCTGGCCTTTCCTAACAATGACTGTGAACACGCTACAGCCTTAACAAGCTAATTAAGGTCTGAGACTATAGTCAAAAACACCCGAGAGCTCAAATCTCTTGAGGAGCCCAAACATTTGCGGGATGCTCCTTTCCCTTTTTCACTCTAGAATTGTAAAGAACAGGAGCAATGCAAAAATATTACTTAAAATGTTGAAAAAAGTGTTTTATCTTCAATTTAATGCCATTCATTGTGCATTTTGCGGATGATGTTGTCCTGTTGGCCTAGACCCAGGACCTTCAACATGTACTGGGGCAGTTTGCAGCCGAGTGCAAAACGGCTGGGGTGAGAATCAGCACCTCCAAGTCCGAGGCCATGGTTCTCGACTGGAAAAAGGCGGCTAGCCCCCTCCGGGTTGGGGGAAAGCTCCAGCCTCAAGTGGAGGAGTTTAAGCATCTTGTGGTCTTGTTCACGAGAGAGGAAAGAATGGAGCGCGAGATTGACAGACGGATCGAGCCGAAAGGCGAAGCTCTCAATTTACCAGTCAATTTACGTTCCTACCATCACCTATGGTCATGAACTTTGGGTCATGACTGAAAGAACGAGATCTCGGATACAAGCGGCTGAAGTGGGTTTCCTCCACAGGGTGGCGGGGCGCTCCCTTACAGAGAGGGTGAGGAGCTCTGTCACCTGGGAGGAGCTCAGATTGGAGCCGCTGCTCCTCCACTTCGAGAGAAGGCAGCTGAGGTGGCTCGGGCATCTATGTCGGATGCCCCCTGGACGCCTTCCTGGGAAGGTGTTTTGGGCATGCCCCACCGGGAGGAGGCCCTGGGGAAGACCCACGACATGCCGGAGGGACTATGCCGCTCAGCTGGCCTGGGAACGGCTCGGGATACCCCCGGGAGAACTGGAGGAAGTGTCCAGGGAGAGGGAAGTCTGGGCATTCTTGCCTAGACTGCTGCCCACGTGACCCGGCCCCGGATAAGCGAAAGAAGATGGATGTATGGATGAATGCCATTCAGAGATCAGTTCATCCTCCACTTGCTTAAGTATTCTCAGCAGAGGCATTACCAGGATGCCAAGCTTGGGTGGGCATTTGTCCTCTTTGGGGGGGGCAAAAAAAGAACCTCTAAATCGCCATAAAATAAATAAATAGGGCATATATATATATATATATATATATATATATATATATATATATATATATATATATATATATATATTTATATATACCATGGTCTGGGTGAATACTTTTCTCTGATTGGCGGCCAGGTATGCGTTAAAACCGTGGAACCGCACAGGTAGTTCGGCTACGGTCGTTTCACCATTCGAAATTCATCCACCAGCCAACTTGTAACCCTGGCAACGTTGAACGTGGTATTCGGCTGGGTACAACGGAAACCTAGCTGCTCATTTATCTCCAGTAAATTTAGCGGCGTCGTACAAGTTGCGTCCAGCGGGGCGGTTAACTATAGGTACTCGAGCGATAATGACCGGAAATATTATAGCAGCGAAGTAATCAGGCTTTATTCATTAAACGATTGTAATTGTGTACGGTTACAAAGGAAGCTAACGTGTCCACTTCATGTGTCAGCAACTGCTGACAGTTCGCTAGCTACGTGCAATGCCAGCAGACTGATTTCAGCTCGCTGACTGCGGAAACCTTCATAAGTTCATTGTAATTGTGGGTAGCAAGTTAGCTACAGTCTGCATAATCGCACATAATGTTGCGTTATGCATAATCTCCATTTCAGCTGGAATCCGTTATCAAATCAGCTGGTAAACGGATGTAAGCGTGTGCAAAAAAAAATCTTTCTCCATGAACGTGAGATGAACTAAGATAGCTGGTTCAATTTAACTTGGCCTATAGTAGGCTATTGGGTATGAGAAGGCGCGGCACCTCTTTAATTATTACCAGCTGGTAATTTTTTTTAGTGCAAAACTTTCACCAAAATTTCTGAATGCTGCGATTAGATATTGCTGGCAAATGACCATGGTATAAGCGGGATAATCAACTCGAAGGTGAGCATTCCACGGTTTTAATGCACTTCGCGGAGGCAACCGGGTTATTTGCCTCCGCGTCGTGCATTAAAACCGTGGAATGCACACCTTCTCGTTAATTATCCCTTACATATACACACATTATATATATATATATATATATATATATATATATATATATATAGTGGCAGCTGGTGAACTGGCGATAGGGGAGGGACATTAACAGGTGTGGTCAGTTTTCATTAATTATGCACACAAGGGTTGTGCCAATCGTGAACCGCAATTTTTTATAAGGCGTAGCACCACCACCTGCTGCCATGGGGCAAACATCCAAGCTTTCCCTTTTCCTTCATTAAACCCATCGCAGGTTGAACGAAAGTGTGAAACATCAAAGGGCATGTGAAATGCTTCCGGAAAAAAACTTGACTGACATCAGTATTTTTCGGCTACATGCTGCACGGAGCCAAGTAAAGGACTACAGAATCGCCTCATATTAACCAATTGGGCAACTGTCAGAGAAACAAACCTGCTCCCATTTACTTTGCTTGATTGGCAATCAAATAGTGGATTTGTTTACTCTCTAAGTTGAATGAGTACAGCTGTGTAGACAGCATGTTTGATTGATGCATTTCGAAATTTAAATGGCCGTAGAACGGCAGATTTGCATGAACACAATGTCATTGCCACGCAATTTCGTGCGACTGATCATTTATATCTCACATTCATGTTTCATCCGCTTTTCAGAATGTTTTCCATTCCATTTGGCTTTTGGGGAAGACAAAGATTTTTTCTCATTATTCAAACTGGCATTCTTTCAATTTAACACCGTAGCCCAGTTAGGTTTGTATGCTTTTCACCATCACATCTTAATCCTTATAGGCCGCTGAAATTGTTTGATTGTTATTGAGGCCAAGTACTCGGGAGCAGATTTAGAGCACCTGCAATTTGCGAAATCTAAACTCGGGCTTCTTCCCGGCAGCATTTTAAATCGTTTTAAGCCGCTTTCAGGTGTGTATGTTTAAAGAAATTACACGCGACTGCCTACACAGCTCATGACTATAAGTGGTCTCATCACACTTTTAAAAAAATCCTCGTTCAACATCGCCACATCCCAACTCAGCATTTCATCTCTCGTTGTAGTATATTTAGGAGATCTATAATGATGAAATAAAAATAAAGAGATTTGTTATAAAAGCTCCCTGGATTTTAAGCGTCTAGGAAAATACACAAGGTGGAAAACATTCTGAAAAGCGGATGAAACATGAATGTGAGATATAAATGATCAGTCGCACGAAATGGCGTGGCAATGATATCGTGTTCATGCAAATCTGCTGTTCTACGGCCATTTAAATTTCGAAATGCATCAAACATGTTGTCTTCTTAAACAGCTCTACTCATTGAACTTAGAGAGTAAACGAATCCACCATTTGATTGCCTATCAAGCAAAGTAAACGGGAACACGTTTACTTTTCTTAGAGTTCCCTTCTGAAGTCCTTTACTTGGCTCCGTGCAGCACGTCGCCGAGAAATACTTATTTCAGTCAAGTTTTCTTCCCGAAGTGAAGTATCAGAGTAATAAGATGGTATCCGAGTAATATTCCGATAGTTCGTCTGAATTTTCAATTGGGGTTTGGGGGAGAGGGGACATACATTCCAAAAATAAAAAAAATATAACTAACTATTTTCCCCAAGCATTGCCTATTTATCAATTCAAACCCCCCCCCCATTTTGTTTGTATGATCAAACAATTACGTAAGAACCCCATAGTTGACACCTATAACAGTTCATTGCAGGACAGTGACCTGTTAGGGATAAATGGTTTCAAGGAAAGGTCTAACTGCATTCCACCCACACTTATTTCATCTGAAAAGGCCTATTTTGAATTGCATAATAAGCATTAGGTAATAGTAAGGACATGGAATCAATAGATTGCACCAGGATGTAATGATGTTACATAATAAAGGTCTACAAAATTTGGTGTCAACCACTTCAACTGCCCAGTTACTTGAAAGATGTTGCACATTGAATGCCGAGAGAAAGTTTGCCTGGTTTGTTTCTGAAAAGGAAATTTCAAGATGATGTTTATCATGTGGATTATGTTCAACATGCAAAAGGACTCTGAATGCCTTGTCTGAGTGCCTTGTCCTCAGACAAGGCATTCAGAGTCCTTTTCCTCAGAAAAGGCATTCAGAGTCCTTTTGCATGTTGAACATAATCCACATGGCAAACAAACATCAATATTGTATTCAGTCAAAATGTTTCCTTGAATCTTATCAAGCAAATTTTCGGTGATCTTGAAATTTCCTTTTCGGAAACAAACCAGGCAAACTTTCTCTCCCCTGGTGGATTCCTAAGAGCCGGATACTTTAATGAGGTAGACAGTGATCTGCTGTCACAAATCAGAACACAGTCTTTAATAAATACAATGAGGAATTTTTAAGGCACAGGCCTGTGGGGCAGTCAGAACACCGTCCAAGGTCTGGTGGCGGCGAACAGGAACACAGAGAGTTAGACTTAGGCTTAATAGGAGGGGCTGGTCTGAGGTCTGGAGCTGTAGTGTCATGCCAGGGTGTAAGATGCACACTGGGCAGAGGCACACCCTCGGACGAGGATACTGAAGATAGCGGAGGCACAGTTACAGACCAGGAACGAACTCAATATGGGGAATGGAATCCCTGATAAATATTTCTACAGCAAGAGTTAGACAACCAAGATTGGAAATAACAGTCCAGCCATGTGAAATCAAAAATCAGGAACTTAAATACACAAAGACTAACAAAGTGAGTACAGCTGTGCAAAGCATGAGGAGAAAACACAAGAGAAGTGGCAAAGAAGATGACAATAATGGAATATGAAACAATTCACAACACAAAACCAAAACTGTCACATATGGCTGGATGGTTTAAACACTAATTGACAAACATTCAGGACATAACAGTGATTTGGACTCTTGAGTTTAGCAGAAAAATGTGCGAGATGGGGAGATATAAATTTGAGAATAAACTCCATCACTCCACCCTTCATTTGCCAAAGGGATGCACTGCATGATCACAGCATTTGGTTTACATTCCCACGTTTCAAAACGAGACTAGCATCAATGCATCCTCAAGAAGTGGATCGATGCTGGATGACCTTTCAGATCAGTTTGGAGTATTTCTGTATTTAATCAGTTACAGCCAGGACTGGTTTCAGCAAATGTCACCAGTTTTGTGAGGGTGGGAAATGCATTATTTATATCATTGCACAACTTTCGTCTAATAAAATAAGAAGTAAGTACTTGCATCTATGAAATTTGAAAATGTCCATTAGAAGGACAAATAAAAAATACCAAGTGTGATGACAACGCTGCTCAAATATTGCAAGAAAGTTCTTCAGAAATTTACAGACAAGTTTCAGAAAAAAAAAAGAGAAGAACAGCTCATAAACTGAACGGCAAATAAAAGAAACCTAAATTTCCAAAAATACAGTATGGGTGTCATTATAATACTTGATTGTACACACATTCAAATTCAATCATTCAAATTGAAATATTTACCGGGCATGGCCTCAACGTGCATCAGATTACACAAAAATGCTTTGCTCTTGGTAATTTTTCCACTTGAATGCCGCAGTTCACTAGGCTTTTGTCATACTCAACAGAAATTTAAGTCAATTATGCAATTTTATGTATTATTCTTCTGCATGATTCAATTACAAATACATTTTTTGAGACTCTCAGTCTTTGCACAATCTGGGTTCCTTATATGGACATGGGGGTGGGGGGGGAGTGTAGAAATATTCAGTATGTTTGTTCAGTCATTTCAAAAGAAAGCTTATACATGACACTCAAAAAATTGACAAAGCCTTAAAAAAAAATTGTTTTGAGAAAGCTGTATTCTAGTGAGGAGCATATTCAGAAATCAGCCACAATTAGATTAAAACCACCTGGCTTATATAGTGATGGTCCCCCTTGTGCTGCCAAAATGGCTCCAGCTAACGGATTTCACTTGCATTCCCAAACTCCAGATTTCCCAGCAGAACATTTCCCGTATCACACTCCCTCCACCAGCTTGTCCTCTTCCCACAGTGCATCCTGATGCCTTTTCATCCCAGGAAAATGGTTCACACGTATCCAGCTGAAGTACATGATGTAAAAGAAAATGGGACTCACTGGACCAGGCAACTTTCTTCAACCGCTCCAAGGTCCAGTTCTGAAGCTCAGGTGCCCATTGGGGGTGCTTTTAGAGGTGGACTGGGGTGACAATGGGCACTCTGACTGGTCTGCAAAGTAAAAACTGCAATGCAGAGCAGGGCATCATGCACTGTGCGTTGTGTCACATTCCTTATGTAAATTTTATCTAAATTCCCAACAACTAGTGTCACTGTCACCCTTCTATTGATTTGGACCAGACAGGATAGCCTCCATAGCCCTCGTGGATCGATTCCTCTTGGGCGCCCAAACACTGTCGCTGGTTCATGGTTTGTCCGTCCTTGCATCACTGTCAGTAGACACTCGCATCTGCTGACAAGGAGGACCCCAGAAGTATTGCCACTTCAGAGATGCTCTAATTCACCCATCAGGCTATAACGATTTGGCCCTTGTCAAAGTTGTTCAGTTCCCATTTCTCCCACATACAACACTTTGAATACGAGAACCAACCATTTGCTCACCATCTTAAGATCTGTCTGCAAACCTGGACATGTGCTGTTCTTATAAGATATTCAACATGATTAGCTGCATCTGAGTGGCTTTAATGGTTTGGTTCATCGGTGTACATCACAGTACTGTAGGTCAGGCTTTGGTAAGACAGGCTGTGTTTCATCTTTAAATGTGGACAAGGTCTTAGTGTAGGAACTGTCCCTTAAACCAGACATATTAACAGGCAATAATTGAACCAGATGCGGTGGAAAAAGAGAGAGAACTTCATCAGCTATATATGAAACAAACAATTGGTTTTATTCAAAACTACAATTTTTTTTTAGCATTGCCTACGAGGGGTTTCTCCTAAAGACAAAATGGCATCATCACGGATGTTGGTGATATTTCATCGACTGGGATAGTGGTTACAAAGAATTATGTTCTTAAGCTTAAACATTTATCTTTGTAAGTATGACCCCAATTTAAAGATACTTTAGGATATTTTAAGCTGAAGATGTACAAAGGTTGAACTACGATACATGAGCACCAAATATCACGGCAGAATTCAACTGCCAATACCACAGTTAGTTTGACACAAACTAAAGGGGAGACTTGATGTGATCTATAGCACTTCTCATCATCCTCTTGTTCATGCCTTCCTCCCGTCACAAGATGCAGGGGCCACGGCAACTCATGAAGGCACCCACACGTTCCCATGAGTGTCCGGAGCTTGAGTGTATGGGATATTCCAGATCCATGGTTGATCTGGAAAAGAGTGCAATGATGCACAATTAATCAACCAAAGAACTGAAAATGAAACACCCAACAGTTGATTCATTGGGGACAGAATGATGTGACAAAAAAGGCAAATAACCATTTTGGTCTTTTCAAACTGAGAAATGTCACAGCCACAAAATCAACTAGTATATAAATGATTAGACATCAGTTCTTGGGTAAGAGAAGCGCCAAGAGATGTAGAGTGACGGTGAGTTACATTCAGGGCCCAGTAAGAGTCACAAAAAGGTGGGCTATATCACGTCCTGACTCCGTTCACAACTATTTCCCTCGCAATCCAGCCATCCGTGTCTGTTTCTCTGTCAGATTCCCAAATTAGTTGTCATTATGCAATTATGTGCTTTGCCCTTTCTTTTGTGCTCCAGCTCTCACCTGTTCCCGATTGTTAATTGTCCTCGTGTGTTTAACCCCTTTGTGCCCACTTATGGAAATTTCCTTATTATGCCAATTAACCCTTCCGCCCAAATACAGATTTTTCAGTACTTTTCGATTGCCTTCGAGTTCTTAAGTCTTATCCAGAGAGGGCCAGTGTGAGTGCAGGCTTTCATTCCTACTAAGCAGTGACACACTGGATTCTACTAATCCAGGTCTTAAGCAAAGAATTAAATTCAAACTGATCATGTATCTCTGATTTGCTCTCGATATGTAAAATCTGCTACAATTAGAAACAAATAAATGCATCCAATTTGTGCTAAAATGTATAAGAGACGAGCTGCTGGGTTTGCTCACTCGGTTATGGCACCACATTTGCGGGGCAGTAGTGACTACTACGGCGCGGGTTTGATCCCTGGTCGTGCCAACCAGCAGCGGTCGGCAGCTTTTTCAGAACAGCGCACAATTGGCTAAAGCGCTGTGGGAGTGCAAATTGAGAGAGGACTGCTGGGAATGGGGAAAAAAAAAAAGAAAAACAGATTGCCTTGTTCGTTGCTCAAGCGCTTCTTGTTGGCCAGCCGGGCGCTCGTCAGTGAGATTCTGAGCTTGCTTATGTTCGGGTAGCCTCCGCCCTCGTTGTGAACTTGCGATAGTTTCGACCAATGAGTGTAAAGATGCTGGGGCTGACAGGCACGTGCTTCAAAGGAGAGCCGTGATCTGTCTCTTTCTCCTGAGCTGGCAATAGGGAGTTGTATATGAGCAAGGCTTGTTCAGGTGGGATTGGAGATGCCAAATTTATGAAAAAAAAAAAAATGTATTAGAGACATTTAATTTTACCATTTCATACCATTAAATGCTATGTTTAACTCAAAATTTTATAAATTTAACTTTGAGCACATCTGATCTTAATTAACTTAGGCAGGGTAGTCATGTTTGGTTTTGAAAAAGCTGGGTCTCGAAGGGTTACATTTGTAGTCTATATTTTCCCTTTGCTCGATTGTTCTCTTCCAGCCTCAGCGTTTACGTCTGAAGATATCAAGTTGTTATTCATTAGGTAATCTCTTTCCAGAGTTTGCCTGTTCTGGTGAGAGGCCTGTTCCCGTCTCTCCTACATGTTGAAACTACCTTGCGTGCCCTGGTTTATTTGGTTTTCATCCCGGTCACTGACCTTGGAACAGTCCCTTCAACTACACCTAAACTGACCCCGCCAGTAATCCTGTTTTCCCCCACCTGACTTTGGACCGTCTCCTGAGTAAGTTTCTGTTTCGGTGCTTTTGAGTAAAAGTCTTCTTCAGTAAATAAAGACGGTTATTCGGTTTTATCTGTAATCTGGGTCTAGCTCTTGCCCTAAAATTCCTGACAGGCTGAACATGAAACCACAAAAAAGGCCTAGTCTTTATTGCTTAGACACTCAGCTCGGGAGCTGCTTAAGGGGTGAGCTGGGGTTAAATGGGCAAAATTTGATTATTTTTCCAAAATTTTTTTTGAATAAAAATATTCTATAATAACCCACCTTTAATAATCACTAATTGCTGCAAGGATTAAAAACTGAACCCAACTTTTTAATGCGGTCTAATGCATTTTCCATTGATTTCCTAAGGCAGGGGTGGGCAATCACGGTCCTGGAGGGCCGGTGTGTACGCAGATTTTTATTCCTATCAATTACCCTGACTAATTGAGTTAATTGATTGCATGCACAAAAATAGATTTTCGCAATGATTCGATCAAAGGAAAATGTTTTATGAAGGGAGACAAGACTAGTCTCTGTAGTTTCATGATAATTTAAAGAAATGCGCATGAAACGTCAGATTTCATGAATGGTTTGGCTAATTGAGACAATCAACTAATTAAAGACCAGATGTTGGTGTGAAAACCAGGGACAGATACGGCCCTCGCTGCCCACCTCTGTCCTAAGGTATTACTTTTTCCTCGTCTATCATGTTTGTGGCAGCCATAACATTATCATTGAAAATCAATGACATTTGGGCTGCAGGTACTTTACTTCATTAGACATGCAATGACATAGGGAAGTTTTACCTATCTGTTATATACTTTGAATATTTTGAGTATTTGTGAGATTCTGCGCAAAATAAATTCAAAATTTGAGCAAAATGCCCCAAAATCACTAAACTGATAAATTGGGCAAGGAATGGCTAGGTCATAGCATTTGGTTAAGCAATGGCTTTTAAATTATGAAAGAAAAACTTAATTCTATCATAGAGTCAAAGAGGAATTGGTGCCAGAGGTTTTTGGCATATTTAATGAGCTTGCTCGGTTACCATGGCAACCACATAAACAGAAAAATGCCAACTTGTATCTTTTTTTTGGTGGTTATTACATATACCTCTTTAGATTAATTCCGAGTTGTTTCCTGGTGTCATTTTTCATATAACCCCAGATCACCCTTTAACCACTAACAGCAGACAGAAGAGAGAAACTGTGTCCATGGTAACCAGTAAAAGTGAGTTGATGAACAAAACAAAATAAAGTTGGGGAGAGTCTGATCAGTCAAAAGCATCCAAGGAAAACCCAATGAACTTGTAATAAATATCTAGACCACCATTTTAATTTGAGAACTGGGCATTTAACTATTGCTTGAATTGATACAACAATGAGAGACAAAAACATAAAAAACACCACAGGTTATGTCTACGTGCCTTAACACCGCTTCAAATAGTATTACGGACGTTTGTGATTATAATGCAAGAATAGAATGCGTTTTGGAAAATGGTCTCGTTTTTACAAGATTATTCCTTCATGCCATTCCATCAAATGAAATCCTTTCCAAAGTTCAGGTGACTGCACTGAACCGCACAAGCTCATATGCTTATTAAAGTAATATCTTTTATAACTTGAACTTGACAAAGTCTATTTATTCCATTAATCTGAAATTCTAAAAAGCAAAAATTCCTGTCCTGCCTTTCAGAACTTAAGCATAAATGAGAATTATAAATAAAAATGGACTTTGCTTGTAAACTAGTTGTTTAAATGGGGAGATATGTGTGGATGACCAGACCCGATGGCTGGTTTGTGTCAATAAGACCATTGTCAATAAAGAACCAATGGGCATAAACTGGGTTAGGAGAGCTGGGATGAGATTATGGTCATAAAGGCTGGACATTCATATTACACATATTATCACCGCAATTAACTCATGAATTCAACATCAGCATATTTTTGAGTGAAAGACCAAATACTACAGCAATCCAATTAAATTTTTTTGGTTTCATTATCGCCACAACAGGCATTTACTTTTTATTCTTTCATGGGCGGGAATATGACTACTTATTGAGGAAACTGATCATTCAATTATGGATCACTTTGTGGCCCACAGTTGTTTCCAACCCTTCCCCTGACAATATCAGGTGGATATGTGCAGTTTAAGTTGCTATTCTTTTATGGACAGGTTGACATACATTTTTGACAACACAATTCAATATTCAAATCAATGTGCACTAATGAGAAGAGCACTAAGCATTTAATACTTCCATGGCATATTCCCGAAGTGTCTACTGCCACGATTTGGCATTTAAACCATATTGGTTCGGCCTAGCGGGGAAACAAAAACAAATTATTTCAGACTCAAACTGATCTTAGTCATACAAAAGGAAGTTTGATAAAAGTAGCAAAGCTTGGTTGCTATGGCTCTCGGGTGCAGCTGTGGCTTCACATTTGCCTCCAAATTTGCTGTCGAACTGGGCAAAAATCCCAAAATCTTTAATTAGCCTACAGTTTGACGATGAGTATTCCATTCCATGTATGATATTGGCATCCTGAAGAACATTCAAAGCAGTAACTTGCTAAAATGCAAAGTTGCACTTCAGTGCTTTCTGGCTGGTCTTCTAACTTCTGTTTTTGAGTGAAACTAATTGATGATTGATGGGAGGTGCTGACTGAAACAGAGAGAATAATCCACAAGATAAGTGCTACTGCTGCTCCTATAACAGCAGCAGCAATACAGCTGAATAGAAAAGCAAACAGTGATTGGGCACAGGTTGTTCCATCTGCATGGTTGAGTGGGGAGTCTGAGGGAGACCAGGACTGAAGTGCCTCTTTAGATTCATTGTATTCACAGGGTTTAACCAGTTCTTTTTAATAGGCGATACTATGCTCGGGAATTTTTATAGGTGGATGTCCTTCACACTACTTCTCCTGCTAACATCTTTAACCGATTCTGGCCTGCCACCGCAGAAATCCCTCTGCTTGCCAAAGGTTAAACATTATCCTCAAGTTGCAATAAATACATTCAGAAACACCAACAAATCCATCACATCACTATCAGCAATACAACAGAGTAACAGGGAATGAACGAAAAAATGGTGACAACCTTTCCAGAGCCAGTGAGCGAGGCTAAGAACCTCGTTGAGTGCCTGTGAAGCTGCATGGAATGACGTCAGTCCTTAGCTATGCTCATCACAAAGTCAATTATGAGGCACTTGAGGAAAGCACGACACTCTGATCAAAATTTCAGTGTTTGCTACCAGCTTGGTCTTGCATTTGGCGAAGGCGGGGAGGGGGCTTATAGAGGCAAAAAAATTCTGTCTAGGATCATACTTTCCACCAAAGAAGACCTTGAGTGCTCCCATTAGCTTAAGACACCCCGAGGGTGAACTGCTGTGATCAATCATCACAGCTGCTTATTTTCAGTCTCCTCCTGATTGGATGCCCCTTATAAGAAGGCTGCTGTCCAAGCGAAGTCCAAGCTACAGCTTAATGAGGATGTAGTGGGCTCCATAATGTTTGAAACAAAGATATGATTTAAATATAAAAAATTATAATATATTTGGCTCTGTACTTCACAATTTTAGACATGATTACAAACCAAACAGTCTGTCAACTGCAGGTTGACGTGCATCCCCAGATGCCCAAAATCTGAAAACGCAGACTCATCCCATTTAAATCATAAATAATGAGTGTATTATGAAAATCAATAGGCCTCTTCTCCTGTCCTAAAAGGATGTGCATTCTACATAGGTAAACAGACCAATATTGTTGCCCCTAGAGTGCCCACAAGAAAATACCAAATTTTCGAATCAACAGTATTTGCCCCTAACGTGTCTTAGTCCCCCGCCGGGAAATGGCAAATTGTGTCAAAATGAACAGTGTCTCGGTGTAACCTTGAGAGTGACGCGAAGGTCACCAAAATCGACTGGCGCCGGGGCACCACCCTAATACATGTTGACATGAAATTTGATGGAAATCCGTCAATTCGTTCTTGAGATCTCGCTGATAAGGATTCGGGACGTACGTATGTATGGACGGACGGCTGTGAATACTATGTCCCGCCGCTTCGCGCATTCGCGCGGCGGGGGACAATTAACTATTCCACTACATTATTGATAAAGCAATCACTCCCAAATTGATAGGCTAAGTGGCCTTACAAAAAACAAGGTCCATGCCACATGTGAAATGAATCTATAAGGAACTATGACCTGTAGAACGCTCACAAGAAATCTCTACTGACTCGATGATGGCAGCAGACGCGGTGCAAGGATCACTGATCCATAGTCCATCCCTGACTAGTCCTCCAGGTATCCAAATATATTTGGCTGCGTACTCCATAATTTTAGATTTGTAATTTAATAATTCTCATATACATCCAAACGCCCGCCCGCCGCCCGCCCAACCGCACGAAGGATAGCAATACCCCGTCAGCCTTGAGGGCTGAGGGGTAATAAATGAAAATAGTCTTGATTAGTTACTATTCTCCACAGACGCAGAGTGGTCACAGTGTAGAGTATCATTCTGGGGGGGGGCCTCATGTAAAGGAGGCAGAATCTTTTAAGGTTTTCAAGTTCAGACTTCATACAATGTAAGAAACCACTTGCAATCACATTTCAAAAAACACTGTGGCACTGGTAGAAAATTTAAATAAACAAAAAGCAATGATTTGCCAATCACCTAAAATCCTATATTTAATTAAAAATACTAAAAAGACCACTACATGTAATACTGACACTGAGGAATTTTATTGTTTTTTGGTTTTTGTAAAATATCTGCTCAATTTGAATTTGATGCCAAAAACGCATTTCATAAAGTTGGGACAGGGGCAACTTAAGACCAGAAAAGTTGTTTGATGTTTGATGAAAAAACACCAGGTTGCGTAATCTCAAAACTGATTATTTTAATTGGAAACAGGTCAGTAGCATGACTGGGTAGAAAAAACAAGTCGACATGGTCTACAACATCCCCCGCCAATCGTGCGCTTCTCATTTTCGAACTCAATCAAGGCCTTTATGGTCTGAAGCTACACACCAAATTTGGTTGCTGTATCTGTAGTAGTTTCTGAGTAAAGCTGTCCCCTTTATCTCGGACGGACGGACGGACGCACGGACGGACGGACGGACGGACGGAGGTCAAACCTATATCGCCCTCCCACTTTGTGTTGGTGGGGGATAAAAATTCAGAAGATGGCAAGAGCTTCACCACTTTGTAAAAGACTGCATGGACTGATGATTCAACAAAGCAAGAATAATGTTTCTCAACATAAAACTGCAAAGAACTTGGAAATTTCATCCCCTACTGTACATAATAACATTTAACAAGCCAATGCTGAGTGGCGAGAGAACCCCACAGTCCTGAAGTAATTATTAATAAATGGCGAGGTCACTGTGCCAAGGTCAAAGGTCAAATTCAATAATGACACTTGCATTGCACCTACTCCTCTCAAGGAACATGCATACCCATTTTTAAGCTGCTATGGTCAGTACTTTTGGAAATATGGCACAAACAGTATTATCAAATTCAAGGTCACTGCGCCATGGTCAAAGGTCAAATCCACCGATGACCCTAACCTTGCACACCTATCCCTTACAAAGAACCTGCAAAGCAAAATTGAAGCTCCTGTGGCCAAGACTTTGGAGATCAAGGTTCCTGCATCTTTAAGCAGATCAGATATTAAACTTTTAAAGATTTTTTTAATGCCACTCAAAATAAAATGTAAGGGACATTTCATGAGGTAAAAAGCAAGCGACAAAATCTTCTTCTCGGATTTGGGGACAATTATATAATGTTTAACGAAGCATAATTAAACAGTAGCACAAACATGTCAATATGCAGGAACACAGAACTAAACCTATTTTTCATCTGGCCTAACCACCTGTTTCACTTCTGTAACCACGCTGGATGTGCTACTTTCGGCTATCACACAAATCACACTGAAGGCAAAGTACTTACATTGCAACAGAAAATGTGCATTAGGTATGTGGCTGAAAAACGATGTTCCTCGCAGGCATACCAGCCCTTCAGTTTCTGTTGACGGCTTGCATGCTCTAGGGAGGCGTCATAATTACCTGCCTAAGATACTGGGCATTCTGTTCCATCTTTGATTATGCTGCCATGTGTGCAATCGCGTATTAAGTTACATTACTTATTAAATTATATAGCTAGCTAGCTAGCTAATGTTAACTGAAAACAATCCTTGTAAATAATAGTCATAGTTAAGCAATATGATTTTGCTTTGCCCTAACTTTGCCAATTTAGCTACACTACCGGTCAAAAGTTTTAGAGGACACCCCGGGTTCCATCTTTCACACTGCCCTACCCGTTGCCACTACCCGCTACCGGTGAATTACGCATTCAGCGGCTTCCACTATCCCTAAACGGTATCTTGCGGCCACACTACCCGCTATACATTATGCTGACTCCTTTATTTGCGCCTGGAGGTGTGCCCGTGGGTGTGTTTAAGTGCTTTCCCTACAATTGTAATCTTGACCACACACATTACGGAAAACGAATAGCGGGTCCTCAAACCACCCGCTACCCATTTGGGCTTTTACAAGAGCGCGCCCAGGCGGCTTCAATGCGCGTCCACGTGCACATGCGGCTCCACTTCCTGAATTAACTCGGAAGAGATAGCACTAAATCGCCTTGATCGCCAGTTAAATAATAGAAGCCACCCAGAACGTGTGTACCGCCAGCGCACCAGCTACCTGGGCCTTTCAGGTAAGTCTATATTGTTTGTATTTTGTATCAATCATTTTTTCTGCTTTTATAATAATATATATATATACTGTATATATATATATATATATATATATATATATATATATATATATAATATTCTGAAATTATAATAATACATGTATTACTTCACACAGAATGAGAATGCGTGACAAAACTGTGCCTCTCCCGTCAGGCAGTGACGGAATTATGTCACCTGGTTGCAGATGATTTAGACACCGCTGCCAGCTGTCCGTATGCCCTGCCTGTTGCTGTTAAGGTTACTGTGGCACTATTTCTCCATGCAAGTGGGTCATTCCAACACCCACTCAGGTCAATTGGAGACATGACCCAATATGCCGAAAGCTCGGCTATAACTCAGTCACTACCAGCATAGTCCGACATGCCTGTAGGTACATCACTGGCATCCCTGTGACACCCGAGAGACAACACAGGGTAAAACAGGATTTTTTGAAAAGATATGGGGTCCCTAGGATTCTGGGTGCCATCGACTGCACACGTTCTGATTTGTGCTCCGGCTCTGAACAGCGGCGCCTATGTGAATCGTAAGGGAACCCATTCCATCAACGTCCAGGTGATTTGCGATGTATGGAGTTACATCTTGAATGTATAGCCTATGCAAATCATCCTGGAGGTAGCCACAACGCTTATATAATGGAACAGTTGGTCATTCCTGCAGTCTTCCAGAGGGACCCCTCCTTCTGGCAGTTCACCACTTACCTTTGTACCATTTCAAGCAACTCATTGGACTGGAGCTGCATAATTTTCAATAAAAAAACTGGAAAAATTGGGGTGTCCTAAAACTTTTGACCGGTAGTGTAGCTGTAATAGGAATAGTAATTAACTTATCTGATATATTTTGCAGGCTTTTGGGCTTCCGAACTGTACTTTTCGATTTTTAGGACGTTATAGCAAACTTGCTAGCTGGCTAGCACAAGAGCAATCGCTGTTACAGTGAGCTAGCTTGTGAAGTTTGGGCAAAAACCAAATGATGTCGCTTAAATATGATGATTATCACCAAAGATTCTCGTTCAATAGTGTTAGTAAGCTAGCAAGATGGCCACACAATCCGAAGAGAAACGTGTGTTGCAATGAAGTAATGTGTCTCAGCTTGAACTGTCTGCATGCCCTTTGGTTAACGTTGAGGTTGAGTGAGCGTGATCGCGTCGAAAGTGACCAATTAGAGTCAGCAACATTTGTCGCAGGAGCAATGCAATTGACTGATGTGCTAATGAGGAATGTTGTTTGTGCAGAACTCAGATGTAAAAAAAAAAATAATAAAATAAATAAATAAATAAAATTCACTGACAGCTTGCCGTTTTCTATCACACTTTCTATCTGGGCTAATCGGTTCTACTGTTCTGATCTGTTGAACACGACATTAGATTAATTTTTAAGACTGTTGGATTCCAGATTTAAGACATTTTTTAAGGCCTTATATGTAGATTTCTGAATTTAATGACCTTCAAGACTTTTTAAGGATCCGCGGGAACCCTGGAGATATGGCCCGGACTAATTATGGAACCCTCACCCGCCCGTCCATACGCTGCAAGGTATAACAATAACCCATTAGCCCATAAAGGACTGTGGGGTAAAAATTCAAAGCATGTGGAGAAACCTCTATATTCAAGGGACAAGGCCAAAAAACAATATTAAATAGCCATGATCTTCAGCCCTTCAGGTGACACAAAAAACAGTCAGGATTCTGGAGTGGAAATCACTGCATGGGCTCAGGAACACATCTGTAAACAATTATCAGTTAGTTTGTTGGTGCATCCATAAATGCTAGTTAAAACTCTGCCATGTAAAGATCAAACCATTTATTAACAAGATCCTGAAATGCTGCCGCTGTCTCTGGGCCTGAGCTCATTTAAGATGAACTGAGTGGAAAACTGACCTGCGGTCTGACCATTCAAAAAGAGAAAATCTTTTTGGAAATCACGGATGTCGAGTCCTTCGGACTGAAGAGGAGAGGGACCATCCGACTTGTTAATGGCACACAGTTTAAAAGCCAGCATCCATGATAGTATGAGGTGCATTAGTACTCATGGCATAGCTAACTAGCACATCTGTGAAAGCAACATTCATACTGAAAAATATACGCTGGTTTTGGAGCAACAAATACTGCCATACTAATGTCTTTTTCAGAGCAGGTCGTGCGTATTTCAGCAATCCAATGCTAAACACCACATTCTGCATATATTAAAACAACATGGTTCCATGGTAAAAGAATCTGGGCACTAAACTGGCCTGCCTGCAGTCCAGACCCATCACCCACTGAAAATATTTGGTGTATTTTGAAAAAAAAAAAAAAAATATGACAAAGGATGCTGCAAAGTGTTGAGCAGCGGAAATCCTCAATCAAGCGAGAGTGGGAAAACATTTTGCCTTCAAAACTGCAGCAGTTGGTCTCTTCAATTCCCAAATACAAGTATTAGTATTGCATATGTTAACAATACTACTATTTTTACGAGAGGTGATGCAACACTGTGGTAATCATACCCCCGTTTCAACCTTTTTGAAACTAGCTGTAAGCATCAAACTCAAAATGAGCATATTTATTTCAGAAAACAAAATCTGTTTCAACATCTGATACTGTATGTTGTCGTCCCACTATTTTAATTAACTATAAAGTGTAAATGATTTGCAAATCATTGCATTGTATTTACTGACATTTCACATAGCATCCCAACTTCTTTTTAAAATGGGGCTGTAG
The DNA here is from genome assembly GCA_029721435.1 of Gymnothorax reevesii. Taxonomy (NCBI): domain Eukaryota; kingdom Metazoa; phylum Chordata; class Actinopteri; order Anguilliformes; family Muraenidae; genus Gymnothorax; species Gymnothorax reevesii. The sequence continues at coordinate 113,280,331 of CM056573.1, forward strand.
TTCTTAACATGAGTCATCAGAAGAGGACGTATCCCCATGGACCCCACAAGCTAATCTCAGAAATCCCAAAATATCAAAAGGCACCAGTCCAGGACCTGATTAATATGCAGATCAAGTTTCGCGAAAAAATATAGAACGGAATTAAAATTCTGCTCCAGAAACAAAATGATTATGGATGGACAGACACACGGATGGAATGATGAGTACATCCCTCCGCATTGTACGCTGGGGGCATAAAAAAATTAAACTCTCAGAAATTCCAAAATGCCAAAAGGCACCAGTTTAGGATCTGGCTAATATGCAGCAGGTTTCATCCCAATTCCTTTAAAGTTTTTTTTTAGTTCTGCTCAGAAAACGTACCTGACAAACATTTTCTGGAACTTAAACTTGTTTCCGTGGAAACACAGAAAAAAAAAATATAAATCTCAGGAATTCCAAAATACCAAAAAGGCACCAGTTTAGGACCTGACTAATATGCAGACAGTTTCAAAGAAAAATATTAAAATGGGTTCAGACATCTGCTCCGGAAATGGTCCCAATCTTCATTTTCCACAGATGAAGCTTGTTTCCATGGAAACAAAGGAAAAATTAAAAACTGAGAAATGTCAAACTACCAAAAGGCACCAGATGTGAACCTGATTGATATAAGCAGCAAGTTTGGTTCATAAATATTTAACGGTATTTGAGTACTTCTCCGCAAACGATCCCCACCCTCACTTTCAGTAAGATAAACTTGTTTCCATGGAAGCACCAAAAAAATTCTCAGAAATTTTGAAATACCAATAGGCTCCAGTTTGGGGACTGACTGATATGCATAGACAGTTTTGAGGAAAGATATAAAGGGGTTTTACTTCATAAATATTTAACAGTATTTGAGTACTTCTCTGGAAACGGTCCCAACCCCCATAAGTTAAGCTTGTTTCCATGGAAACAAAGCAAAAATTTAAATCTCAGAAATTCCAAAATATGAAAAAAACGACAGTTTAGGACCTGACTAATATGCACAGCAAGTTTCGCTCAGAATTTTCTTCCCGATTTTCGAGTTCTGCCTTGGAAACGAATCAATTCCAGAGGGACGGACAAACATACTGATGACTATATGCCGGGGGATAAAAAAAAGAAGCTATGAGCGATGTTTGGTGGAATGACCAGTTCTTGTTACCGTCCTCTTTTATTTATTTATTTTTTTTGGTGAAAAGACCCTGACATACAGACTTCATTAGGTTCTGAACGTCTTCTCTGCTGCTGACCTGCCAGATCTGCAGTACGGCCATCTTCTGCTCCTGCCTATTTTGACAGCTAGATGCCACACAAATTTCCACTTTAGAATATCAAGACCAAAGTTCAGTTAGACTCTGGTCCAGTAACTGGTTTGGCCAGTAAAGAGTGCCCTCATTTTTGGCATCAACAAACTGCCTTGTTGCTTTAGTATTATGTTTGTATTATGTTATTTTCTTGGAATTGGAGGGCATTTGGTTGATCTTTGATGCATGGGATTCTAAAATAAATTTAATTCCGCTACAGAGTTCATGATAAATTAAGACACTGGCTGGGGCAAGCAGCCATAGTGTTCTGCATTTGAAAGTGCATTTCTATTGGAGAGGGTCAAAGAGTAGTCACAGAAAACATATTTGCCAGCCTATCAAAGATTTTGGGGGACTTCTTGGTTTTTATTTCATTTTTGGGATGGATCTTTCTTCTTTGTAGAGGTCTGGCTTACCAGGCACTTTACAATTACAGTGCCTATCCAGTGCTTTCATTCTTAATGACGTGCCAAACAGCTTTTATGCTTGATTTAATAAATATGAGAATGCATTAAAAAAAAAAAAAAAAAAAAAAACAGGGAGAAATATCAGACAACAGTTTTAAGAAGGGAAAGAGAGTGCTGAAGTGAGAATTTCTGCCGTTATCCTCCAATCTACCACCAGGTGAACATGCCACCCCAAACATTTTATTTTCAAGTTTATTTATTTTTCAGTCTCATAATGGCCTCCTTGATCTTCATTTACACAGCTCTTCTCATTGAGAAATGTTAACTTAAACATAGGATGGAAATGAGCACTTTACCCTTGTAAGTTGTTTGATAACAATTCTAAACTTCTGGAGCATAATATTGTGAGTGGAAGCTTGTACACTTACAGCATGTCAAAGGCATTCTGTGATGGTAGACACCACCTAGGACACCATCAGATTTGAAACTGCTCAGATATTTCTAGAAATTTCCCATTTTTATTGCTCGGGAGATGTTTTTCCCCCATCTGATAACAGGTGACCTACTTCATGCAGTTTTCCATGTTCGCAGTCTCCATACAAGAGCTACTCAACAGCTTGGGATAAATTTTAACAATGTCTTAACACTGGTAAAATATCTATAAAATGCAGAAACCATATGCGTGTGCTCCAGAGCCTGAAAATATAATGGCGATGTTCATGTGTCACACAAATGTCTCAGGGGAATGCTGTAGAAATGTGGGTGACAACATTTACACTACAAAAGATAAAAGAAGACAAGAATCAGGGTTTCCTAAGCAGCAAGACCAATCATAATGACAGAATACCATACGCTGTAGGATTCAACAGAGTGAAACCATTCAGGAGACCATCATTACACGCTTTTTCACTCATTGCCGATCAACTTCAAACAATCTGCGATTTGAAACGGGGGCCTTGCGTACCCTCATTATCATTTCTGCAGAGGCCATTTGCTGACAAGAGTGCAATTAATGTGTCCAATTACTTTCCAGAATTCAGGAAAAGACCTTCAGAACTAGAACCAGAAAAAAAACTAATGCTCACTATAAAGGACTGGGATGCAACAATGTGAGGTACATTATAGATGCATGATATGAGCTTTAAATTTAGCAGCCCATTATACTCAATTTTTAGGCAAAGATGCTGCACAACAATGAGACTAATTTAATTATTTAAGTGAATTCAACCTGAATGGGATTCAATTACTGTAGGTAGTTGATTTTTTCCCCAGAGATGGTTCAATATTGGGACCTCTCCTCTTTCTTGTGCACCTGGATGACATAACCTATGGTATTAAATCCGATATAAAACTATTAGCAGATGATACTTCCCTAATTGAATACGTTAATAATCCTGCACTATCCGCAAGAATATTAAACTCAGACCTGATTACTTTGGAGAATTGGACACTCACTTGGCTTATGTCTTTTAACGTGATCAAGACAATTGTCTTAACTATATCATGGAAACGTAAGACATTACCCCACCCACCACTATTACTTAATGGTACCCAACTTGAGGAGGTTGCTAGCCACTGTCATCTAGGATTGACATTTAATACAAAATTTTCCTGGGACTCACATGTTGAATATATTGCTGGTAAAGTTAGTAAAATAATTAATGTTATGAGATGTCTGAAATACACGCTTCCATGTAAAGCATTGGAGCAAATCTATGTCACTAGAATTAGGCCTACAATTGATTACGCTGACGTGATCTATGATAGTTGTCCCCTTTACCTATCTGAGAAACTTGAGAAGATCCAGATAGAAGCTGCCCGAGTTTGCACTGGGGCTATGAGACAATCTTCCACCAACAAATTGCTTGAAGAAGTATCTTGGTCCCCCCTCATAAAGAGGCGTAAAATGCATAAACTTGTTTATATGTATAAGATAATTAATAACTTAGTACCACAGTACCTGTTATGTCTTTGTCCACCGACTGTAGCGAGCACCAGTGCATACTTAACACGAAATTCTCAGTTTTTAAGACCACCTGTTTGTCGAACCTCCAGCTTTAATAATTCATTTTTTCCATCAACAGTCAGATATTGGAACAGTATTGATTCTGCAGCTCGATCAGCCACTACGATTCAGTCATTTAAGTGTAAACTTAAATTAATGTTTGCTATCAAGCCTGTCCCAAGATACTTCTATACTAGTGAGCAAAGGGTTGCTTCCGTTTGTCATACGCGCCTGCGATTGGGCATGTCTGGGCTAAATTCTCACCTTTTTGCTGTTGGCATTGTGCAGTCACCAAATTGCACCTGTGGTGTCGTTGAAACAACTCGCCACTTTGTATTGGAATGTCCCCACTTTGCTGCTCAACGAGATGAGTTGCTGGTGTCAATCAGAAACATTGTAACTCCTGGGCTGCTCCATCTTATGAGGCCCAGGCTGAATCCAAACATGTTTATTGAACTGCTACTATTTGGTTCTAAAGAAATTAATGTTAATTTAAACATGCATATTTTTAAAACCTTCCAACATTTCATTTTAAACACTGAGTGTTTTTCATAATATGTATTACCTCTTGGTCATTTTGTATTTTAGCACTTCTATTTTTACATCCTCTACTATTTCTATGCCTAGTGTTTCCGTTATTGATTTCTATTTAAGTGTATTATTTTGTTTCTGGACTATATAAGATTTGTTGTTTTCCTTGCTTACATCTCGCGACTGCATTGTATCATATTGTGTCACTGTTTATTTGTCTTGTTTTGTGTGTCTTGTAATATATGTATTGTCTGTCTTGTATTGGAAAGCCCCTCGACTAGCGCTTGGCGCTACTTGGGCAATCCATGTTAAATAAATATGTTTATAGATTATATAGATGGAACTGTGTTGAGGTACCCACACAGAATTAGAGCAATAGATAGATAGAAAATGGATCATTTTTTGGCATAGCCCAAGAAAACTGGCCAACTCTACATTGCGTGGCTATTCCAAAACTGCCTCAGAATTTCAAGAGGTCCATGAACAAAACTGTATCAATAGCAGCTGGTCAATTTTCTGTTAAAGCCACGGCCATATTTTCTGGATTATTATCCAGAATAATTTTAGGGGCTCAAAAGTAATTGTACAAACTAGTACCATAATCAAAACTGGAAGTCATTTTTAATACTAGGTTGCACATTCTGGGTGGAACCTACAGACATCAATCAAACATTAGGTTTCTCTCCTGGTGATGTTAAAACCCGTCTTCAGTGTCACTGCTTAAATTCCTGCTTGTTCTTGGGTGTTCACCTTCTGTTTAGCCATCAGAAAGAGAAATGTGTACTCAGCTGTATTCAAGTTGGGTGAACACCTTTGGTCATTGGAGCACACCATTTTGTGGCCTGAAGAAAGCCTTGAGTTTTTTTTGCAATATGCTTCAGATCATTGTCCATTTGCACTGCTAAATTCTCGCCAATGAGTTCTCAAGCATTTGGAAGCATTATCTGAGCAGATAATATACCCCAATATGATTCAGGATTCATCCTGTTGATTTTGTCAGCAGTCACATCATCAATGAATCCTATTCAATATGGTAGTCATACGTACTCAAAAACGGCTATTCTTCACCGATGCGAAGGTATACTTGGGATCATTCATCTGACTTGGACGTGAATGCCCTAAAATTAGAGCTGAAAGTCCACACTCCACGCTGATATTAATTGCACATCAGATATGTTGTAGTAGATGGCTAAAATAACAACTGAACATCTAAGAACCAGACTGTGTTTGAGGTTTTCTGACAACTGGTGTTGCTGGCCTCAATTGATTGACCTACTTTAAATGCCATGGCAAGGTGGATGAAGGCAGCCTTCATGACACAGGCTTACAATGTCCACAGAGCTTTGAGCAAACACACAAAACCCTGAAGACAGCAAACAGGCAGCGACCAAGCAAGCTTCTGCTGATGAGTGAGATCATTTGAGATGATGTTACTGTGTCTTCTCAATGCTTTCATGACATAGTTTATCCAAGAATTGTGTTTTTACGAAACACAAATGCGGTGCTGACATGAAAATTACCTTTGCTGCTGTAGTGCTGAGGTGGAAGGTCGATGGGCACATGGAAGGCATTAGAGGAACCAGTGGCAGGAAACGGCTTCTTCTGAATATCAAACTTGGTCATATTCTGCAAGATCAAAGAATAATCTTCAGGAAAGGAGCTCAATAAGTAAGAAATCCACAGTTCATCCCCAACAAATAATTAGTCTCTTATTAGTATTAGTATTAAATACTATATATACTATATAGCATATATATACTATATATACTTAGTATTAAATTAGGGGAAAAAAACTGACAATAATGAAACACAATGTCAAATATGTAATTTGTCAAAATGTTACAAATCCACGTTTCAATTGGACCACTTTTCAGCTTTGCTTATAGACAACACAAACATGACAAATTGATTTCAAAGCGTCACTCGCCGTTATGCTATATGGTGCCTCAAGTGGCAAGTGAAAAATGTGAAATGACAAGAGCAGCTAGTTTGTTTCTGGTGTCCCCTCCGTTATCATCTAACGCAACATTGGATCACCATCCCATTGAGGCCTCCAAATGTGTGAATTGGGCTTGTGGGATTTTGTTCCACTCTTCTGCCAATGCCAGATGCATCCGACATACAGTAGCTGGTGCTGGATGACGCTGATGAATGGCCCAATCCAGCATGTCCCACACGTGCTCTATTGGCAACAGATCTGGAAAAAATGCTGGCCAGGGCATAACTTGGATATTCTCAGCCTGCAGGTATGGTGTACAGACCCGTGCCACATGCGGTTGTGTGTTGTCATGTTGAAACATCAGTCTGCGATGTCGGACAAATGACACAACAACTGGGCGGCAAATTTTGTACGACTTCAAACAGCACTGAGGTAACTCTCAACAAATTGAAGTTCAGTATGGCATGTGGCAGATATTCCACCTCGCACCATCATGCTAGAACCTACCCAACAAATCTTTCTCAACCAGGCAGGCGTCAGGATAGCACTCCCCTGTTCTTCGCCACACACGTGCTCTGGCAGCAGCGCCAGAAATTGCAAACCAGGATTCCTCAGTAAAAAGTACCTACGACCACTTAGCCATGTTCCAGCGACCGTGCGTTGCCGCCCTACAATGACATGCTTCTCGGCAAGGGGCCTGTTAACACTAAGCCACGATGTGGCCGATGTGCTCTGGGATTGGCGTCTCACAGCCTGTTGTGGACGGTCCGGTCACTGATTTTGTTGTGACGACCAGGGATCTCTGCTGCACTTGTTGGGGCTGTCCAGAAACAATCACCGAAGTGTCACAGTCTAATATGGTGATCTGCAGCTGGAGTGTTAACACGTGGCCAGTCGGATCTGGGAGGTATCGGCTATGCTTCCCGTTTCAGCAAAACATTTTCTTAGGCGACCAGTGGCAGCTGGATGGACACCAAACTGCCATGCCACCCTGTCCACACGACAACTAGCCTGCAAAAAGCCAACTGCGAGCTCCCCTTGCACATTCGTTAATCGTGGCATTGTGTGAATGATTTGGTTCCCCATTTTTGGTCAGACTTTTATAGGCCCCAGAGTACAATATATTCACAGCAAAATTAGGAATGGTCTGACAATGCACAAACTCTATGATTACTACTGCCGTTAGCGTTATTCTGGTCCATGGTTTCCACCACATGAGCAATGGGCTCACAACATATCATGGAGGACAACTCAAGTCACAGATTATCATGAGGCAAAAAAATATCTGGCACTTACGTCTTCAAACATTTAGCAAGATATTTTTTAGCCGAGGGTTTCCGCTACATGTAATTCATCGTGGTGCACTGCCATGGCAAAATAAAAGCCACCACGCCTATGTAAAGTTACTTAAAATCCTAAGGATAATCAGGTGTTGCCAGTTCTCCTTGATAAATTAAAATAAGCGCTAATAATTCTTGACCCGTTGTCAATCATTTTGCTTGATGAACATGTTTTCCAATTAGTAAAAATTAGCCATCGGCAGTAGAACACGCCGCTTTCTTCTTAATGCAATGTGTGCAACGATTAGAGAAAACATATTTTGTTCACTTTGCAAAACGATAAACTACGATGTTAACTTCTGTGTTTGCGGTGAGTGTATCCTGCTCTAGCAAATTGCAGGGCTCCCAACTCTCCCGCATTCAGCGTGAGACTTTGTGGCATATTCAGGTTCCCCTGCAACAGTCAGCAATTATTCAATCAACGCAATGCATGTGTTTCACGATCGTTCAAATTGTTTAACCCTAAAATGCCCTCTGTGACAAATTTGTCACACGATTTTGGGGGTTGTCAAAAGAACTGACCCCACATAAATTTTGCAACCTAATGGCCATAGTGACATATTTAGACCATCAGTGCTGCCATCTGATGCATGAAAGTGGAACTGACACTACACTGGCTGCACCGGCTAACCTTTCCAATATGGCCGCCCCCATGGTGGAATCCACACGATAGATCAGCACCCATTCATCACTGGATAAAGACAAACAGATAAGCTCATGAAAAATAAGCTTTGCCTAACACTTCAGCCATACTGTATGTCAACTGTTTTATTATTCCAGTCATTTTAGAAATAAGGTCCTCGAAATGCCCATTGTGGCATATGTGTCACAAAACTAAAATGAGGTCAAAGGTCACCAAAAATTAATAATTGCTATTGGGTTGTTATTAGCCCCTCCCCAGGACATATAAACAGAATACATACATTTTTCTTTCAACTTTTACTATACTTGGGCATTTAAGGGTTAAATGAAATAAGACTGTTTGAAACACTTTTATGCAATTCCGTTGCTTTCAACCCCTGAGTCAAGAAAAGCGTGAGGAGTCTGGAGTCATAATTGATTTCCATGTAACTAGTGGTAAAATCCACTGTGACGCACGTGAAACTGATAAACCTCCGTGCACAAGGACTTCAGTTATTACATCGCCTACATGCTGATTAATGAAAACTGACCACACCTGATAATGCAGAGTTTTGACCCGACGCTGAAGCCCTCCACCACAGTTTCAAAAAATCCTGGAGGAAACCCTGAGCTACGTTTCTTTTTTTGGTAATCCTAAATCAAAATTCACAAGGGCTCGGTGACAAGATTTAATGAGTGATAATAAATTCAGGTCATTTTTGGTGTCTAATTGGGGGGGGGGGGGATTAATATATATAAGTGTATATATATATATATATATATATATATATATTATATAAAGATACACACAAACATATAGATACACAATGACCATAATCCGCACTCATGAAGTTTCCTGGTCTAAAACTTTGGAACTGAAAAAAACAATACTGCCCTTGCATTCAAAACTGCTGGCAAACATTTGCACTCAGAGCTTCAGCGAATCTGTGTGTCCTGCTAATTGCAAAACACAAAATGTACAAGATAGCCACAATGCCCTGAAGATTGGAAATCCATAAAATGCCATCAGAAGGATACTGAACAGTCTGACGCTGTGATGCCACTTTAATTCAACAAGTGCCGCCGCTTAAAAGACTCATCTCATCAGAAATTATGGGCTTGGGGAGGGAAAGGAAAAAAATCTTCCAAAATGTGATAGTCTTACAAACACCGGTTTAGAAAAAAATTCCTTAAATTCTGTTTGACCAACTGAAAACAGCTTAGTCCAGTTGGCATCTACCATGTCCCAGGTTGAAATCCCATCAATCAGATAGTTGGGCAATTAGATCCACTGGGCTACTTTAAATTTAACTGAGAGTAATTTACTAAGGAACCATGACTGACACCGTCCAGGGCAGGATCCTGCAAACAGTGGAGATGAGATTATTTCAGATCAAAACAGTCAGGGAAACAGAGCACCTCCTGACGGATGATGGATTATTCTGGTAACTTGAGTGCCAAGGGCCCTGAAGGTTGCCGGCAGTTATAGCCCCAACAGGATAAAAAGTAACTAGCATCAGTCCGCGGATTCAACAGGAAGCCAACACAAATTCTTGCGAAAGCAACACATTCCAATCAATTTTTCTCAGCGAAAGAAAAGAACGGTTTCATCCGCACACTTCCTTGGGCCAACGCAGCTCGGTGAGAAAGGGGTTTTATTTACCATTATCGACAACTCGACTGAGCGGTCACACTTTTTCATGAGTGATAGACAGCAACATTTTTCTCACTTTTCTGAAATTTAGCAAAAATATAATCTTTAAGAAGTCGACATCATGAAATCAGATTTTATTTTTTTATAACCTTAACTTTCACTGTCGTCTGCTGTCATTTTGTGCAGAGCGCCACCTTCTCAATTCACTTCCGGTTCTTCTGCCGCTTTCAGACAATTATTATTATTTTTTTTACACAACACTGCCACTGAGTGGGTCTGATTAGTATTCTTTCTATTCCATGATGCTAATAGGAACAAACATCCAAAAATGGATTTTGACCGGTTTTTATTGCGGCAATTGATCGCGAAAAAAGGTCGACCATGCGGTTACAATGCCCGTTAAAATTTTAATTACACTGAACAAAAATATAAACGCACCACTTGAAATATTGGCACCATTTCAAGTATGCCGTTATGAAATACCAAATATATTTGTTTTCATTTGCAAAAGGAATGTTTCCATCGATTGATGTCTAAAATTTGAGTTCAGCTCAGACATTGAGTATTTTTTTCACCGGTGTAATGATTGGTATGAGTAAACGAGTGTGGTGTACCCAGACACTGCTCAGACAGAATAGGCAGTACTCCGACAAACCTTGGGCCAGGGACTATAAAAGGCCACACCAAAATGTTGGATTTTGTCAGACGCAGCCATGCCATTGGCATGCTGAATGCTGGAATGTCCATCAGAGGGGTCGCTGCACAGCTGAATGTTCACTTCAGTACCATAGTTCGTCTATGACAGCGTTTCTGACAGACTGGAAGCACTGCAAACAGGCCTCATCGGCGTCGTCCTCGTGTGACCAACCCTGCTCAGGATCGTCACATCCGGCTGGTGCACTTGCGTGAACGTTTCAGACCAGCGACACGCACGGGCGATGAGACAGTCGGTCTGAACAATAGACGAATCACTGCTCAAACAGTTCGCAACCGCCTCCGAGAAGCAGAATTGCATGCTCGACGCCCTCACCGTGGGCTGGACCTCACAGACGTACGCCGCCGGAATAGTCTTGCATGGGCTAACGCACACTTCCGGTGGCCCTTGGCACGATGGAGAAATGTGCTGTTCACAGATGAATCAAGATTCAGCTTGTAGCACACGGATGGGAGACATCGTGTGTGGCGCCGTGTCGGTGAACGGTTTGCTGACACAAATGTCGCCCGGAGAGTCGCCCATGGCGGAGGTGGTGTCATGGTGTGGGCAGTAAATGCACACAGACAGAGAATTCCATTGCGTTTCATCGATGGCAACTTGAACGCCCAAAGGTACCGTGATGAGATCCCCGCACCAACCGTAGTACTTTTTGTCCAACAGCATTATGTCACGTTCCAGCATCATAACGCCCGTCCTCATGTCGCTAGGGTCTGCACCCAGTTCCTCACAGCTCAGAACGTTCAGGTGCTGGACTGGCCTGCATATTCGCCCGACATGTCACCCATAGAACACGTTTGGGATGCTCTGGATTGGCGTATCCGGGACAGTGTTCCAGTCCCAGGAGGAGTGGCGCTCCAGGAGGAGTGGAACAACATTCCACAGGCCACCATAGACACTCTGGTAAACTCCATGCGTAGGAGATGTGTCGCGTTGAGAGATGCACGTGGCGGACATAGCGATACTAAACTATGAAATTTATGGTATCCACCCCTGCCCTGTTGAAACTGTTGCCAAACTTTTGATTGTGCGTGTATCAAGGTGTAACGGACATCAATATGATCCGTATAGATGTCTTTATCACGTCGTAAAATTTGCTGAGGTTCACATTATCCCATATGTAATAAAATTCACAAAACATCTGGTGGTGCGTTTATATTTTTGTTCAGTGTAGTTAGGTTCGTGCCTAATACATACTAATGTCTAAAGACATTATCAAACGAGGAAATAAATAGATTGATTTTGTTACGTTTTTGAGAAAATTGCACCTAAGTGCCAAAAATGGCCATTTTTGACATAAAAATGGCTGCCAAGTCTAAACGAATGATTCAATCAAAAAAATGTTTGCTCGGGCATGAACTTGATGACCCATTTGATCACATTCCCAAATTAAAAAAATAATTCGTCAGACTGTTTTTGAGATACAGCTTTAAACGGACGACGCCAACGCCAACACTGGACGTAAAGTGACGACAATAGGTAACTGGCCTTCGGCCGGCAACCTAATAAAAACCCTAAACTTATTTTACAAGTCGCTCCACATTACTGGCACATCAAGAAAACAAACAAGGCTATACTGGCACATACAAAAGACTCCATGGGCAAAGCAACAGCAAAAGTGAAATTAAAATGAAACTTATAACCATGCAAACTGCTATTCACCTCCCTGGGTAAGTAAGAAGAAGGATCAAGGAAAGTGTTTTGGTGGGGAACAGAAAACATTACTGGAAGTATGGATAGGTTTTTATACCCAAAACTGAACAACGAAAAATGTTTGCACTGAAGAAGAGAGGGAAATGCATGTAAGGCACTGATGTGACTGAGCCTGCACTGAATTTACATCTAGATTACACCGTAACCTGCAGAAATATATGGACACTCTCTGACAAACCATGATATTCACAGTTCCCTCTTGGTCTGTACTTATCCCAAAACACAGAGCAATATGCACTGCTAAAAGACTGTGCTACAGGCTGCTGTAATTAGGAAAGGAAAGATTGCATCTCTTTTATGGGGAAATTTTCTTTTTTTCACACCAAGATGTTCCATATGAAGAACTGTACACCTTCAAAAAATTCAAAGAATTGTCTGAGGGCTGATTTAATTGAGGCCATTTTGACCACTGCTGGCCTTTGTGCTCAGACAAAATTTGATTACAAATTTGCGCAAGTAATAATGTAAATCAGTGACAGACTAAATTGATGCGTCATCGACATATTTCTTGCTTCTCCAATGAAATGACAATCGAAACAATTGATATGGGTAGCGTCGAAGTAAATTTGGTAAAAGCAAGCACTCAAAGCAATTAACACTCATGACACATGCTCCAATTGCTGCCCTACAATCACCACTGCTCAACATTCAAAGTTTTGATGGAGGGAGAATAGAGTGAAGCAGTTCATGTGAAATGATTAGTTTGAGATTAACAAGATATACTGAATAAGGAGAAAGGATGACAAACAGGCTTAAAAAATTATTGGGAAAAAAAGATAAGAACAATTAAAATCTATTGCATCGTTGACAGGAACACATTTCTGAGTACACCTCTGAGACAACCCAATCAAATTAGCAGGTAATGATAAACTCAGCAAGGTGTGTAAAGTGATCGCATCTGGAGAATGAAACAACCAAGTCAAGACATCAATCAACCACATATACATTTGCTGGTACTCCCACTGTTTAAGTAATAAAGGAGCTTGAGTATTTTGAAAGCATTAAATGATGTATGAGGATTCTGCGTATGTCTGCAGATCTAAATGCTTTAGAAAGAAGAGAGAATTTCACAAACAGACACAAAGTGAAAACATAGCCGCAAGGGCGAGTCTAGAGTTCAGGTCAACACTGACCGTTCAAAGTCGAAAGCTTTTGAGCTGGACCTGGCCCAAGGCGGTTTAGACATGGAAAGTAGTGACATAAACCTTCTTGCATTTTTACACATCGAATTAACTCAATAATATATGGTACAGATTGCACTCGGTCCATGCCTTTGTCTGGCATCATCATCACCCCCTATTGGTCAATTTCAAAAACATATTGAGTTTCAACAGCTTAATTGAAATAATTAATTAAAATTTCCACATTTGCTGATACTTGGATAACTGTCCTTAATTTATGGCAAAATTTGCACCAAGCCCATGCACGTTTGCAAATGGTGATGCCCCCTAATAGAGCGATTTCAAAATAATTTTACACGTGGTTTGACATTATGAAACATATACTGCACGGTTTTTATGATTAGACAAACAATTTATGATTTACACTCTGGTAAGTGTTATGCCACACCCATTTTTGCCTTTGTAATGCCCCCCAGTCGTCAATTTGAATGAAAATTTCAGGATATGGTCGCAAGTCAGGAACTGGCACCCCAGAAAAGGTGGATTTGTAACATGACAAAAATTTTTGGTAGTTTAACTTGGACACCATTCAATAATTACAGGCTCAATAAAAGGCAAACAATACCTAATTTTGTTCATTAAAATGTTCGGTTTAATATGAAACAATCCCCACGAATTTTGGATTATTAGTAAAGGTTCCAGGGGTTTTGAAAGAAAAAAAAAAGGCAGGGGTGGATTCGGTGGTGGGGCGGTGACTCATTATTTTTGATTTGGTGTCAAATAATTTCATTTTAAACCATTGTTTTATCATTAGTTGGCTCTATCATCACCAGGTGTCACCTTTGGAGGTTAAAAGAAGCCACAACTAAGTCAAGGTCACAAGGTCACATGTCATACATGTAAACACATGGCATAGTAGCTGTGCTGTGGCTTGCATCCACTTGTAAACTGAACCACTGATGAAGCAAAACTATTTAACTCAAAGACGTTCACTATAATCAGCAGAACATGTGTGTCTTATGAATAGACCATAATGAGCTAATTAACCCCTTTGCGCAGAAGCCAACTTTGGCTATTTATAGGTTACCTAATTTCAGGATTTAAGCTTTATAATGAGAAAAAATGTGGCTGTACTCAGAAAAGACACTTACAGCATTTAGAATTACATTGTATTTTAGTTTATTTTCATGATTTTGGCAGAGAAAATGGACTGCAAACATAAAAATTTTCATCAGAATTCACCATTAAAATTGCAATAGAAAATAATACTGAGAATCGAAAAACTGCTGGGTCTTAAATCTATACATTTCTCGGATCATAAACTTCTTGACCACAAGTACAATTCATCTTCAACATTACATTCTAGATTACCTACATGCTATTAGCCAAATTACACAGTTATCCAAGTGTCTCCCCGAAGTCTGAGATGTTGCACTGTCAAATCATCAAATGACCATGTATTTAACAGAAATGAAGTTTTGAGGCATGAAATTTAATATGAACTAATGATTTTCTGGTTGAGTGTAGCATGAATTTATCAATATAAGTGCAGCTGAACATCAGTGGTCACCAGTAACCTCTCCAAACAAAAAAAAGCCTTTTCTCCATCATAAAGTATGGAGTTTTGTCCATTTTTCTTTTAAGTTCCGCAAGCCAGCACACAGTCATTGAATAAACAGCTGACTAAACGGTCAGGGCATTCACTCTCCAATGACACCAGCTGTTCAGACATCCGAGCTCACAAACTCATTACAACACTTCTAAGGAACAAGTACAACTCACTAACTCTGTAATATCTGAATTCTGAAATATACCTTATTTTAACAGAATAGACATTCCACAATCAGGCAACATCAAACAATATATTCCCTCCCTGGATTCAACAGAACAGTGCAATGAACGTACCAGGGGGTCCACCCAAATGCCCGGGCAGTTCACGTTTTAAACAGGAAAAAGAAAACTCGGCATTCAACCTTGTTGAATACGATATTCAACCCAAAACGAAAAGCAAAAGTAGCAGCCTAACTTTTATAATGAATCTCTCCTCCAGAGACCGATGTATCCAGTAGAAGGAATCCTCTGGTCCTGTTTCATTCGAAATAATTCCCATTGACCATGTCCTTATTAAAATCCTGTAAATGTATCTGAACACTTCAAGGCCAGTTTTGCGAGCCTTTTTTTCTATAAGTCGCGTCTATTTCAGCCGCGTAATGCTCGCAACGTAGACAGGATGCAACCGAGCATGCTGATACACATAGGCTTGTGTGCTCCGTGTTTGTCCAATCAACGTGTTTTGCTTACTGTAGAATATTTAAACACTCAGGAACTGGATAAGAAACAAGCCAATCAATTTAGTGTTACCGGGAAGTTTCACAAGCGCGTGAAGTATAGCTGTGCAGTTACGCAGAAGAGCCTGAGTGTATGATTGAGTGATTGGCTATCAACACCAGTACTTGGGTGGATATAAGGAAGCGCTGAATTTGTCGATGACGGAATCTACGTGTAAATACACGGTAAGGAACTACGCATTTTTTGTATGTGATGACTGTAATTGACAGTAGAATGTGACAGAATCAATAACATGTAGAATTTTTTGCTTCAGAAAACTGATTTTTCTGAACCACTAATTAGAATACCGTAGCCACTGTAGCTAAAGTAGTTGCTACACAGGACAACAATTTTTTCTGTCGCAATAGATCATTTTTTTAAGCTGTGTTTTTCAGTCAGCATACATTTTCGTTGTTGAGCTGCATTTTTGACACTGAATTTGGGAGGACGTTTTTGAGCTAGCTCTGCTCATTGATTTCTGTGAGTCATATGACATTTTCTAACTTAGCCTAGCAGAGGGACTCTTCTGAACATTTTGCTGCAAACCAGACAAAAAAAAAAAAATCTTCAAAAATAAGGGAGCTATGAATTTTTTGCCAAATGAGGTGTGTTTTGAGAAAACGGGCAAAACTTTTTCGCACGCTAATGCATTTCCTATTAAAGTCATCACCTTTCAAGCTTATTATTAAAAAAAGTAAGCACATTTGAGCAACTTTCAATGCATTTTCTGAAAGCACCTATATGGATGTTTATTTGGGCAAATTTTAGCCAGGTGGGTAAATTTTGCCATGTTACACTTTTTTCCACCTATTCCTGACATGCAACCCCACGTTTCAGCTTCTAATGTGGACATACCCAGCAAGTTTCATGATGGCACCAACGGTTGTTGACTTTGGTCAGTTTACAGTGGGCTCAAAAATTACTAGCACCCTTGACTGGCAATGGACAAAAACAAAAAATATGTAAACAATATAATTATAAAGAGATGGAATATACCAACATGTACTATGACATACTTCACTTTATTAATGTTTGGATGGAAACAATCAAAATCATAATCATTAAATAAAAATTAATTTCAACAAAATCAAGGTTTCATAATTATTGGCACCCTTAATTTAGTACTTAGTGCAAAAACCTCTGGCAAGGATAGCAGCATGGAATCTTTTCCTGCAATTTTCTTCAAGGTTAAGGCACATACTTGGGGGTATTTTGGACAATTCCAATGTTCGGATCCTTTCAAGATCCTTGAGATTTGCTTTGGGTCATTGTCTTGTTGGAAAGTGCACCTACGGCCAAGTCCCAGCGTTCTGGCGGAGGCAACCAGATTGTCAGTCGAAATATCCCGATACTTGGTGGAATTCATTATGCCATTAATCTTAACCAGTGCCCCTGAACCTCATGAATTAAAACCGCACCAAAACATCACTGACGCACCATCACATTTCACTGCGAGTAAGAGGTGCTTCTCCTTGTTTGATGCCAAACATGCCAATGCTGTATCTGACCGAAACATGGAATTTTTGGGCTAATCTCACCAAAGCAACTAGTTCCAGTCATAATTTAAATAACATTTGGCTAACTTCATGTGCTTGCTTCTGTGTCTTCTGGTCAGAAAAGGGTTTCTTCTGGCAACTTCCAAAGAGCCTGTGGAGGTAGCACCTGATGGTGCTTTCAGAGACCTGGTCACCTCAAGATACCACCAATGCCTGCAATTCCTGCATGGTGATCCTTATGGATTTTGTTGCTTTTCTCACCATCCTCCTCAGTATCCTGGGGGGCAAAATGCAGTTGCATCCTCTGCCCTTGAGGTTTTCAACAATTCCATAGCTTTGCAATTTTTAATTATTGCCCTGAGAGTGCTCAGTGGCATACTCAATCATTGTCATTGCCAGATTTATGAAGGTCTATGACAGTGGTTCCCAAACTCGGTCCTGGGGCTTCCCTATGTTGGTTTTTGTTCCACCCTTGATTGCAAATGTGGGATTTTAACAAGCGGTTCACTTGTCTTAATTAGGTGCATTCATTTTTAGAGTAGGAATTTATCCTCTCAAGGCATAGCTTGATAGATACGCATGCATGCAGTGAATAATAAATTGCACATTCACATTGTGAAATATTAGCAACAACTGCATAAAAAGAGGAGAAAAAAAGCAAATCAAAGTGAGCGATCAATAGGCTCCTAATTGGGGAAACTGCAGACACATGGTTGCAAAAACAAACAATTTAGAGGGAGAACTCTGAACACATGTGTTTTGCAACCTGATTAGAGCTTTTTGATTTTCTAAATGTCTAATTTGCTCTGTCTTACAATGTTGTTTCGAGAAATTGCTTGTTACAAAAAAAAACAGTATGTTCAAAGGTCTTTGATTCTTCATGGCACACTAGGATATTTCTATTAAAATTTGGCTCAAGACAGCTATTAACTTCTTTTGACACAAAATGCACCAAATTAAAACAAATTAGCAGCTTATTGAAATCCTGAGAAGGCAATTATGGTTGGAATGAAAACCAGCATACATAGGGAGGCCCCAGGACCGAGTTTGGGAACCCCTGGTCTATGACCATCTGCCTCTTTTGAACAGACAGTTGTTTTGCTTTGTTCACGGTGGTGGATGACAAAGGGATATTGCATGAGTATTACCTCATTATTATACCCTTGTGAAAAAGGAAGTGATGTATTGGCTCAATATAGTTCCTTAACATTTAGATAAAATTTAAATAAGTGAAATTTAATACCTGGTTTAATTGTAGCCCCTGGACGAAGTCTGGTGGCTATTATGGATTCATGCTTGTTGTTTCCGCTGCCCCGTCCGTAGACACTTCTTTGTGGACACTGTACAGGCTGTAATTTTTGATTGATTACCTTCATATTTGGTATGGATATGTTATACTTCAGTTATGACACCTATCCATTTTGGTTGGCAGGGCGAAAAAGGGGGGAGAAGGGCTTTCAGGGGCTACACCCAAGCGGTTGCAGGTGACCGGAGTGTCTAGTTTTGGTAGATGTTATTTCCAGTGATCTTTCAGTGCTGTTAATTGTGAAACCTTTATTTGGAGGAAAATGATTTTAAATTAAATCAGTAAATGATTTTTGTTGGTTCCATCGGAAGATTATTATAAAGCATTTCTCACCTCATTTCTCATTTGGAGTTTCTCGATTAATATAGGTTTAAAAATTTTTTTTGAAGAATTGTTTGTGCATTACCAGTCAGGGGTACCAGAAATTTTGGAGCCTATTGAACAAAACCCACCCCCTTTGATAGTTCATTGGTTAATATCATTAAAACTAAATACAGGGTTCCTATACCCTTTTCATAGTAACAGTCAAGCACATTTTAAGCACTTTTTCAACATTCTCAATGTGCACTTTCAAGCTTTTCATACAGCTGTGGTAAAGTAATGCTATTCAAACTACAATTTCAAGCAGTTTCAAGCACTTTATTCAAAATCCAAGTATTTCAAGAATTTCCAGCAATTGTGGTATCTCTTAAAATTAGTAGTGAACAAGCTTTGTGCAAATTTTGATGAGTTTGATCCATTAATGATCCACAGAAAATTTGGTAGCAATCAGACCTTCTGTTTGGGACGAGATGTCAAAGAAGTGTTTTTCAAACCATTAAAGGTAGGGTAGGAGATGTTTTCTTGGAGCACTTTTTACTATGTTGCTTAAAATCCTCTTAACACCGCGATTGCAACCAATTAATTAAATGTTCTAACACAAAAATAAAAAATTTTAGTCACCTGTGGAGCGTACAGGACTAAAAAACACGATCCAATCATTTTGAGCGGCATGGTGGAAATGATTGGATAGTGATATGTCTATCAAACTCAACTGCCATTGGTCCATCTCCCCTCCCCCGTGCACGAATCGCACTTTCTCAGAGGCTAGGACTGTAGCACTTGTACAGAAAACCAGAGTTGCCATGTCCGCTTAGAATATGCGACTTTGGGCTTCTTTTTTCCTGAAGTCGCTTGAAAAAAAATTGTGGGTCACCGGTTGTGGTTTTTTGGGCTTGTTTTTAAAAATATGGTCGCTTGTTAGAGAAGTCGAACAAGCGACCTAATTGTGATACATTTATGATTGCCATTTCCTTCTGATTCATTGATTGACACCCTCTGCTCACCGCCTGATGAGTAATGTCTTATGAATAAACAAAATTAAACGCAAAATACACCCCGGTTCAACAAATGTAACCCCCCAGAGTGTGCATCAATGCTGCATTTGAGCGGTGGCATCAACTGAAGGAACAGAAAGGGCTGCAAGCTGATGCAATGGAAGCCCTATTTCTACTTGATAGGTAAGATAACGATATATCGCCATGATTTTTTGAGAGTATTCATTGGTTTCCCGCATTATGTTGTCATTTTGACAAGTAATGTTATCTTGCCAGTTAGGGGATAAAAGGAATTGGACAAACTGCAATGTTCGTAATGAACGTGAACCCTCAGGAACAAGCATTGTGCGTTCCTGTACTCTGGAGACGTGGCTTTGGGGAAAGTCTGAGGAGGGGGTTTGTACTTTTGAATTGAGTATTTTCAAAATGTGGCTTGCTCAAACCATTTTTCCAGGATCCCCTACCCTACCTTTAAATCTAGCCAAGCAGACTTCAGTGTGTCTTGAGGCAAATTTGTCAAGTGAAAATAGATGAATGTTTGTACCAAGTTTTGCATAAATTAGATGTAACTTTTCGAACTTCAAAATTTTGACCTTTAACTATAGCACACCCAAGGGGTCATATTTCTTGGGTAGTGCTTGCAAACAACTCCCAATCAATGAGCAAAATCTGATGTCTCCACCACTTACCATCTTATGAGAATTTGTGCAAATATTTCTGAAGAATAATAATAAATCAGAGTAAATACAATTCAGTTTCATCCACTCAGGCTTGAAATCATAATGAACTTCTAAAGAGAGTCAGCTAGCAACCTTGTGATAATACAATAGATTGAATATTTTGTTTACTCGGATAGAAATGTGTTCAGTCGCGCATGGATAGTTCATGCATGCACTTCAGGGTCACATGAATCAAGGCCAGCAGCTTATCATTCAACAGCAGTTCCCAGAGCAGGGACAACTCCATTACTCTACACCAGTACAGTATAACAAAATAATTCTGAAAGACGGTTATAGGTGAAAGTGCTCCTGTTTAGAGTTCCAGTACAGACTTCTATACCTGATCTCTACATATGGAGTAAATGGAGCAGAAACAAGAGTCATCAGAGGATGACATATCCCCCCGGCCCCTGATTATTTGTGAAAGTCATGTCAATCCTACACCTTCAAAGAATTCAAACAAGAATGTCGAGGTGATTCTCCTCTGGAATGATCTGGAAGTATGTACTGGAAACATTTTACCAAAGACTGTGAACCACACGTTGACAAATAATAAAAAAGAAGGGTCATTAATGAAAAGTGTTTTAGTTCTGCTCCGGAAACAAACCCAGCCGTGCGACTGAGTCCAAATCCAAAGTGTTTCCATGGAAACAAAAAAAGAAGAAAAAAAAAAGAGCTTTTTATTCAGAAATCTGAAAATATCAAAAGGTACCACGTCAGTACGTGGGTAATACACATGCAAAGTTTCAGAAAGAAATAATGAACGTTTTTTGAGTTGTGCTCCGGAAACTAACCTAGCTGTACAGTCCAAATTGAACTGGTTTCCATGGAAACGAAAAAAATAAGATTTTCAGAAATCTGAAAATATCTGAAGGCACGAGTTCAGTATGTGAGTAATACACATGCAAAATTTCAGAAAGATATAATGAATGGTGTTTGAGTTTTGTTCCGGAAATGAAGTAGGCCTGACGTGCACCAAGTCATTTGTTTCCACAGAAATGACAAAAATAGGAATCCCGAAATTTTCAAAGTAGCAAAAAGCACATCTAGACTAAAAATACAATACATGTACCGAGTTTGGTGATGATATCTTCCATAGTTTCCGAGTTGTGCTCTGGAAACAAAATGATTACGGATGGATGGACAGACGAGGCGATGCCTATATCCCCCTGCATTCTATGCCGGGGAGATAATATAAGGGTTCGCTTAAAGGACTAGTTCACCCAAAAATGAAATTCAGTCATTATCGACTTACCCTCATGCTGATGAGAAGTCCGGTGTAGTTTTTTATTCCTCAAAGTGCAGCCGGAGACTGGGGGGGATTTCCTCCTGCACCGCAAATCCATATAACAAGTGTCTGTGGTTACCGAAAAGAAAAGGTCCATAAAACGATGCAAAACCTTTGTAATATTCCTCCATAATGCTCGTTCGCTGCAATGCAAGTGTCCTGAAGGGGTAACATCCAGAGTTTACCCGAAATAACGTCATTTTGTATCGTTTTATAGCCTATTATTAGTACCCTAGCGGAAACGGAGGGGACTATAGGATTGCACTCGGCTGTCAGTCAGTCCGTCCGTCCGCATTCGCGTCCGCTCCATAACTTCAATACCCTATGACCTAGAAACATCCAAGTTGGTGTGTGGATGCATCATGGGTAGAGGATGTGTCATGTACCCTATTCAGGTGACTTTGACCTACTTTTTAGGAAATATAATATGCATAGACCTGTAGGGGACTAGTATTGCATTCGACGATAGGCGGTGCACTTGTTCTCTCTAGTATGTTTGTCTGGAGACACGCCCGCGTGTTCACGCGGTTCTCCCGAGCAGCTGCAGGCACTACGGTAGCCACGCAAGACAACATCTAACGAGTCTTCCGTGATTCCCAACCGTGTATTTACATGCCGCTGAGAGCGACACGAGAACCAATAAAGCAGAGCGAAGTCAACTGCTTCCCGAGCTGGAAGTAAAAAGACATTTTCGGTTTTTGTCACTCAGAATTTACATTTTTTCAACTGCACCGGTAAATTAGTATGAAAACTGTGTTCCTTTCCAGGTTGTGTTACAATAAGATTGTAATGGGAAAAGGTTCCTAATTTTACATATGTTCTAATAGGACCGATTTAAGTGCGACACGAAGTGTAATTGAACATGGCTGGAATGACATGCGTGTGTGCCTGCTGGAGAAGTTATAATAAAGTTCAAGTGAGCGACGATACTGCTCAAACCGTCCACTCTTTAAGGTTACGACAATAACGGACTAGAGTAAAACGGGTTGCTTCAACCAAATGAACAATGCCTTCAGGAGATCAGTGACTTTCCACAAACTACCAGTTCGGGACCCTGAAAGACTACAGCTATGGCTGATAGCTCTTCCTTGCGATATCAAGGCCATAGTGCCCGCAGCTGCTCGGGAGAACCGCGTGAACGCACGAGCACGCCTCCAGGCAATCATACTAGAGAGAATAATAGGCTATAAAACTGTACTAAATGACATCGTTTCGGGTAAACTCTGGATGTTACCCCTTCAGGACACTTGGATTGCAGCGGACGAGCAGTATGGAGGAATATTACAAAGTTTTTGCGTTGTTTTACAGACCTTTTCTTTTCGGTAACCATAGACGCTCGTTATGTGGATTTGCGGTGCAGGAGGAAAAACCCCCCCAGACTCCGGCTGCACTTTGAGGAATAAAAAACTACACCGGACTTCTCATCAGCATGAGGGTAAGTCGATAATGACTGAATTTCATCTTTGGGTGAAATATTCCTTTAACTAAATTATCTGAAACTAATACCAAGATTTATTTTCAGATGGTTTATTTAGTATTTAAGTACTTGCGGACAAAACATTTTTAAGTAACAGTTATCTATATTATTCATTTTTCTTCCAAGAATCCATGACAAGATTTTAATTTTACTAAGGTATCATTCAAGATATTAATTTTAAAAAGGTATCATTCAAGATATTAATTTTATTAAGGTATCATTCAAGATATTAATTTTATTAAGATATCATTATCCTCCATGGATTTTCTGGACTGAAATATCCCCCAAGAGAGCATCTTTGAGGATGGCATGAACTTTATGATCCAGGTAATCCCACAACAGCGCTATGGATTTTAAATTAGGGAATTGATATTTAGTAATCATTTACCCCTCATGTTCTATCCATACCATGAAGTTGTTTTGGAATTTAGATTTATGTTTTGGGTCACTGCCTTGCTGTCACGCAAAACAATATAGAACACACTGTATGGATTTCCCTGGAGTGAATGCCTTTTTATTATTTCGTAATAACTGCAATTAAACACACTGAAGTGCGTGAACATATAGGGCTCTAATTTCCTGGCGCAGTGCAGGTGGCGTAGCGTAGCGTAGCCCATGCAGTGGTAATTTCGTCCGGCGCAGCCCGCGCAGTGGTAATTTCGTGAGGTGCAACACCGTGCGCAGAGGAACTTGCGCCGAGATGGGTGTGGCGGCGTAGTAGGGGGAGGTGTCACTCATTCATCAAGACGCAGTGACAATTTCGTAGAAAAGTCTTCGCTGCAACCAACTCCAACCTGGTTCACTTTCGGTGCAGTGGTAATTTGGCTGACCGGCACACAGAGCGCACATGTCACCAAAACCTCACAGGCAGGTTTCCAGAATGACAGGCACATTTCAATACAGTAAGTAACTAGAAGAGCACTCAGAGAGCGCAGAACCTCCGCCGCCACGGGGGCAGCAAAGCCAAAAGCACGGCGATTGGAACTCCGGCCCATTGGAAAGACTTGAAATCTTGAACTTTGGAGTATATCTCAGCAGTACTTTGGCCTATATATGCCAAAATGTAATCACCTCTTCCTTGACTTAATACCCACCAACCCTGAAAATTTCATCAAAATCCAGCCATTAGTTTTTGAGTTATCTTGTACACAAACAAACAAACCAACAAACAAACGGCTCCGAAAACATAAACCTCCTCGGCGGAGGTGAATTACAGCAGCCACTGTTTAATGTAACTATCTGAATCAGCAAATAAATTATAGTATCTATATCGATTGTCCTCATGTCAGACCAAAGGCGGTTGGCACGCGTGATGGAAACTCGACCTGACTTAATCAACGCAACTGAATTAATGATGCAAATGAACGACTTCACATCTTTCTCAGCCAACCACAAACTGCCTCGGCATCGGGCAGTACATATATAATGCTTGCGTTCTAAGCTCGGTAAAGCTGCTTGCACACGGGACGCGAAACAAATTTTTCGCACGACTGATTACAGTCAAAGTCAATGCAAAGAGCTATCAACTTTTCTTGGTCTATTTATTCGTCTATTTCTTCCTTTGAAGATAGACAACAGTCTTTATTCGGTCATTCTATTGAAAATTAGTCAGATGGACCGAACAGATTCACGCTTTATTTCCACAGCAGAGATAAAATAGTGCTTGCAATCAGAGAGCAAATCAATTCCATGACCATTGACAGTGTGAATAAATTATCGCATGCACGATCAAGACAGTCCGACGCGAAATGCAAAATACTCCATGTCCGGCACCCAGCAAAAAATAACAGTATTGATATCAGAACAGATTTATAACGGAATAAAGAATAAAAATACATTTTCATCTCCAGCCAACAGAACATCCAGCAAAGATGACCCGCAAATAAATTAATCGCAGTGTTTGCTGGACGTTCTGTTGTTAAAATGTTTATTTCCTTATCAAACTGTTCAAATCGTCCTTTTTTTTTTTTATATTTTTTTTTTGTCAGACACAGAGGCATTGTACATTTTCTCGCGCCAATGTCGACTCACTTTATTGAGCAGAGCTTAAACAGAAATATTGATTGAAATTCTCAGTTCTCATCTTGAAGAACTGAGCCCTCTTATCAAAACATTCACGTTTAATATCTAAAAGAGTCAGTAAATTTGAAGAAATTAAAAAACAATAATAGACTGTCGGACACGGAGATATATTAAAACCCTGTCAGACTTTCGGACACAAGACACTGCTTTCAATGGAATCTGTCGAGTGAAAAATTTGTTTCGCGTCCAGTGTGCTTAATACTAGGCTACTATTATTGTCACTTAGTTTTATCGTCTTTAGTGGGGGAAAGGAATACAGCCTGATTGCTATAATCTCGTACTGAGTTAAGATCACATATTGGAAATAAATGTGTAACGTATCTTGCATTGTTGTCCATGCATGTTGATCCCAAAATTTTAAGCAGCAACAGGCTGTGATAATAGGAACACGCTATCCATCGTTTCTCTTCCCAATGAGCAATATTTGACTCGGCTGTGTCGCCTTCTATGCCAACTTGCGCCGGCAGGAGGGACAGAGGCGGGACAGAGGAGTACTTGCACCAGGCTACGGCGGGCATGAAATTGCAACATACCCCTGGACACACCCCGTTGGCGCGGCGCATCCCCCATTCGCCGCACCTGCGCCGCGCCTGGTCTACAAAATTAGAGCCCATAGTGTTGTGCTCTTTGCATGTCAAATATGAGGATTCCACCGGGCAACACACAACATAAAAAGGATCCCCATCGATTCCTTCCAGTTTTTTCAAAGATGATGAGACCGTTGCTTAGCAACTTATGAACTTCACCTAATAACCATCTTCTTAAAAAGGACAAATTACCCTTCTGGTACAGGGATATAGCTCATCAGAGTGTTCCTTTCTAAATCCACTCATTCACCCATATGACACAGACACAGACTCAATGGAGTTACACACACAGCAGGAGACTGCAATGTAAACGCCCTCCATTTTGAGTGACATGTCCGCAAGCACTGCGGCTCGGCCTTCAGGCATTTTACTTGCTTGATGTCGCCTTTATGGGCTGTTTAGAGGTGTCATTGAAGCATAATGGCAGAGTGCGCCATAGATCACAGTAATACAGATGTAAACTTACAACAGTGTTATTGCTCAGGATGTTAAATGTTAGGCCATAATTGAAACCCATCAAAGGATCTCACCTCCCCCCCCAAACAATCAAACCAAAATTACTCCCTTGTCTCATACCAAGAGCACTCGAATGCTTGACATGCCCAGATGATGCACACAAACAGGAGGCCTGAGCTCATACTCACAAATGCAGATGGAAGGAAGAGAACTCCCAGCTCATATGAGCGCACCATGAACTGAGTGCTGTTCTTCTCCAGGGCACCCCAGGCTGCTTTCGACAGATTAGCACTAAAACGAAAAAAAGATGCAGCAACGATATGGTTACTTCCATGAAGAACTCTGACATGGATATTACCCTGAAAATGAATAAAGGTGGCCAGCCATGTTAGATAAGTGCATTGGAACAGGAATCAGTTCACAATTACAGCTGTCACTGAATACGGATAATGTAGTAGCAGAATGCGCAGTGATTAGATACCTCATGAGTCAAGGTTTATATTTACTTCTTATCTGCATGACAGGAATGCTAACTGAAATATTTATGCAAGACACATGAACCAGCAGACATTGAGCATCTTCAAGAGCAAGCCTTGAATTTGCCATATTCAATCTAAAGCACTTTCAATGATTTTTTAAGGATCCATGGGAGCACGGAGAGAATATATAATGGATCGTTCCATTTCAGTGAAAAAAGAGGGGGGTAACCATTCATGTAATGCCTCCACTCCACATTTCCACAGGCCTTTCCTAGTCCACAATGCTTGGCACCCTTCCCCCTCTCCCCTGTAGCCAATCAGAAATGGGCATCACACCTGGCCTAACTGGGGATAATTCCATAACTGTCCTCCCTGTTTCCTTGCTGTGTATTCTGATCAATGAATCTGCTCGATTCAGGTGGGATATACTGTATCTGTTCACACGCATCATGTAGGTACTCATTATTATACTGGACATTATTAACGAGAGAACCCTTAGAAGGCCCATAGCATGCACAGATTTCGCATTGGGGGGGCTGGGAACAATAGAAGCTTGTGCATCAATGAGGAATTTTTGCTGATGATGTGACAATGTTGACAGCAGGCATTTGTATTCACCAAGAAGTCCTGAAGAGGCCCCTGAAGTGGTGCTCGTTATGCATTTAATCAGTCACCCGAAAGCCTAAGAGCACATTATCTGCCAGTCCATGCTACAGAGGCAGGGATGTAATAGGACTATCTGAACCAGATACGATCATGTGGTATCAGTGAAAAAATGTAACAGGGCCTGCAACCAAGATGTGTGAGCCACAATCCCCTCAACTCTTGACGTCACAGAGTTTTGACTAATCACTCAGAGCTAGGCACTTAGTGTACCAAGTGAATGATGTCACTTCCTCGCCACTCTCAGTGTTAGTTATTTGACCTGAGTGGCTTGTATGTTGGTATGGATACTCTGCTTACAGCTTATTTGAGCGGGCGGCCACCTCAGAATTGGTTTTCCTTGTCAGGCAGCACTTATTCGATCAAGTAAATCAATTGATTGAAACGTTAACTCACTTCACCAGGTTTTTAAAGCAAAATCAGTTCATGAAAACAAAAAGCAGCACACCCAGGACCAAGGTTGGTCCCTGCTGGCTTAGACCATAAACACCATTCTTCTGCCAATATCAACTCCAAATGCACAGGCCTCCAATGCTCAAATCTTTTCAGTTTCATTGAAGTAGTGCAGCGGGAAGGCTTAAAGTTTGCCAGTAAAAGTGCAAAAGGATGGGTTCAGCGTTCTCTTTGGAAATGCAAACATACTTCACAGCACTGTAGTGCGGGAGGATCTGAGAAACCATAATCAAAGCTACTGTTGTAAGTTTTTTTTGTAGTCAGCCACATTCACCTCTCATATCAGAGGAAAATAGTTAAAAAGAGAGAGAATGTAAAATCCAAGCAAGAGCGCAAAAAGCACCGTCCCATTACGCTATAATAGTGCTTCCCAAACTCGGTCCTGGAAACACCCTGTGTATGGTGGTTTTTGTTCTAACCTCATTTGGATTTAAATTATTTTAACACGCTGTTAATTTTTCAAACTAGGAGCTTATCATGCAAGGTTACTTAAAATCTTAAACATATTACATCAGAAATAGCATCGTATGACATGTTCATTTGCATTTCTGAGGACATATAGTGCTGATTGTGCTATATTGCAAACCTATGCTTTCATAAAAGGAAGCAAATAATCTCTGATAAAATTGAGGTTGATCTGAATCAATGGGCTGCTATTTACTGGAAGTCTACACACCTGACCACTAATGATAGTCATCTGATAGATAATGAACAATTCAAAGACAAACTAAGTGGTCTTGAGGCAAATCTGCATTGATGTTTAAGAAATAAGCAGTGGTGTTGCTATGTACGCGTCCTGCGTCCCTAATGCAGAAAAATCTGAAAGGACGCAGTATACTCACTATCCACACGTCCCAGGAACGCTCCTCATTTTTCCCATGAAAACGATACACTGGGCCGATTTCAGAAAAAGCCTTTTAAGGTTTACATGCAGATAACTTTTTTTAATCGCACGTTTAGCATGAGTTTAATTTTAATCACCATTTCACGAGGAGCAGCTGTCTGCGTGCGTCAATATATTTTAAATGCCTGCGGTCAGATAACAAAAAAAAACTTAAACGCTCGTGAAGGTATGTTTAACTCGCGAAAACTACTGCCACAGATTGATTTGCACCTAAAGTGACGCCTACCCGCCTTTATCTGGTAGATTTTGAGCAAGACTTGCTCCTTTTCTGGAAAAGAAATGCATAAAAAAAATAAATGAAATTAATGCATAAATTAGTTGCTTTCTTCAGTTTCTTATTTACTTAGAGGGGTTTTGCAAGGCCACGTTTTTCATTAACATCAACCGTGAGTGAAGTCCGAACTGCAATTTTACTCTTCACCGATAAAGAAAGCACAAATGAGTGTGTGAAATCACCACGAATGCCGAGGATGAAACAATTTTGGTGAAGGATGCGTCTGTCGTCAGCATCTTGCTCTCGTCCACAGGACCGGCAAGGAAAGTTTGACATTCATTGAAGAAAAGTGAAATTCTCGCCATGTTTTCTTTGTCGACATCTCCTTGCGAAATGCATGTCCACAAGGTAACTAACCTTATAAACGGGGTTATTAACCGGTAACAACAATTGGAAATGCCCATTACGCAATGGCAAGTAGTCATAATTTCTCTGCACCGGCTTAGTCTGAGAGCGAAACTCAAGGTTATCTGCGTGCAGTTAAACGTGTGATGATCCCATCTTGTGAAAGTTTTAAAACATTTGTTTAGCTGTCCACGTACAACAGCATTTTTATGGAGCTAAAACACTGCCATTACTTCAAACTGAAAGAAAAACCTTTGAAAGTCTGAAACCCCGTGTGTGAAAGCATACAAAAGATTTGAAACTTTGGATCTAAGTTTTGAAGGTGTATATAGTGTTTTGATTGGCTGAAAAAAAATTCAAATTCGGTATTTGAATTTTCATTCCAAATCTCTACAAATTTTCTTTGTTTTTTTTTCTTTTTCTTCTTCACAACTACAGCACTGTTTTTACAGTGTTTCAACAACACATTTTCAGAGTGTCAAATTTGGCACTCTTCTCCCACAGTTTTGAAACCTTGTAAATAGAGATCTGAAAACTGGTGTGAATATATTTAGAAAAGCTCTCCTACTCTTGCTTTGTCACAGCATTGGTGGAGCAGTCTGTCAATTTCATATGTCATGACATGTCATTGGACTATAAGCTTACTTCAGCAACCAATAGGCTGAGAAGGTTGACACTAAATTCCGCCTCTTTTCAGAGTTTCAATCTTTTTTCAGAGGGTTTTTTTTTTCAGATCACTATTTACAAGGTTTCAAAACTGGATAACAATAATACTATGGGAGAACAGAGCCAAATTTGAAACTCTGAAAATGTGTTGTTGGAACACTGTAAAAACAGAGCTGTAGTTGTGAAGAAGAAAAAGAAAAGAAAACAAAGAAAAGTTGTAGAGATTTGGAATGAAAATTCAAATACAAACTAATGTTTTCAGAGATTAGAATTTTTTTTTTTCAGCCAATCAAAACACTATATACACCTTCAAAACTTAGCTCCAAAGTTTCAAATCTTTTGT
The DNA here is from genome assembly GCA_029721435.1 of Gymnothorax reevesii. Taxonomy (NCBI): domain Eukaryota; kingdom Metazoa; phylum Chordata; class Actinopteri; order Anguilliformes; family Muraenidae; genus Gymnothorax; species Gymnothorax reevesii. Next base: position 113,310,860 of record CM056573.1, read on the forward strand.
ATGCTTTCAAACACGGGGTTTCAAACTTTCAAAGTTTTTTTCAGTTTCGCGTCATGGCAGTGTTTTAGCTCTATACATTTTAATATGCTTTTGTGAAATCGGCTCATAGTGAACAACAACTCGTGTTTAAAATCACAGAAACTAGCAAAACCAGCAGACCAGACAAGCGCCGTTTCAACCCTCTCACCACAAAGATATTTTATTTTTCTCAACAGACTTTCCTCTATCTTAGTTAAGTCTCAATTTTGTGCTAAACGTTTCACTGTGATTGACTCAGTTCATTTGATTTAGTTGATGTTGAGACAATAAGTAGTGCAGTCATGGTGATGAGAATGTTTTCTTTATGTGTTAAAATTGGCTCTTTTATTGATAATTAATTTTGGTACTAAAGACACCATTTTTTTTTATTTGAATGTTAGTGATTTATTTTGGTGCTATTTATGTTGCCACAAAAATGCTATTTTATTTGAGTCTTGTATCTCATGCCACTGTGACATTTGTTTTGCAATAAACTTTTCAGATTTGGAATTTTATTTGTTTATTTTTAGATACATTTTGAACATACATGAATATATCAATTAATTATAACCACGTCATTCCATTACCACCACCAAAGGAGTTTAACACTACAACTTAAGAAATAGAATATAAGAAATAGAAAGAAATCATTTTTTTTCATTGGGGACCCATTGAATTTCCCAGAGACCCACTCAAATCAGCACCTGTGGGTCCCAGGGACTCACTAAATTGAAAACCTATCAACATCCCTGAAAAAGAATAATTAATGCCAACCGAGTTAGGAGCTTATTACCTCAGTGGTCAATGTTACATCTTTTTTATCTATTTGTTTTCCATTTTGCAGAAGCACACTGTGAACTTGGGAATTACATATAACCCTTGTGGCATTGCATTTTTCTGGCATAATGTTGATCAATAAGATAAGTTATCTATCGAAGAATCAAAAGCATTTGCTTAAGAAATATTAGCACCTTTTTAAAAATCTTTTATTGCAATTGTGGTAGGAACAAAAGCAATCATCCAAAGGGGGCCTTCCAGGACTAAGTTTGGGAACCACTGCACTATGACCTCGAATGGTATATAGTATCTGCTCATTCCAGATTATTCAAACAAATATACCACGATACAAACAGTAATCTGGTATTACTCGGCACATAGTGTAAGAGAAACTACATTTAGTACATCACCAATCTTGCTGATATGACAACAGCTGGTTGGTAACGGACTAGCAGTATTACGGTTTCTTCCACAGCAATTGGTGACTGACATCATCGTGTTTGACCTTTCCCTATATGCAAATTGGCCACCTGTGTCTTTTTAAGCACCACCAAGTAACACAGCGCAACACAACAAAACATGACATGAGTGGCAGGAACAGGCCATTCAGCCCAACTGGAATTGCCATTTTCCCATTACCATTAAGTGTACCAAAAAATTAGGATACATAAGGACTAGATAGTATCCAACACTGTATCATGTCTGGTTTTGAAAACAATCAGAGTTACAGAGTGGCAGGCTATTCTACAGTTATCACTCTCTGCATGAGATAAACCCAGTATCAATGTTAAATTCACCCTGAGCCAACTTTCATTTATGACTCCCAGTTCTGAAAATGAAATTTAAAAATTAAAATAAATAATCCAGCAAAGTTAACTTTGTTAATCGCTTTCACTCATTTGAAGGTCTCAATCAGCACCCCGATGTCTCATTTAACTTAATCTGTAGATATGAAGAGATATTAAGACTCGTCAGTCTTTCCCCATAGCTCTTATCCTTCATACCAATAGTGAACTTTTGTGGATGTTAGAAACCTCTACCTCGTATATCGGCCTTACACTATGGTCCTCAAAACTGTACACAATACTCTTAAATGTGGTCTGACAAAGGTATCATACAAGAGCATCACCTCCTCTGATTTACGCTCAGAATTTGGCTACTGCTACAGGACAGTGGTAAGAACCAGCAAGGATTTGGTCGACAATCACTCCCGGAATGCACTTTACCTACCATAGATTAATGTTGTCTAACTTTTATTTCCTACATGAAGAATTTTTCATTCAGTTATACTGAATTTTATACGCCATGTTTACACCCACGTCTGGATTCTACCCAAATAATCCCAAATCACCAAAGCAGACTCTAGTGAGTCAAAACTCCCATTTTAGTATCATCTGCAAATTTAACCAAATTGCTTTTAATGTTCCTGTCTTGGTTGTTAAGAGATGAGGAAGAGCAGGGGTCCCAGTGTCAATCTCTGTGAGATTCCATTTTCATAAGTGCCTAGGTTGGATGAGATCCCTCTTACCACTACTTTTGGTGTTCCATGCCATAACCAGTTCTGAATACCTCCTAGAATTCTCAAGGGCCTCATTTCAGTCTCTTTAGGTAAATTATCAACTTCTTCCTGAAAATCCAAGTATAGGACATCATAAGCCCTGCTCTGGTCATAAGTCTTTATGGCCTCCATCAATGTATTCGAAAAGGTTCTGCAGGCATGACCTTCCATTACGAGATCCAAATTGCCTTTCCTCAGGATGGTTACTTTCAAAAAAATAATTCCAACTTGTCTAATGACACATTCCAGGATTTTACAACTTGTAAAACAAGTTACAAAGACAGGCCTGTATTTTCTTGGCTTAGTACCGTGCCCATTATCATACATCACCATTATATTCCTTTGCTTCCAATTATCTGGTATTTCTCCAGTTTCAAAAGACCACCTAAAACAATCTGTCATTGGTTCAAACAAGATCTCACCCATTTCCTTAAAGGTTTTCTGCCACGGAATTACAAGTCAAACTTATTTTATGCAAATTTCATTTCTGAATTCGGATATGACCATGTTTTTGCCTAAAATCATTCGATAATGCAATAATCTAAACAAAACGACTATGTTTGGGACTGCCCCTATAAATTCGTTGCAGTTTGGGTGCGACTTCAACTTGGGAATGGTCAGCCCTGCCCCCAACCTGGCATTCATAGATCCTGATATAATCCTGACCTATACCCATCACGCTTCCTGTCATAACTCAAAAAAAGAACGCCAGCCGAGTCTTCAATTATGTATGACGAGCAATCGGAAGATAATACTTCAGGTGCCGAATTGTTCGACTTTAGAGAGGGAGAGGCAGAAGAAAGAGGGATCCAGCCATATATGTTCGAGCCTCATGCATCCCATGATGGCTCTGCGGAAAGTGTACATGATGACAGGGAAGATCTTGAAGCGAGACTGGGCAACAATGACTGGTTCGTTATTTTCACAGTTATTTTCCTCCGTTAGATTTACATGAACATGAGAACCTATGCTATTTCATAGCTATTAATTATTGCAAGGCAGTCACTCAGCTGTGATATATGAAGGTGTACACGTCGCTGGTTGTCATATTAGCAGCAGGTTTAGCCTTAGTTAGCCGTCAAATAAGGCGCATTGACCCAGCTTGGCTCGTGGCCTCTGATTCGGCAAAAAAAAGTTTTTATGCTCACTTGAGATGGCTTCTCACTTTTGCGAAACAGACTTAATCAATCAATCTGAGTCAATCTGAAATGGAAACACATTTTTTTTCAAATAAACGCTGATGCGGAGGCTTGGCTCCAATAAAGAGCAGTTACATGGCTACTTAATGCACGTTATTCTGCATAAGAAGCCATGTGCTTTCTCAGACCGTGTAACTCTACAGTGTCAACTTCCGCAAATACTTCTCTTAGAGGTAAAGTGCCTTTTTGTGATTATCCAAGATCAGTAGCATGATCGAGGGGTACAGTCATGAACTGAAGGCAATGCCAGACTGAAAACACAGTCTGACGTTCTCCATTCGCATTTGAGGTTGCCTAGCAAGGAAGTAGGTACAGCACCTCAATAATTTTTGGCACCCGTAGTTAAGATGTGTTAAAAGCCTGAAAATAAATTCAATTTTTATTGCAGAAGCATACTCTCACACTGAAAATGGTAGAAAAATGCAACCTTCAACTCAAGTGAATTTTAAGGGGAAAAATTTAGGAACATTTGATTAGTAAATCATCACTTCCTGTTTCCCTGCGGTATAAATATGATGTGACACAGAGGTCATTTTTATTATCCACTCTTCAACATGGGAAAGACAAAGGAACACACCATTCAAGTAAGGCAGATGTGTGGCGACCTTCACAAGTCAGGCAATGGCTACAAGAAAATAGCCACTCGCCTGCACCTGCCCATATCTACTGTCAGAGGAATCATTAAGATGGTTAAAACAACTGAACAGTGGTAAACAAGCCTGGACAAGGATGCAGAGTTATTTTGCCACCGTGTACAGTGAGGAGGATGGTAAGAGAATTAAAAAGTTCTCCAAAGCTCACTGTTAAAGAATTGCAACAAGTGGTAGCATCTTGGTGTCACAAATTCTCCAAAACAACCATCAGGCACCATCTACATGACAACAAGCTGTTTGGGAGGCATACATGGAAAAAACCTTTTCTCACACACTATCATAAACGCAAACGTCTGGAGTTCGCTAAGCGGTACTGGGACTTCAACTGTGACCGTGTGCTTTGGTCAGATGAGACCAAGATAGAGCTTTTTGGCAACAAACACTCCAAGCGGGTCTGGCGGAACACAAAAGATGAGTATGCAGAAAAGCACCTCATGCCCACTGTGAAGTATGGGGGAGGATCGGTCATGCTGTGGGCCTGTTTCTCTTCCAGAGGCCCTGGGAACCTTGTGAGAGTGCATGGCATCATGAATGCTTTGAAGTACCAGGACATTTTAAATCAAAATCTGGTGGCCTCTGCCCGAAAGCTGAAGATCGTCACTGGGTCTTTCAGCTAGATAATGACCCTAAACATGTGGCCAAATCTACACAGAAATGGTTCACCAGACACAGAATCAAGCTCCTCCCATGGCCATCTCAGTCCCCAGACCTCAACCCCACTGAAAACCTGTGGAGTGAGCTGAAGAGGAGAGTGCAGAGGACAGGACCCAGGTCGCTGGATGATTTAGAGAGATTGTGCAAAAAGGAATGATCGAAGATCCCTCTTTCTGTTTTCTCCCATCTTGTGAAACATTATAGGAGAAGACTTTTTTGTTGGCAAAAGGGGGTTGTACAAAGTATTAATCAGGGGTGCTAATAACTGTGGCACACATGATTTGATGTAAAAGAATAATTTCTTAATGTGGGATTTTTTTTCCCACTGAATAAATGCACTTGAATTAAAGGTTGGATTTTTCCTATTTTTTCCATTGTGGTCCTATATTATTTAGAAAAAAACTGAATTTATTAGAAGCTAAAGAACACATCTTAACCAGTGGTGCCAATAATTATTGATGGCGCTGTATGTGTTTATCTGACATAGGTACGCAGGCACATCACTGTCTACTTAGAGTTGTTTATTTGCTCCCAATTCCTTTCAGGGAAACATATGGACATGTTAGTGAATTTTCACAAGATTCGCTTCAAATTTAAACGGAAACATAGCTAATGACTGCTTTCGAAAATATATTAGGAGCTTCTCTGCTGCCCCTCTTCTTGGTGGCTCTCTGCTACATTCACCTCCATTCACTGTCAAAGTACCCAACTTCACTGTAGGAATTGCACGAGGTTTCAATGTTCGCTTTCTCCCCATATTAAAATTGCTGTAGAGCCCGTTGTCGAACTCTGTGTCCTGCAAGTGGTCACTGCAACTACGCTAGACTCATTTGGTCCGTGCCACTTGGCTCGAGTTAGCCTCACTTTCGCGGCCCATAGTTGTCTTCGAGCCTTATCCTTGGGGAAAGCGTGTAAGTTTACTGCACCTTTGGTTGTTTTGCTGGAACCCCCTTTGATGCACCGACCAGGCATTTCAAGTATTGAAGCAATTTTTTAGATATTAAATGCTCCGAATACCCACAGCCAAGCTTAGAAAATGTCAGGTGCGTTCCCGAGTTTATGTCACGGGTGCGCGTGATCATGCATATTTGTTGTTTTTCCCAATTTTTGGAGGCGGGCCCAAAGAACTGGCAAAGTGGCTAAAATAGTAACTCCGAAAATTTATTTATTTATTTTTAATTGTGGAAACACTGTTCGCAGAAGTAATGTGAAAATGTTTATCAAAAGCAGTCCCCAGAACATATATCAAATTAAAATTTTGTACCCTTGGGTATATGCCATTATGCAATTTTAAAAGTACCTCATTATCCCTGATCTTAATATCGGATTAAAAAAATTCCTAGCATTGGAAATGCTGTCTGGACAATTAGAAATCTGCTCCCTGCTAAAACTCTCAACAAAGTAAGTATTTAAGGCAATATCTTTATTCTCCTATAGCAATGATGTACACTTAACCTCTTTTTTAGTGGCTCTTGCCATGTCCTGTTTGGGGCCTCTCCGCCACTGCCCAACCTGAGTGACGTTGATGATGCTTTTTTTAATTCCATATGTAGACTGTATATGTTTTGATTGAGTTTCTTTCAATGGTTACTGGCTTCAGTCAGCGCACATAGAGAAGCCCTCCAGATGCAGCCAAAGCAGCATGAACTCGAAGCTAAAAGCTTCTGTTTGTTATACAGTTTTTTCTCCTGCAGGAAAACAGTAGTTCTATTAGCATTAAAGGCATATATTTGCAATGTTTTTCAATTTGGATATTTTTCATATAAATTTCACATTTCTAATGGCTAACTTATGCATGCAACTCTATGTGATAAATAAGGTTACCATAAGGGCCAGGTCACACGGTTATGGAGTTACAAAATTGGTGTATTTTGTATCAGAGCTCCAAAACTAAGTAAGACAGAGTTACAATTTAAATGGCTTTGTGTAGGTCTTCTCTAGTACTTCAAAAAACAAAATAGCCAATTTTTTTTCATTTGATTGATTTTGGGTTAAAATGGCAAAAAAACTGGTCAGTAACAGTTACAAACTCAATACAAAATACACCAATTTTGTAACTCCGTGACCGCGTGGCCTGGCCCAGAACTGTTGTAGTTGTCCCTTAGCCCAGCTCATGGCATATTTTTGATATTCCCCAAAGTTCCTATCACTTTTACAAAAATTTCATTGGCTGAGAGTGTGGGGAAGAAATCGCTCCATGTTACGTTAAACTGTTGATATTTAGCCAATCTGAATACCAAGTGTAACGAAAGTCAAATGGTACGGTTAAGCATAGTTGCAAACTACAAAACCCAAAACCAGTGAAGTTGGCACGTTATGCAAATCATAGATAAAAACAGAATTCAATGATTTGCAAATCCTTTTCAACTTATATTCAACTGAATACACTGCAAAGACAAGATGTTTAATGTTCAAACTGAGAAACTTTATTTTTATTTTGCAAATAATCATTAACTTAGAATTTAAAGGCAGCAACACATTGCAAAAAAGTTGGCACAGGGGCCTTTTTACCACTGTGTTACATCGCCTTTCCTTTTAACGACACTCAGTAAACGTTTGGGAACTGAGGAGACCAATTTTTGAAGCTTTTCAGGTGGAACCATTTCCCATTCTTGCTTGGTGTACAGCTTAAGTTGTTCAACAGTCCAGGGTCTCCGTTGTCGTATTTTACGCTTCATAATGCGCCACGCATTTTCAATGGGAGACAGGTCTGGCCAGTCTAGTACCCAAACTCTTTCACTACGGAGCCATGCTGTTGTAACACGTGCAGAATGTGGCTTGGCATTGTCTTGCTGAAATAAGCAGGGGGTCCATGAAAAAGACGTTGCTTGGATGGCAACATATGTTGCTCCAAAACCTGTATGTACCTTTCAGCATTAATGGTGCCTTCACATATGTGTAAGTTGCCCATGCCTTGGGCACTAATACACCCCCATACCATCACAGATGCTGGCTTTTGAACTTTGCGCCTATAACAGTCCGGATGGTTCTTTTCCTCTTTGGTCCGGAGGACACGACGTCCACAGTTTCCAAAAACAATTTGAAATGTGGACTCGTCAGACCACAGAACACTTTTCCACTTTGCATCAGTCCATTTTAGATGAGCTTGGGCCCAGCGAAGCCGGCGGCGTTTCTGGGTGCTGTTGATAAATGGCTTTCACTCTGCATTGTAGAGTTTTAACTTGCACTTGCAGATGTAGCGACGAACTGTAGTTACTGACAGTGGTTTTCTGAAGTGTTCCTGAGCCCATGTGGTGATATCCTTTACACACTGATGTCGGTTTTTGATGCAGTACCGCCTGAGGGATCAATGTTGGTTTTCGGCCTTGTCGCTTACGTGCAGTGATTTCTCCAGATTCTCTGAACCTTTTGACGATATTACGGACCGTAGATGATGAAATCCCTAAATTTCTTGCAATAGCTCGTTGAGCAATGTTGCTTTTAAACTGTTTAACAATCAGCTCACGCATTTGTTCACCAAGTGGTGACCCTTGCCCCATCCTTGTTTGTGAATGACTGAGCATTTCAGGGAAGCTGCTTATATACCCAATCATGGCACCCACCTGTTCCCAATTGGCCCGTTCACCAGTGGGATGTTCCAAATAAGTGTTTGATGAGCATTCCTCAACTCTCTCAGTCTTTTTTGCCACTTGTGCCAGCTTTTTTGAAACATGTTGCAGGCATCAAATTCCAAATGAGCTAATATTTGCAAAAAATTACAAAGTTTACCTGTTCAACATTAAGTAACTTATCTTTGCAGTGTATTCAATTGAATATAGGTTGAAAAGGATTTGCAAATCATTGTATTCTGTTTTTATTTACGATTTGTATTTAAGTGCCACGCACATAACCAAGTTAACAATATTTCGCTAGCTGGCTGGCGTGCACACAGTACTTTTTCATAACCATTATGTAACAGTAGTTTGTTCACTAGTGAGCCAACGTTAGCATACTACTCATTGACAGAATTTATTCTATATATTATATATAGTCTGCACCTCTACTTTTCTCTCATGCTCTCAGGCCACTGTAAATGAACTAAAAACTCAACGCAAAGACAGAGAAGAAAAAAAAACCCTATTTGGGCAAACTGCGAGTTAATACATAGGATTTACCCAGCAAGTACATTTACCCAAAGAGAGGCTATTCTGACACATAAGAACAGGAGGCACAGTATGTGATACACAAACACAAAATGGAAGCGTAATAGTCCAGTAGCTGCCCCAGAACAGAACCATATAAATTATGCCGACACACTTTGGAATAAAAGCTCCCGGAGTGTTCAATTCTCTCAGAAGCACAACCACGATGCTGTCGAAGTCCAGTGTGATCAGAATACCAAGCTGTGAGCAAGCGTAGGAGAGGGGTACTTCTGCTGATTAACTCATTTCCATTCAATTTCAAAGTCTTTTCCATCTTAAGTGAAGATCAAGATGGTTGCCTCTGGGAAGATTTTCAAACAGGCCATAATTCACTGGACAATAACAGATTTTTTGGGAATTTTGTAATTTTTTTTGTAATGTTTGAAGAGTCAATCACTGGATCTGAATCTTTAAGTAAAAAGCATTCTACATGCTGAAAAGGATATACTGAAGGGAAAAAGTCTTCAGAACAAACAGGAACTGAAGATGGCCGTGAAAAAGCCCTGACCGAGCCCACCATCTTTTGATAGGCGATACAGACTTCAAGCAGTCAATGCTTGCAAACGTTACTTCATTTTACATTACATGGAACAGGCAAATATTTTTTACGTGCCTGAAACCGGACAGGGCAATGTGCAATACGTGCTGTCATTTCTAAATGTTGCATCCAATAGGACTGAAAAAACCTTCAAATTCAAGCTGACAGTCTACTATTCAATCTCACAGTATCCTTTCAAACTCAAATCTGAGAGTAGCCTGCGGAATCAAAGGGAAAAGTGTCATTGCCTGGTGAATTATGGTGCTCACAGTCAATGAACATTACAAGACTAAGAACAGTGACTACAGAGAATTTAAGATTTAGAATAGGAAAGCAAACATGGTCTCAAATAAACAAGCGCTCTACATGTAAATCACAATCGGTTACAAAAAAATCAGGATTGTTAATCATCTTATAGTCCTGTATTTTTTCTACATTTATCCTGCTAAGTTCCTGTGTTATGTGGGCCCATATGTGTCATTGAAAAAGCCATCATGCTTGTTGATTTGTTTGTTTCACCTCTTCAACCCCAACTCCTGGTGATGCTGGTGTAACGCGATTTTCTGTTGGGTGCTAGCCTTTAATGCATGATGAGCCACACCCATCTCGGTTTGGAATAGTCTGATTAACAATCAAACAAGTTATTTACTGAATTACCAAGACGGGTATATAAGTGTAAACTGATTAAGAAATTATCACAAAGAGGAAATGACCATGGGACCACTGATAGGCTTCCCTGGAAATGAAAATACAGGCCTAATACAGGCAATATTGTAAGGATAACATTTATAGACATAATTACTCCAAAACTTCCTCTGAAATCTATCTCCCCTTGAAATATTTCGAGTCAAACCCTTTGAAACATTGCCGCGGAACGGTGTCACTTATAAACCTATGCTAATATGTGCGCTACAGGATGACACCCCCCCCCAAAAAAAATCCTTGTACAAATCCTCAATCTATATAAAGTGATATGTCACATAAAATTAGCTACTATTTAATTCAATCAACTTTCTTTGATGGATGTACCTTCTTAATTTTGTCAACATAAATACATGCAGGCAGCAGGCTAATCCTGCAAAAGGCATAAAATAATGATAGCCTAATAATTGTGCCCTTCAGGATTATCATCAGCATTATTAAAATCCTTCTAAACCTGCAAAATCTTTGACAAAATCTTTGAGCATGTTGGTATGAAAAAGACTGTGACGGAACACTGAGCGTTAAAGGAATCCAGATAGGAGAACTTAAATACTATATTATAATGGTGCTAGAACCAAAATGGTGGAATTCTTGTTGCTGTGGTTAAAGTAACAGCTTTCTGCAGATGTAGACGCCTGCGGACATAAAGCAGCTCTTTTTATGGAACTACTTGCACTACTCTAGCACTAGATGGCACCCCCGGACCAGTTATTGAATATTTACAAGCAAGCAGAACTGGAACACAGTCTAGAATATTGATGAGTTCACTCCTATCTCTGTTTTTCAGGAGTTGCATGAGTTAAACTCCTCAGCTAAGCCTGATGTGTAAACTGCTCAATATCCTTGCCCATAGTATCTCTCCCTCAGTTTAACATAAAAATGGCGAGAACAGGCCGGTCAGCCCAACCAAGCTCGCCAGTTTCTTTATACTATTGTGAATATATCACTTCAGAAAAAAAATTATCTTGTGACAGAAAAACTCATTGTCCTCTCTGGCAACTCGTAGATATGTCAATTGAAGAATTTAGCCATCTTTAAGAGCCTCATACAAGCTCTCATGGAAATCCAATCACCTTAAGGGTGATTCAATGGTATCTGCATGAAAGCCCACGTGAAATTCCCCTGGTAATTACCAATTGGTTGACACAATTTTTATCCAGTTGCAGACAGTATAAGCTTTCCTCAGTAAGTGAAAGACATTGATTGGACCTTAAAAATCATATTGAAATACAAAACCCAAAACCAGTGAAGTTGGCACGTTGTGTAAATCGTAAATAAACACAGAATACAATGATTTGCAAATCCTTTTCAACTTATATTTAATTGAATACACTGCAAAGACAAGTACTTAATGTTCGAACAGGTAAACTTTGTGATTTTTTGCAAATATTAGCTCATTTGGAATTTGATGCCTGCAACATGTTTCAAAAAAGCTGGCACAAGTGGCAAAAAAGACTGAGTGAGTTGAGGAATGCTCATCAAACACTTTTTTGAAACATCCCACAGGTGAACGGGCTGATTGGGAACAGGTGGGTGCCATGATTGGGTATAAAAGCAGCTTCCCTGAAATGCTCAGTCATTCACAAACAAGGATGGGGCGAGGGTCACCACTTGGTGAACAAATGCGTGAGCTGATTGTCGAACAGTTTAAAAACAATATTCCTCAACAAGCCATTGCAAGACATTTAGGGATTTCATCATCTAAGGTCCGTAATATTGTCAAAAGGTTCAGGCAATCTGGAGAAATCTCTGCACGTAAGCGACAAGGCCGAAAACCAACATTGAATGCCCGTGACCTTCGATCCCTCAGGCCGTACTGCATCAAAAACCGGCATCAGTGTGTAAAGGACATCACCGCATGGGCTCAGGAACGCTTCAGAAAACCACTGACAGTAACTACAGTTCGTCACTACATCTGCAAGTGCAAGTTAAAACTCTACAATGCAAAGCGAAAGCCATTTATCAACAGCACCCAGAAACGCCGCTGGCTTCACTGGGCCCAAGCTCATCTAAGATGGATTGATGCAAAGTGGAAAAGTGTTCCGTGGTCTGACGAGTCCACACTTCAAATTATTTTCGGAAAATGTGGACGTCGTGTCCTCCGGACCGAAGAGGAAAAGAACCATCCGGACTGTTATAGGCGCAAAGTTCAAAAGCCAGCATCTGTGATGGTATGGGGGTGTATTAGTGCCCAAGGGATTGGCAACTTACACAGATGTGAAGGCACCATTAATGCTGAAAGGTACATACAGGTTTTGGAGCAACATATGTTGCCATCCAAGCAACGTATTTTTCATGGACGCCCCTGCTTACTTCAGCAAGACAATGCCAAGCCACATTCTGCACGTGTTACAACAGCATGGCTCCGTAGTAAAAGAGTGCGGGTACTAGACTGGCCTGCCTGTAGTCCAGACCTGTCCCCCATTGAAAATGTGTGGCGCATTATGAAGCGTAAAATATGACAACGGAGACCCCAGACTGTTGAACAACTTAAGCTGTACGTCAAGCAAGAATGGGAAAGAGTTCCACCTGAAAAGCTTCAAAAATTGGTCTCCTCGGTTCCCAAACGTTTACGGAGTGTTGTTAAAAGGAAAGGGGATGTAACAGTGGTAAAAAGGCCCCTGTGCCAACTTCTTTGCAATGTGTTGCAGCCTTTAAATTCTAAGTGAATCATTATTTGCAAAAAAAAATAAAGTTTCTCAGTTTGAACATAAAACATCTCGTCTTTGCAGTGTATTCAATTAAATATAAGTTTTTTTTTTTTTTTTGAATGAATGAATGAATGCTTTTATTTCGGACATGTGTAGAACAGAAAACATAACAATAGTCAAGACAATAATAAGACATAAAAATAACATTATAATAACACGTCCGAAAAGGAGCAGGATGAAGCATAAGCTTATTTAGTCCTACCCCTTCTTCACCTCTCATTAATATTAAGTCTCTTATACACACTTAAATTACATAGTTACAAAAAAGAAAATAAATAAAGTAACTAAACATATACTATACATATGTACAAGAAACAAAGAATACATAAATAGAAATAGAAAGTGATTCACAAATACAATTGATGAAAACACCCTTCCTCTTCCCTGTACCTAGTGAAAACCATGTGTTTAGTTGATTTGCAAATCTTTGTATTCTGTTTTTATCTACGATATACATAACGTGCCAACTTCACTGGTTTTGGGTTTTGTACTTGCGTAATAGGGTTACAATAAACTTTACGCAGCTGGGACTGATGTGGTTTCATGGGAACAAATAACCTCCAGAACTGAGCCTGGAGAGCTGAGCTTATTTGCAGGAGGGAAATGTGATTCTGAGATGGAAAATAGCAGTTATTCTGAATGGAACAGACAGGAGGGCTGACAGCATTGATACTTTTAAGGAGCAGCTCAATAATTCTTTTTAAAAGTGAGTAAAGCTGTCTTTGTACGGTGAAGCTCCATCTTACTTTTAGCCTTCTAGCTAAGTAGCCAGCTATTTCTTATTTTTGGTTTACCACCGTGATCACAGAGCAAGTTTGTCACATTGGGTAACAAAAGAGTCGATGATGCTGCAGTGTGCTGGCATTTTTCTTAACTAGGCGATCAGTTTTACAACTTATACCACATTCAATGAAACGGAATGCCTTGCATTTTTGCTCTTTTAAAGTGCAAACAGCTAGTACTGTGACCTGAGTTATACTTGTTCCATAGAGGGTGTGAAAAGCGCTGTTACAACACATCAAAAATTGCTTTTGATTAACGAAGGCTTTTTGAGTTATTGTGCGGAATGAAAATTCAAGATGGCGGCTGTGGCAGCCATATTTGATTTTGGATCATGACCGAAATCGATAGTCTTGGGTAGGAACTGTACCTCAATGTCCTCACCAAAAATTGTGTTGATGGGTGATGGTGCTTTTCTGTTATTTCACGGAATGGAAATTAAAGATGGCGGCGGTGGCAGCCATATTTGATTTTGGATCGCAGCCGAAATCGATAGGCTTGTGTAGTAACTGTACCCTGATGTCCTCACCAAAAATCGTGATGATTGGTGATGCCGTTTTTCAGTTATCGCACGGAATCAATTTGTGGATGGACAGAGGGACGGCGTGTGTGATGACAATACTCTCTGCCCCTTAGTCGGGGCTGAAGGGTATAAAGCTTCAAATTATTCCACACAGCCCTTATGTCAGAACAGACTCATTAATAACACAGTAAACAACAGCCTAGTGCCGTCCGCATTGATTCCAACACGCAACGTTTGTAGACTGGGCTGCATGGAAAAAAAACCACAGTGGTTATTGGAGTCCTCTTTCATGCAAGGGGACGAGTATTCGGCTCCAGAAAATGTTGAATATCTGAACTCTCATACTAAGTCCATGATATGAAAGCTCATACCTTGTGACAAGGAACCAGGCCAGCTCCGTGAAGTTTGGCGATGTCCTCATGTACGTTTTGATATGGGGCATGGCGTGGCTCCTGCCCGAACTCTCTGATGACCAGCGGCTTTTAAAAAGGAAAATCACAAAGAAGCAAACACAAAGGTTGCTATTGACCCTCCACCACCGGACTGGCATTGAGAAATAGAGAAACAAAAACATGTTGAACATTTAAACCCTCTGGGAATGATTTCATGATTAGAAAAAAGTTTCACATTGGGCTTTCCAAATCTGTATTTTTTTACAGGTCCTGTCCATTAGCTCAGTGTTCATTACTTGCTCATTAAACACCACAAGTGTGTCTGCACATGGTGAAATGGGTACATGACACAAATGACAACCTTTCAGGTTAGCTGTGCCGACATCAGTTTCCAACCACTTACTGCCCTAAGTCATCTTTCACTTTCACTAAATCTCCAACTTAACTCATTAGTGTTATTACAGTATACTACAGTCTTCGAGCACTACTATTGCAGTATTAATTAGCACAATTATCCTGATGTTAAGCTCACATCAAATCACAGCAAAGTTTGGGAATGGAGAACTCACTGGAAGTAGGAGTGAAGCCATAACTGTCTCTGGGCTGTCTGTATACTGTAAGGCAGCGATCCCCCTGCTGGAGAAAGGGACGAAAAGTGCAAATGGGGTCAGTGAGGGAGAAATGACAGATGAAAACAGCACTTTCATTACTTGTCAGGCTCCAGTGTGCGAGGGGGTGCAGCTTGCAACATAAACCCACCTGGGTATCCTTCCAGACTCGTCCTCACATTGTCCACAGTGGGATACACCTGCATGAGAGGAATGTAATGTTACTTTTATCCAGGCTCGGCAGGGACCTGTAAAATCAAGACTTTGAGGGAACATGTAGGCAGCAAACAGCATAAAGAACGTTTAGTCTATACCTCCACTTTCCCTTAGCGAGTGCATTTCCTCCTGCAAAAATGTCCTTTCAATACTCATACTGTTTCTTCGCATCTTCAGCCCCTTATCCATTAAAACTCCCAGGACAAGAGCACTGATCTCAAATCAGTTTTGTATTTACTGGTGATCGAAGTTGAGGTGAGAATGCGGGGAGGAAAAAATGATCGGAGATCAGCAGATACTGCTTTGGAGAGCCTTTACGAATATGAGCCAAAATCTCCCATCTCTCTGAGAGACAGTAAACCTGTTCATCAGTTCCAAGCTCCTCAAAGGTAAGTGGCGAAGGCCCTCTCAGTTCAAAGTCCCATCTGGCAGGAATAATTTTCCCATTTCAAATGGATCTATTACTTTTCTCTCTTCCATCAGGACGTCTTTATTCTGTCATCTTAAATCAACTTGTTCATGTTTCTAAACTAATTGACACTCAATCATTCTCAATTATACATTTAATTATAATAAACTCAATCCTTACATTGTTGCTGATGCAAGATGGGGGCCAAGATGGGTGAAAGTATGCTTAATATCTTTTCTGTACTTTAGTTTTTTGTTTCTGTTTTTTGTTTGAAGTATTTGCGTTTCATGTTTTGGCACCCCTTGAAAACGCGACTTTGCATCAGAAGGGGCAATCCTCCAATAAATTTAATGAAGGTGATCAAATGTACAGTATGATACTTAATTATTTGAAACCGTTAACACCATAACAAAAAGAGAAAACCGCACAAGAAAGAGGCATGCGAATACACAATATCTAATAATGCCAGAACTGGTTATCAAGAGAATTGGAGAAAGATTATAATCCCAAAGTTTAAAATAAAATAATCAAGTTTTAACTCCGTAATTTGAGCAGAATCATTATTTAGAGATGAAAACTTCTCTCCTTTTCCTCCTACACCCGCTTCATCACCGCCCACACCGTTTGCTAACTTTAGCCCCTGGTTTTTAACAGGGAGCCATTACCACACGAGCAATTACCACAAAATGTAAGCACATGATATAACACATAAACAAGCAGTAGAACATACTTATTACTAGTCCAAAGGACAAAGGTAGCATGTTTGATTGCATGATTTCACATGGAAACCAATGACAAATTTTTAATGGTTTAGGCATTGCATGCATGTTGCTACAAAGACATCAAATAAACCCATGTGCATTTTTCAATCTGTACAGAATTCACAGCTGACCCTTTGAAACAGTAATGCAGCATGAGTACAAAATTTAAAAAAATGAGACATGAAAGATTTTTGCGCTGCTAGTACCACTAGATATGCAGCTTTATAACTAAATTTTAGAGATTTTACATGCATTGTTAGGGTGCAGGGGCACTTCAGAAACAGAGGTAAATAAATTAAAAACCATCAAAACTCATGAACTCAGTAGTGGACAGTCAGCACAGTGCTGTACCACCGATTAAAAATCAACACTTGAAGCAGAAGCTTGGGATAGAAACATCCAACAGAAGCTGTAAATGTGGTGATTCACTTCTGACTTTACTGACTGAAAAGCATACATAAAACCTGTCTTTATCAGCCAAAGCCACAATGGAAACATGAGGACCGACAAACTCAAATTCAGAGCAAACCACAAGTCAAAACCTGAGGGGATACCCTAAAAAACATAAGATGACTGTGAAGCCATCTTGGTTTATGGCGAACATTTAAAAAAAAAAAAACATTGCATTTGTGAATGCATCAAGTAAAAATTTACCATTCATGACAAATTGACCCTTTTTTAAACATTTTGCTATAGATTGTTGTACCTTCAAAGTATGTGATGTCAAAATAGCTATTAGATTCACCTTTTAGTTTCAATTGAATTATGTAAGAAGTACATAAATCGCCATCACAGATCAAGAAAAAAAGTTCCCAACTTTAACAGCCTTTATCTCTCAGTGTCAAGAAATGTAAATTTTTACTTGATGCATTCGCTTTTGGCATTTATCCAACTATACATCTCAAACAGCCTTTAGTATCAGCAGAGCAGCACGTCAGCATCCTCCATGATCAGTATAAGGTACATGAGGGTAGACCACATGCTACCAAAACGCATGCAGCCAGCATCAGTCCTGTCTCATTGCCAACCATCAGAAATGTCTGACAGTGACTGTGCAGGAGGTCTGGGCAGCTAAGCCAGCTGGTGCGGAGAAAAGGCAGGAATCCAGAGAGTAGATGAGCTACAAACCAGCTCACCCTTTTAACCCATAAATGTCCTTCAATGCATTTCAATTTCTGCTACAGAGAGTCAACTTTAACTGCCATTTATTTGGAGCATATATATATGAGATATATGTACTTACTTGCCTAAGGATGCACATATAATATGCCACCTCTCTACACTCTTTCAAATCAAATATAATGGCTTCTGTGGTCATTGTCGCCAATTTTTTTTAAGGTCCTATACCATGCAACCATGTGCACAGCCAATTAGTCATTACAAACCACAGCAAAATCTGTTTCTTCGTGACATCACATGGCGAAGTGACCACCCACAAGCAAGGCGGACTGATCAACTTCAGCCAACCAGCTAATCAGTTCCTTCATTACTGTTGGTGATCCCTCTCCTGTTATGATGTCACAAAAGGCAGATTTGAAATGGCTTGTAATGACCAACTGGCTGTGCAACAAGTCGCAAGCATGACAGGGGACCTTTAAGATACTATTTTGCTCTTTGGGATAACGTAAAATATGGTAAAAAGCCAGTTAGACTCTACCCCCAGGGGAACTATTGGCCACGGCCACCACTAGCATGGTCAGAGAGCAGATTAGACCACACAGCAGTGGTGCATTACAGTGGTAATGGTGAAGACCTCAGCTGAACAGCGATACAGAAGCCCCTTGCCAAAGTCTCTTAAATGAGCTGCTTTTAAGAAATAATGTGATTAAAAGGCTTTAACGCATTTGCACAGTTGTAGACATCTGCAAACATGGAGCTGCTCCATTTATGCACACAATTACACTATTCTGTCAATAGATGGCACACCTGAAACAGTAACTGAATATTCATCAGAAGGCGGAGCCTGTTACAGATTTCGAAAATGGGCGAGAGAAGTCCCACCTCGGTCTCCCAGAAAGTGTATAAATTAAACTCCTCAGCAAAGCCTGAAGTGCAAACTGCCTAATATACTTGCCCATAGTATCTATCCAGCAGGCACGAAATATAATCTATTGCAACAGAAAAAAAAAATCATTGTCCTTTGTTGCTACCATTTCAGCTATGATAGACCAAAGGTATTTCCCAAGTAGTGAAAAAAAAACCAGTTATCTGAAGCAAAAATTCAACATGGAATCGATATTATTTTATTCAACAATAGTCATCCGATATTAAAAATGTTTTTCCACCATTGATTTCTGCGTAGATTCATCCCTCGAAGAATTCAGAGGTTCCTTACATCTTCATACAATCTCTTGCTAAGATCCAGTCACTCTAATGCTTGCCCAGGCTTATTTGCATTAAGCACATCTACAGTTCATGCCCACGAGAACTATAACCTGTTAATTATCTATTGATTGACATGTTTTTATCCATTTCCAGACAGTATCAGCTTTCCACAATAATTGAGCAACTTTGATTAGACCCTCAGGAAAGTATTCAAACCCTTGCAAAACAGGAAGTTAGGCTGTTCGACTTCTCTCAACTGTGCACAGCTGAATGATGTGAATATAAAGAAAAAAACTTCCAAAACCAACCCATATGTGCCTAGGTTACATTTCGTGATGGCAACGTTTATTGACTTGGATAACGGTGTTCCGAATGGTACAGTACAGGAGAATTCCTTGTTCCAGAAAGCTATGTTGCTCTGTTTCTATGGCGGAGGACTTCAATGATGGAGTACAAGGGAGTAGTATGGAGAGCTTACGGCTTGCTAGCTAGCTGGCTAGCCATTTATTTTTGGTCTACCATAGCCATGATGATCACAGAGCTTGTTTGCCACATCAGTTGGTATGATTAACCGTTAGCCTTTGCTAATAATACTGAGTATGGTGGCATTATATTCAATGTGGGGATATTTTAGAATTAATTACAGTCAACAAAATAAAATGCCTAGGTTTTTGTTCGTTTCCACTGAGAACATCTCTAGGACTTTGATAAATCCCCTGCTACATTCATTGCACCAATTCTCTTCAATCTTGAGTGGCACATTTTTCCTGATTACAGGACTCTTCATCCCTGGATTTTTCGTCCCCATGGACTTTTCGCCCCTGGACTCTACATCCCCAAGGACTTTTTTTTGGTCCCCGAGGACTATTACAGTGCATGCCAGGAGAAAACTGTGCGGGCAATATAAATAACTCCCGCCAATTCTCCGGCGGGCACCATTTTGACGGTGATGGATGCTGTCGGAAGGGGGGTTGTAGATGCTTTTTATTTCGTTGAGTGGGGGGAGGGGGGGGACAGCATCTTCCAGTACTCTTAATTTCACTTTTACAAAACCCAAAACCAGTGAAGTTGGCACGTTGTGTAAATCGTAAATAAACACAGAATACAATGATTTGCAAATCCTTTTCAATCTATATTCAACTGAATACACTGCAAAGACAAGTTACTTAATGTCCGAACAGATAAACTTTGTAATTTTTTGCAAATATTAGCTCATTTGGAATTTGATGCCTGCAACATGTTTCAAAAAAGCTGGCACAAGTGGCAAAAAAGACTGAAGGAGTTGAGGAATGCTCATCCAACACTTATTTGGAACGTCCCACAGGTGAACGGGCTAATTGGGAACAGGTGGGTGCCATGATTGGGTATAAAAGCAGCTTCCCTGAAATGCTCAGTCATTCACAAACAAGGATGGGGCGAGGGTTACCACTTAGTGAACAAATGCGTGAGCTGATTGTCGAACAGTTTAAAAACAACATTCCTCAACGAGCTATTGCAAGACATTTAGGGATTTCATCATCTAAGGTCCGTAATATCGTCAAAAGGTTCCGAGAATCTGGAGAAATCACTGCACGTAAGCGACAAGGCCGAAAACCAACATTGAATGCCCGTGACCTTCGATCCCTCAGGCGGTACTGCATCAAAAACCGACATCAGTGTGTAAAGGACATCACCACATGGGCTCAGGAACACTTCAGAAAACCACTGTCAGTAACTAAAGTTCGTCACTACATCTGCAGGTGCAAGTTAAAACTCTACAATGCAAAGCAAAAGCCATTTATCAACAGCACCCAAAAACGCCGCCGGCTTTGCTTGGCCCAAGCTCATCTAAGATGGACTGGTACAAAGTAGAAACGTGTTCTGTGGTCTGACGAGTCCACATTTCAAATTGTTTTTGAAAACTGTGGACGTCGTGTCCTCCGGACCAGAGAGGAAAAGAACCAGCTGGACTGTTATAGGCGCTAAATTCAAAAGCCAGCATCTGTGATGGTATGGGGGTGTATTAGTGCCCAAGGCATGGGCAACTTACACATATGTGAAGGCATCATTAATGCTGAAAGGTACATACAGGTTTTGGAGCAACATATGTTGCCATCCAAGCAACGTCTTTTTCATGGACGCCCCTGCTTATTTCAGCAAGACAATGCCAAGCCACATTCTGCACGTGTTACAACAGCATGGCTCCGTAGTAAAAGAGTGCGGGTACTAGACTGGCCTGCCTGTAGTCCAGACCTGTCTCCCATTGAAAATGTGTGGCGCATTATGAAGCATAAAATACGACAACGGAGACCCCGGACTGTTGAACAACTTAAGCTGTATATCAAGCAAGAATGGGAAAGAGTTCCACCTGAAAAGCTTCAAAAATTGGTCTCCTAAGTTCCCAAACGTTTACCGAGTGTCCTTAAAAGGAAAGGCGATGTAACACAGCGGTAAAAAGGCCCCTGTGCAAACTTTATTGCAATGTGTTGCTGCCTTTAAATTCCAAGTTAATGATTATTTGCAAAAAAAAAAAAGTTTCTCAGTTTGAACATTAAACATCTTGTCTTTGCAGTGTATTCAATTGAATATAAGTTGAAAAGGTTTTGCAAATCATTGTATTTGTTTTTATCTACAATTTACAAAACGTGCCAACTTCACTGGTTTTGGTTTTGTACTTTTTTAATTACACTTTTTAAAACATTTTTTTTTTTGCGCGTACGGAGATGAGAATGCGATATCGAAAATCCAGTTGGGGCGGAATCAATCAGAGTTGATTCTGTGGCAGCCCGCCACACAATGGTCTAAGTCTGGGAAACACTGGTATCTGCTAGCACTAAGCCACCTACTCCATTCTTCATCTACGCTGGTGTTCTGAAGGGGTGAAAAAAGCAATTAATATATAAGCAAATCAGCTGAAAGAACAATTAGCAAGTAATTAAGTTAACTGGGATCAGGTGTGTAACATGATTGGCTACAAAAGGGATGTCTTAGAGAGGCTGGAATACTTTACAAACATTTTCTGAAACGCGAAGGTCTCATCATCGACAGTGCACAACATCATCACAGGATTCAGAGAAACTGGAAAAATTTCTGTCCGTAAAGGACAAGGAAGAAGACCTTTACTGGATGCCCGTGATCTTTGGGCCATCAGACAGCACTGCATTACTCACCTATATTATTCTGTCATTGACATTACTAAATGGGTCCAGGAATACTTCAAGAAACCACTGTCTGTAAACACAGTCTGCTGTGCCATCCACAGATGCCACCTAAAACTCTATCATGCAAAAAGAAAGCCATTGTTGAGCATGATCCAGAAGCGCTGCCGTGTTCTGGGGGCCAAGGCTCATTTAAAATAGACTGTAGAAAAGTGGCAAAGTGTCCTGTGATTAGACAAACCCAAATTTGACATTCTTGTTGGAAATCAGGGGCATTGGGTCCTCCGAGCTAAAGAGGAGAAAGACCACCCCACCTGTTATCAGTGTTCAGTTCATAAGCCAGCATCTCAGATGGTGTGGGGATGCATTAGTGCATTATGGTGAGGGACACTTGCATGTTTTAAAAAGCACCATGAATGCTGAAAGGTATATAAAGGTTTTAGAGCAACATATGCTCCCCTCCAGATGACATCTATTCCAGGGGAGGCCTTTTGTATTTCAGCAGGACAATGCAAAACCATATAATGCAGCTATTACAACAGCATGGCTTCACAGTAGAAGAGTCCGTGTGCTGAACTAGCCCGCCTGCAGTCCTGATCTTTTACGAATTGAGAACATTTGACGCATAGTCAAACGAAAAGTCCGTCAAAGGAGACCCAAAACTCTCCAGCAGCAGGAAGCCTGTAATAAACAAGAGCGGGATCAAATTCCAATGCCTAAACTCAAGAATCTTGTCTTCTCAATGCCCAGATGCCTCCACTCCATGTTAAAAAGAAGAGGGGATGCTACACCATGGTTAACAGGCCCCTGTCCCAACTTATTTGAGACCTGTAGCAGCCATCAAATTTGAAATGAGCTCATTTTGTGGATAAAATTGCAAAATTTCTCAGTTTCAACATTTGCTATGTTATCTCTGTTCTATTGTGAATAAAATACTGGTTGGTGTGATTTGAAAGTCATTGTTTTGATTTTATTCACAATTTACACTTTGTCCCAACTATTTCGGAATTGGGGTTGTATTTTATTTAGATAACCTCACAACTGTATCAGTTACTATGGTTACCAGTACAAGTACCAAGCTTAAAAAGGCAGATTTGCTTTCACTACTGCTTCTAAGCCAATATCCATCCATCCTCACACAGCCCCAAAATGTAGAAAGTTCAAAATAACCATAATGTTAAGAGAGGACTCTAGATAAACACTTTGTTCAGATATATTGAGATGAGAGGTAAAGAGACCTCTGAATTTTTTTTATGGTAATAAACCTTTTTACATTCCGAAAAACACATTCATAACATATTAAATTTGAAAAGTCATGTCATTCTTTATAATAGATACACGATTTAATATACTTATTTTCCCGGTCTTATAGTTCAACATAGTGTTGCACGTAATGAATAATAAGGCAAAGACCAATCCTCTCTCGCCAGCCAACAGAATTTTATTCTGCCTGCAACGCATTAATATCAGTAGAGCAACTTCGCAAGTCACGTTTCTAAATCGACAGCTATCCACAGTAGAGCTTAATACTAACTGAGTATACCGCACATCACAACATTTTCCAGCTAACAGGACTGAAAACCTAACCTCCTTTTAACTGAGATGGCGGAGTTAATTTTGAAACGGGGAGCTCACGAACCTACGTGCAATGCATTAATGTCAGTACAGCAACTTTGCATGTCACGTTTCTACAAGCACACCTTTAAATTTGAGATGGAAGAAATGGCGAACCGCACGAGAAACCACCTAATGCCCCATTAAGCCTGGATTTACGATAGGCTAATTAGCATGCTTCACAAAAGTGCAGTACACGATAAAATAGAAATGTATAAACTCCAAAGTAATCATCGAAGCAATAATGAACAAAATCTTTGACCTCTACAAAGAAGTATCTTTGCCTCCATTTAGCATTTTACAAAACCACTGAAGAGCACTTATTTCATCTTACCTCTCCACAGCAGAGCTTAATACTGAGGAGAATACCACGAATTTGGAGGAAGTTACGTTGCCAAAATCAAACAGCATTGATATAAAAATTCTACTGAGTTAAAGAAAACTCCCCATAACAAAACATGCATAGATAAGAAGAAAAGAACAATAATGTGCAAACAGAAATTGATTTTTGGTAAAATGTGACATTGCATGTTCACACGGGTTACACTGAAGATACCTTGAACAAAACCTGAAAGATAAAGACGTTGAATTTTTTTCTCTCTCTCGATGTTTTAGCGAGGTCCTCGATTGCTATTTACGGCTATGATGATGGGTAGGATATGCCAAACTGAATATGAGCATGCTTCCTCACAGCTGGCACTGGTTGCCTCTGAGAGAATGTTGCAACAGCTAGCTTTGATTATGACATTGTCGTCATAGTCATGGTCTACCGGGGTAGGTCAAATAGGAATAGTGGCGCACCAGTGACGCGACGACAGGCATTTACTGGCCCCGGCGCGAACGTTCCCGTCTCGTGGCATGCATTGCTATTATAAGGGTTAAGGTTAGGGTTAGGGATAGTGTTATAATATAGGAAGAAGGCAAAGCATTATTGGGGTTGAGCCACCCAGTGACCAGGAGTCTGGGGATGAAAAGTCGATGGGGAAGATGATTCCAAGGGGACAAAAAATTCTGGGACGAGAGGTTAGAGGCTGAAGAGTCCTAGAGCCCTTTTCCCTCATAGTGGAATGTCTGTTTTGTTAAAATGAGTCACATTTCAGATACTACCTTGTTAGTGAGTTATACTTGCTCCTTATAGGGTGCGAAAAGCACTAATACAAGCTTGCGTTTGGCTTGGATGATAGGAATTGTAAATGGAAAGCTTTCTGTTGCAGGCTCAATGTTCTAACCGTAAAATAAGCAGTTCCTCAAATTAGTGTGCATGCTGGCTGATGCGGCTTTGGAGAGAAATGGACAAAACTCTAAACTTCATAAGGGAGAAAAGGCATGTTTTTGGTTTGGAGAGGTTACTGGTGATTATTGATGTCCATTCGCGCCTGTATTGAAATTCCGTTAGAAAATCATTAATTCACATAGAACTTCATGAGTCAACAGTTGATTTGTGTGAAAAATACAACTATTTTATGACTTGACAGTGCATAATTTTGAGGGTTCTGACAGCTTGGGGAGCCACTCGGAGAGCGCTCTTATTTGTCTCATAAAAAATGGATAATTTTGAAAATCACTGTCAGGTAAAGTACTAGTGATAAAGGAGTTTATGATCCCAGAAATTTATTATTTTAAGTGCCAGCCAATTTTCAATCATCTCTCTCTCTCTATTCTATATATATATATATATATATATATAAAAACACACACACATAAATAATTTCATCAATGAATTTTCATGAAGATTTTTTGCGTTTGTGGCCCTTAATCTGAACTAAAATTATGGAGAGAAACAGAAATACAAGATGCTACATGTGTCTTGTTTCATTTAAGCCATTTTCCCCCTCTCTGTGAAGCTCAATACTTGAACTAGACAGGTCGATCCCCTGCGACCAATGGATTTAGCCCTTGATCTCCCATATTTTTCATTTTGGCTTATTTCTGACACAAAATTGCCAATTATTTAGTGAATCATGTTACCATGGCTACCAAAAGTAATCGGTGCCTTGTCCCAAACACAGCCCACATACAAACCAAATATATAAGAAATAGCTTTAAATTTGTGGCCTGTAGTGTGTCCACAAGGAAATCTCTAAGGCGGTGGACGTGTGACGAGGCCAAATCTATGGTAGCTAGGGATGTAACGAAACCCCGATGAAAATGTTGACAATAAAAATTACCGTTTTCATTTCAAATAAAATTATCTCGGTGGATTACTGAAGCGTGGAAACCGCATGTTTAATCCTTCCCAGCTTCATCCGAGTCTCCTGAAGTAGCCGCGCAGGCGCACTGCGTAGCCTACAACTTGGATTTGAACTTCCTTAAAATTGGAAATGGAATCAAGGCGGAAGGAGGAGACGACTGCGCTCAGGATATAGGATATAGTGGATATAGTCTTCTAAGAGGACTAGGTCTGAAGTATGGGCATATTTTGGGTATTATAAGAATGCCGGGGGACACTTGATTGAAGACAGTTATCCTGACTGCAGAACATGCAGAAAAAAGTTTCTGCTAAAGGCAGAAATACGTCAAATCTCATGGCACATCTTCGTGACCATCACCCACAACTTTATAGCCAATGCAAAGTTAACGTTTCAGCTGAAATACATGATGTGGGGACATCGGCTTGAGGTTGAATGTAATGATCCGTCTGTAACTTATTGACTTGTCAATAATGTAAACAGAACCCTAAGTACAGCGCCCGTCACCATCAAGAATGCATACCTAGCAGCAAATATTCTAAGCTAAACCGCTAAACTTTAATTCACAAAGAGACAGTGAAACGGTGAAAACAAGGCAATTTTTTAGCGCTACTTGAAGGCATCAAAAATTGACAAAAATTGAATTGACAGTGACTACCTGTATATTACCATATATCATTAAATGGACATTGGAATCAACCAAATACAAGCTAGCAGATATTCAGCTAAGTCGCGCTAGCAGTTTTGTTTACTATGACAACGGTTAACACCACTAATCAGCTAAGTCATAAACATTTGCTGAAATGAATTAGGCTTATGCCGTCGGAGGCGACGGCTTGGGGTATATCCCCAAACGCTCCCAATCCTCCAATTCCCCAATACTTGAATAGACCCAAGACAATGTAAAGCCCCTCAGGTCATGGCCTTTCATTTGAACTTAATTTCAGGTCAGTCGGACAAATGGTTCTGAAGATATGGCCAAAATGGTAATTTTCCATCACAAAGCGCCACCTGGTGGCAAAATATTGAACCATACAGGTATGATGTCATCATTTGATACGTTGTGAGGTCATGACCTTGCAGTTGCACATAGTTTCATGTCAATTGGACAAATAGTTCCAAAGATATGGCAAAAATGGTGAATTTTATGTGACAAAGCTCCACCTTGTGTCAAAATTTTGAACCAAACAGGTATAATGTCATTGTGGGACACCTCCTCAGGTCATGACCTTTCATTTGCACTTGATTTGAGGTCAATCTGACAAATATTTCCAGAGATTAGATAGAAATTGTAAATTGTCCAAAATCGAATCAGTTCTTCCTCTTTATGATACTTACTTATATGCAAAACTTGGAATTTCTAATTGAAATATTACTGAAGTTATCGCGTTAACACGTAGGTCGGCGCAGCGGCGGCGGTCGGACCAAAAACATAATCCCCGAAATAATATAATATAATATAATAATACATGATGCTAGAACAGCAGCATCTTATTTGTTGATGATGGAGAGAATAAGTATGCAGTTCTGTTCCATTGATTTGTTTACATATATATTTTTTTATTTTAATGCCATCAACACATTTGGATTTGATTACATATGATTGTAGTAGTTATTTTTGTCATTTGCTTATAGTGACCATTTTAAATGCATAATGCACTGTCTTATTCTTTTAAGGTTTGTTTTAAAGTGCTCATGTGTACAGTTCTACTTTTTAATTTTGATGATGAAGAAAACAAGTATATAAGTGATGTTTCTTAGATTCGTTTATGTACTGTTCTTTATGTCTTAGCATGAATGTTTGGATTTGTATAATTTAAACCTGCACTACTGGAAATTTTCCAGACAAATAAGCTGTTTACATGCTGAGCCCTTGTTCCTTTGATGCCAAGAGTTGCACTTTTGATCAGGTTTTGCCTATATTTTTGAAATATAATAAACACGGTTACATTTTTAAAAAAGTATTTCAGTTTGTGTAGGCCTATCAGTACTTTCTGAACATATTGAACACATTTTTAAAAATACCGCAATAATACCGAAAACCGTGATAATTTTGGTCCCAATAACCGTGAGGTTAAATTTTCATACCATTACAGCCCTAATTGTAGGCTTGACTTCGTTCGAGGGCTGCAATTATAAAGCCTAAAATAGGGTAAAGCATAAACAGCCATATTGGGCTTCTGCACAAAGACACTTAAACATCCAAACAGACCTTAAACTCAATCAACCGCATTGTTAAGGCACTTTATTTTGCAAGCTTAGGGAAACAAGGTCAACACATAAAAAAAAAAAAGCACAATAAAATTGAGGCAGAGAAGATTAAGCTGAAACCAATGTTTACCTGCAGCTAAACACACTCTCTGAAACAGGTAAGAACATACATCAACACCGATGTCAAAGATAGGGAAGTAGGGGAGTCTCATCAAGAGGCAATCTTACCTCCCATTCCCCCTACCTCCCTCCTGTAAGAAAAATCCCCCAGGACCCATCATAATCCCCCAATCACTCAGCAAAGTCCATGGCCGCGATCATCAGCACACCTCCTGACTATTTACAGCTCTCTGTGTCTGTAAATATTGCATGACAGCAGAAAGACCATTCAAATCGATATTCTTACACCAATCAAATGTCATCAGACGAAAAATACACATGCATGAGTACAAAAAGAAAAATGCACCCCAAAAGTCAACAGCATGCAGACACTGGTTATTTTTATTATCTGGCTAATGCTATCGGGCAAACATTTAGTTAAATCAGGAGAGACTAGTTTACGCTTTCAGTGCTGAATTGACAAAAGAATAATTTAAGAGTTTGATGTTCATTCCATTGGGTGCTGATTGCTGATCATTGGTAGAATGATTGGGCAACATTTTGTCCCCCCCCCCCATCTGTCATCCTCTGGTTGTTGAATGGAAATTTTATGCTGGCGGTTATGGGGAAGGTGGTGGTCAAATGAGCTTTTGACAAAAGTAGCGAACTTTATGCTGCTCACTCAAATGAGCATATCGGCATCTGGCTGGCGACATGATTACAGGAACAGCTGATTGTGTAATGTGAAAGAGACTGGTTTGTAATCGGATCCTGCATAGTTAAAGGCATAGACTGAGAGAAGGTGAATGAGGTAGTCTTCCTGATTGAACTTTCGCAAGGCTCCATTCCAATCAGGAGAGACGAGTTAACGCTTTCAGCAGTGAATTGAGAAAGAGTCTGATAGGAGAAGAATCCCATGATTGGACTGCATCCTAACCCCCAAAACTAAGATTTGGCAGAAGGGTTTTTACCAGAAGTAACTGAGATTATTTAAGCAACCAGCAAATATTGACAAACTGAGGATAATGTGTTGCCAGTACTGCTTTCCTTAATTGCCAGTGTATCCAGCTGGCTGATGAAGGGCCAAAATTAATAGCTGGCGGATGAAAAGCCAAATACTAGCTCGCAAGTTTAGGCCAGTATCGCTGAGGTTCTTAAAGGGCTAGATACTAACGAATGCCATCTAATGAGAGGCCCCCTACACTAACTGGCTGAAGAAGGGCCAGACATCAGAGGCCATAATAGTTAGCAAGATGAGGCCAGCGTTCCTTCAGTGCCAACAAGGGGTCAGGTACTAATCATCAGGCTAATGGAGTCCAGTATCACTAACAGGCTGATGAAGGGCCAGATATTAGAGGCCAGACACTCGTTAGCAAGAAAATAAGGCCAATATGCTCATGTGCACACAAAACCAGTTCAGAACTAACCAACAGACAGCCAGACAAACTAAGGGGAACAAAAACATTACTTTAGTCTAACTCCTTGCCAGAGGTAAAAAAATAGCGCACTGTTGTGAGCGGGACCCTTCAGCCTTGCGCTTGCCCTGCCGTGGCGGCCATAATGATTATCGCAGCGGGACAGAAATTAATAGGGAGTTTCCTCTAACCACCCCCAACAAGCCACCAGAAAATGAGAGCTTTTGGCCAAGGCGTTTTTCAGCTATCGGTGAGAGCAGAATATCAAACACCCAGAAAGTTTTGTAATACTTTACTACTCAATACCCAGTGTTCATTCTCCAACGCACCGTAGCATTATTAGTGAGTAAAGAAATAGCAAGCCCCAAATACACAGCCCTGTGCCTGCTGCCCCACAGAAAATCATCAGTAATGCAAACTTATGATGCATGAGCATCCTGACGAAAATTCCTTAGAACAAACATAGAATGGTGACCCTGCATGAATTTTCTGGGTGAATGTCATTCAAGCACTAAAGCAACACTGCACGCAATGTGGAAATGGTTCATTTTGGTGACTGTAATATTCAGAATTTTTAATTCTACACCATTATATTTAACTGATTAACCCAACTTCAACAAGATATGTTAGTAAAACACTGATGCCCCCGGATATGAGCATAGTTTGGATTTATAATATCAAAGTTTTTGTCTTATTAGCCCCATGTTCATGTTGATTAAAGTTTCATTTTAACCATATACCTAAGATCTATTACCTCGCACTTTGAACTAATAATAGATAAATAAGACATTATTCAATTATCAAAGGCCTGTCTTTAAACAATCAAAAGTAATGGCCCGCTTAAAGTTTTCCGAAAATGAGTGTAATGCCAAAAAATCTAAAATTATGACCTCATCTGAAAGGTCTCGTGTCAAGGGATAGACATGGCAAGTATCAAAGGTCTATCACTGACCAATCAAAAGTAATGGCCAAGGTTAACGTTTTCAGAAAATGTGTCCTACGCCAAAGTCAAGGTCACAAAGTCAAAAATGATGACCTCATCTGAAAGGTCTCGTGACAAGGAATACACGTCATGTATCAAAGGCCTATCTCTGACCAATCAAAAGTTATGACCGAGGATAAAGTTTCTTTGCTGGTGTAGACTAACAGACAGACGGGTGAAAAACAATATGCCCCCTAATCTTTGATTCGAGGGCATAAAAAATAACAATAATAGCCAGTAGTAGCCACCTACATGCCATTTCATGAAATGACGCTGTGTTGCACTCAGATACTCTCTCACAAATATATAACAATAATATATATATATATATATATATATATATATATATATATATATATATATTTGGGCCTGTCCACAGAAATGGGGTACCTAAGGGGCATGGTACATTAACGGTTAAATAACACGTTACAGTGTTCGACAATTCACTAAATTGTATGTTTATTGTGTTATACATATGACAAAGATATAATAAGAACATTTTTGAAGTAATGCTTTGCCTAGTTTTATTTTTACTTGCAGAAAGAAGAAAATGACCACACTGGTTTTTGACATTGTTGGTGACATTATAGATGTTGTTCATTTCAGGGCGGTTTCAGCCCATCAAAGGGCACCCTTATTTTGAGTTAAGTTGTCAGCTTGAATAAATAGCTTAGTTTCTTTTAGTTTCTCTTCTTTTTCTAAAAAAAATAATGACGGGTAATTTAATGACACCCAATTTGAAAAGCTTACGTTCGTAACCATCGCCTGTCCTTGCAGTTACGAACATAAAAATGGGTCGGACTGGGGTATATTTGTGGAAATAACCACCCATACATGTACGAAAAGTAAGAGTCCATTTGTTGATATACGATATAATTATTGATTTCGGTTTTCTTTCCTTCTGATTTCTTTCAATGATTGCTGAAAATTTTGCGTCGCGAGTCTGTCCAAAAAATATTACGTTCGTAACCCCACCTAAACAAGAAAAATTCATGCGAATCTACGACTGTGAACTCAGTCACAGCTGAATACTAAATATGTGTGTGCGCCTCGACGTTGACGGCATTGCTTGAAGGTCATGCAAGCATCGTCTGCAATGCTGGAATGATTTTCTCTGAATCTGTCTCCAATATTACTTACGTAAGTACTGTTACGAACGTAATAGAAAATGAGCAATGATCACATCATTTATTTGACATAATCAACACAATAGTTTGGGCGAATAATGCACTTTGAAGTCTCAGATTGGACTGCAAACATGGAGCAAATTTGCCGGCTTTTTATATAGATTACACCTACGGAGCAGAAAATATCACCAAATCTACCTATTTCTGCCATTAGTGGTCTCACTGACTGTACAGTTTTGTGGCTGTAGTTTTTTTCGGAAAATGTAGGCCTATCTTTTGTTTGCCTAGCAACTAACCGATGCCCCTGTCAGAGTTGGTGGAGTAGAGTAGTCTAGAACGATTTTATTTCATTGGGCAGCACTGGCAAAAAGTTTGAGCCAGCAGCAGCAGGATACGCTGGCACCAAAACGGAGGCAGTGCCAGGTCCGCAGGAGCTGACTCACAAAATAAGACGCGTCACCTGCTGCAATTGCTTCAGACCCGTCTGTGGGAATTGCACCAGGAAAACGGAGGTCACCTGCGCAGACTATTACGATTAGACTAAATGCTACGCCACCCCAATAAATAAAAAGGTAATCAGAAAAAAGTTCAGCACCTCCCTGGCCAATTGTTTTCTAATTCCGTGTTCCAATTAATTATTTCATAATAAATAAGATATTCCATAAGGTTACGTTGTTATAAATGTTGAACCCGAATGTATGTTCATCAGAATAATGTTTTTAATCGTTGTTTTTGTCGTTCTGAATTGTTTAATTATTTCTTTACCCTAAAATATCGTTGAGAATGTTAACAATAAAGCCGCTTTCACACTGGACGCGAACGAATTTTTCGCACGACAGATCACATTCAAAGTCAATGCAAAGACGCGAATCTGCGTGAAACACGCGTATTTGCGTCTTTGCATTGAATTTGAATGCAATCTGTCTTGCATATTTAAACCATTAAATATGCCACCTGGGAGTAAATTATATTATTTTCGAGGAAATGTCTCAGCAGTTTTTCTCATCTGTCCTGTTACATACGTAATACCTTTCAGCTAGTTTTGGAAAAAGGAATATTGTTAGTTGTGGTGTTGATTTATGTAAGGTATTTTTATTGATTGATGTTACTGATGTTCAATCGAGTTCATTTAGCTCAATTTTTAACTTTGCAAGGTGTTTGCTTTGAGTGTTGAAAAACACTATGTGCCAGAATTTGCAAGCGGGAAATCCACAAATTGCAAATCTGGAAGAAAATTTGATTTTTCATACTACTCGACTTTAATACTACTTTTTTTTTATCAGTGTTACTGTTTTTATGACTTTTAGAATAAATTAATGTTTTCACCTACTTCTAATAAGCATTTCTTTTGTTGATTTTAGGTTGAAATATCTGTCTTGTTACGTACGTAAATCGGTGTTGCCATGACCATTTCAACTGTGTGTTCCAATGTCATCTTTGCTGATATTATCTTTACAACTGCAGAAAGTTATTCAAGGTCCCTTTAGTGACTTATTAGGTTTAATCTTTTTTTCTCCTTTATTGGTTTATTTTTCGTCTTGCGTGTCACACTTATGTACCCCATTTCTGTGGACAGGCCCACACATATATATATATATATATACATATATATATATATATATATAAAAAAAACAATATTGCCCTTGTCAAAGTCGCTCACATCCCGGTTCTCCCACATCCAACATATAGACTACAAGAACAAACTGTTCACTTACCGTCTATGAATGTCTTTGTCCTTAACAAGCATGTTGTTACAAGATAACCAAAGTTATCTGCTTCATGAGAACAGACAAATTCAAATTCAGCTCGTATCAAATGCTTGAACATTATTGGATACTCACTCAGATTCTAACCCATATTCACAACTATTTACAAAAATTTTCTTTGTTTGACTCAGCTCTAGAATTTGGAGCGAATGAAAAATTAAGGTGCCAAAGATAAATGGTACAAAAATGAAACAAAATAGCGAATGCAGGTGTAAAGCAAATGCATTTACAGTATTGCTGTCAAGGGTTAGAAAAATTCCAGAACCAACCTTCAAAGTAAAAGCCTTGAAATAATAGATTTTTTTTTACTCACGTCCCAGTGAGTGAAGCCGACACAAGTAAAACCTCAAAAAGTGACAGAAATACCTGCCATGCGGAATATACACTACCTGACAAAAGTATTAGGACGTCACTATTTATGTGTGTGATTTTCTTACAGTGCAGTTGAAAATAGTGAATGTATCATATTTGGAAATAGTTGTTTATTCAAATAAAAATACAGACCCCATTTTGGATACACCAAACTGAATTATTCTAAGTCTTGACCCTCCTTTTATAGAGAATCAAAATCACCCCATGTGCCACACCTGATCATATTGATTGAACTAATAGTAGCCGTGGTCTTCCATTATAACAAAGACACAATTCCAAACTAGTTAATTTGAAGATTACCATCTTGCAAGCACTATTTATTATAATATCTCTTATTTATTACAGACCCAAAGTGAGAGTTTTTTATGCAGAGAAAAAATATGCCAATTTGTATATCTGTAGCATCCCCAACTGTTCAAATAATGTTCTGTGATGTTTACATGTACATTTTAGGACACCATTAAATTCCTACAACGCTCACATGTGTAATGAGGTTGAGTGAGAATGAGGATCGTCCTAAAACTTTTGTCAGGTAGTGTAAAACCAGCTTCATGCCTGCATCAGACATTCATATCCTCCTTCAGGAGAAAAGGCATCTGATCATTCACAAATACAACAAAGCAGACGCAAGTGTTTTCCCTCATGAAAAATACTGGAACTCATCGGACAAAAAAAATCCATCATCCTTGTAAACAACACCCATCATCATAGCAGAGGTTACTCACCAGATGCATTGTGGTCTTTGAAGTAGCATAAGATTTCTTGGCCGAGCCAAGTGTGGCCAAGGTCTCCTGGAACTCTGCAGCCAGCCATTTTGTCTCATCGATGCCCATGGATCCGATGCTGGAGAACTGTCCAGTGATAGGCCAGGCTTCCTCTCCCGGAATAGGCCTAGTGTTCTCATGCAAAAGCTATCAGTGGAAGACAAATGGGGATAAAAAACACTTGTGCTCTGTAGCTGCAGAATGGATATCCCGAGGCATTATTCTTGGGTATGAACAGTTCCGACAAGGGCGAGCAATTCCCCCACATACAGCTTTCCGTTACCTTTAACATACGAGGTATATGGTCAAGCGCATTACCTAGACATCCTCATGCTGTCAATGACAGTCCTCATGACACATAAAAAGAAATGACACATGGAAGTTAGGGCTTATTAAAGGGACATTTCATGCTGCACACTAACCTTGAGATGACAATTAATAGAAGTCAATAGACCAGGGCTAAAAAGGATAATTAGTCCCTTGCCCATTGGATTCTATTCGTTATCATCACACAGCTAGTATGTAGCATAGGTAACGTCTGTGCCGAGCAAACTGTCCCAGGCCAATGATTAACTCCAGTTTCCATAGCATAAAGCGACCAAGAATATTGGTACATCCCCTGGACAGGATGCTAGTCCCTCGCAAGTTACCTCCCCAGTATTTAGTCAGGTTTCCCCAACAATTTGCCAATAGTCAAACATACACCGGGGTGGAGTAGGGTACTGGGGGGGGGAGTGAAGTGTTTTGCCCAAGAAAACACTTTGGCCAGGACTCAAACTCAGGACCTTCTGATCCCAAGTCTAGCGCGCTAATCGATTCATTCAACTGAAAATCAGAAAACTGCGAAAACAGCTCATCACATTTCATCAAGCCCAAAGTGATGTTTTCAAATTGCTGTTCTGTCCAACAACCGTCCAAAACCAAAAGACTCTTCATTTACATTCATAAATAGCAAAGAAAAGCAAAAAATCCAGACATAAAAGGCACTGGAGCCAATAAACATTTGACACCTTAGCTTAAAAAAAAGGACAGGAACGATTCATCGATCATCAAAATAGTTTCCAACTTATTTTGTTCTATTAATAAATTGATTAGTTACTACAGCTCAAGTGGTTTTATTGACACTAGAAGCAGGCATGGACTCCAGAAACCTCTTTGTCCACATAAGATTGAACTAAATTGGCATGAATGGCCAGGAAAACAACTGGTTACTCAGCATTAGGCATTGAGAGGAAAAGCCTAAAACTGGGAAAAAAAACAATGAGGATTGAAATAGAATGGAAATGGTCCAGATGGGAAATCCAATAGCTCACCATGCTGTGATAAAGGCTTATTAAGACTAAGAATATACCACCACTGCTTGAGAAGAGACACAAGAAAGAATTCATAAGCAGAAAACACTCATTGCATCACTGATGGCTTCCATACCTTCCTCAGTCTCAGATGACCCCATTTTTCCATGTTTGCTCCTTGGTATCGGCCGGGAGTAGAACCAATCAGATGCACGCTAAAAATAAAAGAGACAAAAATGTCTAAACTAGCTAGTGCATTTCATTCCCATTATGAAAAGTCAAGAAACGACATGTGCCAATCAGCAGAAAGCCATACGCATCAAAAAATTTCAACCTTATCTGATCTGGAGTGGGGTGGGGGGCGGGGGGGGGGGTGGGGGGGTGCGCTTTCAAATGATACCACCAGACTCACCTGGTTTCGGACAGGTCGTGCTCTTTGATGCGATCGATCCACTCGGCCAGTTCAGGAGCGCGGTAGGCCTCCAGGTATTCAATGAGGTCGCGTTTGAAGTTGGTTGGAGACTCCCCTGCAGAGGCTGGGCTGCCGTTGGGTAACCTGGGGTACAGAGGGCTGAGCCAGAGCCTGGGGGAGAGACAGATCATGTACAGTTTCATCTCCCCATTTAAGCCAATCCTGTTGTACTTTGGATGGGTGCCTAACTAAAGTCCTTCAACTGCAGAACAGGACCTAGCAGCAATGGCAGAATCTCCCTCATTACAGCCTTGCTCAACAAGCTATTTAATTATTCTGAAAATTGAATTTTTACCCTGCCCAAATGCAGAGGGGTATTGTTTTCACTGGCATTTGATTATTTATTTACTTAGCAAAATCGCTGAGTAGGTTACTTCATTCTGTTTGTTTGTCATTCTGCCCACGCGATAGCTGCTGTGATTTTGGTCCGACCATGATAAAAAAAAAAAAAAAAAAACATGCACTAAGATCCCAAAACCACCGGCCACATACAATTTTGGGCATACTAAATTGTTGGACTTGCGGGGGAAAAGAAATACTTATTTCTAAAAAATGCCTCTTTTAACAGGGATGAATTTTCAAAACAGCATATCTTCATAAAAACTGAACCCCTTGACTTACACTCAACAAAAATATAAACGCAACACTTTTGTTTTTGCTCCCATTTGTCATGAGATGGACTCAATGATCTAAAATTCATTCCAGATACACAATATTACCATTTCTCTCAAACATTGTTCACAAATCTGTCTAAATGTGTGTTAGTGAGCACTTTTGCTTTGCTGAGACAATCCATCCCACCTCACAGGTGTGCCACATCAAGATGCTCATCAGACACCATGATTAGTGCACAGGTGTACCTTATACTGCCCACAATAAGAGGCCACTCTGAAATGTGCAGTTTTGTCTCACAGCAAAATGCCACAGCTAGCGCAAGCATTGAGGGAGCGTGCAATTGGCATGCTGACAGCAGGAATGTCAACCAGATCTGTTGCTTGGGCATTGAATGTTCATTTCTCCACCATAAGCAGTCTCCAAAGGCGTTGCAGAGAATATGGCAGTACATCCAACCGGCCTCACAACCGCAGACCACTGTAACCACACCAGCCCAGGACCTCCACATCCAGCAGGTTCACCTCCAAGATCGTCTGAGACCAGCTACTCAGAGAGCTGCTGAAACAATTGGTTTGCATAACCAAAGAATTTCTGCACAATCTGTCAGAAACCGTCTCAGGGAAGCTCAACTGCATGCTCGTTGTCCTCATCGAGGTCTTAACCTGACTCCAGATCGTCGCCGAAACAGACTTGAGTGGGCAAATGCTCACATTTGATGGCGTCTGGCACGTTGGAGAGGTGTTCTCTTCACGGATGAATCTCGGTTTACATTGTTCAGGGCAGATGGCAGACAGCGTGTGTGGCGTCATGCGGGTGAGCGCTTTGCTGATGTCAATGTTGTGGATCGAGTGGCCCATGGTGGTGGTGGGGTTATGGTATGGGCAGGCATCTGTTATGGACGAAGAACACAGGTGCATTTTATTGATGGCATTTTGAATGCACAGAGATACCGTGATGAGATCCTGAGGCCCATTGTTGTGCCATACATCCATGAACATCACCTCATGTTTCAGCAAGATAATGCACGGCCCCATGTTGCAAGGATCTGTACACAATTCTTGGAAGCTGAAAATGTCCCAGTTCTTGCATGGCCAGCATACTCACCGGACATGTCACTCATTGAGCATGTTTGGGATGTGCTTGATCGGCGTATACGACAGCGCGTACCAGTTCCCACTAATATCCAGCAACTTCGCACAGCCATTGAAGAGGAGTGGACCAACATTCCACAGGCCACAATTGACAGTTTGATAAACTCTATGCGAAGATGTGTTGCACTGCATGAAGGCAAATGGTGGTCACACCAGATACTGACTGGTTCTGAGTCCCCAGACCCCCAATAACGCAAAAACTGCACATTTCAGGGTGGCCTTTTATTGTGTACAGTCTAAGGTACACCTGTGCACTAATCATGGTGTCTCATGAGCATCTTGATGTGGCACACCTGTGAGGTGGGATGGATTGTCTCAGCAAAGCAAAAGTGCTCACTATCACACATTTAGACAAATTTGTGAACAATGTTTGAGAGAAATGGTAATATTGTGTATCTGGAATGAATTTTAGATCTTTGAGTCCATCTCATGACAAATGGGAGCAAAAACAAAAGTGTTGCGTTTATATTTTTGTTGAGTGTATAATTTGACCGACACATGTACATCGCTTTGCTCCATGGCCTGACCAAATATTACGCCCTTCTGCAGTGGATTTGGCAGCCATCTAGATTTATAATGGGAATCCCATTTACAACACAGTTGTTCTCTTTGCTGCCCTCCATCCATTTGGCTCGGTATAGGAATCTCAAACAGAGGTTACTGAAGAATAATTTGAGAACATATGTTGAGATTTCACTAAGATATCCTTCTCTGATTTATCTGTTCATCTGTCTGGAGTGTAGAGCGTAAAGGAATTTCACAAAATTTTCAGGACAGGTGCGTAATGGTCCAAGTATCACCTGATTAAATTTTGGATCCAACTCTGACAACGTCAAGGTTACAGAAAAGCCAAAAATTATCTTTTTTATGTTACTTTCCTTACATCTGCTCCAATCAATTTCTAAGTGGATTCAAAACCTGCACTTATCAATTCTGTGTCCAACCATACTCTTTACCATGGTGTGATGTCGTTAGGCTCCTTAGTGGTAGTGGTAGAATGTTGGAGATGTTCCAGGCTACTAAACACCCTAAGCACAAAAATGTCCCCCTTGGGCTGAGTATGTCGAGCCTCCCAACACTTGTTTTCATTTAGTTTAGTCTTCAAGTTTTATTGGGATCATTACAGAATGCAGGGGCCAAACACCATATTAACACCCATCATATAGAAATGCAATGCAAGATAAGTAGATGCCCAAAAACCAATGGCAATATATAGTGTAAATGCTAATGTACTGCAGAGAAAGCAGATGAGTCAGGACCATAAAGCAAACCAGCTAATCAGACCATAGTGGCCTCATGTTAATGCAAGCTAGTGCCTCGGTTTGCTGTGCAGGAAAATACTGAGGTGTCGTCATTCCACGGGTACCCCCTTCTAATCTACAAAGATATGCTGTCAAAGCGTAGCAGCCAGGGAAATCATCCACGATACTCCCACGCCCCTACAGCAGCAATATTTGATGACATGATCAACTTGCCTTCGGCAAGTTTCCATTTCCAACAATTCCCATGGGGCAACAGCCCCTGGCCGCAACCCAGACTTCACAGGCTTTAGTCTAACCATCTCCATTTCCACGCAGGGGAGTACAATATGCATTGCCTCGCTCATTCTGTACAGCAAGCTGATGTGCACCACTTGGCCCGTCTATTTTAATGGCAGGTTTAATAACTCGGGGTGAGATCTTCTACACCATTATGATTATATGCTGTGATAGATGAACTATTACCACACAACTGCTATTTTACTGTTCTCTAAACACATAATGATCCAGTCAGTAAAGGATGATTTTATTTTTCACGCCACCTTTTTTTCCCCCTTTCTAGGAGCGGGAAAATACGCTCGTGTTTTCTTTGGGATTTAGGCTCAGTATTTTAACTCCGCCTGCTTATTTACAGAGATTCCGAAAATAAGTGACTGGCAAATTACATTGAATGTCAACTTCATATTAAAAAATACAATATGGGAGACAACTGAGAATTTTAAAACCATTTCGTGCCACACGAAGGACAAGGCACATTTTATAAGCCTTTCTGAAAAATGATGGTCCAGCCGGAATGATGGTCACAGAACACCACCGCAGCCATAAATAGCTACATCACAAGGCCTTTTCCTGAAGGCGGCGGTCTCCTGCATTGCCAGTGAGATGAGATCCACATTTTGCATTCTTATAATCCACAAGTGTCAAACTCTAGCCGTAACAGACCACTGCATCCACAGGTATTTTTGGTTACGTTTCAAATCACAAGGCATTAAAGGCCTTAAGGGGGTGTCGACTCCTCAGGCAATCAGCCA
Source organism: Gymnothorax reevesii (assembly GCA_029721435.1). Taxonomy (NCBI): domain Eukaryota; kingdom Metazoa; phylum Chordata; class Actinopteri; order Anguilliformes; family Muraenidae; genus Gymnothorax; species Gymnothorax reevesii. The sequence continues at coordinate 113,351,322 of CM056573.1, forward strand.
CCATAATTTAACAGTTATGCTGAAACACACCCAAAACAAGACGACACAGTGGCCCTCCAGGACTGAAGCTTGACACCCCAGTTGTAATCAAACAAACCCCAGCTCAAAGCCAACGGCATCACTTCATTTAATCCTCCGCAGCACCACTGCATCTGTGTGTGTAATTAAAGAGAACAGCTGGCAGTGCATAGACCCAAACGCACCCCAAACGCAAAGCTCAACAGGAAAGACAGACACAGACACTAATTAATATTGACGCACGAACAACAGCAGCCCGATAGTAAAAGAATGCATCAAATTGGAGACAGAAACAGCTGAAGGGACAGATCTGCAGGCTTTAAATCACATTAATTCTTCATCTTTCCATTTAATGTTTTAAGAAGAGGAGGAAGATGGCAGATTAATACACTGTTCAGCTGAGAGAACAGGGCAAAAAGTAGGGCGACTATTGTAGCATTTAGTTGAGATGGACAGGGGATGGGTCTTCAATAACCTGCAAGCAGACCCCAATAGAGCATCACCAGCCGGGCAGGACACAGACAACATCTTGAAAATAAAATGAGAGTACAATCAGTGCGCCGAAGAAGACAAGGGGGGGAAAAAAAAACCAAAAAAAAACTAATCACTCAGTCCTGTAACCATGGAAATCTCGCGACTGCAACCAGAACAGCCAAGCATTCTGCAAATGTTTCAAACATTCCCTGCATCATTGTGATGAAAAAAAGAAGGTCTGATGGGTTTTTCTAATAGGGTAATGTAATCTTGACAAGTGTCACCATATTGTGGTAACTTACCCTTTACAAAAATGGCAAAACCAAGCAAATTAATTAATAAAATACTGAATGAAGTGAGGAATTAACATGAGGCATTAATACGATGGGAAAAAAAAAAGTATTGCACTCATCAACATTCTTCTCAGTAAATATATTTCTAATGGGGCTATTGGCATTCACCAGATGTCGGTAACAACCCAAGTAATCCACACATTCATGAAATCAAAACCAAGTCCATAAAATAAGCTATGTGTAATAAAGTGGAATGCCACAGGGAATAAGTATTGAACACATGAAGAAAAGGAGGCATGGAAAGCCAGGAAACCAGCTGAATTCTGAAAGTATTTAGAAAGCAATCCTGCCCCCATCATTGCAAATTAATATCAGCTTAATTGATGGCCTATGAAAAGGTTTTTCATTCCCAAGTTGTTACACAAGAAGCATCTCATGCAAAGAGCTCTCTCAAGACCTTTGCAACCTCACTGTTGCAAAACGTACTGATGGCATTGGTTAGACGCATTTCTAAACTTCTGAATGTTCCAGTGAGCACTGTTGGTGCCATAATCTGAAAGTGGAAAGAACATCATTTCACCATAAACTGGCCACAACCTGATTTCTGAAAAAGGAGTCAAAAGAATAATCTGAAGAGTTGTCCAAGAGCCAAAGATCACTCGCAGAAAGTTTCAGAAAGACCTGGAATTAGCAGGTAGTTGTTTTCAAAGGAAACAATAAGTAATGCTTTCAAGTTCCATGGCCTCTATGCACGTTCACCGCTCAAGACTCCACTGCTGAAGAAAAAGCATGTTGAAGCTCGTTGCACTATATTTGGACAAGCCTATGAAGTACAGGGAGAATATAGTCTAGTCAGATGGGACCAAAATTGAACTCTATGGATGTCATAGCACACACCATGCTTGGAGGACAAACAGCACACAAAACACCGTACCAAGAGTGAAGTTTGGGGTTGGGAACATCATGATGTGGGGCTGTTTTTCAGCATAGGGTACTCACAGACTTCATATAACCGAAGGAAGGATGAATGGAGAAAAGTATTGAGACATTCTTGATCAGAATCTGCTGCAGTCTACCAGGATGCTGAAGATGAAACGAGGCTGGACATTTCCGCAAGACAATGATCCCAAACACACAGCCAAGGAAACTCTCAACTGGTTTCAGAGGGAGAAAATAAAACTGCTGGAACAGTCCAGTCAATCACCTGACTTGAATCCAATTGAAAACCTATGGAAAGAACTGAAGATCAGAGTTCATAGAAGATGCCCCCGGAACCTTCAGGATTTGAAGACAGTTTGTGTGGAAAAATGGGACAGAAGCAACCCTGAGCATCGCATGAGACTGGTTTCTCCACACAGGAGGAATTGTGAAGCTGTCATTTCCAACAAAGGCTTCTCGACTAAGTACTAAATAAATTTCAGTAAGCGCGTTCAATACTTTTTCCACTTTACTGCACATAACTTAATTCATGAACTTATTTGTTTTGATTTCTTTGTATGTGTGGATTACTTGGGTAGTTACCGACATCTGGTGAAAATTTAATGTCAATAGCCCAATTAAAAATATATTTGAGAAAAGTGTTGACGCGTTCAATACTTTGTTTCTGTAAATATGAAAAATATAAATATGGATATGAGGACAAAAATAAAGGCACATTTACAACTGTGCTAACGTGTACACAAAGACACACTGCAGGGCAGTGGTGCCTGACCCTCCCTCTGGAGATCTACGGTCCCATTTTCACTTCTACCTGGGCAAATCACATCTCACTTAACTGCAGAACTGTTAACAATCTGCTAATTAGTAGAATATATCGGAAGCATAAAGCAAAATGGCTTTAATCCTGAAGTCTTTAAATCACCACGACAAAAACACTGACACAGCTCATTCCAATTCATCTGAATGCCAATTAGCAGCAGATATTAAAGGTCTGACCTGTAGCACTCTGACAGGAAAGTTTTCAAAGCAGGAGAAGGATACCAACGAAGAATTTCCAAGGGGGAAAAATAGTTGGTGCCTGAATTGCAGGTGCATCAGTGACAAAAATGTTAAGGTGGCAGTGGGAACTTCCCCAAAAATTATGAAAATGTCATTATAAGCCAAACTGCAGAAAATAGTGACAGCAAAAAGGGGGAGGGGAAAAAAAAAAAAAAAAAAAAAAAAAAAACTGTGGCCAGAAATCAAATCAAGGACAGAGACAAAATGGGCATTGGGAAGGACAATTGTTAATAACAGCTTGTCTACAGCTCAAAAATCCCCACAAAAGTGAATCAATCAATCAAAGTCTCAACAAAAACAAAATGTTGAGAGATTAACAAAGCTGGTATTCATGGCCCTGTTTCAAATTATTTTTTTCTCTGTAGACAGAATAGCTGATACTACGCTAATCATTTTATGATTTTCATTTAATAAAATTTTGATCTTTGACTGGGTTAAAAACTATTAGCCTTCTTCTGTTCATTGCTGAGATTCACAATTGTATATTAAAAAAATACAGGTATGGATGTGAAAGCAAAATACAACTGGAAAAATGGGATTGTTGAATTTAAAAAATATATATACAGCAGCCCTAGCGACTGCAACGATACCAGATAGGTCAGTTCAAGTGCTCTCTAACAGTGGAAGGTAAGAGCCATTAAAATTCGAAAAGATAAAAATAACTGCAGCAGAACATGAAATTCCTGCAGGCTCAATATGCTGGTTTAAGTCTGAAGTTCTACACGTACACTGCTCACCAATATTAGCCCAGTGACGTGGTAGCATCGTCATGTCAAACATTCTGATTTGCTCTTTTCTGCAACTGTAGCTTTACCAAAGGTGAGACATGAAGTGCAAATTGGATTAAGTTGAGAACCGCTCAGTAACACTTGGCAAAAGAGCTGATAACAAACGAATATCACAGATGCAGGACTAGTTTACTTCACCCACCCATGTGTGGCTCGGTAAAATCCATGTCCATAAAATTAACATTAGAGTGACATACTTTCATTCTTGCTAGTGGTAATAGTGAATGGGATCTAGTTTTAAGCTGCAAGATTTCCTACTTTACACAGCTTCCCAAAATTTTTATACAAAGACATGGGAGTATTAAAATAATTTAAATAGAGCATTAATAGAGAAATGAGACCACCAAACATTACATTCCATTGGTTAAACAAAAAAGCTTGTTTTTTTCTGCTTTAGATTGAAGCAGCTTTTAGAACTTAGTATGGACAAATGCACACTTCATTTTCAATATTCTTTGGATAGCTCATCTGCATGTTGTCATGGAAACCCACTGAGTGTCTTAATATAAACTGCAGTATGTGCACAATGCCATTTCAGATGTAAAACAGATGTGCTCTCGTTAGCAGCAATGACATGAAAGCCGGGAAGCTGTGATCAAGTCATCAAGAGTGTGAGAACGGGAATGCAAATATCCTCTCACATGGATGATTATGAGTTAAAAAAATACTCAACAAATACTATTTATATTTAGAAAACAAAGACATGAACATAAATAGTGTAACGGCCCGAACAAAGCGAAAATGCTGGCAAGCATGTTTGTCGCAGTTTGTAGATTACATTCTTAGCAATAAGGACAATATTACGTGACAGAGAATTCTGTGAGATTCCTGGACTGAAACAAAATGCCAAAAACAGGCTTGATTTCCTGGTATTGCTGGGAGACATTGTTCACAGCTGTCACCGCAGTTGGCTCAAGTGGAGGTTATTCAGACCCCATTTTCAACTAAACGCAAAGTCAATCATTTTCTTGACAGCAAAACCTTACCAGAAACGCCCGCGTTTGAACACCCTCGGCCTGACGGTGCACACACGGACAGACAGACAGACGGACAGACGGACGACGAACTGATGACAATACCCTTCGGCCTGAACAAAATACTTTTGCACTCTATTTGGATGATAGAGATGTTTTTTGTGGATGAATAAGGGTTCAGGTTACATCACTGTCAAATGCAGTCAGCAGATGACGTATGCTGAGCAACTGTACCACACTCACCATGGCTCCAATAAAAGGGGGACACGGGAGAGGATTTTCACTCCTGTCCCATATCACCCTTAAAAAAAAAAAATACTCCTGTATTGTCCCAATCCCATGAGAGAGCTTTAAAAAAAAAAAAAAAATTATTGTTCCATCCCATTGCCTTGATAAACATTTTTGTTTTAGGGGGAGAAAGGTAGGCTTTAGATAATGCCATTATTTTCATTTGATGTACTTGCCATCCTCATGAATTACTTTGTGTTCTACAGGAAAATGCTTATCCTTTGTACTCTCACCATTTGGCCTGTATTTTGGCAGTAGGCTTGTGGAAATACGGAAGTAGGGATCAATTGCGTTCATCCAAAGACCCAAAATTGGCCAGGGGTCCATATAAATGTTTCGAATGAGGGAAAGCTGCTAGATCCAAGTTTCTAGCTATTTTGGTGGGCTGGACTGACTCTTGTCAATTACAGTTAAAAAAAAACAACACGTCATTGATCACACGTCGCCTACTTTTGTTGAGTATAAATCAAAACGTGGCATCTAATGTTGTATTTCGACGTTTTAGAAGCCTGCGAGAGCTTCATGTTAGCTAGTCCAGATTTTACCACCAACAGCCCTGTTTGCATTAACACACTTTCAAATGCATTTCAAGTATTGCAAGTACTGTGATGAAAAATCTCCCAAAATCCTGCAAAATGTTTTTACAGTCACTTAAGGAGGTTTTTTTTGCCTTTTTTTCAAATGAGTTATGTGCTAAATGGGAGGTGCAACAACCTTTACAAATTAAATTCTGATGTAGCAAACATTTAACTCTCAAAAACGGATCAGCCGTTTCTGCAACTGTGTATTATAGCTATATGTAACATAGCTTAAACTGCCAACTACAGGTCCCAGATGGAGTTACAATATGACGGTTCCTGCAAAGCCTAGTCACGTGATGTATGGGGCCATTAAGTCTCCATCGCATTATTAAGCGCCGTCTCAAAGTGAATGAGTTCATACTTGAATGACCTCATATTTTTAAAGCTAAGTATTCAGAATTTGTCAATATGATGGCTTGCAACGTCTATGGTTGCAGAAATATGTCTGAGAAAGGCCACAAATTGAATAGCCTGCTCTATTGATCCACAAAATGTGAGCTATTAAAGTCTGTTGTGAAGGATGGAAACCAACCTCATCCCAGTCTCCTCTTTGTGAAATAAGTCCCTTTGCTTGTCATTGATATTGCTCAGTGGAAAGGTTTTCTGTTACTGAAAAAACTGAATGGAATAAATGAAATGAAAAAATATTTCCTATAGTTAACAGTATAACATTGCCTACAATGTAGCTCGCCAAGATTAGCTATATCAGAATGACAGTGACTCACCTAGCTAGAAGATGCAAGCCACTTTCATTGTTGGTCCTAATTATAGTCCACAAATTTTCACAAAATGATAGGTATGGAGAAACTAGCAAGCATTTAATTTGGCGGGCTTCACTTTGAAAACCTTCAAAGGTTAGTTCTGATTTTTTAAGTGAAGCTGTATGGGGCACATATTCATCGTAAGTCTTTTACCATCACCATTGGCGATAGGAACGCCCCCAGGCACAGAGGTCAATTCGCTAATCCTGCAACGTTGCGCCAGCAGTAAAACTGTGTTTTAACCACATAAACTGACCTACCTGAAAAATCAATATCAGTTAAAGTGTATGCTATATTTAGAATATTTTCTCTGCTTTACCTTGTCAGCAGACAACCGAATGCTTTGGATTTAATGTTTTTCTCAACCACAGAACTTGACTATACCTATAGCTAGTTCAGCTTCCTATTCCTTATGTACTGCATGCTTGTAAATGCTCACTGTCACACGATTGTGTAATAGACATAACATTACCAAACAACAAAGTGTATAACTGTAAACAAAGACACAAAAAACATTGTATAAAGGGATATCTAGTTCCAAAGAGAGACTGCCCCAAATGTAACAGCATGCTGTTAAAGAAGAGTGCAAAATGAATTACACTGTACCCGGTCATTGATAATCTTTTTCTGTTTTCTCTTTTCTCATGTCCGAACATTTTATTCTATTATGCTTGTCAATACCCTTTCTCCTGAAACGAATGTTTCCCTTCCAAGAAAAGGACTAAAAATCCATAGATTTGCATTGCACATAATGGCTTGTTTTTGCGCAATGGACTCAGAACAGCAGCTATTCTCCAACTGTTGCAACCCTCTCGATCTAGAAACTCTAATGCCAACTTTTGACAAAATTACACTTTGCATACCTAGGCTTATTTGCTCCAAACCAGTTGATGAAAATGTGCCCGACTCGCATGATCTTTTTTGGAAAAAGTTTGCTTCAAATCTGCACAAAAAATAAAAAATTGATGGGGCACAGCCAGTGGAAACTTTCACAAAACAGATCATTTTTGGCTGCATTTCACCGCCACCTGCTTTATGAGTGTGTCTCTGACCATTAGTACCAGTCAGAGGTGTGCTACTTTATACAACTAACAGTATACAGAATTTCACATCACTCTCAATTTCACATCACTCTCAACTGTTAAACTTCAGACTTGCCCAAAATTTGCTCACCATGATACTTGGATAATTTTCCTTAAAGGCAGGGTAGGTATGACTTCAAAAGCATTTTTTGGTACATTTGTTGGAATTCTGTTAACAGCCCAATCACAATCAATAAATTACTGTAAATGGTTTAAAAAAAAACGTAGAAAATCAGGTACCTGTTGCGGTTGCACAACTGTAATAAGTCCGTATAACCATCACATTCAGTCCTGAGGAAGTAAGTGGACAGCCTACCTGCCTGTCTATTGAACCAAAATACCAGAGTGTACCCGAACATCCTGCCCGTCCACTCACTGTGCATGCATGCACAACACTGGAGAAGCCAAAGTCGAGGGTAAAACTAGGCTTCTCATCTTACAGAACGGCAAAGAAAGTCCAGACAAAACTGGCAGTTTTACTTACACCAACAGCACTGTGCAAAGGTTTAAAGCACATTTAAAGCAAAGGGCAAATATGTTTGCAAAAATGATTAAATAATAGGTTCTAATAACTGAAATATGTATTAACCAGAGCTGTATACTGTTATAAACTATGTAAAACCAATATTTGGTGTAACTAACTTTTGCCAAAAAATCTGGGACACAGTCCTGTGGTGCTATAGTTAATAAGATGCTCCAAGCAGAGTGGAAAACTTGCCACTATTCTTCTGCCGACTGACTGTCTCACTTCCTTCTATCAATCCCTCCAAGAAATTGCAGACGGCCATGATCAGGGCTCCGTCGAGACTATCATCAGTATCAACTGTTTTTAATAAAATTCCTACAATTATTTATAAGACCATTTTTTGATTTAGCATTTAGAATTTCAAATATACTTTTTATCAACAGCGATGCAAATGTGGAAAAAAAAGAAACATCTAAAGCCAGATTTAAGTTAAAAAAAAAAGTGCTGTGCTGTGCTGTGCAAAAGACTTTAATGACCTGCTTCGCAGGAGATAAAATATGGTGGGATAGGATTATCATCAGCACACACAAATATCTAGATTGCGACACAACAATAAAGATAGCATAACGTTGTCGGTGTATATCGCTACATATTTAAACTTAAAGGACGACGACATATAGGCCTAGAATATAGAGAAAAGATGGCATCGGTTAAAACTCGCCTTCCCGTTGTATTCCTGCTCATTTCAAGATCCTTCGCAGTCAGACACTGAAATTGGTGCATGTGATCGATACTCGCCAATGAAAAGTGACAGAAGAAAATTTCCTGGGGCAGTGCGGAAAAGTAACAAATCTATTTTGTTAAGACGACTAGACAAAATCTATTTTGTTAAGATTTTTGTTAGAATAACAAATCGGATTCTGTTGCATCAACAAATTAATTTGTTACAAAAATGTAACAAATTTGTTTTTCTAAAATTTTAACAAAATAATATTCTGAGTGTATTATTAATACAGATATCAAAAACATAAATGACACAGTCCTGGAGCCATATTTTAAATGCGCGTGAGACACTAAACCTCAAAACTGGATGTTAGACATTCGGAATCTCGTTCACTAACAATGCTATTTACCGACACCAGTTTCATGCGAGACTTATCGCGATACACATGTAAACTTGTCACCGGCACTAGGCCTATTACTTTTCCTACGCACGATATGTGCGACTCCTACAATTACGCTGCGTCGCGATATTCTCGTGTATGTCTTGTGTATTTCTCCCAATAATCTTGCGTAGAAATGGCACTGTCTGCTGGCCTGTATGGTAGCTATGAGTTTACATATAGTGAATAATGAGCAGTTTTTTTCCCCCTTGTGAATGATACATCAAGAAGTTGAACAAGGTTTGCGATGTAAACGAATGATGCACTGAGTAGCAATCCTGCCTTTTCCCTTCTTCTTCTTCTTCTTCTCCTCAGGGCGTTACGCACCACAGGGCGTTGCGCAGTGGGCATTTGTGTCTTTCCAGGGAGTGGCTTTAGAGCAATGACTCAAACAAGGGGGTGATTTTTATTGAAGACATTTAAAATCTATAGTACTTTCTGATTTATCCAAAGTAGTCTACCCTAGGCAACGCTGCCTTCTCTGAATCTGACTCTAACTGCATTTGAACAAAAAATAATAATAGTGTCAACAGAATGACTGATTTTGCTCATAAGTCAACAGAACAACTAGCATTCTGTTAAAAATAAAAAAAGCTTATTTACATTGGTCCATATTTTTATACAGTCTAACATATAACGATAGATTAATGTTAACTATCTTTTTTGTTCACTCCTACTTTCAAATACTGTGGTGCCGATGCACCGTATCACCCTGTTCCTACAGAGACAGCATGGGCCAGAAATGACCAGAGCTTGTGGAATCAAAGAAGTCTGCTTGAACAAAACTATACTGCAAAAAAAGAAATGGCAGACCAAAAAAAATCAGCTCAGTGAGCTGGAATCTGTTGAATAAGAGTCTTCAAATGCTGCATTTGAGACATCCTGGTAGCTGGGAATAGTCTTAAGTCCCAGGGCTCTTGAGCATCTCCCCAAATGGGAATTCCCATAGGAGAGGTCCTGTGATTTCTGAACTCCCAGTTTCTCAAGAGACTGTATGGGACATCAAACCATGATGGCTGAAAAAACCAAAAACCAATGTTCTTAAATATACATTTTGTTGATAATGTGGAATTAAGTCAGTGTAATGCTTTCAAGACCTTTGTTACCAAGCGGCAACTATAAATGAAAAATACAATGGCGACTATTGATAAATTGGATGCTCTTGTAATCCATATATATCTTGCTGTTCACAGAAGCTCTGTTATATTCGCGTGAGTTAGCCATCAGATAAACAAAGGGTGCAAGGTGAGCTGAGGTTGAAGGAGTAGATTACATCATTAAGTTACGTCAGTCAGCAAGACTGGTTAAAAACAGGCCCCCTTTTCTTCGTTTTTTCCAAGCTAGAGGTCTAGAATGCTCCTTGGTGGGAACTGGAATGCAGAAACAAGGAAATTCCCAGTTCCCAAGACATCTTCATTACAGTATTACTATGTTATGTGCAGTCTTTCACCATTTTTTTTTAATGAACCAAAGTTAAGGGACGCACTGAAGAGAATACTGGTATCGGTATCGAATGCCGATGCCGTCCTCATATACTCCAATGATTTGTACACAAAATTTTCAATATCACCATCTAATGCCACCAAGGAAGGCACAATGCAAGCTGATTCTAGCATTGCACTTAGCTTTCTGATAAGTTGTTAGGTTGCTGCAAAAAAGAAAAATATTAACCATGTAATGTTAGCAAGCTAATAAGATGCAACAGAAACTTGCTAACGCAAAATGCGAACATCTTTTTGCACCATCACATGCACTTAACGCTCTGTGAAGATTGGGTCAATTTTCTAAAACCAGATGGCCAACCATCCAACAGTCTACTAAAAGTATAACCATCCTTGGCGGCATTCCCCACCCACATTCATACACTAATCTGCTCAGTGCTGCCAGTGATGTCACTGCTCTCACCCCTGGGTCTTCTGGTACCAGTCGGCGCGGATGAGGTTTGACGTCAGGATTACGACACGGAATCCCTCCTCGTACCAAAGCAGCATCATTTTCCTGCAAGAGAGGACACTGCCAGTCAGAGCGCGACGACTCCGGTTGCATCAGTCTCCCCACCTGGAGGCGATGACACCGTTCGCAACCTCATGTCATGACCCCACAGACGGCTCTTTGAAAAAGGCACTGTCTTTAAAGTGAGCCTTTCATACAAAAGCAGCTTTGAAATGCAACTGAACAGCTTTTAGGAAACAAGAAGTGGGAAGCTTCCAAGGCGAGTCATAACAAGTAGAACACAGACACAAATGTGTTCACTGAAAAAACACATCAGGGAGAATCATGAAGCGCATCCCCTGAGTCAGCTGTTGACAAGCCAATATCAACAGCTATTTATATGCTTTAAACAGAACAGTATACAAGTCCAGTATATACAACATAACAATGACATTTTTAATAAACGACCTTTATTTAAGGGGATTTCACAATCTCCCAAATTCACAGTTTCAAGATAAGTTTTCATCCATTCAAAAAATGTATTACATTTTGTGTACACGCAATGCCAGAAGACACTGCACACCCAAGGCACCACAGGTGTATATGAATAGGATTATTCCAGAATGCCCTCATCCTTTGTTTCAGAGCAGGCAAGCCGTTTTCACCAAGGGGATCAAAAACATTTAACGCTCCTGTGGCTTCTTTCAATCTCCCCAGTCTTGAATAAAACATGCAGAACATGAAACAGATGGAGGAAAGAGTGAAACTTCCACTTATGAATATTCTCTCGTGGAGAGAGGTTTTCAATTCGATATTCATTAACAGATCAAACTGATCGGGCACCACCACCGAAATGCGTTCACCAACTTCATACACTTGAAAATCATAATTTTATGTGCAGGGATGCAAACAGAGGTATGGTCAAAAAGGAGTGAGATTATCAAAGCCCACGCCCCCGCAGCAAATATAATTACATTGCCACCAACCTCTGCCATCCAGGGCTCACCCTGTACACACACAAAGTTTTTTTTAATGAAAATACACTTTCCCAGTTCCTTAGAAATTCTTAAAAGTAAAGAACACCGAGACAACGCTGGAAAATTGAACGTAAATTTTATTCCAAATTAGAACTTCAGACTTTTGTGCCAGTCCCTTCAGTACAGTACACTTCTTCCAGCTCTCTACTGTTTCTTCTTCTTCCTTGCTATCTTCAATGTCTCCAGGGCCTTGCGTCTAGCTGCATTTTTCTGCTTTGCCACATGTCTCAGCCGTGCCTGCTTTCTTCTGCTTGAGCAGTGGTCTTGGTTTGATACTCTCGTTTTCAAAGGTGCATGGTAACTTAAGTTCATGTACTTCGTTACAGCACTTCAGTCGTTTTTTTTTTTTTTTCTTTGAGGATTTGTGCATTACTGTGCATTCATTTTTTGAACAGGAACTTTTGCTTTTAACTCTACTTCATTTAAAAGATAAAAAGTATATTTTCACTTCGTTATTTTGATACTGGCAACTTAGTTACTCGTTTCAAATTAAAATATTAATTGAATCCATCATTTTCGTATTATGCAGATTTGGCGCGTTCGCGAAGAACAAAGGTGCATCTTTGTACAGTTGTGCCCGCCAGTGGACGTGGAGCTGCAAACTTAGGCAAGCAGTTACAATATTCTACGACTAGATGGCGCACCAGGATCGGTCGCGGAAGATTGTGCACGTTGTAGGCTATTTGCAGAATGACTGCTGACCAGGTTATCCGTCGCATCTTGTTGTCAGAAGTGGTAGCTCAAGTAGGCGAGCAATTAAACTTTGCGATATACAACTATCTATCTTATATCTGCATGTTGCGTGTATATTTCCTTTTACTTTGCACCATCAAGCATACAACAGCGTCACGAATATGAGTTAGTTGGACAGCTACAGCATTCTCGAATGCTATTTGACGAGCTTCAAAATTTTATTTCAACTTGCTAGCGTTTACCCTTGTAATAATTGTTAGATTTTGAACAAGATAATGTTTAGCCATACCTGCACTTTTTTATTTCAGTGGGACTCCCTAATATAATAAAGGCTAAATTAAATAATTATTTTGTGTATTTGTATCGTTTTGTCTGTCACAAACAAGAGATGCTGCGATACCACCTCTGACATGGATCGGAGCAGGGTTTGTTTCCTGCCAAAATACCCTACATGGAGGGCAGAGAGCCCCCACTCTACCCGTAACAAGTTACAAGTCAATTCATCTAACTATAACTGTCCAAAGCTGTTAAATTGAGGCAAATAATGATCCATAAAGCAAATATCCTGCATAGTTCCTCAACCTTAATAAGCAGCCATTGTAAAAAAATTTAAGTGAAGAGATTACCTGATTTTGGGCTTCCACTTCCAGCTCCTCTCTGTCGCGTGCACTCAATAGCATTCGCGCGCGCGTGTGTGGAAGACGTGATTACTGCGCTTCAGCTAGCAACAAGAAATACTATTTTCTGATTGGCTGATAGGTTGCTGGTTCATGCAGAGCAGTCTGCCGTCGCCTCATCCATTCTAGATTACTAATCTCTTATATACAGTCTATGTTACCAATGTGCTGCGATTTTATCACTTCTCAGCGTGAGAAATGTCATGTGTGGCGTGAGAGCGTGCAAACTTATTGAAATGCGTGAGACTTGAGAGCCCTGATAATTATAATCAGACACCCCACCACTCCCCCCCCCTAAAAAAAAAAAAACTCATCGGATCTGCACGATTCACACAAGTCCCCCAGACAGCCGTGAAAAAGGCGGCATCCGCCAAAAGGCGCGCCGTTTGCATCCATGTATGTGGCATTTAATGTCTTTTTGTTAGAAGAATATAAAGCATCTCATAAATTACACATAATTTTTAAATAAAATTACATAAATGTGAGGTCTTGCAGATTTATTTCACTGGCCAACTGTATCAGTCAATAACCAGAGTTATTTCAGAATTCAGAGTCCAAACATCCATACAAGTTTACGAGCATTTACAGTACTTCAAGCATACTGTAGAAAATTAAAAGTGTCCACAAATTGTCAAATGCATTTCATATTTGTACTACATATATACAGATATTATACATTACAAATTGTGATAGAAGGGTCTTTCGAAAAGAGGCTGTGCCAAAATTTTATACAATCATTGAATGCTGAATATCAGAACTAGTCATTTACTGTAAGAATAAAGATGCATACTCAATGGCGGGTGAACTGTAGTTGAACTGACTGACTTCAAGACTGCAGAACAGTTTAGGTTGGCAATTTTAAGGGAGCCAGCCTTCAAGCACATTTGTGCTCATATAACGAGGCATTATTCTCACATTATAATTGTATGTTATAATTACAATCACCCCAAGCACAACCTAGCATAACTGTGATCATTTAGCGCAATGATTACCAATGCTATTCCTCCAGATTTACCACCTGGCTAGTTTTCATTGCAACCTTAATCTGGTACACCCTGTTCGAGGAATCTGGAGCAAAACAAACTCCCATTTCTGAGTGAGATGGGCTCTACTAGGGATAGAGAGAAAAGCACTCTGGAAGAGCTCCAGCAACCGGCTTGGTGACCACTGATATGGAGTCAGGGTTTCCCGCAGAGATTCAGTTAGTCAAGGTGGTGACTGGGGGGAGGGGAGAGGAGATGGTGACTGGGGGGGGTGGTCCGCATACTCTTTGTAAATAAACAAAGCAGTTAAAGTGCAATAACAAAGTGACAAAGTCAACAGTCTTGTAACTTTATTGATTGACACCCAGATATAATACAGTGGCACAGTGGTTAGCATTGCTGCCTCACAGCAAGAAGGTCGTGGGTTCGAATCTGGCCTGGGGCCTTTCTGTGTGGAGTTTGCATGTTCTCCCCGTGTTGCGTGGGTTTTCGCCGGGTACTCCGGTTTCCTCCCACTGTCCAAAGACATGCATATCAGGCTAATTGGAGACACCAAATTGCCCATAGGTACGAGTGTGAGAGTGAATGGTGCGTGCGCCCTGCGATGTATTGGCAAGCTGTTCAGGGTGGGTCCCTTTCTTGCCCGTAGTCAGCTGGGATAGGCTCCAGCTCGCCCCGTGACCCTAGTGAGGAATAAGCGGGTATAGAAAATGGATGGAAGTGAGACCAAAAATTGCAATTTGAATGGGTTTCTGGGTTTCAATGGTGCATTCTTTGCGCCTAAAAGTCTGAGTATATTTTAGCCTTACTGTAAGAGCTGAGCTGGAAATAACAAGATCAAATAAAAACACTCAATCTTACCAAAATTCATGCTACATGAATCTCACAGCCAAAATTAAAAAAAAAACTAGAGCCATCTGGCAATGGCGATCCCCCCAGCTGTAGGTTGTGTGACCATCTTTAAAAGGCACATCTACACATCATGATTGACGTGTGTCAAGTTTGATGAAGGTAGCACAAATAGTTTCCGAGATGTGGCCCAGACAAAGTCATGTTTACAGATGGCCAGATAGAAGGACGGACAGAGCGATAGCAAAAGGCACATCTACACATCATGATTGACATGTGTGTCAAGTTTGGTGAAGATAGCACATATAGCTTCCAAGATATGGGCCGGACAAACTCATGTTTACAGATGGACAGACAGAGCGCTAGCAAAAGGCACATCTACACATCATGATTGACATGTGTGTCAAGTTTGGTGAAGCTAGCACATATAGTTTCCGAGATATGGGCTGGACAAACTCATGTTTACAGACAGACAGACAGACGGACGGATAGAGCGACAGCAAAAGGCACATCTACACATCATGATTGACGTGTGTCAAGTTTGGTGAAGCTAGCACATATAGTTTCTGAAATATGGCCCGGACAAACTCATGTTTACAGACGGACGGACAGACCGATAGCTATATCCCCCCGCATTATATGCCGGGGGGATAAAAAGGTGCATGCCAAGAAAACTTCCTGACTGTACATGCATCAAAGATTCATAACACCCTCAGAAAACAAGCAGAAGTTTCAATTTCAAACACCAGTGTGATGGGACTTGTTGCCATGGAAACACAAGAAATAACACACCAAATTTCATGGAGAAATATTGAACGGTTTTAGAGTAATGCTCCAGAAACGAGCCCTACCCTCCCCAGAGACTAAGTCCAACTTGTTGCCATGGAAACACAAAAAATAAAAATTTCAGAAATTCCTAAATGCCAAAAGGCACATCTACATGGCATATCAGATGTACACACCAAATTTCGTGTAGAAATATTGAACGGTTTTTGAGTTATGCTCCGCAAACGATTATACACACAGACGGACGGACGGACAAACTGATCGCTTTATCCCCTCGCATTATATGCCGGGGGAATAAAAAGAAGAAAGAAAAGCGCGTAAAATGCGCACAACCGTCCCTAAGGGTTAAACAAAAATTAATGTAAGAATGAAAAATGTATGTTATCTATTTTGACCTTGTAATGTGAATATAGGCCACTAGATGGCAGTATTTACCTTTTTTTTGTTAAGCTCAGACTGGAGTCATGTTTAGACATGTCCTGGACATGTCTGGGGCAAGTCTCAGAAAACTACAAAAAAGAGGTCTAAATGTGGGTGGGGTCTGCAAAAGAGTATATAAGGAAAAGAATTGAGACAGTAAAGTAGTAGGAGAAATTGCAAGAAGATGACCAGACCTGCCATTCTGTTCAAGACCTGTGACGTTTCTTTTGTGGATTTCTTTGCCTGTGTTTGAGCATTTTCATTATCCAGGACATCACCAAGCCACCCCACAAAAAGGGACTGTAAATATTTCTTTTTTTTTTCCTATTCAATCTTGGTCAGTTTAGTTAGTTGTTGTGTTTAATTAAATGTGTTTAAGTTTTTAAAACTGTGTCTGTCATCCCTTGCTGTTGCTGTTGTGTTGTAGCTTGTAATAAGAAATTGGGGCCATAACAAATTGGGGGCTCAAGGTCCGGGATAGACCATTTTGTGAGTCATTTATTAAAAATCTAACATTTCAAATTGTAAAATTGATTTTTTTAATTGAATACATATATATTGACAACAGCAATGGATGATTTCTTGGCATCACCAACCGTAGGCGTTTTGAAGTCTTTTAAAAAGACAGAACTGCTAGAAATTTGCAGACATTTAGAGCTGACAGAGGTGAAACCAGCCATGCGAAAAGCAAGACTGGCTAGAGAGATAGTTGAATATTACATTGATGAAAATGTGTTTGCACCAGGAGATCTGGAACAGTTTCCAGTGGAAAATCCAAATATAGAAATGGAACTTAAATTAAAAATGATAGAGATTGAAAGGGAAGAAAAAGAAAAACAAAGGCAGTTTGAGTTGGAAAAATTAGCAAGAGAAGAGAAAAAAGAAAGGGAGGAAAGAGAAAAAGAAAGGGGGGAAAAAAGAGAAACAAAGAGAATTTGAGAGGGAAGAAAAAGAAAAACAAAGAGAATTTGAGTTAGAAAAATTTGCAAGACAGAGAGATTTTGAATTAGAGAAATTCGATAGAGAAGAAAGACTCCAAATGGAGAAACTAAAAATAAAAATTCAAACTGAAAATAAATTTCGGGCTAGCCAGGAGGTAAAACTGGTGCCTCCATTTTCGGAAAAGGATGTTGACAACTATTTCCAGTGTTTTGAAAAGGTAGCAAAGAGTTGCCAGTGGCCAAAGGAACACTGGCCTCTGATGTTGCAAACTGCCCTCAAGGGTAAAGCTCAACAAGCCTATTCGGCTTTGTCTGCAGATGATTCCTCTGATTATGAGGTTGTTAAAAAGGTTATTTTGAGAGCTTATGAGTTGGTTCCAGCGGCTTACTGACAGAAATTCAGAGGTCTGAAGAAATCTGAAAATCAGACTTATGTTGAATTTGCTAATGAAAAGCAGGTTTGCTTTGAGCGCTGGTGTACTTCTATGGAGGTCAAGGATGATTTCAACTCACTAAAAGAGATGGTGTTAGTTGAAGAATTCAAGAACTGTGTTAAAGATGATGTTAAGACCTACCTTAATGAGAAGCAAGCACTGAATTTGCAATCAGCTGCCAAATTTGCAGATGAATATGTTCTCACACATAAGTCCAAATTTCAGTCTAGCAGTAATAATAGATGGTCCCAATTTCAGAAAAAAGGTTATGGTGATACCCAAGATTCCTCACCCAAAGACAAAGACAAATCTGGTGATGGTGCTCAGAAATCCAGTAACAGGTCTGATCAAAGTGTGAAAGCTGACAGTGACAAAAGTGGTCTAGTTTGCAGTTATTGCAAGAAATCTGGTCATGTTACAACTAACTGTTGGTTCCTTAAAGCTAAGAAAGAAAAAGGAAAGGGTACCAAACCAAATGCCTTTGTGAAAACAAGGTTAGAAACCCCTGTAGTAGATGACCGATCTGCTAAATTGCCTGCTTCTTGTGGGGCTAAAAAGCCTGATACAGCTGACTTCGTGAGGGAGGAATTTCTTCCATTTGTGTCAGAGGGATTTGTGGCTCTGAATGAGCATACTACTCCTGTCCCCATATATATCCAAAGGGATACCGGAGCTTCTCAGTCACTTTTGTTGATGGACTCCTTGGAGTTACGTGATGAGACCGCTTCAGGGGATTTCATACTTGTACAAGGTATTGAAGGGAGGACTGTATCTGTACCCCTGCGCTCTATATTATTGAAGTCAGATTTAGTTACAGGACAGGTAAAGGTGGGACTTATGTCAAGTCTGCCTATAAAGGGTGTTTCTCTGTTGCTAGGCAATGACCTGGCTGGGGGCAAAGTAGTTCCCCCTGTACATCTTACTTCACAGCCGAGCACTGAAGATGGGGATGAGGACCCATCTCTGTATCCTTCTTGCGCAGTGACTCGTGCTATGGCCAAGAAGGCTAAAGAAGAAGATGATGTGGTGCCGTCCAGTACATTGAATAGTCAGGACTCAGGTGGTTCGCCTCATGACTCTGATTGGCCTACTATGGTTTCTCCGTTTGAGGACTTATCAGACATCTTTTATCAGTTCTCTATTCAGCCAGCCGGATGGGTCTGGTGATTCTGATGTGTCTGGAGACTTGTCTCTGTCCAGAAAGCGGTTGATTGAGGAGCAAACTAATGATCCTGAAATTTGTGTACTAAGGAGGAGAGCCCTTCCTGATAAAGAAATAGACGCAGTTCCAGTTGGGTATTATCTCAAGGATGGTGTGTTGATGCGGAAGTGGCGCCCTCCTGATATCCCTGCCAATGCAGATTGGGCAGTGGTCAGGCAAATTGTTGTTCCGAAGGTCTACAGGAATGAGATCTTAACAATGGCTCATAGTTTACCTTTAGGAGGTCATCTTGGTGTTAACAAGACTGTTGATAAGATCATGAAACACTTCTTTTGGCCTGGGCTTCGGAAAGACGTTTCCAACTTTTGCAAAACCTGTCACACTTGTCAGGTAGTTGGAAAACACCAGTTAGACCCACCTGTAGCTCCATTGCAGCCTATCCCAGCATTTGGGGAGCCATTCTCTTGGGTCATTGTTGATTGCGTTGGTCCATTACCCAAGACTAGATCTGGAAATCAGTACTTGTTGACAATCATGTGTGCATCTACCAGATTCCCCGAAGCCATACCTCTACGTAACATCAAGGCAACTGCAATCTCGAAAGCTTTGATAAAGTTCTTCACGTTGTTTGGCCTTCCCAGGGAAATTCAGTCAGACCGGGGTAGCAATTTCACTTCAGGATTGTTTCAGCAGGTTGTGTATGAACTAGGTGCAAAGCAGATTCTTTCTAGTGCCTATCATCCAGAAAGTCAGGGTGCCTTAGAGCGGTTTCATTCCACTCTCAAGACAATGATGAGGACTTATTGTTATGACCATGAGAAAGACTGGGATGAAGGGGTTCATTTGCTGTTGTTTGCAGCTAGAGAAGCAGTGCAGGAGTCTACTGGATTCAGTCCATTTGAGCTGGTGTTTGGTCATGAAGTGAGAGGACCTTTGCTATTATTGAGTGAACAATGGCAAGAGAAAGAGCCGCATATCAGTCTGTTAGACTATGTTGGCAAGTTCAAGGAAAGATTGCGTGCAGCTTGTGACCTTGCCAAAGAGAACTTGAAATCAAGTCAGGGAAAAATGAAAACTTGGTATGATCATAAGGCTAGAAGCCGTGAGTTTAAACCAGGAGAAAAGGTCCTTGTGTTGTTTCCCTTGCAGTCCAATCCATTGCAGGCTAGATTTCATGGTCCTTATGAAATTCTGACAAAACTCAATGATCTCAATTACATTGTGAAGACTCCAGATAGGAGAAAACCAAAACAATTGTGTCATATTAACATGCTAAAGCCTTATCATGACAGAAATGCTAGGGTTGCAGCTGTCACTTCAGATTCTCCAATGGTCGAAACGTGTGAAGATGAGGGGGAGTTTCAAGATGATGAACCAAGAATTAAAGCTGAAGTTCTTTCATGTAAATTGTCAAACACTGAAGTGTTGCAAAATCTTGATGTAAAACTCCAGCACTTAAAACCCTCACAGAGAGTTCAGTTTGAAAGGTTGATCAAGAAATATGAGGATTTGTTTCCTGATGTTCCAAAGAGAGTTACTATAGCCTCTCATGATGTAGATGTTGGTGATGCCAAACCAATAAAACAGCATCCATACCGGATGAATCCTGAAAAGAGAAAGATTGCTGAAAAAGAGGTTGAGCACATGTTAAAACATGATTTTATCAGACCCTCCAACTCCGATTGGAGTTCACCCTGTGTGCTAGTTCCAAAACCTGATGGAAGTACTAGATTCTGTACAGATTATCGCAAAGTCAATGCTGTAACTAGAACTGATGTGTTTCCAATACCTAGGATTGATGATTGTATTGATAGTGTAGGGCAAGCAAAGTTTCTGACCAAGATTGATTTATTGAAGGGTTATTGGTGTGTGCCTTTAACTGAGAGGGCCAAGAGCATCTCTGCTTTTGCCACACCATCTGGATTGTACCAGTATGAAGTCCTACCCTTTGGCATGAAAAATGCCCCAGCCACGTTCCAAAGGATGATACAGTCTACAATTGCCGGATTGCCACACACGGGTGCGTACATCGATGACCTGATCACATGGAATGACTCCTGGGAAGAACATCTAAAAGATGTAGAGACGTTGTTCCAGCGCTTGACCCAGGCTAACCTGACTGTTAACCTGAGCAAGAGTGACTTTGGTTGTGCTACTGTCACCTATCTTGGCTACGTCATAGGCCAGGGTAAGGTGGCACCCATAAATGCTAAAGTCCAAGCCATCATGGACTTTCCAGTTCCTGACAACAAAAAAGCTTTGCGCCGCTTCCTTGAATGATCGGGTTCTACCGCAAGTTCTGCAAGAACTTTGCTGAGATTGCTCTCAGTCTAACTAACCAACTGAAGAAAGGCGTAAAGTTCACCTGGGATGATGCATGCCAGAGAGCCTTCGATCACCTGAAGTCTCTGCTGTGTCACTTCCCCGTGCTCAAATCTCCTGACTTCAACAAACCGTTCTCCATCGCGGTCGATGCTAGCGACCAAGCTTGTGGATCTGTGCTCCTACAAAGAAGTGACTCTGATGACATTGAGCATCCCGTGGCATACTTCTCCAGGAAGTTCAATCGCCACCAAAGGAACTATTCCACAATAGAGAAGGAACTGTTGGCTCTGGTCCTTTCTTTACAACACTTTGAGGTTTATGTTTGTACAGGACAAAAGCCAATGATTGTGTACACTGACCACAATTCGTTAATGTTTTTGAGTAAGATGAAAAACAAGAATCGAAGATTGTTGAATTGGAGTTTGATTTTACAGGAGTTTGACTTGGAAATTAAGCATGTGAAGGGTACAGACAATGTAATTGCTGACTGCTTATCCCGTGTTTGAATGTGTATATATATATCATGTGTTTGAATATTGTATGATATGTATATATAGACAAGTGTTCACTTCACCATTTTGTATTGAAAAGAAAAATTTTGCCTTTATGAGTCAAAATTTTTCCCTTTTGGAATGGAGGTGTAATGTGAATATAGGCCACTAGATGGCAGTATTTACCTTTTTTTTGTTAAGCTCAGACTGGAGTCATGTTTAGACATGTCCTGGACATGTCTGGGGCAAGTCTCAGAAAATTAAAAAAAAGAGGTCTAAATGTGGATGGGGTCAGCAAAAGAGTATATAAGGAAAAGAATTGAGACAGTAAAGTAGTAGGAGAAATTGCAAGAAGATGACCAGACCTGCCATTCTGTTCAAGACCTGTGACGTTTCTTTTGTGGATTTCTTTGCCTGTGTTTGAGCATTTTCATTATCCAGGACATCACCAAGCCACCCCACAAAAAGGGACTGTAAATTATTATTATTTTTTTTCCTATTCAATCTTGGTCAGTTTAGTTGGTTGTTGTGTTTAATTAAATGTGTTTAAGTTTTTAAAACTGTGTCTGTCATCCCTTGCTGTTGCTGTTGTGTTGTAGCTTGTAATAAGAAATTGGGGCCATAACAACCTCAATTCCTCAAATGCTTTGCAGTTGTGGTTATGTTTGGGGAGAGGGGAATGGTATTATGTACGGAAGCGCATTGCATTTGCAGGATAAAAAAATACACCTTCTCGTAATTACGAGATCTAATTACGCGCAGATGGTGAAGTTGGCCGGCTTCTTTGAATAAAGTACCCTGATATTTTGACTGCTTTTTCCCAATCTGTTACTGTACACTAGAGAAAACCACGTGCAATTGTCAAACATAGCAGAAAGCCACGTGCAAACACATCGGTAGCCTTGATAATAACTAAACGAATTGCATATAGCCCATCATAATGAAACAGAATATGTGGGCAAGCAGTTGATAGGAGACACTATTCCAACGTTTAGTTTAGTTGAATTGTTGGAGCTACATTAGTTTTGCTTTAAATAGTGGGAATTTTGTCAATTAATTTGTTTATTATTATGATTTTGCTCACATTAGTAATTTATATTTTGGCAATATTCTTTTGTTAGTCATTTGCCAAGTTAATAGCTTTGCTTCATATGTTAAGTCTTTATTTTAGTTTATTAACTGTAACATTTGGTTTAGACACCTGGGGGTAGTAGTGTGCACAGGAAAGGGTGGATATCGGTAGGAAGTGGTAAGACACCTGTATGCACCCGTGTAGTGGGCACATAGTTTTTTACCAGCGCGAGAGATTTATGGATTTGTTTGCTCACCATGAAAATAACAATAAACCGGCCTCAAACAGAGAATTTTGCGTACATTATCTGCCCAGGGTGCCAGAAGTTGTCGTTTACTTTGTTTAATTTACGTTTAATTTAGTTAAAGTTTGTTTGACAAACAGCCACTACAATGAATAATTATCTTACCTCCACATGTCCTTCCCACAGTGACAACAGGTTATTGTTTATCTGGATAATTAGCTTCTTCCCGACCCAAAAAAATAATAATGTTGACGTAGCAACAGGTGACGGATGGTGCAGCTACATATTTAACCAACAGATGCCAGCCGCTATTCGGCCTCATCGCGATGCGGCCTTATTTTACTGTGTATGCATGTGTGGATGCAGCAGATTTTTTTTTTTTTTTTTGGGAGGCCGCAGTCAAGGCGGGGGGCATTTGTTGCCATGGCGGCCGCCCAAACTATAAAGCGCTGCGGGAAACTTGGGAGTACTGCAGAGACAATGCAACAGCTGTCCGACACCCTCCTGATGGGGCTGAGGAGAGGGCATTATGTTCAGGGTGGTACCAGAGATTGTTCATCACGCAGAAGTCACGAGCTGCAGGACCATTAGCTCATGCAGTTGACAACAGCTTTACACACGCTGAGCATCAGGTCTCCCGCACACACAGTCTGCAAAGTACCATGGCCAATATTCTCAGTGCCTCAGTGAAATTGCGACTAGTGTTGATGGCACGACCTTTCGTTTCTCTGACCTTTTCTTCCCGTAGCAGAACGCATCGTTGGTGGGAATGCATCATAGCTTTCAGTAGTGCCACATCTCCAGGGTGAAATGCCAAATCCACAAAGGACACAGTAACACACGCCTAGCTGAGCATTAAGATACACATCTTGGGCATATCTTTCAGAATCATGTGAGACAGAGATAGGTACCATGTGGTTAAAACAAAACACTTACGTGTGATGGGTCCCAAAAGCTATATCCAATTTAGCCTGGAAAAAAAATAGAAAATGAATTCAATTTATTGTGCTGTGGGCAATGAAACTGCCCAATTTAACTTAATTACAAGATTACACATGCCAGTGCTTGCACACTCACGCAATGAACATGAAATTCAATTCCATTCACCATCTTACATTTTTTCTGGAAAGGCTAGAGGGAACTTGTAAACTAGAATAATTTTTAATCATTTTTAATTAACATTGAGATAGACAGATAATTGAAAGTGATAAAAATGTATATAATTATAGGGACCATGCGGGGAATGTTTGTATATTAGACTACTTGAGATACTGAAAACCTTTTGAAACCTTTTTTCAACAGCTTGCGAATGCATTGCCAGGCTTGCTTGGGCATCCTGAAGAACTCATTGCTTCTTTTAGTAGAAACACGACAGAATACACATTGACACACATTCAAGCACTCGTGAGCAGGATGCGGTTTTCATATTTTTGTTTTTAATTGGGTGAGGGTGCATGACTATGATTTGGTTTAAAAAACACTTGCAGCGCGTTTGTATGAAATAGGCATGGGCAACGCTCTGCATTTAAGTCTAATGGAATGCGTAACAGCTGAACTGGGACGGTAAACAAGCCTCAGAAAACGTATAAAAAATTACGAAATACCATGTTCATACAAAAAGAGAACCAGGGTTTGATTAACAGCAACCTTTTCAATAGGATACCCGCATTTCATACATGAACTCTGCGCATTACGGCCAAAAACGCGATTTTGAACAGAGCTATTGTTCGCCCGTTGGATGAATGAGTGACCTCAATTTGTGCCGTGTTAACAAATTTTTATGTGCACGGTGTGGCAAAAATAACCATTTAGGAGGTAGATTTCAAATAGCCCGCGCCGACGTTATATCCCAGCTACGGCCCTGATTTGCTGACAGCCATCTAATTTGAGAAATTACGAGTCTGTTCGTCCAGGCTAGACCTCCGGGGGCTGTGAAATAAGTTTGACAGAAGTAAGTGTAGTTTGTCGCGAGTTCGCCGTGATTTTTTCTCAAAAATACCAAGAAAGGTGAGTGCATTTTTACTCTACCCTACATAGTTTGTTGACAAAATATCCTGTGACCCTATTGGTGAAGTTTCAGAGAACTATACCAAGGAATAAACCAGCGCCAGGCCTTTGAAGCCCACCGGTCACAAGATTCATTCACCTATACGCTTCAATTCGAGGCTGCAAGGATGGAAATCTGAATAATCAATTAGGAAACTCAATTAGGCTCACGGTAATTCTGTACATCATTTAAACATTTTGTTAATCGGATTATGAAAGAAGACTGAAAATAAGCGCCCGCTTTTTTTTGGGTGTAAAAGCGCGTATTTAAAGGAGAATACATTGTATATTGATTAAGCATTGAACTCTGCATAGGTCGAACTGTTTTAATATTTGTTGATGACATTGCTTCGGCTTTCTGGAAGCAAGTATGTGCAAATCTGCTGTCTAGTGAGCATTTCAGGTTCAATGTACTGAGTAATAACGCTGCGGAAACTTAAACTGGCCCGTCAATCTGCCGAATAGTCTTACTAAACTAGTTAATCCTCTGATTGCTAATCAAGCAAAGGGGAGGTTTCTGCCTCAAACTAACCTCCGACTGCACGTCACTGCGTTTTTCTATTAATTATTCACAGTAGCTCATTGAAACTCTCATGGGAGCAGGGTATACCTGTATGGACATAGTAAAAAACAGTGCAATGTTTTTTTTTTTTGTTTTTTTTTTTTAAATCATCACGGGTTATTGAAGGGGGAACGTTTGATTCATTTCGTAGCAGTGGGAGGGCAAACAACTGCCGGCATCAGCGACTTCACTGCATTTTATATACTAATGGGCGAGTAGCGTTAATGTTTGCCCTCCCACCGATAATTCTGACATTTTTGCAGGCCATGTGAAATTCAATGCATTTTCCATTAAAAAGGGCCTAGGGGGCGCTGTTGTACTTCAGAAAAGGGGTACATGACTTGAGCATCAATAATTTCTGTTAGGGTACCTTAATGGATAATTTGGCCAGGTTTATGTCTGAATAGACTGTATTTTTGAAAATGCCCTCAGGCTTCACCCCCCAATTTTTACAATAGGTTTGGTTGAAAAATGCAGAAATCAGCCATTTTTGGGACGCTGTGGCTCTTAGACTGTTTCCTGTAAAGGCGTTGGACTTGTGACAAACTCTTCGTCTATGTCTTCTGTGCTTGCCTGCAAAAAATTATAAAATAATAAAAACTTTGCTCTCACTAACTCAAGAAATGGTGTCATTTTATTCATTTGTATTGCCCATGCCTATATGAAAGAAGATTTCAAGAACAATGTTAAAATCACTTTTCAGTAGCACTGGGGCTATATATTTTAACAATTGAAGCGCACAGCCCAAAGCGCATAGTGCGAGTGCATTTTGGGCGTTTCAAATCCACTTTTGCTAGTTTAACAGCAGATTATTTGAGTTAACCAACAAAGCATCATCTCCCTTTCACTTTAAAACCCAGGTGCGCTTTTGACGGATTGCGATTGTAATGGCAGATTTTCAAATGGGTAGGAAATGAATCTTTTGCTCGTCTTTGCTCTCATCAAAATTCAATGTCTCTGTGACAAACAGGAGATGTTTGAAATTTACCTGCCTGTTGAAGCAACAAACTCCCATACATATACAAATATAAATAACGCGTCTCAAATCTGAAGTTTGCAACATACTATGATCCATTATTTATACAGTCGGTTTCTGTTTGTCACAGAGGCATAGAATCTCCGTAAGTCAACGGCAAAATGCATTGAACACATTGGTAAGTGCATATTAAGCCCTATATTATAAGTCGTGAAGACGCTGATTTATGACCAACATGCCAAAGGGTGATCAAATGGACAGATGTACTTCTGCCACTTAAAAACATGGGCGCTAGATGGTAAAATGACAACTACTTCGGTTCAAAACTATCAAAGATACTTCTGTTATGCTTGGTGCCGCTTTGCACCAGATGTAAGCGCTCTTAGTATCATGCAGCTGGATGCCTCCCTCAAGTGGGAAACGATATGAATTACAGCACAGTCTCTGCCTCTCGAAGCGGCTGAAAGAGAAGACGACAGCAATCTTTTCTCAGCCATCATCCTCCATCTCAGAAGGGAAGCACGGAAATTAAGGCTTGTAACCGGAGCATGGCAGAGCGGATTCAAAATTGGCAGTGCTGATTTGCCTTTGAGTCGGGATGTAAAACTGAATTAGCACAGTAAACAGCAGCCACCTTAATGGACAAGGGCAACAGAATCAATGTGACAGTGACACCCTCTAAACCTGTGGTTCCCAACCCAGTCCTCAAGGACCCCCTGTCCGGCAGGTTTTTGTTGCCGCTTTACTTTTACTCAACTTATCCATTTAAGGCCCAACACAACTTCATGCACACCCTGTTCAGGTAGAGCTTTTTCAACCAATCAGCATGAGGCCCTTACCGCCAGCATTCATGCCAGGCACACATATGGGTCATTCCACCTCGTATCACCCAATGGGTTCCACATCATCCTTTCAGGTTCCCCTGAAAATTATTCTGTCACTGAAAAAACAGCAATAAATGTGGTGACTTGATAAACATGAACTACTATTTTATAAATGATTGAGAAAAAAATCTGAGTGCTATATCTACCATAATTTTTGATTTAAAAGCACTCAAAAGCGGTTATGCATTGCTACATTTTGCATTTTCACCATTTCCAGGACTTTGTGTGAGGAAAAGTACACTGCATACTCAAGAACTGACTCAAGTTTCAAATTCTACATAAAAAGTTTGCCCAAGTCATCGAGTTTTACGGCTTTTCATTTCATACAATGAGAGTTATTCATATGTGACGTTGGACCAAAAGGCTCGTTTGGCAAAATGCATAAAATAAATTCAAATTTCAAAGGGCTGTAGGCTCAGAACCACTTAAGATTCAGATGTTATACTTGGGATTTCTTCATAAGTTTGCTATAGGAGCACATGAACTTTTTATGGGGAACCTGAGGGGATGACACTACATTACATTACAGGTTCTTAGCAGACGCTCTTATCCAGAGCGACATACAAAAGTGCAGAAGATTGGTGCAAATGAGCAGAGCTCCTAGGAGACAAGTACAAGTGCAAACAGTAAAAGTGACAGAGAACACATTCAGTTGTTACAGGTCCAAACCACTAGGAACCACATAGGAAGTTTCTCTGAAACAGGAGGGCTTGAGATTGAATGACCCATATGCGATCACACAGCCATATACATTTCTCGATTTTTTTAATGCGGAAGTATCATGAAAGATACCTGACAAAAGCGGATGTGGCCATAAGGCTGAGCCTGCTGGATTAACCTCGCCTTGGATTCTCGTTTTTCCCCATGGACGATAATCACTGGCTTGTCCCTTCAAGTCAAACATGGAAGCTGTCAAATTCTGTGCTAATTTTCAGCCATTTATGAGTATTTATGAAAAGTCTCACATTTTCAGATGCTTAGCAAATAAATTGATATGGGGAAATGGTTACTTAACACACAGCATCTCTAGCTTGAAATCCATCCATATCAAGTGCTGGTCGCTCCCAACAGACACTCACTGATATATCTGGCCCCAGTCTGTAGGCTAGCGTTTGACTTACAAATATTCGCACAAAATCCATGTGAGATCTGTGATTGGCTCACAGTCACAATGGTGCCCCGCCCCTTTAGACAGACTTGCGGCGGGTCCTGAATTAATTGATTCCAATGGGGATAAGGGAACGTGAGCATAGAATATCGCCGATTATTTTGCCCCATTGTCACAGAATTAAATGTTGGACTTATTTTTCACAGGCCACATATCTTTCAAACATTCCGGTGCTGCAACAGCATATTAGACCATAGATCAGGAGAAAATGAACTTTGTTCGAGACCTGTGTCTCTCTCAGCAGCGGTCACGTAACATCTGGCAATACAGAAGGGGGCCGCCAAGCTGTCACATAAATTACAGTCCCATTACATTTTGGGTTGTAACTCTACAACCAAATAAGATAAAATCAAGCATCATATGTCATATTGAAGGTATTAACTTGTACTTCAATATTATTAAATGAAAATATCTTTTTTGAGAAATTTTCATAGAAGAAACAAGTAAAAACTATTCCATCACGGAATTACACAAAATTGACGTGGTTTTTTTAATGTTGTGTTTAACTGTCCAGAAAGTGATGTTCCTATCATAGTTAAGTTATGAAACTTATGTTATGTTAACTTATGTTCAATATGTTCATATTTAAGGTGTTTTTTGTTAATACTGTAAGTTATAGAAACAAATATTCACTTTAACCCTGCTTTATGGGCAAGAAATTTCAAAAAGTCAATGTCACGAAATTACAAGAGGCAAATTGTCATGGAATGACAACAATAGTATTAATTAGTTTCAATGTATTTATTTCAATATATTATATATATATATATATATATATATATATATATACATAATTATTTACATTTTTACAGTTTGGCAATATATTACAATTAGTTTTCCAATTATAATGACCAATCATAATACATACTTCAAAATTTTTTTTTAATCTCCATGTCAACGTTGGCTTGGCGATTCCCAGAAATACAATATGGACTGCGGCAAACTATGAATAAACTATCAAACTGAGATAATGCTGGTGTTTGTATGTTCAGTGATACTGTTATTGCCATCAATGTTTAATCATTTTTAAAGGGAAAAGGAATATATTTGATTGCTATGATCTTGTATTGGATTCATATCAGATTTTAAACAAGCAGGGAAAAGTGGCAAAATATGCATTGGCCATCCATCTTAAAAATGCCGAAACATTGTGCAGCAATAGGTTGCAATAATAGGAACAAGTTATCCATCTTCTTTTCCAAAGAAAGCAGACAGGCAAGGAATAAATTAGCAACTGTCATATTACATAACAGCTTCATAGGCTTAACCTAGCGAATGCAATCATGCCCATCAAGCTATAGCTAATACTATACAGTAAGATACGTTACGTAATTTGAGTATTATTTAATTTAGCCTTTATTATACCCGGGAATCCAACTGAAATAAACAAATTGCAGATATGGCCAAACATTATCCTGTTCAATACCTAACAACCACTCCAAGTGGTTGTAAAACAACAATAAAGACAAAATTAAAATGCCAGTAATACATTAAAGCTAGGAAATAACAGAAGAAGTTTGCTGACTACAGTTACAAAATAGTATCATTAAAAAAGAGAAAAATGTATTGGGAGTGTTAATTTGGCCTGGTTTATTTTTATTTCCAAACAGCCTTTGTTCAGGATCAGTGAAGTTCTAGGCCTCTAGATCAAAGCTTCTATGCAAATGCAATGAAAAGGTGCTTGAGGGAAGCTCAAGAGTCACAAACTACTTCTGATTTCTGAGTTTTATTTTCCCATATTTGCATCCAACTCTTGACCAATAATATACAGGATAAATGTTGAATTTTCATTCCTTGTCCAAATGTACATATGGTTTTTACCAAGCTAATTATACAGAAAAGTCTGGACACACCTTGCTAATGTCACCGCACTCAGTTTTAATAGAAATATAATCATCTTAACTTCTCTATATGATCTCAAAAAGAGTCTTGCCAGAGGTCAACAGACAGAAGTTAAAAGAGGAGAATTTACTTGTTTGAATAGTGTAAAAACTTTTGTAATTCTCAAAGAAGCCATATTTTGCTAAGTAAACAGACAAACAAGCTACTTAAATTTTCCAACAACCAAATTAAAGTCAAGCCGTTATGGGACTTTTTTTTTTTGGCAAAAACGATGACGAAAAGCTCACCACAAGTGCAGCACATCTTTGGGAAGTTAGACAGCCATGCAGCTGCAAACTCATTACAGCCATGAGACTGTCCTTGTTAAATTGATCAATAAATAACAAAGTGAGTATGCTCAGCAAATATGACAACAAAGGCTGCCAAGTTTGATTAATTTAATAATTAGACCTTTTTTTTCAAAATAAAGGGCGCTTATTTTTTTTACTTTGCATGTATTATAAGAAGAATGAGGGTATGTCCAAACTTTTGACAGGTACTGAACAGAGTAGACAAATTAAAATGTTTGCAGTTTACCTGAACTCTGGTGGGTATTGCTGCACCATCCAGGGAATATCAAAACAGTAGTTAAACTATAAAAGAGGATGGAATAATTACTCTCCATTCCCTTTTTCAGAATTATTCAGATATACTTCAGGGGCAATTTTAGGATACATTACAGAGGGAATATTGCTGCAATAACCCATTTATATCTGGTAACGTTACCTGCACAGATTCTTTCAGAGTTCCAAACAGTGGAGAGAGAATTTCTGAATAAAAAGGAAAACCACATTTTAAAATCCTTACCACTAATAACAAATATAACACAGGAAAGTATTCAGACTATTGATGCTGGACATCATGCATTGCACACGTAATTTAAATGAAACTGGTCACCGTACCTTTAATGTGTAAAGCCCCAGTATTATACATCTTTTCGATACCAGACACTTTGGTAAGATAAAATCGGAAGGTGTTTTCCATCGGAGGCAAGTTCGTTTCAAAGAATTCTTCAGGCTCTTCCTTGTAGTATGAGGCACCATGAGGACTAGGCGGTCGCTTTTCTTCCACCTTCACTTTCTTCCTCTTGGGACTAGGGCTTCGCCTTTTCTCCTGGCTTTCGGACACAGAATTTGGACCTTCATCATCACTACTGGAAAGAGCCCAGCCAGACTCTTCATTCTCCTTCTTCCTTTTGACAGCAGATGTCGTCACTTTAGTTTCAAACTTCACTGGTTTCTGTTGATTACTATGGGCCGCTTGTCTGGCCTCAGAACCCATGATTTTGGAAAACACCGATGAGGGCGATTCAGCTTTAACGGGATCTTGGCTTGTCGGAAACGAAGTCCGCGAATATTTTACGCTCTTATCCGTATCAGCAGCTCCACGCACCTCTGGTGGCCCAGGTGTGTCATCCTCGTCTTCACTGCTGGACATGGTCCACTTGCCATGTTGGCTGTCCTGTGACATCTGTAAATATGATACAGGCAACTTCTTGTCTTCAGCTGTTGGTAAATAAGTGAACACAAATACATATTTTAAAGCATTTAAAGTAAAATATTAAGCTGTGAGAACCAAGAGTTGATATAACTGATTTTGAAGACGCATTAACCCTTAGGTAGAGAAGATAATATTAGAGTCAAACTCGGGCATAACAGCTGGCTGGATATGCACGCGCCATTCATATCGTTGCCATCCGCGCGCGAATTAGTTGTGAATTCCCTATCTGTGCTGCACAAACCACTGAGCTGCACACAATACCCGTGCTGCACAAACCACTGAGCTGCACACAATACCCGTGCTGCACAAACCACTGAGCTGTCCACGATACCACCGACAAAGCGTGCAAACTTACAAAGGTACCTACAGTAGATCGTGGCGGGAAATCCGTGTTTACTTTCTTCTCAAGTATTCACTGCAAGAAGTATGCCACCGGAATGTAAGCTTTGAGTTTAATCGCGCTCTAATTTTGGAGCAAATACGTTGTTGTGCCAGTACAAGTGCGTGGAAATGAATCTAAATGAACTAAACACAAGATTTCCCACGAAAAACCGCAGTGATGGACTGGTGTAACAACGTAATTCTTCCCGCGAGCTCGTGACATTCAAAACAATGATTAAATAGCCGTGCCTAACCAGCTGCTAAAACACATGCCAACGCAGGATTGCGCAAAGTAAAATGTAAGTACAGAACAAACCAAGTCCAGCAAAAAATAAATAAAA
This sequence comes from Gymnothorax reevesii, assembly GCA_029721435.1. Lineage (NCBI taxonomy): Eukaryota > Metazoa > Chordata > Actinopteri > Anguilliformes > Muraenidae > Gymnothorax > Gymnothorax reevesii. The sequence continues at coordinate 113,383,993 of CM056573.1, forward strand.
TTCAAAAATCAAACAGCACCAATTCTGAGTGAGTATATGTTTCAATATTTGAGAAGTCTCACCGTTCAGTTTGAAGGAGACCAATTACATTCGTTGAACTGGCTGTGTGATTGCGCGCAGCGGTTGGATAGTGGTGGCCAGATAGCCAATGATGAGCGGCGTTACAGTTACTACGGGACACAGTAGTGGGATCTCTTGCTGGCTTGGAGCATAGTCCTCCCGACTGATGTCTTGCAAAGAGAGGAAGGAGAGGCTGCTTTTAGGGTTGTCAGGATGTTTACTTACACGCGACAGTTGGCCAAACAAAAAAGAGAAATTACGGACCGTGATAAGAAATTTATTGCAATGGTAAGTGTACATTTTGAAGGGCCTTTTCCATAGTTAGCTTTGGCAAAACTCTCTAATTTAACTTCTTTTGCTAATGAGCAAGGCAGCAAATGCCGTATAGAATACATGGACCACGCATATTGCACAATGCTTCTCATTATAGCCATGTGTTCTGGGGGAGAAGTTCAAACATTTTGTTCAAGGAGGAAATACAATCGATTGTGCTCTCGAAGTTGTACAATATGGTCGGCTACTTGATTTATTGATGTTCAAGTTACTTAAACAGACAGTCTACTGACCACAGCTGACAAATAACAGTTACGTGTTACTTTGTTAAATACATGCGAATTACGGGCGCAATAGGTTTTCGAGAGGTGCGATGAGGACAAGAAAGGATACCTCAGCAGAGAAGATTTGAAAATGGCCGTGGTCATGCTGTTTGGATATAAACCATCTAAGGTAAGCCTGGTTTAAGTTTTCCCATTTTATTTTTTTCTCTATGACGTGGCTACCAAAAATTAAACTGTAAATGCAACGCCTGCCACTTCGGGGACAGATGGGTGGCACACTGTGTCAGGTAAAAGGACAGCTTTTTTGCCTCTGAGTTTGTTAATTTCTTTGAATGCACTCATTAACTATTCAGGTAACATTTTCTCTGGAAATAACTGCACTTAAGGTAATCCATATGAAATAGAACTCGATGATGTGCACTCTATAGACATGCTAACCCACGCCTCCTGTTGACCTTGACCCTCGACCTTTCGACCTCAAAATGCAAATTTGGACAGGGTACCCTAGGATCATCTACCCCACAAAGTTTGGTCACCCTAGCTGTCGCGCGGTCAGACAGACACACACACACACACACACACACACACACACACGGTGCTAAACTGTATACCCACGCCGCCTCGTCGGGCGTGGGTAATAAAATAAGCATAACTGCTTCGTTATGGTCTGCATGTACTTTCGCACGGCGACTAGTGAATATAGCCATCTGAGGTGGGGCGAGTACTAAAGTAACGGTAGTGAACCACTAGAGGACGCCATTGTATTTTTTGAGGATTCTCGGGAAAAGTCGAGAGCATTTGCGATTGTCATTTTTTTTTTAAATATATTTTTTAAAATAATTAATCGCCGTTTAGCGGCGCTATTTCCAGATTACATCATTGTGTTCGATGTTTAATGTAAATAATATGGGCCTGTTTTTGTTGTTGCAGTCGGAAGCCAACTTCTTCATGGAACATGCTCATCGAGAAAATTTGCCAGGTAATTGGGTCATGTTTGTGTAGTAATATATGCTCCGAGTCCCAGAGCACTTGCGTGAGGATGGCTTTTGCAGTTGACCTACTGGATATATCGGATAATTATTTTCTTTTACTGGCAGATTCACTGAGCCTGTTCAGTTATCTGCTGCCTGCTTTATAAAATGCACCCCCGTATACCTGAGAAGCAGAGGAGCAATACTTATGTGATTCATGATGTAATTCACCTTGAAATAATGGATGTGCTAAGTAAATAAAATGCCTATGGCATGCATTATATCGTGGCATTATTGATGTGTAAATTTATGTAAATCCACTAGGCATTCTGGATTTAGATCACTTATGTTGTACTGAAGTTGTTTTTGACACAAATAGATTTATTGCTGCGATTAGAGAATATCTGGCAGCTAAGCAATACCTATAAGCTTTCAAAGCACGATAGCATCATTGTGTTTAATGCAGGGGAAATTGAAGAATTCAGACTGTTCAGATTATAAACGTATAGTTTTACAAATATGTCCAACAATGTGTAATTAATGACATTTTAAATTGTTACAGTGACATTTACTTGGTCATATGAGATCAATTTTCCTGTGAGTTACACTTCTCTGGTTGTTGAGCCCATCTTGGTAGGGCTGAGTTGGTAGCACACTTGATATGGGCCTGAGAGTAGTGTGGCAATGACTGCGTTTACATGCACACCATATTCCGATTAAGGTTCATATTCGAGTTGAGGTAATATTCCGAATAAGCCGTTTACATGCGCTGAGCGATAGGAATATTCCGTTTACTCTCTTAGCCATTGCCATCGCCAGCAGTCTTTGTCCCAGAATTTCATCCATGACCGCGAAATAAATGAAACTGTCTACATCAGGGCCGCTGGTATTTTTGTTTTATTTTTTTGTGGCAGTGGCTATTTTTACGCCAGTCGTGAACTTGCTGTAATTTGCTATTCTTATGAACTTCTGTATCCGAAAAAAACTGCTACTCAACTGTGTTGAAAACATCCCGCTTTCGCTTTGTGCCTTGTGGTTATCATTACTGGACCGGCTAGCCGGCTTACTTACTTTAAGTTACAGTCAGGATATCCTTTACTCAAGTTAGATAGGGTTAGTTATTGGCCAGCTAACTCCGCCATCTTGTACTCTAGAATTCCTTGCAAGGATGAACTTTGTGCAGCTATCAGCTCTTCTACATGACACGAATTACTACTGGCTATTGATTGTGGGCAGTGACGACCTGACAGTTCCACAAATATTAGCGATCAAACGTTGAACTTAAAATTACACTCTACCTAAGTCTTTAGCTAAATGAAGCAACTCGCTAGAAAACATAAGTAATGTTTCAACCGTCTCGCTAGCGAACGTCAGATGATACCTTATAGTTAATGCTGTTGTATAAGCATAGACTGTATAAATCAGTCTATGGCTCCAAGTCCTGATTTCCTATGTTGTGCATGAACACAGTACGGAAGATCGTAAAAATAGGTAATTGGAGTAAGATTATGATTGGCGTAAAAATGGCCACTGGCTGAATTTTTTTTCGCTTTGGAATATGTCGCCTTCAGAGTTTCCCAGCGAACTTGGTTGGCAGTTAAAACAAACCCAGCATCTCTACTTTCCGCACATCTTTGAGATATCATTGTTACGGTGCTTTTGCCCATCGAAATATTCCAATATATTAATGTCTTTCATTATCTGAATGCATAGAGTCGTTTCCTCTTCACTCCAAAAATGCAAATTCCTTGCAAAGTGAACAGGCACACATGTTGTTGAATATTCTGTTCGAGGGCATTTTCCGATTGAGGTGTACGTTATACATGAGCCAATATTTCGATTAAAACAGGCATATGCCAGGGGTCTTAATCGGAATATTTCGAATCGGAAAATGACCTTAATCGGGTTATTGAACGCGTTTACATGACAGGTACTCAATCGGAATATTCTTACATTCCGATTAATACAGGTATATTGGTGTGCATGTAAACGCAGTCGACTGCGAGTATAATAATGAGAGTATAATTTTTGGTTCAACGTTTCATCGCTAATATTTAGGGAACTGTCAGGTCGTCACTCTCCATAATCAATTGTCAGTAGTCATTAGTGTCGTGTCGGAGAGCTGATGGCTGCACAAAGTTCGTCCTTGCAAGAAATTCTAGAGTACAAGTTGGCTAATGAGTTAGATGGCAAGCTGACAAAGTTAGCTGGCTAATAACTAACCTTACCTAACTTGAGTAGAGGACATCCTGACTGTAACTTGGAGTAAGCCGGCTAGCCGGTCTAGTAATGATAACCACAAGGCACGCAGCGAAAGCGGGATGTTTTCAAACCAGTTGAGTCGCATTTTTTTTTCCCAGGTCGAATTTTGTATTGTGCAGGCGGATACGGAAGTTCATAAGAATAGCAAATTACAGTAAGCTCACGACCGGCGTAAAAATAGTCACTGCCAGAAACAGAACAACACCAGCGGCCCTGATCAAGTCAGTTTCATTTATTTCATGATTATGGATGAAATTCTGGGACAGAGACCGCTGGCGATAGCAATGGTCAAGAAAGTGGAGTCGATGTCGGCTTTAAAGCTCGAACTGAAGGCAACCAAAGCCATGACGATTACTTTCGAGCGTTATATTTGCTGAAAACCCAATGTTGAGATTGAACCTAAGTGGTGGATATGCTAATGAACATGTAAACGGAATATTCCCATCGCTCAGCCCATGTAAACAGCTTATTCGGAATATTACCTTAACTTAAATATGGGCCTTAATCGGAATATGGTGTGCATGTAAACGCAGTCACTGTCAAATATCATGGGGATGTTATTGTTCCATTACACCAGAAGGTAAAAGATTGAAAGGGAACACAGACTTTAATTTGTCGTAATCGTTTTACGCATTGGCAGTCAGTAAAGAATCACAAACAAAGGGTGGCACATAATTTTGCTGTGAAATGTGTGTATGCATTACAGGGTCCCTGACAGGCAGGCTCAGTGATGAAAAGGGGTCGGCTAGACTTTTTTTTTTTTTTTTTTTTAAAGGAAGACATTAAATGGTTGAAGACCTAGATTAGTACGTAATTCATCTCTTGTTTTAAGCCACGAGCAAATTGCTTTTGTATACTGCCCTGTAGGAAGGCGCAAGATAATCTAGTTAAAGTGGCACGCTGGTGTGATGAAATATTCCACCATTAAATCTTGCTCCAAGCAAACGGCGAATTAAATTGCTCCTCTTCTGTATTTCATGTGATTACTAAATTAGTGATGGTGATGATGGAGTGGGGGGTGGTGGTAGGCTTGGCTAGACTCTGTCCCTGACTGCTTTGGCAGACGTTTGCTCAACAGTGAGCCATTTAAGGTCCCTCATCCTCTCAGTATTCATATGTGTTTAGCATTTCTCCTACTCTCCTTTTCACTACTGACTTCTCTCTCTCTCCCTCCCCTCTCTCCCTCCTGCCCTCCCTTCCTCCCTCCTCACTCACTCACTTATTTTCTCTCTCTCATTCGCTCACTCACTCACTCACTTAATTTCCCTTGCTCATTTTGTCATTCAGTTTAATAGCTCTCTTTCTCTGTCTTTCGACTGGAACTGTGTGGTGTTTAAAAAAATGTGTAAAAATATTTTTGCAATTATCAGATGTTTGTTTTCAGTCTTTTTCTGCTGTATTTAAATTTTTTTTGTTCGTGTTACTTTATCATTGTTTTACTGGAAGTCTGCACTCATGGTCTGTAGCTTCATTTTATTTGTTCATGTTGAGGTCATTTTTTGACTTTTTTTCTTTTTGGCATCTTATAAGAACATTGTCATAGGTTGATGGTTATTACATATTTGCATTTGTTAATGCTCTTAGCAATGCGAAAATGGGACAAAACCACTTTCTCACTTGCTTTCATCCCTCTTTCTCTCTCTCCTTTGCCATCTCTTCTTCGCTCTGCTTGAAGTGACTGTATGACATTCTCCTGTGGTGCGAGAGGTAGCCGATCTGTCAGTGATAGAATGCCGGTGTGCTGCCTGCTGCCTAGTAACACTTGACTTTGAAACAGTTCACAGTCTGGCGGTTTATATTTTTCTTCCCCCATGTTTTTCTCCCTGGATCTTGTTCTTCTAGTCTCTGGGGAATCAGCCGGTCAGTGTAGGAGGATCCAGACGCGATCTTCAGAGGCCTGCGCTCTCCGACAGAGGATGCCCTTGTGGTGTCGATTCATGCTTGACTGACATTACTGTGCAGCTGTTATTCCTGGCCTACAAGGCCCTTCTTTTCATTGGGTTCTGTGTGCTTCGGCATAGCAGTGACCCGGGAGCCGTACTACTGCCGCAGTTGCTATTGAAGGCTGTAGCTCTATCATTTCCTTCTCTTCAATAAAATTACCTCATGAGTTCGCATGTGAAGAACTTGCTCTAGCTCTTCACAGGAAAGAGCAAAGCAGATGACTGTTGTGGCAACTGGATAATTTTATTTTCAATTTGAACCTGAGAGAAGGGACTATAATTTAACTTGGCTTCATTATCCCCGTGAGGGGAAATATCTCATTCAATAATCTGCGATGCTGGGAGATAAGATGTCATACAGTACGAAGATAAACAAAGTTGGACAGAGAGAGGGTTCATTTAAAAAAGGCATGTTGTTACTGTGAATAGGGTTTTTAAAATAGACTTTGATAGGAACTGAAGGCCAGTTTTATGGACGGTGCAGTTTTTAGCTAATGATGAATAATGAGAACCTTAATGAAAAAATAATCAGCGTTTTATAATTATTAATACCCTCCCAGAGAACTTTAGCCTAGTTGGCGGTATTTTTAATGAAATAAATCATGGGTAGGAGAAGTTCTTTATTCTGCCTTTTAAGATTCTATTCTGATTATTTTATATATGGGAAAATGTGATCTAATCGGCTGACATCCTATTCATTTTTAATGAATTTAAGTAAGTTTTTCTTCTCTCGAAAGAAAACATCTGCTTTTTAGAAACCATATCAGGGAGTCATTTTTAAACCCCCAAAAATGAATGCATTTCCCTGTATTTTATGATTTTAAAAAATCGTATATGGAGGAAGTTCTTTTCTCCATGAGCGTTCATGTGCAGTGTTCCATAACATTGCCCTGCCGGCAGAGCCTTCGTCGTACGACAACCTCGGAGAACGTCGTAACACAACTCGGTGCTGAAACAACATCCCGCTGTTGTGTCTAACCTGCCAAAACACGGCCACTGATTGAATCTGAAACGTTGCATATTCATCGAAGAACGATCTTGGGGGGGAAAAACATCTTATTTATATTCAAACCTTTATCACCGCGGCAACATCCGTAAAATATTGTTTATACTGCGGCTTCAAACATTTTCTCCCCCCCTTCTCCGCCTCTTCCCTCCCTTCCATAGCTCGGGGACAGAGTTTGGGAATTAGAGGAGTGGCGTGACAGATCTGTGGCATCCACGCTCTTAAGGAGATATTGGAGATGAAATGGCCTCTGCGTGAGGCGCGTGTCTCGTCGTGGAAGTGACAGGCGGAGCTGCCAGCGCTGTGCGAGTCGGTGCTGTCTCTGTGTTTTTGGCCCCTGATTTCTCAGCATGACAGATGGGCTCCACATCTGAGAGGCCCTGCTGACGGCGGGGAATGTTAGCCATTAGCTGCTCTCATTGCCACTGTGTAGGGGGGGGCATTTGAGCACATTGAGAGCATATAGGTCCTGTTTTTTTGTCATTGACCTCAGGGCACTAGGTACCTGGGACCAAGTGAGAACTGCGGAAACGCTCACCTCAAGGTCCCGTAGATCTCCGTGCCCAATCTTCAGCCCTACTCCACTGTGCTAACATATTGATAAAAAATATTTAAAGGGACTGTTGTTCGGCAGTGATGGTTCTAGCAAGTGATGTTTGATGCTTTCAACTCTTTCTGGTTGAACACTTGAGCTCAGACTGCATCTTTAAGAGGCAGCTTTGTCTTCAGCATGGTATCATCATTCTCTGGGATTTTGTTATGCCTTGGTACTCCTTCTTTTAAGGGTCCTTACTTTCTGGGTTTGGTTGCTTAGTAAAGGTGATGCTCCAGGTGTAAGTGTGACTGCCGCAGCATCGGGTCAAATCCAGCCACGCCAGTGCTGATCATGGCCGGCAGTCTTGTTAGAGCAGCGCATGATTGGCTTCAAGCTGCTCAGGGAAATGGGAGGGATACAGTGTGAGCAAGCATAGCATGTAGCTCAAGCACCTTCTCCTGGCTATCCCTGCACTCATCAGCTGGATTCAAAGCAAGCAGATATTCTGGTTTCCCGTGCATTCATTCACTGCATGTGGGGCTCTTAACTGCCCTTTGAAACTGATGGGCTTGTGTTTCGGCAGGGAACCCCAAACTGTGTGCTGTCCTGAGATGGCAGCCTGAGTTGTGTACAAGCATGCTTGTTGCTTGCGCATTGTTAGCTGATTACGCACTCCAGATGCGGGTGGGATTGGAGATGCCATATAAAAAGAAGACTCCTTGCCTTCTGAGCAGTGTGTTGTCCTGGCACTGCACTCCTGCATGGCTTCCCAAAACTATTAGAGGAGTAAAATCCATGGGTCAGACTAAGTGAAGACACAATCATGACCTGGTCCAGCTGATTTCACTGATTTGCTCCATATCTTGGTGGGTTGGATCTAGTGAAGGTCCAATCATAAGCTCGTACAACTGAGTTGAGTCATTAGGTCCTCCTCCTGATGGGTCGGATCAAGTGTAAATTTACTCATTAACTTGTACAGCTGAGTTCACCTATTAGTTCCATCTCTTGATGGGTTGGATCAAGCGATGGACCACTTACGAACTTGTACAGCTGAGTTCATGCATTAGGTCCTCCTCCAGGCAGAGGAGTTGTGGTGAACAGGAAATCCAGTAGTTGGAATAAAATTTGTACTCTTTCTGAAACTGGATGTTCTACCTGTGCCCATTAGTGAAGGACGATGGCTGCCCCCCTGAGTCAGGTTCCTCCCCAGGTTTCTTCCTTTCCGCCATCAGCGACTCTCCTTCTCACTGCTGTCCTGCGTTTGCTCTTGTGGGACTTTAGGCCAGGGTTCTGTGTGAAGCCTGCAGTGACAGGACTTGTGAAATGTGCTGAGTGAGCAAATATTGATTTGATTCAATTTCACAGTGGCAGACTCCTGAGGCCAGGCGGAGGCACAGAAAAGAGCCTTGTTGTACAAGCTGCCATTTTCTTTGCGGGGACTCTGTGGAGCCACAGGCTCCTATTCAGTGTCCGTAACGGTCTTTCTGCACTTTCAAAATATGATCTGTTTACTAAAAATAGGGCATTGGTTCAGTGAATGCATTGAAGTATACAATGGGCAGTATCAGTGGTGTTGGACCTGCTTTAGTAAGAACATTGATGCTGATCATGTGGGGTTAAGCTGGTCTCTGTAGGGACAGAGACGCAGTCCCTTCTACCTGGTGCCGTTTTACTGGATTCTAGCCGCAGGCTGTAGCCTTTCATCCCATTCAGTCTAATACATTCTCAATGGGCAGGAAAAAAAGGCAGTTCAGTCACAGAGAACCAGAGCTCATTTTCTCTTCAGGTAGCAATCAAGCGGCTCTTCGAGATGAATAGGCTCATCTGCTGCCTCTGAGTGTTAATTGGGAGCCTCAAGTTGTCATGTTTCTGCTTACCGCAGTATATTGGACACAGTGTCGCTGTGTTTCTCCATTACGGAGAATATTGGACCGAGCGTCACAGTGCTTTTCAATCACGGGGTATATTGGACGGAGCGTCACAGTGATTCTCTGTCAAGGCTGCTGATCATTTTTATGAAGTTGAGTAGATGGAATGAGATTTGCCGTCTGTCCTATTGATGCGGCTTTAACTACCTGATTAATCAGTTAAGAGTGGCTGACGTACAGTACTGGGCAGGTGTTTTAGGCCCCTTGGTTTTTTACAATTTAAACTTGGTTTTTGATGTTTATTTTTTGTTTGCCTCATTAATGTTTCTGTTGATAAAAAGCACCTTCAAGACATCAATACTTTAATTTGTTAAAAATCTGCCAAAAAAGTCCTTGTATTTCACTGAAGATTGTTGATAGAGGTAATATAGCCGTGACGGAGCCCGATATAAAAATCTTCAAGGCTGTCTGGGAATACCTGGGGAGACAGACTCAAGCGAGTCTGTGAGCCTGCAGAGGAACTGTTGCATGCTCTTCACTATGCTTGGAACAACAAAACAGCCAGTAATCTAATAAAACTACAAAACAGCAGAACAGTGTGCCTAATTTTTAGGCAAAGGGTAATCTGTCTAAATATTGGTTTGTTTTGGTTTTAGCAGTTCACAGGTCTTTATTGTACATTATTATTTTTCTTTATGGTACAACCCTTCTTTTCATGTTATTTGGAAACCTCTTCCCCCGATGGAATTGTCAGAAATATGCCCAAAAACTTGTGCACAGCAGTGTATAAAAGTAATAATAATATTAATAATAATGTTAAATTGCTCAAATGCCACCTTTCATTCGCAGGAAATGGCTCCATGTGCTATTAGTTGATGGAAAACGTTGAGCTTAAAGCACAATAACATTTCATGTAAAAATAAAAAAGAATCAAGGAGTACTCATAGTACAATAATTGCGTGGAAGCTGCAGGAAAATGGCACACTACTAAAAATTGCAAGATAAAGAATAGGATGGTTTATCCTCTAGGAATTCAAAGCATTTTTGCAAGTAAAGTGTTGACATACAGTACACTTATTGTCAGGAGTGGTGAGTTTTCATTAATCTGTTGTAAGACTTGGACTATGCACTAGCTGTTTATTGATGTTGTGTAGATTGAAATTGGTACATCATAATGTCTGGACACCTGAAACAACTAGTAATGCTGGGCACAACTGCCTGAGGGAGGTGTTTTAGTGATTTGAGTGCTAAATAATTGAGACTTCCCCTGACATTTGACCCCTACAGCTAACAAGCCTAATGAAATCACACCATGGTGTGACGCGATTGGAAGTGAAATTAAAATATGCACGTTTTGGATCCTGTTTGAAAATGATCAGAGTAGATTTAAGGAAGTTATTGAGAAAAAACACTTCACTTTTTTGGTGACCTTGACCTTCATCCCAAAGGTCTAAAAATCCTCGGTCCAAAATGTAATCGGTGATCCCTGGACGACTGCGCACATCTCCTGAAAATTTAATGTAATTTCAGCCAATCATTTTTGCATTAGAAAGCTGACAGACAGATGCACCAATGCACACGACTGAAAAAACCCCTCAACCTTGGGATGGCATAAAAATTGTTTGAACTGGATGTCCGAGGGCAGTGGCAGACATCTTCAAGGTGAAGTCATGCCAACGTCCGGCTCTCTCTTAAAAACCCCAAATAGAGCCCCAAAGTGAGCCAGCCCTCCAGAATCCATGTCTACTCAGAATGCAGAGCCTCTCCCTTCCTCTGTAGGTGGAGTATTGATAAGTGTTTGTCCTTCTCTTCCCTTCTGATGCTGTTGTGGGAGAGCGTTACCGTTTGTCATCTCTCATATCCAGTTTGGCCAAAAAAAAAAAAAAATACTCTTTCATCCCGGCCCAGGGGCTCTTGCTGGGTTTCCGGACCCTGGCGGACCCTGGCGCTCTGTAAAAATGTGCTCTCGCTCATCACTGTTGCTCAATTAATTACCAACCCTCCCCCCAATTCCTCACACCATGGCTGTGATCCTGGCTGCTCCTTCTCAGGTTGTCCTGGAGCTCTTACCTGAGCCGGGCTGCTGTGCTGTGCTGTGCATTCTAACAGGACGACTGAGGGCTCCCTGCCCAGCCCTCTCCTCAATAACAGAACTGGGAGAAAAATGAGTGGCCCGCAGGTGCGAAGCAGAGACTGCATCTCCTCTAAACGCAGTGCTTTCGCATGATTCCCATCCACAGAAAGTGCCTGGGCTCCGTGGAGAGCTGTAATAAAAGCATATTCTCTCCCTTTCTCTCTCTCTCATCTCTGTTCTTCAAAAGGTGTCCCGCTGGAGCTGTTGCTGTCTCTCATGGGGACGAAGCTCTCGGTGGAGGACCCGTACGACAAAACGCGGCACATCTTCAACACCTTTGATGTGCACTGTAAGTACGGTCTCTCTCTGACCCAAACTTCCCTCCACAGTGCCTCCGTTTGCACATAAGTGAAGATGGTGACTCACTCCCACAACATGGAGTCCAGGGTGTCGTTAGGGCAGCTTAAACTGAGCTGTAGTCGCCTCCTAGTCTTGTGTGCAGAACAGAAGCCCTCAGGCTTTCCCGCTGTCTTTTGTAGCCCTGTAAAATAGCCCTAGTTTACCAGCCTGTGACATGTAACCCTATTTGAATAACTTACTCTGAGTGAGAGGCAGCACCCCTCTGTAAACTGCAGAGAGAGGGATGACCTTTATAATATCCTGCAGAAGTCTTTAGTGCTCTTCACTTCAAATAAACCTCTCGCCTCTCAAAATCCAGGCTCATGCTTCACAAATATCTGCCTCAGAACATGTCAGACGTTCGCTCCGCCTTAGTCCTTTTGCGACTCGATTTTTGAAAGTTTTTAAATGCGGAAAATGCAAGTAAAAAAGAAAACGATGATTAGTAAATTATTGTTGCCTTGCTTTAAATTGAATACCGTACAAAACAATATATTTCCTGTGTCACCTTATCAACTGTATTTTTTTTGAAAATACTAGCTCATACTGACTGTGATGGCTGTACCATGTTTGAAAAAAGAGGAAACAGGGGGTTGCTTGCATCCTTTCCTTTGTTTAACCCTATAAGACTAGTTAGGATGTCTGCAAGCTTCTTCGTTTGAGACTTGATGCGACTTCAGTGTGTTTCAGATGATACCATTGTTTTTAAGAAATTTGACAGATGAAGTCCAGCTTGAATTGCTTACTGCATTTTGCCTTCCCTACTTATATTTATGAAATTTGTATTTTTAAATCCTTTTAGCCTCTGTGTCGACCACAAAAAAGTTTCCAAAGCTGGTCTTCAGACGGTAACAATGGCTGTCAACCTTAGCCTGGGGAGCGACATTGACTTTTTGTCAGAGTGCCACTTTGCTTTGTACACTGCCACTACAACAAATCAAAGTTCATTGATTTTGAAAAAAGAATGTTAATGGATATAAGGGCAACAACACTCATTTTTAATGAAAGTCAAAGGTGTAAGCTCTCAAATGGTTTTTATTTCATGCTTTTGTCTACTACAGTGGCTGAGAAATGAAAGGTTTTTGTGCATGTTGACAATACTATCAAGTTTTTCAGAAAACTTTCAGGTGTTAGCCAGTTCTTTTCGAACAATGTCTTAGATTTTCGAGTGCTTTTATAGGGCGTGCCCTTGATCTTCATGCATTTATAGCCCTCCAACTCATCTGTTGGGTGTCTGGAGACACTAATTCTTCCAGTTTTTTTTTTTTTTTTTTTTTTCAAATTTGGCATCTCCAATCCCACCCGAATCTGGAATGCCCAATTGGTGAACTATTTACAAAGCTTGCTCGTATGCGACCCCTTACTGCCAACTCAGGATAGTGAAGATAGTTCACGGCTCTCCTCCGAAGCACGTGCCCGTCAGCCACTGCTTCTTATACACTCATTGGTTGAATCTGCGCAAGTTCAGAACGAGGGCGGAGGATACCCGAGCATGAACAAACTTCGATTCTTCCTGACGAGCGCCTGTCTGGCCAACAGGAGGCGCTTGAGCAAAGAACAAAGCTGTTTATTTATATCCCCTTACCCGTGGTTCCAGTTTTGATGATCCTCTATGTCCAGATCTTCCTTGGCAAAGAAGACTGCATATGTTGCTCTAAAATGCATACATGTCCTTCAGAATCAATGGTACTGGCACAGAAATTGAGTCATAAAATATGCTGGATCAATTGTTCCGTAGCGCCATCAGCAGGACGCTACATTCTCAGAAATGGGGGTGCAGAAGTAGTCCATTTCTGTTCCCCAAGGTACAATCACCACTTGTGTACGCTTCAGGGCTAATTATAGGACCTCAAGGTACCTTTGTGAACCTTTTTAGGGTCTGGAGGTACTTTTATGTTCCAAAACAAATATAAACCCACTTCTAAGGTGCAACAGCAGTACCTTTGAGGGTACTGCCCCAGTGACGGTCATCAGCCAATCAATTTGCAACAAAAAACCTGATGTGCTGAGGTTAGGTGCTTGCCGCTAGAGCTAGTGTGTGTCATTCTTTCAGTTTATTCCTGAGCAGCTCTCCTGTTGAGGTAGTGTGACATGTAGAGAAGGTCACCCCTGGACTCTAGTGGAGCTGAGGGATGCTTCCCTTCTGCTACAGTAGAGGGCGCTGTAAGCCTTCCTCTTACATCCTGGCTCTGCCATTGCACTGAGGGACATTGGTCCCGGCACCACTCTCTCCTTTTGAGCAGGATTTAAGGGACACAGTTAACGTGTGATTTTCAGCAGAGCAATGAGTTTGGGGGTAAACCATGTGACTTTGCTTACCACAAGTAGCGCTGAGGTTTCTAGTGTAGCTGCCTAAGACATACATACTCATTTCCCTTCTCCCACAGCAGTTTTATTCTTTTTTTCATGTTGGCACTTGACCAAGCTCAAACAACAGCCTGGGTAATTCCTCGCAATTAGCATCGAGGCAGAAAAATTGGCCCGAACTGTTTTGACGCGCACCATGTTCAAATTCTCACCAGAATGCATAATCAGGAGTCACACTGTAGGTCTCCCCTCTTTTATTTTTTCTTGAAAAATCAGTGCTGAGAAATCCAAGGAGAGGCAGTGGCATGATTAGCTAATTAATTTTGTTCCAGAATTTAGGCGTTCGTCAGCAAGGGACCGAAGAGTGGCCATATGAGGAGGACATCAGGTGACTGATTAAATCTGCTGAAATGAACCAGGGACCATTCCTCATTAACCCCTATGACCTCCCCCATTAAAGAAACAATGCTTGGCTTTTAGCGACAAACAGTTTTTGAAAACCCCTGCCATCTGTGTTGGACTCCTGCGGTAGCAAAGCGGTTTTCAGCTTTGTAACGTCTCTACCCCAGCTCCCCCCAGTGTCTCTCTAAATGAACCCACAAGGTGAGTTTTCTCTCATCTCGTTGTTGCTGTTTGTAAAGTCTCGGCCAGTGTCCGTGCAGTAGATTGGCGAACTTCCATGTTCTGAGGCAGGAGGCAGCAAATGGTGATGAATTTGGTTAGAGGAATACAAGTTAATTATTAAAGAGCTGAAATAACATTTGTTTTCTCTCAGTTTATATTATTCTGAAGAACAATGTTAATGCCGTGGGCTGGGACCAAAATTGGTACCAGCCATCAGCCAAATTCTTGTGGTAAAATATGCAAGTGGCTGGTAGATTTGCTTCATTCACCAGTGAAAGAACAGTGTTAATCTTTTGAGTTTCTTGTATAGTTTTAACTTTCACTCGCCATTTGGCTAGTGGGGAAAAAAAGTTAATTTTTACTTTCTGGTCTTGGGTGTTGTATTTTATAAAAACAAAAACAGTGTAGAAGAAGTGCACTCGTGTCCTTCTGTATCAGGGAATGTGGTTTTATTTGTTATATAATTTTGTGAGGTAACTGAGGGCTGCAGGTGTAGGGCTGATGAAATACTTCCATTCCTCCAATCAGCATCTGAACTCCATGCTTTCAAATCTGTCCCAGTTTAGACCGATTGTCCACAGTTCATTCCAGTGTTCTCTCCTCCCTTTGAAAATTCACCTTTAAATTAGCTTTACTTGGATATACATCATATCATGGGAGAGCTTCGTGAGCCAACTTCTGCATCACCGTGTGCTTAATGTAAATGATGTGGAATAATACATTTTGTTCTTTGGTTCCACACAGAGCATCCCATTATAATCTTAAAAATGTCAGAGCAGAGCTGCGCCTTGTAAAACTCTTGTTAACACTCCAACCTCTTTGTACGCCTCTGACACTTCCAACATTTCTCTCTGCTGGATAGTACAAGATTTCAGTCTAGCCTCTGAAATGCTCTGTTAGTGCATATTAATAGTTTATCTGTATTAATACTTAATTGGACCCGTCTGTCAGCTGCCATATAAAAACGTGCTCATACACGTATACATTAAAATATAAAAAGTCTTCAGATGTGACTGCGTGGGGAAATGAGTTGTAGTAGAGGCTGCGGAATGGTGGCAACCTTTGGCTGGCTTCAGCAGCTAAATGGGGGCTGTCTAATCTCTGGCCAGCTTTGCTTTAAACTGATGTAACTGCCGTTTGTGTTTGATTGGCCTGACAGAGGGCCGGCGGCGAAAGTCCCTCCCACGTCAACCGCGGAACAGACGGCTGCACACGAGGCATTTGAACGTCTGCGCGACACTTGTCCTTCTAGACTGTTTTAGTTCTGCGTCTACCAGCTCGAGCCGGTGGCAGCCTGCCTGCCAATCTCGTGCGGCGTTTCCGCCACCACAAGCTTCCACGCCGTCTTTGCCAGAGTATCCAACGCTGCTGTTCGCCCTCAGGAATCGCAGCCAGTTTTGCCACAAGGTGTTGCAGTAAATCGTCGCTGGTGTAGTAGCCCAGTCAGCTTAAATCTGGGAGCCTGGGCTCAGTTACACGCTCGCCTTTGTTTCATCGCTGGCTTCGCTGAACAGCTTTGAAAGGGCTATTCTTTCTTAAGCTGAGCCAGCTGCTGAAGACGATCCAGGGAAGCAGGCGGTTATGAAGTCTGCTTTTAACCGGAAATTTGTAGCCTGTGCTCGATTCCTGGTATCACTCATTAATTCTTCAACAAGGTTAATGCCTCCTGTTAGCTGTGATTCTATTTGAGTTAAACAACAGAATATATCACTTTGAAAAGATTGATCTTAGTGATGCTCCTGTGAATCTGCATCTGATAATAAAACTATATGGCATACTTTATAGTGCAGGTGTAATGGGTCTCCGCTAGCTGCTGACGTATAGAGCCGTACAGTAACTGTTTTCTTACAGTGTGCAGCAGGAGCATTTACGGCACAGCAGAGGAAAGGCATCTCGGTCTCTCCATGCCAGAACGCCTTCGGCTGGTTGTAGAAAGTCACATTACAGTAAGCAGACTTCAGTCTCACAATTAAATTTCGAGGTGTCAGCCCTCTAAATGCCCTCATGGGAGTCATTCCCCGCATTGCAAAATTCCTTGAATCGATGCCTGTGTCGGAAAGGCTGCAGGTGATGTGCCGCAATATGCTGCAGCCATTTCTGTTGGAAGTGGCGTTCACACAGACACGCACATACGTAAACACACACGCAGTCTTGTATCTGCCTGCACAGGAGCAAATGAGTGGTGTAACTGCGTTGAAAGGGCATATGCAGACATGTATGCTCTTATTTTCAGAATCATCAGAAAGGGTAGGAGAGGTGGGTGTCATCACCTACTACTGACTGAGAATTGTGTGTCACTTGTTGGTGCATTGTAACGGCACACTGAAAATTAAAAGTAACTGCACTGCATGCTGTAGCTGGATTGTGTTTTGTTTTGGTTTATTGTCCCCCGCCACGCGCGAAGCAGCGGGACATAGTATTCACGACCGTCCGTCCGTCCGTCCAATCATGCCCAAATCCTTGTCAGCAAGATATCTCAGGAACGAATTGACGGATTTCCTTCAAATTTCATGTCAACATGTATTAGGGTGATACCCCGGCGCCAGTCGGTTTTGGTGACCTTCGCGTCACTCTCAAGGTCACACCGAGAGATTGCTCATTTTGACACGATTTCACTTCTTGTGGCGGGGGACAAAGACACGTTAGTGGCAAATACTTGTTATAATATAAATTTTTCAACCTTCTTTTTCAGGTGATGTGCATAGTTTGAAATGGCTACACCCCCATATGCCATATCTATCTAAGCCCTCAGCATATGGTAATGATTTTTTGTATTTCAGGGGCATGATTTCTTGTTGAAGCAAATTAACTACCTCATACAGTTACATGCTCTTGAAGTGTTTTTGCTCAAGAAACTTATTTTTAGCATGTGCTTGATAGTCATCAAATCAGCCTCTGAATATTGCTACTGTTCTTTCCTTCCAGGCCGTGGGTTTTTGACAATGGAAGACTTCCAGAAGGCTTTCAGCCGCGTGGCTTCTCGGCTTCCGGAGAGAACGGTGCAGGAGGCTTTTCGGTAAGGGTGCAGCAGGCCCCCCCCCCTTTCCCTTGGCACTTCTGTTCACTTCTGTTAGCACAGAATCAAATCTCACATCCCCACCCGAGGTTGTGTGGGAGTCGCGTTCGCGTTGGCGTACCTGCCGCCCGTGATTCGATTTGTGCCTCCCTTCTCAGACGCTGTCGTACAACAGCAAATGAATTTGAGCGTGCTGTGGAGCTCGGCGTGGGACGAATGGTGGCAAGCGGCGGTAAATCCATTCTCGCGGGCTGCCCGGCGAATCAGCACTGGGACTCCGCGGACTCTGAGCTGGAGCTCGGACGGGTGCAAATCTGTGCATTTATTTCATTGCAAAAATAAAAACTGGGCTAAATTAGTGTTTTTGTTTTAATCGGACATAAAGTCTTATTTCTGCCACTTTAGTAGAGAATACTTATTTTTTTTAACTTACTAATGAACTATAAGGAAGCTATCTTATCCTATTCGCAAATAATGAAATCAAAATATCCTCCTAATTGGCTGCGTTTTTATCTTAAACCGCAAAAAAAGCTCCGCAAGATAGGATTTTAAGCATAAATGCTCAACTGAAATTGTAGTTAAAACACTTGGGGCCTGATTTTCTAAGACCTTTAGCACATGCAAAATCTTTTCGCCCGTGCAAAACCAATCCCAGATAGCAAAAAGTGATTGAATTAACATTGTGATATTGTCAGGCTGAAAATTGCAGTCAACATTGATGTCAGATATTGAAAAAAACATTGAAAGTGCTCGTTATGATCAACATGGAAATAATGTTAAATTTACAATCAATTCTAACAATGAATTGCTTCAACATTGATTCAACTATATGTAGGCATTGCATTATACATTGAAACAATGTTTTTATTTAAGGGCCATTTCAACGCTTTTCAACCCTCCTCTGTATGTTTTTAATATGCCTCATTAAAAAAATAACTGTATTACTCTATTTATGGCATAGGTCAACAAGGAGCATGCCCAAGTAGTCTACTAGTCAGTGATACTGACTAGATTAGTGATGTCACTAATAGACAAGTTTGGAGCAACCTACAAAGAACTTTATCCAATCCAATCCACTTTATTTAAATAACATATTTTAAAAACACAATGGTTACCAAAGTGCTGCACAAAATATCAATAAATAAAATAGATAAATAGAACACCAAACACCAAATAGAATAAAATGATATTAAAAACATAGAGGCAAAGGTTAAAATGCTGAAATGGTCCATCAAATATGCTATACTGCAGTGGATCTCAGCCTTTTTACACAAAGAGCCCACTTTACAGGGACATGTTTTGCGGGACCCCATACTTGATCATAATGATTTCATAGGTGAATACACTGCCCGGCCAAAAAAAAAGTCGTGCACTGAAATATTTAGTTGGAACCCCTGTAGCTTTGATTACAGTGCATATTCTTCTTGTCATTTTTTTAACATCCATATGCAATGCCAGAACATTTATTTTAGATCAGAAATGCCATAATTTTTGGCCGAGATCTTGTCTTCTCGACATAATGGTTGAACCACTGAGGTCTCTCTTGAGCACATCCCAATAACTTTTAATGTGTTTAAGGTCAGGATTTTGTGGTGGCAAATTTGTTTGTGAAAATGATTCCTCATAGGCCTACTTGTTTTTGTCATTCGTGGTTTTCTTTGCTAAATACAGGCCAATAACTTGCCCGTTCTGAAATATTGTAACATCTTTTCCACCATCAGGGGATGTGTCTTCCAACATGATTTTTTAAGAAATGAGTAGCGACGCGCTTCATCAGTCAGGGTAAAATGATTATTGCCAGCTGAAACATATTAATAACCACAATAATGATCCAATTATAGAATTTGTTCGTTTATTTCCAAATGGTGACTTTTTTTGGCCGGGCAGTGTATTTGAAGATGTGTTGTCAGCTTGTAGATTGGCTATTTCTATTTTTTTTTTGAGAAACCAAGTGTCACAGTCCGAGGATGGTTGAGCCCAAACGCACCACTCAGAGGCAGGTATGCAGGAAAAAGCTCAGAAGAGCGTTTATTGAACGACAACAAAAGGACTAAGCAGGCAGATGAGTCCAGCGCTGGACGGGGGAGGAGGCAGGACCTGAGCAGGTCAGGGTCAGCAGGAAGGGCCAGAGCTGGGCAGGGAAGGAGCTGACCAGAAACAAACTCACCCAAGGTGACGAAGCAGAGTTCACAAGACTTTCTTTCAACAGAATCTACAACAAACAGGCACAAAACAGAGGACGAAAGCAAGGTTATATAGGGGAAGAAACAGGCGAGGTGTGTTAGTCAGTATAATCGTGGGAGTGCAGGCAGAGCAGAGGCTGGAGTCAGTAATTGGATAATTGAAAGGAATGTTGATTGTGTGAGTGAATGCAAGGGAAGCCAGTGAACAACAGGAACCAAAATAAGAGACAGTATGGTTAGGGGAAAACATGGGCACAGGACTGTAGCTGCTTTACTGCATGCTCTATTAACATGAAAACAATAAAACAGACCATTATTCATTCAGTTATTTATTAAAGATTCAAAAGAAATTACACTTTTGTACTTCTTTTGTACATTTTAGCACACTCCTTTTCTTTTGATCTATTAAGATTTCCTGCGTGGCTTAGCTGGAGGAAGCACCTTAGAGAATTATCTTAATGACCTACACCTCTTGCAGTTTACCTCTCCCCATTAGCAACAGTTGCTCAGACTGATGGGTAGAACCGATGAGAGTCTAATTTATTTTTGAGAGCCTCGTTATACATTGCACTATGAAATAATACGGCACAGCACAGATTTACGTACATTAGTTTGCGAGGCTCATTGAGCATTGAGGCTCATCAGCCATGAGCATCCGTTCTATAGTCTGAATGTAGTGAAAGCTAAAGTGCGTTGTTCGGTATGACACACAGCTGAGTGATGGCGAATATAATTACTGCGAAGCCTGCAAAGGTTTTCAGATTTTTTTTGCAGATTGTCATCCTTGCGGAGTTACATCAATTATATATCAGCACACGTAAATACAATTAAAAATCGATCAGTAATGATTTCTATGAACTAACCAACATGTATAATGTTGAACAATAATAATTAGATGCAAATCCAAGTTAGGTCTTTGAATACACGCGAGCACACAAACCACGTTATTATTCCTGGTGCAGCGCTGAGTGGAACGAGTTCTTGGAGACTTGGGCTCCACACGCGCCCCCCCCCCAATCGGCA
Organism: Gymnothorax reevesii; assembly: GCA_029721435.1. Classification (NCBI taxonomy): domain Eukaryota; kingdom Metazoa; phylum Chordata; class Actinopteri; order Anguilliformes; family Muraenidae; genus Gymnothorax; species Gymnothorax reevesii. Next base: position 113,404,821 of record CM056573.1, read on the forward strand.
CCATTGAAATGATGTCAGTTCATTGTAGGGCATTTCAGCATTGAAAAATCATCATCTATACTACATTGATTCAACAACAGTTTTTCAAACATTGAAATGGTAACTGTAATTAAACATTGAATCAACATAGATTTTTCAACCTCAACCAAAAATAACCAATTTGACCAAAATCCAACATTGAATTAATGTCTTTTGCCATCTGGGATAACATTGCCCATGATTGGCCAGGGTACTTGCCTTGCACTAATCAGAGGCAAGGTTTCTGGTATTGCACGGGCAAAAAGATTTTGCATGTGCTATATGTCTTAGTAAATCAGGCCCTTAGTTATTAGTTGTTGCTGGTGTGGCTGCATTAGAAACCTCCCGTCACACTTTCTACCAATCCCGTCATTCCCGGATTGCATTTGCGCTCCATTTCTGGGATCGATCTCATAGTGTGGCCCCACTCCATGCCGGCTTCTCAGCTGTTTGCGCTTTGTCCTGAAAAGTTATTGGCAAGTGGCAGTAAACGTTCAAACAGGTACACCCCCCCACCCTCGGCGCTGGGTGTTTTCGTGCTGATCCTGAATCCTCCTGTCTGGCTTCCACATAATAACAGGTCCTCTGCCTGCAAGGAAAATCATCTTTGTGTTCGAGGAGTGGCAGGGTGTTTGCTGTGAGGGGTTCAGTCTGCTCAGAGCAGCCATTACATTAGTTTGTCCGTGTGTGTTTTATATGCGGTTTTGTTTACTTGAGTCTTTTATATTCGCCTCCCACATCTGTTTGCTTTGCCTTTTGGAGATTGACTATTGCTGACTGAGTCAAGAGGCTGGCCGTATTTTGAAACGCATTCGTTTGAAGGAAAAGTGCGGTCCAAAATCGTTCTCATCAGCTTTGGTTTGTTCTGATGACGTATGAGTGACACGTTGATGCAGAGCAGCTTTCGGGATACATCTTTGCCATCCCATGGTGTCATCCAAAGTGGGTACATCAGAGTGCCCTCTGTTGTGCATCACAAGTAATTACATGCTGAAAACTTTGGAAGGGCTCCAAGTCCCCGAATAGCTTTTATTCACAACTGAAAAGATGAACCCAAGTGTAACGTGGACCCGGCATCACTTTTTGCTTCACACTTGAGCCATAACCACAACCCCTAGATTCTAACTCCTTCAGCTATCAAGTGATTTGGTTCAGGATTGGTTAAAGGTTTGGCATAACGTGAGGGTTAAGACTGGGGCGTCAGACAGGTCTGTAAAAGGGCCGAGGGGCTGCAGGTTTTCAATCCAACCAAGCAAAAGCACACCTAGCTGATGCAATAAATTCAGTGGACTGATCTCAGCCTGCACAGTTGATTAGTTGTATCAGGTGTGATTCTGCTCAGTAGGAATGAGAACCTGCAGCCCCTTGGCCCTTTTACGGGCCAGTTTGACACCCCTGGGGTAGAGTTTGGGTGTTCTTTAGAGTCTCTGTCAATAGCTCTGGAAGCAACCAATGTGGTCGTTCCTGAACTTCTTTCGTAATTGTGGGGTGTGGTTATAGCGAAAGTGCAGCAGCAAAAATAATGATGCAGAGTTGAGATGCCTTTGAACCACATGATAATAGTCAGACTGCTAAGTATTGGCGTGAGAATGGAGTAATCGAGCAGAGGGTTTTACTGTCGCATTTCACTCTGGGTCTTCAGGTGGGCCTTCTTCCCATCCTCCACACTGGGATCTCGCCTCATGCCTTCTAACTCTTCTCCTAGTAATTCAACATAACTTACTGTAATGTTAGTTTCTGGCAGTTTTTTTTTTTTTTGTCAAATCATGTAGCATATAGGCTTAGGTTGGATAAGTGCAGTTTGCATTTGGCTCTGAGTTCATTTCATTTGTATGCATACAAGCAGAAGCGCTTGCTCAGGGGTGAAAACATTGGGGAGCCATTTTGGATTGGAGTGATCTAGGCTGCTTAAGGCATGTGAGGCTTTTCTCGTTCGCTATGGAGAAACAAGCTATTTTTCTTCTGTAATAGATAGCTACCGCGTTTGATTTCAGGTTGACGAGACGGCGCGAAGGTACTCATTACGTGGTGTTTTCTTCGCAACCAAGGTATTAATTTAGACGAAACTTCATTGCTTCTATGGTAGTTTTAATCATTGCTGTGGAGTGTTGAGTGCAAATATTTTCTGGGTAACTCCGAAGCAACAGCTCGAATTTCTTATTGGAGTCTCTGAGGGAAAAAAAACGGTATAAACTGCCGCTGCTGTGAAAATGCAGTGTGGAAATGAGCGGTACCGAGCGCTTTAGCGTTCAGGCCGCATTAAAGTTGGTGTGCTGTCAAATTCCTGTCTCCTTGGAAATTCAATGTCGTTTTGAACGTTGTTACGCTGCACATTACATTGCTAACTACAGTGGCGGTACAGCTCTGGTAGCCTGCACAGATTGGGGGGGAGTGAAAGAGTGAGCGTGAGTGAGCAAAAGAAGAGAGGGAGTGTGTGAGAGACAGAAAAGGAAAGTTGCGTGTGTGTGTGTGTGTGAATGTATGAGAGATGGTGAGTATTGGTACAGATTACGATTAACATTTGAAACTCTTGAGGAAATGTGAAGATTTGAAGCTCGTTGGAGGTTGAGGCTAACGGCTAATGCACGTTCCCAGCTGACCTGTGAGACCTGAGATATCAATCTTTAGCATCATGCCAATATGCCATCCTGCTTTTTTACCACCAGGCCCGCCCACTCTCCACCCAAACGCCGAGCGCAGCAGCGGTGGCAGTGTAGCCAAATAAATCAACAATGCTGTGGAAAGGGAGGGTGGGGAACTGAGAACTCCAGTGTTGTGTGCAGTGTTTATCTGCAAGCCCTGGGCTGTGTTTAGGATAGATTATCACAACAAAGTGATAAATAATATCTCTCGGCCCCCTAGGGTTGATCCGCGTTGGAAGAGGAGATGTGTGGCTCCGGTGTCAGACGCGCGCTCCGCGCTCCTCGAAAAGGACAGAGCCCCTCGTTATGTGCTTGTTTTCGCGAACGCATCAACGACGGTGCATCCTGTCCCGTTTTTGTCATAATTATCACGGAGGAACGGAGCGCCCCGCGGGCTTCGCGCGATTAGCAGAGGGGGCCGGCGCCCGTTTTGCTCGCAAGATTTATGGACACGTGCCGCCGCTGCCTCGACCGCCGCCGCTCTCGATGAATGTTAACGCGCAGATCTTCCCGTCGCCAGTTGCCATGGCGATAGGTACACAGAGCTGGTGCCATCGCACCTTGAGCGCTGCCTGCAGTAGCTCTGCTCTTTTGTCGCTGCCGCAGTTTCTGAAGCGACGATCTGACATCGCTCTTCCATGAATACCTGAGATGTAGATTCTGGCGGTGGGCGAGGGATTTAGAAACTGGAGCTCTACTGTCTTCTCCTTTTGATCTTAACATTTGTCTCCAGTCCTTATTTAGTTGTTTCTACGCGCTAATTTGATTGCTTTGTCCACAGTAATTAGGCATATTAATGTGAAACATCATATGAAGAATAAGGTGAATGTCATATACAGGACATTAGCTGTATTTTCCCCTGATTTGCAGAGCCCCTCGTGTGTAATCCTGTGTGCAGTACCTCACCAGATCTGCTCATAATTTTCGGCGATATTGGATCCGCCACTGTTGTGATACTGTCAAAGCACTGTATTGTTTGTGTTTGTGCGGGCAATAATTTGACTAAACCTTTAAACATTTTTGAGAATGCAAAGAAGGAAAAATCTGCCCTCTTGTTTAAGGGAAATGGAATGAAGAATCAACAGAGCACTACATAATGCTGCAGGAGGTGAGTGCGGACTAACTGCAGTACTGTTAATGCTGTGTGTGTCTCAGCCAAGGTCATTTAATCTGTTAAAACAAGGACTTCTGAGAAAGTGAATTAATTGGCTTTATGAAATTAAAGTTCCTTTGGAGTTTCTCTTCCTCTAACTAGAATGAGTATTCCCCCCCCTTCCACTTCAATATTAATGTACATTTTCCCTGTTCCCCAAAGCTATGAACGAGGGACCGGCATGTCCCCTCTATTGGAAAATCTTCCCCTGCCTACACGCCGCTCTAGAAATGGTTTATATTCTAGCTGCCTAGTTTTTGCTGTCTAAAAAAGGGGTTCCGACCTAACACGACAGGTCCGCAGAGTCGCTGGCGCAAACTGCTCATCGCGAATATCGGTTTGACAGTTTCCCCGCGAGGGAAGTCTGTATTTTGGAAAAAAAAAAGAAGAAGGAAAGAAAACGCAGAACAGATCGGTGGCAAATTAGCCTTAGCTGGGCTCAGCATGAGCACATTTACTGCATATTGAAAGTTTGGCCTTTTCTTTAGCCACCATATCAAGGTAATTACATTTCCTTTGTGGCGGTGTGAAAGGAGGCATCACCGCCCCGCAGGTTTACTGCTGCCCGTGAAGCACTCAGTGCATAAATCCCTTAAAGTACGTTTTCTCTACCCCCTCCCCTCCTCCTGTTGACACAATGAGTTAATGAAAGCACAATAAAGCAGCTCCATCCTTAATGCGCTGTCCATTGAGAAGGTGGCTAATGGCGTGGTGATATGTGGCTTTTGGGTGCTCGTGTAGGTGCTGATGGAGATCGGTCCCTTTGTTTTTCTCGCTCTCTCTCTCTCTCTCTCTCCCCATTTCTCCCTGCTTCCCTCCCTCTTTCTCTCCCTCTCTTACCACTCCCTCTCCCTTTTCTCTCTCCCCCTCTCTCTTTCTTTCTCTTCTCTCTCCCTCCTTCCTTCCCTCCTTCTCTCTCTCGCTCTCCATCTCTGTATCTTTCCCCCATTTCAGCCATCCACTCCCCTCTGATAAGCAGGAGCACACACACACACACACACACACACACACACACACACACACACACACACAGAGTAGATTTGTTGTGTTTTTATGAAGAGATTCTTTAATGTTTGCTCCTGATCAGTGTCGCTCTGTGTGGATCTGACTGTGACTGACGGCGCTCGGTGAGGCTGTGCGACAGCTGCGGATCGGGCCATGGGGCCGCTGTAATGACTGAATCGCCCCATTCATGATTTTAGCACCCCCTCCCCTCCAGAGTCCCAGTCACTGTATTTAAAGGGAAAGTCAAAGGAGTTTGGGGGAGTGAAGCCAAAATTCAGAAGCAACTCCTCTTGCATAGCACATGGATCTAGGTCATCTTCTACCAGTGATTTGTATGCAGCGTTTGTTGCATGAGGCAGTCTCTCCAATTAGAAACAGAAGCAGGAGAATTACTTTATTTTTCCACGATTTTCTGAGTAGATTTTTAAGGGAATTCATGACGATGACCACATAACTTCACTGTATTACACAGCAATAATTTACATCACAATAACAACTAACCGATATCATTATTATTAATTTTATTATTACTACATATACAAGATGTTCTCTTATCATTTATTGGAACAATTTATTCAGTGTTGATTTTTGGGATTTTTAACAAGCACATGTTTTTAGACATAGCCAGACTGCAATATAAGATGTACACCGCGCATTTGTTGTGTGGATTTTTTGTGTTCAGTGGGCAGATTGAAGAGGATGTAAAGGCTAATGCAGTAATGGCCATAGGGTTTCCCCCAGAGTCTGTGGGCACAGCACTCCGCCTGCTGCCTGCAGCTGTTCCCTCAGCAGCTGTTTGGGTCAGGGGGGTCTGATGACAGGGGGCGGGGGTGCAATGGAGGGTCCCCTCTCCCAAAAATCTCCTGTCCTCCGCCCGGCGTTGTCCTCACATACAGCAGTCAGACGCTGCTCCCGGTCGTATTTTCAGGTGCAAAATCAGGTGGCCGTTTTGATGCAGACCTTCAGCTGTGTGAAGCTGCATCTGGGATCACCATGTCTGGCCCTGGAGTCCAAATGCAGCCTCGCATTTATTCTTCCCATGTAAGCAGTTGGTGCTGCTGGCTTTGTAATGGACTCTCAGACACAGCGCTGACCGGCGTGTACCCTGCGATTTTATCAACAGCTGTTACATTAATATAAAAGAAAAAAAAAAAATCCCCCCCCTGCCCTCCATGAACGCTCACAATACCCCTGTTAACCCCCCAAATTTGAAACTGAAATCCTGCCCCTGGTCCTTGGTACAGGGAGGTTAAAAAAACCAGCAGCCTTCATAGCATGTGATGTGGGCAGCAAGGATTGGGAGCCATTGATAGATCTTTGTCACGAACTGAAGACTGAACCTTCGTGTCCTTCGGAACCATTTTCTACACCCAGCTCATCTGTGCCGCGCACTCTGGGTATTCCAGGAGGAGTCTTCAACCATCGCCATTGGGCAGAAGAGAGCAGGAGCTATTCTGATTGGCTCCTTGTGCTGCCTCTGCAATGTCCATGAAAATTACACTGGCCTCTCCGCTCAACCTTCACATCCCCTGGAGGAATTTTAATGAAGAATCATCTCCCAACTTTTTTTTAGCTCTTTGGTTGCTATCGGGGATATCGACAGCCATGACGGAAGTCCTCGTCCTTTGAAGGGAAAATATAAGTGGCTTTTAAATAGGGTCACCGAGTTGGCCATCTCTCCCCGTCTGAGGGAGATAGCGGCTCTCGGCAGGCCTCGCGGGCAATTTTCGCCCCCTCCCCCGGGTTCCCGCTAATAAAGATGGGCCTGATACGTCTATCAAAAGCCCCACTTTCGGTGGTCTAGCAAAGGGGGGCTTTGTTCTTCCACAGCGAAACACAGGCTTGTCTCCAGGGGATGGGAGATAAACACTGGTGATAATGAGTGGAAAATGCAGTTACCTGCTTTCGCTTTCATTACTTTCTGCCATTCGCACTGCTTCGGCGGGGAAAAGGCGTCGAAAATGAGCGTCTCTGGAGTTTCGCTCTCAGTGAGCAACGATTGCAGAGTTTTTTTCTTTTTTTCCCCCCGTTTTTTTTTTTAAAGATGTCTACATATTTAGGCTGCATGTTGTGGAAATGGCAAGTCTCTTGTTTTTCTGTAAGCTTGATTTTTGCACTGGATGCATTAGCCAGCGACTGGTAAATTATAGATATTTCTTCACGTTCTGCCTTTTGAATGAGTTGTGAATTCCAATTCTTCTCACCTGCCTCAGTGGATGTTTTAAAGGTCAGAATAATTGTCTCATGTATATATATTTTGCATTACACATGCACAGGCTTTTAGTGTTGAATGGCATTCCCAATTGTCACCCCCCCCATCCCCCTTCCTAGAAATGTAGAAAAACGCATGATATAGCGTTTGGGTTTGAGTGCTTTCCTTGGCCCCTCAGTGTAATGTCTCACACTATTGCGAGGCTGACTGGAACAGATTGCCTGGCTCTCCTACTGCTGAGATCCCTCTGCTTTAGAAAGCAAGAAAGAAAGAAGGAAAGCGATGCGAGGGAGGGCGGTGGACTGGAGAGGCCTCGCGAGCGCACGATGACGACTAATCGCTGGGGAAACGTCAGAGAGGAAGGAGAAAGGGAAGGATCTTGTGAAAAAGTGTCCATTCTTTAACCTCTTAACTCGCAGCTTTGACAGCAAAGAGATTTTTTTTTTGCGCGTTTGGCACTGCTGGGGAGAATAAACTTCATTTATATGCCTCACACACCTTTGGGTGTGTTGCGCAGGGCTTAATGCAAAAAGAGTGTAATGTAATAATGCCAATTCTCCCGTGTATGCAGAAGTAGACTGGTTCTTGGCACTTCATAGCTCTGAATTTATCAGCGTTTTAGGCTTATCGAAGGACACATTTTGTTGATGAAAAGAAAGCAGTCATTTATAAAATAAGTGGAAGGAACACACTAATCAGTAAATATATTTGCATCTGAAGTGAATTGGTGCCAGAGGGAGTGGCGTTTGCATAGAAAGGCACAGCGGATATTGAACACAATATCCTGTGTTCCCGCAAGTGCCAGCCAGGCCACAAGATCTGGCTGCTTTATCTCAGTGCTGAATCAAGATGTCTGCTGGGGCAAAATGGACAAACTGAGAGAGAGAGGAGGGAGCTGTGGGCAGTGAATTGGCCTTGGAGTCAAACGGGGGCGGCTGACAGCGATGAATGAACAGCAGCCCCTCGGCTGAAGGGGCGAGCGGGTTGCCGTGACGCTGAGCGAACTGGACGGGCCCTGCGCTTCCTCGCCTTGAGCTCAAGCTTTCAGAGTCTACGTTTCCCTGTCTTCCTCGATCATCTTCTAACAGGACCCCTATAAGGGCACCTAGTTCCGAGGTGATGTTTGAAACGTTGTCTGCCGCATTTGAAATGAAAGCAGACTCTGGGGTTGCAGGGAAGGGCTTGTGTCTATGCGGTGGGGGATTAAAGGAATTCTGCTCAAAAATTGTCTCGGAGCTGTTACACAGCCTTAGACTCTTGGGACTTTAATTTTTAATCCAAGGCCCTTTCGTTTATACTGCCTCACAATGTGCAGCCATGGTGGGAAATGCTGGTGTCGGCAGCTGGCTGGTGACTGTGATGTTACCAGCCTAGTGAAGATGGCGTGCACCTGGTCAGGCAACAGGTTGGTTGTTAAGAATCAAGGCCACTAGATGTGTAATTAAAATGCTAATGAATTTGGCCTAACGGACACATTTTGTCTCGTTCATTCTGCAAGTTGATTTCTAAAGAATAGACTTATTTTCTCCCTATACTGAGTCTCTTGCATTGTGGGCAGTGCCATTCAAAAGTTTGGAATCATTGGCCCTAAAAACATCCATGTTTTTAATGCAGCTTTAGCAATCAGTAAGGTCAGGTCACATCAATATTAATAGTGGCAACCAATTTCCTCTGGGGTATTTTTTGTGTCGCCTGCGAAGCATAGCGGCACATAGGGATCACTTTGTCCGGCGTCTGTCTGTCCGTCTGTCTGTCCGGTAGTCACACTTTCATTTGGTAGTCACACGCAGGCGACACGTGTTCTCTAGTTGGACAAAGACTGGATGGAAAACTCCTGTATGCAACGGTTTACTCTTTATTTCTCATGCCTCAAGCTAACCTGGTACTTTTAGTGTAAAAACATCCACCTCAGAACCGCCGTGGCACTGTGATGTTTTGCCATGGGTTCATGTGACCAGGCTATAGCTCTTTTGTAGGGGGTTATCAGGTCTGCTATTGGACTGATGCTTCCTAAGGCTGCTGATGCACTGCACAAGTTGCGCTGAGTTTTTATCCATTTCCTGAAAGGAGAACACATTCCTTGTAGTTGTTTTCTTGTGAAAATTTTTTAAAGACTTTTATGTTTGTGGAAATGAAGCCAAAGGAGATGGTCCGCGTGTAATCATGCTAGGATTCCTCTGTTCCTATGGTCCCAAATTTCCATCGTTGCCTGAGCAACGCCAGTGAAAGGGCGTGGTTAATGAATTACGTTGCAATTAAGTAAAAAATACAATAGATCCACCATTTTTCATTTTTATCATCCCCCCCGGCAATAGAATGCGGGGGGATATAGGCATCACCTCATCCGTCTGTTCGTCTGTCCGTCCATCCGTAATCATTTTGTTTCCAGAGCAGAACTCGGAAACTATGCAAGATGTCAGCACCAAACTCGGTACATGTATTCTATGTATAATCTAGATGCAGTGGTGGAGGAAGTACTGAAATTCAGTACTTAAGTAAAAGTACAGATAACCAGCAAAGTAAATACTCAAGTAAAATTAGAAGAGCTGCATTAACAATCCTACTTAAGTAAAATTAAGAAAGTACTTGCTTTAAAATTTACTTAAAGTGCTAAAAGTAAAAGTGCTCGCACAATAGATTGTCTTTTGATTGCTAGGCCTATATTTCAACAAAAAAACTGTATGGAGTTGTGCCTTTTTAATTCTTTAGATAATCCCTGTCAGGTAACAATCTGCAGAATTAAAGTGCGAACTGTATCACAGAGGGTGAGCCTAATAAGTATGCTAACCTTTACAATAAACAAAGTTGTTGCTGGAAAATTACTAATAATGGCATCTGCAGAGGCAAATGTAAGACTAGTGGCAACATCTGCATTATTTAATGTCATTAAGCAAAACCAATAAAGTGGACTGGTTATAGTATATATAAAATAATTTATTTTATTGTTGATCTATTCAATGTAGACGATTTGACTCTGTTGGCTTCATTGTGGGAAAATAAAGACAATGTATCCAGAGTTTGCACTCCAGGCAAAAACTAGGCCTGTTGAAATGAGGCAGATCTTGAGAAACCGAGAATGAAGGAGTTTGAAGAAACTATCCATTTGCCAAGCAGCCAAACCTTTGCAGTGGGTAAAAAATAAAAATATGTCCCAAATGGCTAACAGTACGTAAAACTTACTGCTGCAATGAATGATAGAATGATGATCCGTGTTTTAAATGGGGAACAATTTTAAAAGGAGACGCCAATATATTTCAGGGTGTTTTTATTATTGATAAGGGGGTTTACAATATTAATATTGAATATTAATATTGCGCACGTATATGCTGTGCCTGCCTTAGCAACCCTGGTTTGTCATCTGTAGCACGGATTACCACATATAGCAGCATGAGAAATGAAACTCAAAGTGTTCTTGACTGAATGCTTTGTTTTTACACATCCAAATCTTTCTCTGGGTATCCAAACATCAAGGAAAGCCGAAAATGACAAGAGCCATCTGGCAATGGCGGATCCCCCCGGCTGTAGGTTGTGTAACCTACAGGTTGTGTGGACAGACGGATGGACCAAAACCCCCAAAAGGCACAACTAGACCATAAGGAGAAGCTCCATACCAAATTTGGTGTTTGTTAGTGATATAGTTTTCGAGTTCTGGTCCGGAAACGATTTTATTACAGACGGACGGACGGACGAACGGACGGACAAACTGATCGCTATATCCCCCTGCATTATATGCCGGGGGGATAATAAAAACTGATAATCAATAAAAATCAAGAAATTAATAAATGCTTCTTCCAGGTAAATCCTAGAAAGCTGTAATTTCAGGAGCATGTTCAATGAAGAAAGACAAAAGTTTTATACACTGCAACTTATGGTGAATTTAGAAGTGCGTCACTCTATATTTTTCAAAAAATTAATGTTCATAACATGTTAATATCTCAACAAATATTAATTCAAATGGTCAAAATGCTTGGCAGTTCGTTTGTACACATGGAGCTTATAAAGTATACCAAAGGACATTTTGATACAATAAACAGTTTCTCCACAGTAACAAATTATATAATACTGTACAGCGTATTATGAACATATTTTTTATTTCAAAAATTCTCTAATGGATTTTCACGAAATTCGGTCACAGTACAGGGCATGGTACAGCAATGATGGGTGTTTTTTTTTTTTTCAGAATTTTATGAATTTGCGACAGGCCTTGGTCAAAGCAAAAGTCCCATTTTGGTGTATTTAGGTGGTGCTAGAGAGCCATTTTGTCTGTTTTGTGAAGATTTTAGACATTTAAAAAATGTTGAAGTCCTCTATGAATTAACTGTAAAATTTGGTTTGTTTTTGAGCATGTTTAAGGGGTCAAATTAAGGTTGGGAATTGTGTACGCATCGAAAGAAGGCAGTGAAAGTGGCTGGGGACCCCATCTTTGACGCCTCAAAAAATCCAAACCGTTCGACTTTTGAAAAAGTTTTACAGTAATTTTCATCGACAGTGTGCTTTGTCATGAATTAGCATTTGGGGTCGATATGATGAACGCCATCAAAGGAGTTTGCGTTTGTTTCGAAGGCAAATTTTCGCCAAATTTGGGGAAAAAAGGAAATTTTGATATGCAAATTGCGGACTTCCTGTTCGATTTAGATAATGGGTGTTGATTGTTTATTTTTAGGCCTTTATGAGTTGAACAATATAGTTTTGGTTTCATCTCTCTACAACTTTCCTAACGGTCGTGGTGGCCATCTAAGTGCCAGTGAAATGTGCCTTGGTGGCGCTAGAGAGGCATTTTGGCACCTAAGGGGATAAAACTCATAAGGCACAGCGAGACAATAAGGAGAAGCTCCATACCAAATTTGGTGTTTGTAAGTGGTGTAGTTTTCGAGTTCTGGTCCGGGAACGATTTTATTATGGACGGACGGACCGACGGGCGGACGGACACACTGATCGCTATATGCCCCCGATAAAAAAATACTGATTATATTCGATATCGATGGAGGTTGCAAATGAAATTCTGCCGCTGTTGCGTTTTTGGCCAATTATGCTGTCCACTGCCTCATACCACAAAAATTTATCTAGCGTATCTCGTAACTTGAGCTGCCAGACTTTCTCACCGCGTCCTGGAAGTGCCTCATTTTCCACAGTGCTTTTCTGTTCGATGAATCAGCGTCTTTGTTTCGATTGTATTTTTATCAGTCGCTCGGTTCATCTTTGGTAACCTTTGTTCGCACATTAAAAATGAAATGTATGAGCTACTTAACAGACTGAAAATATTACAAATAATTAAAAAGGAAAAAAAGAAAATAAAAAAAAATTTTCCCTCCCTGGGATTCGAACCAGAGTTTCTAGCGTGAAAATTTTCGGTTTCTACCACTGATCTATATAGAATAACTTCTATAAAGATCAGTGGTTTCTACCCATTAGGCCAGCGATGCGCTATGCATAGCTTTGATGAAAACTTGATGTTATACCTTCCCCTAACGCTAAGACTAAATCCAACCCTCAACTGAACCCTAATCTTAGTCCTAACCTAAACCGAGGGCCACCTGTAATGTGAATATAGGCCACTAGATGGCAGTATTTACCTTTTTTTGTTAAGCTCAGACTGGAGTCATGTTTAGACATGTCCTGGACATGTCTGGGGCAAGTCTCAGAAAATTAAAAAAAAGAGGTCTAAATGTGGGTGGGGTCTGCAAAAGAGTATATAAGGAAAAGAATTGAGACAGTAAAGTAGTAGGAGAAATTGCAAGAAGATGACCAGACCTGCCATTCTGTTCAAGACCTGTGACGTTTCTTTTGTGGATTTCTTTGCCTGTGTTTGAGCATTTTCTTCATCCAGGACATCACCAAGCCACCCCACCAAAAAGGGACTGTAATTATTTCTGTTTTTTCTTATTTATCAATCTTGGTCTTTAATTGTAGGTTGTTATTAGTCTTTGTCTTTGTTAAAAATTAAATGTGTTTTAGTTGTTAAAACTGTGTTTGTCATCCCTTGCTGTTGCTGTTGTGTTATATATGTAATAACAAATTGGGGCCATAACAAATTGGGGGCTCAAGGTCCGGGATAGACCATTGTGTGAGTAATTTATTGAAAATCTAACATTCCAAATTGTGAAATTGTTTTTTGTGAATTTTCCTAGATATATATTGACAACAGCAATGGATGATTTCTTGGCATCACCAACCGTAGGGGTTTTGAAGTCTTTTAAAAAGACAGAACTGCTAGAAATTTGCAGACAGTTGGAGCTGACAGAGGTAAAACCAGCCATGCGAAAAGCAAGACTGGCTAGAGAGAGAGTTGAATATTACATTGATGAAAATGTGTTTGCACCAGGAGATCTGGAACAGTTTCCAGTGGAAAATCCAAATATAGAAATGGAACTTAAATTAAAAATGCTAGAGATTGAAAGGGAGGAAAGAGAAAAAGAAAAACAAAGAGAATTTGAGAGGGAAGAAAAAGAAAAACAAAGGCAGTTTGAGTTAGAAAAATTAGCAAGAGAAGAAAAACAAAGAGAATTTGAGAGAGAGAAAGAGGAAAGAGCAGAAAGAGAGAGACAGAGACAGAGAGATTTTGAATTAGAGAAATTCGATAGAGAAGAAAGACTCCAAATGGAGCAACTAAAAATTAAAATTGAAACTAAAAATAAATTTTGTGCCAGTCAGGAGGTAAAACTGGTGCCTCCATTTTCGGAAAAGGATGTTGACAACTATTTCCAGTGTTTTGAAAAGGTAGCAAAGAGTTGCCAGTGGCCAAAGGAACACTGGCCTCTGATGTTGCAAACTGTCCTCAAGGGTAAAGCTCAGCAAGCCTTTTCGGCTTTGTCTGCAGATGATTCCTCTGATTATGAGGTTGTCAAAAAGGTTATTTTGAGAGCTTATGAGTTGGTTCCAGAGGCTTACCGACAGAAATTCAGAGGTCTGAAGAAATCTGAAAATCAGACTTATGTTGAATTTGCTAATGAGAAGCAGGTTTGCTTTGAGCGCTGGTGTACTTCTATGGAGGTCAAGGATGATTTCAACTCACTAAAAGAGATGGTGTTAGTTGAAGAATTCAAGAACTGTGTTAAGGATGATGTTAAGACCTACCTTAATGAGAAGCAAGCACTGAACTTGCAATCAGCTGCCAAATTTGCAGATGAATATGTTCTCACTCATAAGTCCAAATTTCAGTCTAGCAGTAACAATAAATGGTCCCAATTTCAGAAAAATGGTTACGGTGATACCCAAGATTCCTCACCCAAAGACAAATCTGGTGATGGTGCTCAGAAATCCAGTAACAGGTCTGATCAAAGTGTGAAAGCTGACAGTGACAAAAGTGGTCTAGTTTGCAGTTATTGCAAGAAATCTGGTCATGTTACAACTAACTATTGGTTCCTTAAAGCTAAGAAAGAAAAAGAAAAGGATACCAAACCAAATGCCTTTGTGAAAACAAGGTTAGAAACCCCTGTAGTAGATAACCAATCTGCTAAATTGCCTGCTTCTTGTGGGGCTAAAAAGCCTGATACAGCTGACTTTGTGAGGGAGGAATTTCTTCCATTTGTGTCAGAGGGATTTGTGGCTCTGAATGAGCATACTACTCCTGTCCCCATATATATCCTAAGGGATACCGGAGCTTCTCAGTCACTTTTGTTGATGGACTCCTTGGAGTTACGTGATGAGACCGCTTCAGGGGATTTCATACTTGTACAAGGTATTGAAGGGAGGACTGTATCTGTACCCCTGCGCTCTATATTCTTGAAGTCAGATTTAGTTACAGGACAGGTAAAGGTGGGACTTATGTCAAGTCTACCTATAAAGGGTGTTTCTCTGTTGCTTGGCAATGACCTGGCTGGGGGCAAAGTAGTTCCCCCTGTACATCTTACTTCACAGCCGAGCACTGAAGATGGGGATGAGGACCCATCTCTGTATCCTTCTTGCGCAGTGACTCGTGCTATGGCCAAGAAGGCTAAAGAAGATGATGTTGTGGTGCCGTCCAGTACATTGAATAGTCAGGACTCAGGTGGTTCGCCTCATGACTCTGATTGGCCTACTATGGTTTCTCCGTTTGAGGACTTATCAGATACTTTTATCAGTTCTCTATTCAGCCAGCCGGATGGGTCTGGTGATTCTGATGTGTCTGGAGACTTGTCTCTGTCCAGAAAGCGGTTGATTGAGGAGCAAACTAATGATCCTGAAATTGGTGTACTAAGGAGGAGAGCCCTTCCTGATAAAGAAATAGACGCAGTTCCAGTTGGGTATTATCTCAAGGATGGTGTGTTGATGCGGAAGTGGCGCCCTCCTGATATCCCTGCCAATGCAGATTGGGCAGTGGTCAGGCAAATTGTTGTTCCGAAGGTCTATAGGAATGCGATCTTAACAATGGCTCATAGTTTACCTTTAGGAGGTCATCTTGGTGTTAACAAGACTGTTGATAAGATCATGAAACACTTCTTTTGGCCTGGGCTTCGGAAAGACGTTTCCAACTTTTGCAAAACCTGTCACACTTGTCAGGTAGTTGGAAAACACCAGTTAGACCCACCTGTAGCTCCATTGCAGCCTATCCCAGCATTTGGGGAGCCATTCTCTAGGGTCATTGTTGATTGCGATGGTCCATTACCCAAGACTAGATCTGGAAATCAGTACTTGTTGACAATCATGTGTGCATCTACCAGATTCCCCGAAGCCATACCTCTACGTAACATCAAGGCAACTGCAATCTCGAAGGCTTTGATAAAGTTCTTCACGTTGTTTGGTCTTCCCAGGGAAATTCAGTCAGACCAAGGTAGCAATTTCACTTCAGGATTGTTTCAGCAGGTTGTGTATGAACTAGGTGCAAAACAGATTCTTTCTAGTGCCTATCATCCAGAAAGTCAGGGTGCCTTAGAGCGGTTTCATTCCACTCTCAAGACAATGATGAGGACTTATTGTTATGACCATGAGAAAGACTGGGATGAAGGGGTTCATTTGCTGTTGTTTGCAGCTAGAGAAGCAGTGCAGGAGTCTACTGGATTCAGTCCATTTGAGCTAGTGTTTGGTCATGAAGTGAGAGGACCTTTGCTATTATTGAGTGAACAATGGCAAGAGGAAGAGCCGCAAATCAGTCTGTTAGACTATGTTAGCAAGTTCAAGGAAAGATTGCGTGCAGCTTGTGACCTTACCAAAGAGAACTTGAAATCAAGTCAGGGAAAAATGAAAACTTGGTATGATCATAAGGCTAGAAGCCGTGAGTTTAAACCAGGAGACAAGGTCCTTGTGTTGTTCCCCTTGCAGTCCAATCCATTGCAGGCTAGATTTCATGGTCCTTATGAAATTCTGACAAAACTCAATGATCTCAATTACATTGTGAAGACTCCAGATAGGAGAAAACCAAAACAATTGTGTCATATTAACATGCTAAAGCCTTATCATGACAGAAATGCTAGGGTTGCAGCTGTCACTTCAGATTCTCCAATGGTCGAAACGTGTGAAGATGAGGGGGAGTTTCAAGATGATGAACCAAGAATTAAAGCTGAAGTTCTTTCATGTAAATTGTCAAACACTGAAGTGTTGCAAAATCTTGATGTAAAACTCCAGCACTTAGAACCCTCACAGAGAGATCAGTTTGAAAGGTTGATCAAGAAATATGAGGATTTGTTTCCTGATGTTCCAAAGAGAGTTACTATAGCCTCTCATGATGTAGATGTTGGTGATGCCAAACCAATAAAACAGCATCCATACCGGATGAATCCTGAAAAGAGAAAGATTGCTGAGAAAGAGGTTGAGTACATGTTAAAACATGATATTATCCGACCCTCCAACTCCGATTGGAGTTCACCCTGTGTCCTAGTTCCAAAACCTGATAGAAGTACTAGATTCTGTACAGATTATCGCAAAGTCAATGCTGTAACTAGAACTGATGTGTTTCCAATACCTAGGATTGATGATTGTATTGATAGTGTAGGGCAAGCAAAGTTTCTGACCAAGATTGATTTATTGAAGGGTTATTAGTGTGTGCCTTTAACTGAGAGGGCCAAGAGCATCTCTGCTTTTGCCACACCATCTGGATTGTACCAGTATGAAGTCCTACCCTTTGGCATGAAAAATGCCCCAGCCACGTTCCAAAGGATGATACAGTCTACAATCGCCGGATTGCCACACACGGGTGCATACATCGATGACCTGATCACATGGAGTGACTCCTGGGAAGAACATCTAAAAGATGTAGAGACGTTGTTCCAGCGCCTGACCCAGGCTAACCTGACTGTTAACCTGAGCAAGAGTGACTTTGGTTGTGCTACTGTCACCTATCTTGGCTACGTCATAGGCCAGGGTAAGGTGGCACCCATAAATGCTAAAGTCCAAGCCATCATGGACTTTCCAGTTCCTGACAACAAAAAAGCTTTGCGCCGCTTCCTTGGAATGATCGGGTACTACCGCAAGTTCTGCAAGAACTTTGCTGAGATTGCTCTCAGTCTAACTAACCAACTGAAGAAAGGCGTAAAGTTCACCTGGGATGATGCATGCCAGAGAGCCTTCGATCGCCTGAAGTCTCTGCTGTGTCACTTCCCCGTGCTCAAATCTCCTGACTTCAACAAACCGTTCTCCATCGCGGTCGATGCTAGCGACCAAGCTTGTGGATCTGTGCTCCTACAGAGAAGTGACTCTGATGACATTGAGCATCCCGTGGCATACTTCTCCAGGAAGTTCAATCGCCACCAAAGGAACTATTCCACAATAGAGAAGGAACTGTTGGCTCTGGTCCTTTCTTTACAACACTTTGAGGTTTATGTTTGTACAGGACAAAAGCCAATGATTGTGTACACTGACCACAATCCGTTAATGTTTTTGAGTAAGATGAAAAACAAGAATCGGAGATTGTTGAATTGGAGTTTGATTTTACAGGAGTTTGACTTGGAAATTAAGCATGTGAAGGGTACAGACAATGTAATTGCTGATTGCTTATCCCGTGTTTGAATGTGTATATCATGTGTTTGAATATTGTATGATATGTATATAAAGACAAGTGTTCACTTAACCATTTTGTATTGAAAAGAAAAATTTTGCCTTTATGAGTCAAATTTTTCCCTTTTGGAATGGAGGTGTAATGTGAATATAGGCCACTAGATGGCAGTATTTACCTTTTTTTGTTAAGCTCAGACTGGAGTCATGTTTAGACATGTCCTGGACATGTCTTTCATGTAACCTTACAGAATATACAGTAAGGAAGCAAAGGCTGTTGTTGGTTAACTAAGGTTGGATAATGGGCTTGTATTCGGCAACTATTGAAGGTGACATCCTATAATCCTGCATGTAGCTAACACTTGGTTTGGTTTGGTTTTTTTGTATTGAAATGCTCAAGATGCGCCTAAACTGAGTAGTACATTTCCATTACATTCAATATCCTACACCGATTCACGGTACTGTGTTTTGCTGCTTCATGTATGCTGGCTACATACCTAGCTAAGTTGTATTAACGATGTCCTTATGTGCACTTTCAGCATGGTATGAATTGTGCCCAAAAAACTGCACAGCTCATCATTTATTTACCATTGCATGCACATTCTTAATTATTTGAACAATAGCAAATGTGCATTCTTGATGTTGTAACTTTTCAGAATCTTTGAAGATAAGATGCAAAAAATGAAGTATCTATTATTTTATGCATGCGCTGAACTTGTATGATGGCTCCGCATAAACAGAGACAATATTTATAGTTCAGCCTTTATTTAGCTTTTATTAGTTAGAAGTGTTGAGTGGGTTGGAAACGCTGCATCAAACGTGAATGTGAGTGAGAAATTATTTTCACAGTGTCTAGAGATTCGGCAGTTTTATGCGCATAGCCGTCTATTTGAAGGGATAAGGATAAGGATTATCGTTAGGGGTCAGGGTTAGGTTAGGTTAGGGCAGGGTCTCCAATCCTGTTCCTGGAGAGCTACCATCCAGTAGGTTTCTACTCCAACCCTAATTCAACACACCTGATTCAACTCTCTTGCAGTCAAGATCTGTATCTGGGAAAACAGGTGTGGTTTGCTTTGGTTGGAGTGATAACCTTCAGGATGGTAGCTCTCCAGGAACAGGGTTGGAGACCCCTGGGGTAGGGTTAGAAATTGGGACTGCCGTACCTCTCTACATTGAAATGCATTGGAAAACTGCCGTACCCGTAGCAACTGGCAATTATTTTCACATTGCAAGCAATGGACAAATGCACCAAAGACTGGGCAAACACATTGAGGCAAATCTGTGCTGCAAATTTTTAACATTTTTTTTTACTTAGTAATTGAACAAGATTTGCACACAACTGCCAAATGTAATAATCAAGCAAACGCATTCAGGCAAATTGTGTGCTGAACTAAGCGAAGTTAAGGTCTTCAATCATCCTCCTCTACTCGACAATTGCTTTTACCCCCTTCCTATTTGCTTTGCTCAGTTTGCAATCAAACGGTTGATTTGCTCAATGAACAATTTTAAATTGGTTGGTAGTCTAATTTATTTAGATATCATTTTTGCTTGTCACATTTTGAAATTTAAATGGCCATGAAACATGACCAAGCTTCCTGAATGTGTTTGCTACATCAGTTCTGGTTTCACACATGGCCTCTGTGTGCGAATGCCTGAAAAATTTACATGTCACATTCGATACGCTTGAACAAAATGTTTTCCACCTTCACGGTAGGCTATTTAGATGCTCAAAAGTAACCAAAATCAATAGCTATGAATGAATTCATTCATAAGTCCCGTTCAATTACTAATTCGGTGAATTTGCCTGTTACTTGCAATTGGAAAATAATTTCTCACCTTCACATTTGATATGCTTCACAAAATGTTTTTCACTTCGCATATATTTTTAAATGCTTAAAAACCAGGGCCATCTTAAAATTATTTTATTTTTCAGAAATCTTTTTAATAATACGTCAAAATGCAATGATGAGAAGTGGAATTCAGAGGTCTGCCATTTATTCAGATTACTGACTTTCAATCTTACACGGTAGCCTGGTTCGGTTTGTCTGCTTCTCATTATCTCTTCTTAATCATTATTGGCCAGAATGAGATGTGAACGAAACACTGTTAGTGAGCAGCATCAGTGCACGGGAGTGGTGCTGCGGAGATTCGCTGATGCGGTTGAACTCCATCTGTGCAGAGAAAATACGAGAGTCCCAGAAGAAAGAAACAGATGAGAACGAAACGAAGATCGACTTTATGTAGATTTTATTACTGGGCTGCTGATTATGTGAGGAATTACGAATTTACTAATCCTGTATGAGGGGAAGGAAAATAATTCTCTTTTCAAACTTCACTAATATCAAATAAAGCTAGAAAAGCACTTGGAGAGCGCAGACCTCCGCTAAGCACAACATTTCCCTCCATATTGCGACTTCCACCATAGATATTAGTCTTACATTTATTTTATCTTCATTTTTAGATTCCTTGACCATGAAAACATGGCAATTTGATTAATAATGCTAAGTCAATATTAGTTCCACAGCGTCTTGGCTGTTTAAAGATGTCTGTTGCATGTTTCTAGCTTCATTTGTTTTTTACCCCTCAGCCCTCAAGGCTGACGGGGTATTCCTATCCTTCGTGCGGTTGGGCGGGCGGGCGGGCGGGCATCTCCAAAAACTTCGACATTGGGCTGAGGGGTATTCCGTGCATTGCACGCCTATTTTTTTTTTCTTATGATGCAACATTTCCCCTCATGTTGTGATTTACACATAAATATTATTCCTACATTTATTTCATACGAAAATCAAATTTTCCGTAATGGTAGTTTTCTTCTGGATCTAGTTCACTGGCTTTTGAAGATACTGTAAATCCGGTGACACCTTCCTAATTCTGCAATATCTTGGCTATATAATGGTGTTTGTCGCATTTTTGTAGCTTCATTTGTTCTCTTCCTATGATGAGGGGACCTTCGGAACTTTACTTTCGTATTCTGGATCGTAGTATCATAGTATCCGGATTTATTCCATTTTCAGGATCAGTCTTTCATATATTGTAGAACATGTTCGAAACTTGTCCTGTATTTTTTTTTCCAAGTGCCCTGCCCATTTTTGGTGGAGTTATATGCATAAATGTCAAAAATGGCCCTATCTCCCAATGTTAAAGAATCCTTTAAAAAATTCCTGGATCCAGACGGAGATCCGGATCACTTCCAAAATCTAGTAATTTCTTCCTTATACCAATCTGTACAATCCCTGAAAATTTCATCAAAATCTGTCCATAACTTTTTGAGTTATTTTGGAAACCAACAAAAAAACAAACAAAAACAAACCCAGGCAAAAACATAACTTCCTTGGCGGAGGTAATCAGCACTTTTTCGGCTTACCTTGATGTTTGAGTACCCAGAGAAACATTCGGATGTGTAAAAATGTCAAGCGTGCATTTAATGAAGAACATTCAGAGTTTAATTTCTAGTACTGATAAACGTGATAATGTCATATAATGGCAGCAGGTATGTTACTGATGACACACCGGGTTGCGAGGGCATGCGCAGCATATGCATTTGCGATATATAATATTAAAATTCTTATGAATGGTGTTTGCACCTTGCAAAGGATTGGCAAGCTGTCCAGGGTGGGTCCCTCCCTTTCGCCCATAGTCAGCTAGGATGGGCTCAAGGTCCAGGTATAGAGAAAGGATGAATTAAATGAGCTTTGAGCATACGTACACTAAAAGTAATTTCGCTTGTCAGAATTTGCTAAATACTTCAATTAACGTCATCTCCTTTAGAACTTATCAGATCATAAAGCGCGGGCAGTGCTCTGTGCAGTTGGGTTATCATCTTGAATCTAGTAATTATAGAAGCAGTTGCAAGCTGACAAGCTCAAAATGTTTCACTTTCTATGAATACATTTAGCTTTGAACTGTGTGGAAAACGAGATTGAACTATTATCTTATAGAGCAGCAAGTCAACTGTCTTGCTGACATTAAGACTTTTGAATAATTTTATTTCCCTGTGAAATAAAAATAGTTTAACAACATTTTACATCCCTATATATAAACAGTTTTTCGGAACTGTATTTAAGCCTTCACCGAGTGCTACGTTTATCATTTTCAAAAAAATGTCTTGCGTGTTTTAAAAGTGTGTTAATTAGTCAGTAGGTAAGTTTGAAAAATCATTCTAGATACAGAGTTAGTCGTCCGATGCGAATTCAACAGCAGTGGAAAAATATGATTTTCTATAATAATATTGTGCTGAAAATTTTGATCAATCCTTATTGTGGTGTCCATTGAGGATCTTGGGTTACTAATCTAAGAATAACCCATCATGAACCTAGCTTTACTTTAGAGCCATTTTTTAGGTCCTGAGCTCCTAGTTATGAGACCGTTAAAGCCCAAACCCGGTGTTACTACATCACTGTTGAAAGCTCAGCTCATACTTCCTCATGCTGACCCACGAAATGCAGGATGTAGGCCCATCAATGACCCATTTCTCATGACCCAACCTGAAGAAAGATTTTCAGGCTTGAAATTTTTTTTTTTTGTTTTTGCAATCACCCCTGTCCAATGTACTTTTCTTCTGTCACAGCTTATGCATCTAGGCCCTCTGCTTCCTTCTCTATCCTTTGCAGGTTTGCTTTACAGTCTTCCTTCTCTATCCTTTACAGATCTGCTTTACGGTCTTCTTTCTCTGTCCTTTACAGATCTTCTTTACGGTCTTCTTTCTCTATCCTTTACAGATCTTATTTACGGTCTTCTTTCATCGCAGTGCACTTCTTCGAAAACAATTTTGATTTTGTGGTGATGGAATGGCTTCTCTCTCAAAATAACAATTGACTGGAAAATGTCTTAACACTGGAGTAATGACAGCTGAAATTTAGGCTTTGTAATCTGAATTTAAAGGCAATTATTAAAAAAGCTTCAAATAATATTTGTAATATTTTCACGATCTTATTTTGTTATTTACTGTATATTCTGTGCGGAATAAAAGTAACAATTATTTCAAAAATATAAACATTGCTGAGTGATCTTATTCTTCTTAAAGGTTCAATATTTTTAATCTCTTTTGACTGGTATAAATGATGGCACTAATCCTTGTTCAAGTGCATTGTGCAGGCATGCATATGCATGCACATGCATTAGTACCGTCCATAAAGTCCTTTCAAGTTTAAAATTGATTACGGCATGGGACATTTTTAGAATTGCATTTGGTAACTGAACAATAGCTGAAGTGTTTTGAACAACATGGCACATTATTCATATGTTAATACCTACAGTGGCTCCAATAAGTATTTGTACACTACTTGAAAATTCGACTACATAACAGCTTTTGTATATTCGGCTAAATGCTTGCTATTGTGTGTAAAAGTGATTAAAATATTTGATAATCAATATGTTTTAAACAAATATTTAATGTCAAAATGGCATATTTGGTCAGAAAGGCGATTATCTGACCCAATAAGTATCTGTACAGTTCCATTAGTGAGTCACAAAACTTATAATACTCACCTAAAATTGACTCAAGATGTTTACAGGACATGGTTGACTCACTTGGTCTGATTTGGTCAAGCGTGACCATACTGGACACTCCTCTGTACACAGACTGGCCTATGTAAATGGCCTGACCGTGCCCATAATGTATTCCTTCGATATATGGCTAAGACAGGCGAGATACCCCGTCGAATGCGGGAGCAAATCATTCAGCTACATAAAGAAGGCCAAAGTGCCAGAAAAATTGGAACTCTGCTATTGTTACGCCACACGACCTTGCAGTACATCATCAAGAAGTACAAACAGTCTGAACGCATTGCCAATGCAGTCAGGAAAGGACATCCCAGGAAGACCAGCCAGCGCACTGACCGGTACATCTCCCTGCTGGTACAGAGGGAGAGACAGTCCTCGGCCTCCAGTCTTGCCACCAAAGTGGAGGAAGCAACTGGAAGCCATGTTTGTGCCCAGGCCATCCGCAACCGGCTCCATGAAGTACAGTAGTGTTACAGTAGAGCCACTGTAAATCCTTATTTTTTGAAGATTGGTATGAGAGGAATATATGGTCTATAGTTGACTTGATGGACACGAATGGCAATTTCTTAACTTATGAACAATTCTGTATGAAATATACAGTGGCTCCAAAAAGTATTTGTACACTACTATACTTCATGGAGCCGGTTACGGATGGCCTGGGCACAAACATGGCTCAAACATTTCCTCAAGGCTGGCGGGGTATTGCTATCCTTCATGCGGTTGGGCGGGCGGGCGTCTCCAAAAACTTCGACATCGGGCTGAAGGGTATTCCGTGCATTGCACGCCTACTTTTAAAGAATATAATAGAGTCCGCACACTATAGAACTGGCATCCCAAAGGTTTATTGCCAAAACATCAATGTTTTGATCACAAACATCTTGGTAATTGAAACATTGTTTCAGCTGTAAACCCTTGAGAAGCCTATTCTACAGTGTGTAGACTCCATTATATGATTTGGTATGATGCAGATCTTCTGTTTGTCCTGCTCCGGAACTATTGAAAGTGCATGCTGTAATTTTTGAGCATTTTACGCAGCTGTTTTTAAGAGACCGATGAGAAGTAGTTTTGTATTTTCTTTAATGCCTTACGTGAATACTTAATTCCAAATTGAGACCAAAACATAGTGGTCGTAATAAACAGTAATGCTTTAACAAGTAACTGTCAGTTGCATCACAATACTTGCACAAAAGACCGTAACCTGATTTAATTACAGCATTTTCACTTTTATTCATTTTGTGGAATTGTCAGTGTGTATGTTACTTAGTTTAGAATAGATTAATAGAAGCCAAAAATATGACTAGTATAACCAAATACCCTCGCTGCTTTTTGCCTGTCATTGTTCGAAGTACATTCGCAAATAGCTCTGAAAGTGTCAGACACAAGCATCTGCTAATTTTCTAAATGTACGTGCAATTTGCAGACCTGATGCATTGAGATCAGGGACCCTTGATCCCAGAGTGAATGCATCATTTTAATGATGTGCCCTGGGAGAGGTTGCCAAGATCAGAACTGGCTGATTATTTGATTGACTTTCAAATGTGTATCAAATTTTTTTCTTGAACTATTCCTTTTAATTAGTGCCCAAAAAACTATGGGTATATTTGGCTTTGGTAATGTCCTTTAATTAGGATTTAAGTTGATTTTTGGGAGCTTTCCAAAATCGTAAATCGTTCAGGAGCGCAGACCTGTTTATCTCTGTCTGTTTCAACAGTGAAGCTTTGGAGGATTTCTCTATCCATGGAGAAGAGTGGCATTTAGCAATAGAATACTCTGAGTCTCATTAATTCTCTGTGTTACTGGCCAGCCTCTGCGACTGAAAAGAGCACCTTCCCTGAATGCCTTTCCCTGAAGAGCAGTGGCTTACAATTGATCTTTCCAGCTGGGCCACTGATTGGTCAGGCTGGCCTTGAAGTTACCCTGCTGAATTTCCTCTGATCAGCCACTTGTGAGGAGTAGTGAGGCACTAGCTAGCCGGGATAAAAAGCCCTCCTTGGATTGTTGTTTTGCAGCCGTAATTTGACTACGCTCATGTCGTTCTGATTGGGCGAAATGAGTAATCAAACCCATCCTCGCCGCCTCGTTCTCAAGGAGCTTGTTAGTTGAAAAGAAAACGAGAGGGCAGGAAGAAGATTCTGAGTGCCCCTCTAAGTGTCTCTCAGACTCTGTCTCTTCTGCTGCTGGAAGGCCTCCTCTGATTGGCTGAGAGCGATTAAGAGCTGTCAAAGGGTGGGGGCCTGGACTTTGCCAGCCATCCTGTAGCATTTTTATTATTAGGCTTCTTGGAAAGTCAAATCTTCAAAGCCAGGGACCATTAAAAGTTTTCCTTTTTGTTTTTTGAGTTGCAGCCTGGCTCCTGCTGCATTGATCTTCCTCACTTATGTTCCTGGTCTAAATTTTTTCTCCTGAATATTCTGGTGATTATTTCAGGTGTTTTAAAACTTATTTTTTTTCCCCTTTCCTGTGCATGATTAAGCTGCAGTGAATTCTCTGATGTTTTGCTGCCTTTTTGGCCCGACAACGATCTACTGTTATGTGCTTTAGACTGAAAAATGTTGAGTCTGCTTGTTTTTATCAAGACGTCGTTTCGCAGTTTATTTGAATAGTGATTCAACATCATCATGCAGTTAAAAACGATAAAAGCATTTGTGCTAGCCAGCGTGTTTTTGTGTCTCGTTTTTCAGCTAAGATGTATTGGCTGAGCGATGGACTCGCACTGTGTCCAGAGGGCCCACTTTTACGCCAGGCTGTTTCATGCCACATAAATTGGGATAAGCTGTGACCCCTGGAGCCATCTAAGCTTGGACTTGGCTTCCTGCTATTAGATACCCGGCACCGCTGGGTTATTCAGAGAAGTTGCTGGTAGCAGCTCTCTGTCCCATAAAATCTGTTCAAACATCAGTTTGTTCCAATTTGTGAAAGTTGTGTTGGGGCCCATCAGCTCATGGCAGTGTTGTTTTCCACGGTGCATTGCCATTGATTATGAACTGTTTTTTATTGCAGTGTTTCCCCATCGTAATCAGAAGACACTGCCTTATTCACCGATCACCAGATGGGCTTGTTGCTTTGTCCGCAGTCGCATGCCATGTCGTCCACCTAGCTGTGCTGTGCAGTCGTGGCATCTGGGAACACTTTATATGCAGCTGACGCAAGCGGGCTGCATACATCCAATCAGAAGGACTCATTCCTGAATTATGAGATTGCCTTCCATCCCCCAGGGTATGCCTGTGACTGGTTATTGACTACTCTACTGAGCTGTCGGCCAAGGTCTGCTATGGCAAGGTCAGTGTTTTCGATATTGGGCCATGGCGGACTGTCAGTGCAACAGGGGCTTTGGAAAAGATGAGAAGTCCGGCATTTGGAACGAGTAAAACATTGTCTGTGGATTAGATAAGATTGTTGACAGGTGGATTGGCAAGGTTTTCTGGGTCATTTGCGAAGGTAGAGGAGATTTTGTGCTAGTGGTGAATTGGTTATTACAGTGCAGTGAAAAAGTTTTTGCCCCCTCCAAATTTATTCTTTTTTTGCTTATTTGTCATGTTGAAATGTCTCAGACCATCCAACTGACTTTATGATAAGACAAAGACAGCTTGAATAAACAAGAATTGCAGCTTTTCGGGGATCATTTTAACCATTGATGGTAAAGCATTATTCAAAATCTATATCAGTCATGGGGAAAAATAATTCCTCTCCAAACCTAACAACTGGTTGTGCCACCTTTCTTTGCAGAATTGTTTTGATTCGGCCTCATTGGAGGGTCTCTGAGCATGAACTGCCGGTTTAAGGTCATGCCACTGCATCTTTAATGAGATTCAAGTTAGGACTCTGACTAGGCCTCTCTAAAACCTCCATTTTGTTTCTTTTGAGCTAATCGGTGATGGACTTGCTTGTTTGCTTTGGATTACTGTCCTGCTGAATAAACCAGCTGCACTTGAGCTTTAGGTCATGAACCGATAGCTGGACATTATCCTTCAGGATTTTCTGGTGAAGAGCAGAATTCATGGTTCCATCAATTATGGCGAGTCACCCTGGTCCTGGAGCAGCAAAGCATTCCCAGACCTTCACACGAATATCACTGTGTTTGACTCCTGGCCTGATGTTCTTTTTGAAGAATACTGAGTAAGGTTTATGCCTGTTGTAATGGGACCCATGTACTCGAATGGGTTCTGCTCTTGACTCTTCACTCTATAAAGTGTCTTCCCAGAAGTCTTGGGGGTCATCAAGATTTTTTTTTGGCAAGTGTGAGATGAGCCTAGTTGTTTTTTTTTTTTTTTTTGTTTTGTTTTTTTTGCTCAGCTGTGGTCTGCGCCTTGAAGGTCTCCCATGGATGCCTTTTAGCCCAGTTTCTCTCTTTTTGTTGAATCATGAACACTGACCTTAACTGAGGTGAGTGAGGCCTGTAGTTCTTTAGATGTTAGTGTGGATTCCTTTGCGGATTCCTGGATGAGTTGTCGAAGCGTTCTTGGAGAAATTTTTGTGGGCTGGCCACTCCTAGGCAGATTTATCACTGTTCCAAGTTTTCTCCATTTGCAGATTACGACTCTCGTTATGGTTTGGTGGAGTCTTGGACCCTTAAAAATTGCTTTGCAACCCTTTACAGACTGTCAATGACTGCTTCTCATCTGTTCTTCAGTTTTATTAATATCACTGAATCATGTGCTGGTTTTTGCCTACTTCACATTAACAGACAGGTTCTATTTCAGTAAAGTTTTGATTCAACAGGACTGGCAGTAATCAGTGCGTGTCTTTTGTAAAATTGAACCCAATTATCAATTTAATTTGTTAAATTAGGTGATTTATTAACTAAGAGGGCCAGGTAGGGTTGGATAGCTTTTTCCCTCAATAAATGAAATCATTTCGAAACTGCATTTTGTGTTTATACGGGTCATTTTGTCTGATGTTAAAATTAGTTTGCTGATCTGAAAAATTGAGGCATGACAAATAATCAAAAATAGAATAAACTAGAATAGGGCCAAATACTTTTTCTCAATAATGTATGGTGGGCACATCTTGAAGATACAGCAGATTCAGTTTTTAGAGCATTAAGCATTCTGAAGAGAGCAGTTTTTGGAGTTGCGTTAAGGTGTAAATTTTCACGTAGATTCATGAAATGGTGGTAATATACCATGTGGTGCGGACAAAAGAACAGGTGGCATTTTTACCTTTGTGTTCTTGTTTTGTAAATCGCTTCTTTCTCATGAAAACGGTTAAATGGAAGTGATTGCCAAAACAATGCAGGCATTAACGGTGACTGTAAATGTTCGGAAAAGTTTACACTAGTAAATGCTTTATAGCATGCAAAGTCATACAGTGTTAGGAGTGGCTGGTTTGATGTCATGCTCAGTGGCATGTTGTATTCATACTGGTTTGAGATCTGTGATTGGGCTTAATCTGCTTCAGATCATAAATGGCAACATCAGTATTTTTGTTTTTCTTTTGTTTGTGATAGCACTGTCTGAGACTGAAGAGCTTAGTTGTGCTTGAGAAATTGACATTTTGGGGGGGGCAGAAAATCTGTTTTTAAGAAACTAATATTGAAACTAGTACTTTGTCAGTGACTTTTGTCTAAATATAAAATGAAATTACCAGTCTGGATTATCTGCTGCCCTCTCAGTTGTTGTCAGGCGCACTTTTTTTTGTCACGACTCTCTAAAGGTCCATACTGAAAGGTGAATTTGATTATGTAACTGCTAAAAAAAGAACATCTTGACTAGGTGCCTATGGAGTAGAAGGAGGCTCATCATAGGGGCTGTGTGACCGATTAAGCCTCCCAAATACATTGAGAGATAATCACACAAGGACAAAGATGACCACTGCCTTACTAACACCCAGGCACGGACAACTTACTGCTTAGGAGCACTAACTGTTGTACTGTTTTTACTTTGTGTATATGGATACTTTCACTCATCATGCTGGATTTTTGCACTTTTGGCCACCTCTGCTAAAACTGGCACAAGAGGGATGCCAGGGTAGCAGCCAGGACATGCAGCAAGTTGGCGGAGTCAAGTGGTTCTCATAAGGGGAGAGGTTTGTCTTTCAGGTGGTAGGATGGGAAATGATGGAAAGTGAAGTGGGGCTGAGGCTGCGATGCAGATGATTGGCTGTCCCGTATGGAATGCGGAAAAGTGGGCGGAGCAGTAGTGAGCAAGGCGAGTGATGGCTGAAGGGTCGGACACCTGGTTGGACTTAAACCCTCCAACCGGAATCGTCACTCCCAGCTCACCAGTTAAAATGGCCCACTGAGCTGGAGCTGAGTGGCTCGGCCCTCCCATCCCCATACAAGCCCCACCCCCTCAGCCTCTCCTCTGCACGACTTTGTCTGCCTCGTGGACGGGGAAATAAACACATTAAACGGCGTAATTAATCCATCTCGCAAAGCCGTGGAAGCGCTAAGCTGCTGGGCTCTGATAATAAAGCGGGGATCCCAGCGGAGGGCTGGTCCGTGCGCCCCACTTCAGGGAGCGAGAGAGGGAGAGGAATCGAGGTACAGGCTGGCGGGGGGGCGGGGGGGGGGGGGTGGTCTGGGAGGGAGTCGGCCTCACTGTGACGGACAGACAGGGGACAAGTGCCGTTCGATGTGGGCTCAACCTGGTCATCTTCACAGAGGGGGTCCCCTCATTACTCTCATCAGGGTCTGCCCTTCTGTGTCCCCATTTGCTCAAGGAATCGCCACAGTTTTTAGAAATTGTGAGTAGTCAAATTGAAATAGAAGACAAAAATGGAAGCAGCCCGCCTCTGAATTTGCCATTTCTTTGGATGCGAATGGATTTAAACGCAAAGATGGTTATCCTTATGAGATGTGAGAAATGCAGGCTGCCAAAAAAGCACATTCCAGATTACTAATACGGAGTTGCAGGAAGCACATCAAGGCTCTGAGTTAAGTGCAGTGTGCTTTACTTATGCATAGTATTGACTTTTCAATGGATTTTACATCTCTCCTGGGCTGGCATGGGCCTTCAGATATCTGTTATAGTGTTTTCCTTTCTCTAGAATAATCAAAGCTTTTTCTTCCCTCCTCTCGCCCACATTATGCAGCTAAAGCCACTGGGACATTAAAGGGAATTACATCCAAGCTGTCACAACAGAGCAACCCTTTTTTTTTTTTTCCTGCTTCTGGCATTGCCGCCTCGAGTGCGGACGCTCATCCGCCCCCCCATTCCCCCCATCTGGGCGGCGGTGCCTGCGGAACTCTCCGGAAGCTCACCCGAGCGCCGGGGAAAGAGGCCGGCTGGCGGGCACAGGCGCTTCCTCTTGCGCACGCAGCCTGCCCTGCAGTCTCCAGAAGCCTGGCATGAAGGGAGCAGCCAGTCTGCTGCTGGAGATTACAGGCTGGGCTGCCTGTTTTTGGGAGCGGAAAAGATGGCCCAGATCCTGGGGAGGTGCTGCCGAAACCAGATCTGGTCGCTCTAACCCAAACGCTGCGATTCATGAAACAAAATTCAGCTGTTTGTCGTGAGGAATACTGGCATTTACAGCAGGTGCATTTACTAAAGCAGGTGTTTTGTGGCATTTTTTTTCCTGCAGGGGCTGCATTGAAACTCTGAAAACTGCTGCACCGTAAAATATCAGCGCATAGCTGGCAGAAAGACCAGCGTCACGTGAATAACACAAGATTTTGGTCCCGTGACAGAGGCGATCTTGCGGGGTAATTTTCCTCTCTTTGTCAAAAGCCTGGGACAATTGAGTGCTTCTTCACTGGTATTTGAATCCTTCTTGCCACATGTCACCCTGCCCAATGCATCCCGTAAATGTGTAGCAGGGCTGATATGAAGGGTAACTGCAGCACGAACAATGAGTTCTCCTCTCACCTCCGCAAAACTAATGTCATTGAAGCGGCACGAGAGTGTGCTGGCGTGATGTCACATTGGGCAGGACCTGCAGCGGGGGACAGAAGCACAAGGTCCCATGACATCACCGGCGCTGTCGTTAATCACGAGCTGGGGCCGCTGCGGTCACCCGCGGCTCCACACTTGGGCTGGTTTTCCAAAAAACGATTAGCGTATCAATCCGCTGATCTGCGTCAGACCAATTGTCCTTCGCACAAAAAACCGCATTCAGCAGTCAAACGGGGCACTCCGCTCCATCACCGGCAGATCTGCCTTTGATGTTTGTGCTGATAGCATCTAGTTCTGCTGTGCCCGTGCATGGTGGCAATGACTGCGCCTTTGTGTGGCTCTGTCGCCTGCTGAAAAGCCCCAGCCGCTTGAGAATTCTGCACGGGAGGAGCCACAGGGACCAGATCCATCTAAAAGTCGCTGTTATCAATTCACGGTCCTCAGAGCTGCTCTCTGTTGACCTGGGAATCAGGGAGTCTGGCTGACTGTCTCGCCAAGGTGTGCTGACCTGCGGCTGGCTAGAACATCAGTGAACTCGGGCTACTCTGGCAGGTCTACACTTTATCGCAGAGCTCCCTGAATCACGTTCCTCTTGGGCAGAGAACTGCTAGTGTTCCACCCTCTCTTTACCTGGGAGTCCGGTATGATGGAGGTCAGGTCAATTAGTAGCAGTGACTGTTTGCTTATTTCCAGGAAGAGGAGCAAACCTGGACTGGATGTGGATTTGCGGGCCAGATTTTGGCAGCCCTGCTTTATAGAGTAAAATCACTTGGCTCAATCAAAAATGATCACTGATGTTACTACCAGTAAAGGAATCATTTGGGTTCCAGAGCGCTGGTGTAGAATTTCACAGAGCATCTCCAACAGCCCTCTGTTCTGTGGGTAAATAATGACTGGGTATCAGCTCAATTAAGCCCAATTATCTGCCACATTGAGAACACAAACCCCCTGCATGGCACATCCAAAAGCATGTATTTATCCATCTGTATTTAACTATGCAGTATGCATTACCCTAATGTCAGAGTAAAAATACAGTTAACCCTCTGTTGTGTAGTAACTAAACCCACCCACCACCCTTGAAAGCCAAACAGGAAAAGAGTTGTTTAACAAAGAGTTAAGATGCACATTAGCCACTCAAGTTCTTCACTTTTTGTGTGGGTGTTCATTTTAGTTTATTTCAATGGTCTATAAAGGCTGTACGAATGACTGAAAAAACACTTTGATACAAGCCGGTCGCACTAATTGAAACTGAAGGAGCTACTATTCCCACCAAAATTTTGAGTGCTCTCAGCCAGACTCAGGTTAGAGATCTCATCATTTATTCATACAACATTCACTTTGTCAGGGAACTACATCTCCCAGAATTCATTTTTAATACAGTGGCAAAGCGGGATCAAGCTGATTGGAATGAATTCTTCATTGTCCTGCCTGGCCCTCTGATTACTCACGTACAGTTTAGAGGAGGCTCCAGTTTACACAAATGCCACTATCAAACGGGTGTAGCCAATCACACAAACGGCAATATCAAACGGGTACCACCAAACCCACAGACCCTACTTAGGGGTGAGTAAAAATCATACACATAGATGCCCCAAACTGACTATGCTCTAAACATGTAGCACAGTGGTTCTCAAACTTGATCCTGGGGGTCTGCTGTGTATGCTGGTTTTTGTTCCAGCCACAGAGGCCACCCGAATTTTAACTAGCCGTTAATTTCCTAAACAATGTGGGAACTCTAAAACTCTTACTGAGCTGCCGACTCTCTTGGATTCTGTGGGACATTTCCGAAAAATGACCTTATCTCCCGACATCCCGACTAATACTAAATATTTCCCGGATTTCAAAGTTTTCAGTAAGTATTGTTTAAAATGCGTAGTTTCTGTAACACTATAATTAAAATTAATTGATTTCTGTAAACTGAATTTCAAAGAAAAGATGCGTCCCAGATAGTCAGGTGTCCTCATAGGCATACCAGCCAATAAGCTTCTAGGGAGGGCATGCACGCTCTAGGAAGGCACTGGCCCTTTTATGATTCATCACTTTCAACACGATCACACTGACACCACCTCCTTCAAGCTTGATCAGCAGATTCTGTTCTCTGAACGCATAAAGCACACAGTTAGGCCTGGGACGTGTTATTTCACCGGTAGTTATAGCCGCATAATACTGTATGTATGCGATCACGTATTACGTGACTCTTTAGATTATATAGCCATCTAGCTTGCTAAAATTTAGTAACGAAAAAATCTTTGTAAATAATCATCATATTTCAGCAATGTTAGTTAGTTCTTGCCCCAACTTCAATAGCTAGCTGTTACAGTGAATGTCCTTGAAGTAGCTAACAAGCTAAAGTCTGAAAAATCTAAAAGTAAAGTTGGGACGCACAAAAGCACTACAAAACATATCAGATAAGTTCATGCTAGCTGGCGAAGTTCTGACAAAAAACCAAATGATTTCGCTCAAATAAGGCGATTATTTTCAAAGATTTTCCTTAGCTTACGTCGACTAGCTGATTGCATATGCATCTGTGTAAGGCAGTCTAACCACCATCTTATGGTCGATAAGCTTGCCGTTTAGTTAGTCCACCTTTATAAACAATTTTCTTATAACCTCAATTTGTATTCTACTCTGAACTTACTGCTGCGCATGTGTGGCTGATTCTACAGGCTCAGTAAACGTGAACACATTGCAGGCCTCGTTGATAGAAAAAAATTGCCAGTGCAGGCATCCTGTGCCATGAAACGCAATTCTCAGAGAACTTCCTCACAACAGCCAAACTATCAACTTACAAAACTTTGCAAGCATCTGCAAAGAGTGTATTTGGATCAAGTGTTGGACCCCACTCATCATCATTTAGAGAATCATAAATGGGTATCAAATGTAAGAAACCAAGATTCTAATACTGGCCTTCTTTAATGAAATGTATTACTTAGTGATTAGTTAACTATAATACAACTCATGAAAAAATCAATGATAGCAAGTACTATGTTCAATATGGTATTCGATAGTTTATTACTGTTCATTATCAATGATAACACTAGTTTTTGCAGATTGATGCCTTAAAACCCCTGTTCGAAGTACAACTCTATTCCAAAATAGTTGGGACAAAGTGTAAATTGTGAATAAAATCAAAACACAATGACTTTCACACCAGACAGTATTTTATTCACAATAGAACAGAGATAACATGGCAAATGTTGAAACCTAGACATTTTATACACAAAATGAGCTCATTTCAAATTTGATGGCTGCTGCAGGTCTCAAAAAGTTAGGACAGGGGGCTGTTGACCATGGTATGGCATCCCCTCGTCTTTTTAACACAGATGGAGGAGTCTGGGCATTGAGGAGACAAGTTTCTTGAGTTTAGCCATTGGAATTTGATCCCACTCTTGTTTTATACAGGCTTCCAGCTGCTGGACAGTTGCGGGTCTCCTTTGATGGACTTCTTGTACAAAAATGCTCCAAATTTTCTCAATATGTGAAAGATCAGGACTGCAGGCAGGCCAGTTCAGCACACGGATTCTTATACTACGAAGCCATGCTGTTGTAAAAGCTGCAGTATCTGGTTTTGCATTGTCCTGCTGAAATACACAAGGCCTTCCCTGGAATAGATGTTGTCTGGAAGGGAGCATATCTAGCCCTAAAACCTTTTATATACCTTTCAGCATTCATGGTGATTTTTAAAACATGCAAGTGTCTCACAGCATAAGCATTGATGCACCCCCATACCATTAGAGATGCTGGCTTTTGATATGAACGCTGATAACAGATGGGGTGGCCTTTCTCCTTTTTTAGCCCGGAGGACACGATTCCCATGATTTCCAACAAGAATGTCAAATTTGGTCTCGTCTGACCACAGGACACTTTGCCACTTTGCAACAGTCCATTTTAAATGAGCCTTGGCCCACAGAACATGGCAGTGCTTCTGGATCGTGCTCAACAATGGTTTTCGTTTTGCATGATAGAGTTTTAGGTGGCATCTGTGGATGGCACTGCGGACTTTGTTTACAGACAGTGGTTTCTTGAAGTATTCCTGGGCCCATAAAGTAATGTCAGTAACAGAATCATGCCTGTGAGTGATGCAGTGGCATCTGAGGCCCTGAAGATCACAGGCATCCAGTAAAGGTCTTCGGCCTTGTCCCTTATGCACAGAGATTTTTCCAGTTTCTCTGAATCTTTTGGTGATGTTATGCACTGCCGATGAGGAGACCTTCAAAGTCTTTGCAATTTGACATTGGGGAACATTGTTTTTAAAGTATTCCACAATTTTTCACACAAGCCTTCACAGGTTGGAGAGCCTCTGGCCATCTTTACTTCTGAGAGACTCAGCCTCTCTAAGACATCTCTTTTATAGCCAATCATGTTACATAACTGATGCCAATTAATTACTTGCTAAATAATCTTCCAACTGATTCTCTTATATATTAATTGTTTTCTCAGCCCTTTCTTTGCCTGCGTCCCAACTTTTTCGAGACCTGTTGCGGCCAGAAAGTTTGAAATGAGCTCATTTTGTGGATAAAAATGTAAAATGTCTCAGTTCCAACGTTTGAAATGTTATCTATGTTCTATTATAAATGACATATTGGCTCATGTGATTATTATCATGTGACTATTTCGGAATTAGGGTTGTAGTAAAAATGGCGTTTAAATTAGCTGACAAAAGTTAACAAAACTCAGGAGTACTGCCCCCTGGTCCTCCGGCAGGGAATTACTGCTGGACCCCACTAGGGGCTCCTGGACCCCACCTGATTTGGCTTGATTTCTTTGATCACTTGTAAGAATCTTCCTGATTCATGAAACCCAATGTTGGCAACTCTGCTCTTATATTACATTCTATCAGAAATAACGTATGCCATGAAAAATAAATATTCTGGGTGCATGTAACACTTAATGGTCAATACTGCTAACAATGTATTAATTCTAATGTGTGTAGTATTGGATGAAAAGAGGTAAATTATCTTAAACTGATCAAATTACAGACTGTTGTCAATCATTTAGCACCTAACTGGTGTAAGTGCAGACACTTGTTCAACAAACCTAACCAGCTGGGAGATAATGAAGGATTCAATGACAAAGCAATAATAATGAGAGAAACCTGCACTGTGTTAAATTTTAAGCAAACCATCGCAAATAAACCAAATTTTCAACAGCTATGCTAACCTAGCTAACTACTAGTTGAGTTAACCCACAAAGTTCAGTCTTTCATTTGTTTGATCTTTCCGTGTAATTGTTGGCCATGTCGTGCAATAAGCTGTCTTTAACATGTCGATTAACACACAAAATTTCCCCAGTGAATACCGAAAGCACCTAATAAAGAAAAAAAATAACATTCTGCTAAAATTCTGCAATTGCAATTCCGCTTGAAACAAAAACCAGCATACATGGGGGTCCCCCAGGAACAGATTTGGGAACCACTGCTGTAGAAAATTGCACAGGTCATCAGTTTGGTTGCCATGCCTTTATTTCCACATAGAGGCATCTTGTTAGCTCCCGCCACCAAACGGGTGTGGGAGCTATGGTATCGGGCTCTGACCGCGCGTGTGTGCGCGTCCGTCATCACATTTTGCTTTATCTCATTGAACTGTTTCAGTTACAGGCTCCTAATTTTAACAGGACATGCATCTCGTAAAGGCCTACAAATGACATGCATGAAGGTGACCTTGGCCTATTTTTTCAAGGTCACTGACCTCAAAATATCACCAAAACTTTGACGTTTTCGTTTATCTCATCAATTATTTCAGTTACAGGCTCCTAATTTTTACTGGACATGCATCTCATAAAGTCCTACAAATGACGTGCCTAAAGCTGACCTTGGCCTATTTTTTTCAAGGTCACTGCCCTAAAAATATCACCAAACATTTCGACATTTTTCATTGTCTCATCAACTATACAGGCTCCTTATTTTTGCTGGACATGCATCCCATAAAGGCCTATAAATGACGTACCTAAATGTGAAGTTGGCCTATTTTTTCAAAGTCACTGGCTAAAACATATCACTAAAAATTTCAACATTTTGCTTTATCTCATCAACTATTTCAGTTACAGGCTCCAAGGTGACCTTGGCCTATTTTTTTTCAAGGTCACTGCCCTAAAAATACCAAAAACTTTGTGAGTTTGCTTTATCTTGTCAACGTTTTCAGTTACAGGCTCCTAATTATCTCCCGCCTTCCAAGTGGCACGGGAGCTATGGTATCGAGCTCCATCCATGAGTGTGTCCGACCGTCGACAAAAACTTCAACATTTTGTTTATCTTAACAGCGAGAGCTTCTGGTGCCGCCAGTCCACTCTCTTACCTGGCCTCCTCTGCTTGCATGCGGCCCACGCCTGAACATTTTTTCAGCAAACGTGGCAAAATGGCGCTCCTCGCCAGGTGCGTTTCGCTTCAGTCAAGGCCGCTGAAGAGAAACAACCGCTCCGTGCACACCCTTTCTGAATGTTTCCATCTGCCGGCGTGCTGACATTTACAGTTGCAGTTTCCCATAATAGTGCTCTCTCCTTTGGTGGGGTGCGTAGGCCTTTGCTCTGACTCTGTGCTGAACAGAGGGGCGTGTACATCCCACTCTGTGAGTGATTGAGCGAGCTTGGGGGCGGGGTGTGGGGGGTGTGGTGCAGACTGCCACACTGATGAGAGGTTCAGTGGAAGGCCAACCCCGCTCAGTCCTGCCACATTAAGTCCTCTCTGACTGATGGGCTGATAGCTGTGTCTGGCCACATTAGTGCCCGCTAGGCCTTCAATCTACTACTCCGTCCAGGAGGGCAAATGGGCTCTAGGAGCCTGGCCTGCCTCAGCCCTTGGGGTCAGGGGGTGCACTTGGAGTGCGGAAGCCATCTCGAGTAGCCGATTAGGGCCCTTATTATATAGCTTGTCTAAGCTGGGTCTGTCCTGTTTAGCCGACTCGGTGGCAGCAAATGGTTAAAACCGGTGTAAAGCGAAAATAGCCTGTTGGACCAGCGACCGGTGGCGCCAGAAGCTTTGATATGGGCATTGGGCCGTTCCATCTGTCTCTCTGACACTGCGACGGTTGGCTTGCGAGTGTCCCACTGTGTCCTGCAGCCCCCTCTCGTGTCACGCCATACTGAAGCAGATGGGCTTTCGCTGTAAAGCGCTCCTGTTTGCCGGGCCAGTTCATCGGGCCCAGTGCCCAGGGATCTGCAGCAGCTCGCTTGGAAACACTCGCGCCCCTCGCCTCCGTTTGTGTACCCTCCGAGAGACTACACCCCAAAGGTGCTGCGTCAATTCTGCCTTAGTCCCCGCTGTTGACCTCTTGTGGAAGTGACCGGCCATAAACACTTTTCTTTTGCTAACAAAGCCATCTTTTGAAAACGGGGCACAATGTATTTTCCGGAAAATTGCTTTTCTGCGTGTGTTTTTCTCCGTGCCTCTTATAATGAGTTCTATAATGGGAAATGATGGAGTGCTTGAGAAATCAAAAGCTGTTATGGGGTTGTTAGAGGATTAAATGATTACCATCTCTCGATGCTCCTGATCTCATAATCAAGTTCAAAATGGCACTAGATACCTCTGCTGAAGTGATTATGGGACTGTCACAGATGTGGCGGCTTAATCCAGCTCTAGGACTTTGTTAAATTTTCAAGAGTAACTTTGTTTCTCTCCCCCTCCCCTCGCGCTCGGTTCATTAAAGGACATGGGTACTCAACCTGTTCCTCAGGGAGGAAGCAGGTGCTCCTGATTTGGGATGGGGGGGATGAGGACCCCGAGCGGGGATCGGGGGTGTTCCTTCAGATGCCTGCACTCGTGGTGCATGCGATGCTGCGTTCTTCCTGTCGGCGTGGCGTCAGGGGATTTTGCACGACAGCCGGCAGTAAAACACTGCCGTTAAGATGGGTCTCTGCTGCTGCAGCAGCACATTTCTCATTTAATCTTTTTTCAGGGCAAAATATGCTCTACATCTCCCTTACCAGTCTCTGAGAAGAATAGCACAAGCAGGTTTATGGGGTGTTTTTGTTTTGTATATTTAGTATCAGCATTTCAGACAGTGGGGATCAACTCTGAATTTCATTGTCATAAGAATAACATAGAAGTTTTGCCATGGATAGATTATCCGTGTTTATACTGCTGTCACAGGATCACCCGTCAATTACAGTCTGGTAAAATAAAATTGTCTGAACTCTTCTTGAGCTTCTTGGGGAGTCTGTAGCCTGTTTTCTCCCTGAAACTGATTGAATAAAAAAATTCTTCAGAGCAGCTTAATAATTAGTGGACTTCAAAGTCAAATGACCTTAAATAATTTCATCAAAGCACTGGCTTATCTACACTGCTAATTTTATCACCAGCAAGTTACAGATAAATCAATTTAGCGGTAAAGTTAACAAACTGCCGCCGTTGAATGACTGAAAGAGCTCTCGGCCGTCTTCTCTCCCCATCCATTCATCTTGAAATCCTCGACGGGTCCTCCGGAGAGGCTCCCGAACACATTTTTATATTCCATTCCGTGATGTTCAGCTCTATCACTAATTACCAGCCTCTTTGAAATGGCTTGTAGCAGTGAGCCTCAGAGCACAGCACTCCTCCAGTCTGGGGGCCTCATTTCATTTGCTTTTGAATTTCCATACCTCATATAGTCTCTTCCTTTCATTATTACACGGGCTACCTGTAAAGTAGCTTGAGTCTATCGTTTCATCCATTTACCTATCTATCCATCTATTGTCTGCATCAAGAATTGGAAGTTATCAACATGAGGTGAAATCATATGACTGAATTTCCTGACTGACTTTTGTTCGAGAGTTCTCCATCCTGGTCAAGGGTAGCACAAGTGTACACCTACTTGGCATCTAGTTGCTGTCAACTCACTCTCTCTGTCTCTCTCCCACATCACCCATGTGTGCGCAGAGTTCTTTGAGGCCGAAAACATGTATGTGCTTGAATGGCCATCTATTCCTTGGTGGCTTCCCCACCGAGCATCTTCAGGATGTTACCGACCAACGACTTTGTCATCGGTTCCCACTTCCAGCTGGTATTCGCCAACTCTGCAGCTGTTGAAGAGGAGTGGAATACATCTCCCAAGTCATTTTTGACCATTTGGTAAGGTCCATATGGCGTAGATGTGTAGCAGTGCAGCAAGTCAGTGGCGGACATACTCAATATTGATGTGCACAATTTTGTCAGTAGACCCCATCCCTTTTGTCATCTACGAAGCTGCGAGATTCTTGTTTATGTGTTTCAATTGGTGACTTACAGGTATTGCAATACCCATATAATTT
This sequence comes from Gymnothorax reevesii, assembly GCA_029721435.1. Lineage (NCBI taxonomy): Eukaryota > Metazoa > Chordata > Actinopteri > Anguilliformes > Muraenidae > Gymnothorax > Gymnothorax reevesii. Next base: position 113,445,312 of record CM056573.1, read on the forward strand.
GCGCGTTATATTTGACAGATGATTCTAATCTGCGATTGAAGTGTTAAGTTCCACCAGAACATTATCAGACTAGGTTTAAGAAATGCATTGTACACAAAAACAGGACTCGTTCTAACCTGAAGAGCCCAATCATTGATACATTGGAGACCTTTTTGAGCAAAAATCCAATTGAATACCCAGTGACTCCAACCACCACTCTTCTGATCAATCAACAGCGTTTACCACCGGAATTGCCCACCCCTGTTCTAAACTGTGTTGGAGTTCGGCTTGCTTGTGAAAATTCAAGAACTGATCCGGGTATGCCATCTAATGATGATAGAATATTGTAACTGCGTGCATAAATTTGCAGCTTCATGTCCACTCTCATCTGCCGAGCACCATTTTTCTTCTCGAACACGCCAAATCCAGATAATCCTTAAATGATGAATTACATCCATATTTTAAATTGAAACGAGTAACGAAGTGGCCAGTGTCAAAGTTGCAACGTAAAAGTATACTTTTTATGTATTAAATGTAGTCGAGTAAAAGTAAAAGTCCCGGTTTAAAAAAATAACTCAAGTAAAGTACAAATCCTCAAAAAAAAAAAAATTAACTACTGTAACTAAGTACATGTACTTCGTTACTATACACCTCTGAAGATGACACTACATTATAGTCACCATGCTAAATATTTTCAATGTTATTTTGTTTGACAGACTGCATCGTTCTGGGCTCTGTCCTCCATTATGGCCATCTAGGATGAAGATGACAACGAAATCAACAAGTGATACTTACGGGGAATTCCTGGAAATGACTACGACACATGGCCTTGAGATCATCTGGGCTTTTGTGGCATAAATTATGCACGCTATTTTTTGACAGATAGGGCTAGCTTTGTTTTCCAACTTGAGTAGTTAAAATACGTAATACTGTTTCGCCAAAAAACTGTTTCTTAGCTTCTGTGTATCTGTACTCAGATGCTCAGTTATGCATATTTCGATATAGCCACTGCTAGTTTTATAGAAATCTTGTCGGTGACTACCCATTAAGACATGCGCACAAGCATAACTTTTGAGTTGTTTTTTTCCAGTTTACTGGGGATATAGAATACGTTCTTCTATATGTGACAATGGTTCTGATAATATATTTTATGATGGGCCAATGTTTATTGCCACTGGGCCCAAACAGATGAAATTATAAGGTAAACTATGAAGGCTATGTGGGCATGTGACACTTGACACTGCTTAAAACGTGGTCCATCTGGATATTTTTTTTCGTCTATTTCATTGATTGTCATCAAACTATTCACCTTATCTCTTCAATATCTGAATTATTATATTCAACTAAAAATTGTGTATATTTTTTTTACAAGGGAATAATTTATGACCTTATGGTTTCGTTGGCTTTTCCTGTTACACCTTAGCTGAAAGTGACTCATATTTTTGTTCTGTGTATGTACTGTGGTGACTGGCAGGGGTTGTGAATAGTACCATGTGATGAACAAACAGAGAAAGACCTACATTCTCATGAAATAAATGGGCTAAGGACCTTTCAAATGGACTCCAAAGACCACAAAAACAAATCTAACTACAAAACGATTGTTTTAAACTCGGAATCAAACCTCTGTGCCAAAAATACAATAATAACTATCCATAAGAAGGAACAAAACCAAAGTTCTCCAGCAAAAATATCCACTAGGATCCCTACATCCCCAGGCCTGGTAACGGCCTTTATTGAGTCCATAATTTGGCATTGGGCTTCTGCAGAGGTGATTGAGTCACCACAGATGTGGCTCTGGCTGTTTAGGGTGCTAGTGTTACCCTCTGGTGGGCAGCACCCTAAAGTGCTCCTGTTTGATCTCTGTAGTATCCAGTGCTTTCTAGCTCTAAGGTCTTACAGCCAGTCTAGCAGGATTTAGTGGGGTTTACATCAGAAGGGCTCCTTTATTGGCCTTGCCATCAGTGAGCCTCTGGCTGGGGAATACTTATGACTTCTTACCACATGGAGGCACAGTCAGCAGCAGGGAGAAGAGGACTTTGGTGAGGTTGGAAAGAAAGAAAAAATCAATCCCAACTGATAAGGAGGTTATCGGTGTGATATTTTTCCCATTGTTTCAGCAAAGCAGAAGTAATAATGCCCTCTCATTACTGGATGGCCTGAACTCTTACTAATCAATAGTGTGGAAAATGCATCGTGCTCACCGCTAAACCTTGCACTCTCTAACAGATGTGTACACACACGCGCAGATGCACACACATCTCTCCTACTGCAGATATTTTTATTAGTGAATGGAACAGAATAGAAACAATGGACGTCGTTTGAGGAAATGGTTTCTGCCAGTGTGTAGGAAGTTGCATCAGACGTAACGATCACTTGTGAAACCGCAAGGGATAAGGTCAGTCAGGGAGCTGCATGGGAGTTGTCGTTATTTTAGGCTGCAGACAGGCAGCTGCGGTTTCCATGAATGCTACTGTGCCTGAGACCGGCCTGAGTAATACTGAGCTATTTGTGAAATGTAGGTTGCCTGAATCTAAGAAAAGCAAACATAACACTATACGCAGCATTTCATGTCATTGCGCACATCCAGGTAACTTGGCAGAGGCTGGCCAAAAATGGACCTGTCTCAGGTGACTTGAGAAGGATAATTTATTATCTTTTGCCATTCTCTCAGTTTGGAATAGCCAGTCACACCAGAAGGCCTGACGGTTGGCTGTCATCCCTGTGACGTCTTTTTAAATGCAGAAACATCCTCAGCAACCATTTTGCTACTCTGCCGTGCGCTGTTGGCCTGGCTGGTGATGTGGGCACATCCCTCCAAATTAAACCACACCCTCCCTTGGTGCTCTGACCAATTAAAACCAGCCCTCTGGTGTTGGCAAGTATCGTCCACAAAAGCAGTTAATATCAAGTTAATATCCATGGGATGCATTGCAGCACTAAGAACAAGTGTTTTAGCGAGACAGACCCTCCGGCTGGTTTTGTCAACATCTTAGTCTTTATAGTTTGTGATTAATGATTTTGTCCCCATGCACACATCCAATAACTTCAGTACAGCGCATTCTCATTATTTGATCCCCTGAATCAAAACCAAGGCAAGTGTCTGATGGTTTTAACAAATGTCTGCTGCCTTGAATCTGTCTTGTTGTTCTTCTCTCATTTTTGTGTTAACAAGCAGATGTGACCCCCTGTGATTTTGTGTTTGGTGCTGGAGAAATGTGAATGCTGGACGGAGCTAGACCCCTTTAGAAACAAACTGCAGCTTTGTGACTCCATTTAAAATATGTTACAAGTGACATTCACGATTGCCTTATAAATGGCGCCAAACTGGGGTTGAATGTCTTCATCTCAAGGGGTTCAAATTGAAGCTGTTGGGACAGCCTGTTGTCATTGGGGGGATGGGGTCAATGTACTGTGTACTCAGTGCCCCCTCAGCACCCCCTCAGTTGTGTTTGATATATAAACCCTATCATGATATGAGACTGGGCACAATCAGCTGTGTTTGTCTCAGCTGAACAGTGTTTACCCTTACATCTCAAATCCAAATATTTCTGTTTTTGCCGAAAATTGAAATACTTTTATGCTCAGCGCTCTGGTAGACAAGCAGGCGAGGTGCCGCCGGTACGAGCTTGAGATTCTGGCACCTTCTTCATGAGTTTCCTCTTTTGAGCTGAGCTTTAGGTGGTGACTGCTGTAGATTTAAGCATTGTTTTCTTTGTCTTTAATGCATTGACATGTCTTTGAGCAGTGTATATGGCGGTCACTGTGATGGCGGTCACTTATTTTTGTGCGCAGTGTAATTATATGTCTTTGGTCCTGTGTAAAATGCCATCCTAATAGTCTGTGCATTGGTGTTTGTGTGGTCACTCTGAGGAGCGATGGCCGTTTGGCCTAACTGTGCTCTTAAGCCTGTCCAGTGCGCTCTTCTGCATGGTAATGGCTTGTTTTCAAAATGTTTTACACAAGTCGGGTTTGTGGAATCAGCTGGATTATATTGATGTGCAGTTTGGCTTCAAGTTTTAATGTACAGCATTTTACTACTGGTTTTAATGTACAAAGCAAAAACAAAAGTGTTACGTTTATATTTTTGTTGAGTGTATTATCAATTTTTAATATAATCTTTAACGGCAGTATCTTGAAGGACGTTTACTGATATCAGTCATTACTAAATTTATACTGCACGGTAATCATATAATAATTTAAGTTTGTTTCACTTCAGTTGTTCTTAATATGATGGGAGAGGTGTCTGTTAATACCAAATTAGCAAAATGACTTTCTGATGAGGTGACAAAGAATGTCTTTACTACACTGGAGTAATTGCTGCTGAAAAGGCTGAATATCAATTATATGTGAAAACTGAATAAAACCATTCAAACTATAATGTTCATTTGTAATTTAATCAGTGTGTTTGCTAAATGTATTGATAAAGGTAATGCAGCCCTTGGAGAGTAAGTGTGTGAGTTTGTTTTTAAAACGCACATGTCTCTGAGTGACTGTAGACCTTATTGAGGTATTGGTGGTTTTTCCGGGCCCTATAGAGCATCTCACAGGCCTTGGCTGCAGGCTGCAGCCAGTTCAGTGGCTCAGGTGTAACTATCAATCCAGTTTACAAATGAAGTGGTCAGTCCTGCTCTTATCCTGCCTGTCTCCGTCTGTGTCAGGGCGAGGGGTATTGTTCTGCTGCACCTCTCACTGGACAGAATGTGTGTTTGTGTGTGCATTTTGTGATTGTGTGCGTGCGTGCGTGCGTGTGCGCAAATGTTTGTCCATATATGTGCACTTGTGTGTTTCAATGTATTTTTGTATGTGCATGTGTGTATGCTTACGTGCACGTGCATGCATACACGAGTATGCACATGAGAGCTTATGTGTGTGCCTGTGTGTTAATGTGTATGCTCACGTTTTTGTGTGTATGTGTGTATGTTGGCATACTGTGTGCGCATGTGTATTTGTCTGTGCATGTGTGTGTGTGGGTGTGTGCGTGCGGGTGCAGTTAGGGATCGACCAAAATGGATTTTTTAGGGCCGATGCCGATACCGATTTTTTTTCCATCACCCTTAACCGATGACCGATTATGGACTGCCGATTTTCTTGGGCCGATATTTGTGGCCGATACTGCTTCTGCTCCCTCAATTTACATCAAAAAAATGACACAATGATAACAAATATCACAGGTCTGAAGTTAGACAAACTTTTATTGAAAAGTTTCAACCAGCCATCGATGTGATGGCTGCTCCTCCCCAGTGAGACGCGCAGCACTCCCCCCCCCCCCCCCCCCCCCACACACACCCACACACACACACACACACCAGCTGAGGAGATGCTGACTGAAAAATTCCACTACTGCTGGATTGATAATGGCAACAAACGGCTCTAAACACGTTTTCACGAAACAGACACTGTTTAGTTCAACATATAAAACATTTCTCTCATCATTTAAGTACTTCTAGTGCACACTAAAGACCTCTCTGAGAGCAGTCAAGACAGTGCCACTCCGCTCTGAGGGAGAGAGCACACACACACACACACACACACAGCAGGGCTCGAAATTAACTTTTTTGCTTGGTAGCGCTGCGCTCCTAAGTTCAAAAAGTTAGGAGCGCGAGCCAAAATTTAGGAGCACACACATCAAAATCAAAGAAGCACCAATATATATATTTTTTAATGTTTTAAGAAACTACAATGTAACACTCCACATTAACAATACAACTGTCTCCAACAAATGAAAATTATTAAACAATATGAGAGTCTTGATTTCATTGATCAACTAAGGTTTCCACAACATTGGCTTTATGCCATATCTGGAGGCCAGGATTTAAAATTGGGTCTCCTTGCTCTCTGCCCTTCAATCCATCTCCACACTGCGTGTGAGGCATCAAATATGTTCAGAGGACTCTCCACACTGATCCGAATCAAATCTTCAATTGTGTTAGGGTTAAATGGAGAGCTGACATTAAGTCGTAAAGTCCTTTTTTTTGCCTCAATATTGCAATATGAATCAGTCCACAGTGGTAACTTTGCCATTTGTTGGCTTATTATAACATAAGCAGACTTATTGGATATGTTTGTTTAAAGATATAGTAGCCTATGCCACACGCCTAGTGGCTTCTCTAGGACTAAAGATTGGTGCGGCCCAGAGCTCCCCTTTAAAACAATTACTAACCCTGACTTGCACGCAATCATTCACATAATTGACAAACAATCCTTCCAGGATTTTCCTGGCTTTTTTATTGGTTTTTTTTTTTTTCTTTTCGTGGTAACTATTTCAAAAAGTGGCAATGAAAATTGCAATGTCTTAGCGATTTATTTTTTGTCCGCAAGAAATTTGCGTGGCTTGCAATCGCGACATGCAGCTTCCTTGAGGGACTGAGCAATAGATTCACTCCGACTCCGAGAACATGGCGGTACGGTGCAGTACATTTCGGTACGGCGACTGTCATTGGGGCCGATTCATAGTCGATGCAAAGGCACGCAATCGCGAAGGCATTGAGACGCATCGCGACACTTCACGACGCTTTGGCCGCCATGATGCGTTCGATTGTGTAGTCTGATTTTTCAATACGCGACGCAGCAACGCATGTAATACCATCCGTCGCCAACGGCGGCGGTAATGTATATAATGTACTTGTAACAACTTTTAAGCTGACATAATAGAAGAAGACTGTACTGGAAAAACTGAAACTGTTGGGTATTAGTGATAGTGCCACTTCAGCAGTAATACATTTCCACTGGAAACCAAGCAAAAATAGATTCAAATCAGATTTTTTGGCGATACGATGGCGTTCGCTTAGTTTGTGCTGGTTAAAATTAGCCTCGATGATTTAACCAGTGACTGCTTAACGTTAGCCTCGCGTCCGGGCATCTGTCAGCCTATGGACAGGTCGTGCTTTCTCTCTAGTTTCAGCCATAAAAGCGAATATTTTTGCGATCAGATCGTTTCGCGACCAAAGATACTGTGTTAGTTTACATGTGCGAAGCGGGCCATAATGGTGACAAACTTGACAAAACAAAGTACTAGAACCTTGTTATTAATTATTTCATTTTATCTTTAATCTCTTGCTCTGTAATAGTGAAAATAAGACTAATGACATCTTTATGGCGCACTTCACACATGTAAACGTAACACAGTAACTTTGGTCGCGAAACGATCTGATCGCAAAAATATTCGCTTTTAATGGCTGAAACTAGAGAGTCTAGTGACTCTACAAATAAAATCTTGAAGCTCTACAAAATGCGGGACGATTAGCGGTATAAATATGAGTGTTTAAATGGTAGTAAACATACCTGAGAACGCCGCAATCTTGGCGTGTCGCGTCCACCGAATGCAAAGCAATCGGCCTCGATAACTCTCCTTCACTCGTTCTTTCGTCTCAAAATTAGCTACAACTAATAATCAATGCTTCTTCTAGCTATATTTGGAAGGAGAAGTCGCGAACTTAAAGAATAATTGCATAAACAGCCTCTATAGTGTAGGTTCTCCACTCTTGGTCAGTCAAGCACTTAGTGTTGTCAAGGAATGTCTGGTTTGCTTGCCCACCAGAGACTTGTTGCTATGGGAGAATGGTCACGTGACCCGCTTACTGCAAAAGGCCTATTCGACATATTTCCCTGGGTACCGGCAAGTGTGGAGGACATAAGTCAATCGTTCCCTACTCTCGCTGCTGGTTGTAATGATTTTGCTGATCGGCGCAAGTTGAGAACAAGGAAACTCGGAAACCGAAACGAACGCAAAATTTTTTACGGGGTCTTCGGGAGACATTCAAATAGCCTGCTTTCATAGTATATCTGCATTAGATATACTAACGCTAGATGAAAAAGCAATCCTAGTATCTGTGTTGCTAGCCAACCATTCTGTCCACTCTTTCTTGCTTGGTGGAAGAAGTTCTCAATTTTATTGTTGCATTATTACCAATAAATTGTCGATTTTTTTTCCTTGTGTGTTTGTTTAATGGGCTATATGTAGGGTAAAAGTTCTATAAAAGGAACAAGCCCCTTGAAGCACTGGGTTACAGTGATTTTATAACGGCGGATGGGCACTTTGGCACTAACGCCCCTCCGCCGTTATAAAATCACTGTAACCCACTGCTTCTCGGGACTTATTCCTTTATTATTTTATTTAAACAAAACGATCAAGATGCGCCAGTTAAATCACCTGATGTTTGAGAGCAGTCTGTCTTTCATAAAGCGTTGAACAATTTTTGAGTGGCCTAAATATTTTTTCTGATTTGAATTTATCCCATTCTTTAGTCGTCAATAGATCTCATGGAGAGAGAAACCGTAACTTCGATTGCCAGAGGATTATTTACAAAATTGGAAAACATGTTAATAACGGAAAATAACTGAGTACAAGCCAGGAACAGTCATTGACGCATAAGCATGGTCCGGGCTTCACCAATTATCACTTCCGGAGACGCCACTGCACACGCCATTGTCATCTAATTTCTGCATTTTCAGGAAAACGTTGCGTGTACTTGCAAACACATAAACGTTTACTGGTCTAAAGACGCCCTTGAAAAAAAAGGTATGTTAGTGATTTTTGCAGATAGGATACTGAAGATGTGAGCGAAGAAACCGAGACGTAGATTTTAGGGCTGCGCGAGGCAGCATATTTTCATAAGTTGCAACTATTAACAGAACACCGGACCTACTCGTTTACGCACATTTGTCACAGTATTTTCTGTGTTTCCTGCTTTCTCCATGTTTGGAAGGACTATCACGTTTAAAGTGTTTGGACTTAGTAGATAACGTGCTGTTACCAGCGAGATTCGGGCCATTGTCTTTACAATGAACACGAGGCACTTCTCCTTCTTATAACCTCAGCCATTCAAAATTTCGATACAACTCTTTGCGAAAATAATCAACTGATTTCGCCGCCCGTTCATCCGAATCACCGTCATGATTCTCAGTTTCAGTAACTTTTGATACCGACTCGACTTTTCTAACGTTAACGGTACCAAAAAAAGAAGTTTTCCATTGCTCTTCATTTCATTTTCTTTCCAAATCTTGTGCATAGCTACAATAGTTACTATCAGTCCCGCGAAATGGATTGTTTGACGGCTAATATTTACCATTCTAGAATCAGTACTGAGGTTTAGGACATCAACCTCCCCTTTTTATTGGTCAGAATGGTTACTGTCAGCTCAAGGGAACACACTGGGTGCGCTCCATTCTTACCGCAGCCGTGCGTACCGGTGTATGTCCAGTAGATTCATGCACTGCTCCAAGACATACGCCCATCTCCATTTAAGCTGCAGCGGCGACTGGCTTGCCTTCTGACTACCAAATATGCCCGAAAAGAGGTGATTACCTGGGGGAAAAAGCGGTCGCACATATGCGACTATTTTAATTCGAAGGTTGCGCAGTGTTAATTTTGGTGCAATTTCAAGCCCTGCGCATACACACACGACACGAAAAACATTTAACCTCAGCCCGGTGTTCGCTGAATTAAACTCCTACAAACACCAAGGAACAGAATTGACAATATTGACATTACTTAATCCTTAAACCGGTGTTCGTAACATCTGTGCATATTAGCCCACAACTAAGTCAACAGCTCCCTAAATACAGTGGTAAGCACTTTTAAAGACGAAGCATTCAGCAGCATTCCCGTTTTTCTGACCCACAAACTTAACTATGTTTGCAAGCACGTGTATTACATGGCAATTACTTGGCATTCATGTTTCCCATTTCAAAGTGGGTGGCAATATTTCAACTAGGTTTAACAGTGAGAGGCTAATTGAAATTTTAAAACACTTTGTCCTGAAGCAGCCACAGGCAATGCTGCGTTCACCACTCTTCCAGCGGGGGAGGGGTAACGCGTGTGAATGTGCTGCAGGGTCTTCCGTCAACACAGAGCTGCCCCTGGATGCCTGTCTGTAAATCATGCCGCAGAAAAATACATCGGCGAACGCGCGCACAAATCGGCCGATGCCGATTCATGTAAAAAAAAAATGCAAATATCGGCCTAATATATCGGCCCGCTGATGTATCGGTCGGTCCTTAGTGTGCATGTCTGCATGTGTTTGCGGCTCTTCCTGACCAATTTTCTCTTCTCTCTGACATCACTCAAATTGAAGCACCTATTACTAAAACCCCATAAGTCACACTTGACTTGATTTTTCCGCTAATTCGCAAAATTCCACTTTTTTATCTTCAAAATTAAAAAAATAAATAAAACTCTGATTTTTCAGTCATGAAAATCCGATTTCATACCTAAGTTACTGCATTTTGACTTTTAGTATTTCTGAAACTGAATTGATCTTATTCATGATGCATTCTACAGAACTTCCGTTTTCAAATTCGCCAGCTAAGGCACACCGGTCAAATGTCATGCTGTGTGGGCAGGGGCTGCGGCGGCAAGTTTCAACACTGCGGAAAAGAAACGACTTGGATATTGCGGATATTCGAGACGACAGATAGCTTGTAGTATAGTAATAATAATTAATAGTCCGTATGCCTGTATTTTGTGTTGCCCATTCGGCTAGTGGAGCAAGGATGAAGCAGTCTTGTAGCCTAAGTTTCAGCGGAGTGAATGGTTGACGGCTGAACACTGCTGCGTCCCTTTATGTAACTCCTCGAGGCAAATGTTGTACACCGCTGGTAAGTTGCGCGGTTGGTTCAGTGTCCCCCGGGAGTGCGAGTGGCTGCTCGTCTTAGCTCTTTGACGCACCTTTGCCAGCTCCCATTAATGGTAGTATTGCCAGTCAAACCGTAACTTTGCATTACGTAAGCTTACCAACAAACCTGATGGACCTTTATTTTCCTACCTCACTTGCGCACACTTTAATATGAAGCATTATCACCCTACATTTTGACTTCGGTGAATGCTGAATTAATTGGTTACTGTGGCCAGCATACGCACGGGTTATCAGTGCTAACGCAGCTGGGCGTCTCGCTCCAAAGAGAAATCATGGTTATTTCATCAGCTGCCCAGCTAATCCATGACCTTTAGCAATATTAGCGAACGATACCACAAACATTTCTATCGCGTCATATTATTAAAGGTGCCTCAGGACCTCGACGAGGAGCCCTTCCTCGTAGTTCCACTTTTGTTTTTTCATGTAAATGGAGCGTCACTGGACACGGAATATAGCCGAATGTGGCCAGTTAGTGACACTGTTTTCCGTAGTCGTTTGGCTTATTCACTAGGTTAAGTTGTAATGCATAATATGTAATGCATATTTCCAGGGGTTCCATCAGGATTGTGTTTTTAGTCAATAATTGGAAGCTGAAAATACTCACAGAACTCATAGATGGCTTCTACAGATTGGATAAAGAAAAAGATTTATTAGTGGTGTGTATACACAGTGATTATGTTCTTATTTTTCATTTTTGCGATTACACGGTACATTCAGGGAAGTCTAAATTCATAAAATCCCATGAGCATGTGACTGTGATATGATTTTGGAGTTGACTATGTAGTCAATGGCTTTATTGATATATTGGCTATATTCAATGAATGTTATTTGACTTTTATCAGAGTGCAATAGTGGCAGATTAACTTCTTTACAAGCTTGGAGCTTGTGACTAATTTTGGCTTGACTTCGAAATGAAAGATTACATGTGTTTGTTGGCTTGAATATACATTGGATAATAATTCTGTTTTTAATTATTTTATTGAATTCTTAGTACACTTAGGGCACAGATAATTTCACTTCACCCAAATCACATCCCTGTTGACTTGACTTGTGGGGTTTTAGTAATCAGTGCTTCAATTAATGTTGTCATATCCGTGAAGATTCATTGTCACAAAGTGAAAATAATCTGAGACACTGATTTTGGAGCAGATGTTTCCGTCCGGTTCCTGCCAGCTTTGCCCTAAAATTTAAGGAGACATTTCAGGAAAAGAATAATTTTAGTCCCATTTAGTCTCTGGAAGTATATGATAAAAAGCTTTCACAATTCATTGAAGAAATGGTAAACAAATAAACAACAAAAGGGAATTTAGTCTCTCAAGCGCACACACTAGTGCCCAGCGGGTAGCCTATTTTTCTCATGATTACCATCAATCACACCTTATGTTTTGTGTGCTTCAAACTGTTGACAGTGTTTATCGGTTCTTAATTTGTGGAGATACGAAAAGGACACCCGGAGTAATCTTCATGCTGTTATTTATCTATTTATTTCGTCTTTTAGAAAAAATATGTTTCCTAATCTGCCAAAATGTATAGGATATGCAGACTGTTAGTAAGCATTTGAACAGCCACCATGTACACTGCCAGCCCAAAAAAAGTCGCACACTCAGATATTTTGCTGGAATAGCTTTGATTACAGTGCAAATGCGTTGTCATTGTTTTGACAGCCATATACAAGGTCATTACATTTATTTTCAATCCGTTACATTTATTTTTGGTCGAGCTCTTGTTTTGACGACAGAATACTCGAACCACTCTGTTGGTTTCAGCTGCACATCCCTCATACTGTCAATGCGGTTAAGGTCATGACTGTGCGGTGGCCAGTTAATGTGTGGAAATGACTCCTCATACTTGTTTTTCTCATTCCTTGTTGATTTTCTTTGCTTGATACAGGCCAAAAATTTGAAACGGCGTAACATCTTTTCCACTAAGGGATGTTTCCTCTGACAATTTTTACCTCACTGAGTCCAACGGACCAAAAGGAGCTTATGGGATCATGTGGCAGTGTTGGCTTCTGCGTTAAACTTTGATGATCTTCTGTCCAACCACTGAAGGGATCAATGTGAAATTTTGTGGGGTGGTACATATGAATGTATTGAGTAAAATTTGTTTGAGGAGTCACTTGGCCATAATTGCACTACATCATACTGGAGAATATTTGTCAGCAGCTAGAATGTTGAAACTTTATTCACACATCCTTCTGAGGACATAAAAACAAAAAACAATACTACTCCCTTGAGCAGCACAGTTAAGCTCAATAGCTCACTGGTTAACAGTTCAAGTAAATAATGCTGGATACAATGACCTGGCGTCTGGGGCTTCATATTTCAATAGAGCCACACGATGAAAAGAGCACTGAGCTGCGAAAAATGACATAATGAAACATCAAACCATGATGCTGAATTCTGCCTTAATTGTAGCCTTCAGACGAAGTCGTGCAGCTACTATGGATTCACACGTCGTCTCCTCCGCTGCCGCGTCTGCGTCCATAGACACTTTCTTGTGGACACTTTCATCCTGGTCCAGGTTGCCATTTTTTTTACCCCTCAGCCCTCAAGGCTGGCGGGGTATTGCTATCCTTCATGCGGGCGGGCGGGCGTCTCCAAAAACTTTGCCATCGGGCTGAGGGGTATTCCGTGCATTGCACGCCTATTTTTTGTTATTGGAATGGAAGGGATGTTCAGTGAATGGGATGCATTGAGAGAGGGGCTTCCATAACTCTCGCGGCATAAAGGGTTTGCACAGCTCCACTGTAACGACCCAACAAGGCTTGCCATTTTCCTACGCGCTTGCACGTATTTCTTCTAACTTGATGGTGCTTAACACCATTTCTTTCGAGAGGGTACTCATGCAGTGCGATTACTGGAGTAGCTTTGTTAGAATGCTGAGAAAAACCTGGAACAGCTGTTTTTACTGCAGTCCACATTCTCTGCATTAGGGCTCTGGGCTTTATTTTGTGAACTAATCCAGCTAACTAACGGTAATCCAGCTTCTTTATGAGCCTCCTGGCATTGAAATTCCTCAGAATAATCTTTTACACCCTTGTGTGAATTAATTGAAACAAGCTGCAATTTTGAAAATATTTTATCCCAATTAATTTTCTTAAGCAAAAACCTGTATTTTAGTCGTCATATTTTTTTTGACAGAGTAAGATAAAGTCGTACAGTGTAAGAAATTTCATCGTATTGGGGGGGTAACACCTCAATTGTGGATACGCAGTTATTACATCAGTGGGTATTACACCGCATGTTTCTTGGATATTTGCGGTCTTTTGTTTTCCTGGTGAGTTAGTAGTGAATTGGACATCGTAAACAATGGATTTTACAGTAAAAAAACCGCATGAAGATCGTGCCTTTACTTGAACTCGCCAACAAATCATGCAGGGGCATGGCAAGTACAGTGGGTGTCAGTCTTTTAAGGGTTAAAAACTGAGGTCATATTATGTATTAATGTGTGCAAAGCAATGGGACTCCTAATAAAATTCCCGTTGAAGTTGGAAAAAATCCATTATTTTGTACCTTTTTTACTGCTTGTTTCAATTAGTTTGCACACAGGGCGTACCGCACTATTGAGTTACAACTGAACAACTTGAGATGGCGGCAGGAAGAATTGTTGAAGCAGCGACAGCTGAATCCATAAACGTTCGGGATCATGACTTCGTCTCCACGAACGTATCCCTCCTCAACTCATGGAAGGTTGTAACAGAGCACACTCAACGGTGCCTGCTTGGTTTAATTTTTGCCGTAAACCCCCTCTGCATTAAAGTGTGTCCCTTATCTGCGTGCCGCAGTGAGCTGTGCTGTCCTAGAAGAGGGTCCTCGTGCTCCGCTGTTTTCCTACTCTGCTCGATGTTCCTGACATTTGCAGCTTCGCTCAACATTTGAATTTCCTCTCAAGCATGTGTTGACTTTTTGAGACAGGACGAGGAATAAAAGAAGAAAAAAAATCGTTGTTATTAATGTTTGAGTATATATGGCAGCGCTGGAAGTGCGTCGTAGCTCGAACGTAGAACCACTAGCGGTTGAAAGCTCTGCGATTTCGCCTGTCTGGTTTGCTGGCAAAGTTTTCTCCGGGCTACGTCAGCCTGTTCTCAGAGAATATGCACGGCGTGATGACACCCAGAGCTGTACTGTCTTGTTTGTAAACCCAAGAAACTTGAAATATGGCAGTTTTATTGTTAATTCGGGTGTAAAACTTCACAGTCAAAACGGCTGTGGTGGCATGATGTAGAGCACTGTGGTTGAAATGTGAACTGTCCTCATGGCATAATAAATACCTTAATTTTCTTTGTCTCATCATTCATCGAGTGTGCAAGCCTTTTTCTAATTTCTCCCAGTAAGTTCCTGTTGTCCTTGCACAAAGTTTTTAGTGTTTGTTGAGTTCTTTATCACTGTGGTTAGCCCTGGAGTCCTCTCAGTAGTGTCATTTAGGTGAGTATGTGTTATGACTGAATAGGGCCCCTTTTTTTTACAGACTGCTCCGTCTCTGAGGCTAAGGAAAACTGAGCGATGAGGACTGGCACTTTCTCCTCTGAGGTACAGAGAGAGTGTCATTACTGTGCTGATTTGAGGAAGCGTCTCGACTTCAGAGCGAGTTTGCCTTAAAACGCACAAATTCCCAAACGCGTCGGTGGAATATGAAGGTTTATTTTTTTCGTCTTGTTGCGTGCAGAAAAAAGAAATACCATCTCACTTAAAAGGAGAGGACAGAAGGAATCGAGCCCAGCAGAACATCAGGTGGAAACTGAAGTGCGTCAGCAGCTGGAAGAGACTGCTCTTCCTTTCCTGAGGTGCTTTATCGCGTTTGATCCAAAACAAAACAAAAAAAGGTACACTGAGGATTCCCAGAGGATCATAGGCAACCACCGACCGCGCAAACTCCATCTCCGCTCTGCGCTGGAGCAGTGGGGTGTCCTGCTCCGGCCTCGCCTCCTGCCTGGCGTGTGGTTTGGATTTTGAGTCGCCTCATCCTCGCCTTTTTTCCTTTTTTACCCCCCACCCCCCTCTTTTTATTTTTGGGTTCATATCTCAGCCCCCCACCCCCACTCCCCACTTTGTGATTGTGATGGATTCACCCGCCGCTAGCCGTAGCGGTGTGGACTCACCGCAGGCCCTCTCATCAGCCAGGGGGTCTGGGCGGTGCTGGAGACTGCGCTCTGCCTAATCACCGAAGAGAGAAGAAGGTGCCTCGTGTGAGACGCCGTCATCACCACATCTTCAATCGGCGGGTCATTCCAGCCTCAGCAGGGCCTCCCCGTGCGTGTGAAGCCTAATTTCTCCGCCTCGGCTCAATCGGTGTGACTGTCCAGGCTTTAATGCAGCTGCGCTTATCGCCGCTGCCGCTGAGAGGGCATGAAACTGCTCTTCAGTTGCGGCCTCATCTGCTTCTCCTTCTCCAATTTCTTCTTTTTTTAACTTAGTCTGTCGTGCCTCACCATTTTACCATTCTACCGCCCGCCCACCCACGGTTGATGGAAATTTACACTTGATGTACTTTTTAGAGATAATTCTGCGGTTAGCCCCTGCGCCAGCCCGCGGGACGTCGCGGGAGTCATTTGACGGGTTGATTGGCACGGGCAGGAATTTTGTATAGGAGGCGGGGAGTGGAGTGAGGGTGCGTTAGGCTGTAGCTAACATAGCAGAAAGCGTGGTGCATTAGAGTAGGGTTTGCCAAATGCACTGTCCTACTCCAGAGATCATGTTTCTTTTGGTCTCAAATTGGCACCATGAGATGTATGATTCCAGCATTGTATCATTTCCTGTTCTTTTTTTTTTGTGTTTCTTCTGATGTTGGTTAATCGTAGTTGTAGACCGTTTTCAATGGAGATTTTCTTTGCTAAACTGCACTCCTTAGCTCAGTCCAATCTGTGTGTTTGTAACTGGCCCAACTACATTAAGTTGTATTCGACAGATTAGCTAACTTTCTTCATTAGTGAGAGATTAGTTCTCTACTCCTTTTTCCCCCTATTACGTAGGCGACCGCTCCGTGCAGTAAATGCTCGGGGAAATATAGAGCGGTTAAGTGTTTGAATAGCAGAGAAGTGTCAATAGATGGCAGGGAAATGAATGGGTGTGAATAGACTCCAGACCTTTCTGAGCGGCCCCTCATTATGGCTGCTGATTATACGCTGAGCAAATTTAATGACTGATCGGGGCCGACTGTTGGGCGAAGGGCGGGGGCCCCTTTCTGCAGGGTCTACTTTATAAAGAGCCATGTGAATTATAAACCAGTACAAACACACCGGCTTTCCTCTCCCCGAGTTAAATGATGATTGAGTGCAGTACAGCGGTGCATTGTGTTGCCCCAGCGTTCGCTCGACTGCGGGCACAGCCCCGCAGTTATTATAAAGACGCCGGGAAAATGACAGCTATGCCAAATGGACTCTGCGGCCTCAGACGACGTGGGAGCCAGAGCCGAGTTTCGCGGATAAGAATGCGGAATGTATTTAAATGAATCACGTTAACTGTGACTAAAACGGATTGTTGCCAGAGTTATTTATTTATTTATTTATTTATTTTTCCTCCCGCCCCAACCAAGCGTTAAGGTAAACATTTATACAGATTGCGTAGCCTTGAACAAACAAGCATGCATATATATACAGTGAAAGCAATATGCGCCAAAGAGGTTCACTGAAAGGACTGTTTCCCCCCAAGTAACAGAATCTATTTACCACCTGCATGCCCATGGAACAAATTACTTTATCTTCCAGTTGGCCAAATGCTTTCTTGAGGATGTCTCGTGGATGTCTCTTTTAATACTCTTTACGGAATATTTGCTTCAGTAGCTTGGAGGCATGCAAGCTTTCAAACCACTGTTACTCCCCATCAGCCAAATTGAAGGAGTCGCAAGATGCTCACAAATACAGTGGGGTATCTTTCCCCGTGATGAAGAGTCTTTAATTTCTAAAACCTTGCAGCTTAGTGGCAAAAGTATTGAAGTGTTGCTGGTCATGTTGCGAGGGCACTGTCTCTCTCCTCCTGTGGCTGGTTATGTTTTTGTGTGTGTGTGTGTGTGTGTGTGTGTGTGTGTGTGTGTGTGTGTAAATGTCTACATTTATGGGGACTCAAATATGCTGTGAGGGGAAAGTCTGAAAAAAGATCTCTGTGGGGACATTTTGGTCCCCATTAGGACAAGGGTTTGGGTGAAAGAGTACAATGGGGCTTATGGTTTGGACTAGGTCTGTTTTATAAGTTTGGTATTAGAATAATGCACTAGGTTAAGGTGAAGTGTTACATTAAGGTTAAAGATTGGGATATTGCTATTTTTTTGTAGATTAGGGTTAGGGTTAGATAAGGGGTTAAGATTA
The DNA here is from genome assembly GCA_029721435.1 of Gymnothorax reevesii. Lineage (NCBI taxonomy): Eukaryota > Metazoa > Chordata > Actinopteri > Anguilliformes > Muraenidae > Gymnothorax > Gymnothorax reevesii. The sequence goes on from CM056573.1 coordinate 113,463,228, forward strand.
GGGTTTATTTGCTAGTTCAGTGGTATAGAAATAGGATTTCAGTGAATTAATCATTTTTGGTCCCCATGAGTATAGAAAGACAAACGCGTCTGTGAGTGTGATTATCCATACTTGTGCACAGCTGTGTCTGCACGCTTTCCTGAACACTGTGTGCGTGAGTGTGTTACTGCACATTTAAGCTTGGCTTTACCTGCGTACATTCCAGCTTTGACACTAATGTAGGTGTTCATTATGTAGGCGTTCATAAGGCTCATGTAGGTGTACAGTGTGTGGGTGTTTGTTAGGTCTGTATAGGTGTTCATTTTCTAGGTGTTTGTTAGGTTTGTATAAGTGTACAGTGTGTGGGTGTTTATAAGGCTCGTGTTGGTGTGCTTTGCATGGGTGGGAGTAAGTGTGAATGTACCAGTGACTTGACCTGCAGCCATAAATGTTGGGACCGCACCCAAGTCCATCCCTGATGAGACCATTTCCTCGTGCCCTCTCCTCCATGTCAATCTCAGCTGCCATCTTATGAAAACAACAGCTCAGTGCGCTATATTCATGGCATAAGCAGCTTTTTGGATTATATATGCATTGGGATTAGGCCATATGAAGCCTGCGTTCGAAACCTTGTCATGAAAACATATCAGTGTTGTGTGTGGCCAGACCAGTCTCTTGTGTCATGGTGTATTGTGTCTGAAGGATGCGGAGTTGTCACAGCGGCTGAGAGCTCAGTTGACTCTTAACAGACAGGCGCATCAGTATTATGCACTGGGCTGCACAGGGTCCAATATTGTTGCCCATTTGGTGACTCCCTGTCGATGCTTTCCTGGTTGCCATGGCAGCGAAGCACGATGCTTTTAATGGAAGTGATTTACACTTGATGTTACGGCTGCGGACCCTTTTTCCATTTTTTTTTTTTTTTTTTCACCCACAAGTGAGGCGGTTTTTCCATCGACCGGCGAAACTCTGCTCTCCGCTGACGGCTTCTCGCTCGCTAGCGCTCCAGGGTTTAGGGCTCTGCCGCCGTCGTTCTCAGGATTAGGGAATTAAATCTGCAAATAGTTGAGCTCGTGCAAATAACACGGGGACTTTCAATTAATATGGTGGAGGCTCACGCTACATGTTTCCTGTAATGTTGCTGGATTTAGTTCCTCATCCCTCGCGGATGGTATAAGCTCTGTCGTTACGATGAGAAGTCTCATTTCAGGATATGCACCGCTGTATGCCTGTAAAAAACCGAGGCATTAAACGTTCGGATTGTGTCAGAAGTCAGGCGCATCTCAGTCACTGATGGATAGTCCAGAGGTGGGATATTGTTAGCAATGTATTTACTCCACACTTCAGTTCAAACGGCTGATACTGCTATATATTTTAGTATCATGGGTGGAGAACTGCTCGTCTGAGCAAATACAGATGTTTGGAACAATACAGGGGAGGACTATTACTGTCTGAGACAGGATTTTCCTCTCGTGGTCCCACTGTCCCAGCTATTGAAAACTGTTCTCAGATTGTCAGTAGAATATTTTGGCAACCTTTCTTGTTAGCTGGGGAGATGCAGCATGGTGGAATTATGAGCTCTTGTCCCGGTGGATTTACTTCTGTTCACAGCCAATGAGGATGCATGCTTCTCCCACCCCCCACCCCCCCCACCCCCCCTCCCGGCCGGGTCTGTTTTGAAATTAGTGGTAAGAAGAATTATTGAAGATTTGCCTTCACCTCTGGAAGAAGACAATGATGTCACCCTGGACTGCCCGATAGGACACTCCTGCCACCCTCTGCGGGGTAAAACTGGACTACATACTAGTCACCCTGCTCCAGTTTAGCATATCAACGGTGAGGTCCGGTCTTTGGACAGTGACCCAGTTTTAAAGAGATGCAATTTTGACTAGCTTTCTTCGCTGAACGATTCACTCCTTATGGTAAATTTGAGAATGTCAGCTTTAATTTGAGGGTATTTGCATCCATATTGAATAAACCTTGTAGGAAATGCAGCCCAATGAAATTTTTCAGTGTCCAAATACTTCTGTGCCCTGCTGTGTTCTCATTGGGGCCATATGCTGCACTGTGGCTTACTTTCAGTTTTATAATTACCAGTGAATGTCACAAATCCAGTGTGATTTATGCATTTATGTCACCATTTGCATTGACTTAATTTGCTTGTCTTGTTCTTCTGGTTGCAAAGACACTCAAACAAACAAACAAATATGTTTGTGAGAGAGAGGGGGGTGGGGCATGGGTCTGTCTTGCCGCTGAGTTGATTAGCCAAGCTTTAGCTTGTACAGTACAGCTGCCACACAGAGCAGTAATGGTAACTGCGTACTCCAGCTACGCGCCATTATTCTGATTACTAGGGTATTCTCGCTATATGACAATGCGCTAATTAGACGAGCCACACGCCTCGGTGAGCCTTCATTGCAGTTCAGCTGCTCCGAAATTCCTCATCCCTATCGCTGAAGGCTAATAAGCGACCCGCTTCAAGGCCCTGCCACCTGGATTTGGGGTTGCATTGCCTTGCAGACCAAACACTCCTCCAGTACACCTGCAGAATCGCACAGCTGCCGCTTAAAATAGTTCGGGCATCGATGAGCCAGCGAGAACTCTGGGATTCAGTGTGTCGCAGACACTGCAAAAACTTGAAACATTAGTTATCACAACTATTTTTATCCTCCGTGTCAAAATCAAAACTTATTTCTATTACCTGTTTTTGTGAAATATTACAAAATGTGTCCAGTGAGGTGAGGTAGGGTCACTCTTCCAGATTTGCTTACAGTATAGGAGTTTTTTTTTCCTCCATCAAACTGCAACTTCAGTTCGGTATCTTGTCCTTCGAGTCAAAAACATATTTTAGGTTGTTAAAGGACTGGAGTATTTTCGAAAGACTAAATTCTTTGACAGAATCGATGCTTCTTAATGCGCATATGCAGGTCCTCTAGGATAGAGTCGACCTAGTGGATGGATTACACTTTTATTTAAACAGGAAATGGGGAATGGCCAATAGAGGAGCAAATATGCTTTTTAGACCCGCCCCCTGCAAGTACAACTATAAAATTGAGAGCCGCTTTGCCGCAAAAAGTGTCTGTTTTCACAAGTTTAAATGTTAGTAGAGACTGAACTTCCTATATTTTTCACTGCGGAAAAAAAATATTGTTTTTTTTTAGATACCATACGCTTGACAAGTGAATTTTTTTATCACATTGGCAAATCCAGAAATAAATTGAAATTATCTCTCCTCTTTGGTTGTGTATTTGTCTTACTGAGAAGAACATCATAGAAATAAATGTTTTTCAGTCTAAATACAAGATGAAACTGCTTGGTAAGATGGAATTTTTTATTTTTTTGCACTGCAGCTATTAAAACATTTGAGGCCCAAAGGCGTCGGACCAAATTCGGTGAGATGGTTCAGCTCTTGGCCAGAGGGGAGAGCACGAGGTGCCGCTCACACGTGATGCGCCCACCCCATTGCACTCAAGGAGGAGTTTGGAAGTTCATCCGTCTTTCTCCTCTCCCTCCTCCTCCAGCTCAGTCTCGTCTTCTTCCCCTCGTGGGAGCGAGCTGTCAGCCCGCAGGAGGCTCTCAGAGCTAATACTGCATCAGTCAGTCACAGGACCGCCATAGGCAAAATGGTCGACGTTACCGTTTAATTGGACCGTCATCGCCGCGCTCTCCCATCGGCACGCGCTGTTACGCTCGCTCCAGCTGCATATTGATTGAGAGCTGTTGATCATGTCGCGTTTTAATTTTTTTTTACTGTTAACAGAAGCAGTTGGGAGGCGGTTTTCTGCTTCATTATTTGTTAGCTAATTGTCAGAAGAGACATGTGGCATGTAGAATGGGACTGTCGCTCTGTCGCTCTCACAGTCTCTCTCTCTCTCTCTCTCTCCCCCCCCTTCTATCCAATCTGACAGAGACAGAAGTCCATGTCCATGTCTTGCTCCACGGGTAAAGATGGGCGGGAGAAGACGTAATGGATGGTTTGGTGGTGAAGGCAGACGAGGGGTCCGTCTATAAGAGCTGGCAGAGAAATAGGGGCATTGGAGGGAAGCGGCCGGGGGGGAAGGGGGGCTCTCAATGGACAGCCCTCTCCCAGCCTATGAGGAGGACCGGCATTAAAGCGTAATTAGATCTGCCGCGCGGGTTTATTTGAACGGGAGGCATCGGCACGGAACGCGGACGCCCGATTTTCCAGTTTGCCGGATGCTTAATGTTGTTTTAATTCTCCTCCCTGTTGCTAGTGAATTTCCCTCACATCTGCTGCGTTTGCAGTTGATCGGTCCGCGCGCTGCATAATAGAGAAATCACACCCAGGGAAAGAAACAGGCAGGCCCAAACTGCGGCTGATTCTAGCGTGCATTCTTTACTGCTCATTTAGCTCTTTTTATTCTTGGGTGTTTTTTATTTATTTATTTTTGTCTGGGAAATGTTTTTTTTTTTCCCCATTCTAGCACTTTTTTGTCCCTGATTTGATTTTCTTTTATTTAACCAAATGCGGATAATGAGCCCTGCGCTGTGCGCGAACGTTGCTGAAGCGCCGCTCGCCGGTGCTCACAGATTTGCATGATACAGTTGTGACAGTGAGAGTCTCTCGGCAGGCGAGACTGGGTGAGAATAAATAAAGAAATTCCGGCTCAATCAAACGCCCTCGTCTTCCTCATCTCCCACGTCGCAATCGGGTCTAAAAAAAAATATCCTGGTCCTCTGTGGCGGACTCTACCCCCGTCCCCCTCCGCCGATGATTCAATTTGTTCACGTGCCATCTTTATCCGGCAGTGTTGTCTGGAGTGAGTCACCCTCTGATGTGATCAAGTGTGTATCTCTCGAGAAGGAATCGGAAGAAAATAGCTTTGTAGCTTCCTAGCCATCAAGCATTGAGTTGGTGTGACAGACAGGGGCATCGATGGTGGTGAAGGCGAGACTGGGGCTGCTGTAAGAAATTCTGCTGGACTGTAAATTTACAACTGCTGCAGCTCACCCTGCAGAAGTTTATAACTGATGAATGAAGTCTGTTTGAAGAGGCCGTATCGACTGGATGTTCTAACGCGTCTTTCACTAATAGTGCTGTGTGTTACTTAGCATTATTGATGACCATCATGTCTGAAAATCTGAAAATTCAACTCTTTTCAAAACTTGGTGCTGAGTGGATGGAATCATGAATCACCATTGGTGATTGAGAGCCTTGTGCTGCTGAGCAGTTCAGGGTGTCATTAGAGCGATCTATCGAAACTCGAAGTTAAATGTGGCTCTGCGGCGGACAGACTGAAAAAGCATTGCTATTCCGCACAGCAACCCCGTACCCAGCCCCTCTGCGTTTGTTTGTCTGGCATGATGGTGGATGTATGGATTTTACAGCTAGTGGGGATTAGGACCACGCCCTGTGATTCAGGGATTTCATGATTTATTTCAGCCTTGTTTTCTAGGGGGAAAACATGTTAGGAAATCTGGGAAAGCATTTTAGCATTTACTTGCGGCCGTAATGCACCGGTTAAATTGTGCAGCTTAAGAGACTTCTGGGTTCTGCATTGCTCTGGTACATTCTCTTCCATCTGATAACATCTTAGACAGAGTGGCTTCTTCAGAGGCTTCAAGACGTGTTATCGACATAATTCTGGACTACATTTGTAAGAGGTTGGGTAAAAGATGTTGTTTCTGATGGTTAAATGCTAAACACATTCTGTGATTGGAGGAAAAAATCACGGTGTGTCTGAAAAAGGGAGTGAGAATCAGTGAGGCATGATGGCATCTCATGATTTCTGAACAGAAGGAGGCTGAAAATGAAATTCATCGAACCCGCCGCTGAATCAGGACATTTACACATCTTGTGCTTCCATTTACGAGTATGTCAGCGTAAGGACATGTTATGATTACATGCTGAACCCACTGCCGCACAGCACAGCTTGAAAAGTCTTAAGCAGCAGCCAGTGCTTTAATCTGCCTTAGTGTTTTAATCATGCGCCGCATCTGAGTTTAACTTCCAGTAGCTATGAAATAAATCCACATGTACGCTTGTTTTATAGTAACTGAGAGGTTGTAAATGTCATTTTTAGAGGATATCTATTTTTAAACGGGGCTTGCTGAAATATCTGCTTCCCTTATACTCTGGCTTCAGAATGTAATTCCGCAGAATGACAGTAATTGGAATGGGGGGGGGGAATTAAAGGCCGTCCTTCACAGTGTCGGTGAGGAAGCGCTCAGCAGCGCTGCTGAAGGCGACAGGCGTCGGAGACTGTAAGTGAGGGAGATTGCTGGGTTCGCCGAGGTAGGTTTGCAGTGTGGGCCGCGAAGTCCAGAACGGTAAATGCTCCAGATGAAGGAGAGTAAAGACAGAGGAGCTGAAAGGTGAACATAAACCCCAAGGAGCCCCACCCGAGAGACGGGGCCGTTTAACTGCCTTTCTTTTTTAAGGCGGCTGACTGTGTCGTCTCCCCCCCTGCAGGGAGGTGGACCGGGACGGCGACGGCCACGTCAGCTTCCAGGACTTCGAGCACGCCGTCCGCAGCGGACCACATGACTTCTAGCCGCTGAGTAATTGCAGGCCTCACAGAGAAAATGTTACTCATTTGAGGCCGAGAACGCGGTCATTATGTGGCAGCAGGGGGTCGTCTGAACCCAAAGCCTGGTGACGGGGATGAACCGCGCCATCTACACGTTTCCGTCCCACCAAAAGCGCTTACACACCCAATTCAGCTAATTACGGTTTTCATCGAACCGATTTAAGCACCGTTCCCAGCTCTCCGACAGTTAGTAATTTAGTGCGTGCTGAGGAAAATCTGCCGTACAGCAATGGGACACCAGATCTGGCCAGTCATTTCGGAACCATGGGCAACTGCAACGGTAAAATTCAGAAGTTTGAGTGTTTCCCCTGTCGTAGTTATACTCGGGGAAACTCTGAATATCCCTGCTGTGCTGCAGCTCATCACGCAGTGCAGAGAATCCTAATTTGACTTGGCTGAATGCAGAAAATACTCCTCCCCATATCCTTCCAATGCATCTGCCCTCTTACACCTCAGCATCTGTCCATATGTATCGCACACTTATTTGTAACACAGTGTTTGTGATTTCCGAGCTACTAAATACAGTATTTAGAGGTGCATGGTTTTGTATCCCCCCTGAACTAAATCCGTTTCCACTTGTGAAAGGGGCAGGCGGCATTAAAATTGAGTACAAACATTCATAATCAGATTATTTTTTTTTTTTTAACATCAAGTTTACACACGCTTTTCTGTCTATTATAAATAAAAAATTCTAACTTATATTTCCAGGGGAATTCCAAGCTTCTGCTTGCAACATCACGACTGTGGAATTGTAAATACTTGTTTGTGTTTCAAGAGATTAGCGGTACTCCCACCTGAATAAAGATTAATTTGTTTTTGTAATCAGGCTGGAGTGTTCATACTGAGAGTAAAGCGGAGCGCACGCACTCCCCCCTCACATCTGTTCCAGCCTCAATGGGCAGTAAACACACAAGGAAGTGGACATGAGTTAAATAATCAGATGCTTTTAAATGAAATAAATATCTAATTGATGCACCAGTCTGTTTTTGTAGTAATGGCTTCTTCACAAAAGGAAGTGAGGATGAGCCATTTTATTGTTTACCCCTCTCTCTCTTACTGAAACTGAATTAAAACTGGGTTAAATGAGTCTTGCAATCAATTCAGTGGGGGGAAAAAAGTGTATTGTCTTCACCAGGCTGCTTAGGGGAAAGATGATGTTCTTGTCCACTCCTTTCTTTAACACCCACTCCCACGTTTTAGCTACAGCATTCCATTGCCTTACCATTCTATAGCTGATAGTTTTATCCAAAGTGGGCCAATGTGCCTCCCAAGGGCCCATTGTGGGGTTAAGGGTCTTTCTCAGGAGCCAACCTGCTGCACTGATCTTTCTTACTGTGGCTGCTCTACGGCCCAAACCATCTACCCTTATTGAGTCCTGGTGTCACTGCTTAACCAGCAGGCTACCCTCCCACCCAAGGTCCTGAAATCGCTCCTTTCAGTTGTGTAGAAGGGCCCTGTGAAACTGTGATCAGTATTTGTGAGGTGTGAACGCACCACGGCATTACTTCAGAGGTATTCACGCCATCATCATGCTTTGCCGTTAAATAGGGAATAAATGGGCAATTCCAAGGTATTGTCAACCAATGTGTGACACCAACCTCTGTGACCGACACTAAAATGATCCCCAAATGGAAACTGGGGGGGGGAATTGAGTTTTTTCCTGTCCAATATTCTGTAGTAGTGCACTATTATACCCATAAATTGTAAAAAAAAAAAAAAAAAAACTTTTTAATACATTAACAGACTTTTGTTTGGGGGACGGTTTAGTGTCTCGTCCCGGAGAGGACATTTTGTTAAAATACCTCTCAATCGTCTGAATGTGTATCTGACCCATAATCATACAGTGTTAAATCAACTGAGTATGTTGTTGGTGGTTTCTTCCTTTACTTTGGCACAAAACCATTTCACTTTTAATCTTTCCCACCAAAACCTGACCATAGATGAAACGGTTCATTTGACATCTTTACAACCACTTGCCAGCCACTTGATGCTTGGTGGGAGGGGACAGTAATGATTCCTTTCAGGTTTGTAGAAGGCACTCGTGAAAGTGTGTGTGAGGGAGCGTGTGCTCTGGCATGTTGGGGCGCACGTGCGGATTGCGCCAGGCGCATAGCTGTTTAATTGGGTCCCTGCTTGGCGCTGCCCTTCGGGAGCCCGAGGGGAGCGAGGGGGTAACTCAGCAGCTGGCCCGCCTTGCCCGGAGCCCTAGTCCCACGTGCCCCTCTGTAAACACGACCAAAACCATTTAAACGCACGCCGAGCATATTCCACACCCACCGTCCCGCTCCCCTCCTCCCTCCTCTGGGAACCAAAAATGGAGTCGTCTGTTTTGCGTGAGGCCGCGGTGTGCTCGCCGCCAGAGGAGCCGCCTGCCTCTGAATGGAAATGAGCCCGAAAAGGGGAAGGGGCGGGGGGTGGAAAACGAAAGGCAGAGTGGATGAAATATCATTAATCAGCTTTGACAGATACAAATGAGCCACCTTGCTCTCTGCTCTACCTGCTTGCAGATACAAAGTGTCGCTACAGAGTCTTCCTGACTGGGGGGGAGAGAAAATGGCCTGTACTCTTTAGAAGCACTGAGGAACCAATGTTCCTGGGCATGACTTGACCCTTGATGCGTGAGGAGGCGGAAGAAAGCACCCGGAAAGTTTAACGCTTCTGGAAAAAGACGTCTTCTCTCTCTCCGTTTTTTTTTTTTTTTTTGTGCTTGAGCGTCTAACTACAGACTGTCTATAATGTGAAGCTGGCTCCTTGCAATATCCTTGAGAGTGATCTTGGATAAATTTCAGAACTGCACTGGAATGGGGGGGTGGTGTGTAATGAGGTGTTTGACAGGGCTCAGCTCAAGGGGAGGGGCCAGCACATGATTGGATGAGAAAAGAATCAAGACTTCCACTCGGGCTCACCATCCATCTCACTGATGAGGTCACAGGTCCCATGGAAACAATGAAGGAGAAACTGCTCATTTTACCTCCCTAGTGCCGACATATCTGTGTGTGTGTGTGTGTGTGCGCGTGTGTGCGCACGTGTGTGTGTGTGTGTGTGTGAGCACGTGCGTGCTTGCATGTGTGTGTTGAATCACCATACTTGTGATAGTCAACTCTTGAGAAATCACACCTGATGTCAGAACATTTATGTTTGTGAGGTCATTTTGGGCAGCATTCCAAGGATTACAGAGGGTTACAGAGAATTGGTTAGTTGGCGTTGCATTTACAGTTCAGATTAGGTGATGGTTAGGATTTAGGTTAGGCATAATTTGGTTAGTTTGTAATTGTAATAACTGTATAGAGTGAATTTAAGTCAATACAATGTCCTCTCAAGTATAGCTATGCAACTTGGTGTATTTATGTGCTCGTACCCATTTGTGTCTGTGCAAGATATACTGAAAGATAGCAGTTAGACATTGTTTAGTTTAATTTTAAAAATCTAAGATAATATGCTCTTCTTAATGACCAAAGCATGTATGGGGGATACCTGTGTCCAAATGTCCAAATTCATGGGTGGTCGTATGGGGTCCCCCCTGCCGCTATGCTGCTGCAACAGCCTTCGCTTCTGGGGAGGTTTAACACTAGATATGAGTGTGTGCGGCAGCTGCAGGGACTCGCTTCCATTCCAGCCAAAGAAACATCAGGCCTCGGCCTTAAAGTCGGTTTTCAGCTGCTTCAAACTGCAGTTGATGGGATTTGAGGCCTTGACTCAGCCAAATTCTTCTACACTAACCTTGATAAACCATGTATGTACATTGCTTCACGCATGAAGGCACTGCCATTCTTAAAACCTAGCACCTCTTTCCAAACTGAAGGAACCACAGAATCATCTGGAATTTCATCATATATTGCATCAAGAACTTCCTTCAGGTTAATGCAGAGACCACCTAAACCAGAAAAAAACAGCCCTAGGACATATTTTTGCCCATGTAGCATAGCATCAGGCAGTTGGAAAATATCTTTTAAGCGTCAGCAGGTATGTTTTGAGAAGTTAGGCCAGTTTGTGGCCTTCTGTATCTGCGGTATCAACTGCACTTTCTGAAAATATCTCCCTGTATGAGCCTTACTCAGAGTCCAGGAGCTGCTGATAAATGTAAACAGTGAATGCAAGTTCTGAGGCGGTATGAGCATATTGATTTTCCAAAAGGGAGCCTATTAAACATGATTTATGGACACTTTTCCCTTTCTCTCACCCTTAAGCCCAGTTTAGCCACGCAAGAGCTCAAACAATAATGGAGAGGATGGCAAAGGAATTGTGGGTGATTTGCGCAGTCATCTGCTGAAAGAGAAAGCCATCTTGCAGCATTCATAATGTGACTGCAACAGCTTGGCAATGTAAAGAAAATCTTGAGGATTTATGCTGGTGGTTTATGATCTCATCCAATCATTTGTTATACAAATATGCATTATTGGTCCGGGCAGCAATTTGTAGTTTATTTTCAGTTGGGTTTGGTCCTTCATGGTTAATGTAATATACTTGTGTGTGTGTGTGAGCCCCCAGTGATGGGCTGATTAACCGTATGCTGTCATGGGCATGCTTCTGCCTTTTGCCCATTGGCTACTGGAATGGGCTCCAGACATGGCTAGGGATAAGTGGGTTACAATTGGTTTGATTGAACTCAGAGAGCTTGTCCAAAATCTCATTGATTGTCAATCATGATAGATTTCTCCCCTCATTACATGGTTTCAAAAAAGACCCATAGAATTAAAAACAACGTACTGAACGCTTTTGTGACACATCAGGTATTTATGACACTTGAAATTGAACAGTAGATATATACAAGATTAGATACCATTGGGTACATGCTGAATTATGGATAAAGAAGGGATGAATGGTATTTTTTTTAATTCAGTATCGAATAGGCTTTAATACAATCAACAAGAACAGCCACTGAGGTTAGGAGCTGGCAGCTGAAAGAAGACTGTTTAACAGTATCAGTCAATATCATTGGATAACTGGCATTCTGTCAATGCAGGGACAACATGGTGCAGCAACGCCCCTTTTTCCTTTCGCTGTGTTGTCCTCCTGATCTTTCGACAGCTGAGGGCTCCCTGCTTGAACGCCAATTATGATCACAAACAGACTACGACCTGTTGAAATCCATATTACAGGGAGTTTGCTTCAATTAGCCTATGTAAATAGGCACACCAACTGTTGAAGAGGCCCTTATCAGCCTTATTATGTTCCTACGGCATTAGAAGGTAAGTTAACTCAGAGCCTGTGAACCATAAGTAGCTACAGCATTTGCTTGATTGAGTCATGAGAAGAGAATGGGCCTTTGAAGATATGTTTTAATTAAAAACGCTCTCTGGAGAGCACGGTTTGGTAGCAGAGCAATGCGTCTGATTATTTCACGCGGGTCATCTGATACATTTTTTCCCTTGCTGAAGATGCTGTGGTTTATGTATGTATACAGAGCTGTAAACAACGTTCTCCCCCTTCCTGGTTTCCTCTTATTATTTTGGTGATGTCACACTAATTGTTTCACACTTTCAAATAATGTCCCGAACTAAGGACGCCCCAAAAATAACAAACAGAATGTTAAAGTATTCAATCTATTAAATGAAATACAGCATCCTACACTCCTATCACCCAAGTAAATAAACAAGATGTCTTTTAGTAACTCAATGCAAAGTCAATAATTAGCCAAAGTCAACTGATTCAGTCGATTGCGCGAAGCCAGGCTTAATTGCAGCCAGCAAAATAAATCAAAACCTTATTCACACTCAGTCTAACCTTTGCAAATATTCGTTTAAAGAGCCTATATCGCCTCAGAATATTACATTCAACATCATCAGTCCAAACTCACTCAGCATTATTGAGAATAATTTGAAATTTTCCTTGAAACTGGAAATGCCTCCATGCTAATCAGTTCTATTTGACTTGGAGTTCAAAAGCATGAGGGGGTAGGGAGATGGGGGGAGTACATTAATATATGTCATAACTGACAATTCCCAGTAAACAAATTTGTATTTCCAGCTCTCCTATTTTGACTGAAAACAGAAATGCATTTGCAAATAGACCCTGACAGCCATCCGAGACACTAACATCCACTGACGCTAAATTGAATTTCATTTCTGTCTTTGGGTCAGTCTGATCGCTGTCTCTGTATCACATGATGATTATGGCATCTATTTCTGAGAACGATTGTAATTAAGGTAATTGCCACTCACAAATGTGCCTACTCTGGTGCTAATTTTAAAGCCCTGCTTCCTTAATGTTGCACTGAAAATACAGCGAATGACTTCCAAATGTGGAACCACCTGTGGCATACAGTCTGGGCACTATTTATGACTTGCCTGTGATGGAAAAGTGGAACGCAATCAAAAATAGACAAAGTCTTTTGGCAGGTGCCGTTTGCCATAATGATACGTAATGTAGCCAGTGCTTGTCACTTTACTGTGTCGTTCGGCTGTGTCCTGAAGAATTCGTTCCCCCCCAGAAATAAGATTCCTTCAGTCATTATGATGTCACGATTCAGAAAGAATGTTTGTTTCCCTAAGAGTCCAGATTGACACCTGGTATTGCAGCGGGTGACAGTTTAAACACAATATGAAATTCTTCAAAACTGTCTGCTGTATCAAATTATTGGAATTTAGTACACCAGTACCACAAAACCTGAAGCTGTGTTAATCATTAATACTTTAACTGTACTAAACATGGGCAGTGTGGATCACATCTATTATTTGCTTTAAGGGTGCGCACAAGAGTGTCATGCAAGGGCCACTCATAAGGTGCCTAATGAGGTATGCCCATACACTGCATAAAACAATGGCCGTATTCTCTATGATGTCAATCATAGAGTTCTGGAGCCTGTTTACATGACCAGAGCCTAAAGCATGTTTGGGAGGTAAACATGTTTGCACATGCATGCAAAAAGAGGCAACTGGACAGAAAATTGTTCATGGACGTGGTCGAGTTGTAAACAAACATGGCACAGAGTAGAGTCATTCTACAGAAATAGCCACTTTCTTGTCCCTTGGCTTTGCATACTATTTGCAAATTAAATATAGCTAATATTCACATTAGATGTATATATTTGAGTAATATAAGATTTTCTTTGAATAGTAATACCAATTTGAGCACTGGCGTTGGGTCAAATTTATTTTTAACAATCATACCAATTTTGAGGCACATGAAAATTGCATGTCCCCAGGCTGATGTGTGGAGGTTTAATGTCGGATTTTAAGTTTTAAAGTATTTTAACATCAATATCACATTTATGAAATGGATAGCATAATTTAATAAAATTCCAACTCATTGTTAGAAATAATTGAATGGAAATGGCGGTCCCCGGGTGTCATGTCACTGGTGTTACCACTTCACAATAACCCCTATTCTGAAAAAAATAAAAACATTTATAGCATCATTTCCTACTGAGCAAACAACTTGTTGAGAGACTGTCATGGAATGAACATGATAAGTCTGCTGCCTCTTTTCATATTTTGTAAAATTTACCCTTAATCTCGCAATTTCATGTGGGGATTTTAGATGGTGTCATTGGTGTTACCCATTTTATAAGAAGGGAAATGCAAAGAAATGTAATACAAGTGGATTTTATTATGAATTTTAATGAGGCCAATATGAATAGCAACACTTGGTTTGAATTACTATTACTGCCATTTTGTAAAATGGCTTTGACATGAAAATTGTCTCTGGTGTTACCGTCACTGGTGTTACCATCATTTATGTTACTATGATTATCTTTGTTCGAAGCGTTTGAAAAGGCATCATACATATATTTTTTTGTTTATCTATGTGTAGTACTTCTTTTGATGAATGAATCAAGTGAATCAAACGAATGAAAAAACAAACAAAGCTTATTTAAGGCAAAGTAAATGTTTTTCTGTTGATAAATTTGTTGTGGGCCTACATTCAAAAAGATAAATGCATGTTTTTGATAAATAAATAAATAAATGAACAAACAAATGAATCAAGTGAAGGAACAAACAAACAAACTTTTATTTAGCATATAGTTAATACTTCTTAATTCATTTTGAATTTTAATTTCACTGAACAGTGTTCGTAACATGAATTTTTACAATATATTTACATAGAAGTGTACGTGAAACATGAGTTTGTTGTTAGTAGCACATGATTTTGACACAGCAACTATGAGTTGGGGAATGTGTTTTAATTAGCCTAGTGCATGATTTTGACAATGTAGCTATGAGGTTGAAAATGTTTTAATTCACAAACTTAATGATTTAACTAGATATTGTATTAAACACACAACTTTTAATCTTACATGAATAAATTATATCAATTATTGCTTTCCTTTGTTTGTTTCATACTGTCACTGGTGTTACCATGCATTTTTTAGGTCATGTGAAATCCAAAGTGTAACAGTTGTTGTAAATGTGATTTAGTATACATTGTTTTTGCTTAATTCAAGACTTAGGACTTAAATGACAATTTTAGCATCATTACACTTTTGTGAATGTACTTTAAATATTATTCTTGTGAAAGCAAACATTATAGAAATGATCACAGAATCTCACTTTCACATACCGTATTTTAAAAAATAAATGCATTATCTCTTCATTTTTTTCCATAATATTATCTAGCTGTGCCTCTGAATACATGTACTGAAGAATATGTTAAGCAATATTATTTCTTAAAACTATTGAAAACTTGGCAACATCAATTACAAAAAATCCAGCAGAAGCATGTGTTGAGCGAGTGAGGTAAAATAATGGTAATCCGTTAAGCTCTATTTTTGTGGATTCATAAAGCAAAATGGTTAACTAAAAGTGGTACTGAAGTTTAAATGTATGAAAATAATTTTTTTTGACATAATGCTATCCCAAAAGTGGCCGTTTCTGTAGAATGACCCAGCAGTGTTAAGCCTCAAGATATGAGTGCAATCTTACATTGGTGCTGAACCCACCTCAACCTTTGGTTCTCATTTGGTCAAAACTATGGTGTCATTCATACAGAACCGACGTCGCCAAAATGCTCCACCAATAACCAAACCACAAACATGTTTCTGGTTGCAAAAACAGACCTCTGAAAGCCCAGAATGAAGCTCAATTTGTGCTTGTCAGTGCTCCTGGATAATCCAAAGATGGGAAAAGAGCTGAAATATTAACCCCTTTCTGCAGATGTAGACGCTCGCGTCTATAGACCTGCAAATTTAAGCACTTAGTTACAGTACTTGACCGCGAGATGGCACCCCCAGATCAGCTATTGAATTTTCTCAAGCAGGCAGAGCTGAAACGCGATTTAGAGTATGGAGTACTTCCCTCCAATCCCTGTTTTCCCGGAGTTGCGTGAATTAAACTCCTTAGCTAAGCCTAATGTGCAAACTGGTCAATATCCTTGCCCATAGTATCGATCCAGTAGTTTCAAAAAATTATGACTTGCGACAGAAAAAAAAACTTAGTACTCTGTAGCAACCATTTTAGCTACAGTGAGCCAACAGTATTCCAATTAGTGGTTTAAGAAATACGTTTTGTGAAGCAATAAATCCGACATTGTATTGATTCTCTCACATTCTACTGGCAATTACAGTCATCACACACAAAATATGCGTAGTTCCCTCCCATGGATTAACACGAAGATTCCTCCATTGACAAATTTAGCACTCCCTTCTATCCACCCAAGTACTGGTGTCGATAGCCAGTCACTCAATTATATACTCAGATTCATCTGCGTAACTCTGCAGTTATAGTTCACGCCCTCGTGAAGCTTCCCCGGTAACGATGATTGATAGACTCATTTCTAATCCAGTTCTCGAGTGTTTAAACTTTCCTCAATAACTGAAATACATTGATCGGACAATAAGAATAGGATACAAAGCTAAGCGTAAAAGTAAGGTCGGTTGTATTCTTCATATGTTGGCCACGGTTGCGCAGCTGAAAATGATGCGATATCAAAGAAACAAAGACACTCGAAACCGGCCTGGAGTGTTCAGTTTCATTTACGAGATAAATGTTGTATGGACACGGTCAATGGGAATTATTCCGGATGAAACAGTACTGGAGGGTTCCTTCTACCCGATACATCTGTCTCTGGAGGAGGGCACCAATGAAGAAAACAGGTTATACTTCTACCCTGTTTGCATTTTGCTCTAATATGGCTTTTTGCAGTAAATTTATACCGCGTTTAAAGACATCGAATGCCGAGGTTTTCGTTTCTCCGAATGCATGCATCCCACGCACGTCGGTAGATCCCTCGGTACGTTCATTACACCATTCTGTTGAATATGGAAACATATGTCGTTTGATTTTCCCTGAAAGTGAAATTTCTGTTCTGTTAAAATATGGTATATTTCAGAATTCAGATATTACTGAGTTAGTGAGTTTTTACCCTTACAAGGTGTAAGGTTATGAGCTCGGATGTGAGAGCGGTTAGCTTATCATTGCAGCGCGAATGTTATAGCTGTTTAATCAGCACTTCATTTAATGCTTGGGGGACAATGGACAATATTGTTAACTTTATTATGGAGAAAAGGCATGTTTTGTGTTTCGAGAGGTTACTGGTGACCAATGATGTTCAACTGCACTGATATTGATAAATTCATGCTAAACTCAACCAGAAAATCATTAGATCATGCTGAATTTCATGCCCCAAAAGTTAATTTGTGTTAAATATATGATTAATGTATGATTTGACACCTGGATAGCTGTCTAATTTGTCTCATAGCAAGCGGGTAATCTAGAATGTAATATTCAAGATGAATTGTACTTGTGGTCAAGAAGTTTATGATTCCAGAAATGTATAGTTTTAAGCCCCAGCAGTTTTTCAACAGTCAGCATTATTTTTTTTTTTTGCTAATTCAAAGTTAAATTTTCATGAAGATTTTTTATGTTTGCAGCCCCTTTTCTCCCCCAAAATCATAAAAATAAACTGAAATATGATGGGAGTCTAAATGCTTCAAGTGTCTCGACTCAATTGAACCAAAGTTTTTCTGCCTGTAAAGCTGCAATCTTGAATTATAAAGCCTTAAATCAGGTAACACCTAAATAGCCAGATTTGGCTTCTGCGCAAAGGGGTTAATCTCTATGGCTCTTATATCAGCTACCGTTCCCCCTGCAACTCGCCGCTTTTCTATCAGGTCCGATAATTGGATACCTAGCTGCAAAACCGAACCAACCCACAATTTAGGTAGTAGTCCAGTCTTCTGTCAGCCTGGTAAAACCAGACTCTGCTACTTCGCTTTGCTTCGTACACAGAGGCTCAATTCCAATCCGCCCCCTGAAGACTCAAGCCCTGAACCCTCACTGACTTAATTGACATCAGCTGTAAGGGGATGAGTCTGAGAGGGCTCCAGATCCTATAAATTGGAATGGAATGGCGCTTACGCCCTTTCACGTTACCAAACTACACGCAGTTGAGACAATCAACGTTGATACTTACTCGTAAACTTTTTCTTTCTTGCTCCTTCCATTACCTCGGTCGGACCGCTCTTTGGTTTATTAACCCCGCCCTTTTTTTTTTTACATTTCCGTTATTGCGACAGCATTCCCTGTATTTGACTTCACAACGCTATGAACTGTGGGTAATTTCCTCACCCAAAGTCAGTATCGGTTTTGACTTATGGTAAGGGGTAGTAAGGGCTCATTCATGGACTCACTGACTTGATGATCGGACAATGGAACAGCCCTCACACACTCACGGACTTCCCGTGAACGAGCCTCCAAGTCAGTGAGTCCGTAAGGGGTTGGATTGGAATTGGGCCAGTCTGGCCAGTCGTCATTGACAAGTGTTTACTTCCTGGTAGGTGGGCACTTGTCTGACGTTTAAAATAATTGGTGTCCCGTAAACTAATCACTAACGTTTGGCGATGACGTATGTTATGCGCGAGCTCAGTTGCCTAGTACTTCTGCTGTAAACACAGTCCTACATACCAGGAATGCAGCGAAAACAAACTGATCAGTACATTAAACTTAATACTGTACCCATACATATGCCCATCTACCAAATTTTAGCCTTCACTTAAAAGAACTAAAGGTGCTCTTTCTGTTCTCTTTACAAGAAACAAACTATTGAGCAATCGTTCTTCCTGCAGATACTGCTGCTGTTTAAAAAAACTTAAGAGACCCGAAACCAACGGCAGAATCAGCGAGAATAATGCATTATTTACATCAGGACAAAATCTGCATTGACATGAAAACTGAACCGTTAACCATACTTGCGCTAACATCATATACAGCTCACTATCTAACTTTATGGCGACACAGTTTGGCTCTAAGCATTTCGTTGTCTCCAGAGACAGTATGGATAATGACAACATAACACTGAGACAGCAAATAGGTCTTGTGACAAGAACAA
The DNA here is from genome assembly GCA_029721435.1 of Gymnothorax reevesii. Classification (NCBI taxonomy): domain Eukaryota; kingdom Metazoa; phylum Chordata; class Actinopteri; order Anguilliformes; family Muraenidae; genus Gymnothorax; species Gymnothorax reevesii. The sequence goes on from CM056573.1 coordinate 113,482,022, forward strand.
AAACACGGCTTTTAAAAAGTTAGCTGCTAAATTAAATAGTGTGAAATTCGCGGGCAATGTAACACTAGATGCTACAAGCTAGTTGAAGTGGTTCGGCTGTCTCCTAAAGAGATGAACAGGGTGCCTATTTCATGATGGCTATAAAGTAGATATGACAATCTGTAAGGAGTAGCGCTACAGCATCATTTCCATTCAAAAAACAAAACAAACATTCATCTCGTTGTGGCTATGAGTCGCTGATACCCAGGATTTTCTCCACGACAGAGCGAATGGCCTCCGGTGTATCTATGTCCGTAGCCATTGTTGATTTTGGAGACTACAGGTTCGTTCAAATGCATCAGCAAGTAAGCCGGCTGCGCGAGATTCCCGAAAAATTACGCAAGAATCTTGCCGAAATTGCGCGATAAGCCCTCCAAACTCCGCAAGATTCTCGCGTAGTTTTTCGGGAATCTCGCGCAGCCGGCTTACTTGCAGACGCGCTCGAACGCACCCTACAATTTCAAACTCGGCGCAGCTGCTACGTCATGGCTCTCAGCCACGCCTTCAATTCATTGGTCGGTCCAGCGTACAGCTCCAAGTGACCAAACTAATGCTGCATTCAGTAACGCGTCCCACGAGCCGTGTTTTCGAGACATGACTGGTGAATTCCGTTCTTTTGACCTCACGACTTCACTGTCCGAATGATCCTTCCTCATACCTTCGACTTGATTTTCGACACGACTCGTGTTTACGAGAATTATCGAATGCAGCATTAGTACTGAAGCGAAATGAAATTAAGCGGAAGTACGAAGGCTGGCGGAGTCAGGTTAGTCTTTTGTATAGACCCAATTACAGCCGACGTCATCAAAAAGATGCGTGCACATCTTGAAAATGGAAGTACCGGTCTCCCCAATTCAGTCTGACGAGTTATGAATCTGCAAACGTTGAATTATATATTTTACCAGCACCGAAATGTCTGGTTGTTGCGTGTACGGCTGTCAGAATCAATATTCCATAGGTTGACTCAAGTTTTACAGGATACCGAGAGGATCATCTCCGTACAATGCCCACTGGCTGTGAAGCGTCCCGTCAAACTTTGGACGTTATCTTGATGCTTTTAAACGCCCATTGCAAGCGTCAGCCGCATCGATATTAGGCAAGTTCAAGATGAACTGCGCCTAGCCTGGTAGGTAAACGAGATCAGGTGGTTGCAACAAGCTGCAATTAAGATCGTATCATCCCACTTACCAGAAATATTTGCGCTGCTAAATACTTCAATAATTAAAACAGTTCAGTGTTAATATAATCTGTGACATGAATCCCAATCAAACGTCACAATCAGCCACACATCTTCTGTAACCAGACTAAACCTTCAAATCTGACAAATAAAATCAAACTCCAATTCAACAAAAGAAGGGAGCGTATATAAAACGTCATATTGTTGAGCCAACCTCTAAGCCAATCAGCTGTGAGATCAGGTTAGAGCAAGACGGTGCAGTCGGTGGAGAGCAACTGCAGCACCTGGCTCTAAAAACTGCGGCCGCCCAAGGATGTTTTATATTATGTTTTGTTTATGTTTTCCTTATAGGTCCATGCGGCTGCCTCGCTTTCGTGATGTTATCGCCGTCCACTTTTGTAAGGCGGGATGAAGTCGGACACAAACCTAACCGGCATGCATTGTGCGCCGATCGCCGGTGGTTGAATCTGCGCAGACCTGGCTCATCTCGAACAAGCCTATTGACAGCTGTTAACACGGCCGAGAAGCCATGGGTGCACTCTCAAAATATTCAACAAGAGAACGTTTAATTTTGAAAACACCTACCGATAAAGCTTATTTTAAGTGATGAAAAAGTGCGATGTTCAGTTCAGGTTACTGCGCACTATATGTTATAAACAGGCATAATTTTCCTCCTAAATTTAGCCATCTTGTAAAGTAAGATCATGATTCACTTTACTTCACCCAGCAATGAATTAGCTAGCTAGCTATCTTAGCAGTGTTAAATTCTTACCAGTGTGCCTTGAGTTAGGTTCCCTCTAACTAGATCGCTTGATAACTTAAAAGCGCGCAAAATAACGGATTTCCTCTCAAAACTGCGACTCGGGTAAAAAAGCAGGTTGACAACAGCATGTGAGGTTGCCACTAAATGTGTGCCACCAACCATGACAAGGTGAAATAGTTAAATAACCTAAAAGACAAATGCGTTTCTACTGAGTTAACGCTCAAGAAATGAGCAGTGGCTAAAAGTAAAAATCTTACGCGTGTCGCATGCTGCCAATGGGCTTTGCTCCATTGGAATTAATGTAACCAATTATTTGACGTGTGTCTCACGCCTCCAGTGGGCATTGGGCTTATGGTCTGGAAATATACTTGCTGCTCACGACGCGTGCGCTTACGCATCATGGCTGCCACGCATACTCTACGTTGGTGAGCGTAAAGGTTGGTCATCTCGACATGAGGTAACGTGCCGCGTGCGCAAGATGCAGTATTGACATGACCACGAGAGGCGCTTGTGCGAACAAATCCATTGTGACAGTGTATGCGACATTCTGGCAATACAGCTCGCCATTTTTGCGATTTCAGGGGCCGATATGCTGCTGTCTGCCTCTAGTGGAGACCTCCAAAACTATGCGTTTTGGACGCGTTGTGCTGCAGCAAGTGTGTGCACTCACGAAGCACACTGTGTACGCGTCCGTTCGGTCACGCAGCAAGTATATTCCAGGCCTATCAGAGCAATTGGCAGCGACCATGGTTGCAACCTATCAAACGCGTTGACTGGACTGAGAACACAATCAAAACTGCTCGTGTTTGCAGTGCCCATTCTATATCAAGTATGTTATATATTTACTCACTGATTTCACTGGAAAGACTCGTTTTTATAAACAAGGGTTTGTAAGACGTAGACCACTAATTTAATGCAGCTAAAGTTTGATAATTAGCATTAGCTTGTCTCACGGTTACAGACAATAAATGACATAATGGTATAGAATAATGGTAAACCAAAGCAGATTTCATGTTTGCATGACAACTATGTAGTCAAGCTCGCTAGCTAGCTAGCCAACAATACAAAATAATACTTACTCTGCTATGCAGGTACAATTCGCTGTCAGGACTGTAATGTGAATATAGGCCACTAGATGGCAGTATTTACCTTTTTTTTGTTAAGCTCAGACTGGAGTCATGTTTAGACATGTCCTGGACATGTCTGGGGCAAGTCTCAGAAAAGTAAAAAAAAGAGGTCTAAATGTGGGTGGAGTCTGCAAAAGAGTATATAAGGAAAAGAATTGAGACAGTAAAGGAGTAGGAGAAATTGCAAGAAGAAGGATACGTGTGACCAGACCTGTCATTTCTGTTCAAGACCTGTTAAGTTTCTTTTGTGGATTTTTCTCACCCAGCACATCACCAGAAAACCCAAAGGGACTGTAAATATTTTTGTTTTTGTTATAATTCAATCTTGGTCATTAGTTGTTAGTCAGTTGTTATTGTCTTTGTCTGTTAATTAAATGTGTTGAGGTTTTTAAAACTGTGTCTGTCAACCCTTGCTGTTGCTGTTGCTGTTGTGTTATAAATGTAATAACAAATTGGGGCCATAACAAATTGGGGGCTCAAGGTCCGGGATAGACCATTTTGTGAGTCATTTATTAAAAATCTAACATTTCAAATTGTAAAATAGATTTTTTTTTCATTGAATACATATATATTGACAACAGCAATGGATGATTTCTTGGCATCACCAACCGTAGGGGTTTTGAAGTCTTTTAAAAAGACAGAACTGCTAGAAATTTGCAGACAGTTGGAGCTGACAGAGGTAAAACCAGCCATGCGAAAAGCAAGACTGGCTAGAGAGATAGTTGAATATTACATTGATGAAAATGTGTTTGCACCAGGAGATCTGGAACAGTTTCCAGTGGAAAAACCAAATATAGAAATGGAACTGAAATTAAAAATGCTAGAGATTGAAAGGGAGGAAAAAGAAAAACAAAGAGAATTTGAGAGGGAAGAAAAAGAAAAACAAAGGCAGTTTGAGTTAGAAAAATTAGCAAGAGAAGAGAAAATTGAGAGGGAAGAAAAAGAAAAACAAAGAGAATTTGAGAGAGAGAAAGAGGAAAGAGCAGAAAGAGAGAGACAGAGACAGAGAGATTTTGAATTAGAGAAATTCGATAGAGAAGAAAGACTCCAAATGGAGCAACTAAAAATTAAAATTGAAACTGAAAATAAATTTTGTGCCAGTCAGGAGGTAAAACTGGTGCCTCCATTTTCGGAAAAGGATGTTGACAACTATTTCCAGTGTTTTGAAAAGGTAGCAAAGAGTTGCCAGTGGCCAAAGGAACACTGGCCTCTGATGTTGCAAACTGTCCTCAAGGGTAAAGCTCAACAAGCCTATTCGGCTTTGTCTGCAGATGATTCCTCTGATTATGAGGTTGTCAAAAAGGTTATTTTGAGTGCTTATGAGTTAGTTCCAGAGGCTTACCGACAGAAATTCAGAGGTCTGAAGAAATCTGAAAATCAGACTTATGTTGAATTTGCTAATGAAAAGCAGGTTTGCTTTGAGCGCTGGTGTACTTCTATGGAGGTCAAGGATGATTTCAACTCACTAAAAGAGATGGTGTTAGTTGAAGAATTCAAGAACTGTGTTAATGATGATGTTAAGACCTACCTTAATGAGAAGCAAGCACTGAATTTGCAATCAGCTGCCAAATTTGCAGATGAATATGTTCTCACGCATAAGTCCAAATTTCAGTCTAGCAGTAATAATAGATGGTCCCAATTTCAGATAAAGGGTTATGGTGATACCCAAGATTCCTCACCCAAAGACAAAGACAAATCTGGTGATGGTGCTCAGAAATCCAGTAACAGGTCTGATCAAAGTGTGAAAGCTGACAGTGACAAAAGTGGTCTAGTTTGCAGTTATTGCAAGAAATCTGGTCATGTTACAACTAACTGTTGGTTCCTTAAAGCTAAGAAAGAAAAAGAAAAGGATACCAAACCAAATGCCTTTGTGAAAACAAGATTAGAAACCCCTGTAGTAGATAACCAATCTGCTAAATTGCCTGCTTCTTGTGGGGCTAAAAAGCCTGATACAGCTGACTTCGTGAGGGAGGAATTTCTTCCATTTGTGTCAGAGGGATTTGTGGCTCTGAACGAGCATACTACTCCTGTCCCCATATATATCCTAAGGGATACCGGAGCTTCTCAGTCACTTTTGTTGATGGACTCCTTGGAGTTACGTGATGAGACCGCTTCAGGGGATTTCATACTTGTACAAGGTATTGAAGGGAGGACTGTATCTGTACCCCTGCGATCTATATTCTTGAAGTCAGATTTAGTTACAGGACAGGTAAAGGTGGGACTTATGTCAAGTCTACCTATAAAGGGTGTTTCTCTGTTGCTAGGCAATGACCTGGCTGGGGGCAAAGTAGTTCCCCCTGTACATCTTACTTCACAGCCGAGCACTGAAGATGGGGATGAGGACCCATCTCTGTATCCTTCTTGCGCAGTGACTCGGGCTATGGCCAAGAAGGCTAAAGAAGAAGATGACGTGGTGCCGTCCAGTACATTGAATAGTCAGGACTCAGGTGGTTCGCCTCATGACTCTGATTGGCCTACTATGGTTTCTCCGTTTGAGGACTTATCAGATACTTTTATCAGTTCTCTATTCAGCCAGCCGGATGGGTCTGGTGATTCTGATGTGTCTGGAGACTTGTCTCTGTCCAGAAAGCGGTTGATTGAGGAGCAAACTAATGATCCTGAAATTTGTGTACTAAAGAAGAGAGCCCTTCCTGATAAAGAAATAGACGCAGTTCCAGTTGGGTATTATCTCAAGGATGGTGTGTTGATGCGGAAGTGGCGCCCTCCTGATATCCCTGCCAATGCAGATTGGGCAGTGGTCAGGCAAATTGTTGTTCCGAAGGTCTATAGGAATGAGATCTTAACAATGGCTCATAGTTTACCTTTAGGAGGTCATCTTGGTGTTAACAAGACTGTTGATAAGATCATGAAACACTTCTTTTGGCCTGGGCTTCGGAAAGACGTTTCCAACTTTTGCAAAACCTGTCACACTTGTCAGGTAGTTGGAAAACACCAGTTAGACCCACCTGTAGCTCCATTGCAGCCTATCCCAGCATTTGGGGAGCCATTCTCTTGGGTCATTGTTGATTGCGTTGGTCCATTACCCAAGACTAGATCTGGAAATCAGTACTTGTTGACAATCATGTGTGCATCTACCAGATTCCCCGAAGCCATACCTTTACGTAACATCAAGGCAACTGCAATCTCGAAGGCTTTGATAAAGTTCTACACGTTGTTTGGCCTTCCCAGGGAAATTCAGTCAGACCAGGGTAGCAATTTCACTTCAGGATTGTGTCAGCAGGTTGTGTATGAACTAGGTGCAAAGCAGATTCTTTCTAGTGCCTATCATCCAGAAAGTCAGGGTGCCTTAGAGCGGTTTCATTCCACTCTCAAGACAATGATGAGGACTTATTGTTATGACCATGAGAAAGACTGGGATGAAGGGGTTCATTTGCTGTTGTTTGCAGCTAGAGAAGCAGTGCAGGAGTCTACTGGATTCAGTCCATTTGAGCTAGTGTTTGGTCATGAAGTGAGAGGACCTTTGCTATTGTTGAGTGAACAATGGCAAGAGAAAGAACCGCATATCAGTCTGTTAGACTATGTTAGCAAGTTCAAGGAAAGATTGCGTGCAGCTTGTGACCTTGCCAAAGAGAACTTGAAATCAAGTCAGGGAAAAATGAAAACTTGGTATGATCATAAGGCTAGAAGCCATGAGTTTAAACCAGGAGACAAGGTCCTTGTGTTGTTTCCCTTGCAGTCCAATCCATTGCAGGCTAGATTTCATGGTCCTTATGAAATTCTGACAAAACTCAATGATCTCAATTACATTGTGAAGACTCCAGATAGGAGAAAGCCAAAACAGTTGTGTCGCATTAACATGCTGAAGCCTTATTATGACAGAAATGCTAGGGTTGCAGCTGTCACTTCAGATCCTCCAATGGCCGAGATGTGTGAAGATGAGGGGGAGTTTCAAGATGATGAACCTAGAATTAAAGCTGAAGTTCTTTCATGCAAATTGTCAAATTCTTAAGTGTTGCAAAATCTTGATGTAAAACTCCAGCACTTAGAACCCTCACAGAAAGATCAGTTTGAGAGGTTGATCAAGAAATATGAGGATCTGTTTCCTGATGTTCCAAAGAGAGTTTCTATAGCCTCTCATGATGTAGATGTTGGTGATGCCAAACCAATAAAACAGCATCCGTACCGGATGAATCCTGAAAAGAGAAAGATTGCTGAGAAAGAGGTTGAGTACATGTTAGAACATGATATTATCAGACCCTCCAACTCAGATTGGAGTTCACCCTGTGTGCTAGTTCCAAAACCTGATGGAAGTACTAGATTCTGTACAGATTATCGCAAAGTCAATGCTGTAACTAGAACTGATGTGTTTCCAATACCTAGGATTGATGATTGTATTGATAGTGTAGGGCAAGCAAAGTTTCTGACCAAGATTGATTTATTGAAGGGTTATTGGTGTGTGCCTTTAACTGAGAGGGCCAAGAGCATCTCTGCTTTTGCCACACCATCTGGATTGTACCAGTATGAAGTCCTACCCTTTGGCATGAAAAATGCCCCAGCCACGTTCCAAAGGATGATACAGTCTACAATCGCCGGATTGCCACACACGGGTGCGTACATCGATGACCTGATCACATGGAGTGACTCCTGGGAAGAACATCTAAAAGATGTAGAGACGTTGTTCCAGCGCCTGACCCAGGCTAACCTGACTGTTAACCTGAGCAAGAGTGACTTTGGTTGTGCTACTGTCACCTATCTTGGCTACGTCATAGGCCAGGGTAAGGTGGCACCCATAAATGCTAAAGTCCAAGCCATCATGGACTTTCCAGTTCCTGACAACAAAAAAGCTTTGCGCCGCTTCCTTGGAATGATCGGGTACTACCGCAAGTTCTGCAAGAACTTTGCTGAGATTGCTCTCAGTCTAACTAACCAACTGAAGAAAGGCGTAAAGTTCACCTGGGATGATGCATGCCAGAGAGCCTTCGATCACCTGAAGTCTCTGCTGTGTCACTTCCCCGTGCTCAAATCTCCTGACTTCAACAAACCGTTCTCCATCTCGGTCGATGCTAGCGACCAAGCTTGTGGATCTGTGCTCCTACAGAGAAGTGACTCTGATGACATTGTGCATCCCGTGGCATACTTCTCCAGGAAGTTCAATCGCCACCAAACAAATTATTCCACAATAGAGAAGGAACTGTTGGCTCTCGTCCTTTCTTTACAACACTTTGGAGTTTATGTTTGTACAGGGGAAAAGCCGATGATTGTGTACACTGACCACAATCCGTTAATGTTTTTGAGTAAGATGAAAAACAAGAATCGGAGATTGTTGAATTGGAGTTTGATTTTACAGGAGTTTGACTTGGAAATTAAGCATGTGAAGGGTACAGACAATGTAATTGCTGATTGCTTATCCCGTGTTTGAATATGTATATATATATCATGTGTTTATTTGAATATTGTATGATATGTATATATAGACAAGTTTTCACTTAACCATTTTGTATTGAAAAGAAAAATTTTGCCTTTATGAGTCAAAATTTTTCCCTTTTGGAATGGAGGTGTAATGTGAATATAGGCCACTAGATGGCAGTATTTACCTTTTTTTTGTTAAGCTCAGACTGGAGTCATGTTTAGACATGTCCTGGACATGTCTGGGGCAAGTCTCAGAAAAGTAAAAAAAAGAGGTCTAAATGTGGGTGGGGTCTGCAAAAGAGTATATAAGGAAAAGAATTGAGACAGTAAAGGAGTAGGAGAAATTGCAAGAAGAAGGATACGTGTGACCAGACCTGTCATTTCTGTTCAAGACCTGTTAAGTTTCTTTTGTGGATTTTTCTCACCCAGCACATCACCAGAAAACCCAAAGGGACTGTAAATATTTTTGTTTTTGTTATAATTCAATCTTAGTCATTAGTTGTTAGTCAGTTGTTATTGTCTTTGTCTGTTAATTAAATGTGTTGAGGTTTTTAAAACTGTGTCTGTCAACCCTTGCTGTTGCTGTTGCTGTTGCTGTTGTGTTATAAATGTAATAACAAATTGGGGCCATAACAGGACGTAGTTTTCTGTTTTTTTTTATTTAATTTTTTTTATTATAACCAACCCTTCATACACGGCGGTTTTATGCCCTTGTCTTTGACTAGGAAGGACCTCTGATTTCGTGACACAAAACTCCAAGTCTGTCGTGGTATTTAACATTCTGCTTATGTCTGCAGATCGCGTAGTCATAAGCATCCAGTGACTTGTATGCTCGTAGTTCCTCCCTAGTGTACACGCTAGGTTTCCCGATCAAATAGGCATATATCAGGCCACGTGATGCTGGGCCACTAACTAACTTCATCTACCCACTCACTGACACCTTACATGTCTGGAAGTTGGTTGCCATTAGTCAAAGTCAATTTGTTTACGTAGAATTCACGATCTTTGATGGCTAATGCCCTTGAATAGCTTGACAAGCTATTATGATCTACTATACTTCCGTTGCCAAGCTGCGTGCACAACCTGTCTTGTTTGCAAACAGTAAATGGGTCTATTGTATGGACCTATAAGGAGAACTGGACAGGCAACGAAGGCTGGAAAATACGCCGACATGGGCATAGCGGTGAACTTGATATTGCAGGTCACGTGATGCCATGGGGGCCAAAAACAAATTTCTAAATAGGGAATAATTGAAAAAGAAACGCTGATAAATCTGTGAATAATTTTTTTTGACAGCCACAAATTTTCGATAACGAAACGGTTTATTTTTCTCCTTTAAATCATTGATGCCTCGTTTCTCGGCAAAGACAAAATGTTTTATTTATATTCACGCCATGCAAACATCAATGGGTCCTCATATCTAAGCGCATTCTTGTCTCCGAATTTAGCACTGCAGCGGATGTGAGTGGGTGGAACAATGGGCATTCCTTTCCGTCTGTCTGTGTTCAACAGGAAAGATGTAGCCAAGTCAGTAAAGTGAGCTGGCGACGTTATGGAGCAAATATATTGAACAACAAAAGAAATGCAAGTTAAAGACAGGCCGGAACACAAGTTTGCAAGTAATTATCATAGACAATCAAATTTACTAACTGCAAGCAGATCTGGGCTGATCAGAACCGCGAGGTCCTAGTGGCTTTACCCGGGGTCGATCATGCTTGTTATTATGCTGCCCAGATTGACGATGCAGATGTTGATGTGATTGCATATAAGATGATTCTGGGTCCATAGCAGGCTCGGCGCTGGACGTCGAGCAGCTTGCGTACGGTGAACGCTTCAGCACCATTGATCAGACGTGAGGGAGGAGGTTGGTCCGGGGCAGGGGAGAGGGGCGAAACAGAGACAGGCTTAATGCATGAAACATGAAACACAGGGTGAATGCCGGACATGGATTGGGGCAGTTTTATCTGAACAGAAACAGGATTGATGACTAACTACAGGAAAAGGGCCTAAGAAACGGGGAGCTAGCTTGCGACTAGGGACACGGAGGGGAATGTCTTTAGACGAGAGCCAGACTTTCTGGCCAACTTGGTACTCGGGAGCGTTGGAGAGGTGGCGGTTAGCTTGCTGAGCTATTTGGTCAGATGCTTTTAGGAGAGCACTGCGGGTCTCCTGCCAGGTCCGGCGGCATCTTCGAACGAAGTCCTGCACGCTGGGAACGTTGACCTCGGCTTCCTGGGAGGGAAACAGGGGGGGCTGATAGCCGAGGCAAGCCTGGAAGGGGGAAACTCCAGAGGCAGCAGCGGGCAGACTGTTAATGGAGTACTCCACCCATGCCAACTGGTCACTCCACTTGCTTTGGTCACGGGAGGTGAGACACCAGAGCACCGTCTCCAGCTGTTGATTGGCTCTTTCAGTCTGCCCATTGCTCTGAGGATGGAAACCAGAGGACAGGTTAAATGAGATCCCCAGCGCGGAACAAAAGGCCCTCCACACCTGGGAGACGAACTGGGGACCACGGTCAGAGACCACATCAGCAGGAATGCCGTGAAGTCTGATCACATTTTGGATTAAAAGGTCTGCAGTTTCTCTCACGGAGGGAAGCTTGGGTAGAGAGACAAGATGAACAGCTTTGGAGAATCGATCAATAATTGTCAGAATGACCGTGTTACCTCCAGAGGGCGGTAGTCCTGTGACAAAATCCAGTGCAATACTGGCCCAGGGTCTAGATGGCACTGGGAGTGGATGGAGGAGGCCAGCTGGAGGGGTGTGAGTGGCCTTATTCTGGGCACAGACGGAGCAGGCGGCAGTGAACTCCTTGACATCCCTCCGAACTGTGGACCACCAGAATCTTCGGCGAAGCATGGACAAGGTACGGTTGGCTCCAGGATGGCTGGTGAGCCGGGAAGAATGAGCCCACTGCAACACTTCTGGCCTGAGAGCATCGGGCACAAACAGAAAATTACTGGGACAGTTTGCGGGTGGCTCACCGGAAGGTTGGGCTCGTCTGACTCGGTTCTCCAGCTCCCAGATCAGCGACCCCACCAGGCACCGCTCAGGCAGGATGTTCTGAGGTACCTTAGGTGCGGCGTCGGGTGAGTACTTGCGGGACAAGGCTTCAGGTTTCTTGTTCTGGGAGCCAGGATGGTAGGCCAGAGTGAAGTTGAAACAGTCAAAAAAGAGACCAGCGAGGCTGACGTGAATTTAATCTCTTAGCAGACTTAAGGTACTCAAGGTTTTTATGATCAGTCCATACTTGAAATGGTACTTTAGCACCTTCCAGCTAGTGGCGCCACTCCTCCAACGCCATCTTGACAGCCAGTAATTCACGATTCCCCATGTCATAGTTGCGTTCTGCTGGGCTAAGTCTTCGTGAGAAGAATGCACACGGGTGTACCTTGTTGTCTTGGAGGTTTCGTTGTGAAAGAATTGCCCCCACTCCAGTGTTCGAAGCATCCACCTCAACGATGAATTGCCGCTCAAGGTCAGGCTGCTGGAGGATAGGTGCGCAGGTGAAGCGGTTCTTGAGCTCCTGGAAGGCATTCTCTCCATCTGATGACCACAGGAACTGTACTTTGGAGGAAGTTAAAGTAGTGAGCGGAGCAGCAACAGAACTATAGTTTTTAATAAACCTCCTATAGAAATTTGCGAAACCCAGGAAACATAGTAACTCTTTGCGAGACACAGTGGTGCCCCAATCTTTAACTGCCTTGACTTTCTCATGGTCCATCAGGAGTGACCACGAAACCCAGAAATGGAACCGTGTCCAAATGGAACTCACATTTCTCAGCGTTAGTAAAGAGTTGGTTCTCCAGTAGACGTTGAAGGACTGCCCGGATATGGTGTGCATGTTCCTCCTTGGACTTGGAAAACACAAGGATATCATCCAGGTATACAAAGACAAACTGGTTTATCATATCATGTAAAACATCATTTATGAGATTTTGGAAGACTGCAGGTGCATTGGCCAGCTCGAAAGGCATCACCAAATACTCATAGTACCCCCTAGCGGTGTTGAAGGCAGTCTTCCACTCATCTCCTTCCTTGATACGAACTAGATGGTAAGCATTACTAAGGTCAAGCTTAGTGAAGATAGTTACCCCCTGTAGCAACTCAAAAGCGGAATTCATTAAGGGTAACAGGTAACGGTTCTTAACCGTGATATTATTTAAACCTCTGTAGTCGATGCAAGGTCTGAGGGACCCATCCTTTTTTCCCACGAAGAAGAAACCGGCTCCAGCTGGGGAGGACGAGGGACGTATTATGCCAGCAGCCAGGGATTCCTCCACGTACTTCTCCATGGCCTCTTGTTCTGAACGAGACAGGGAATACAGCTTACCCCTAGGGGGCGTAGTACCAGGGTGCAGCTCGATGGCGCAGTCGTAGGGTCTGTGCGGAGGCAGAGACAGAGCACGAGATTTAGAAAACACCTCAGATAAGTCATGGTACTCACGGGGCACCTTGGATAAGTCCGGAACAAAGGGTGGTTCGCTGGTACGCTTCCCCTTGTGGTGGGCGGGAGCTTTACAGAGACAGGAGTCTAGGCAATGGGTACTCCATTCCACCACTTGTCCGGTCCTCCAGTTGACTTGGGGGTTATGGATCTTTTTTTTTTTTTTTTTTTTTTTTAAATTTGGCATCTCCAATCCCACCCGAATTTGGAATGCCCAATTGGGGAACTATGTACAAAGCTTGCTCGTATGCGACCCCTTGCTGCCAACTCAGGATAGTGAAGACAGTTCACGGCTCTCCTCCGAAGCACGTGCCTGTCAGCCACTGATTCTTATACACTCGCTAGTTGAATCTTCGCAAGTTCAGAGCGAGGGCGGAGGATACCCGGACATGAACCAAGCCGGAGTCTTCCTGACAAGCGCCCGTCTGGCCAACAGGAGGCGCTGGAGCAACGAACAAAGCTGTTATCGAATACCCAAATCCGGCAGTCCCTTCCCAATTTGTAACCCTGTAGCGCGATAGCCAATTGTGCGCTACTCTGAAAAAGCTGCCGACCCCTGCCGGTGGGTACGCCAAGGCTCGAACCCGCGACGTGGTGATCACCTCTGCACTGCAGCGCAGTGCCTTAACCGAGGGGGGGTTATGGATCTTTAACCAGGGGAGACCCAGGACAATGGGGGCAGATGTGCAGAGCATAACATGGAGTTTGATCAGTTCCTGGTGGTTGCCAGAGATAACAAGAGTTATTTCAGGGGTGATATGCGTAATTTGACCCAGGGATTGCCCACTGATTCCCAGGGGTCGGAGCGCAGTAGGGAGCTTCTGGGGTTGGAGCCGCAGACGATTAACCAGTTCGACATCCATCAGATTGAAATCTGATCCTGAATCGAAGAGAACATGAGTAGCAATAGATTTGTCATCAGCAATGACAGTAACAGGAATTAAACTGCGAAAGCTCTCAGCATCCCCCGTTTTTCCTACCTTCCCCCTTGCGTCAGATCTGCAGAGGAGTGGGTAATTCTTGATGCGGTGACCCTCCTTTCCACAATACAGACAGGCACCCATACGCATTCTTCTGGCGCGTTCTTGTGGAGATAAACGGCATCAATCCACTTGCATGGGTTCCTCTGGCTTCTGGGGCACGCCGGTCTCCTGCACGGAGCGTACAGGAGAATCGCCCCGGAAGGACAGGAAGTTCCCATGTCGGTTGAACTGATGCAGCTCAGGCTGATTCTGGCACTCCCTCCTGCGCTGTTGTAACCGGGAATCAACCTGGATAGCCACTCGAATTAGCCCATGCAAATCGAAGGGTAGTTCACGGGACGCCAGCTCGTCCTTAATACGTTCGGCCAACCCCCGATAGAATACGTCAAACTGAGCATCTTCGCTCCATTGGGTGGCGGCAGCCAGTGACCGGAACTGTATGGCGTAGTTAGAAACACTCTGGTGGTCTTGGGTCAGACTCAGGAGAGCGCTACCCGCCTCGCGCCCCTGGAAAGAGCGGTCGAACACCTCCCTCAACTCCGCCATGAACTCCTCGATGGTGCGAGTACAGGGGTGGCCAACATCCCACATAGAAGTTCCCCAGTCCCTCGCCTTCCCAGTTAGAAGGGTAATGACGTACGCCACGCGGGATCTGGATGTGGGGAACGTAAGGGGCTGGAGCTCAAATATTAATCGAGCACTGGGACAGGAACGCCTTGCAGGTCTTGGGGTCTCCTTCATACTCTCGTGGGGGAGTAAGGCGGTGCTCCCGGATGGGAGCTGCCTCTGCATGGGTGATAGCAGTGCTGGGTGAGCTCAGAGTGAGATGCTGAATAGTCTCCTTCAGGGCGTGCATGTCTCGCTGCTGCTGTTGAATCACGGCTTCCTGAGACCGGAGTAGCTGCAGCGTAGAATCCTCCGCTGGAGTCTGCGATGGTCGATTCGTACTGTAATGAACGTATGGAGACTCCAATCGCAGTTCAAGCTCGGAAGAGAGTCTTTTATTAACATTACCGTTGCTCATAGTCAGACAGAAACAGAGGTCAATAGCCAGAAATCAGGAATATCACAGAAACGCTCAATCTTAGTCAGGGACAGGCAAAATGTCAAAAAAAAAACCAGGACCAGGACAAAACCAGGGAACTAGGGATAACGGGAGACTCTCAAACTCACCACACTCACTCGACGAAATACAATCAATAACTAGAGTACAGAAAATCACAAAGGACAAAACTCTCAATAATCGCAAAAACACATCGAGAAAAAGCGCAGAGACGGAATGACCAGGCAGAGCGAGGAACAACAAAAAAACAAAGCATAAATACTTAATTCACAACACTTATCAATGCCTGACACAGTAAGTATAAAGCACTGATATTTACCATTTACAAAGTGGTTAGAACAGGTAGTACTCTTTTTAGATGGGCTCCAAAGTTAACTATCCTCTTCCATTCTGCGGATGGCTGAAAACCGCTTATCTCATCTGTCCGCGCTCTTATGTCTCTTAGGCAGTTCAAAATGGTAACGTCTTTTGTCTTTTCATCATGTTATGGCTATTGCAGCCAACCACCACACAAGTTTTAGGCATGGTATGAACTCTAATTTATTTGATATCTTTAGAGATTAATTGTGAGATGTACTGCATTCAATGGCTCTAGCTGATTTGTTTTCACTGCCACACTCAGTTTCTAGGGTGACAAAGCCCAGATACCCGGACCTTTGCACATGCCCATTGCAATAATCCGCAAAAAAATGTGAATCTATGCCGTTTTATGGGCCACATGCATTTAGAATCCTCGAAAGACAAGTCGTCATTTCTGTGCATAGGAAAATGCCCAATAACTTTGTGATGCAATGTACAATAATGGTATCAAAAATGAACTAGTTACCAATTAGTCTCAGCAACTGAGCAAATCAATGATTGGTAGCTCATTAAGCAAAGTTAAACTGCAACAGGTGTAGTGTAATTAATTTACTGCCCACTTTAATCACGTTGTTAAATTTATTCATCCTCCCCTTGCTCGGTGGGTAGTGAGTTTACTCACATTACTGCTGCCCAGCAGTGGATGTATCTTCTTGCACCAACTGCGTAAATACAGCGCATTGTGGGAAATATACACCACTGGAGTGACCATCGTTGTTGACTTGCTCCCTCAGGCCTCCAAGGGTCGATCTCACCAAATACACCTCAGTTTAACACGCAATTCATTCCGATAAATTTAATCCTGATACAGAGTGATCTACTTTGAGGAAGCTGCATACTGTACTGGAGGGGGGGGACACCAGCTAAATCATCAATGTCCAGTGTTGACAGGGAGGTTGAAGACCGTAGGCTATAAACATTCTCCAATGCTGTGCATTGATCCAGCAGGTCTGACTCAGCACAGTTAACCACTATGCCTCAGTGACATTACTTAACCTGACGAAGCTTAACCTAGCTTTGCTGACCATAGCTTGTTTTACTAGAATCCAGAGAAGCATTGATTTCTCTAACACAGCTGTCGACCTTGGTCATCAAACACAAAACAGTTTGTCTATTCTCTCTGCGCTGTATGGAGTAAGATATAACCAGTAATGAACCGCATGATGTTTCTAAGTTGAGCTGTCCGACTAGCAAGTGCACAAATGGCAAGGATCACTCTAGACAGTAGAAATATTGCTATCTGTATGCAATAATCATTGCTGCGTTTTCCACTTGAGTTGACGGTATCTTGCACTTTTCTCATATGGTGGCACGGGTGAGCAGGCACAGCAAAGTAAACACTGTGATTGAGGAGAGAATTGAAATAAAAACTACTACACAAAACCAATCAATAAGAAGGGACCAGTGCCTTTTGCGAGGGCAGAAGCGGACCTGGCCGCACAGAGGATGTAAGGTGGAGCATTATATCTGTAATCTCTCTTCAGCCATCACACCAACTATGCATTTGGCCCACTTTAAAAAGAGCCACAGCAGCAGCCAAACTGTGGGTATAAATGAAACGGAAATGTGGGAATTAGTGTTGTCGCATAACTGAGCTGGCAGCTAATGAAAATGGTCAGTGATTAAACCAGCAGGCAAATCATAATTGGTGAGCGAAACAGAATAAACTGGCTACACAGGAAACAGGCTGGAGAATAAACAGTGGGCCATGTGTTATTTGAAATCTTGTAGCAGGGTACAAAAGGACAAGTCTGATGCCTTAAATCACTTAAAAAATTTTTTCCTGCCTGGCATAGACTGAATTCATACTTCAGGGTTTCATGCTCACTGTGAACAGAAAATTATTTTAAAGACACGTGTGCACAAAAAACTATTACATATCATTGATTTTATTGTAAAAAGTCACTTGTGCTGCCCACTCCTTTGACTGTGGTCCTTAACTTCTGTGTATATGACCTTTGGGCTCTTCATTTTCCGAAGGCAGTACAACTGAATTCACCTGTGCCCACGGACAGCCATTTCTCTTGAAATATTTTTGAACATACTTTAGTTGCAGTATAAGCCGTCTTGTTTTGATTGGCAGGACGCATCTACCCTAATAGCTAATAAATCTGCTATTTTTCTGTCTCTCCATTGCTGCATGTTATTATCTACCATTTTCAAGTTTCAGAATTCACTCCTGGAAATGTGTAGAATTACCAAGGCAATGCAGACAAATTCCAATTTAAAAGTTCAGATGCAAATTGCATGTTTTTAATTCTGATTCGTGTTACAAGCCTCATTGTCCAATTCCAGTTTTTTTTTTTTTGCTTCAGTCAGATTTGCCTATTTTGACTGTGGTGAGCACCAAAATAAACCAAAACCAAAACTGAACATAAGGAAACACTAAGCCGAATATTGAGTTCAGGTATTTTTTTATTTTCTTTATTAATTTGTTTCATTGCATAAATAATATTAAATTTGCTCTTGAATTTATGCATTTCAATGACAAAATTAAATTACAAAATGTAAACGCAATTTAAAAAAAAAAACTGTGAGACCACAGCAGAGGAGATCACAGCCACCTACTGTCATGTACCAGACAAGGAACAGAGACAGATTCAGGGTACAACCCTAAGAGGAGCATTTATTGATAGAAATACAGTAATAGTGGTGGGGTTGGCCAAAGCCCAGACATAGACAGGGACAGTCTAGCTTTGCTGGTAATAACAAGAGAAGGTTGGGGGCTTATCCACGCCCGGCCAGGGGCAGAAGCCGAGGTGAATTCCCCTCACTGAAGCAGGGCCACTTGTTTAAAGCATCCAGGGGCAGAACTACTGGGGATGCAGGGGGTGCAGTCGCACTCGGGCCTGTGGGTGATAGGAGCCCTCAGTCAAGGCAAGATGTGACATTGGCAAAAGTGTACGGAAGTAGTGACACCCTTGCAAAGCAGATACTTCAATGCATGCAAGTATCTAATACAGTTTACACTATATGAGGAGCACCAAAGTAAAAAAAAAATCTCTCTCATAGGAAGGAATTTTAAAGATTTTAATCAGTGTATGTTTAATACTGAAGCAAATATGTCTTTGCTTCCTTAGACATAATTACATTTTTCATTGAAACAGATGGTGAGTAAGCAGCATGTTTTCTGTTCACATTATGGAAATGGAAATGGAAATATGGTGAGTCAAAGTCAGCCATTTTGGTTCACTAGGCTTTCAAACTCAAGAATGGAAGCAAAAAAAAAAAAAAAAGTGCTGAGGAAAAAGAGGCGAGGGTAAAACTGCCTAGATTGTTTTTTTTTTTAAATTTCTCTTACGCTGTGCAGCAGTAAAACAATTGAAGAGCAACAGACAGCAAGCACCTGCCGGTAAGCTGATGTTTACTGACCGTCACCTGGCCATGGTACTATCTATTACATGGAAGTAAAGGAGTAGCCAGAGTTAAGTAACGCTTCTTTTTAATAATGCTGGCATTAGCCATATGCTGCAATATAAACAATTTGGTTGTGGGAAAATATGCTTAATCAGGGCACAATGAGGTGAGAAGACCAGAGAAAAATTCAATAAAATACACAGACATTCTTCAACGTTTCTTATAACGACGAAAACTGCCAAGGAATTATCTTATCAGACAGTCATTAAAAGCCTCGGTCACGTTGTTTTCTTCTCGCACTTTAACACTGACACCAAGTCACATTTCGATCTTTCCTTTAGTAAGTTTTCCACTTTCCATTCTCCAAAAAGCACATATTTAGGGAGACAAAATGTTGTTCTGCATGGCGATACTAAAATAACACCGATAACAAGTGTTAACAAGTGACAATAACAAGTGTTTTCGGAAATGTAATTTTGTAATTTTATGTAACGTAATTTTAAAGGAGGCGAAAATGAATGGGAGTCTATGAGCGAATTTTTCTGGTTGTATATGCTTCTGGCACAGACGCTTCACCTGAGCGTAGCCTATCAGCAATCTATTGTTTATATATATATATATATATATATATACATATATATATATATATATGTATATATGTGTGTATGAGTGCATCGAAATTAAAATGCTCTCGAGACAGCAAATTTGTTCATCTTTGCTTAGAGGAAACTAACACAATGCCATTAACAAATATTAAAACCTTTCTAATATGGCGTTCAACGTGTGGTCAACATGTTTACGATAACATCTCCCCCTTAAACACATAATTTTTATTGCCAAAAATAGGGAGTTTATTTTTCAGTCTTCTTTCATAATCTGATAAACAAAAGATGAAAAAAATATACGGAATTACCAAGAGAGTTGAGATTTTTTCCGTATTAATTATTAAGATTTACTTCCTTACAGTCTTGAATCAAAGCATAAAGGTAAAGTAATCTTTTTGTCACTATCATCTCTTAATCATTACAGGCTTAATTGGCCTGAAAAAAGGTCAAATTGATTGATTGACAATCAGGCATAGTAGCCTACATGGAAACAGGTTGACAAAATCCAGCGATAAAAAAGGAGAAGTCACTGCCTGCCCTGACCACATGTCCATGCTCAGAACACTCCACTATCAGGCCAGCTAACAAACAATTTTAAATAAAAGCAAAAGTCATACAACAAGAAAAACGCAAATACACAAGACAAAGCACTCAAACCACCAGAACAGCTGAACTACCCCTCACAGGCACACCCTCCAGAGGTGGGCTGTACTCAAAGTACACTAAGCAACTTAAAAGCGAAATTTAAGACAGGCAAAAATATGAACATTATACTAATGCATAAACAAATAAACTAAATGAAAAAAAAAAGAATATCACTAAATTGCCCAATTGCTAGTAAAGACTTTGAGCCAATGAAAGCCAATTGTAAGGCCAAATTGCGTAATGCAAACAAATATAAACAAAATAGCTAGCTAAGCAGAACCAAAAGCATGACAAAACAGCAGCCCCCAAATATGTCCTGTGGGCAGGTACGGTCTGAAAACCTCTGAAACACAAATTGTCATGATTAAATGTGCTTCAGAAAAGATTCATAAATAGAAGTTTACAACCACATACCCCCGGTTTATCAGGACATGGACACAAGCTCACACATCTCGTTGGTTGTAAACCTGAAGACCTGCACCTTGGTTAAAAAAAAAGAATGTACCAGGCTCAGGAGATACCTGCACTGGACAACCTGACCTGTAGAGTACCCACACGCTGGAAATAGTTAAGGAAGAAGGAGAGAGCTCTGCAAACTGAACTATAAAACACAAAAAAACAAGATCTGTTTGTGAAAGGACCAGATGGAATCGCTTGGACTTGCATAGGGTTAAATGAAAAAAAAATGAATAAAATTTGTAAAAATTTTCCAGGAAACTATTGTGAAATCAAAATGACGCCAAGGTGAAGGTCACAAGGTGAAAAATGATGACCTCATCTGAAAGGTCTCGCGACAAGGGATACACATGTCAAGTATCAAAGGCCTATCTCTGACCAATGATAGGTTATGGGCAAGGATAAAATTTTTGGAAAATGCGTCCTACGCCAAGGTCAAGGTCACAAGGTGAAAAATGATGACCTCATCCGAAAGATCTTGTGACAAGGGATACACATGTCAAGTATTAATCAGCCAAGGTTAAAGGTTTTTTGCTGCTGCAGACAAACAAACAGACAGACAGACAGACAGACAGACAACCGGACAGGTGCAAAACAATATGCCCCCAAATCTTTGATTCCGAGGGCATTATAAAAAATCAGACTTATCAGTATCATGGTCTGTGGGAGCATTTTACAAGTGCACACGGACTCACCATCTAGACGCCAGAATTCTACAGCGCAGGGCAGGAGCAGTTACCATGATTTCTAACAGCTCACGTTGAACAGGGAAAAGAAAGGGCAAAGGGATCATACCACACCGGGGCTCCGTCTGTATAGTAAAAAAAACTATGTACTTTTCACTAATTCCTAACAACTTTTCTTAAACCCTTGTGGAAAACATCATAAGATTAAGGTAAGGCATAAAAGGGAGTTCCCAATGGCTTAGGAAGACAACTGCGCTATTAAACTAGAAAGTCCGGTCGCCCGTGACACCTGCTAGGGTGTAGCCCCTGCAAGGCGGCTTCTCCCGTTTTTGGTGGATTATTCGGCCAATACTGTCGCCATGGCAACCAAAATCGATAGGTGTTATAATTTAAGTATAACACATGTCCATGCAACACATCCATAACCAGCGTTCTATTTCATACTTCCAGATCGCCAGAGTCGATAAAGACGTAGTGGAAGACTCATACCACCAAGTCACGAGGAATAAAGCTCTCCAGCCACTTGGATGAGTTCAGCACCGTATTTACAGCTCAAAGTTATAAGCAGTCACCTAGGCTTCACTAGGAAGCACTGCCGCCGAAACTGGTGGAGGCAGAACAATGTTTCAATGATAAAACCTTGAAAATGCTCATGGCGACGACCACGTAGCCGCAGAACAGATGTCAGCAAGGGATATCCCCTTCAAAGCTGCCCAAGAGGTTGCAATTGAGTGATCCCAAGCCCCGCCTCCCATTGTTACTGTTGCTAGGTAAGACAATTAACCCGGAAACTTCAGCCTTGCCTGAGTTCAAAACAACAAGCATAGGAATGTGGTTTTTTCCATTGAAGTGACAGATTTGCATTTCTATGTTAACTTACGCATGAAACATTTTATTACAGCCCTTCTAATGAATATCGCTGCAAAAGGCATGAGAATACAACTGCGTAGGTTTGTTTGATAAAAGTGCCTTCTGTAATATTCTTGTCGTAAATTGTAATTGAAGCACCTATTACTAAAACCCCATAAGTCACACTTGACTTGACTTGACTTGTGGGGTTTAATTAATCAGTGCTTCAATTATCTTGTGAGATTTATCACCAATGAAAAAGACACAAATTTCACAGCTGTTTCAGATCTTTTTTTTTAAATTAGTTTAAGAATACATTAAAAAGCTTATTATGGTTTTGGAAATGAAAACCACGCCTTTAACACGATCGGCATATCGAGTGTCACTAACATGTGAGACAGCTGCCAGAAGTGAAAGTTGTCTGAGGTTCGGTCAGACCCCTGCTTGCCCAATTGTGACGTAGCCCAAAGTGTGCGGGGCTTTGGATCGGTCATCCAAGCCCCGCCTCCCATTGTTACAGTTGCTAGGTTGGACAACTAACTATGAAACTCAAGTCTTGCCTGAGTACAAAAAAGAAGCATAGCGGCGCCAGTTCCGTTCACTG
This sequence comes from Gymnothorax reevesii, assembly GCA_029721435.1. Taxonomy (NCBI): domain Eukaryota; kingdom Metazoa; phylum Chordata; class Actinopteri; order Anguilliformes; family Muraenidae; genus Gymnothorax; species Gymnothorax reevesii. Next base: position 113,504,556 of record CM056573.1, read on the forward strand.
ATGTGTTGCATGCGAGTCGGTATTATTTTGGCATCGGCATTTTGTCTCCCTAAATTCGTGCTTTTTGGAGGATAAAAGCAGCACAAACTAATGGGAAGATCGAAATGTGACTCGGTGTCAACGTTTAAGTGTGAGCAGAAAAGTTAAGTTAACGTGACTGAAGCTTTTAATGTCCATCTTATAGGACATGTGCTTGGAAGTTTACCCGTTATGAGGAACGTCGATGAATGTCCGTGTACCAAGGTTATTATAGTTTTGAAATTTTCATAAGTTTTTATTTTTATTTAGTTTTACAGTTTGCTTTTTTATTTCAGTTTAGTTTTAGTTAGCTGAACAAGTAATTAAGCAATTTTAGTTTAGTTTTTATTTTAAGGAATTGACCAGTTTTAGTTTAGTTTTTATTTAGTTTTAGTCTTAGTTTTAGTTTTTCAGCTATTAGGAGGAAGGCCTTGACTTGTAGAAGCTGACAAGGACGAAAGAGACACGCCTGATTCCGCTATCTCTGAAAGCAGCCTGGGCCGGTACGCGCAAGCGCAGTAAATGGCAAAGACGGATGCGAAAGAAGATGTTGCAGTTTCATAGTATTATGCTACGAGTCAACAGTTTATATTGCGGTTTTTGCAGTTTCGGTAGCGGGGTATTATTTTTCTGTTGCTATTTCCGCGATTAATGAAGGCATTTCAAAGTTTTTGTGTGCTGAGGCAACGTTTTCTTTGGTAGGCCTGACTAGGATGCAGGGAAAGCTAGAATCCACTCCATATAGACACATTTGTAGAACGGGTCGACATACCCAGGTGTAGACCGGAGACCTAGAAATCCGGTGGGTCTGAGTTTAGAGGGAAACATGGACAGTGAGGAGCAGCTAAAAGTGGACCAACAGGTTATTATGGACTGCTTCGGTGTGCATTAGGACCTGCTGGTTCGTGTGCATAACTGTGGTGTGTCGAGAGTGTGGAGAAACGAACAGCTTCTGCGCTGATATATGACGGAGGGATGAAAGCTCCAGGCTAAACGACCTTTTCGTAAATTGTCTGTGGTAATGGTTTACTTATTGCGTCAGAATAACTAGCGTTTCCTCGCAGAGAATGGGCGTGTTATGGATAGAGAGTGAGAGCCAGATAGAACTCCGGTTATATAATGAACATAATACAGGTTTTACAGAATAAGTTCCGTTTGCGTGAACCATTGCTTATGTGGAGCTAGCGAATCGATAACTTTAACAGGAAAGAATTTAATATTCAGTTGCCGATTTAATATTCAATCGGCGATGCAGAGAAATTGTTTGTTATACCAGACACGTTATAGCCTGTGCGCTTCCCTGTTGCTTTTACCGATAGCATCAAAGAGCTTGCCCAGATATTGGAGAAGTATCAGGCAGACCCCGGTCATGGATAAGTAAAACGATCATTTCACAAGCACCCAAAAACGCACCCCAAGCTTTGGAAAACCTACGTCTGGTCTAACTGCAGCTCAACTCGGCAGACAAATACAGCACCTTTCTGGTTAGCTTCAACTGTGGTGGCTACAATCAGGCAACATTATGATGAAACTGTCACATTGATGCTTACCAAAGTAACACAAGCATATCGATCATCATTGCTGCATATAAGTTAACAAGGACCATTTTTCATTAGTAGAGCACGCGAACAAACATGCAGTTGCTGATAAGCGCTCATGACTTTGAATGTTATCTGTCGCGCAAAAAATTTGTTTCGCGTCCGGTGTGAAAGCTGCTTAACGTGCCCATAACGCGTGTATTCGCGTCTTTGAATCGACTTTCAGTGTAACCTCAGTTTGTCCTGCGAAAAATTTGTTTCGCGTCCGGAGTGAAAGCTGCTTCACGCACCCATCACGTGAGTATTCGCGTCTTTGCATTGACTTTGAATATAGCTAACCTGTCGCACGAAAAATTTGTGTCGCGTCTGGTGTAAAAGCTGCTTAACGCGCCCATAACTGCCACATTGATGCTTACCGAAGTAACGCAAGCATACCGATCAGAATTACTGCATATAAGTTAACCAGGAGCATTTTTAATTAGCACTGCACACAAACTGACATGCAGTAGCTGTTAACTGAGCGGTCATAACACAGAGACAAACCCTAGCAATACGGGTTTTACAGACAGCAAGTTCTGTTACCGTGGACAGTTGTCCCAAGCATCCAAATTACAAACAAGTATTAAAAATGACCTTCAAATGAGGTTTATGATCATACACCTCCTGTAGAATTTCTCCTGATATTACTCTTACATATATAGGACACAAACATTAGCAATAGTAACAGGCCATGTTTGCTGCAGTGCTACAGCTATAATCAACTGGCTATCACGTCAGGATGGCTTATGCAGTAAAAGCAACTTAAAGCTTCGGCAACGTAGTCCCTCCAGCATGTCCTGGGTCTTCCCCGGGGCCTCCTCCCGGTGGGGCATACCTGGAACGCCTTCCCAGGAAGGCGTCCAGGGGGCATCCGATATAGATGCCCGAGCCACCCCAACTGGCTCCTCTCAAAGTGGAGGAGCAGTGGTTCTACGTTGAGCTCCTCCCAGGTGACAGAGCTAAGGTGACAGTGCGCCCCGCCACCCTGCGAAGGAAACCTATTTCTGCCGCTTGTATCCGAGATCTCCTTCTTTCAGTCATAACCCAAAGTTCCTGACCATAGGTGAGGGTAGGAGCATAGATTGACTGGTAAATTGAGAGCTTCTTCTTTCGGCTCAGCTCCTTCTTCACCACAACAGATCGGTACAATGACTGCATTACTGCTGCCGCTGCACCGATTTGTCTGTCAATCTCATGCTTCATCCTTCCATCACTCGTGAACAAGACCCCAAGATACTTAAACTCCTCCACTTGAGGCAGGAGCTCTCCTCCAACCCAGAGGGGGCTAGCCACCTTTTTCTGGTCGAGAACCATAGCCTCGGACTTGGAGGTACTTCGCACTTGGCTGCAAACCGCCCCAGTACATGCTGACGGTCCTGGTTCGAAGGAGCCAACAGGACAACATCATCTGCAAAAAGCAGGGATGAGATCCGCTGGTCCCTGAACCGGACTCCCTCCAGCTCCTGGCTGCGCCGAGAAATTCTGTCCATAAAAATAATGAACAGAACCGGTGACAAAGGGCAGCCCTGCCAGAGGCCAACATGCACCGCAAACAGGTCTGACTTACTGCCGGGAAATGCGAACTAAGCTCCTGCTCTGGTCATACAGAGACCGCACGGCCCTTAGTAAAGGGCCCCGGACTCCATACTCCCGAAGCACCTCCCACAGAATGCCACGAGGGACACGATCAAATGACTTCTCCAAGTCCACAAAACACATGTGAACTGGTTGGGCAAACTCCCATGAACCCTTAAGCACCCTGCGGAGGGTATAGAGCTGGTCCAGTGTTCCATGACCAGGACGAAAACCGCATTGTTCCTCCTGAATCCGAGGTTCGACTACCGGCTAATTCTCCTCTCCAGCAGCCTGGAATAGACTTTACCCGGTAGGCTGAAGTGTGTGATCCCCCTATAGTTGGAGCACACGCTCTGGTCCCCCTTCTTACAAAGAGAGACCACCACCCCGGTCTTCCAGTCCAGAGGCACTGTCCCCGACTGCCACGCGATGCTGCAAATGCATGTTAACCAAGACAGCCCTACAACATCCAGAGACTTGAGGTACCCAGGGCGGATTTCATCCGCCCCTGGTGCCTCGCCACCAAGGAGCTTCCGAACTACCTCAGTGACTTCAGCTCGAGTGATGAATAAATCAGCCTCTGGGTCCCCAGCCTCTACTTCCTCTATGGAAGGCGTGTCAGTGGGATTGAGGAGATCCTCGAAGTATTCCTTCCACCGGCCGACAATATCCCCAAAGTCAACAGGTCCCCACCTCCACTGTAGACAGTGTTGGCCGGGTACTGCTTTCGCCTTCTGAGGTGCCGGACGGTTTGCCAGAACCTCTTCGGGGCCTCCCCGAACTTTTCCCATACCCAAGTTTTTGCTTCTGCCACCGCCCGGGCCGCAGCACGCTTAGCCTGCCGGTACCTGTCAGCTGCCTCAGGAGTCCCATGAGCTAACCAAGCTCGATAGGAATCCTTCTTCAGCTTGACGGCATCCCTTACTTCCAGTGCCCACCACCAGGTTTGGGGAATGCCGCCGCGACAGGCGCCGGAAACCTTATGGCGACAGCTCTGAATGGCTGCATCAATAATGGAGGTGGAGAACATGGTCCATTCAGACTCAATGTCTCCAGCCTCCCTTGGGATCTAGTCAAAGCTCTCCCGGATATGAGAGTTGAAAACCCCTCAGACAGAGGGTTCCGCCAGACGTTCCCAACAGACCCTCACAACACGTTTGGGCCTGCCAAGTCTGTCCAGCTTCCTCCACCGCCAGCGGATCCAACTCACCACCAGGTGGTGATCAGTGGACAGCTCAGCCCCTCTCTTCATCCGAGTGTCTAAGACGTACGGCCGAAGATCAGATGACACGACCACGAAGTCGATCATTGACCTCCGACCTCGGGCGTCCTCGTGCCACCTGCACTGATGGACGCCCTTATGTTTGAACATGGTGTTTGTTACGGACAAACTGTGACTAGCACAGAAGTCCAATAACAGAACACCACTCGGGTGACAGGGCATCACTGTCCTGTGACTGCATACCTGTGGAGTCGTCAGAAATGGGGGATCATGAGCATGATCCTCCTCAGCAGCCTTTATTGCATAGTCTGACAAAAACGCTTGCAATGTCATAATCGTTGTGGCTAGCTCATCTATTCACTTTGCTAGTTTAGTGGATGAATGTTTGCGCATCAACTTTAGTCACTAGAATGCTTGTGCTAATTACCATGCTTGTTGCCTGTGTTAGCCAAATTCATGGATGCGTTCCGATAAAAAGCATTCAGGCGATGTTGATGTTGTTCAAGTGGCATAATGTTGCACTCAAGGCAAGGGTTAGTAAGTGCCTCTTAAACATATTCTAGGCCTAAGCAAGATGGACAGCAGTCATGTCCATCCCAGTAAGGCACTGCATACAATAAGCAGACTGCTCCATGGTGGAGGCCTCTAATAGCGATACAGAACCGAATCAGAAAGATATGTTGCCAGAAAGAAGTGAATTCGATCCACAGTAGCCTAGCTAGCACAGTTGTTGGCAGATTACTAGATGTAATCGAAGCGCACAGTAACTGCAGTCGCGGATATCCGGCTATCTCCTTCAAACAAGGGAACTTTGGAAACCGAAAGTACTTGTTTGATTGTAGCCTACTTTCTGGCAATGTAATGTGTTTACCTACCTTACATTCAGGCTGTCGTTTGCTCTGAATAAGGGAACCTTGGGCACCGAGGTAATCAGAATCGGATGATGTCACTGAGCAAGAGAACCTTGGAAACCAATAGGTACTCACCAGTAATAATCCAGAAGTGGTACGACTACAGCTAGATAGGGAAGCTAAAGCTAAGCCCTAGGTAAGCTGCGCCAGTTGCAGGAAGGTCTCCCAAAAAGTTCTCCCCCAGACGAGAATGAGAAAGAGAAAGATCATGACGCATATGTAGGTTAATATACACTTGGGCGTCATGAGGTCATCAGATGACAACTAATCAGTTAGTTATCGAAGCCAATGCGCTTGCGTATGATATATTCCACTATGTTTTTATTGCCTCTGGCGGTCTGGAAGTATGAAAGAGAACCGTGTAATGCACACCAACGAGTTGATTATCCCTTACTTATTATTTAGGAGTTGGGAACTTTCCTCTGCAAAAAAAATTAGTATTCGGACTCAGCCCGGGGCTCTATGACCCAATAGAGACTGCTCTTCTGAGAATTAATCTAAAATTTGTTGTGAAAGCTGGACATTTGTCTTCATTGTGAAACAACTAAGTATTGGATCTGTCTGTAATTGATGGTACAGGACATGTTACCAGCATTATTTCATTTTTTCAATATTATTATTTCATTAGCCACATAACATAATTGATAATAGATATCGGCTGCCTGTTCTTTCGTGTTGGAAAAAAAATTGTATTTTTGCTGTTTCTTCAAAACCTTCAAAATGAGATAGGCAATTATGCTATGAGGCTAGCGATTTGTGAAAATGGCCTCAGTGAGAAGCAGGAACTGTTACTTTATTCACAATTTATGGCATCAGAGCATTGTCATAAAGCTTGGGCAGAAAAATGTTTATTGTTGAAACAAGTGATGATTTATGCAGGACACAGCAGTCATATCCCAAGTTGCATCATCATTTTGCAAGCAGTTCTTAATAATAATAATACATTTATTTATATAGCACCTTTAAAGCAATACCTGCATGAAGCGCTTCACAAACAGGTAAAAATACACATACAGAAAAGCAATAAAACAAGATGGGGGAAGTAGGGAATTAAACACCAAAATAGGAAAAATTAAGATTATAAAAGGAGACATACATGAAAACACAGCCATACAATAAAATAATTTAAACCGTAAAATCAGCAAAAGCAAGCCTAAAAAAATGAGTCTTTAAAAGAGATTTAAAAGACGATAAAGACTCAGTATTTCTAATATTTTTTGGGAGGCTGTTCCAGAGTCTTGCAGCCTTAACCGAGCAGGCTCGATCACCCTTTGTTTTTGACTTGGACTCTGGAACAGCCAATAATGCTTGCATAGAAGATCTCAGCAGTCTTTTAGATTTGTAAGGATTTTAAAGCTCAATTATATATTTCGGTGCCATGCCATGGACTGCTTTGAAGGTCATTAACAAAATTTTATAATCAATTCAGAATTGGACCGGCAGCCAGTGCAAAGATGCCAAAATTGGAGTAATGTGGGTTCTTTATTTGTTTTAGTGGGCAATCTTGCAGCCGAATTCTGAACTACTTGCAGTTTGTTCAAAGATTTCTTACTCAGCCAAGTAAATAATGAATTGCAATAGTCTAATCTTGATGAGATAAAAGCATGAACAATATTTTCGGTATCTTCAAATGACAGAACAGACCTAAGTTTAGCTGTGTTATGGATGCTCATATTATGACCAATAGAATGAATCAGTCTTGACGACTTTCTTTAACTTGAGGTTGTTGTGTTTGTATTAAAACTCGCTTAGTAGCACACAAGTGATAACTCCTCCCAGCGCGTGTGCCTCTCAATACCGTCTGGTATAAACACACACACACATCTGTACATTCACTCACATGATAACTGAGTTGCAAGTAGCATGACTGTACAAGCGTCTTTATGTGGAGCTCAAAATTGAGTTCAGTATCAAATATCACACCGAGATTTCGGGAAGAGGGCCTAATATTAGAAGCAAGAGGTCCAAGAGATGATTAGATTTTATCAGACACCAAGTTTGGACCAAGTATAATGGCTTCGGTTTTATTTGAGTTTAACTGCAAAAAATTATTAGGCAACCAATTCTTGGCATGTTTTGAACAAACTTTGAATGAGAACAATTTTACCTCAGCAGGTATACAATGGCCATCAGAAACACAGAGACACATTTGACAAATGTGAGTTTTTATTGCCAATAAATAAAGTAAGGTTTCATAATTGATGATGAAATGGGTAATATGTTTGCTGTGAGACTGAGCCAATACAAAATTTGTGTACTTTTAACCTGTTAACTTTCGGAATGTGAGAAAATGCAGGTGACAGTTAAGAGGCTAACTTACAGCTTGCTACATTATGCTCATTGTCTGTGAAGTTATAGATAGTTGGCCAAGCCAGCATACTCTCTTGCATGTAACAAGCCAGACAGGTGTAGCTACCAAGGTCTCTGATTACTACGATACTGAACGGACAATCTACTGAGTAATGTTAATGTTAGCCAATGCAGGTGTAACAGACAGCCAGCAAAGAAAGTTGCACTGTTTCACACGACACCACAAACAAACAACTTGTTTCAAGTTTCAAATACAACCAAAACAAAATCCAGGAAACTTTACTTTAGCTAGGGTTATAATGTTCTTATAAATTAATTACAGCGGGGAAAATAAGTATTTAACGTCTCAACATTTTTCTCTGTAAATATATTTCTAATGGGGCTGTTGACTCAAAATTTGCACCAGATGTCTGTAACAACCCAAGTAATCCATAGATAAAAAGAAATCAAAACCTATAAATCCATAAATGAAATTATGTGTAATGACAGCTACAAGAGGCCTTCTGTGTGGAAAAATGCCACATGCATTGCTCAGGTGTGATTTTGGCCCATACTTCCACACAAACTCTCTTCAAATCATGAAGGTTTGGGGGCCTCTTCTATATAACTCTGATCTTCGGTTCTTTCCATAGATTTTCAATTGGATTCAGCTTGGGTGATTGACTAGGCCATTCTAGTAGCTTTATTTTCTTTCTCTGAAACCAATTGAGAGTTTCCTTGGCTGCGTGTTTGGGATTATTGTCTTACTGAAATGTCTACCCTTGTTTCTTTTTCAGCATCCTGGTAGATGGCAGCAGATTCTTAGAGATTCTTAGCAGATTCAAGAATGTCTCTGTACATTTCTCCATTCATCCCTCCTTCAATTATATAAAGTCTGCCAGTTCCATATGCCAGCAGCCATACCACAATTTGATCTGCTTCAGCTGTGTGGCTGAAGCTAAGCAGGTGTGGGCTTGGTCAGTACTTGGATGGGAGACCACTGAGGAAAACCATGTTGCTGCTGGAAGAGGTGTTGGTGGGCCAGTAGGTTGTGATCTTCCCACTGGTGGAATAAACCCCAGTGCAGTGATGGGGACACTGTACTGAAGAAGAAGCTGTCTATCGGATGAGACGTTAAACCAAGGTCCTGACTCACTGTGGTCATTAAAGATCCTATGACACTCTTCAATAAGAGTAGGGGGTTCCCCGGTGTCATGGCTAAAGTCCCAACTTGGCTCTTTCGATCTGCCGCCTAATCATCCCCTGATCTAATTGGCTGTGCAATTCCTCTGTCCCTCCCCACCTACTCCCCCAGGGCTCCCTTGAAAAAGAGATTTCAATCTCAACGGGACTTCCCTGGTTAAATAAGGGTTTAATTAAATATGCTGAAAAATATCCCCACACCACGATGTTCCCACCTCCAAACTTTGTTGTTGGTATGGTGTTTTGGGGGTGATGTGCAGTGCCGTTTGTCCTCTATACATGGTGTGTGCTGTGATATTCAAAGAGTTCAATTTTGGTCTCATCTGACCAGAATATATTTTCCTAGTATTTCATAGGCTTGTCCAAATGGTGTGCAGCAAACCTGTGCCTGCTAATTCCATGTCTTTCTGAAGCTCACTGCAAGTGGTCCTTGGCTCTTGGACAATTTTTCTGATTATTCTTTTGACTCCTCTGTCAGAAATCTTGCAAGGAGCACGTGGTTGTGGCCAGTTTATGATGAAATTATGTTCTTTCCACTTCAGGATTATGGCCCCAACAGTGCTCACTGGAACATTCAGAAGTTTAGAAATACGTCTGTAACCAATTGCCATGTTTTGCAACAACAAGGCCGCAAAGGTCTTGAGAAAAGTCTTTGCTTTTACCCAGCAAGAGATGCTTCTTGTCTGATACCTTGGTAATGTGAAACCTTTTTATTGGCCATAAATTAGGACTAAACTAGCTGATATTAATTTGAATTGATATGGGCAGGATTGCCTTCTAAACACTGACAGATTTTAGCTGGTTTCTTGGCTTTCCATGCCTTTTTGGACCTCCTTCATGCGTTAAATACTTATTTCCTGTTTCATTCCACTTTGTTACACATAACTTAATGTCTGGACTTATTTGTTTTTATTTCTTTGTTTGTGTGGATTACTTTGGTTGTTACCAATATCTGGTGAAAATTTGATGTCAAACCCCCATTATTTTGACAGGTTTAATACTTTATTTTCACCCCTGTATGTGAGCCTGCATTTTGCAGTCTCCTTGGGCACTATTCAAAATGGGTGAAACTTGTTTGCAGCTGCTTCATTAAGCTTATTTATGTCCCCAGTGGTTTGTTTTTTTTTTTTTTTTCCTGTATAAGACCTCAAAGCCCAGGTTTAGTTGCTATAGCGACATGTCCACTGGTGTCGAGGAGTCATTTTTCATAATTTTATGCTCATCATCCCAGGGGTTCCCAACTCCCCATATCTTCTTCAAAAATTCGCATCTATAGCGTTATATCCTGCACGTTTAGTCAGCACTACGGCATGGAGAAAAGGAGACAGAGATCCATTCAGCACAGAAGCTGACTCGCGACAGACTCGTGTTACAGGGTAGCTATTACTGCGCAAAGCAAATATTCCCAGCTATCTGGCCCAGTTCAATGTAACGTTAGAATGAAATGAAAATGAACATGAGTAAAAACCAACCGCGCCATTAGTTTGGCATTTCCCTGGTAAACTTACGCTCAGGACACACAGTACAGCAGAATTATCATACCAAATTCAATTCGTCCTTGCACAAATTGAAATGCTTTCCATATATAGCATGATGATGCAGTGCAACAGCAGTTATTTCTTTTGAATACAGATCTTAATTTTAAATGCATAGACTAAATCTACGATCTCTAGCCAATGATCATAGATTGCTCTGGCATTTCCCATTGGTTAGCCTACTTATTTGTAGTTTGAATAAACCGGGCATTATTATGTTCTCAGTGTAAGTGTTTGTTCTCAGTATGTAGTCTATCTGTTGTAGAATTGATGGTTGTTCTGGATCACATATTTTATTTGGGAATTACCCATGAAGTTGTTTGAGCATAATTTTCCACTAATTCCTGTAATATCTTAAATGTTTCCCTCTGGAATACTTATGCTTGAAGCACTTCTTGAGCAGCTGAGTCTTCTTTCAGCTTGCCAAACCTGTTCACAAAATAATGCAGAAATCCTTTCTTAATGCAACAACATTTTTGCATTTTTCTCAGAATGTTTTGGTTTTGCAGGACGTGGCACTCGTTTGAGTACTACCACGTCCTGCAAACTGATTTAGAATTGATAAATTGATCCATGAATTGAATAATAAATCAATTAGTAAAAATACCTCATTAAAATGTTTAATTTAATTTCAGAATGAATTTTCCTTTGCTCCTCGTTTAGTTAAATGTTGCTTATTGGAAAATACTGGGAAATTATTGCAGAATTTTTTATTATTTTGTGTGAGAGTACAATGGACGCAATGAAGCATATCATACAGGAGTATTATGACATTAATAAAAATGAACTGCTTAGAGAATGTGACCTTGTGAGTCTGTGCCAAGTCAGGCAGTGATTGTTGCATCTATACACTTTTGAGTTTGAACGGGTGACACCTGTTATCCTCCCAACTCAGCTGTTTGCTGTCGTGGTGAAAGCTATCAGAGACGCCTTGTTGAATCCTTGGAAAGCCCTCAACAAGGCTTAAGCTGGGGACACACAACAAGATTTTCACAGTCTTCGCAGATTTTGAAAAGAGTTGGAGTGCACACTATACGACTGGCTTCAACAGATTCTTGTAAAGACTGGGGATCACACACTTAAGGACTGCAGCAGATGAGGGAGCACACACCACACACACACACACACACACACACACACACACACACACACACACACGCACACACACACACACCACACCACACCACACCACACACACACACACACACACACTACACACACACACACACACACACACCACACACACACACACACCACACTACACACACACACACACTACACACACACACACACACACACACACTACACACACACACACACACACTACACACACGCACGCACACTACACACACGCACACACACCACACACACACACTACACACACACACACACTACACACACACACACACACACACACTACACACGCACCACACACACACACACACCACACAACTGCGTCCAGAGTCGGCTCAAAAAATTCAAACGTTTGAATTTCGGCGACTGAAGTCGGGCGGAGTCTGTTCACCTCACTCACTTGCTGATTCCGGTCTGTGCCACATCACGCACTAACAGACTCTGCACTGACTTGTCATGACGACTATCCCCCTAACTAGAGCTGACTGGCGCAGACTACCCCAACTGCTAATCGTGGGTAAAAATCTGGCCAAAAATATTGTTGTGTGTCCCCAGCTTTAGACAAACAGAAGATCAGAGAAACACCGCTATGAACCCTCTCAATGATCTTTAAAGTATAGCACAGCTGATGGTTATGAAGAACATGGTGCACTGCTCAGCCCTAACGTCAAATTTAGACCTGGTGATTTCAAAAGTAACTCTGTTGTTTACTTCTGCGGGCATAGGGAGTCTGCAATAGAGAGACAAATGCAAATTCACACTTCATCTCCTGAAGAAGCCTAATGAATTGTGAGTACCTCCAAGTCTACAGATTCTTGCAAAAATAAAATGTCTATATGAACATGACAAGGAAGTGCATTTGACATTGTGGTGTGGCTTAGATTTTTCATATTTGAAGGCTGGTTGAGCATGCGAACGAATCAGGGCGCTGGAAGTAATGCAGTCTGTACTGCACTCCATCAATCAGAAGATTTTTTTTTAAATGCAGGTAGAAATGCTCCGTCATAAAAAGATGACTGCATTCCAAGGTTGGCAGCTGTCCTTCACAATGTGGGGAATGATGAACTCAGAAAACAAACCCAAAAACATTGTCACCTCAGATGAAGAACAGACACATTAAATTGTTTGAAGTTGTTTTTGCCAAAATATTTGAACTGTGATATTTTGTGATATGTGCGGTATTATCAATGCTGCATGTGTTTTGTGTGCATGCATAGTGCACACTTTGATTTTATTATCTTTTTATTGGCTGCCTGTCCTGTCAATGAATGTTGTGATTTTTTTCCAATTTTACGTATTCCTGTAAGCATTATTTATCTCTCTGACTTGATAGTAACATCCCTGTGTCAGTCTTAACTGGGCCTCCCGTGCCATGATGGTGGACTTATTCTGTGAAACATTCAGTGGCTACAGCTGTGGCAATAGGCTGCAAAGATTCTCCCAGTTTCTTTGTTTATTGTTTTGTAATTAAGCTGATTTTCTTTCTTTGACAAATGTATTTCTTTGTAGATTATATTAATGCGTAATCAAGTGCACTGTGCACGTCACCAATTAACATTCCATCATGTATTACAGTGAGCAAATCAAAGCACAGTTAATCAATATCAAACCTCCTCCTTATCTGTGTGTTAGAGGCCAGATGAGGCTTTTCATGAGGAGCCCAATCCTGGACAGTGAACCATGTGTTTGGATAACGGCTGCATGAAGCCGTCTGTTGTGCTTTTCATTGTAAACCATCCTGCTGGAATTCATCCATATCCTATTTATTGACCTTAAATGTGTGGACGGCTGCAGAATACCACGCCGAATTTCACGTTTATCACAGTCACGAAGAGCAGGACAGTGAGAAAGGACTACTGTGGGCTCAAAAATTACTGGCGCCCCTCATTGGCAATGCACAAACAATTGTCATGGTTTGGTGGCTTTGAGAGCTTTCTTTGCTGCTCTCATCCGGGACGACATCGTTTTGCTCTCAATCGAATTCTTGGGCCAGCTGGCATTAATTGGGGGCGTCGCCTGAATTCTATTTAAGCCCTAGTTCCGTTTCAATTCCCTTGCTAGAGTGTCAGTGCTATGTTTCGCAATTTAGCCGGTAAGGTCTCTAGTAAGAGTGCTCTTAGGGTTTAGCTGCATATTTGAGGAAGAGTTCTAGTTAGCTAGGGAATCTTTTTGTGTGTTCCTCTTTCTGTTCATCCTGTCGAGCTCGCTTTGCTTCCTTACCTCGGACTACATCTTGGTTCATTGGAAGCGATTGTCGCTCTCCTGTTTTGTTTGTTTGTCTCTCTCCCTTCTGCGTGTCCTGCTTTATTTTTGGCCACTACGTTTGGCGTCTCAAACTCACCACCCATCACAACAGTCAGCGGCGGCTCGTGAACTGGCAATTGGGGAAGCTCAAACAATCCCGTAAAATTAATGACTGGTCATGACCTGTAAATCATTCATTTAAATTACCATAACAGAAACTCCGAAAACTCTCTACATTATCAGATGTGGCCAGTTTTCATTTATAACGCATACTGATTACAACTCCAGACTTCTCACGCTGTTATTTACTCAGGGGTTGGGGTTTGGAAGCAATGCATTTGTTTCATGATCGTTTAAATTAAATAAGATAATTTGAAACGTCTTTATGCAATTCCATTGCTTCAAACTCCTCCATGCACAAGTACTTAAATTCCACGAAAAATCTCTTACATACGCGTTGATAGAATAATTGCAATCTTACAGCAGAGGAACGTAAAAATGCCACTTAAACTCATGCCGAATGCGTGAGAGTTGACGGGTATGCGTTATTAATGAAAACTGGCCGCATCAGATAATGTTGAGTTTTCGGAGTTTCTGTTATTGTAGTTTAAATGGATGATAGAAAACAGGTCACGAACAATCATGTACTTTAAGGGATTGTTTGAGCTTCCCCTGTTGCCAATTCACGAGCCTTCTCTGGCAAAAATACACACACAAAAAAAAGAAAAAAAGAAAAAATAATAATATATATATATATATATAAATAATATAATTAAAGAATAATGGAATATATGTGTGAAATACCTCACCTTATTGGTATTTTAGTGGAAACAGCCAAAATCATGACAATCATTTAATATAAACTAAATTTCAACAAAATCAAGGTTTCACAATTATTGGCACCCTTCATTTCAGTCATAGTGCAACCACCTTTGGCAAGGATAATGGAATGGAGTTTTTTCCTGTAATTTTTGGCCAGGTTAAGGCACACATCTGGGGGGACTTTTCCTGCTTCCCCTAAGCAGATCCATTCAAGATCCTTCACATTCTTGGGTTTGTGTTTATCAGCTGCCCTCTTCAACTCAGCCCACGGGCTTTCAACTGGATTGAGGTCTGGTGACTGAGATGGCCATTGCACAATGTTGATTTTGTTGTCACAGAGCCATTTCTTGTGGTATGCTTTGGGTCATTGTTTTGTTGGGAAGTCCACCTATTGCCAAGCCCCAGCCTTTTGGCGGAGGCAACCAGATTGATAGCCAAAATATCCTGATTCTTGGTGGAATTCAGAGTACCATTAATCTAAATCAGTGCCTCATGGACTTCTTGAATTAAAACAGCCCCAAAGTATGACTGACCCTCGGTCATATTTCACCGTGCGTATGAGTGCTTCTCCATGTATGCATCTCTGTTTCGATGCTAAACATGCCGATGCTGTATCTGACCAAAACTTGCAATTTTGGACTCATCAGACTAAAGCACCGTGTTCCAATTTTAATGACAGTTGGCAAACTCTAAGTGCTTGCCTCGGCCTTGTCAGAAAAGGCTTTCTTCTGACAGCACTTCTAAAAAGCCTATGGTTGTGGAGGTGGGTTCAAGTTTCAAGATGCCACCAAGGCATGCGATTCTCCCACAATGATTCTTGGGGGTTTTGTTTCTTCTCTCTCCATCCTCCCCAGTATCCTGGGGAGCAAAATGCAGTTGTGTCCTCTATTCTTGAGGTTGTCAACTGTTCCATGTTGTTGGAATTTTTAAATAATTGCCCTGACAGTTCTGGTGGCATATTCTATTGTTTATGAATGCTCTTGTAGCCATTACCAGATTTACGTATGAAGGTCTATGACCATCTGCCTGATTGAATTGACAGTTGTTTTGTTTTCGTAGTGTGGAATGATAAAGATATATTACGTTATACCTCATTTTTATACCTCGGTGAACCAGGAAGTGATGTAATGGCTCAATATTGTTCCTTAACACTTTGATAAAACTTAAAGAAGTGGAATTTAATACCTGGTCAAATTTTGGTCGATGGCATTGACAACAGTCTTTCAGCATGCCATGAATTGTGAAACCTTGATTTGGAGGAAATTGATTTTTAATTAAATCAGCAAATGATTTTGGTTGGTTCCATTGGAACATTAATATTGTGCAGTATTTCTCACATGTTGGCATTTAGAGTTTCTCTTTCAATATATTGTTATATATTGTTCAATGTATATTTTATTTTTAAGTATTGTTTGTGCTTTGCCAGTCAGGGGCACTAGAAATTTTGGAGCCCACTGTATATATCTAGAGGGCCTCTTGAAAAACATCGAAAGATCTATCATATTACTCTTACAAGGTGGTGGGGACTGTGACATGGGTATCAGGAACTGACGTCCACCAACGAGCCTGATATTGTAGCTGCAGGGTGCACTGTAATAACACTGCTTTATTGTCACTCCAGTGCAGTGTGTCATTATATGAAGTGCAGCTCAATTCCAGGCCGCTATGAATATAACCTCCCTGTTGTAAAGCTCTTCTTTCTGGGGATGTCGGCCTTTCTATTACATAGGAGGGGAAAAAAAACAATGGCCTTGCCGGAGTGGTGAGATTTGTGCCTTCCTTGAGCTCAATCTATGGCGTGAAAAGTGCTGCCTTTTATTGGAAAAGAACTGCATCTAGTTTTATCTTTTGCATATCGCATTAAAGATGCATTCCCTTCTGCCATTGAATCAGTGTGAAGGCATCGGCTATTACAGTGATGGATTTTTTTTTCGACAGACCAGCAGCTCAGCCAAATGCATCACCCATTTTGTTGCTCTGTATTCACACTCGACGAAAGAATAAAAAACAATTATCCACTCCAAGACGCCAATGTTTTTGCTTCGACCAATTCTCTGTCACGGTTCTTTATTAACAAGGACTCTCAATTGATTAAAGTAATGATGACGGCCCCTTAGGATTCTTTACAGGTATATAATACCACTTTTGAGAGCAGATTTCACTTCATGGCAGATCTCATTGCCTTACTGAAAATCCCTGTGGAGCATGGGTGAGAACTATCCACAAAAGGATTTTAACACATTTTTCAATTATCTAAAGGCCTCTTTCTACCCCACCCCTGAACACTGGGAAAATTGTCTGAGGTGACAGGCGCTCTTTATTAAATGTTCTTGAGGGTTTTTAGAAGGAAGGTCATTACGG